>JARWIR010000022.1:20391114-21824374 GCA_029959085.1 Nemophila menziesii | reverse complement strand
GCCAGTTCGAGGTTATATACTTATGATTTTATGATTTTATATTTTTTCTAAAACGAGGTAATTTGTGGGTTTAACACTCACGCTTTTTGCCAGATTTTTTTACAGAACCAAAAATTGTCGTTTCTTGTTCATTAGCTTTAGAATATTGTATTATGATGTATCAAAAAGAATCGGCCAGTTCGAGGTTATATACTTATGATTTTATGATTTTATATTTTTCTAAAACGAGGTAATTTGTGGGTTAACACTCACGCTTTTTGCCAGATTTTTTTACAGAACCAAAATTGTCGTTTCTTGTTCATTAGCTTTAGAATATTGTATTATGATGTATCAAAAAAGAAATCGGCCAGTTCGAGGTTATATACTTATGATTTTATGATTTTATATTTTTTCCTAAAACGAGCTATTTTGTGGGTTAACACTCACGCTTTTTGCCAGAATTTTTTACAGAACCAAAAATTAACGTTTCTTGTTTATTAGCTTTAGAATATTGTATTATGATGTATCAAAAAAGAAATCGGCCAGTTCGAGGTTATATACTTATGATTTTATGATTTTATATTTTTTCTAAAACGAGCTATTTTGTGGGTTAACACTCACGCTTTTTGCCAGATTTTTTTACAGAACCAAAAATTGACGTTTCTTGTTCATTAGCTTTAGAATATTGTATTATGATGTATCAAAAAAGAAATCGGCCAGTTCGAGGTTATATACTTATGATTTTATGATTTTATTTTTTTTCTAAAACGAGCTATTTTGTGGGTTAACACTCACGCTTTTTGCCAGATTTTTTTACAGAACCAAAAATTGACGTTTCTTGTTCATTAGCTTTAGAATATTGTATTATGATGTATCAAAAAAGAAATCGGCCAGTTCGAGGTTATATACTTATGATTTTATGATTTTATTTTTTTCTAAAACGAGCTATTTTGTGGGTTAACACTCACGCTTTTTGCCAGATTTTTTTACAGAACCAAAAATTGACGTTTCTTGTTCATTAGCTTTAGAATATTGTATTATGATGTATCAAAAAAGAAATCGGCCAGTTCGAGGTTATATACTTATGATTTTATGATTTTATATTTTTTCTAAAACGAGCTATTTTGTGGGTTAACACTCACGCTTTTTGCCAGATTTTTTTACAGAACCAAAAATTGACGTTTCTTGTTCATTAGCTTTAGAATATTGTATTATGATGTATCAAAAAAGAAATCGGCCAGTTCGAGGTTATATACTTATGATTTTATGATTTTATATTTTTTCTAAAACGAGCTATTTTGTGGGTTAACACTCACGCTTTTTGCCAGATTTTTTTACAGAACCAAAATTTGACGTTTCTTGTTCATTAGCTTTAGAATATTGTATTATGATGTATCAAAAAAGAAATCGGCCAGTTCGAGGTTATATACTTATGATTTTATGATTTTATATTTTTTCTAAAACGAGCTATTTTGTGGGTTAACACTCACGCTTTTTGCCAGATTTTTTTACAGAACCAAAAATTGACGTTTCTTGTTCATTAGCTTTAGAATATTGTATTATGATGTATCAAAAAAGAAATCGGCCAGTTCGAGGTTATATACTTATGATTTTATGATTTTATATTTTTTCTAAAACGAGCTATTTTGTGGGTTAACACTCACGCTTTTTGCCAGATTTTTTTACAGAACCAAAAATTGACGTTTCTTGTTCATTAGCTTTAGAATATTGTATTATGATGTATCAAAAAAGAAATCGGCCAGTTCGAGGTTATATACTTATGATTTTATGATTTTATATTTTTTCTAAAACGAGCTATTTTGTGGGTTAACACTCACGCTTTTTGCCAGATTTTTTTACAGAACCAAAATTTGACGTTTCTTGTTCATTAGCTTTAGAATATTGTATTATGATGTATCAAAAAAGAAATCGGCCAGTTCGAGGTTATATACTTATGATTTTATGATTTTATATTTTTTCTAAAACGAGCTATTTTGTGGGTTAACACGCACGCTTTTTGCCAGATTTTTTTACAGAACCAAAAATTGTCGTTTCTTGTTCATTAGCTTTAGAATATTGTATTATGATGTATCAAAAAAGAAATCGGCCAGTTCGAGGTTATATACTTATGATTTTATGATTTTATATTTTTTCTAAAACGAGCTATTTTGTGGGTTAACACTCACGCTTTTTGCCAGATTTTTTTACAGAACCAAAATTTGACGTTTCTTGTTCATTAGCTTTAGAATATTGTATTATGATGTATCAAAAAAGAAATCGGCCAGTTCGAGGTTATATACTTATGATTTTATGATTTTATATTTTTTCTAAAACGAGCTATTTTGTGGGTTAACACGCACGCTTTTTGCCAGATTTTTTTACAGAACCAAAATTTGACGTTTCTTGTTCATTAGCTTTAGAATATTGTATTATGATGTATCAAAAAAGAAATCGGCCAGTTCGAGGTTATATACTTATGATTTTATGATTTTATATTTTTTCTAAAACGAGCTATTTTGTGGGTTAACACTCACGCTTTTGCCAGATTTTTTACAGAACCAAAATTTGACGTTTCTTGTTCATTAGCTTTAGAATATTGTATTATGATGTATCAAAAAAGAAATCGGCCAGTTCGAGGTTATATACTTATGATTTTATGATTTTATATTTTTCCTAAAACGAGCTATTTTGTGGGTTAACACTCACGCTTTTTGCCAGATTTTTTTTACAGAACCAAAATTTGACGTTTCTTGTTCATTAGCTTTAGAATATTGTATTATGATGTATCAAAAAAGAAATCGGCCAGTTCGAGGTTATATACTTATGATTTTATGATTTTATATTTTTTCTAAAACGAGCTATTTTGTGGGTTAACACTCACGCTTTTTGCCAGATTTTTTACAGAACCAAAATTTGACGTTTCTTGTTCATTAGCTTTAGAATATTGTATTATGATGTATCAAAAAAGAAATCGGCCAGTTCGAGGTTATATACTTATGATTTTATGATTTTATATTTTTTCTAAAACGAGCTATTTTGTGGGTTAACACTCACGCTTTTTGCCAGATTTTTTTACAGAACCAAAAATTGTCGTTTCTTGTTCATTAGCTTTAGAATATTGTATTATGATGTATCAAAAAAGAAATCGGCCAGTTCGAGGTTATATACTTATGATTTTATGATTTTATATTTTTTCTAAAACGAGCTATTTTGTGGGTTAATACTCACGCTATTTGCCAGATTTTTTTACAGAACCAAAAATTGTCGTTTCTTGTTCATTAGCTTTAGAATATTGTATTATGATGTATCAAAAAAGAAATCGGCCAGTTCGAGGTTATATACTTATGATTTTATGATTTTATATTTTTCCTAAAACGAGCAATTTTGTGGGTTAACACTCACGCTATTTGCCAGAATTTTTTACAGAACCAAAAATTGACGTTTCTTGTTTATTAGCTTTAGAATATTGTATTATGATGTATCAAAAAGAAATCGGCCAGATCGAGGTTATATACTTATGATTTTATGATTTTATATTTTTTCTAAAACGAGCTATTTTGTGGGTTAACACTCACGCTTTTTGCCAGATTTTTTTACAGAACCAAAAATTGACGTTTCTTGTTCATTAGCTTTAGAATATTGTATTATGATGTATCAAAAAAGAAATCGGCCAGTTCGAGGTTATATACTTATGATTTTATGATTTTATTTTTTTTCTAAAACGAGCTATTTTGTGGGTTAACACTCACGCTTTTTGCCAGATTTTTTTACAGAACCAAAAATTGACGTTTCTTGTTCATTAGCTTTAGAATATTGTATTATGATGTATCAAAAAAGAAATCGGCCAGTTCGAGGTTATATACTTATGATTTTATGATTTTATTTTTTTTCTAAAACGAGCTATTTTGTGGGTTAACACTCACGCTTTTTGCCAGATTTTTTTACAGAACCAAAAATTGACGTTTCTTGTTCATTAGCTTTAGAATATTGTATTATGATGTATCAAAAAAGAAATCGGCCAGTTCGAGGTTATATACTTATGATTTTATGATTTTATATTTTTTCTAAAACGAGCTATTTTGTGGGTTAACACTCACGCTTTTTGCCAGATTTTTTTACAGAACCAAAAATTGACGTTTCTTGTTCATTAGCTTTAGAATATTGTATTATGATGTATCAAAAAAGAAATCGGCCAGTTCGAGGTTATATACTTATGATTTTATGATTTTATATTTTTTCTAAAACGAGCTATTTTGTGGGTTAACACTCACGCTTTTTGCCAGATTTTTTACAGAACCAAAATTTGACGTTTCTTGTTCATTAGCTTTAGAATATTGTATTATGATGTATCAAAAAAGAAATCGGCCAGTTCGAGGTTATATACTTATGATTTTATGATTTTATATTTTTTCTAAAACGAGCTATTTTGTGGGTTAACACTCACGCTTTTTGCCAGATTTTTTTACAGAACCAAAATTTGACGTTTCTTGTTCATTAGCTTTAGAATATTGTATTATGATGTATCAAAAAAGAAATCGGCCAGTTCGAGGTTATATACATATGATTTTATGATGTTATATTTTTCTAAAACGAGCTATTTTGTGGGTTAACACTCACGCTTTTTGCCAGATTTTTTTACAGAACCAAAAATTGACGTTTCTTGTTCATTAGCTTTAGAATATTGTATTATGATGTATCAAAAAAGAAATCGGCCAGTTCGAGGTTATATACTTATGATTTTATGATTTTATATTTTTTCTAAAACGAGCTATTTTGTGGGTTAACACTCACGCTTTTTGCCAGATTTTTTTACAGAACCAAAAATTGACGTTTCTTGTTCATTAGCTTTAGAATATTGTATTATGATGTATCAAAAAAGAAATCGGCCAGTTCGAGGTTATATACTTATGATTTTATGATTTTATATTTTTTCTAAAACGAGCTATTTTGTGGGTTAACACGCACGCTTTTTGCCAGATTTTTTTACAGAACCAAAAATTGTCGTTTCTTGTTCATTAGCTTTAGAATATTGTATTATGATGTATCAAAAAAGAAATCGGCCAGTTCGAGGTTATATACTTATGATTTTATGATTTTATATTTTTTCTAAAACGAGCTATTTTGTGGGTTAACACTCACGCTTTTTGCCAGATTTTTTAACAGAACCAAAATTTGACGTTTCTTGTTCATTAGCTTTAGAATATTGTATTATGATGTATCAAAAAAGAAATCGGCCAGTTCGAGGTTATATACTTATGATTTTATGATTTTATATTTTTTCTAAAACGAGCTATTTTGTGGGTTAACACGCACGCTTTTTGCCAGATTTTTTTACAGAACCAAAAATTGACGTTTCTTGTTCATTAGCTTTAGAATATTGTATTATGATGTATCAAAAAAGAAATCGGCCAGTTCGAGGTTATATACTTATGATTTTATGATTTTATATTTTTTCTAAAACGAGCTATTTTGTGGGTTAACACTCACGCTTTTTGCCAGATTTTTTACAAAACCAAAATTTGACGTTTCTTGTTCATTAGCTTTAGAATATTGTATTATGATGTATCAAAAAAGAAATCGGCCAGTTCGAGGTTATATACTTATGATTTTATGATTTTATATTTTTTCTAAAACGAGCTATTTTGTGGGTTAACACTCACGCTTTTTGCCAGATTTTTTTACAGAACCAAAATTTGACGTTTCTTGTTCATTAGCTTTAGAATATTGTATTATGATGTATCAAAAAAGAAATCGGCCAGTTCGAGGTTATATACTTATGATTTTATGATTTTATATTTTTTCTAAAACGAGCTATTTTGTGGGTTAACACTCACGCTTTTTGCCAGATTTTTTACAGAACCAAAATTTGACGTTTCTTGTTCATTAGCTTTAGAATATTGTATTATGATGTATCAAAAAAGAAATCGGCCAGTTCGAGGTTATATACTTATGATTTTATGATTTTATATTTTTTCTAAAACGAGCTATTTTGTGGGTTAACACTCACGCTTTTTGCCAGATTTTTTTACAGAACCAAAAATTGACGTTTCTTGTTCATTAGCTTTAGAATATTGTATTATGATGTATCAAAAAAGAAATCGGCCAGTTCGAGGTTATATACTTATGATTTTATGATTTTATATTTTTTCTAAAACGAGCTATTTTGTGGGTTAACACGCACGCTTTTTGCCAGATTTTTTTACAGAACCAAAAATTGTCGTTTCTTGTTCATTAGCTTTAGAATATTGTATTATGATGTATCAAAAAAGAAATCGGCCAGTTCGAGGTTATATACTTATGATTTTATGATTTTATATTTTTTCTAAAACGAGCTATTTTGTGGGTTAACACGCACGCTTTTTGCCAGATTTTTTTACAGAACCAAAAATTGACGTTTCTTGTTCATTAGCTTTAGAATATTGTATTATGATGTATCAAAAAAGAAATCGGCCAGTTCGAGGTTATATACTTATGATTTTATGATTTTATATTTTTTCTAAAACGAGCTATTTTGTGGGTTAACACGCACGCTTTTTGCCAGATTTTTTTACAGAACCAAAATTTGACGTTTCTTGTTCATTAGCTTTAGAATATTGTATTATGATGTATCAAAAAAGAAATCGGCCAGTTCGAGGTTATATACTTATGATTTTATGATTTTATATTTTTTCTAAAACGAGCTATTTTGTGGGTTAACACTCACGCTTTTTGCCAGATTTTTTACAGAACCAAAATTTGACGTTTCTTGTTCATTAGCTTTAGAATATTGTATTATGATGTATCAAAAAAGAAATCGGCCAGTTCGAGGTTATATACTTATGATTTTATGATTTTATATTTTTTCTAAAACGAGCTATTTTGTGGGTTAACACTCACGCTTTTTGCCAGATTTTTTTACAGAACCAAAAATTGACGTTTCTTGTTCATTAGCTTTAGAATATTGTATTATGATGTATCAAAAAAGAAATCGGCCAGTTCGAGGTTATATACTTATGATTTTATGATTTTATATTTTTTCTAAAACGAGCTATTTTGTGGGTTAACACGCACGCTTTTTGCCAGATTTTTTTACAGAACCAAAAATTGTCGTTTCTTGTTCATTAGCTTTAGAATATTGTATTATGATGTATCAAAAAAGAAATCGGCCAGTTCGAGGTTATATACTTATGATTTTATGATTTTATATTTTTTCTAAAACGAGCTATTTTGTGGGTTAACACGCACGCTTTTTGCCAGATTTTTTTACAGAACCAAAAATTGACGTTTCTTGTTCATTAGCTTTAGAATATTGTATTATGATGTATCAAAAAAGAAATCGGCCAGTTCGAGGTTATATACTTATGATTTTATGATTTTATATTTTTTCTAAAACGAGCTATTTTGTGGGTTAACACGCACGCTTTTTGCCAGATTTTTTTACAGAACCAAAATTTGACGTTTCTTGTTCATTAGCTTTAGAATATTGTATTATGATGTATCAAAAAAGAAATCGGCCAGTTCGAGGTTATATACTTATGATTTTATGATTTTATATTTTTTCTAAAACGAGCTATTTTGTGGGTTAACACTCACGCTTTTTGCCAGATTTTTTACAGAACCAAAATTTGACGTTTCTTGTTCATTAGCTTTAGAATATTGTATTATGATGTATCAAAAAAGAAATCGGCCAGTTCGAGGTTATATACTTATGATTTTATGATTTTATATTTTTTCTAAAACGAGCTATTTTGTGGGTTAACACTCACGCTTTTTGCCAGATTTTTTTACAGAACCAAAAATTGACGTTTCTTGTTCATTAGCTTTAGAATATTGTATTATGATGTATCAAAAAAGAAATCGGCCAGTTCGAGGTTATATACTTATGATTTTATGATTTTATATTTTTTCTAAAACGAGCTATTTTGTGGGTTAACACGCACGCTTTTTGCCAGATTTTTTTACAGAACCAAAAATTGTCGTTTCTTGTTCATTAGCTTTAGAATATTGTATTATGATGTATCAAAAAAGAAATCGGCCAGTTCGAGGTTATATACTTATGATTTTATGATTTTATATTTTTTCTAAAACGAGCTATTTTGTGGGTTAACACTCACTCTTTTTGCCAGATTTTTTTACAGAACCAAAAATTGACGTTTCTTGTTCATTAGCTTTAGAATATTGTATTATGATGTATCAAAAAAGAAATCGGCCAGTTCGAGGTTATATACTTATGATTTTATGATTTTATATTTTTTCTAAAACGAGCTATTTTGTGGGTTAACACTCACGCTTTTTGCCAGATTTTTTTACAGAACCAAAAATTGACGTTTCTTGTTCATTAGCTTTAGAATATTGTATTATGATGTATCAAAAAAGAAATCGGCCAGTTCGAGGTTATGATTTTATGATTTTATTTTTTTTCTAAAACGAGCTATTTTGTGGGTTAACACTCACGCTTTTTGCCAGATTTTTTTACAGAACCAAAAATTGACGTTTCTTGTTCATTAGCTTTAGAATATTGTATTATGATGTATCAAAAAAGAAATCGGCCAGTTCGAGGTTATATACTTATGATTTTATGATTTTATATTTTTTCTAAAACGAGCTATTTTGTGGGTTAACACTCACGCTTTTTGCCAGATTTTTTTACAGAACCAAAAATTGACGTTTCTTGTTCATTAGCTTTAGAATATTGTATTATGATGTATCAAAAAAGAAATCGGCCAGTTCGAGGTTATATACTTATGATTTTATGATTTTATATTTTTTCTAAAACGAGCTATTTTGTGGGTTAACACTCACGCTTTTTGCCAGAGTTTTTTACAGAACCAAAAATTGACGTTTCTTGTTCATTAGCTTTAGAATATTGTATTATGATGTATCAAAAAAGAAATCGGCCAGTTCGAGGTTATATACTTATGATTTTATGATTTTATATTTTTTCTAAAACGAGCTATTTTGTGGGTTAACACTCACGCTTTTTGCCAGATTTTTTTACAGAACCAAAAATTGTCGTTTCTTGTTCATTAGCTTTAGAATATTGTATTATGATGTATCAAAAAAGAAATCGGCCAGTTCGAGGTTATATACTTATGATTTTATGATTTTATATTTTTCCTAAAACGAGCTATTTTGTGGGTTAACACTCACGCTTTTTGCCAGAATTTTTTACAGAACCAAAAATTGACGTTTCTTGTTTATTAGCTTTAGAATATTGTATTATGATGTATCAAAAAAGAAATCGGCCAGTTCGAGGTTATATACATATGATTTTATGATTTTATATTTTTTCTAAAACGAGCTATTTTGTGGGTTAACACTCACGCTTTTTGCCATATTTTTTTACAGAACCAAAAAATGACGTTTCTTGTTCATTAGCTTTAGAATATTGTATTATGATGTATCAAAAAAGAAATCGGCCAGTTCGAGGTTATATACTTATGATTTTATGATTTTATATATTTTCTAAAACGAGCTATTTTGTGGGTTAACACTCACGCTTTTTGCCAGATTTTTTTACAGAACCAAAAATTGTCGTTTCTTGTTCATTAGCTTTAGAATATTGTATTATGATGTATCAAAAAAGAAATCGGCCAGTTCGAGGTTATATACATATGATTTTATGATGTTATATTTTTTCTAAAACGAGCTATTTTGTGGGTTAACACTCACGCTTTTTGCCAGATTTTTTTACAGAACCAAAAATTGTCGTTTCTTGTTCATTAGCTTTAGAATATTGTATTATGATGTATCAAAAAAGAAATCGGCCAGTTCGAGGTTATATACTTATGATTTTATGATGTTATATTTTTTCTAAAACGAGCTATTTTGTGGGTTAACACTCACGCTTTTTGCCAGATTTTTTTACAGAACCAAAAAATTGACGTTTCTTGTTCATTAGCTTTAGAATATTGTATTATGATGTATCAAAAAAGAAATCGGCCAGTTCGAGGTTATATACTTATGATTTTATGATTTTTTATTTTTTCTAAAACGAGCTATTTTGTGGGTTAACACTCACGCTTTTTGCCAGATTTTTTTACAGAACCAAAAATTGACGTTTCTTGTTCATTAGCTTTAGAATGTTGTATTATGATGTATCAAAAAAGAAATCGGCCAGTTCGAGGTTATATACTTATGATTTTATGATTTTATATTTTTCCTAAAACGAGCTATTTTGTGGGTTAACACTCACGCTTTTTGCCAGAATTTTTTACAGAACCAAAAATTGACGTTTCTTGTTTATTAGCTTTAGAATATTGTATTATGATGTATCAAAAAAGAAATCGGCCAGTTCGAGGTTATATACATATGATTTTATGATTTTATATTTTTTCTAAAACGAGCTATTTTGTGGGTTAACACTCACGCTTTTTGCCATATTTTTTTACAGAACCAAAAAATGACGTTTCTTGTTCATTAGCTTTAGAATATTGTATTATGATGTATCAAAAAAGAAATCGGCCAGTTCGAGGTTATATACTTATGATTTTATGATTTTATATATTTTCTAAAACGAGCTATTTTGTGGGTTAACACTCACGCTTTTTGCCAGATTTTTTTACAGAACCAAAAATTGTCGTTTCTTGTTCATTAGCTTTAGAATATTGTATTATGATGTATCAAAAAAGAAATCGGCCAGTTCGAGGTTATATACATATGATTTTATGATGTTATATTTTTTCTAAAACGAGCTATTTTGTGGGTTAACACTCACGCTTTTTGCCAGATTTTTTTACAGAACCAAAAATTGTCGTTTCTTGTTCATTAGCTTTAGAATATTGTATTATGATGTATCAAAAAAGAAATCGGCCAGTTCGAGGTTATATACTTATGATTTTATGATGTTATATTTTTTCTAAAACGAGCTATTTTGTGGGTTAACACTCACGCTTTTTGCCAGATTTTTTTACAGAACCAAAAAATTGACGTTTCTTGTTCATTAGCTTTAGAATATTGTATTATGATGTATCAAAAAAGAAATCGGCCAGTTCGAGGTTATATACTTATGATTTTATGATTTTTTATTTTTTCTAAAACGAGCTATTTTGTGGGTTAACACTCACGCTTTTTGCCAGATTTTTTTACAGAACCAAAAATTGACGTTTCTTGTTCATTAGCTTTAGAATGTTGTATTATGATGTATCAAAAAAGAAATCGGCCAGTTCGAGGTTATATACTTATGATTTTATGATTTTATATTTTTCCTAAAACGAGCTATTTTGTGGGTTAACACTCACGCTTTTTGCCAGAATTTTTTACAGAACCAAAAATTGACGTTTCTTGTTTATTAGCTTTAGAATATTGTATTATGATGTATCAAAAAAGAAATCGGCCAGTTCGAGGTTATATACTTATGATTTTATGATTTTATATTTTTTCTAAAACGAGCTATTTTGTGGGTTAACACTCACGCTTTTTGCCATATTTTTTTACAGAACCAAAAAAATGACGTTTCTTGTTCATTAGCTTTAGAATATTGTATTATGATGTATCAAAAAAGAAATCGGCCAGTTCGAGGTTATATACTTATGATTTTATGATTTTTTATTTTTTCTAAAACGAGCTATTTTGTGGGTTAACACTCACGCTTTTTGCCAGATTTTTTTACAGAACCAAAAATTGACGTTTCTTGTTCATTAGCTTTAGAATGTTGTATTATGATGTATCAAAAAAGAAATCGGCCAGTTCGAGGTTATATACTTATGATTTTATGATTTTATATTTTTCCTAAAACGAGCTATTTTGTGGGTTAACACTCACGCTTTTTGCCAGAATTTTTTACAGAACCAAAAATTGACGTTTCTTGTTTATTAGCTTTAGAATATTGTATTATGATGTATCAAAAAAGAAATCGGCCAGTTCGAGGTTATATACATATGATTTTATGATTTTATATTTTTTCTAAAACGAGCTATTTTGTGGGTTAACACTCACGCTTTTTGCCATATTTTTTTACAGAACCAAAAAATGACGTTTCTTGTTCATTAGCTTTAGAATATTGTATTATGATGTATCAAAAAAGAAATCGGCCAGTTCGAGGTTATATACTTATGATTTTATGATTTTATATATTTTCTAAAACGAGCTATTTTGTGGGTTAACACTCACGCTTTTTGCCAGATTTTTTTACAGAACCAAAAATTGTCGTTTCTTGTTCATTAGCTTTAGAATATTGTATTATGATGTATCAAAAAAGAAATCGGCCAGTTCGAGGTTATATACATATGATTTTATGATGTTATATTTTTTCTAAAACGAGCTATTTTGTGGGTTAACACTCACGCTTTTTGCCAGATTTTTTTACAGAACCAAAAATTGTCGTTTCTTGTTCATTAGCTTTAGAATATTGTATTATGATGTATCAAAAAAGAAATCGGCCAGTTCGAGGTTATATACTTATGATTTTATGATGTTATATTTTTTCTAAAACGAGCTATTTTGTGGGTTAACACTCACGCTTTTTGCCAGATTTTTTTACAGAACCAAAAAATTGACGTTTCTTGTTCATTAGCTTTAGAATATTGTATTATGATGTATCAAAAAAGAAATCGGCCAGTTCGAGGTTATATACTTATGATTTTATGATTTTTTATTTTTTCTAAAACGAGCTATTTTGTGGGTTAACACTCACGCTTTTTGCCAGATTTTTTTACAGAACCAAAAATTGACGTTTCTTGTTCATTAGCTTTAGAATGTTGTATTATGATGTATCAAAAAAGAAATCGGCCAGTTCGAGGTTATATACTTATGATTTTATGATTTTATATTTTTCCTAAAACGAGCTATTTTGTGGGTTAACACTCACGCTTTTTGCCAGAATTTTTTACAGAACCAAAAATTGACGTTTCTTGTTTATTAGCTTTAGAATATTGTATTATGATGTATCAAAAAAGAAATCGGCCAGTTCGAGGTTATATACTTATGATTTTATGATTTTATATTTTTTCTAAAACGAGCTATTTTGTGGGTTAACACTCACGCTTTTTGCCATATTTTTTTACAGAACCAAAAAATGACGTTTCTTGTTCATTAGCTTTAGAATATTGTATTATGATGTATCAAAAAAGAAATCGGCCAGTTCGAGGTTATATACTTATGATTTTATGATTTTATATATTTTCTAAAACGAGCTATTTTGTGGGTTAACACTCACGCTTTTTGCCAGATTTTTTTACAGAACCAAAAATTGTCGTTTCTTGTTCATTAGCTTTAGAATATTGTATTATGATGTATCAAAAAAGAAATCGGCCAGTTCGAGGTTATATACATATGATTTTATGATGTTATATTTTTTCTAAAACGAGCTATTTTGTGGGTTAACACTCACGCTTTTTGCCAGATTTTTTTACAGAACCAAAAATTGTCGTTTCTTGTTCATTAGCTTTAGAATATTGTATTATGATGTATCAAAAAAGAAATCGGCCAGTTCGAGGTTATATACTTATGATTTTATGATGTTATATTTTTTCTAAAACGAGCTATTTTGTGGGTTAACACTCACGCTTTTTGCCAGATTTTTTTACAGAACCAAAAAATTGACGTTTCTTGTTCATTAGCTTTAGAATATTGTATTATGATGTATCAAAAAAGAAATCGGCCAGTTCGAGGTTATATACTTATGATTTTATGATTTTTTATTTTTTCTAAAACGAGCTATTTTGTGGGTTAACACTCACGCTTTTTGCCAGATTTTTTTACAGAACCAAAAATTGACGTTTCTTGTTCATTAGCTTTAGAATGTTGTATTATGATGTATCAAAAAAGAAATCGGCCAGTTCGAGGTTATATACTTATGATTTTATGATTTTATATTTTTTCTAAAACGAGCTATTTTGTGGGTTAACACTCACGCTTTTTGCCAGATTTTTTTACAGAACCAAAAATTGACGTTTCTTGTTCATTAGCTTTAGAATATTGTATTATGATGTATCAAAAAAGAAATCGGCCAGTTCGAGGTTATATACTTATGATTTTATGATTTTATTTTTTTTCTAAAACGAGCTATTTTGTGGGTTAACACTCACGCTTTTTGCCAGATTTTTTTACAGAACCAAAAATTGACGTTTCTTGTTCATTAGCTTTAGAATATTGTATTATGATGTATCAAAAAAGAAATCGGCCAGTTCGAGGTTATATACTTATGATTTTATGATTTTATTTTTTTTCTAAAACGAGCTATTTTGTGGGTTAACACTCACGCTTTTTGCCAGATTTTTTTACAGAACCAAAAATTGACGTTTCTTGTTCATTAGCTTTAGAATATTGTATTATGATGTATCAAAAAAGAAATCGGCCAGTTCGAGGTTATATACTTATGATTTTATGATTTTATATTTTTTCTAAAACGAGCTATTTTGTGGGTTAACACTCAAGCTTTTTGCCATATTTTTTTACAGAACCAAAAATTGACGTTTCTTGTTCATTAGCTTTAGAATATTGTATTATGATGTATCAAAAAAGAAATCGGCCAGTTCGAGGTTATATACTTATGATTTTATGATTTTATATTTTTTCTAAAACGAGCTATTTTGTGGGTTAACACTCACGCTTTTTGCCAGATTTTTTTACAGAACCAAAAATTGTCGTTTCTTGTTCATTAGCTTTAGAATATTGTATTATGATGTATCAAAAAAGAAATCGGCCAGTTCGAGGTTATATACTTATGATTTTATGATTTTATATTTTTCCTAAAACGAGCTATTTTGTGGGTTAACACTCACGCTTTTTGCCAGAATTTTTTACAGAACCAAAAATTGACGTTTCTTGTTTATTAGCTTTAGAATATTGTATTATGATGTATCAAAAAAGAAATCGGCCAGTTCGAGGTTATATACTTATGATTTTATGATTTTATATTTTTTCTAAAACGAGCTATTTTGTGGGTTAACACTCACGCTTTTTGCCAGATTTTTTTACAGAACCAAAAATTGACGTTTCTTGTTCATTAGCTTTAGAATATTGTATTATGATGTATCAAAAAAGAAATCGGCCAGTTCGAGGTTATATACATATGATTTTATGATGTTATATTTTTTCTAAAACGAGCTATTTTGTGGGTTAACACTC
Organism: Nemophila menziesii; assembly: GCA_029959085.1. Lineage (NCBI taxonomy): Eukaryota > Viridiplantae > Streptophyta > Magnoliopsida > Boraginales > Hydrophyllaceae > Nemophila > Nemophila menziesii. The sequence continues at coordinate 21,809,347 of JARWIR010000022.1, read as the reverse complement.
ACGCTTTTTGCCAGATTTTTTTACAGAACCAAAAATTGACGTTTCTTGTTCATTAGCTTTAGAATATTGTATTATGATGTATCAAAAAAGAAATCGGCCAGTTCGAGGTTATATACTTATGATTTTATGATTTTATATTTTTTCTAAAACGAGCTATTTTGTGGGTTAACACTCAAGCTTTTTGCCAGATTTTTTTACAGAACCAAAAATTGTCGTTTCTTGTTCATTAGCTTTAGAATATTGTATTATGATGTATCAAAAAAGAAATCGGCCAGTTCGAGGTTATATACTTATGATTTTATGATTTTATATTTTTTCTAAAACGAGCTATTTTGTGGGTTAACACTCACGCTTTTTGCCAGATTTTTTTACAGAACCAAAAATTGTCGTTTCTTGTTCATTAGCTTTAGAATATTGTATTATGATGTATCAAAAAAGAAATCGGCCAGTTCGAGGTTATATACTTATGATTTTATGATTTTATATTTTTCCTAAAACGAGCTATTTTGTGGGTTAACACTCACGCTTTTTGCCAGAATTTTTTACAGAACCAAAAATTGACGTTTCTTGTTTATTAGCTTTAGAATATTGTATTATGATGTATCAAAAAAGAAATCGGCCAGTTCGAGGTTATATACTTATGATTTTATGATTTTATATTTTTTCTAAAACGAGCTATTTTGTGGGTTAACACTCACGCTTTTTGCCAGATTTTTTTACAGAACCAAAAATTGACGTTTCTTGTTCATTAGCTTTAGAATATTGTATTATGATGTATCAAAAAAGAAATCGGCCAGTTCGAGGTTATATACATATGATTTTATGATGTTATATTTTTTCTAAAACGAGCTATTTTGTGGGTTAACACTCACGCTTTTTGCCAGATTTTTTTACAGAACCAAAATTTGACGTTTCTTGTTCATTAGCTTTAGAATATTGTATTATGATGTATCAAAAAAGAAATCGGCCAGTTCGAGGTTATATACTTATGATTTTATGATTTTATATTTTTTCTAAAACGAGCTAATTTGTGGGTTAACACTCACGCTTTTTGCCAGATTTTTTTACAGAACCAAAAATTGTCGTTTCTTGTTCATTAGCTTTAGAATATTGTATTATGATGTATCAAAAAAGAAATCGGCCAGTTCGAGGTTATATACTTATGATTTTATGATTTTATATTTTTCCTAAAACGAGCTATTTTGTGGGTTAACACTCACGCTTTTTGCCAGAATTTTTTACAGAACCAAAAATTGACGTTTCTTGTTCATTAGCTTTAGAATATTGTATTATGATGTATCAAAAAAGAAATCGGCCAGTTCGAGGTTATATACATATGATTTTATGATGTTATATTTTTTCTAAAACGAGCTATTTTGTGGGTTAACACTCACGCTTTTTGCCAGATTTTTTTACAGAACCAAAATTTGACGTTTCTTGTTCATTAGCTTTAGAATATTGTATTATGATGTATCAAAAAAGAAATCGGCCAGTTCGAGGTTATATACTTATGATTTTATGATTTTATATTTTTTCTAAAACGAGGTAATTTGTGGGTTAACACTCACGCTTTTTGCCAGATTTTTTTACAGAACCAAAAATTGTCGTTTCTTGTTCATTAGCTTTAGAATATTGTATTATGATGTATCAAAAAAGAAATCGGCCAGTTCGAGGTTATATACTTATGATTTTATGATTTTATATTTTTCCTAAAACGAGCTATTTTGTGGGTTAACACTCACGCTTTTTGCCAGAATTTTTTACAGAACCAAAAATTGACGTTTCTTGTTTATTAGCTTTAGAATATTGTATTATGATGTATCAAAAAAGAAATCGGCCAGTTCGAGGTTATATACTTATGATTTTATGATTTTATATTTTTTCTAAAACGAGCTATTTTGTGGGTTAACACTCACGCTTTTTGCCAGATTTTTTTACAGAACCAAAAATTGACGTTTCTTGTTCATTAGCTTTAGAATATTATATTATGATATATAAAAAAAGAAATCGGCCAGTTCGAGCTTATATACTTATGATTTTATGATTTTATATTTTTTCTAAAACGAGCAATTTTGTGGGTTAACACTCACGCTATTTCCCAGATTTTTTTACAGAACCAAAAATTGACGTTTCTTGTTTATTAGCTTTAGAATATTGTATTATGATGTATCAAAAAAGAAATCGGCCAGTTCGAGCTTATATACTTATGATTTTATGATTTCATATTTTTTCTAAAACGAGCAATTTTGTGGGTTAACACTCACGCTTTTTCCCAGATTTTTTTACAGAACCAAAAATTGACGTATCTTGTTTATTAGCTTTAGAATATTGTATTATGATGTATCAAAAAAGAAATCGGCCAGTTCGAGGTTATATACTTATGATTTTATGATTTTATATTTTTTCTAAAACGAGCAATTTTGTGGGTTAACACTCACGCTTTTTGCCAGATTTTTTTCCCAACCAAAAATTGACGTTTCTTGTTTATTAGCTTTAGAATATTGTATTATGATGTATCAAAAAAAGAAATCGGCCAGTTCGAGGTTATATACATAAGATATTATGATTTTATATTTTTTCTAAAACGAGCAATTTTGTGGGTTAACACTCACGCTTTTTGCCAGATTTTTTTCCGAACCAAAAATTGACGTTTCTTGTTTATTAGCTTTAGAATATTGTATTATGATATATCAAAAAAAGAAATCGGCCAGTTCGAGGTTATATACTTATGATTTTATGATTTTATATTTTTTCTAAAACGAGCAGTTTTGTGGGTTAATACTCACGCTTTTTCCCAGATTTTTTTACAGAACCAAAAATTGACGTATCTTGTTTATTAGCTTTAGAATATTGTATTATGATGTATCAAAAAATAAATCGGCCAGTTCGAGGTTATATACTTATGATTTTATGATTATATATTTTTTCTAAAACGAGTAATTTTGTGGGTTAACACTCACGCTTTTTCCCAGATTTTTTTACAGAACCAAAAATTGACGTTTCTTGTTTATTAGCTTTAGAATATTGTATTATGATGTATCAAAAACGAAATCGGCCAGTTCGAGGTTATATAGTTATGATTTTATGATTATATATTTTTTCTAAAACGAGTAATTTTGTGGGTTAACACTCACGCTTTTTCCCAGATTTTTTTACAGAACCAAAAATTGACGTATCTTGTTTATTAGCTTTAGAATATTGTATTATGATGTATCAAAAAATAAATCGGCCAGTTCGAGGTTATATACTTATGATTTTATGATTATATATTTTTTCTAAAACGAGTAATTTTGTGGGTTAACACTCATGCTTTTTGCCAGATTTTTTTACAGAACCAAAAATTGTCGTTTCTTGTTCATTAGCTTTAGAATATTGTATTATGATGTATCAAAAAAGAAATCGGCCAGTTCGAGGTTATATACATAAGATATTATGATTTTATATTTTTTCTAAAACGAGCAATTTTGTGGGTTAACACTCACGCTTTTTGCCAGATTTTTTTTCCGAACAAAAAATTGACGTTTCTTGTTTATTAGCTTTAGAATATTGTATTATGATGTATCAAAAAAGAAATCGGCCAGTTCGAGGTTATATACTTATGATTATATGATTTTATATTTTTTCTAAAACGAGCAATTTTGTGGGTTAACACTCACGCTTTTTGCCAGATTTTTTTACAGAACCAAAAATTGACGTTTCTTGTTTATTAGCTTTAGAATATTGTATTATGATGTATCAAAAAAGAAATCGGCCAGTTCGAGGTTATATACTTATGATTTTATGATGTTATATTTTTTCTAAAACGAGCTATTTTGTGGGTTAACACTCACGCTTTTTGCCAGATTTTTTTACAGAACCAAAAATTGACGTTTCTTGTTTATTAGCTTTAGAATATTGTATTATGATTTATCAAAAAAGAAATCGGCCAGTTCGAGGTTATATACTTATGATTTTATATTTTTTCTAAAACGAGCTATTTTGTGGGTTAACACTCACGCTTTTTGCCAGATTTTTTTACAGAACCAAAAATTGTCGTTTCTTGTTCATTAGCTTTAGAATATTGTATTATGATGTATCAAAAAAGAAATCGGCCAGTTCGAGGTTATATACTTATGATTTTATGATGTTATATTTTTTCTAAAACGAGCAATTTTGTGGGTTAACACTCATGCTTTTTGCCAGATTTTTTTACAGAACCAAAAATTGTCGTTTCTTGTTCATTAGCTTTAGAATATTGTATTATGATGTATCAAAAAAGAAATCGGCCAGTTCGAGGTTATATACTTATGATTTTATGATTTTATTTTTTTTCTAAAACGAGCTATTTTGTGGGTTAACACTCACGCTTTTTGCCAGATTTTTTTACAGAACAAAAAATTGACGTTTCTTGTTTATTAGCTTTAGAATATTGTATTATGATGTATCAAAAAAGAAATCGGCCAGTTCGAGGTTATATACTTATGATTTTATGATTTTATATTTTTTCTAAAACGAGCTATTTTGTGGGTTAACACTCACGCTTTTTGCCAGATTTTTTTACAGAACCAAAAATTGTCGTTTCTTGTTCATTAGCTTTAGAATATTGTATTATGATGTATCAAAAAAGAAATCGGCCAGTTCGAGGTTATATACTTATGATTTTATGATGTTATATTTTTTCTAAAACGAGCTATTTTGTGGGTTAACACTCACGCTTTTTGCCAGATTTTTTTACAGAACCAAAAATTGTCGTTTCTTGTTCATTAGCTTTAGAATATTGTATTATGATGTATCAAAAAAGAAATCGGCCAGTTCGAGGTTATATACTTATGATTTTATGATTTTATATTTTTTCTAAAACGAGCTATTTTGTGGGTTAACACTCATGCTTTTTGCCAGATTTTTTTACAGAACCAAAAATTGTCGTTTCTTGTTCATTAGCTTTAGAATATTGTATTATGATGTATCAAAAAAGAAATCGGCCAGTTCGAGGTTATATACATAAGATATTATGATTTTATATTTTTTCTAAAACGAGCAATTTTGTGGGTTAACACTCACGCTTTTTGCCAGATTTTTTTTCCGAACAAAAAATTGACGTTTCTTGTTTATTAGCTTTAGAATATTGTATTATGATGTATCAAAAAAGAAATCGGCCAGTTCGAGGTTATATACTTATGATTATATGATTTTATATTTTTTCTAAAACGAGCAATTTTGTGGGTTAACACTCACGCTTTTTGCCAGATTTTTTTACAGAACCAAAAATTGACGTTTCTTGTTTATTAGCTTTAGAATATTGTATTATGATGTATCAAAAAAGAAATCGGCCAGTTCGAGGTTATATACTTATGATTTTATGATGTTATATTTTTTCTAAAACGAGCTATTTTGTGGGTTAACACTCACGCTTTTTGCCAGATTTTTTTACAGAACCAAAAATTGACGTTTCTTGTTTATTAGCTTTAGAATATTGTATTATGATTTATCAAAAAAGAAATCGGCCAGTTCGAGGTTATATACTTATGATTTTATATTTTTTCTAAAACGAGCTATTTTGTGGGTTAACACTCACGCTTTTTGCCAGATTTTTTTACAGAACCAAAAATTGTCGTTTCTTGTTCATTAGCTTTAGAATATTGTATTATGATGTATCAAAAAAGAAATCGGCCAGTTCGAGGTTATATACTTATGATTTTATGATGTTATATTTTTTCTAAAACGAGCAATTTTGTGGGTTAACACTCATGCTTTTTGCCAGATTTTTTTACAGAACCAAAAATTGTCGTTTCTTGTTCATTAGCTTTAGAATATTGTATTATGATGTATCAAAAAAGAAATCGGCCAGTTCGAGGTTATATACTTATGATTTTCTGATTTTATTTTTTTTCTAAAACGAGTTATTTTGTGGGTTAACACTCACGCTTTTTGCCAGATTTTTTTACAGAACAAAAAATTGACGTTTCTTGTTTATTAGCTTTAGAATATTGTATTATGATGTATCAAAAAAGAAATCGGCCAGTTCGAGGTTATATACTTATGATTTTATGATGTTATATTTTTTCTAAAACGAGCTATTTTGTGGGTTAACACTCACGCTTTTTGCCAGATTTTTTTACAGAACAAAAAATTGACGTTTCTTGTTTATTAGCTTTAGAATATTGTATTATGATGTATCAAAAAAGAAATCGGCCAGTTCGAGGTTATATACTTATGATTTTATGATTTTATATTTTTTCTAAAACGAGCTATTTTGTGGGTTAATACTCACGCTTTTTGCCAGATTTTTTTACAGAACCAAAAATTGTCGTTTCTTGTTCATTAGCTTTAGAATATTGTATTATGATGTATCAAAAAAGAAATCGGCCAGTTCGAGGTTATATACTTATGATTTTATGATGTTATATTTTTTCTAAAACGAGCTATTTTGTGGGTTAACACTCACGCTTTTTGCCAGATTTTTTTACAGAACCAAAAATTGTCGTTTCTTGTTCATTAGCTTTAGAATATTGTATTATGATGTATCAAAAAAGAAATCGGCCAGTTCGAGGTTATATACTTATGATTTTATGATTTTATATTTTTTCTAAAACGAGCTATTTTGTGGGTTAACACTCACGCTTTTTGCCAGATTTTTTTACAGAACCAAAAAATGACGTTTCTTGTTTATTAGCTTTAGAATATTGTATTATGATGTATCAAAAAAGAAATCGGCCAGTTCGAGGTTATATACATAAGATATTATGATTTTATATTTTTTCTAAAACGAGCAATTTTGTGGGTTAACACTCATGCTTTTTGCCAGATTTTTTTACAGAACCAAAAATTGTCGTTTCTTGTTTATTAGCTTTAGAATATTGTATTATGATGTATCAAAAAAGAAATCGGTCAGTTCGAGGTTATATACTTATGATTTTATGATGTTATATTTTTTCTAAAACGAGCTATTTTGTGGGTTAACACTCACGCTTTTTGCCAGATTTTTTTACAGAACCAAAAATTGACGTTTCTTGTTTATTAGCTTTAGAATATTGTATTATGATGTATCCAAAAAGAAATCGGCCAGTTCGAGGTTATATACTTATGATTTTATGATGTTATATTTTTTCTAAAACGAGCAATTTTGTGGGTTAACACTCATGCTTTTTGCCAGATTTTTTTACAGAACCAAAAATTGTCGTTTCTTGTTCATTAGCTTTAGAATATTGTATTATGATGTATCAAAAAAGAAATCGGCCAGTTCGAGGTTATATACATAAGATATTATGATTTTATATTTTTTCTAAAACGAGCAATTTTGTGGGTTAACACTCATGCTTTTTGCCAGATTTTTTTACAGAACCAAAAATTGTCGTTTCTTGTTTATTAGCTTTAGAATATTGTATTATGATGTATCAAAAAAGAAATCGGCCAGTTCGAGGTTATATACTTATGATTTTATGATGTTATATTTTTTCTAAAACGAGCTATTTTGTGGGTTAACACTCACGCTTTTTGCCAGATTTTTTTACAGAACCAAAAATTGACGTTTCTTGTTTATTAGCTTTAGAATATTGTATTATGATGTATCAAAAAAGAAATCGGCCAGTTCGAGGTTATATACTTATGATTTTATGATGTTATATTTTTTCTAAAACGAGCAATTTTGTGGGTTAACACTCATGCTTTTTGCCAGATTTTTTTACAGAACCAAAAATTGTCGTTTCTTGTTCATTAGCTTTAGAATATTGTATTATGATGTATCAAAAAAGAAATCGGCCAGTTCGAGGTTATATACATAAGATATTATGATTTTATATTTTTTCTAAAACGAGCAATTTTGTGGGTTAACACTCACGCTTTTTGCCAGATTTTTTTTCCGAACAAAAAATTGACGTTTCTTGTTTATTAGCTTTAGAATATTGTATTATGATGTATCAAAAAAGAAATCGGCCAGTTCGAGGTTATATACTTATGATTATATGATTTTATATTTTTTCTAAAACGAGCAATTTTGTGGGTTAACACTCACGCTTTTTGCCAGATTTTTTTACAGAACCAAAAATTGACGTTTCTTGTTTATTAGCTTTAGAATATTGTATTATGATGTATCAAAAAAGAAATCGGCCAGTTCGAGGTTATATACTTATGATTTTATGATTTTATATTTTTTCTAAAACGAGCTATTTTGTGGGTTAATACTCACGCTTTTTGCCAGATTTTTTTACAGAACCAAAAATTGTCGTTTCTTGTTCATTAGCTTTAGAATATTGTATTATGATGTATCAAAAAAGAAATCGGCCAGTTCGAGGTTATATACTTATGATTTTATGATATTATATTTTTTCTAAAACGAGCTATTTTGTGGGTTAACACTCACGCTTTTTGCCAGATTTTTTTACAGAACCAAAAATTGTCGTTTCTTGTTCATTAGCTTTAGAATATTGTATTATGATGTATCAAAAAAGAAATCGGCCAGTTCGAGGTTATATACTTATGATTTTATGATTTTATATTTTTTCTAAAACGAGCTATTTTGTGGGTTAACACTCACGCTTTTTGCCAGATTTTTTTACAGAACCAAAAAATGACGTTTCTTGTTTATTAGCTTTAGAATATTGTATTATGATGTATCAAAAAAGAAATCGGCCAGTTCGAGGTTATATACATAAGATATTATGATTTTATATTTTTTCTAAAACGAGCAATTTTGTGGGTTAACACTCATGCTTTTTGCCAGATTTTTTTACAGAACCAAAAATTGTCGTTTCTTGTTTATTAGCTTTAGAATATTGTATTATGATGTATCAAAAAAGAAATCGGTCAGTTCGAGGTTATATACTTATGATTTTATGATGTTATATTTTTTCTAAAACGAGCTATTTTGTGGGTTAACACTCATGCTTTTTGCCAGATTTTTTTACAGAACCAAAAATTGTCGTTTCTTGTTCATTAGCTTTAGAATATTGTATTATGATGTATCAAAAAAGAAATCGGCCAGTTCGAGGTTATATACATAAGATATTATGATTTTATATTTTTTCTAAAACGAGCAATTTTGTGGGTTAACACTCATGCTTTTTGCCAGATTTTTTTACAGAACCAAAAATTGTCGTTTCTTGTTTATTAGCTTTAGAATATTGTATTATGATGTATCAAAAAAGAAATCGGCCAGTTCGAGGTTATATACTTATGATTTTATGATGTTATATTTTTTCTAAAACGAGCTATTTTGTGGGTTAACAATCACGCTTTTTGCCAGATTTTTTTACAGAACCAAAAATTGACGTTTCTTGTTTATTAGCTTTAGAATATTGTATTATGATGTATCAAAAAAGAAATCGGCCAGTTCGAGGTTATATACTTATGATTTTATGATGTTATATTTTTTCTAAAACGAGCAATTTTGTGGGTTAACACTCATGCTTTTTGCCAGATTTTTTTACAGAACCAAAAATTGTCGTTTCTTGTTCATTAGCTTTAGAATATTGTATTATGATGTATCAAAAAAGAAATCGGCCAGTTCGAGGTTATATACATAAGATATTATGATTTTATATTTTTTCTAAAACGAGCAATTTTGTGGGTTAACACTCACGCTTTTTGCCAGATTTTTTTTCCGAACAAAAAATTGACGTTTCTTGTTTATTAGCTTTAGAATATTGTATTATGATGTATCAAAAAAGAAATCGGCCAGTTCGAGGTTATATACTTATGATTATATGATTTTATATTTTTTCTAAAACGAGCAATTTTGTGGGTTAACACTCACGCTTTTTGCCAGATTTTTTTACAGAACCAAAAATTGACGTATCTTGTTTATTAGCTTTAGAATATTGTATTATGATGTATCAAAAAATAAATCGGCCAGTTCGAGGTTATATACTTATGATTTTATAATTATATATTTTTTCTAAAACGAGCAATTTTGTGGGTTAACACTCACGCTTTTTCCCAGATTTTTTTACAGAACCAAAAATTGACGTATCTTGTTTATTAGCTTTAGAATATTGTATTATGATGTATCAAAAAAGAAATCGGCCAGTTCGAGGTTATATACTTATGATTTTATGATTTTATATTTTTTCTAAAACGAGCAATTTTGTGGGTTAACACTCACGCTTTTTGCCAGATTTTTTTACAGAACCAAAAATTGACGTTTCTTGTTTATTAGCTTTAGAATATTATATTATGATATATCAAAAAAGAAATCGGCCAGTTCGAGCTTATATACTTATGATTTTATGATTTTATATTTTTTCTAAAACGAGCAGTTTTGTGGGTTAACACTCACGCTTTTTCCCAGATTTTTTTACAGAACCAAAAATTGACGTTTCTTGTTTATTAGCTTTAGAATATTGTATTATGATGTATCAAAAAAGAAATCGGCCAGTTCGAGGTTATATACATAAGATATTATGATTTTATATTTTTTCTAAAACGAGCAATTTTGTGGGTTAACACTCACGCTTTTTGCCAGATTTTTTTTCCGAACAAAAAATTGACGTTTCTTGTTTATTAGCTTTAGAATATTGTATTATGATGTATCAAAAAAGAAATCGGCCAGTTCGAGGTTATATACATAAGATATTATGATTTTATATTTTTTCTAAAACGAGCAATTTTGTGGGTTAACACTCACGCTTTTTGCCAGATTTTTTTCCGAACCAAAAATTGACGTTTCTTGTTTATTAGCTTTAGAATATTGTATTATGATGTATCAAAAAAAGAAATCGGCCAGTTCGAGGTTATATACTTATGATTTTATGATTTTATATTTTTTCTAAAACGAGCAGTTTTGTGGGTTAATACTCACGCTTTTTCCCAGATTTTTTTACAGAACCAAAAATTGACGTATCTTGTTTATTAGCTTTAGAATATTGTATTATGATGTATCAAGAAATAAATCGGCCAGTTCGAGGTTATATACTTATGATTTTATGATTATATATTTTTTCTAAAACGAGTAATTTTGTGGGTTAACACTCACGCTTTTTCCCAGATTTTTTTACAGAACCAAAAATTGACGTTTCTTGTTTATTAGCTTTAGAATATTATATTATGATATATCAAAAAAGAAATCGGCCAGTTCGAGCTTATATACTTATGATTTTATGATTTTATATTTTTTCTAAAACGAGCAATTTTGTGGGTTAACACTCACGCTTTTTCCCAGATTTTTTTACAGAACCAAAAATTGACGTTTCTTGTTTATTAGCTTTAGAATATTATATTATGATATATCAAAAAAGAAATCGGCCAGTTCGAGCTTATATACTTATGATTTTATAATTTTATATTTTTTCTAAAACGAGCAATTTTGTGGGTTAACACTCACGCTTTTTCCCAGATTTTTTTACAGAACCAAAAATTGACGTTTCTTGTTTATTAGCTTTAGAATATTGTATTATGATGTATCAAAAAAGAAATCGGCCAGTTCGAGGTTATATACATAAGATATTATGATTTTATATTTTTTCTAAAACGAGCAATTTTGTGGGTTAACACTCACGCTTTTTGCCAGATTTTTTTTCCGAACAAAAAATTGACGTTTCTTGTTTATTAGCTTTAGAATATTGTATTATGATGTATCAAAAAAGAAATCGGCCAGTTCGAGTTTATATACATAAGATATTATGATTTTATATTTTTTCTAAAACGAGCAATTTTGTGGGTTAACACTCACGCTTTTTGCCAGATTTTTTTCCGAACAAAAAATTGACGTTTCTTGTTTATTAGCTTTAGAATATTGTATTATGATGTATCAAAAAAGAAATCGGCCAGTTCGAGGTTATATACATATGATTTTATGATTTTATATTTTTTCTAAAACGAGCTATTTTGTGGGTTAACACTCACGCTTTTTGCCAGATTTTTTTTCCGAACAAAAAATTGACGTTTCTTGTTTATTAGCTTTAGAATATTGTATTATGATATATCAAAAAAAGAAATCGGCCAGTTCGAGGTTATATACTTATGATTATATGATTTTATATTTTTTCTAAAACGAGCAGTTTTGTGGGTTAATACACACGCTTTTTCCCAGATTTTTTTACAGAACCAAAAATTGACGTATCTTGTTTATTAGCTTTAGAATATTGTATTATGATGTATCAAAAAAGAAATCGGCCAGTTCGAGGTTATATACATAAGATATTATGATTTTATATTTTTTCTAAAACGAGCAATTTTGTGGGTTAACACTCACGCTTTTTGCCAGATTTTTTTTCCGAACAAAAAATTGACGTTTCTTGTTTATTAGCTTTAGAATATTGTATTATGATGTATCAAAAAAGAAATCGGCCAGTTCGAGTTTATATACATAAGATATTATGATTTTATATTTTTTCTAAAACGAGCAATTTTGTGGGTTAACACTCACGCTTTTTGCCAGATTTTTTTCCGAACCAAAAATTGACGTTTCTTGTTTATTAGCTTTAGAATATTGTATTATGATGTATCAAAAAAGAAATCGGCCAGTTCGAGGTTATATACTTATGATTTTATGATTTTATATTTTTTCTAAAACGAGCTATTTTGTGGGTTAACACTCACGCTTTTTGCCAGATTTTTTTACAGAACCAAAAAATGACGTTTCTTGTTTATTAGCTTTAGAATATTGTATTATGATGTATCAAAAAAGAAATCGGCCAGTTCGAGGTTATATACTTATGATTTTATGATGTTATATTTTTTCTAAAACGAGCAATTTTGTGGGTTAACACTCACGCTTTTTGCCATATTTTTTTACAGAACCAAAAAATGACGTTTCTTGTTTATTAGCTTTAGAATATTGTATTATGATGTATCAAAAAATAAATCGGCCAGTTCGAGGTTATATACTTATGATTTTATGATTATATATTTTTTCTAAAACGAGCAATTTTGTGGGTTAACACTCACGCTTTTTCCCAGATTTTTTTACAGAACCAAAAATTGACGTTTCTTGTTTATTAGCTTTAGAATATTATATTATGATATATCAAAAAAGAAATCGGCCAGTTCGAGGTTATATACTTATGATTTTATGATTTTATATTTTTTCTAAAACGAGCAATTTTGTGGGTTAACACTCACGCTTTTTCCCAGATTTTTTTACAGAACCAAAAAATGACGTTTCTTGTTTATTAGCTTTAGAATATTGTATTATGATGTATCAAAAAAGAAATCGGCCAGTTCGAGGTTATATACATAAGATATTATGATTTTATATTTTTTCTAAAACGATCAATTTTGTGGGTTAACACTCACGCTTTTTGCCAGATTTTTTTTCCGAACAAAAAATTGTCGTTTCTTGTTTATTAGCTTTAGAATATTGTATTATGATGTATCAAAAAAGAAATCGGCCAGTTCGAGTTTATATACATAAGATATTATGATTTTATATTTTTTCTAAAACGAGCTATTTTGTGGGTTAACACTCACGCTTTTTGCCAGATTTTTTTCCGAACCAAAAATTGACGTTTCTTGTTTATTAGCTTTAGAATATTGTATTATGATATATCAAAAAAAGAAATCGGCCAGTTCGAGGTTATATACTTATGATTTTATGATTTTATATTTTTTCTAAAACGAGCAATTTTGTGGGTTAATACTCACGCTTTTTCCCAGATTTTTTTACAGAACCAAAAATTGACGTATCTTGTTTATTAGCTTTAGAATATTGTATTATGATGTATCAAAAAATAAATCGGCCAGTTCGAGGTTATATACTTATGATTTTATGATTATATATTTTTTCTAAAACGAGTAATTTTGTGGGTTAACACTCACGCTTTTTCCCAGATTTTTTTACAGAACCAAAAATTGACGTTTCTTGTTTATTAGCTTTAGAATATTGTATTATGATGTATCAAAAAAGAAATCGGCCAGTTCGAGGTTATATACTTATGATTTTATGATTTTATATTTTTTCTAAAACGAGCAATTTTGTGGGTTAACACTCACGCTTTTTCCCAGATTTTTTTACAGAACCAAAAATTGACGTTTCTTGTTTATTAGCTTTAGAATATTGTATTATGATGTATCAAAAAAGAAATCGGCCAGTTCGAGGTTATATACATAAGATATTATGATTTTATATTTTTTCTAAAACGATCAATTTTGTGGGTCTCACGCTTTTTGCCAGATTTTTTTTCCGAACAAAAAATTGACGTTTCTTGTTTATTAGCTTTAGAATATTGTATTATGATGTATCAAAAAAGAAATCGGCCAGTTCGAGTTTATATACATAAGATATTATGATTTTATATTTTTTCTAAAACGAGCAATTTTGTGGGTTAACACTCACGCTTTTTGCCAGATTTTTTTCCGAACCAAAAATTGACGTTTCTATTTTATTAGCTTTAGAATATTGTATTATGATATATCAAAAAAAGAAATCGGCCAGTTCGAGGTTATATACTTATGATTTTATGATTTTATATTTTTTCTAAAACGAGCAGTTTTGTGGGTTAATACTCACGCTTTTTCCCAGATTTTTTTACAGAACCAAAAATTGACGTATCTTGTTTATTAGCTTTAGAATATTGTATTATGATGTATCAAAAAATAAATCGGCCAGTTCGAGGTTATATACTTATGATTTTATGATTATATATTTTTTCTAAAACGAGTAATTTTGTGGGTTAACACTCACGCTTTTTCCCAGATTTTTTTACAGAACCAAAAATTGACGTTTCTTGTTTATTAGCTTTAGAATATTATATTATGATATATCAAAAAAGAAATCGGCCAGTTCGAGCTTATATACTTATGATTTTATGATTTTATATTTTTTCTAAAACGAGCAATTTTGTGGGTTAACACTCACGCTTTTTCCCAGATTTTTTTACAGAACCAAAAATTGACGTTTCTTGTTTATTAGCTTTAGAATATTGTATTATGATGTATCAAAAAAGAAATCGGCCAGTTCGAGGTTATATACATAAGATATTATGATTTTATATTTTTTCTAAAACGAGCAATTTTGTGGGTTAACACTCACGCTTTTTGCCAGATTTTTTTCCCAACCAAAAATTGACGTTTCTTGTTTATTAGCTTTAGAATATTGTATTATGATATATCAAAAAAAGAAATCGGCCAGTTCGAGGTTATATACTTATGATTTTATGATTTTATATTTTTTCTAAAACGAGCAGTTTTGTGGGTTAATACTCACGCTTTTTCCCAGATTTTTTTACAGAACCAAAAATTGACGTATCTTGTTTATTAGCTTTAGAATATTGTATTATGATGTATCAAAAAATAAATCGGCCAGTTCGAGGTTATATACTTATGATTTTATGATTATATATTTTTTCTAAAACGAGTAATTTTGTGGGTTAACACTCACGCTTTTTCCCAGATTTTTTTACAGAACCAAAAATTGACGTTTCTTGTTTATTAGCTTTAGAATATTGTATTATGATGTATCAAAAAAGAAATCGGCCAGTTCGAGGTTATATACTTATGATTTTATGATTTTATATTTTTTCTAAAACGAGCAATTTTGTGGGTTAACACTCACGCTTTTCCCCAGATTTTTTTACAGAACCAAAAATTGACGTTTCTTGTTTATTAGCTTTAGAATATTGTATTATGATGTATCAAAAAAGAAATCGGCCAGTTCGAGGTTATATACATAAGATATTATGATTTTATATTTTTTCTAAAACGATCAATTTTGTGGGTTAACACTCACGCTTTTTGCCAGATTTTTTTTCCGAACAAAAAATTGACGTTTCTTGTTTATTAGCTTTAGAATATTGTATTATGATGTATCAAAAAAGAAATCGGCCAGTTCGAGTTTATATACATAAGATATTATGATTTTATATTTTTTCTAAAACGAGCAATTTTGTGGGTTAACACTCACGCTTTTTGCCAGATTTTTTTCCGAACCAAAAATTGACGTTTCTATTTTATTAGCTTTAGAATATTGTATTATGATATATCAAAAAAAGAAATCGGCCAGTTCGAGGTTATATACTTATGATTTTATGATTTTATATTTTTTCTAAAACGAGCAGTTTTGTGGGTTAATACTCACGCTTTTTCCCAGATTTTTTTACAGAACCAAAAATTGACGTATCTTGTTTATTAGCTTTAGAATATTGTATTATGATGTATCAAAAAATAAATCGGCCAGTTCGAGGTTATATACTTATGATTTTATGATTATATATTTTTTCTAAAACGAGTAATTTTGTGGGTTAACACTCACGCTTTTTCCCAGATTTTTTTACAGAACCAAAAATTGACGTTTCTTGTTTATTAGCTTTAGAATATTATATTATGATATATCAAAAAAGAAATCGGCCAATTCGAGCTTATATACTTATGATTTTATGATTTTATATTTTTTCTAAAACGAGCAATTTTGTGGGTTAACACTCACGCTTTTTCCCAGATTTTTTTTCCGAACAAAAAATTGACGTTTCTTGTTTATTAGCTTTAGAATATTGTATTATGATGTATCAAAAAAGAAATCGGCCAGTTCGAGTTTATATACATAAGATATTATGATTTTATATTTTTTCTAAAACGAGCAATTTTGTGGGTTAACACTCACGCTTTTTGCCAGATTTTTTTCCGAACCAAAAATTGACGTTTCTATTTTATTAGCTTTAGAATATTGTATTATGATATATCAAAAAAAGAAATCGGCCAGTTCGAGGTTATATACTTATGATTTTATGATTTTATATTTTTTCTAAAACGAGCAGTTTTGTGGGTTAATACTCACGCTTTTTCCCAGATTTTTTTACAGAACCAAAAATTGACGTATCTTGTTTATTAGCTTTAGAATATTGTATTATGATGTATCAAAAAATAAATCGGCCAGTTCGAGGTTATATACTTATGATTTTATGATTATATATTTTTTCTAAAACGAGTAATTTTGTGGGTTAACACTCACGCTTTTTCCCAGATTTTTTTACAGAACCAAAAATTGACGTTTCTTGTTTATTAGCTTTAGAATATTATATTATGATATATCAAAAAAGAAATCGGCCAGTTCGAGCTTATATACTTATGATTTTATGATTTTATATTTTTTCTAAAACGAGCAATTTTGTGGGTTAACACTCACGCTTTTTCCCAGATTTTTTTACAGAACCAAAAATTGACGTTTCTTGTTTATTAGCTTTAGAATATTGTATTATGATGTATCAAAAAAGAAATCGGCCAGTTCGAGGTTATATACATAAGATATTATGATTTTATATTTTTTCTAAAACGAGCAATTTTGTGGGTTAACACTCACGCTTTTTGCCAGATTTTTTTCCCAACCAAAAATTGACGTTTCTTGTTTATTAGCTTTAGAATATTGTATTATGATATATCAAAAAAAGAAATCGGCCAGTTCGAGGTTATATACTTATGATTTTATGATTTTATATTTTTTCTAAAACGAGCAGTTTTGTGGGTTAACACTCACGCTTTTTCCCAGATTTTTTTACAGAACCAAAAATTGACGTATCTTGTTTATTAGCTTTAGAATATTGTATTATGATGTATCAAAAAATAAATCGGCCAGTTCGAGGTTATATACTTATGATTTTATGATTATATATTTTTTCTAAAACGAGCAATTTTGTGGGTTAACACTCACGCTTTTTCCCAGATTTTTTTACAGAACCAAAAATTGACGTTTCTTGTTTATTAGCTTTAGAATATTATATTATGATATATCAAAAAAGAAATCGGCCAGTTCGAGCTTATATACTTATGATTTTATGATTTTATATTTTTTCTAAAAGGAGCAATTTTGTGGGTTAACACTCACGCTTTTTCCCAGATTTTTTTACAGAACCAAAAATTGACGTTTCTTGTTTATTAGCTTTAGAATATTGTATTATGATGTATCAAAAAAGAAATCGGCCAGTTCGAGGTTATATACATAAGATATTATGATTTTATATTTTTTCTAAAACGAGCAATTTTGTGGGTTAACACTCACGCTTTTTGCCAGATTTTTTTACAGAACCAAAAAATGACGTTTCTTGTTTATTAGCTTTAGAATATTGTATTATGATGTATCAAAAAAGAAATCGGCCAGTTCGAGGTTATATACTTATGATTTTATGATTTTATATTTTTTCTAAAACGAGCAATTTTGTGGGTTAACACTCACGCTTTTTCCCAGATTTTTTTACAGAACCAAAAATTGACGTTTCTTGTTTATTAGCTTTAGAATATTGTATTATGATGTATCAAAAAAGAAATCGGCCAGTTCGAGGTTATATACATAAGATATTATGATTTTATATTTTTTCTAAAACGAGCAATTTTGTGGGTTAACACTCACGCTTTTTGCCAGATTTTTTTTCCGAACCAAAAATTGACGTATCTTGTTTATTAGCTTTAGAATATTGTATTATGATGTATCAAAAAATAAATCGGCCAGTTCGAGTTTGTATACATAAGATTTTATGATTATATATTTTTTCTAAAACGAGCAGTTTTGTGGGTTAATACTCACGCTTTTTCCCAGATTTTTTTACAGAACCAAAAATTGACGTATCTTGTTTATTAGCTTTAGAATATTGTATTATGATGTATCAAAAAATAAATCGGCCAGTTCGAGGTTATATACTTATGATTTTATGATTATATATTTTTTCTAAAACGAGTAATTTTGTGGGTTAACACTCACGCTTTTTCCCAGATTTTTTTACAGAACCAAAAATTGATGTTTCTTGTTTATTAGCTTTAGAATATTATATTATGATATATCAAAAAAGAAATCGGCCAGTTCGAGCTTATATACTTATGATTTTATGATTTTATATTTTTTCTAAAACGAGCAATTTTGTGGGTTAACACTCACGCTTTTTCCCAGATTTTTTTACAGAACCAAAAATTGACGTTTCTTATTTATTAGCTTTAGAATATTGTATTATGATGTATCAAAAAAGAAATCGGCCAGTTCGAGGTTATATACATAAGATATTATGATTTTATATTTTTTCTAAAACGAGCAATTTTGTGGGTTAACACTCACGATTTTTGCCAGATTTTTTTCCCAACCAAAAATTGACGTTTCTTGTTTATTAGCTTTAGAATATTGTATTATGATATATCAAAAAAAGAAATCGGCCAGTTCGAGGTTATATACTTATGATTTTATGATTTTATATTTTTTCTAAAACGAGCAGTTTTGTGGGTTAATACTCACGCTTTTTCCCAGATTTTTTTACAGAACCAAAAATTGACGTATCTTGTTTATTAGCTTTAGAATATTGTATTATGATGTATCAAAAAATAAATCGGCCAGTTCGAGGTTATATACTTATGATTTTATGATTATATATTTTTTCTAAAACGAGCAATTTTGTGGGTTAACACTCACGCTTTTTCACAGATTTTTTTACAGAACCAAAAATTGACGTTTCTTGTTTATTAGCTTTAGAATATTATATTATGATATATCAAAAAAGAAATCGGCCAGTTCGAGCTTATATACTTATGATTTTATGATTTTATATTTTTTCTAAAACGAGCAATTTTGTGGGTTAACACTCACGCTTTTTCCCAGATTTTTTTACAGAACCAAAAATTGACGTTTCTTGTTTATTAGCTTTAGAATATTGTATTATGATGTATCAAAAAAGAAATCGGCCAGTTCGAGGTTATATACATAAGATATTATGATTTTATATTTTTTCTAAAACGAGCAATTTTGTGGGTTAACACTCACGCTTTTTGCCAGATTTTTTTTCCGAACCAAAAATTGACGTTTCTTGTTTATTAGCTTTAGAATATTGTATTATGATATATCAAAAAAAGAAATCGGCCAGTTCGAGGTTATATACTTATGATTTTATGATTTTATATTTTTTCTAAAACGAGCAGTTTTGTGGGTTAACACTCACGCTTTTTCCCAGATTTTTTTACAGAACCAAAAATTGACGTATCTTGTTTATTAGCTTTAGAATATTGTATTATGATATATCAAAAACGAAATCGGCCAGTTCGAGGTTATATACTTATGATTTTATGATTATATATGTTTTCTAAAACGAGCAATTTTGTGGGTTAACACTCACGCTTTTTGCCAGATTTTTTTTCCGAACAAAAAATTGACGTTTCTTGTTTATTAGCATTAGAATATTGTATTATGATATATCAAAAAAAGAAATCGGCCAGTTCGAGGTTATATACTTATGATTATATGATTTTATATTTTTTCTAAAACGAGCAGTTTTGTGGGTTAACACTCACGGTTTTTGCCAGATTTTTTTACAGAACCAAAAATTGACGTATCTTGTTTATTAGCTTTAGAATATTGTATTATGATGTATCAAAAAATAAATCGGCCAGTTCGAGGTTATATACTTATGATTTTATGATTATATATTTTTTCTAAAACGAGCAATTTTGTGGGTTAACACTCACGCTTTTTCCCAGATTTTTTTACATAACCAAAAATTGACGTTTCTTGTTTATTAGCTTTAGAATATTATATTATGATATATCAAAAAAGAAATCGGCCAGTTCGAGCTTATATACTTATGATTTTATGATTTTATATTTTTTCTAAAACGAGCAATTTTGTGGGTTAACACTCACGCTTTTTCCCAGATTTTTTTACAGAACCAAAAATTGACGTATCTTATTTATTTGCTTTAGAATATTGTATTATGATGTATCAAAAAAGAAATCGGCCAGTTCGAGGTTATATACATAAGATATTATGATTTTATATTTTTTCTAATACGAGCAATTTTGTGGGTTAACACTCACGCTTTTTCCCAGATTTTTTTACAGAACAAAAAATTGACGTTTCTTGTTTATTAGCTTTAGAATATTGTATTATGATGTATCAAAAAAGAAATCGGCCAGTTCGAGTTTATATACATAAGATATTATGATTTTATATTTTTTCTAAAACGAGCAATTTTGTGGGTTCACGCTTTTTGCCAGATTTTTTTCCGAACCAAAAATTGACGTTTCTTGTTTATTAGCTTTAGAATATTATATTATGATGTATCAAAAAAGAAATCGGCCAGTTCGAGGTTATATACTTATGATTTTATGATTTTATATTTTTTCTAAAACGAGCAATTTTGTGAGTTAACACTCACGCTTTTTGCCAGATTTTTTTTCCGAACAAAAAATTGACGTTTCTTGTTTATTAGCTTTAGAATATTGTATTATGATGTATCAAAAAAGAAATCGGCCAGTTCGAGGTTATATACATAAGATATTATGATTTTATATTTTTTCTAAAACGAGCAATTTTGTGGGTTAACACTCACGCTTTTTCACAGATTTTTTTACAGAACCAAAAATTGACGTTTCTTGTTTATTAGCTTTAGAATATTATATTATGATATATCAAAAAAGAAATCGGCCAGTTCGAGCTTATATACTTATGATTTTATGATTTTATATTTTTTCTAAAACGAGCAATTTTGTGGGTTAACACTCACGCTTTTTCCCAGATTTTTTTACAGAACCAAAAATTGACGTTTCTTGTTTATTAGCTTTAGAATATTGTATTATGATGTATCAAAAAAGAAATCGGCCAGTTCGAGGTTATATACATAAGATATTATGATTTTATATTTTTTCTAAAACGAGCAATTTTGTGGGTTAACACTCACGCTTTTTGCCAGATTTTTTTTCCGAACCAAAAATTGACGTATCTTGTTTATTAGCTTTAGAATATTGTATTATGATGTATCAAAAAATAAATCGGCCAGTTCGAGTTTATATACATAAGATTTTATGATTATATATTTTTTCTAAAACGAGCAATTTTGTGGGTTAACACTCACGCTTTTTGCCAGATTTTTTTCCGAACCAAAAATTGACGTTTCTTGTTTATTAGCTTTAGAATATTGTATTATGATATATCAAAAACGAAATCGGCCAGTTCGAGGTTATATACATATGATTTTATGATTTTATATTTTTTCTAAAACGAGCTATTTTGTGGGTTAACACTCACGCTTTTTGCCAGATTTTTTTTCCGAACAAAAAATTGACGTTTCTTGTTTATTAGCTTTAGAATATTGTATTATGATATATCAAAAAAAGAAATCGGCCAGTTCGAGGTTATATACTTATGATTATATGATTTTATATTTTTTCTAAAACGAGCAGTTTTGTGGGTTAACACTCACGGTTTTTGCCAGATTTTTTTACAGAACCAAAAATTGACGTATCTTGTTTATTAGCTTTAGAATATTGTATTATGATGTATCAAAAAATAAATCGGCCAGTTCGAGGTTATATACTTATGATTTTATGATTATATATTTTTTCTAAAACGAGCAATTTTGTGGGTTAACACTCACGCTTTTTCCCAGATTTTTTTACATAACCAAAAATTGACGTTTCTTGTTTATTAGCTTTAGAATATTATATTATGATATATCAAAAAAGAAATCGGCCAGTTCGAGCTTATATACTTATGATTTTATGATTTTATATTTTTTCTAAAACGAGCAATTTTGTGGGTTAACACTCACGCTTTTTCCCAGATTTTTTTACAGAACCAAAAATTGACGTTTCTTGTTTATTAGCTTTAGAATATTGTATTATGATGTATCAAAAAAGAAATCGGCCAGTTCGAGTTTATATACATAAGATATTATGATTTTATATTTTTTCTAAAACGAGCTATTTTGTGGGTTAACACTCACGCTTTTTGCCAGATTTTTTTTCCGAACAAAAAATTGACGTTTCTTGTTTATTAGCTTTAGAATATTGTATTATGATATATCAAAAAAGAAATCGGCCAGTTCGAGGTTATATACTTATGATTTTATGATTTTATATTTTTTCTAAAACGAGCAGTTTTGTGGGTTAACACTCACGCTTTTTCCCAGATTTTTTTACAGAACCAAAAATTGACGTATCTTGTTTATTAGCTTTAGAATATTGTATTATGATGTATCAAAAAATAAATCGGCCAGTTCGAGGTTATATACTTATGATTTTATGATTATATATTTTTTCTAAAACGAGCAATTTTGTGGGTTAACACTCACGCTTTTTCACAGATTTTTTTACAGAACCAAAAATTGACGTTTCTTGTTTATTAGCTTTAGAATATTATATTATGATATATCAAAAAAGAAATCGGCCAGTTCGAGCTTATATACTTATGATTTTATGATTTTATATTTTTTCTAAAACGAGCAATTTTGTGGGTTAACACTCACGCTTTTTCCCAGATTTTTTTACAGAACCAAAAATTGACGTTTCTTGTTTATTAGCTTTAGAATATTGTATTATGATGTATCAAAAAAGAAATCGGCCAGTTCGAGGTTATATACATAAGATATTATGATTTTATATTTTTTCTAAAACGATCAATTTTGTGGGTTAACACTCACGCTTTTTGCCAGATTTTTTTTCCGAACAAAAAATTGACGTTTCTTGTTTATTAGCTTTAGAATATTGTATTATGATGTATCAAAAAAGAAATCGGCCAGTTCGAGTTTATATACATAAGATATTATGATTTTATATTTTTTCTAAAACGAGCAATTTTGTGGGTTAACACTCACGCTTTTTGCCAGATTTTTTTCCGAACCAAAAATTGACGTTTCTTGTTTATTAGCTTTAGAATATTGTATTATGATATATCAAAAAAAGAAATCGGCCAGTTCGAGGTTATATACTTATGATTTTATGATTTTATATTTTTTCTAAAACGAGCAGTTTTGTGGGTTAATACTCACGCTTTTTCCCAGATTTTTTTACAGAACCAAAAATTGACGTATCTTGTTTATTAGCTTTAGAATATTGTATTATGATGTATCAAAAAATAAATCGGCCAGTTCGAGGTTATATACTTATGATTTTATGATTATATATTTTTTCTAAAACGAGTAATTTTGTGGGTTAACACTCACGCTTTTTCCCAGATTTTTTTACAGAACCAAAAATTGACGTTTCTTGTTTATTAGCTTTAGAATATTATATTATGATATATCAAAAAAGAAATCGGTCAGTTCGAGCTTATATACATAAGATATTATGATTTTATATTTTTTCTAAAACGATCAATTTTGTGGGTTAACACTCACGCTTTTTGCCAGATTTTTTTCCGAACCAAAAATTGACGTTTCTTGTTTATTAGCTTTAGAATATTATATTATGATATATCAAAAAAGAAATCGGCCAGTTCGAGCTTATATACTTATGATTTTATGATTTTATATTTTTTCTAAAACGAGCAATTTTGTGGGTTAACACTCACGCTTTTTCCCAGATTTTTTTACAGAACCAAAAATTGACGTTTCTTGTTTATTAGCTTTAGAATATTGTATTATGATGTATCAAAAAAGAAATCGGCCAGTTCGAGGTTATATACATAAGATATTATGATTTTATATTTTTTCTAAAACGAGCAATTTTGTGGGTTAACACTCACGCTTTTTGCCAGATTTTTTTCCCAACCAAAAATTGACGTTTCTTGTTTATTAGCTTTAGAATATTGTATTATGATATATCAAAAAAAGAAATCGGCCAGTTCGAGGTTATATACTTATGATTTTATGATTTTATATTTTTTCTAAAACGAGCAGTTTTGTGGGTTAATACTCACGCTTTTTCCCAGATTTTTTTACAGAACCAAAAATTGACGTATCTTGTTTATTAGCTTTAGAATATTGTATTATGATGTATCAAAAAATAAATCGGCCAGTTCGAGGTTATATACTTATGATTTTATGATTATATATTTTTTCTAAAACGAGTAATTTTGTGGGTTAACACTCACGCTTTTTCCCAGATTTTTTTACAGAACCAAAAATTGACGTATCTTGTTTATTAGCTTTAGAATATTGTATTATGATGTATCAAAAAATAAATCGGCCAGTTCGAGGTTATATACTTATGATTTTATGATTATATATTTTTTCTAAAACGAGTAATTTTGTGGGTTAACACTCACGCTTTTTCCCAGATTTTTTTACAGAACCAAAAATTGACGTTTCTTGTTTATTAGCTTTAGAATATTATATTATGATATATCAAAAAAGAAATCGGCCAGTTCGAGCTTATATACTTATGATTTTATGATTTTATATTTTTTCTAAAACGAGCAATTTTGTGGGTTAACACTCACGCTTTTTCCCAGATTTTTTTACAGAACCAAAAATTGACGTTTCTTGTTTATTAGCTTTAGAATATTGTATTATGATGTATCAAAAAAGAAATCGGCCAGTTCGAGGTTATATACATAAGATATTATGATTTTATATTTTTTCTAAAACGAGCAATTTTGTGGGTTAACACTCACGCTTTTTGCCAGATTTTTTTCCCAACCAAAAATTGACGTTTCTTGTTTATTAGCTTTAGAATATTGTATTATGATATATCAAAAAAAGAAATCGGCCAGTTCGAGGTTATAAACTTATGATTTTATGATTTTATATTTTTTCTAAAACGAGCAGTTTTGTGGGTTAACACTCACGCTTTTTCCCAGATTTTTTTACAGAACCAAAAATTGACGTATCTTGTTTATTAGCTTTAGAATATTGTATTATGATGTATAAAAAAAGAAATCGGCCAGTTCGAGGTTATATACTTATGATTTTATGATTATATATTTTTTCTAAAACGAGCAATTTTGTGGGTTAACACTCACGCTTTTTCCCAGATTTTTTTACAGAACCAAAAATTGACGTTTCTTGTTTATTAGCTTTAGAATATTATATTATGATATATAAAAAAAGAAATCGGCCAGTTCGAGCTTATATACTTATGATTTTATGATTTTATATTTTTTCTAAAACGAGCAATTTTGTGGGTTAACACTCACGCTATTTCCCAGATTTTTTTACAGAACCAAAAATTGACGTTTCTCGTTTATTAGCTTTAGAATATTGTATTATGATGTATCAAAAAAGAAATCGGCCAGTTCGAGCTTATATACTTATGATTTTATGATTTCATATTTTTTCTAAAACGAGCAATTTTGTGGGTTAACACTCACGCTTTTTCCCAGATTTTTTTACAGAACCAAAAATTGACGTATCTTGTTTATTAGCTTTAGAATATTGTATTATGATGTATCAAAAAAGAAATCGGCCAGTTCGAGGTTATATACTTATGATTTTATGATTTTATATTTTTTCTAAAACGAGCAATTTTGTGGGTTAACACTCACGCTTTTTGCCAGATTTTTTTCCCAACCAAAAATTGACGTTTCTTGTTTATTAGCTTTAGAATATTGTATTATGATGTATCAAAAAAAGAAATCGGCCAGTTCGAGGTTATATACATAAGATATTATGATTTTATATTTTTTCTAAAACGAGCAATTTTGTGGGTTAACACTCACGCTTTTTGCCAGATTTTTTTCCGAACCAAAAATTGACGTTTCTTGTTTATTAGCTTTAGAATATTGTATTATGATATATCAAAAAAAGAAATCGGCCAGTTCGAGGTTATATACTTATGATTTTATGATTTTATATTTTTTCTAAAACGAGCAGTTTTGTGGGTTAATACTCACGCTTTTTCCCAGATTTTTTTACAGAACCAAAAATTGACGTATCTTGTTTATTAGCTTTAGAATATTGTATTATGATGTATCAAAAAATAAATCGGCCAGTTCGAGGTTATATACTTATGATTTTATGATTATATATTTTTTCTAAAACGAGTAATTTTGTGGGTTAACACTCACGCTTTTTCCCAGATTTTTTTACAGAACCAAAAATTGACGTTTCTTGTTTATTAGCTTTAGAATATTGTATTATGATGTATCAAAAACGAAATCGGCCAGTTCGAGGTTATATACTTATGATTTTATGATTTTATATTTTTTCTAAAACGAGCAATTTTGTGGGTTAACACTCACGCTTTTTCCCAGATTTTTTTACAGAACCAAAAATTGATGTTTCTTGTTTATTAGCTTTAGAATATTGTATTATGATGTATCAAAAAAGAAATCGGCCAGTTCGAGGTTATATACATAAGATATTATGATTTTATATTTTTTCTAAAACGATCAATTTTGTGGGTTAACACTCACGCTTTTTGCCAGATTTTTTTTCCGAACAAAAAATTGACGTTTCTTGTTTATTAGCTTTAGAATATTGTATTATGATGTATCAAAAAAGAAATCGGCCAGTTCGAGTTTATATACATAAGATATTATGATTTTATATTTTTTCTAAAACGAGCAATTTTGTGGGTTAACACTCACGCTTTTTCCCAGATTTTTTTACAGAACCAAAAATTGACGTTTCTTGTTTATTAGCTTTAGAATATTATATTATGATATATAAAAAAAGAAATCGGCCAGTTCGAGCTTATATACTTATGATTTTATGATTTTATATTTTTTCTAAAACGAGCAATTTTGTGGGTTAACACTCACGCTATTTCCCAGATTTTTTTACAGAACCAAAAATTGACGTTTCTTGTTTATTAGCTTTAGAATATTGTATTATGATGTATCAAAAAAGAAATCGGCCAGTTCGAGCTTATATACTTATGATTTTATGATTTCATATTTTTTCTAAAACGAGCAATTTTGTGGGTTAACACTCACGCTTTTTCCCAGATTTTTTTACAGAACCAAAAATTGACGTATCTTGTTTATTAGCTTTAGAATATTGTATTATGATGTATCAAAAAAGAAATCGGCCAGTTCGAGGTTATATACTTATGATTTTATGATTTTATATTTTTTCTAAAACGAGCAATTTTGTGGGTTAACACTCACGCTTTTTGCCAGATTTTTTTCCCAACCAAAAATTGACGTTTCTTGTTTATTAGCTTTAGAATATTGTATTATGATGTATCAAAAAAAGAAATCGGCCAGTTCGAGGTTATATACATAAGATATTATGATTTTATATTTTTTCTAAAACGAGCAATTTTGTGGGTTAACACTCACGCTTTTTGCCAGATTTTTTTCCGAACCAAAAATTGACGTTTCTTGTTTATTAGCTTTAGAATATTGTATTATGATATATCAAAAAAAGAAATCGGCCAGTTCGAGGTTATATACTTATGATTTTATGATTTTATATTTTTTCTAAAACGAGCAGTTTTGTGGGTTAATACTCACGCTTTTTCCCAGATTTTTTTACAGAACCAAAAATTGACGTATCTTGTTTATTAGCTTTAGAATATTGTATTATGATGTATCAAAAAATAAATCGGCCAGTTCGAGGTTATATACTTATGATTTTATGATTATATATTTTTTCTAAAACGAGTAATTTTGTGGGTTAACACTCACGCTTTTTCCCAGATTTTTTTACAGAACCAAAAATTGACGTTTCTTGTTTATTAGCTTTAGAATATTGTATTATGATGTATCAAAAACGAAATCGGCCAGTTCGAGGTTATATACTTATGATTTTATGATTATATATTTTTTCTAAAACGAGTAATTTTGTGGGTTAACACTCACGCTTTTTCCCAGATTTTTTTACAGAACCAAAAATTGACGTATCTTGTTTATTAGCTTTAGAATATTGTATTATGATGTATCAAAAAATAAATCGGCCAGTTCGAGGTTATATACTTATGATTTTATGATTATATATTTTTTCTAAAACGAGTAATTTTGTGGGTTAACACTCACGCTTTTTCCCAGATTTTTTTACAGAACCAAAAATTGACGTTTCTTGTTTATTAGCTTTAGAATATTATATTATGATATATCAAAAAAGAAATCGGCCAGTTCGAGCTTATATACTTATGATTTTATGATTTTATATTTTTTCTAAAACGAGCAATTTTGTGGGTTAACACTCACGCTTTTTCCCAGATTTTTTTACAGAACCAAAAATTGACGTTTCTTGTTTATTAGCTTTAGAATATTGTATTATGATGTATCAAAAAAGAAATCGGCCAGTTCGAGGTTATATACATAAGATATTATGATTTTATATTTTTTCTAAAACGAGCAATTTTGTGGGTTAACACTCACGCTTTTTGCCAGATTTTTTTCCCAACCAAAAATTGACGTTTCTTGTTTATTAGCTTTAGAATATTGTATTATGATATATCAAAAAAAGAAATCGGCCAGTTCGAGGTTATATACATAAGATATTATGATTTTATATTTTTTTTAAAACGATCAATTTTGTGGGTTAACACTCACGCTTTTTGCCAGATTTTTTTTCCGAACAAAAAATTGACGTTTCTTGTTTATTAGCTTTAGAATATTGTATTATGATGTATCAAAAAAGAAATCGGCCAGTTCGAGTTTATATACATAAGATATTATGATTTTATATTTTTTCTAAAACGAGCAATTTTGTGGGTTAACACTCACGCTTTTTGCCAGATTTTTTTCCGAACCAAAAATTGACGTTTCTTGTTTATTAGCTTTAGAATATTGTATTATGATATATCAAAAAAAGAAATCGGCCAGTTCGAGGTTATATACTTATGATTTTATGATTTTATATTTTTTCTAAAACGAGCAGTTTTGTGGGTTAATACTCACGCTTTTTCCCAGATTTTTTTACAGAACCAAAAATTGACGTATCTTGTTTATTAGCTTTAGAATATTGTATTATGATGTATCAAAAAATAAATCGGCCAGTTCGAGGTTATATACTTATGATTTTATGATTATATATTTTTTCTAAAACGAGTAATTTTGTGGGTTAACACTCACGCTTTTTCCCAGATTTTTTTACAGAACCAAAAATTGACGTTTCTTGTTTATTAGCTTTAGAATATTATATTATGATATATCAAAAAAGAAATCGGCCAGTTCGAGCTTATATACATAAGATATTATGATTTTATATTTTTTCTAAAACGAGCAATTTTGTGGGTTAACACTCACGCTTTTTCCCAGATTTTTTTACAGAACAAAAAATTGACGTTTCTTGTTTATTAGCTTTAGAATATTGTATTATGATGTATCAAAAAAGAAATCGGCCAGTTCGAGTTTATATACATAAGATATTATGATTTTATATTTTTTCTAAAACGAGCAATTTTGTGGGTTAACACTCACGCTTTTTGCCAGATTTTTTTCCGAACCAAAAATTGACGTTTCTTGTTTATTAGCTTTAGAATATTGTATTATGATATATCAAAAAAAGAAATCGGCCAGTTCGAGGTTATATACTTATGATTTTATGATTTTATATTTTTTCTAAAACGAGCAGTTTTGTGGGTTAACACTCACGCTTTTTCCCAGATTTTTTTACAGAACCAAAAATTGACGTATCTTGTTTATTAGCTTTAGAATATTGTATTATGATGTATCAAAAAAGAAATCGGCCAGTTCGAGGTTATATACATAAGATATTATGATTTTATATTTTTTCTAAAACGAGTAATTTTGTGGGTTAACACTCACGCTTTTTCCCAGATTTTTTTACAGAACCAAAAATTGACGTATCTTGTTTATTAGCTTTAGAATATTGTATTATGATGTATCAAAAAAGAAATCGGCCAGTTCGAGGTTATATACATAAGATATTATGATTTTATATTTTTTCTAAAACGAGCTATTTTGTGGGTTAACACTCACGCTTTTTCCCAGATTTTTTTACAGAACCAAAAATTGACGTTTCTTGTTTATTAGCTTTAGAATATTATATTATGATATATCAAAAAAGAAATCGGCCAGTTCGAGCTTATATACTTATGATTTTATGATTTTATATTTTTTCTAAAACGAGCAATTTTGTGGGTTAACACTCACGCTTTTTCCCAGATTTTTTTACAGAACCAAAAATTGGCGTTTCTTGTTTATTAGCTTTAGAATATTGTATTATGATGTATCAAAAAAGAAATCGGCCAGTTCGAGGTTATATACATAAGATATTATGATTTTATATTTTTTCTAAAACGAGCAATTTTGTGGGTTAACACTCACGCTTTTTGCCAGATTTTTTTCCCAACCAAAAATTGACGTTTCTTGTTTATTAGCTTTAGAATATTGTATTATGATATATCAAAAAAAGAAATCGGCCAGTTCGAGGTTATATACTTATGATTTTATGATTTTATATTTTTTCTAAAACGAGCAGTTTTGTGGGTTAACACTCACGCTTTTTCCCAGATTTTTTTACAGAACCAAAAATTGACGTATCTTGTTTATTAGCTTTAGAATATTGTATTATGATGTATAAAAAAAGAAATCGGCCAGTTCGAGGTTATATACTTATGATTTTATGATTATATATTTTTTCTAAAACGAGCAATTTTGTGGGTTAACACTCACGCTTTTTCCCAGATTTTTTTACAGAACCAAAAATTGACGTTTCTTGTTTATTAGCTTTAGAATATTATATTATGATATATAAAAAAAGAAATCGGCCAGTTCGAGCTTATATACTTATGATTTTATGATTTTATATTTTTTCTAAAACGAGCAATTTTGTGGGTTAACACTCACGCTATTTCCCAGATTTTTTTACAGAACCAAAAATTGACGTTTCTTGTTTATTAGCTTTAGAATATTGTATTATGATGTATCAAAAAAGAAATCGGCCAGTTCGAGCTTATATACTTATGATTTTATGATTTCATATTTTTTCTAAAACGAGCAATTTTGTGGGTTAACACTCACGCTTTTTCCCAGATTTTTTTACAGAACCAAAAATTGACGTATCTTGTTTATTAGCTTTAGAATATTGTATTATGATGTATCAAAAAAGAAATCGGCCAGTTCGAGGTTATATACTTATGATTTTATGATTTTATATTTTTTCTAAAACGAGCAATTTTGTGGGTTAACACTCACGCTTTTTGCCAGATTTTTTTCCCAACCAAAAATTGACGTTTCTTGTTTATTAGCTTTAGAATATTGTATTATGATGTATCAAAAAAAGAAATCGGCCAGTTCGAGGTTATATACATAAGATATTATGATTTTATATTTTTTCTAAAACGAGCAATTTTGTGGGTTAACACTCACGCTTTTTGCCAGATTTTTTTCCGAACCAAAAATTGACGTTTCTTGTTTATTAGCTTTAGAATATTGTATTATGATATATCAAAAAAAGAAATCGGCCAGTTCGAGGTTATATACTTATGATTTTATGATTTTATATTTTTTCTAAAACGAGCAGTTTTGTGGGTTAATACTCACGCTTTTTCCCAGATTTTTTTACAGAACCAAAAATTGACGTATCTTGTTTATTAGCTTTAGAATATTGTATTATGATGTATCAAAAAATAAATCGGCCAGTTCGAGGTTATATACTTATGATTTTATGATTATATATTTTTTCTAAAACGAGTAATTTTGTGGGTTAACACTCACGCTTTTTCCCAGATTTTTTTACAGAACCAAAAATTGACGTTTCTTGTTTATTAGCTTTAGAATATTGTATTATGATGTATCAAAAACGAAATCGGCCAGTTCGAGGTTATATACTTATGATTTTATGATTTTATATTTTTTCTAAAACGAGCAATTTTGTGGGTTAACACTCACGCTTTTTCCCAGATTTTTTTACAGAACCAAAAATTGATGTTTCTTGTTTATTAGCTTTAGAATATTGTATTATGATGTATCAAAAAAGAAATCGGCCAGTTCGAGGTTATATACATAAGATATTATGATTTTATATTTTTTCTAAAACGATCAATTTTGTGGGTTAACACTCACGCTTTTTGCCAGATTTTTTTTCCGAACAAAAAATTGACGTTTCTTGTTTATTAGCTTTAGAATATTGTATTATGATGTATCAAAAAAGAAATCGGCCAGTTCGAGTTTATATACATAAGATATTATGATTTTATATTTTTTCTAAAACGAGCAATTTTGTGGGTTAACACTCACGCTTTTTGCCAGATTTTTTTCCGAACCAAAAATTGACGTTTCTTGTTTATTAGCTTTAGAATATTGTATTATGATATATCAAAAAAAGAAATCGGCCAGTTCGAGGTTATATACTTATGATTTTATGATTTTATATTTTTTCTAAAACGTGCAGTTTTGTGGGTTAATACTCACGCTTTTTCCCAGATTTTTTTACAGAACCAAAAATTGACGTATCTTGTTTATTAGCTTTAGAATATTGTATTATGATGTATCAAAAAAAAAATCGGCCAGTTCGAGGTTATATACTTATGATTTTATGATTATATATTTTTTCTAAAACGAGTAATTTTGTGGGTTAACACTCACGCTTTTTCCCAGATTTTTTTACAGAACCAAAAATTGACGTTTCTTGTTTATTAGCTTTAGAATATTATATTATGATATATCAAAAAAGAAATCGGCCAGTTCGAGCTTATATACTTATGATTTTATGATTTTATATTTTTTCTAAAACGAGCAATTTTGTGGGTTAACACTCACGCTTTTTCCCAGATTTTTTTACAGAACCAAAAATTGGCGTTTCTTGTTTATTAGCTTTAGAATATTGTATTATGATGTATCAAAAAAGAAATCGGCCAGTTCGAGGTTATATACATAAGATATTATGATTTTATATTTTTTCTAAAACGAGCAATTTTGTGGGTTAACACTCACGCTTTTTGCCAGATTTTTTTCCCAACCAAAAATTGACGTTTCTTGTTTATTAGCTTTAGAATATTGTATTATGATATATCAAAAAAAGAAATCGGCCAGTTCGAGGTTATATACTTATGATTTTATGATTTTATATTTTTTCTAAAACGAGCAGTTTTGTGGGTTAACACTCACGCTTTTTCCCAGATTTTTTTACAGAACCAAAAATTGACGTATCTTGTTTATTAGCTTTAGAATATTGTATTATGATGTATAAAAAAAGAAATCGGCCAGTTCGAGGTTATATACTTATGATTTTATGATTATATATTTTTTCTAAAACGAGCAATTTTGTGGGTTAACACTCACGCTTTTTCCCAGATTTTTTTACAGAACCAAAAATTGACGTTTCTTGTTTATTAGCTTTAGAATATTATATTATGATATATAAAAAAAGAAATCGGCCAGTTCGAGCTTATATACTTATGATTTTATGATTTTATATTTTTTCTAAAACGAGCAATTTTGTGGGTTAACACTCACGCTATTTCCCAGATTTTTTTACAGAACCAAAAATTGACGTTTCTTGTTTATTAGCTTTAGAATATTGTATTATGATGTATCAAAAAAGAAATCGGCCAGTTCGAGCTTATATACTTATGATTTTATGATTTCATATTTTTTCTAAAACGAGCAATTTTGTGGGTTAACACTCACGCTTTTTCCCAGATTTTTTTACAGAACCAAAAATTGACGTATCTTGTTTATTAGCTTTAGAATATTGTATTATGATGTATCAAAAAAGAAATCGGCCAGTTCGAGGTTATATACTTATGATTTTATGATTTTATATTTTTTCTAAAACGAGCAATTTTGTGGGTTAACACTCACGCTTTTTGCCAGATTTTTTTCCCAACCAAAAATTGACGTTTCTTGTTTATTAGCTTTAGAATATTGTATTATGATGTATCAAAAAAAGAAATCGGCCAGTTCGAGGTTATATACATAAGATATTATGATTTTATATTTTTTCTAAAACGAGCAATTTTGTGGGTTAACACTCACGCTTTTTGCCAGATTTTTTTCCGAACCAAAAATTGACGTTTCTTGTTTATTAGCTTTAGAATATTGTATTATGATATATCAAAAAAAGAAATCGGCCAGTTCGAGGTTATATACTTATGATTTTATGATTTTATATTTTTTCTAAAACGAGCAGTTTTGTGGGTTAATACTCACGCTTTTTCCCAGATTTTTTTACAGAACCAAAAATTGACGTATCTTGTTTATTAGCTTTAGAATATTGTATTATGATGTATCAAAAAATAAATCGGCCAGTTCGAGGTTATATACTTATGATTTTATGATTATATATTTTTTCTAAAACGAGTAATTTTGTGGGTTAACACTCACGCTTTTTCCCAGATTTTTTTACAGAACCAAAAATTGACGTTTCTTGTTTATTAGCTTTAGAATATTGTATTATGATGTATCAAAAACGAAATCGGCCAGTTCGAGGTTATATACTTATGATTTTATGATTTTATATTTTTTCTAAAACGAGCAATTTTGTGGGTTAACACTCACGCTTTTTCCCAGATTTTTTTACAGAACCAAAAATTGATGTTTCTTGTTTATTAGCTTTAGAATATTGTATTATGATGTATCAAAAAAGAAATCGGCCAGTTCGAGGTTATATACATAAGATATTATGATTTTATATTTTTTCTAAAACGATCAATTTTGTGGGTTAACACTCACGCTTTTTGCCAGATTTTTTTTCCGAACAAAAAATTGACGTTTCTTGTTTATTAGCTTTAGAATATTGTATTATGATGTATCAAAAAAGAAATCGGCCAGTTCGAGTTTATATACATAAGATATTATGATTTTATATTTTTTCTAAAACGAGCAATTTTGTGGGTTAACACTCACGCTTTTTGCCAGATTTTTTTCCGAACCAAAAATTGACGTTTCTTGTTTATTAGCTTTAGAATATTGTATTATGATATATCAAAAAAAGAAATCGGCCAGTTCGAGGTTATATACTTATGATTTTATGATTTTATATTTTTTCTAAAACGTGCAGTTTTGTGGGTTAATACTCACGCTTTTTCCCAGATTTTTTTACAGAACCAAAAATTGACGTATCTTGTTTATTAGCTTTAGAATATTGTATTATGATGTATCAAAAAAAAAATCGGCCAGTTCGAGGTTATATACTTATGATTTTATGATTATATATTTTTTCTAAAACGAGTAATTTTGTGGGTTAACACTCACGCTTTTTCCCAGATTTTTTTACAGAACCAAAAATTGACGTTTCTTGTTTATTAGCTTTAGAATATTATATTATGATATATCAAAAAAGAAATCGGCCAGTTCGAGCTTATATACTTATGATTTTATGATTTTATATTTTTTCTAAAACGAGCAATTTTGTGGGTTAACACTCACGCTTTTTCCCAGATTTTTTTACAGAACCAAAAATTGACGTTTCTTGTTTATTAGCTTTAGAATATTGTATTATGATGTATCAAAAAAGAAATCGGCCAGTTCGAGGTTATATACATAAGATATTATGATTTTATATTTTTTCTAAAACGAGCAATTTTGTGGGTTAACACTCACGCTTTTTGCCAGATTTTTTTCCCAACCAAAAATTGACGTTTCTTGTTTATTAGCTTTAGAATATTGTATTATGATATATCAAAAAAAGAAATCGGCCAGTTCGAGGTTATATACTTATGATTTTAGGATTTTATATTTTTTCTAAAACGAGCAGTTTTGTGGGTTAATACTCACGCTTTTTCCCAGATTTTTTTACAGAACCAAAAATTGACGTATCTTGTTTATTAGCTTTAGAATATTGTATTATGATGTATCAAAAAATAAATCGGCCAGTTCGAGGTTATATACTTATGATTTTATGATTATATATTTTTTCTAAAACGAGCAATTTTGTGGGTTAACACTCACGCTTTTTCACAGATTTTTTTACAGAACCAAAAATTGACGTTTCTTGTTTATTTGCTTTAGAATATTGTATTATGATGTATCAAAAAAGAAATCGGCCAGTTCGAGCTTATATACTTATGATTTTATGATTTTATATTTTTTCTAAAACGAGCAATTTTGATGGTTAACACTCACGCTATTTCCCAGATTTTTTTACAGAACCAAAAATTGACGTTTCTTGTTTATTAGCTTTAGAATATTGTATTATGATGTATCAAAAAAGAAATCGGCCAGTTCGAGGTTATATACTTATGATTTTATGATTTCAAATTTTTTCTAAAACGAGCAATTTTGTGGGTTAACACTCACGCTTTTTGCCAGATTTTTTTCCCAACCAAAAATTGACGTTTCTTGTTTATTAGCTTTAGAATATTGTATTATGATATATCAAAAAAAGAAATCGGCCAGTTCGAGGTTATATACTTATGATTTTAGGATTTTATATTTTTTCTAAAACGAGCAGTTTTGTGGGTTAATACTCACGCTTTTTCCCAGATTTTTTTACAGAACCAAAAATTGACGTATCTTGTTTATTAGCTTTAGAATATTGTATTATGATGTATCAAAAAATAAATCGGCCAGTTCGAGGTTATATACTTATGATTTTATGATTATATATTTTTTCTAAAACGAGCAATTTTGTGGGTTAACACTCACGCTTTTTCACAGATTTTTTTACAGAACCAAAAATTGACGTTTCTTGTTTATTTGCTTTAGAATATTGTATTATGATGTATCAAAAAAGAAATCGGCCAGTTCGAGCTTATATACTTATGATTTTATGATTTTATATTTTTTCTAAAACGAGCAATTTTGATGGTTAACACTCACGCTATTTCCCAGATTTTTTTACAGAACCAAAAATTGACGTTTCTTGTTTATTAGCTTTAGAATATTGTATTATGATGTATCAAAAAAGAAATCGGCCAGTTCGAGGTTATATACTTATGATTTTATGATTTCAAATTTTTTCTAAAACGAGCAATTTTGTGGGTTAACACTCACGCTTTTTCCCAGATTTTTTTACAGAACCAAAAATTGACGTTTCTTGTTTATTAGCTTTAGAATATTGTATTATGATGTATCAAAAAAGAAATCGGCCAGTTCGAGGTTATATACATAAGATATTATGATTTTATATTTTTTCTAAAACGAGCAGTTTTGTGGGTTAACACTCACGCTTTTTCCCAGATTTTTTTACAGAACCAAAAATTGACGTATCTTGTTTATTAGCTTTAGAATATTGTATTATGATGTATCAAAAAATAAATCGGCCAGTTCGAGGTTATATACTTATGATTTTATGATTATATATTTTTTCTAAAACGAGCAATTTTGTGGGTTAACACTCACGCTTTTTCACAGATTTTTTTACAGAACCAAAAATTGACGTTTCTTGTTTATTAGCTTTAGAATATTATATTATGATATATCAAAAAAGAAATCGGCCAGTTCGAGCTTATATACTTATGATTTTATGATTTTATATTTTTTCTAAAACGAGCAATTTTGTGGGTTAACACTCACGCTTTTTCCCAGATTTTTTTACAGAACCAAAAATTGACGTATCTTGTTTATTTGCTTTAGAATATTGTATTATGATGTATCAAAAAAGAAATCGGCCAGTTCGAGGTTATATACATAAGATATTATGATTTTATATTTTTTCTAAAACGAGCAATTTTGTGGGTTAACACTCACGCTTTTTCCCAGATTTTTTTACAGAACAAAAAATTGACGTTTCTTGTTTATTAGCTTTAGAATATTGTATTATGATGTATCAAAAAAGAAATCGGCCAGTTCGAGTTTATATACATAAGATATTATGATTTTATATTTTTTCTAAAACGAGCAATTTTGTGGGTTAACACTCACGCTTTTTGCCAGATTTTTTTCCGAACCAAAAATTGACGTTTCTTGCTTATTAGCTTTAGAATATTATATTATGATGTATCAAAAAAGAAATCGGCCAGTTCGAGGTTATATACTTATGATTTTATGATTTTATATTTTTTCTAAAACGAGCAATTTTGTGGGTTAACACTCACGCTTTTTGCCAGATTTTTTTTCCGAACAAAAAATTGACGTTTCTTGTTTATTAGCTTTAGAATATTGTATTATGATGTATCAAAAAAGAAATCGGCCAGTTCGAGGTTATATACATAAGATATTATGATTTTATATTTTTTCTAAAACGAGCAATTTTGTGGGTTAACACTCACGCTTTTTGCCAGATTTTTTTCCGAACCAAAAATTCACGTTTCTTGTTTATTAGCTTTAGAATATTGTATTATGATGTATCAAAAAAGAAATCGGCCAGTTCGAGGTTATATACATAAGATATTATGATTTTATATTTTTTCTAAAACGAGCTATTTTGTGGGTTAACACTCACGCTTTTTGCCAGATTTTTTTTCCAAACAAAAAATTGACGTTTCTTGTTTATTAGCTTTAGAATATTGTATTATGATATATCAAAAAAGAAATCGGCCAGTTCGAGGTTATATACTTATGATTATATGAGTTTATATTTTTTCTAAAACGAGCAGTTTTGTGGGTTAACACTCACGCTTTTTCTCAGATTTTTTTACAGAACCAAAAATTGACGTATCTTGTTTATTTGCTTTAGAATATTGTATTATGATGTATCAAAAAAGAAATCGGCCAGTTCGAGCTTATATACTTATGATTTTATGATTTTATATTTTTTCTAAAACGAGCAATTTTGTGGGTTAACACTCACGCTATTTCCCAGATTTTTTTACAGAACCAAAAATTGACGTTTCTTGTTTATTAGCTTTAGAATATTGTATTATGATGTATCAAAAAAGAAATCGGCCAGTTCGAGCTTATATACTTATGATTTTATGATTTCAAATTTTTTCTAAAACGAGCAATTTTGTGGGTTAACACTCACGCTTTTTCCCAGATTTTTTTACAGAACCAAAAATTGACGTTTCTTGTTTATTAGCTTTAGAATATTGTATTATGATGTATCAAAAAAGAAATCGGCCAGTTCGAGGTTATATACATAAGATATTATGATTTTATATTTTTTCTAAAACGAGCAGTTTTGTGGGTTAACACTCACGCTTTTTCCCAGATTTTTTTACAGAACCAAAAATTGACGTATCTTGTTTATTAGCTTTAGAATATTGTATTATGATGTATCAAAAAATAAATCGGCCAGTTCGAGGTTATATACTTATGATTTTATGATTATATATTTTTTCTAAAACGAGCAATTTTGTGGGTTAACACTCACGCTTTTTCACAGATTTTTTTACAGAACCAAAAATTGACGTTTCTTGTTTATTAGCTTTAGAATATTATATTATGATATATCAAAAAAGAAATCGGCCAGTTCGAGCTTATATACTTATGATTTTATGATTTTATATTTTTTCTAAAACGAGCAATTTTGTGGGTTAACACTCACGCTTTTTCCCAGATTTTTTTACAGAACCAAAAATTGACGTATCTTGTTTATTTGCTTTAGAATATTGTATTATGATGTATCAAAAAAGAAATCGGCCAGTTCGAGGTTATATACATAAGATATTATGATTTTATATTTTTTCTAAAACGAGCAATTTTGTGGGTTAACACTCACGCTTTTTCCCAGATTTTTTTACAGAACAAAAAATTGACGTTTCTTGTTTATTAGCTTTAGAATATTGTATTATGATGTATCAAAAAAGAAATCGGCCAGTTCGAGTTTATATACATAAGATATTATGATTTTATATTTTTTCTAAAACGAGCAATTTTGTGGGTTAACACTCACGCTTTTTGCCAGATTTTTTTCCGAACCAAAAATTGACGTTTCTTGCTTATTAGCTTTAGAATATTATATTATGATGTATCAAAAAAGAAATCGGCCAGTTCGAGGTTATATACTTATGATTTTATGATTTTATATTTTTTCTAAAACGAGCAATTTTGTGGGTTAACACTCACGCTTTTTGCCAGATTTTTTTTCCGAACAAAAAATTGACGTTTCTTGTTTATTAGCTTTAGAATATTGTATTATGATGTATCAAAAAAGAAATCGGCCAGTTCGAGGTTATATACATAAGATATTATGATTTTATATTTTTTCTAAAACGAGCAATTTTGTGGGTTAACACTCACGCTTTTTGCCAGATTTTTTTCCGAACCAAAAATTCACGTTTCTTGTTTATTAGCTTTAGAATATTGTATTATGATGTATCAAAAAAGAAATCGGCCAGTTCGAGGTTATATACATAAGATATTATGATTTTATATTTTTTCTAAAACGAGCTATTTTGTGGGTTAACACTCACGCTTTTTGCCAGATTTTTTTTCCAAACAAAAAATTGACGTTTCTTGTTTATTAGCTTTAGAATATTGTATTATGATATATCAAAAAAGAAATCGGCCAGTTCGAGGTTATATACTTATGATTATATGAGTTTATATTTTTTCTAAAACGAGCAGTTTTGTGGGTTAACACTCACGCTTTTTCTCAGATTTTTTTACAGAACCAAAAATTGACGTATCTTGTTTATTTGCTTTAGAATATTGTATTATGATGTATCAAAAAAGAAATCGGCCAGTTCGAGCTTATATACTTATGATTTTATGATTTTATATTTTTTCTAAAACGAGCAATTTTGTGGGTTAACACTCACGCTATTTCCCAGATTTTTTTACAGAACCAAAAATTGACGTTTCTTGTTTATTAGCTTTAGAATATTGTATTATGATGTATCAAAAAAGAAATCGGCCAGTTCGAGCTTATATACTTATGATTTTATGATTTCATATTTTTTCTAAAACGAGCAATTTTGTGGGTTAACACTCACGCTTTTTCCCAGATTTTTTTACAGAACCAAAAATTGACGTATCTTGTTTATTAGCTTTAGAATATTGTATTATGATGTATAAAAAAAGAAATCGGCCAGTTCGAGCTTATATACTTATGATTTTATGATTTTATATTTTTTCTAAAACGAGCAATTTTGTGGGTTAACACTC
Organism: Nemophila menziesii; assembly: GCA_029959085.1. Taxonomy (NCBI): domain Eukaryota; kingdom Viridiplantae; phylum Streptophyta; class Magnoliopsida; order Boraginales; family Hydrophyllaceae; genus Nemophila; species Nemophila menziesii. Next base: position 21,767,967 of record JARWIR010000022.1, on the reverse strand, counting down.
ACGCTTTTTCCCAGATTTTTTTACAGAACCAAAAATTGACGTATCTTGTTTATTAGCTTTAGAATATTGTATTATGATGTATCAAAAAATAAATCGGCCAGTTCGAGGTTATATACTTATGATTTTATGATTATATATTTTTTCTAAAACGTTCAATTTTGTGGGTTAACACTCACGCTTTTTCCCAGATTTTTTTACAGAACCAAAAATTGACGTTTCTTGTTTATTAGCTTTAGAATATTATATTATGATATATCAAAAAAGAAATCGGCCAGTTCGAGCTTATATACTTATGATTTTATGATTTTATATTTTTTCTAAAACGAGCAATTTTGTGGGTTAACACTCACGCTTTTTCCCAGATTTTTTTACAGAACCAAAAATTGACGTTTCTTGTTTATTAGCTTTAGAATATTGTATTATGATGTATCAAAAAAGAAATCGGCCAGTTCGAGGTTATATACATAAGATATTATGATTTTATATTTTTTCTAAAACGATCAATTTTGTGGGTTAACACTCACGCTTTTTGCCAGATTTTTTTTCCGAACAAAAAATTGACGTTTCTTGTTTATTAGCTTTAGAATATTGTATTATGATGTATCAAAAAAGAAATCGGCCAGTTCGAGTTTATATACATAAGATATTATGATTTTATATTTTTTCTAAAACGAGCAATTTTGTGGGTTAACACTCACGCTTTTTGCCAGATTTTTTTTCCGAACAAAAAATTGACGTTTCTTGTTTATTAGCTTTAGAATATTGTATTATGATATATCAAAAAAAGAAATCGGCCAGTTCGAGGTTATATACTTATGATTATATGATTTTATATTTTTTCTAAAACGAGCAGTTTTGTGGGTTAACACTCACGGTTTTTGCCAGATTTTTTTACAGAACCAAAAATTGACGTATCTTGTTTATTAGCTTTAGAATATTGTATTATGATGTATCAAAAAATAAATCGGCCAGTTCGAGGTTATATACTTATGATTTTATGATTATATATTTTTTCTAAAACGAGCAATTTTGTGGGTTAACACTCACGCTTTTTCCCAGATTTTTTTACATAACCAAAAATTGACGTTTCTTGTTTATTAGCTTTAGAATATTATATTATGATATATCAAAAAAGAAATCGGCCAGTTCGAGCTTATATACTTATGATTTTATGATTTTATATTTTTTCTAAAACGAGCAATTTTGTGGGTTAACACTCACGCTTTTTCCCAGATTTTTTTACAGAACCAAAAATTGACGTATCTTGTTTATTTGCTTTAGAATATTGTATTATGATGTATCAAAAAAGAAATCGGCCAGTTCGAGGTTATATACATAAGATATTATGATTTTATATTTTTTCTAAAACGAGCAATTTTGTGGGTTAACACTCACGCTTTTTCCCAGATTTTTTTACAGAACAAAAAATTGACGTTTCTTGTTTATTAGCTTTAGAATATTGTATTATGATGTATCAAAAAAGAAATCGGCCAGTTCGAGTTTATATACATAAGATATTATGATTTTATATTTTTTCTAAAACGAGCAATTTTGTGGGTTAACACTCACGCTTTTTGCCAGATTTTTTTCCGAACCAAAAATTGACGTTTCTTGTTTATTAGCTTTAGAATATTATATTATGATGTATCAAAAAAGAAATCGGCCAGTTCGAGGTTATATACTTATGATTTTATGATTTTATATTTTTTCTAAAACGAGCAATTTTGTGGGTTAACACTCACGCTTTTTGCCAGATTTTTTTTCCGAACAAAAAATTGACGTTTCTTGTTTATTAGCTTTAGAATATTGTATTATGATGTATCAAAAAAGAAATCGGCCAGTTCGAGGTTATATACATAAGATATTATGATTTTATATTTTTTCTAAAACGAGCAATTTTGTGGGTTAACACTCACGCTTTTTGCCAGATTTTTTTCCGAACCAAAAATTCACGTTTCTTGTTTATTAGCTTTAGAATATTGTATTATGATGTATCAAAAAAGAAATCGGCCAGTTCGAGGTTATATACATAAGATATTATGATTTTATATTTTTTCTAAAACGAGCTATTTTGTGGGTTAACACTCACGCTTTTTGCCAGATTTTTTTTCCGAACAAAAAATTGACGTTTCTTGTTTATTAGCTTTAGAATATTGTATTATGATATATCAAAAAAGAAATCGGCCAGTTCGAGGTTATATACTTATGATTATATGATTTTATATTTTTTCTAAAACGAGCAGTTTTGTGGGTTAACACTCACGCTTTTTCTCAGATTTTTTTACAGAACCAAAAATTGACGTATCTTGTTTATTTGCTTTAGAATATTGTATTATGATGTATCAAAAAAGAAATCGGCCAGTTCGAGCTTATATACTTATGATTTTATGATTTTATATTTTTTCTAAAACGAGCAATTTTGTGGGTTAACACTCACGCTATTTCCCAGATTTTTTTACAGAACCAAAAATTGACGTTTCTTGTTTATTAGCTTTAGAATATTGTATTATGATGTATCAAAAAAGAAATCGGCCAGTTCGAGCTTATATACTTATGATTTTATGATTTCATATTTTTTCTAAAACGAGCAATTTTGTGGGTTAACACTCACGCTTTTTCCCAGATTTTTTTACAGAACCAAAAATTGACGTATCTTGTTTATTAGCTTTAGAATATTGTATTATGATGTATAAAAAAAGAAATCGGCCAGTTCGAGCTTATATACTTATGATTTTATGATTTTATATTTTTTCTAAAACGAGCAATTTTGTGGGTTAACACTCACGCTTTTTCCCAGATTTTTTTACAGAACCAAAAATTGACGTATCTTGTTTATTAGCTTTAGAATATTGTATTATGATGTATCAAAAAATAAATCGGCCAGTTCGAGGTTATATACTTATGATTTTATGATTATATATTTTTTCTAAAACGTTCAATTTTGTGGGTTAACACTCACGCTTTTTCCCAGATTTTTTTACAGAACCAAAAATTGACGTTTCTTGTTTATTAGCTTTAGAATATTATATTATGATATATCAAAAAAGAAATCGGCCAGTTCGAGCTTATATACTTATGATTTTATGATTTTATATTTTTTCTAAAACGAGCAATTTTGTGGGTTAACACTCACGCTTTTTCCCAGATTTTTTTACAGAACCAAAAATTGACGTTTCTTGTTTATTAGCTTTAGAATATTGTATTATGATGTATCAAAAAAGAAATCGGCCAGTTCGAGGTTATATACATAAGATATTATGATTTTATATTTTTTCTAAAACGATCAATTTTGTGGGTTAACACTCACGCTTTTTGCCAGATTTTTTTTCCGAACAAAAAATTGACGTTTCTTGTTTATTAGCTTTAGAATATTGTATTATGATGTATCAAAAAAGAAATCGGCCAGTTCGAGTTTATATACATAAGATATTATGATTTTATATTTTTTCTAAAACGAGCAATTTTGTGGGTTAACACTCACGCTTTTTGCCAGATTTTTTTCCGAACCAAAAATTGACGTTTCTTGTTTATTAGCTTTAGAATATTGTATTATGATATATCAAAAAAAGAAATCGGCCAGTTCGATGTTATATACTTATGATTTTATGATTTTATATTTTTTCTAAAACGAGCAGTTTTGTGGGTTAACACTCACGCTTTTTCCCAGATTTTTTTACAGAACCAAAAATTGACGTATCTTGTTTATTAGCTTTAGAATATTGTATTATGATGTATCAAAAAAGAAATCGGCCAGTTCGAGCTTATATAATTATGATTTTATGATTTTATATTTTTTCTAAAACGAGCAATTTTGTGGGTTAACACTCACGCTTTTTCCCAGATTTTTTTACAGAACCAAAAATTGACGTTTCTTGTTTATTAGCTTTAGAATATTGTATTATGATGTATCAAAAAAGAAATCGGCCAGTTCGAGCTTATATACTTATGATTTTATGATTTCATATTTTTTCTAAAACGAGCAATTTTGTGGGTTAACACTCACGCTTTTTCCCAGATTTTTTTACAGAACCAAAAATTGACGTATCTTGTTTATTAGCTTTAGAATATTGTATTATGATGTATCAAAAAAGAAATCGGCCAGTTCGAGCTTATATACTTATGATTTTATGATTTTATATTTTTTCTAAAACGAGCAATTTTGTGGGTTAACACTCACGCTTTTTCCCAGATTTTTTTACAGAACCAAAAATTGACGTTTCTTGTTTATTAGCTTTAGAATATTGTATTATGATGTATCAAAAAAGAAATCGGCCAGTTCGAGGTTATATACATAAGATATTATGATTTTATATTTTTTCTAAAACGATCAATTTTGTGGGTTAACACTCACGCTTTTTGCCAGATTTTTTTTCCGAACAAAAAATTGACGTTTCTTGTTTATTAGCTTTAGAATATTGTATTATGATGTATCAAAAAAGAAATCGGCCAGTTCGAGTTTATATACATAAGATATTATGATTTTATATTTTTTCTAAAACGAGCAATTTTTTTGGGTTAACACTCACGCTTTTTCCCAGATTTTTTTCCGAACCAAAAATTGACGTTTCTTGTTTATTAGCTTTAGAATATTGTATTATGATATATCAAAAAAAGAAATCGGCCAGTTCGAGGTTATATACTTATGATTTTATGATTTTATATTTTTTCTAAAACGAGCAGTTTTGTGGGTTAACACTCACGCTTTTTCCCAGATTATTTTACAGAACCAAAAATTGACGTTTCTTGTTTATTAGCTTTAGAATATTGTATTATGATGTATCAAAAAAGAAATCGGCCAGTTCGAGGTTATATACTTATGATTTTATGATTTCATATTTTTTCTAAAACGAGCAATTTTGTGGGTTAACACTCAGGCTTTTTCCCAGATTTTTTTACAGAACCAAAAATTGACGTATCTTGTTTATTAGCTTTAGAATATTGTATTATGATGTATCAAAAAAGAAATCGGCCAGTTCGAGCTTATATACTTATGATTTTATGATTTTATATTTTTTCTAAAACGAGCAATTTTGTGGGTTAACACTCACGCTTTTTCCCAGATTTTTTTACAGAACCAAAAATTGACGTATCTTGTTTATTAGCTTTAGAATATTGTATTATGATGTATCAAAAAAGAAATCGGCCAGTTCGAGCTTATATACTTATGATTTTATGATTTTATATTTTTTCTAAAACGAGCAATTTTGTGGGTTAACACTCACGCTTTTTCCCAGATTTTTTTACAGAACCAAAAATTGACGTTTCTTGTTTATTAGCTTTAGAATATTGTATTATGATGTATCAAAAAAGAAATCGGCCAGTTCGAGGTTATATACTTATGATTTTATGATTTCATATTTTTTCTAAAACGAGCAATTTTGTGGGTTAACACTCACGCTTTTTCCCAGATTTTTTTACATAACCAAAAATTGACGTTTCTTGTTTATTAGCTTTAGAATATTATATTATGATATATCAAAAAAGAAATCGGCCAGTTCGAGCTTATATACTTATGATTTTATGATTTTATATTTTTTCTAAAACGAGCAATTTTGTGGGTTAACACTCACGCTTTTTCCCAGATTTTTTTACAGAACCAAAAATTGACGTATCTTGTTTATTTGCTTTAGAATATTGTATTATGATGTATCAAAAAAGAAATCGGCCAGTTCGAGGTTATATACATAAGATATTATGATTTTATATTTTTTCTAAAACGAGCAATTTTGTGGGTTAACACTCACGCTTTTTCCCAGATTTTTTTACAGAACAAAAAATTGACGTTTCTTGTTTATTAGCTTTAGAATATTGTATTATGATGTATCAAAAAAGAAATCGGCCAGTTCGAGGTTATATACATAAGATATTATGATTTTATATTTTTTCTAAAACGAGCAATTTTGTGGGTTAACACTCACGCTTTTTGCCAGATTTTTTTCCGAACCAAAAATTCACGTTTCTTGTTTATTAGCTTTAGAATATTGTATTATGATGTATCAAAAAAGAAATCGGCCAGTTCGAGGTTATATACATAAGATATTATGATTTTATATTTTTTCTAAAACGAGCTATTTTGTGGGTTAACACTCACGCTTTTTGCCAGATTTTTTTTCCGAACAAAAAATTGACGTTTCTTGTTTATTAGCTTTAGAATATTGTATTATGATATATCAAAAAAGAAATCGGCCAGTTCGAGGTTATATACTTATGATTATATGATTTTATATTTTTTCTAAAACGAGCAGTTTTGTGGGTTAACACTCACGCTTTTTCTCAGATTTTTTTACAGAACCAAAAATTGACGTATCTTGTTTATTTGCTTTAGAATATTGTATTATGATGTATCAAAAAAGAAATCGGCCAGTTCGAGCTTATATACTTATGATTTTATGATTTTATATTTTTTCTAAAACGAGCAATTTTGTGGGTTAACACTCACGCTATTTCCCAGATTTTTTTACAGAACCAAAAATTGACGTTTCTTGTTTATTAGCTTTAGAATATTGTATTATGATGTATCAAAAAAGAAATCGGCCAGTTCGAGCTTATATACTTATGATTTTATGATTTCATATTTTTTCTAAAACGAGCAATTTTGTGGGTTAACACTCACGCTTTTTCCCAGATTTTTTTACAGAACCAAAAATTGACGTATCTTGTTTATTAGCTTTAGAATATTGTATTATGATGTATAAAAAAAGAAATCGGCCAGTTCGAGCTTATATACTTATGATTTTATGATTTTATATTTTTTCTAAAACGAGCAATTTTGTGGGTTAACACTCACGCTTTTTCCCAGATTTTTTTACAGAACCAAAAATTGACGTATCTTGTTTATTAGCTTTAGAATATTGTATTATGATGTATCAAAAAATAAATCGGCCAGTTCGAGGTTATATACTTATGATTTTATGATTATATATTTTTTCTAAAACGTTCAATTTTGTGGGTTAACACTCACGCTTTTTCCCAGATTTTTTTACAGAACCAAAAATTGACGTTTCTTGTTTATTAGCTTTAGAATATTATATTATGATATATCAAAAAAGAAATCGGCCAGTTCGAGCTTATATACTTATGATTTTATGATTTTATATTTTTTCTAAAACGAGCAATTTTGTGGGTTAACACTCACGCTTTTTCCCAGATTTTTTTACAGAACCAAAAATTGACGTTTCTTGTTTATTAGCTTTAGAATATTGTATTATGATGTATCAAAAAAGAAATCGGCCAGTTCGAGGTTATATACATAAGATATTATGATTTTATATTTTTTCTAAAACGATCAATTTTGTGGGTTAACACTCACGCTTTTTGCCAGATTTTTTTTCCGAACAAAAAATTGACGTTTCTTGTTTATTAGCTTTAGAATATTGTATTATGATGTATCAAAAAAGAAATCGGCCAGTTCGAGTTTATATACATAAGATATTATGATTTTATATTTTTTCTAAAACGAGCAATTTTGTGGGTTAACACTCACGCTTTTTGCCAGATTTTTTTCCGAACCAAAAATTGACGTTTCTTGTTTATTAGCTTTAGAATATTGTATTATGATATATCAAAAAAAGAAATCGGCCAGTTCGATGTTATATACTTATGATTTTATGATTTTATATTTTTTCTAAAACGAGCAGTTTTGTGGGTTAACACTCACGCTTTTTCCCAGATTTTTTTACAGAACCAAAAATTGACGTATCTTGTTTATTAGCTTTAGAATATTGTATTATGATGTATCAAAAAAGAAATCGGCCAGTTCGAGCTTATATACTTATGATTTTATGATTTTATATTTTTTCTAAAACGAGCAATTTTGTGGGTTAACACTCACGCTTTTTCCCAGATTTTTTTACAGAACCAAAAATTGACGTTTCTTGTTTATTAGCTTTAGAATATTGTATTATGATGTATCAAAAAAGAAATCGGCCAGTTCGAGCTTATATACTTATGATTTTATGATTTCATATTTTTTCTAAAACGAGCAATTTTGTGGGTTAACACTCACGCTTTTTCCCAGATTTTTTTACAGAACCAAAAATTGACGTATCTTGTTTATTAGCTTTAGAATATTGTATTATGATGTATCAAAAAAGAAATCGGCCAGTTCGAGCTTATATACTTATGATTTTATGATTTTATATTTTTTCTAAAACGAGCAATTTTGTGGGTTAACACTCACGCTTTTTCCCAGATTTTTTTACAGAACCAAAAATTGACGTTTCTTGTTTATTAGCTTTAGAATATTGTATTATGATGTATCAAAAAAGAAATCGGCCAGTTCGAGGTTATATACATAAGATATTATGATTTTATATTTTTTCTAAAACGATCAATTTTGTGGGTTAACACTCACGCTTTTTGCCAGATTTTTTTTCCGAACAAAAAATTGACGTTTCTTGTTTATTAGCTTTAGAATATTGTATTATGATGTATCAAAAAAGAAATCGGCCAGTTCGAGTTTATATACATAAGATATTATGATTTTATATTTTTTCTAAAACGAGCAATTTTTTTGGGTTAACACTCACGCTTTTTCCCAGATTTTTTTCCGAACCAAAAATTGACGTTTCTTGTTTATTAGCTTTAGAATATTGTATTATGATATATCAAAAAAAGAAATCGGCCAGTTCGAGGTTATATACTTATGATTTTATGATTTTATATTTTTTCTAAAACGAGCAGTTTTGTGGGTTAACACTCACGCTTTTTCCCAGATTATTTTACAGAACCAAAAATTGACGTTTCTTGTTTATTAGCTTTAGAATATTGTATTATGATGTATCAAAAAAGAAATCGGCCAGTTCGAGGTTATATACTTATGATTTTATGATTTCATATTTTTTCTAAAACGAGCAATTTTGTGGGTTAACACTCAGGCTTTTTCCCAGATTTTTTTACAGAACCAAAAATTGACGTATCTTGTTTATTAGCTTTAGAATATTGTATTATGATGTATCAAAAAAGAAATCGGCCAGTTCGAGCTTATATACTTATGATTTTATGATTTTATATTTTTTCTAAAACGAGCAATTTTGTGGGTTAACACTCACGCTTTTTCCCAGATTTTTTTACAGAACCAAAAATTGACGTATCTTGTTTATTAGCTTTAGAATATTGTATTATGATGTATCAAAAAAGAAATCGGCCAGTTCGAGCTTATATACTTATGATTTTATGATTTTATATTTTTTCTAAAACGAGCAATTTTGTGGGTTAACACTCACGCTTTTTCCCAGATTTTTTTACAGAACCAAAAATTGACGTTTCTTGTTTATTAGCTTTAGAATATTGTATTATGATGTATCAAAAAAGAAATCGGCCAGTTCGAGGTTATATACTTATGATTTTATGATTTCATATTTTTTCTAAAACGAGCAATTTTGTGGGTTAACACTCACGCTTTTTCCCAGATTTTTTTACAGAACCAAAAATTGACGTTTCTTGTTTATTAGCTTTAGAATATTGTATTATGATGTATCAAAAAAGAAATCGGCCAGTTCGAGGTTATATACATAAGATATTATGATTTTATATTTTTTCTAAAACGATCAATTTTGTGGGTTAACACTCACGCTTTTTGCCAGATTTTTTTCCCAACCAAAAATTGACGTTTCTTGTTTATTAGCTTTAGAATATTGTATTATGATATATCAAAAAAAGAAATCGGCCAGTTCGAGGTTATATACTTATGATTTTAGGATTTTATATTTTTTCTAAAACGAGCAGTTTTGTGGGTTAATACTCACGCTTTTTCCCAGATTTTTTTACAGAACCAAAAATTGACGTATCTTGTTTATTAGCTTTAGAATATTGTATTATGATGTATCAAAAAATAAATCGGCCAGTTCGAGGTTATATACTTATGATTTTATGATTATATATTTTTTCTAAAACGAGCAATTTTGTGGGTTAACACTCACGCTTTTTCACAGATTTTTTTACAGAACCAAAAATTGACGTTTCTTGTTTATTTGCTTTAGAATATTGTATTATGATGTATCAAAAAAGAAATCGGCCAGTTCGAGCTTATATACTTATGATTTTATGATTTTATATTTTTTCTAAAACGAGCAATTTTGATGGTTAACACTCACGCTATTTCCCAGATTTTTTTACAGAACCAAAAATTGACGTTTCTTGTTTATTAGCTTTAGAATATTGTATTATGATGTATCAAAAAAGAAATCGGCCAGTTCGAGGTTATATACTTATGATTTTATGATTTCAAATTTTTTCAAAAACGAGCAATTTTGTGGGTTAACACTCACGCTTTTTCCCAGATTTTTTTACAGAACCAAAAATTGACGTTTCTTGTTTATTAGCTTTAGAATATTGTATTATGATGTATCAAAAAAGAAATCGGCCAGTTCGAGGTTATATACATAAGATATTATGATTTTATATTTTTTCTAAAACGAGCAGTTTTGTGGGTTAACACTCACGCTTTTTCCCAGATTTTTTTACAGAACCAAAAATTGACGTATCTTGTTTATTAGCTTTAGAATATTGTATTATGATGTATCAAAAAATAAATCGGCCAGTTCGAGGTTATATACTTATGATTTTATGATTATATATTTTTTCTAAAACGAGCAATTTTGTGGGTTAACACTCACGCTTTTTCACAGATTTTTTTACAGAACCAAAAATTGACGTTTCTTGTTTATTAGCTTTAGAATATTATATTATGATATATCAAAAAAGAAATCGGCCAGTTCGAGCTTATATACTTATGATTTTATGATTTTATATTTTTTCTAAAACGAGCAATTTTGTGGGTTAACACTCACGCTTTTTCCCAGATTTTTTTACAGAACCAAAAATTGACGTATCTTGTTTATTTGCTTTAGAATATTGTATTATGATGTATCAAAAAAGAAATCGGCCAGTTCGAGGTTATATACATAAGATATTATGATTTTATATTTTTTCTAAAACGAGCAATTTTGTGGGTTAACACTCACGCTTTTTCCCAGATTTTTTTACAGAACAAAAAATTGACGTTTCTTGTTTATTAGCTTTAGAATATTGTATTATGATGTATCAAAAAAGAAATCGGCCAGTTCGAGTTTATATACATAAGATATTATGATTTTATATTTTTTCTAAAACGAGCAATTTTGTGGGTTAACACTCACGCTTTTTGCCAGATTTTTTTCCGAACCAAAAATTGACGTTTCTTGTTTATTAGCTTTAGAATATTATATTATGATGTATCAAAAAAGAAATCGGCCAGTTCGAGGTTATATACTTATGATTTTATGATTTTATATTTTTTCTAAAACGAGCAATTTTGTGGGTTAACACTCACGCTTTTTGCCAGATTTTTTTTCCGAACAAAAAATTGACGTTTCTTGTTTATTAGCTTTAGAATATTGTATTATGATGTATCAAAAAAGAAATCGGCCAGTTCGAGGTTATATACATAAGATATTATGATTTATATTTTTTCTAAAACGAGCAATTTTGTGGGTTAACACTCACGCTTTTTGCCAGATTTTTTTCCGAACCAAAAATTCACGTTTCTTGTTTATTAGCTTTAGAATATTGTATTATGATGTATCAAAAAAGAAATCGGCCAGTTCGAGGTTATATACATAAGATATTATGATTTTATATTTTTTCTAAAACGAGCTATTTTGTGGGTTAACACTCACGCTTTTTGCCAGATTTTTTTTCCAAACAAAAAATTGACGTTTCTTGTTTATTAGCTTTAGAATATTGTATTATGATATATCAAAAAAGAAATCGGCCAGTTCGAGGTTATATACTTATGATTATATGATTTTATATTTTTTCTAAAACGAGCAGTTTTGTGGGTTAACACTCACGCTTTTTCTCAGATTTTTTTACAGAACCAAAAATTGACGTATCTTGTTTATTTGCTTTAGAATATTGTATTATGATGTATCAAAAAAGAAATCGGCCAGTTCGAGCTTATATACTTATGATTTTATGATTTTATATTTTTTCTAAAACGAGCAATTTTGTGGGTTAACACTCACGCTATTTCCCAGATTTTTTTACAGAACCAAAAATTGACGTTTCTTGTTTATTAGCTTTAGAATATTGTATTATGATGTATCAAAAAAGAAATCGGCCAGTTCGAGCTTATATACTTATGATTTTATGATTTCATATTTTTTCTAAAACGAGCAATTTTGTGGGTTAACACTCACGCTTTTTCCCAGATTTTTTTACAGAACCAAAAATTGACGTATCTTGTTTATTAGCTTTAGAATATTGTATTATGATGTATAAAAAAAGAAATCGGCCAGTTCGAGCTTATATACTTATGATTTTATGATTTTATATTTTTTCTAAAACGAGCAATTTTGTGGGTTAACACTCACGCTTTTTCCCAGATTTTTTTACAGAACCAAAAATTGACGTATCTTGTTTATTAGCTTTAGAATATTGTATTATGATGTATCAAAAAATAAATCGGCCAGTTCGAGGTTATATACTTATGATTTTATGATTATATATTTTTTCTAAAACGTTCAATTTTGTGGGTTAACACTCACGCTTTTTCCCAGATTTTTTTACAGAACCAAAAATTGACGTTTCTTGTTTATTAGCTTTAGAATATTATATTATGATATATCAAAAAAGAAATCGGCCAGTTCGAGCTTATATACTTATGATTTTATGATTTTATATTTTTTCTAAAACGAGCAATTTTGTGGGTTAACACTCACGCTTTTTCCCAGATTTTTTTACAGAACCAAAAATTGACGTTTCTTGTTTATTAGCTTTAGAATATTGTATTATGATGTATCAAAAAAGAAATCGGCCAGTTCGAGGTTATATACATAAGATATTATGATTTTATATTTTTTCTAAAACGATCAATTTTGTGGGTTAACACTCACGCTTTTTGCCAGATTTTTTTTCCGAACAAAAAATTGACGTTTCTTGTTTATTAGCTTTAGAATATTGTATTATGATGTATCAAAAAAGAAATCGGCCAGTTCGAGTTTATATACATAAGATATTATGATTTTATATTTTTTCTAAAACGAGCAATTTTGTGGGTTAACACTCACGCTTTTTGCCAGATTTTTTTTCCGAACAAAAAATTGACGTTTCTTGTTTATTAGCTTTAGAATATTGTATTATGATATATCAAAAAAAGAAATCGGCCAGTTCGAGGTTATATACTTATGATTATATGATTTTATATTTTTTCTAAAACGAGCAGTTTTGTGGGTTAACACTCACGGTTTTTGCCAGATTTTTTTACAGAACCAAAAATTGACGTATCTTGTTTATTAGCTTTAGAATATTGTATTATGATGTATCAAAAAATAAATCGGCCAGTTCGAGGTTATATACTTATGATTTTATGATTATATATTTTTTCTAAAACGAGCAATTTTGTGGGTTAACACTCACGCTTTTTCCCAGATTTTTTTACATAACCAAAAATTGACGTTTCTTGTTTATTAGCTTTAGAATATTATATTATGATATATCAAAAAAGAAATCGGCCAGTTCGAGCTTATATACTTATGATTTTATGATTTTATATTTTTTCTAAAACGAGCAATTTTGTGGGTTAACACTCACGCTTTTTCCCAGATTTTTTTACAGAACCAAAAATTGACGTATCTTGTTTATTTGCTTTAGAATATTGTATTATGATGTATCAAAAAAGAAATCGGCCAGTTCGAGGTTATATACATAAGATATTATGATTTTATATTTTTTCTAAAACGAGCAATTTTGTGGGTTAACACTCACGCTTTTTCCCAGATTTTTTTACAGAACAAAAAATTGACGTTTCTTGTTTATTAGCTTTAGAATATTGTATTATGATGTATCAAAAAAGAAATCGGCCAGTTCGAGTTTATATACATAAGATATTATGATTTTATATTTTTTCTAAAACGAGCAATTTTGTGGGTTAACACTCACGCTTTTTGCCAGATTTTTTTCCGAACCAAAAATTGACGTTTCTTGTTTATTAGCTTTAGAATATTATATTATGATGTATCAAAAAAGAAATCGGCAAGTTCGAGGTTATATACTTATGATTTTATGATTTTATATTTTTTCTAAAACGAGCAATTTTGTGGGTTAACACTCACGCTTTTTGCCAGATTTTTTTTCCGAACAAAAAATTGACGTTTCTTGTTTATTAGCTTTAGAATATTGTATTATGATGTATCAAAAAAGAAATCGGCCAGTTCGAGGTTATATACATAAGATATTATGATTTTATATTTTTTCTAAAACGAGCAATTTTGTGGGTTAACACTCACGCTTTTTGCCAGATTTTTTTCCGAACCAAAAATTCACGTTTCTTGTTTATTAGCTTTAGAATATTGTATTATGATGTATCAAAAAAGAAATCGGCCAGTTCGAGGTTATATACATAAGATATTATGATTTTATATTTTTTCTAAAACGAGCTATTTTGTGGGTTAACACTCACGCTTTTTGCCAGATTTTTTTTCCGAACAAAAAATTGACGTTTCTTGTTTATTAGCTTTAGAATATTGTATTATGATATATCAAAAAAGAAATCGGCCAGTTCGAGGTTATATACTTATGATTATATGATTTTATATTTTTTCTAAAACGAGCAGTTTTGTGGGTTAACACTCACGCTTTTTCTCAGATTTTTTTACAGAACCAAAAATTGACGTATCTTGTTTATTTGCTTTAGAATATTGTATTATGATGTATCAAAAAAGAAATCGGCCAGTTCGAGCTTATATACTTATGATTTTATGATTTTATATTTTTTCTAAAACGAGCAATTTTGTGGGTTAACACTCACGCTATTTCCCAGATTTTTTTACAGAACCAAAAATTGACGTTTCTTGTTTATTAGCTTTAGAATATTGTATTATGATGTATCAAAAAAGAAATCGGCCAGTTCGAGCTTATATACTTATGATTTTATGATTTCATATTTTTTCTAAAACGAGCAATTTTGTGGGTTAACACTCACGCTTTTTCCCAGATTTTTTTACAGAACCAAAAATTGACGTATCTTGTTTATTAGCTTTAGAATATTGTATTATGATGTATAAAAAAAGAAATCGGCCAGTTCGAGCTTATATACTTATGATTTTATGATTTTATATTTTTTCTAAAACGAGCAATTTTGTGGGTTAACACTCACGCTTTTTCCCAGATTTTTTTACAGAACCAAAAATTGACGTATCTTGTTTATTAGCTTTAGAATATTGTATTATGATGTATCAAAAAATAAATCGGCCAGTTCGAGGTTATATACTTATGATTTTATGATTATATATTTTTTCTAAAACGTTCAATTTTGTGGGTTAACACTCACGCTTTTTCCCAGATTTTTTTACAGAACCAAAAATTGACGTTTCTTGTTTATTAGCTTTAGAATATTATATTATGATATATCAAAAAAGAAATCGGCCAGTTCGAGCTTATATACTTATGATTTTATGATTTTATATTTTTTCTAAAACGAGCAATTTTGTGGGTTAACACTCACGCTTTTTCCCAGATTTTTTTACAGAACCAAAAATTGACGTTTCTTGTTTATTAGCTTTAGAATATTGTATTATGATGTATCAAAAAAGAAATCGGCCAGTTCGAGGTTATATACATAAGATATTATGATTTTATATTTTTTCTAAAACGATCAATTTTGTGGGTTAACACTCACGCTTTTTGCCAGATTTTTTTTCCGAACAAAAAATTGACGTTTCTTGTTTATTAGCTTTAGAATATTGTATTATGATGTATCAAAAAAGAAATCGGCCAGTTCGAGTTTATATACATAAGATATTATGATTTTATATTTTTTCTAAAACGAGCAATTTTGTGGGTTAACACTCACGCTTTTTGCCAGATTTTTTTCCGAACCAAAAATTGACGTTTCTTGTTTATTAGCTTTAGAATATTGTATTATGATATATCAAAAAAAGAAATCGGCCAGTTCGATGTTATATACTTATGATTTTATGATTTTATATTTTTTCTAAAACGAGCAGTTTTGTGGGTTAACACTCACGCTTTTTCCCAGATTTTTTTACAGAACCAAAAATTGACGTATCTTGTTTATTAGCTTTAGAATATTGTATTATGATGTATCAAAAAAGAAATCGGCCAGTTCGAGCTTATATACTTATGATTTTATGATTTTATATTTTTTCTAAAACGAGCAATTTTGTGGGTTAACACTCACGCTTTTTCCCAGATTTTTTTACAGAACCAAAAATTGACGTTTCTTGTTTATTAGCTTTAGAATATTGTATTATGATGTATCAAAAAAGAAATCGGCCAGTTCGAGCTTATATACTTATGATTTTATGATTTCATATTTTTTCTAAAACGAGCAATTTTGTGGGTTAACACTCACGCTTTTTCCCAGATTTTTTTACAGAACCAAAAATTGACGTATCTTGTTTATTAGCTTTAGAATATTGTATTATGATGTATCAAAAAAGAAATCGGCCAGTTCGAGCTTATATACTTATGATTTTATGATTTTATATTTTTTCTAAAACGAGCAATTTTGTGGGTTAACACTCACGCTTTTTCCCAGATTTTTTTACAGAACCAAAAATTGACGTTTCTTGTTTATTAGCTTTAGAATATTGTATTATGATGTATCAAAAAAGAAATCGGCCAGTTCGAGGTTATATACATAAGATATTATGATTTTATATTTTTTCTAAAACGATCAATTTTGTGGGTTAACACTCACGCTTTTTGCCAGATTTTTTTTCCGAACAAAAAATTGACGTTTCTTGTTTATTAGCTTTAGAATATTGTATTATGATGTATCAAAAAAGAAATCGGCCAGTTCGAGTTTATATACATAAGATATTATGATTTTATATTTTTTCTAAAACGAGCAATTTTTTTGGGTTAACACTCACGCTTTTTCCCAGATTTTTTTCCGAACCAAAAATTGACGTTTCTTGTTTATTAGCTTTAGAATATTGTATTATGATATATCAAAAAAAGAAATCGGCCAGTTCGAGGTTATATACTTATGATTTTATGATTTTATATTTTTTCTAAAACGAGCAGTTTTGTGGGTTAACACTCACGCTTTTTCCCAGATTATTTTACAGAACCAAAAATTGACGTTTCTTGTTTATTAGCTTTAGAATATTGTATTATGATGTATCAAAAAAGAAATCGGCCAGTTCGAGGTTATATACTTATGATTTTATGATTTCATATTTTTTCTAAAACGAGCAATTTTGTGGGTTAACACTCAGGCTTTTTCCCAGATTTTTTTACAGAACCAAAAATTGACGTATCTTGTTTATTAGCTTTAGAATATTGTATTATGATGTATCAAAAAAGAAATCGGCCAGTTCGAGCTTATATACTTATGATTTTATGATTTTATATTTTTTCTAAAACGAGCAATTTTGTGGGTTAACACTCACGCTTTTTCCCAGATTTTTTTACAGAACCAAAAATTGACGTATCTTGTTTATTAGCTTTAGAATATTGTATTATGATGTATCAAAAAAGAAATCGGCCAGTTCGAGCTTATATACTTATGATTTTATGATTTTATATTTTTTCTAAAACGAGCAATTTTGTGGGTTAACACTCACGCTTTTTCCCAGATTTTTTTACAGAACCAAAAATTGACGTTTCTTGTTTATTAGCTTTAGAATATTGTATTATGATGTATCAAAAAAGAAATCGGCCAGTTCGAGGTTATATACTTATGATTTTATGATTTCATATTTTTTCTAAAACGAGCAATTTTGTGGGTTAACACTCACGCTTTTTCCCAGATTTTTTTACAGAACCAAAAATTGACGTTTCTTGTTTATTAGCTTTAGAATATTGTATTATGATGTATCAAAAAAGAAATCGGCCAGTTCGAGGTTATATACATAAGATATTATGATTTTATATTTTTTCTAAAACGATCAATTTTGTGGGTTAACACTCACGCTTTTTGCCAGATTTTTTTTCCGAACAAAAAATTGACGTTTCTTGTTTATTAGCTTTAGAATATTGTATTATGATGTATCAAAAAAGAAATCGGCCAGTTCGAGTTTATATACATAAGATATTATGATTTTATATTTTTTCTAAAACGAGCAATTTTGTGGGTTAACACTCACGCTTTTTGCCAGATTTTTTTCCGAACCAAAAATTGACGTTTCTTGTTTATTAGCTTTAGAATATTGTATTATGATATATCAAAAAAAGAAATCGGCCAGTTCGATGTTATATACTTATGATTTTATGATTTTATATTTTTTCTAAAACGAGCAGTTTTGTGGGTTAACACTCACGCTTTTTCCCAGATTATTTTACAGAACCAAAAATTGACGTTTCTTGTTTATTAGCTTTAGAATATTGTATTATGATGTATCAAAAAAGAAATCGGCCAGTTCGAGGTTATATACTTATGATTTTATGATTTCGTATTTTTTCTAAAACGAGCAATTTTGTGGGTTAACACTCACGCTTTTTCCCAGATTTTTTTACCGAACCAAAAATTGACGTATCTTGTTTATTAGCTTTAGAATATTGTATTATGATGTATCAAAAAAGAAATCGGCCAGTTCGAGCTTATATACTTATGATTTTATGATTTTATATTTTTTCTAAAACGAGCAATTTTGTGGGTTAACACTCACGCTTTTTCCCAGATTTTTTTACAGAACCAAAAATTGACGTATCTTGTTTATTAGCTTTAGAATATTGTATTATGATGTATCAAAAAAGAAATCGGCCAGTTCGAGCTTATATACTTATGATTTTATGATTTTATATTTTTTCTAAAACGAGCAATTTTGTGGGTTAACACTCACGCTTTTTCCCAGATTTTTTTACAGAACCAAAAATTGACGTTTCTTGTTTATTAGCTTTAGAATATTGTATTATGATGTATCAAAAAAGAAATCGGCCAGTTCGAGGTTATATACATAAGATATTATGATTTTATATTTTTTCTAAAACGATCAATTTTGTGGGTTAACACTCACGCTTTTTGCCAGATTTTTTTTCCGAACAAAAAATTGACGTTTCTTGTTTATTAGCTTTAGAATATTGTATTATGATGTATCAAAAAAGAAATCGGCCAGTTCGAGTTTATATACATAAGATATTATGATTTTATATTTTTTCTAAAACGAGCAATTTTGTGGGTTAACACTCACGCTTTTTCCCAGATTTTTTTCCGAACCAAAAATTGACGTTTCTTGTTTATTAGCTTTAGAATATTGTATTATGATATATCAAAAAAAAGAAATCGGCCAGTTCGAGGTTATATACTTATGATTTTATGATTTTATATTTTTTCTAAAACGAGCAGTTTTGTGGGTTAACACTCACGCTTTTTCCCAGATTATTTTACAGAACCAAAAATTGACGTTTCTTGTTTATTAGCTTTAGAATATTGTATTATGATGTATCAAAAAAGAAATCGGCCAGTTCGAGGTTATATACTTATGATTTTATGATTTCATATTTTTTCTAAAACGAGCAATTTTGTGGGTTAACACTCACGCTTTTTCCCAGATTTTTTTACAGAACCAAAAATTGACGTATCTTGTTTATTAGCTTTAGAATATTGTATTATGATGTATCAAAAAAGAAATCGGCCAGTTCGAGCTTATATACTTATGATTTTATGATTTTATATTTTTTCTAAAACGAGCAATTTTGTGGGTTAACACTCACGCTTTTTCCCAGATTTTTTTACAGAACCAAAAATTGACGTATCTTGTTTATTAGCTTTAGAATATTGTATTATGATGTATCAAAAAAGAAATCGGCCAGTTCGAGCTTATATACTTATGATTTTATGATTTTATATTTTTTCTAAAACGAGCAATTTTGTGGGTTAACACTCACGCTTTTTCCCAGATTTTTTTACAGAACCAAAAATTGACGTTTCTTGTTTATTAGCTTTAGAATATTGTATTATGATGTATCAAAAAAGAAATCGGCCAGTTCGAGGTTATATACTTATGATTTTATGATTTCATATTTTTTCTAAAACGAGCAATTTTGTGGGTTAACACTCACGCTTTTTCCCAGATTTTTTTACAGAACCAAAAATTGACGTATCTTGTTTATTAGCTTTAGAATATTGTATTATGATGTATCAAAAAAGAAATCGGCCAGTTCGAGCTTATATACTTATGATTTTATGATTTCATATTTTTTCTAAAACGAGCAATTTTGTGGGTTAACACTCACGCTTTTTCCCAGATTTTTTTACAGAACCAAAAATTGACGTATCTTGTTTATTAGCTTTAGAATATTGTATTATGATGTATCAAAAAATAAATCGGCCAGTTCGAGGTTATATACTTATGATTTTATGATTATATATTTTTTCTAAAACGAGCAATTTTGTGGGTTAACACTCACGCTTTTTCCCAGATTTTTTTACAGAACCAAAAATTGACGTTTCTTGTTTATTAGCTTTAGAATATTATATTACGATATATCAAAAAAGAAATCGGCCAGTTCGAGCTTATATACTTATGATTTTATGATTTTATATTTTTTCTAAAACGAGCAATTTTGTGGGTTAACACTCACGCTTTTTCCCAGATTTTTTTACAGAACCAAAAATTGACGTTTCTTGTTTATTAGCTTTAGAATATTGTATTATGATGTATCAAAAAAGAAATCGGCCAGTTCGAGGTTATATACATAAGATATTATGATTTTATATTTTTTCTAAAACGATCAATTTTGTGGGTTAACACTCACGCTTTTTGCCAGATTTTTTTTCCGAACAAAAAATTGACGTTTCTTGTTTATTAGCTTTAGAATATTGTATTATGATGTATCAAAAAAGAAATCGGCCAGTTCGAGTTTATATACATAAGATATTATGATTTTATATTTTTTCTAAAACGAGCAATTTTGTGGGTTAACACTCACGCTTTTTCCCAGATTTTTTTCCGAACCAAAAATTGACGTTTCTTGTTTATTAGCTTTAGAATATTGTATTATGATATATCAAAAAAAAGAAATCGGCCAGTTCGAGGTTATATACTTATGATTTTATGATTTTATATTTTTTCTAAAACGAGCAGTTTTGTGGGTTAACACTCACGCTTTTTCCCAGATTATTTTACAGAACCAAAAATTGACGTTTCTTGTTTATTAGCTTTAGAATATTGTATTATGATGTATCAAAAAAGAAATCGGCCAGTTCGAGGTTATATACTTATGATTTTATGATTTCATATTTTTTCTAAAACGAGCAATTTTGTGGGTTAACACTCACGCTTTTTCCCAGATTTTTTTACAGAACCAAAAATTGACGTATCTTGTTTATTAGCTTTAGAATATTGTATTATGATGTATCAAAAAAGAAATCGGCCAGTTCGAGCTTATATACTTATGATTTTATGATTTTATATTTTTTCTAAAACGAGCAATTTTGTGGGTTAACACTCACGCTTTTTCCCAGATTTTTTTACAGAACCAAAAATTGACGTATCTTGTTTATTAGCTTTAGAATATTGTATTATGATGTATCAAAAAAGAAATCGGCCAGTTCGAGCTTATATACTTATGATTTTATGATTTTATATTTTTTCTAAAACGAGCAATTTTGTGGGTTAACACTCACGCTTTTTCCCAGATTTTTTTACAGAACCAAAAATTGACGTTTCTTGTTTATTAGCTTTAGAATATTGTATTATGATGTATCAAAAAAGAAATCGGCCAGTTCGAGGTTATATACTTATGATTTTATGATTTCATATTTTTTCTAAAACGAGCAATTTTGTGGGTTAACACTCACGCTTTTTCCCAGATTTTTTTACAGAACCAAAAATTGACGTATCTTGTTTATTAGCTTTAGAATATTGTATTATGATGTATCAAAAAAGAAATCGGCCAGTTCGAGCTTATATACTTATGATTTTATGATTTCATATTTTTTCTAAAACGAGCAATTTTGTGGGTTAACACTCACGCTTTTTCCCAGATTTTTTTACAGAACCAAAAATTGACGTATCTTGTTTATTAGCTTTAGAATATTGTATTATGATGTATCAAAAAATAAATCGGCCAGTTCGAGGTTATATACTTATGATTTTATGATTATATATTTTTTCTAAAACGAGCAATTTTGTGGGTTAACACTCACGCTTTTTCCCAGATTTTTTTACAGAACCAAAAATTGACGTTTCTTGTTTATTAGCTTTAGAATATTATATTATGATATATCAAAAAAGAAATCGGCCAGTTCGAGCTTATATACTTATGATTTTATGATTTTATATTTTTTCTTAAACGAGCAATTTTGTGGGTTAACACTCACGCTTTTTCCCAGATTTTTTTACAGAACCAAAAATTGACGTTTCTTGTTTATTAGCTTTAGAATATTGTATTATGATGTATCAAAAAAGAAATCGGCCAGTTCGAGGTTATATACATAAGATATTATGATTTTATATTTTTTCTAAAACGATCAATTTTGTGGGTTAACACTCACGCTTTTTGCCAGATTTTTTTTCCGAACAAAAAATTGACGTTTCTTGTTTATTAGCTTTAGAATATTGTATTATGATGTATCAAAAAAGAAATCGGCCAGTTCGAGTTTATATACATAAGATATTATGATTTTATATTTTTTCTAAAACGAGCAATTTTGTGGGTTAACACTCACGCTTTTTGCCAGATTTTTTTCCGAACCAAAAATTGACGTTTCTTGTTTATTAGCTTTAGAATATTATATTATGATGTATCAAAAAAGAAATCGGCCAGTTCGAGGTTATATACTTATGATTTTATGATTTTATATTTTTTCTAAAACGAGCAATTTTGTGGGTTAACACTCACGCTTTTTGCCAGATTTTTTTTCCGAACAAAAAATTGACGTTTCTTGTTTATTAGCTTTAGAATATTGTATTATGATGTATCAAAAAAGAAATCGGCCAGTTCGAGGTTATATACATAAGATATTATGATTTTATATTTTTTCTAAAACGAGCAATTTTGTGGGTTAACACTCACGCTTTTTGCCAGATTTTTTTCCGAACCAAAAATTCACGTTTCTTGTTTATTAGCTTTAGAATATTGTATTATGATGTATCAAAAAAGAAATCGGCCAGTTCGAGGTTATATACATAAGATATTATGATTTTATATTTTTTCTAAAACGAGCTATTTTGTGGGTTAACACTCACGCTTTTTGCCAGATTTTTTTTCCGAACAAAAAATTGACGTTTCTTGTTTATTAGCTTTAGAATATTGTATTATGATATATCAAAAAAGAAATCGGCCAGTTCGAGGTTATATACTTATGATTATATGATTTTATATTTTTTCTAAAACGAGCAGTTTTGTGGGTTAACACTCACGCTTTTTCTCAGATTTTTTTACAGAACCAAAAATTGACGTATCTTGTTTATTTGCTTTAGAATATTGTATTATGATGTATCAAAAAAGAAATCGGCCAATTCGAGCTTATATACTTATGATTTTATGATTTTATATTTTTTCTAAAACGAGCAATTTTGTGGGTTAACACTCACGCTATTTCCCAGATTTTTTTACAGAACCAAAAATTGACGTTTCTTGTTTATTAGCTTTAGAATATTGTATTATGATGTATCAAAAAAGAAATCGGCCAGTTCGAGGTTATATACTTATGATTTTATGATTTCATATTTTTTCTAAAACGAGCAATTTTGTGGGTTAACACTCACGCTTTTTCCCAGATTTTTTTACAGAACCAAAAATTGACGTTTCTTGTTTATTAGCTTTAGAATATTATATTATGATATATCAAAAAAGAAATCGGCCAGTTCGAGCTTATATACTTATGATTTTATGATTTTATATTTTTTCTAAAACGAGCAATTTTGTGGGTTAACACTCATGCTTTTTCCCAGATTTTTTTACAGAACCAAAAATTGACGTTTCTTGTTTATTAGCTTTAGAATATTGTATTATGATGTATCAAAAAAGAAATCGGCCAGTTCGAGGTTATATACATAAGATATTATGATTTTATATTTTTTCTAAAACGAGCAATTTTGTGGGTTAACACTCACGCTTTTTGCCAGATTTTTTTTCCGAACAAAAAATTGACATTTCTTGTTTATTAGCTTTAGAATATTGTATTATGATGTATCAAAAAAGAAATCGGCCAGTTCGAGTTTATATACATAAGATATTATGATTTTATATTTTTTCAAAAACGAGCAATTTTGTGGGTTAACACTCACGCTTTTTGCCAGATTTTTTTCCGAACCAAAAATTGACGTTTCTTGTTTATTAGCTTTAGAATATTGTATTATGATGTATCAAAAAAGAAATCGGCCAGTTCGAGGTTATATACTTATGATTTTATGATTTTATATTTTTTCTAAAACGAGCAGTTTTGTGGGTTAACACTCACGCTTTTTCCCAGATTATTTTACAAAACCAAAAATTGACGTTTCTTGTTTATTAGCTTTAGAATATTGTATTATGATGTATCAAAAAAGAAATCGGCCAGTTCGAGGTTATATACTTATGATTTTATGATTTCATATTTTTTCTAAAACGAGCAATTTTGTGGGTTAACACTCACGCTTTTTCCCAGATTTTTTTACAGAACCAAAAATTGACGTATCTTGTTTATTAGCTTTAGAATATTGTATTATGATGTATCAAAAAAGAAATCGGCCAGTTCGAGCTTATATACTTATGATTTTATGATTTCATATTTTTTCTAAAACGAGCAATTTTGTGGGTTAACACTCACGCTTTTTCCCAGATTTTTTTACAGAACCAAAAATTGACGTATCTTGTTTATTAGCTTTAGAATATTGTATTATGATGTATCAAAAAAGAAATCGGCCAGTTCGAGCTTATATACTTATGATTTTATGATTTTATATTTTTTCTAAAACGAGCAATTTTGTGGGTTAACACTCACGCTTTTTCCCAGATTTTTTTACAGAACCAAAAATTGACGTATCTTGTTTATTAGCTTTAGAATATTGTATTATGATGTATCAAAAAATAAATCGGCCAGTTCGAGGTTATATACTTATGATTTTATGATTATATATTTTTTCTAAAACGAGCAATTTTGTGGGTTAACACTCACGCTTTTTCCCAGATTTTTTTACAGAACCAAAAATTGACGTTTCTTGTTTATTAGCTTTAGAATATTATATTATGATATATCAAAAAAGAAATCGGCCAGTTCGAGCTTATATACTTATGATTTTATGATTTTATATTTTTTCTAAAACGAGCAATTTTGTGGGTTAACACTCACGCTTTTTCCCAGATTTTTTTACAGAACCAAAAATTGACGTTTCTTGTTTATTAGCTTTAGAATATTGTATTATGATGTATCAAAAAAGAAATCGGCCAGTTCGAGGTTATATACATAAATTATGATTTTATATTTTTTCTAAAACGATCAATTTTGTGGGTTAACACTCACGCTTTTTGCCAGATTTTTTTTCCGAACAAAAAATTGACGTTTCTTGTTTATTAGCTTTAGAATATTGTATTATGATGTATCAAAAAAGAAATCGGCCAGTTCGAGTTTATATACATAAGATATTATGATTTTATATTTTTTCTAAAACGAGCAATTTTGTGGGTTAACACTCACGCTTTTTGCCAGATTTTTTTCCGAACCAAAAATTGACGTTTCTTGTTTATTAGCTTTAGAATATTGTATTATGATATATCAAAAAAAGAAATCGGCCAGTTCGAGGTTATATACTTATGATTTTATGATTTTATATTTTTTCTAAAACGAGCAGTTTTGTGGGTTAACACTCACGCTTTTTGCCAGATTATTTTACAGAACCAAAAATTGACGTTTCTTGTTTATTAGCTTTAGAATATTGTATTATGATGTATCAAAAAAGAAATCGGCCAGTTCGAGGTTATATACTTATGATTTTATGATTTTATATTTTTTCTAAAACGAGCAATTTTGTGGGTTAACACTCACGCTTTTTCCCAGATTTTTTTACAGAACCAAAAATTGACGTATCTTGTTTATTAGCTTTAGAATATTGTATTATGATGTATCAAAAAAGAAATCGGCCAGTTCGAGGTTATATACTTATGATTTTATGATTTTATATTTTTTCTAAAACGAGCTATTTTGTGGGTTAACTACACGCTTTTTCTCAGATTTTTTTACAGAACCAAAAATTGACGTATCTTGTTTATTTGCTTTAGAATATTGTATTATGATGTATCAAAAAAGAAATCGGCCAGTTCGAGCTTATATACTTATGATTTTATGATTTTATATTTTTTCTAAAACGAGCAATTTTGTGGGTTAACACTCACGCTATTTGCCAGATTTTTTTACAGAACCAAAAATTGACGTATCTTGTTTATTAGCTTTAGAATATTGTATTATGATGTATCAAAAAAGAAATCGGCCAGTTCGAGCTTATATACTTATGATTTTATGATTTCATATTTTTTCTAAAACGAGCAATTTTGTGGGTTAACACTCACGCTTTTTCCCATATTTTTTTACAGAACCAAAAATTGACGTATCTTGTTTATTAGCTTTAGAATATTGTATTATGATGTATCAAAAAAGAAATCGGCCAGTTCGAGGTTATATACTTATGATTTTATGATTTTATATTTTTTCTAAAACGAGCAATTTTGTGGGTTAACACTCACGCTTTTTGCCAGATTTTTTTTCCGAACAAAAAATTGACGTTTCTTGTTTATTAGCTTTAGAATATTGTATTATGATGTATCAAAAAAGAAATCGGCCAGTTCGAGGTTATATACTTATGATTTTATGATTTTATATTTTTTCTAAAACGAGCAGTTTTGTGGGTTAACACTCACGCTTTTTCCCAGATTTTTTTACAGAACCAAAAATTGACGTTTCTTGTTTATTAGCTTTAGAATATTGTATTATGATGTATCAAAAAATAAATCGGCCAGTTCGAGGTTATATACTTATGATTTTATGATTATATATTTTTTCTAAAACGAGCAATTTTGTGGGTTAACACTCACGCTTTTTCCCAGATTTTTTTACTTTACCAAAAATTGACGTTTCTTGTTTATTAGATTTAGAATATTGTATTATGATGTATCAAAAAAGAAATCGGCCAGTTCGAGCTTATATACTTATGATTTTATGATTTTATATTTTTTCTAAAACGAGCAATTTTGTGGGTTAACACTCACGCTTTTTGCCATATTTTTTTACAGAACCAAAAATTGACGTTTCTTGTTTATTAGCTTTAGAATATTGTATTATGATGTATCAAAAAAGAAATCGGCCAGTTCGAGGTTATATACTTATGATTTTATGATTTTATATTTTTTCTAAAACGAGCTATTTTGTGGGTTAACTACACGCTTTTTGCCAGATTTTTTTACAGAACCAAAAATTGACGTTTCTTGTTTATTAGCTTTAGAATATTGTATTATGATGTATCAAAAAAGAAATCGGCCAGTTCGAGGTTATATACTTATGATTTTATGATTTCATATTTTTTCTAAAACGAGCAATTTTGTGGGTTAACACTCACGCTTTTTGCCAGATTTTTTTACAGAACCAAAAATTGACGTATCTTGTTTATTTGCTTTAGAATATTGTATTATGATGTATCAAAAAAGAAATCGGCCAGTTCGAGGTTATATACTTATGATTTTATGATTTTATATTTTTTCTAAAACGAGCAGTTTTGTGGGTTAACACTCACGCTTTTTCCCAGATTATTTTACAGAACCAAAAATTGACGTTTCTTGTTTATTAGCTTTAGAATATTGTATTATGATGTATCAAAAAAGAAATCGGCCAGTTCGAGGTTATATACTTATGATTTTATGATTTCATATTTTTTCTAAAACGAGCAATTTTGTGGGTTAACACTCACGCTTTTTCCCAGATTTTTTTACAGAACCAAAAATTGACGTATCTTGTTTATTAGCTTTAGAATATTGTATTATGATGTATCAAAAAAGAAATCGGCCAGTTCGAGCTTATATACTTATGATTTTATGATTTTATATTTTTTCTAAAACGAGCAATTTTGTGGGTTAACACTCACGCTTTTTCCCAGATTTTTTTACAGAACCAAAAATTGACGTTTCTTGTTTATTAGCTTTAGAATATTGTATTATGATGTATCAAAAAAGAAATCGGCCAGTTCGAGGTTATATACATAAGATATTATGATTTTATATTTTTTCTAAAACGAGCAATTTTGTGGGTTAACACTCACGCTTTTTGCCAGATTTTTTTTCCGAACAAAAAATTGACATTTCTTGTTTATTAGCTTTAGAATATTGTATTATGATGTATCAAAAAAGAAATCGGCCAGTTCGAGTTTATATACATAAGATATTATGATTTTATATTTTTTCAAAAACGAGCAATTTTGTGGGTTAACACTCACGCTTTTTGCCAGATTTTTTTCCGAACAAAAAATTGACGTTTCTTGTTTATTAGCTTTAGAATATTGTATTATGATGTATCAAAAAAGAAATCGGCCAGTTCGAGGTTATATACTTATGATTTTATGATTTTATATTTTTTCTAAAACGAGCAGTTTTGTGGTTAACACTCACGCTTTTTCCCAGATTATTTTACAGAACCAAAAATTGACGTATCTTGTTTATTTGCTTTAGAATATTGTACTATGATGTATCAAAAAAGAAATCGGCCAGTTCCAGCTTATATACTTATGATTTTATGATTTTATATTTTTTCTAAAACGAGCAATTTTGTGGGTTAACACTCACGCTATTTCCCAGATTTTTTTACAGAACCAAAAATTGACGTATCTTGTTTATTAGCTTTAGAATATTGTATTATGATGTATCAAAAAAGAAATCGGCCAGTTCGAGCTTATATACTTATGATTTTATGATTTCATATTTTTTCTAAAACGAGCAATTTTGTGGGTTAACACTCACGCTTTTTGCCAGATTTTTTTACAGAACCAAAAATTGACGTATCTTGTTTATTAGCTTTAGAATATTGTATTATGATGTATCAAAAAAGAAATCGGCCAGTTCGAGGTTATATACTTATGATTTTATGATTTTATATTTTTTCTAAAACGATCTATTTTGTGGGTTAACTACACGCTTTTTGCCAGATTTTTTTACAGAACCAAAAATTGACGTTTCTTGTTTATTAGCTTTAGAATATTGTATTATGATGTATCAAAAAAGAAATCGGCCAGTTCGAGGTTATATACTTATGATTTTATGATTTTATATTTTTTCTAAAACGAGCTATTTTGTGGGTTAACACTCACGCTTTTTGCCAGATTTTTTTACAGAACCAAAAAATGACGTTTCTTGTTTATTAGCTTTAGAATATTGTATTATGATGTATCAAAAAAGAAATCGGCCAGTTCGAGGTTATATACTTATGATTTTATGATGTTATATTTTTTCTAAAACGAGCTATTTTGTGGGTTAACACTCACGCTTTTTGCCAGATTTTTTTACAGAACAAAAAAATGACGTTTCTTGTTTATTAGCTTTAGAATATTGTATTATGATGTATCAAAAAAGAAATCGGCCAGTTCGAGGTTATATACATAAGATATTATGATTTTATATTTTTTCTAAAACGAGCAATTTTGTGGGTTAACACTCACGCTTTTTCCCAGATTTTTTTCCGAACAAAAAATTGACGTTTCTTGTTTATTAGCTTTAGAATATTGTATTATGATGTATCAAAAAAGAAATCGGCCAGTTCGAGGTTATATACATAAGATATTATGATTTTATATTTTTTCTTAAACGAGCTATTTTGTGGGTTAACACTCACGCTTTTTGCCATATTTTTTTCCGAACCAAAAATTGACGTTTCTTGTTTATTAGCTTTAGAATATTGTATTATGATGTATCAAAAAAGAAATCGGCCAGTTCGAGTTTATATACATAAGATATTATGATTTTATATTTTTTCTAAAACGAGCAATTTTGTGGGTTAACACTCACGCTTTTTGCCAGATTTTTTTCCGAACAAAAAATTGACGTTTCTTGTTTATTAGCTTTAGAATATTGTATTATGATATATCAAAAAAAGAAATCGGCCAGTTCGAGGTTATATACTTATGATTTTATGATTTTATATTTTTTCTAAAACGAGCAGTTTTGTGGGTTAACACTCACGCTTTTTCCCAGATTATTTTACAGAACCAAAAATTGACGTTTCTTGTTTATTAGCTTTAGAATATTGTATTATGATGTATCAAAAAAGAAATCGGCCAGTTCGAGGTTATATACTTATGATTTTATGATTTTATATTTTTTCTAAAACGAGCAATTTTGTGGGTTAACACTCACGCTTTTTCCCAGATTTTTTTACAGAACCAAAAATTGACGTATCTTGTTTATTAGCTTTAGAATATTGTATTATGATGTATCAAAAAAGAAATCGGCCAGTTCGAGCTTATATACTTATGATTTTATGATTTTATATTTTTTCTAAAACGAGCAATTTTGTGGGTTAACACTCACGCTTTTTCCCAGATTTTTTTACAGAACCAAAAATTGACGTATCTTGTTTATTAGCTTTAGAATATTGTATTATGATGTATCAAAAAAGAAATCGGCCAGTTCGAGCTTATATACTTATGATTTTATGATTTTATATTTTTTCTAAAACGAGCAATTTTGTGGGTTAACACTCACGCTTTTTCCCAGATTTTTTTACAGAACCAAAAATTGACGTTTCTTGTTTATTAGCTTTAGAATATTGTATTATGATGTATCAAAAAAGAAATCGGCCAGTTCGAGGTTATATACATAAGATATTATGATTTTATATTTTTTCTAAAACGATCAATTTTGTGGGTTAACACTCACGCTTTTTGCCAGATTTTTTTTCCGAACAAAAAATTGACGTTTCTTGTTTATTAGCTTTAGAATATTGTATTATGATGTATCAAAAAAGAAATCGGCCAGTTCGAGTTTATATACATAAGATATTATGATTTTATATTTTTTCTAAAACGAGCAATTTTGTGGGTTAACACTCACGCTTTTTCCCAGATTTTTTTCCGAACCAAAAATTGACGTTTCTTGTTTATTAGCTTTAGAATATTGTATTATGATATATCAAAAAAAGAAATCGGCCAGTTCGAGGTTATATACTTATGATTTTATGATTTTATATTTTTTCTAAAACGAGCAGTTTTGTGGGTTAACACTCACGCTTTTTCCCAGATTATTTTACAGAACCAAAAATTGACGTTTCTTGTTTATTAGCTTTAGAATATTGTATTATGATGTATCAAAAAAGAAATCGGCCAGTTCGAGGTTATATACTTATGATTTTATGATTTCATATTTTTTCTAAAACGAGCAATTTTGTGGGTTAACACTCACGCTTTTTCCCAGATTTTTTTACAGAACCAAAAATTGACGTATCTTGTTTATTAGCTTTAGAATATTGTATTATGATGTATCAAAAAAGAAATCGGCCAGTTCGAGCTTATATACTTATGATTTTATGATTTATATTTTTTCTAAAACGAGCAATTTTGTGGGTTAACACTCACGCTTTTTCCCAGATTTTTTTACAGAACCAAAAATTGACGTTTCTTGTTTATTAGCTTTAGAATATTGTATTATGATGTATCAAAAAAGAAATCGGCCAGTTCGAGGTTATATACATAAGATATTATGATTTTATATTTTTTCTAAAACGAGCAATTTTGTGGGTTAACACTCACGCTTTTTCCCAGATTTTTTTCCGAACCAAAAATTGACGTTTCTTGTTTATTAGCTTTAGAATATTGTATTATGATATATCAAAAAAAGAAATCGGCCAGTTCGAGGTTATATACTTATGATTTTATGATTTTATATTTTTTCTAAAACGAGCAGTTTTGTGGGTTAACACTCACGCTTTTTCCCAGATTATTTTACAGAACCAAAAATTGACGTTTCTTGTTTATTAGCTTTAGAATATTGTATTATGATGTATCAAAAAAGAAATCGGCCAGTTCGAGGTTATATACTTATGATTTTATGATTTCATATTTTTTCTAAAACGAGCAATTTTGTGGGTTAACACTCACGCTTTTTCCCAGATTTTTTTACAGAACCAAAAATTGACGTATCTTGTTTATTAGCTTTAGAATATTGTATTATGATGTATCAAAAAAGAAATCGGCCAGTTCGAGCTTATATACTTATGATTTTATGATTTTATATTTTTTCTAAAACGAGCAATTTTGTGGGTTAACACTCACGCTTTTTCCCAGATTTTTTTACAGAACCAAAAATTGACGTATCTTGTTTATTAGCTTTAGAATATTGTATTATGATGTATCAAAAAAGAAATCGGCCAGTTCGAGCTTATATACTTATGATTTTATGATTTTATATTTTTTCTAAAACGAGCAATTTTGTGGGTTAACACTCACGCTTTTTCCCAGATTTTTTTACAGAACCAAAAATTGACGTTTCTTGTTTATTAGCTTTAGAATATTGTATTATGATGTATCAAAAAAGAAATCGGCCAGTTCGAGGTTATATACTTATGATTTTATGATTTCATATTTTTTCTAAAACGAGCAATTTTGTGGGTTAACACTCACGCTTTTTCCCAGATTTTTTTACAGAACCAAAAATTGACGTATCTTGTTTATTAGCTTTAGAATATTGTATTATGATGTATCAAAAAAGAAATCGGCCAGTTCGAGCTTATATACTTATGATTTTATGATTTCATATTTTTTCTAAAACGAGCAATTTTGTGGGTTAACACTCACGCTTTTTCCCAGATTTTTTTACAGAACCAAAAATTGACGTATCTTGTTTATTAGCTTTAGAATATTGTATTATGATGTATAAAAAAGAAATCGGCCAGTTCGAGCTTATATACTTATGATTTTATGATTTTATATTTTTTCTAAAACGAGCAATTTTGTGGGTTAACACTCACGCTTTTTCCCAGATTTTTTTACAGAACCAAAAATTGACGTATCTTGTTTATTAGCTTTAGAATATTGTATTATGATGTATCAAAAAATAAATCGGCCAGTTCGAGGTTATATACTTATGATTTTATGATTATATATTTTTTCTAAAACGAGCAATTTTGTGGGTTAACACTCACGCTTTTTCCCAGATTTTTTTACAGAACCAAAAATTGACGTATCTTGTTTATTAGCTTTAGAATATTGTATTATGATGTATCAAAAAAGAAATCGGCCAGTTCGAGCTTATATACTTATGATTTTATGATTTTATATTTTTTCTAAAACGAGCAATTTTGTGGGTTAACACTCACGCTTTTTCCCAGATTTTTTTACAGAACCAAAAATTGACGTATCTTGTTTATTAGCTTTAGAATATTGTATTATGATGTATAAAAAAAGAAATCGGCCAGTTCGAGCTTATATACTTATGATTTTATGATTTTATATTTTTTCTAAAACGAGCAATTTTGTGGGTTAACACTCACGCTTTTTCCCAGATTTTTTTACAGAACCAAAAATTGACGTATCTTGTTTATTAGCTTTAGAATATTGTATTATGATGTATCAAAAAATAAATCGGCCAGTTCGAGGTTATATACTTATGATTTTATGATTATATATTTTTTCTAAAACGAGCAATTTTGTGGGTTAACACTCACGCTTTTTCCCAGATTTTTTTACAGAACCAAAAATTGACGTTTCTTGTTTATTAGCTTTAGAATATTATATTATGATATATCAAAAAAGAAATCGGCCAGTTCGAGCTTATATACTTATGATTTTATGATTTTATATTTTTTCTTAAACGAGCAATTTTGTGGGTTAACACTCACGCTTTTTCCCAGATTTTTTTACAGAACCAAAAATTGACGTATCTTGTTTATTAGCTTTAGAATATTGTATTATGATGTATCAAAAAAGAAATCGGCCAGTTCGAGGTTATATACTTATGATTTTATGATTTCATATTTTTTCTAAAACGAGCAATTTTGTGGGTTAACACTCACGCTTTTTCCCAGATTTTTTTACAGAACCAAAAATTGACGTATCTTGTTTATTAGCTTTAGAATATTGTATTATGATGTATCAAAAAAGAAATCGGCCAGTTCGAGCTTATATACTTATGATTTTATGATTTCATATTTTTTCTAAAACGAGCAATTTTGTGGGTTAACACTCACGCTTTTTCCCAGATTTTTTTACAGAACCAAAAATTGACGTATCTTGTTTATTAGCTTTAGAATATTGTATTATGATGTATCAAAAAAGAAATCGGCCAGTTCGAGCTTATATACTTATGATTTTATGATTTTATATTTTTTCTAAAACGAGCAATTTTGTGGGTTAACACTCACGCTTTTTCCCAGATTTTTTTACAGAACCAAAAATTGACGTTTCTTGTTTATTAGCTTTAGAATATTGTATTATGATGTATCAAAAAAGAAATCGGCCAGTTCGAGGTTATATACTTATGATTTTATGATTTCATATTTTTTTTAAAACGAGCAATTTTGTGGGTTAACACTCACGCTTTTTCCCAGATTTTTTTACAGAACCAAAAATTGACGTATCTTGTTTATTAGCTTTAGAATATTGTATTATGATGTATCAAAAAAGAAATCGGCCAGTTCGAGCTTATATACTTATGATTTTATGATTTCATATTTTTTCTAAAACGAGCAATTTTGTGGGTTAACACTCACGCTTTTTCCCAGATTTTTTTACAGAACCAAAAATTGACGTATCTTGTTTATTAGCTTTAGAATATTGTATTATGATGTATCAAAAAAGAAATCGGCCAGTTCGAGCTTATATACTTATGATTTTATGATTTTATATTTTTTCTAAAACGAGCAATTTTGTGGGTTAACACTCACGCTTTTTCCCAGATTTTTTTACAGAACCAAAAATTGACGTATCTTGTTTATTAGCTTTAGAATATTGTATTATGATGTATCAAAAAATAAATCGGCCAGTTCGAGGTTATATACTTATGATTTTATGATTATATATTTTTTCTAAAACGAGCAATTTTGTGGGTTAACACTCACGCTTTTTCCCAGATTTTTTTACAGAACCAAAAATTGACGTTTCTTGTTTATTAGCTTTAGAATATTATATTATGATATATCAAAAAAGAAATCGGCCAGTTCGAGCTTATATACTTATGATTTTATGATTTTATATTTTTTCTTAAACGAGCAATTTTGTGGGTTAACACTCACGCTTTTTCCCAGATTTTTTTACAGAACCAAAAATTGACGTTTCTTGTTTATTAGCTTTAGAATATTGTATTATGATGTATCAAAAAAGAAATCGGCCAGTTCGAGGTTATATACATAAGATATTATGATTTTATATTTTATCTAAAACGATCAATTTTTTGGGTTAACACTCATGCTTTTTGCCAGTTTTTTTTTCCGAACAAAAAATTGACGTTTCTTGTTTATTAGCTTTAGAATATTGTATTATGATGTATCAAAAAAGAAATCGGCCAGTTCGAGTTTATATACATAAGATATTATGATTTTATATTTTTTCTAAAACGAGCAATTTTGTGGGTTAACACTCTCGCTTTTTGCCAGATTTTTTTCCGAACCAAAAATTGACGTTTCTTGTTTATTAGCTTTAGAATATTGTATTATGATATATCAAAAAAAGAAATCGGCCAGTTCGAGGTTATATACTTATGATTTTATGATTTTATATTTTTTCTAAAACGAGCAGTTTTGTGGGTTAACACTCACGCTTTTTCCCAGATTATTTTACAGAACCAAAAATTGACGTTTCTTGTTTATTAGCTTTAGAATATTGTATTATGATGTATCAAAAAAGAAATCGGCCAGTTCGAGGTTATATACTTATGATTTTATGATTTCATATTTTTTCTAAAACGAGCAATTTTGTGGGTTAACACTCACGCTTTTTCCCAGATTTTTTTACAGAACCAAAAATTGACGTATCTTGTTTATTAGCTTTAGAATATTGTATTATGATGTATCAAAAAAGAAATCGGCCAGTTCGAGCTTATATACTTATGATTTTATGATTTTATATTTTTTCTAAAACGAGCAATTTTGTGGGTTAACACTCACGCTTTTTCCCAGATTTTTTTACAGAACCAAAAATTGACGTATCTTGTTTATTAGCTTTAGAATATTGTATTATGATGTATCAAAAAAGAAATCGGCCAGTTCGAGCTTATATACTTATGATTTTATGATTTTATATTTTTTCTAAAACGAGCAATTTTGTGGGTTAACACTCACGCTTTTTCCCAGATTTTTTTACAGAACCAAAAATTGACGTTTCTTGTTTATTAGCTTTAGAATATTGTATTATGATGTATCAAAAAAGAAATCGGCCAGTTCGAGGTTATATACATAAGATATTATGATTTTATATTTTTTCTAAAACGATCAATTTTGTGGGTTAACACTCACGCTTTTTGCCAGATTTTTTTTCCGAACAAAAAATTGACGTTTCTTGTTTATTAGCTTTAGAATATTGTATTATGATGTATCAAAAAAGAAATCGGCCAGTTCGAGTTTATATACATAAGATATTATGATTTTATATTTTTTCTAAAACGAGCAATTTTGTGGGTTAACACTCACGCTTTTTGCCAGATTTTTTTCCGAACAAAAAATTGACGTTTCTTGTTTATTAGCTTTAGAATATTGTATTATGATATATCAAAAAAAGAAATCGGCCAGTTCGAGGTTATATACTTATGATTTTATGATTTTATATTTTTTCTAAAACGAGCAGTTTTGTGGGTTAACACTCACGCTTTTTCCCAGATTATTTTACAGAACCAAAAATTGACGTTTCTTGTTTATTAGCTTTAGAATATTGTATTATGATGTATCAAAAAAGAAATCGGCCAGTTCGAGGTTATATACTTATGATTTTATGATTTCATATTTTTTCTAAAACGAGCAATTTTGTGGGTTAACACTCACGCTTTTTCCCAGATTTTTTTACAGACCCAAAAATTGACGTATCTTGTTTATTAGCTTTAGAATATTGTATTATGATGTATCAAAAAAGAAATCGGCCAGTTCGAGCTTATATACTTATGATTTTATGATTTTATATTTTTTCTAAAACGAGCAATTTTGTGGGTTAACACTCACGCTTTTTCCCAGATTTTTTTACAGAACCAAAAATTGACGTATCTTGTTTATTAGCTTTAGAATATTGTATTATGATGTATCAAAAAAGAAATCGGCCAGTTCGAGCTTATATACTTATGATTTTATGATTTTATATTTTTTCTAAAACGAGCAATTTTGTGGGTTAACACTCACGCTTTTTCCCAGATTTTTTTACAGAACCAAAAATTGACGTTTCTTGTTTATTAGCTTTAGAATATTGTATTATGATGTATCAAAAAAGAAATCGTCCAGTTCGAGGTTATATACATAAGATATTATGATTTTATATTTTTTCTAAAACGAGCAATTTTGTGGGTTAAACACTCACGCTTTTTCCCAGATTTTTTTACATAACCAAAAATTGACGTTTCTTGTTTATTAGCTTTAGAATATTGTATTATGATGTATCAAAAAAGAAATCGGCCAGTTCGAGGTTATATACATAAGATATTATGATTTTATATTTTTTCTAAAACGAGCAATTTTGTGGGTTAACACTCACGCTTTTTCCCAGATTTTTTTACAGAACCAAAAATTGACGTTTCTTGTTTATTAGCTTTAGAATATTGTATTATGATGTATCAAAAAAGAAATCGGCCAGTTCGAGGTTATATACATAAGATATTATGATTTTATATTTTTTCTAAAACGAGCAATTTTGTGGGTTAACACTCACGCTTTTTGCCAGATTTTTTTTCCGAACCAAAAATTGACGTTTCTTGTTTATTAGCTTTAGAATATTGTATTATGATATATCAAAAAAAGAAATCGGCCAGTTCGAGGTTATATACTTATGATTTTATGATTTTATATTTTTTCTAAAACGAGCAGTTTTGTGGGTTAACACTCACGCTTTTTCTCAGATTTTTTTACAGAACCAAATATTGACGTATCTTGTTTATTTGCTTTAGAATATTGTATTATGATGTATCAAAAAAGAAATCGGCCAGTTCGAGCTTATATACTTATGATTTTATGATTTTATATTTTTTCTAAAACGAGCAATTTTGTGGGTTAACACTCACGCTTTTTCCCAGATTTTTTTACAGAACCAAAAATTGACGTTTCTTGTTTATTAGCTTTAGAATATTGTATTATGATGTATCAAAAAAGAAATCGGCCAGTTCGAGGTTATATACTTATGATTTTATGATTTCATATTTTTTCTAAAACGAGCAATTTTGTGGGTTAACACTCACGCTTTTTCCCAGATTTTTTTACAGAACCAAAAATTGACGTTTCTTGTTTATTAGCTTTAGAATATTATATTATGATATATCAAAAAAGAAATCGGCCAGTTCGAGCTTATATACTTATGATTTTATGATTTTATATTTTTTCTAAAACGAGCAATTTTGTGGGTTAACACTCACGCTTTTTCCCAGATTTTTTTACAGAACCAAAAATTGACGTTTCTTGTTTATTAGCTTTAGAATATTGTATTATGATGTATCAAAAAAGAAATCGGCCAGTTCGAGGTTATATACATAAGATATTATGATTTTATATTTTTTCTAAAACGAGCAATTTTGTGGGTTAACACTCACGCTTTTTGCCAGATTTTTTTTCCGAACAAAAAATTGACATTTCTTGTTTATTAGCTTTAGAATATTGTATTATGATGTATCAAAAAAGAAATCGGCCAGTTCGAGTTTATATACATAAGATATTATGATTTTATATTTTTTCTAAAACGAGCAATTTTGTGGGTTAACACTCACGCTTTTTCCCAGATTTTTTTACAGAACCAAAAATTGACGTTTCTTGTTTATTAGCTTTAGAATATTGTATTATGATGTATCAAAAAAGAAATCGGCCAGTTCGAGGTTATATACATAAGATATTATGATTTTATATTTTTTCTAAAACGAGCAATTTTGTGGGTTAACACTCACGTTTTTTGCCAGATTTTTTTTCCGAACCAAAAATTGACGTTTCTTGTTTATTAGCTTTAGAATATTGTATTATGATATATCAAAAAAAGAAATCGGCCAGTTCGAGGTTATATACTTATGATTTTATGATTTTATATTTTTTCTAAAACGAGCAGTTTTGTGGGTTAACACTCACGCTTTTTCCCAGATTATTTTACAGAACCAAAAATTGACGTTTCTTGTTTATTAGCTTTAGAATATTGTATTATGATGTATCAAAAAAGAAATCGGCCAGTTCGAGGTTATATACTTATGATTTTATGATTTCATATTTTTTCTAAAACGAGCAATTTTGTGGGTTAACACTCACGCTTTTTCCCAGATTTTTTTACAGAACCAAAAATTGACGTATCTTGTTTATTAGCTTTAGAATATTGTATTATGATGTATCAAAAAAGAAATCGGCCAGTTCGAGCTTATATACTTATGATTTTATGATTTTATATTTTTTCTAAAACGAGCAATTTTGTGGGTTAACACTCACGCTTTTTCCCAGATTTTTTTACAGAACCAAAAATTGACGTATCTTGTTTATTAGCTTTAGAATATTGTATTATGATGTATCAAAAAAGAAATCGGCCAGTTCGAGCTTATATACTTATGATTTTATGATTTTATATTTTTTCTAAAACGAGCAATTTTGTGGGTTAACACTCACGCTTTTTCCCAGATTTTTTTACAGAACCAAAAATTGACGTTTCTTGTTTATTAGCTTTAGAATATTGTATTATGATGTATCAAAAAAGAAATCGTCCAGTTCGAGGTTATATACATAAGATATTATGATTTTATATTTTTTCTAAAACGAGCAATTTTGTGGGTTAACACTCACGCTTTTTCCCAGATTTTTTTACATAACCAAAAATTGACGTTTCTTGTTTATTAGCTTTAGAATATTGTATTATGATGTATCAAAAAAGAAATCGGCCAGTTCGAGGTTATATACATAAGATATTATGATTTTATATTTTTTCTAAAACGAGCAATTTTGTGGGTTAACACTCACGCTTTTTCCCAGATTTTTTTACAGAACCAAAAATTGACGTTTCTTGTTTATTAGCTTTAGAATATTGTATTATGATGTATCAAAAAAGAAATCGGCCAGTTCGAGGTTATATACATAAGATATTATGATTTTATATTTTTTCTAAAACGAGCAATTTTGTGGGTTAACACTCACGCTTTTTGCCAGATTTTTTTTCCGAACCAAAAATTGACGTTTCTTGTTTATTAGCTTTAGAATATTGTATTATGATATATCAAAAAAAGAAATCGGCCAGTTCGAGGTTATATACTTATGATTTTATGATTTTATATTTTTTCTAAAACGAGCAGTTTTGTGGGTTAACACTCACGCTTTTTCTCAGATTTTTTTACAGAACCAAAAATTGACGTATCTTGTTTATTTGCTTTAGAATATTGTATTATGATGTATCAAAAAAGAAATCGGCCAGTTCGAGGTTATATACTTATGATTTTATGATTTCATATTTTTTCTAAAACGAGCAATTTTGTGGGTTAACACTCACGCTTTTTCCCAGATTTTTTTACAGACCCAAAAATTGACGTATCTTGTTTATTAGCTTTAGAATATTGTATTATGATGTATCAAAAAAGAAATCGGCCAGTTCGAGCTTATATACTTATGATTTTATGATTTTATATTTTTTCTAAAACGAGCAATTTTGTGGGTTAACACTCACGCTTTTTCCCAGATTTTTTTACAGAACCAAAAATTGACGTATCTTGTTTATTAGCTTTAGAATATTGTATTATGATGTATCAAAAAAGAAATCGGCCAGTTCGAGCTTATATACTTATGATTTTATGATTTTATATTTTTTCTAAAACGAGCAATTTTGTGGGTTAACACTCACGCTTTTTCCCAGATTTTTTTACAGAACCAAAAATTGACGTTTCTTGTTTATTAGCTTTAGAATATTGTATTATGATGTATCAAAAAAGAAATCGTCCAGTTCGAGGTTATATACATAAGATATTATGATTTTATATTTTTTCTAAAACGAGCAATTTTGTGGGTTAACACTCACGCTTTTTCCCAGATTTTTTTACAGAACCAAAAATTGACGTATCTTGTTTATTAGCTTTAGAATATTGTATTATGATGTATCAAAAAAGAAATCGGCCAGTTCGAGCTTATATACTTATGATTTTATGATTTCATATTTTTTCTAAAACGAGCAATTTTGTGGGTTAACACTCACGCTTTTTCCCAGATTTTTTTACAGAACCAAAAATTGACGTATCTTGTTTATTAGCTTTAGAATATTGTATTATGATGTATAAAAAAAGAAATCGGCCAGTTCGAGCTTATATACTTATGATTTTATGATTTTATATTTTTTCTAAAACGAGCAATTTTGTGGGTTAACACTCACGCTTTTTCCCAGATTTTTTTACAGAACCAAAAATTGACGTATCTTGTTTATTAGCTTTAGAATATTGTATTATGATGTATCAAAAAATAAATCGGCCAGTTCGAGGTTATATACTTATGATTTTATGATTATATATTTTTTCTAAAACGAGCAATTTTGTGGGTTAACACTCACGCTTTTTCCCAGATTTTTTTACAGAACCAAAAATTGACGTTTCTTGTTTATTAGCTTTAGAATATTATATTATGATATATCAAAAAAGAAATCGGCCAGTTCGAGCTTATATACTTATGATTTTATGATTTTATATTTTTTCTTAAACGAGCAATTTTGTGGGTTAACACTCACGCTTTTTCCCAGATTTTTTTACAGAACCAAAAATTGACGTTTCTTGTTTATTAGCTTTAGAATATTGTATTATGATGTATCAAAAAAGAAATCGGCCAGTTCGAGGTTATATACATAAGATATTATGATTTTATATTTTATCTAAAACGATCAATTTTTTGGGTTAACACTCATGCTTTTTGCCAGTTTTTTTTTCCGAACAAAAAATTGACGTTTCTTGTTTATTAGCTTTAGAATATTGTATTATGATGTATCAAAAAAGAAATCGTCCAGTTCGAGGTTATATACATAAGATATTATGATTTTATATTTTTTCTAAAACGAGCAATTTTGTGGGTTAACACTCACGCTTTTTCCCAGATTTTTTTACAGAACCAAAAATTGACGTATCTTGTTTATTAGCTTTAGAATATTGTATTATGATGTATCAAAAAATAAATCGGCCAGTTCGAGGTTATATACTTATGATTTTATGATTATATATTTTTTCTAAAACGAGCAATTTTGTGGGTTAACACTCACGCTTTTTCCCAGATTTTTTTACAGAACCAAAAATTGACGTTTCTTGTTTATTAGCTTTAGAATATTATATTATGATATATCAAAAAAGAAATCGGCCAGTTCGAGGTTATATACTTATGATTTTATGATTTCATATTTTTTCTAAAACGAGCAATTTTGTGGGTTAACACTCACGCTTTTTCCCAGATTTTTTTACAGAACCAAAAATTGACGTATCTTGTTTATTTGCTTTAGAATATTGTATTATGATGTATCAAAAAAGAAATCGGCCAGTTCGAGGTTATATACTTATGATTTTATGATTATATATTTTTTCTAAAACGAGCAATTTTGTGGGTTAACACTCACGCTTTTTCCCAGATTTTTTTACAGACCCAAAAATTGACGTATCTTGTTTATTAGCTTTAGAATATTGTATTATGATGTATAAAAAAAGAAATCGGCCAGTTCGAGGTTATATACATAAATTATGATTTTATATTTTTTCTAAAACGATCAATTTTGTGGGTTAACACTCACGCTTTTTGCCAGATTTTTTTTCCGAACAAAAAATTGACGTTTCTTGTTTATTAGCTTTAGAATATTGTATTATGATGTATCAAAAAAGAAATCGGCCAGTTCGAGTTTATATACATAAGATATTATGATTTTATATTTTTTCTAAAACGAGCAATTTTGTGGGTTAACACTCACGCTTTTTGCCAGATTTTTTTCCGAACCAAAAATTGACGTTTCTTGTTTATTAGCTTTAGAATATTGTATTATGATATATCAAAAAAAGAAATCGGCCAGTTCGAGGTTATATACTTATGATTTTATGATTTTATATTTTTTCTAAAACGAGCAGTTTTGTGGGTTAACACTCACGCTTTTTCCCAGATTATTTTACAGAACCAAAAATTGACGTTTCTTGTTTATTAGCTTTAGAATATTGTATTATGATGTATCAAAAAAGAAATCGGCCAGTTCGAGGTTATATACTTATGATTTTATGATTTCATATTTTTTCTAAAACGAGCAATTTTGTGGGTTAACACTCACGCTTTTTCCCAGATTTTTTTACAGAACCAAAAATTGACGTATCTTGTTTATTAGCTTTAGAATATTGTATTATGATGTATCAAAAAAGAAATCGGCCAGTTCGAGCTTATATACTTATGATTTTATGATTTTATATTTTTTCTAAAACGAGCAATTTTGTGGGTTAACACTCACGCTTTTTCCCAGATTTTTTTACAGAACCAAAAATTGACGTTTCTTGTTTATTAGCTTTAGAATATTGTATTATGATGTATCAAAAAAGAAATCGGCCAGTTCGAGGTTATATACATAAGATATTATGATTTTATATTTTTTCTAAAACGAGCAATTTTGTGGGTTAACACTCACGCTTTTTCCCAGATTTTTTTTCCGAACAAAAAATTGACATTTCTTGTTTATTAGCTTTAGAATATTGTATTATGATGTATCAAAAAAG
Source organism: Nemophila menziesii (assembly GCA_029959085.1). NCBI lineage: Eukaryota > Viridiplantae > Streptophyta > Magnoliopsida > Boraginales > Hydrophyllaceae > Nemophila > Nemophila menziesii. The sequence continues at coordinate 21,724,218 of JARWIR010000022.1, read as the reverse complement.
AAATCGGCCAGTTCGAGTTTATATACATAAGATATTATGATTTTATATTTTTTCAAAAACGAGCAATTTTGTGGGTTAACACTCACGCTTTTTGCCAGATTTTTTTCCGAACAAAAAATTGACGTTTCTTGTTTATTAGCTTTAGAATATTGTATTATGATGTATCAAAAAAGAAATCGGCCAGTTCGAGGTTATATACTTATGATTTTATGATTTTATATTTTTTCTAAAACGAGCAGTTTTGTGGGTTAACACTCACGCTTTTTCCCAGATTATTTTACAGAACCAAAAATTGACGTTTCTTGTTTATTAGCTTTAGAATATTGTATTATGATGTATCAAAAAAGAAATCGGCCAGTTCGAGGTTATATACTTATGATTTTATGATTTCATATTTTTTCTAAAACGAGCAATTTTGTGGGTTAACACTCACGCTTTTTCCCAGATTTTTTTACAGAACCAAAAATTGACGTATCTTGTTTATTAGCTTTAGAATATTGTATTATGATGTATAAAAAAAGAAATCGGCCAGTTCGAGCTTATATACTTATGATTTTATTATTTTATATTTTTTCTAAAACGAGCAATTTTGTGGGTTAACACTCACGCTTTTTCCCAGATTTTTTTACAGAACCAAAAATTGACGTATCTTGTTTATTAGCTTTAGAATATTGTATTATGATGTATAAAAAAAGAAATCGGCCAGTTCGAGGTTATATACTTATGATTTTATTATTTTATATTTTTTCTAAAACGAGCAATTTTGTGGGTTAACACTCATGCTTTTTCCCAGATTTTTTTACAGAACCAAAAATTGACGTATCTTGTTTATTAGCTTTAGAATATTGTATTATGATGTATAAAAAAAGAAATCGGCCAGTTCGAGGTTATATACTTATGATTTTATGATTATATATTTTTTCTAAAACGAGCAATTTTGTGGGTTAACACTCACGCTTTTTGCCAGATTTTTTTACAGAACAAAAAATTGACGTTTCTTGTTTATTAGCTTTAGAATATTATATTATGATATATCAAAAAAGAAATCGGCCAGTTCGAGCTTATATACTTATGATTTTATGATTTTATATTTTTTCTAAAACGAGCAATTTTGTGGGTTAACACTCACGCTTTTTCCCAGATTTTTTTACAGAACCAAAAATTGACGTTTCTTGTTTATTAGCTTTAGAATATTGTATTATGATGTATCAAAAAAGAAATCGGCCAGTTCGAGGTTATATACATAAGATATTATGATTTTATATTTTTTCTAAAACGATCAATTTTGTGGGTTAACACTCACGCTTTTTGCCAGATTTTTTTTCCGAACAAAAAATTGACGTTTCTTGTTTATTAGCTTTAGAATATTGTATTATGATGTATCAAAAAAGAAATCGGCCAGTTCGAGGTTATATACATAAGATATTATGATTTTATATTTTTTCTTAAACGAGCTATTTTGTGGGTTAACACTCACGCTTTTTGCCAGATTTTTTTTCCGAACAAAAAATTGACGTTTCTTGTTTATTAGCTTTAGAATATTGTATTATGATATATCAAAAAAGAAATCGGCCAGTTCGAGGTTATATACTTATGATTATATGATTTTATATTTTTTCTAAAACGAGCAGTTTTGTGGTTAACACTCACGCTTTTTCTCAGATTTTTTTACAGAACCAAAAATTGACGTATCTTGTTTATTTGCTTTAGAATATTGTACTATGATGTATCAAAAAAGAAATCGGCCAGTTCCAGCTTATATACTTATGATTTTATGATTTTATATTTTTTCTAAAACGAGCAATTTTGTGGGTTAACACTCACGCTATTTCCCAGATTTTTTTACAGAACCAAAAATTGACGTATCTTGTTTATTAGCTTTAGAATATTGTATTATGATGTATCAAAAAAGAAATCGGCCAGTTCGAGCTTATATACTTATGATTTTATGATTTCATATTTTTTCTAAAACGAGCAATTTTGTGGGTTAACACTCACGCTTTTTGCCAGATTTTTTTACAGAACCAAAAATTGTCGTTTCTTGTTTATTAGCTTTAGAATATTGTATTATGATGTATCAAAAAAGAAATCGGCCAGTTCGAGGTTATATACTTATGATTTTATGATTTTATATTTTTTCTAAAACGATCTATTTTGTGGGTTAACTACACGCTTTTTGCCAGATTTTTTTACAGAACCAAAAATTGACGTTTCTTGTTTATTAGCTTTAGAATATTGTATTATGATGTATCAAAAAAGAAATCGGCCAGTTCGAGGTTATATACTTATGATTTTATGATTTTATATTTTTTCTAAAACGAGCTATTTTGTGGGTTAACACTCACGCTTTTTGCCAGATTTTTTTACAGAACCAAAAAATGACGTTTCTTGTTTATTAGCTTTAGAATATTGTATTATGATGTATCAAAAAAGAAATCGGCCAGTTCGAGGTTATATACTTATGATTTTATGATGTTATATTTTTTCTAAAACGAGCTATTTTGTGGGTTAACACTCACGCTTTTTGCCAGATTTTTTTACAGAACAAAAAAATGACGTTTCTTGTTTATTAGCTTTAGAATATTGTATTATGATGTATCAAAAAAGAAATCGGCCAGTTCGAGGTTATATACATAAGATATTATGATTTTATATTTTTTCTAAAACGAGCAATTTTGTGGGTTAACACTCACGCTTTTTCCCAGATTTTTTTCCGAACAAAAAATTGACGTTTCTTGTTTATTAGCTTTAGAATATTGTATTATGATGTATCAAAAAAGAAATCGGCCAGTTCGAGGTTATATACATAAGATATTATGATTTTATATTTTTTCTTAAACGAGCTATTTTGTGGGTTAACACTCACGCTTTTTGCCAGATTTTTTTTCCGAACAAAAAATTGACGTTTCTTGTTTATTAGCTTTAGAATATTGTATTATGATATATCAAAAAAGAAATCGGCCAGTTCGAGGTTATATACTTATGATTATATGATTTTATATTTTTTCTAAAACGAGCAGTTTTGTGGTTAACACTCACGCTTTTTCTCAGATTTTTTTACAGAACCAAAAATTGACGTATCTTGTTTATTTGCTTTAGAATATTGTACTATGATGTATCAAAAAATAAATCGGCCAGTTCGAGGTTATATACTTATGATTTTATGATTATATATTTTTTCTAAAACGAGCAATTTTGTGGGTTAACACTCACGCTTTTTCCCAGATTTTTTTACAGAACCAAAAATTGACGTTTCTTGTTTATTAGCTTTAGAATATTATATTATGATATATCAAAAAAGAAATCGGCCAGTTCGAGCTTATATACTTATGATTTTATGATTTTATATTTTTTCTAAAACGAGCAATTTTGTGGGTTAACACTCACGCTTTTTCCCAGATTTTTTTACAGAACCAAAAATTGACGTTTCTTGTTTATTAGCTTTAGAATATTGTATTATGATGTATCAAAAAAGAAATCGGCCAGTTCGAGGTTATATACATAAGATATTATGATTTTATATTTTTTCTAAAACGATCAATTTTGTGGGTTAACACTCACGCTTTTTGCCAGGATTTTTTTTTCCGAACAAAAAATTGACGTTTCTTGTTTATTAGCTTTAGAATATTGTATTATGATGTATCAAAAAAGAAATCGGCCAGTTCGAGTTTATATACATAAGATATTATGATTTTATATTTTTTCTAAAACGAGCAATTTTGTGGGTTAACAACACTCACGCTTTTTGCCAGATTTTTTTCCGAACCAAAAATTGACGTTTCTTGTTTATTAGTTTTAGAATATTGTATTATGATATATCAAAAAAAGAAATCGGCCAGTTCGAGGTTATATACTTATGATTTTATATTTTTTCTAAAACGAGCAGTTTTGTGGGTTAACACTCACGCTTTTTCCCAGATTATTTTACAGAACCAAAAATTGACGTTTCTTGTTTATTAGCTTTAGAATATTGTATTATGATGTATCAAAAAAGAAATCGGCCAGTTCGAGGTTATATACTTATGATTTTATGATTTCATATTTTTTCTAAAACGAGCAATTTTGTGGGTTAACACTCACGCTTTTTCCCAGATTTTTTTACAGAACCAAAAATTGACGTATCTTGTTTATTAGCTTTAGAATATTGTATTATGATGTATCAAAAAAGAAATCGGCCAGTTCGAGCTTATATACTTATGATTTTATGATTTTATATTTTTTCTAAAACGAGCAATTTTGTGGGTTAACACTCACGCTTTTTCCCAGATTTTTTTACAGAACCAAAAATTGACGTATCTTGTTTATTAGCTTTAGAATATTGTATTATGATGTATCAAAAAAGAAATCGGCCAGTTCGAGCTTATATACTTATGATTTTATGATTTTATATTTTTTCTAAAACGAGCAATTTTGTGGGTTAACACTCACGCTTTTTCCCAGATTTTTTTACAGAACCAAAAATTGACGTTTCTTGTTTATTAGCTTTAGAATATTGTATTATGATGTATCAAAAAAGAAATCGTCCAGTTCGAGGTTATATACATAAGATATTATGATTTTATATTTTTTCTAAAACGAGCAATTTTGTGGGTTAACACTCACGCTTTTTCCCAGATTTTTTTACAGAACCAAAAATTGACGTTTCTTGTTTATTAGCTTTAGAATATTGTATTATGATGTATCAAAAAAGAAATCGGCCAGTTCGAGGTTATATACATAAGATATTATGATTTTATATTTTTTCTAAAACGATCAATTTTGTGGGTTAACACTCACGCTTTTTGCCAGATTTTTTTTCCGAACAAAAAATTGACGTTTCTTGTTTATTAGCTTTAGAATATTGTATTATGATGTATCAAAAAAGAAATCGGCCAGTTCGAATTTATATACATAAGATATTATGATTTTATATTTTTTCTACAACGAGCAATTTTGTGGGTTAACACTCACGCTTTTTCCCAGATTTTTTTACAGAACCAAAAATTGACGTTTCTTGTTTATTAGCTTTAGAATATTGTATTATGATGTATCAAAAAAGAAATCGTCCAGTTCGAGGTTATATACATAAGATATTATGATTTTATATTTTTTCTAAAACGAGCAATTTTGTGGGTTAACACTCACGCTTTTTCCCAGATTTTTTTACAGAACCAAAAATTGACGTATCTTGTTTATTAGCTTTAGAATATTGTATTATGATGTATCAAAAAAGAAATCGGCCAGTTCGAGCTTATATACTTATGATTTTATGATTTTATATTTTTTCTAAAACGAGCAATTTTGTGGGTTAACACTCACGCTATTTGCCAGATTTTTTTACAGAACCAAAAATTGACGTATCTTGTTTATTAGCTTTAGAATATTGTATTATGATGTATCAAAAAAGAAATCGGCCAGTTCGAGCTTATATACTTATGATTTTATGATTTTATATTTTTTCTAAAACGAGCAATTTTGTGGGTTAACACTCACGCTTTTTCCCAGATTTTTTTACAGAACCAAAAATTGACGTTTCTTGTTTATTAGCTTTAGAATATTGTATTATGATGTATCAAAAAAGAAATCGGCCAGTTCGAGGTTATATACATAAGATATTATGATTTTATATTTTTTCTAAAACGAGCAATTTTGTGGGTTAACACTCACGCTTTTTCCCAGATTTTTTTACAGAACCAAAAATTGACGTTTCTTGTTTATTAGCTTTAGAATATTGTATTATGATGTATCAAAAAAGAAATCGGCCAGTTCGAGGTTATATACATAAGATATTATGATTTTATATTTTTTCTTAAACGAGCTATTTTGTGGGTTAACACTCACGCTTTTTGCCATATTTTTTCCGAACCAAAAATTGACGTTTCTTGTTTATTAGCTTTAGAATATTGTATTATGATGTATCAAAAAAGAAATCGGCCAGTTCGAGGTTATATACATAAGATATTATGATTTTATATTTTTTCTTAAACGAGCTATTTTGTGGGTTAACACTCACGCTTTTTGCCAGATTTTTTTTCCGAACAAAAAATTGACGTTTCTTGTTTATTAGCTTTAGAATATTGTATTATGATATATCAAAAAAGAAATCGGCCAGTTCGAGGTTATATACTTATGATTATATGATTTTATATTTTTTCTAAAACGAGCAGTTTTGTGGTTAACACTCACGCTTTTTCTCAAATTTTTTTACAGAACCAAAAATTGACGTATCTTGTTTATTTGCTTTAGAATATTGTACTATGATGTATCAAAAAAGAAATCGGCCAGTTCCAGCTTATATACTTATGATTTTATGATTTTATATTTTTTCTAAAACGAGCAATTTTGTGGGTTAACACTCACGCTATTTCCCAGATTTTTTTACAGAACCAAAAATTGACGTATCTTGTTTATTAGCTTTAGAATATTGTATTATGATGTATCAAAAAAGAAATCGGCCAGTTCGAGCTTATATACTTATGATTTTATGATTTCATATTTTTTCTAAAACGAGCAATTTTGTGGGTTAACACTCACGCTTTTTGCCAGATTTTTTTACAGAACCAAAAATTGTCGTTTCTTGTTTATTAGCTTTAGAATATTGTATTATGATGTATCATAAAAGAAATCGGCCAGTTCGAGGTTATATACTTATGATTTTATGATTTTATATTTTTTCTAAAACGATCTATTTTGTGGGTTAACTACACGCTTTTTGCCAGATTTTTTTACAGAACCAAAAATTGACGTTTCTTGTTTATTAGCTTTAGAATATTGTATTATGATGTATCAAAAAAGAAATCGGCCAGTTCGAGGTTATATACTTATGATTTTATGATTTTATATTTTTTCTAAAACGAGCTATTTTGTGGGTTAACACTCACGCTTTTTGCCAGATTTTTTTACAGAACCAAAAAATGACGTTTCTTGTTTATTAGCTTTAGAATATTGTATTATGATGTATCAAAAAAGAAATCGGCCAGTTCGAGGTTATATACTTATGATTTTATGATGTTATATTTTTTCTAAAACGAGCTATTTTGTGGGTTAACACTCACGCTTTTTGCCAGATTTTTTTACAGAACAAAAAAATGACGTTTCTTGTTTATTAGCTTTAGAATATTGTATTATGATGTATCAAAAAAGAAATCGGCCAGTTCGAGGTTATATACATAAGATATTATGATTTTATATTTTTTCTAAAACGAGCAATTTTGTGGGTTAACACTCACGCTTTTTCCCAGATTTTTTTCCGAACAAAAAATTGACGTTTCTTGTTTATTAGCTTTAGAATATTGTATTATGATGTATCAAAAAAGAAATCGGCCAGTTCGAGGTTATATACTTATGATTTTATGATTTCATATTTTTTCTAAAACGAGCAATTTTGTGGGTTAACACTCACGCTTTTTCCCAGATTTTTTTACAGAACCAAAAATTGACGTATCTTGTTTATTAGCTTTAGAATATTGTATTATGATGTATCAAAAAAGAAATCGGCCAGTTCGAGCTTATATACTTATGATTTTATGATTTTATATTTTTTCTAAAACGAGCAATTTTGTGGGTTAACACTCACGCTTTTTCCCAGATTTTTTTACAGAACCAAAAATTGACGTATCTTGTTTATTAGCTTTAGAATATTGTATTATGATGTATCAAAAAAGAAATCGGCCAGTTCGAGCTTATATACTTATGATTTTATGATTTTATATTTTTTCTAAAACGAGCAATTTTGTGGGTTAACACTCACGCTTTTTCCCAGATTTTTTTACAGAACCAAAAATTGACGTTTCTTGTTTATTAGCTTTAGAATATTGTATTATGATGTATCAAAAAAGAAATCGTCCAGTTCGAGGTTATATACATAAGATATTATGATTTTATATTTTTTCTAAAACGAGCAATTTTGTGGGTTAACACTCACGCTTTTTCCCAGATTTTTTTACAGAACCAAAAATTGACGTTTCTTGTTTATTAGCTTTAGAATATTGTATTATGATGTATCAAAAAAGAAATCGGCCAGTTCGAGGTTATATACATAAGATATTATGATTTTATATTTTTTCTAAAACGATCAATTTTGTGGGTTAACACTCACGCTTTTTGCCAGATTTTTTTTCCGAACAAAAAATTGACGTTTCTTGTTTATTAGCTTTAGAATATTGTATTATGATGTATCAAAAAAGAAATCGGCCAGTTCGAATTTATATACATAAGATATTATGATTTTATATTTTTTCTACAACGAGCAATTTTGTGGGTTAACACTCACGCTTTTTCCCAGATTTTTTTACAGAACCAAAAATTGACGTTTCTTGTTTATTAGCTTTAGAATATTGTATTATGATGTATCAAAAAAGAAATCGTCCAGTTCGAGGTTATATACATAAGATATTATGATTTTATATTTTTTCTAAAACGAGCAATTTTGTGGGTTAACACTCACGCTTTTTCCCAGATTTTTTTACAGAACCAAAAATTGACGTATCTTGTTTATTAGCTTTAGAATATTGTATTATGATGTATCAAAAAAGAAATCGGCCAGTTCGAGCTTATATACTTATGATTTTATGATTTTATATTTTTTCTAAAACGAGCAATTTTGTGGGTTAACACTCACGCTATTTGCCAGATTTTTTTACAGAACCAAAAATTGACGTATCTTGTTTATTAGCTTTAGAATATTGTATTATGATGTATCAAAAAAGAAATCGGCCAGTTCGAGCTTATATACTTATGATTTTATGATTTTATATTTTTTCTAAAACGAGCAATTTTGTGGGTTAACACTCACGCTTTTTCCCAGATTTTTTTACAGAACCAAAAATTGACGTTTCTTGTTTATTAGCTTTAGAATATTGTATTATGATGTATCAAAAAAGAAATCGGCCAGTTCGAGGTTATATACATAAGATATTATGATTTTATATTTTTTCTAAAACGAGCAATTTTGTGGGTTAACACTCACGCTTTTTCCCAGATTTTTTTACAGAACCAAAAATTGACGTTTCTTGTTTATTAGCTTTAGAATATTGTATTATGATGTATCAAAAAAGAAATCGGCCAGTTCGAGGTTATATACATAAGATATTATGATTTTATATTTTTTCTTAAACGAGCTATTTTGTGGGTTAACACTCACGCTTTTTGCCATATTTTTTCCGAACCAAAAATTGACGTTTCTTGTTTATTAGCTTTAGAATATTGTATTATGATGTATCAAAAAAGAAATCGGCCAGTTCGAGGTTATATACATAAGATATTATGATTTTATATTTTTTCTTAAACGAGCTATTTTGTGGGTTAACACTCACGCTTTTTGCCAGATTTTTTTTCCGAACAAAAAATTGACGTTTCTTGTTTATTAGCTTTAGAATATTGTATTATGATATATCAAAAAAGAAATCGGCCAGTTCGAGGTTATATACTTATGATTATATGATTTTATATTTTTTCTAAAACGAGCAGTTTTGTGGTTAACACTCACGCTTTTTCTCAGATTTTTTTACAGAACCAAAAATTGACGTATCTTGTTTATTTGCTTTAGAATATTGTACTATGATGTATCAAAAAAGAAATCGGCCAGTTCCAGCTTATATACTTATGATTTTATGATTTTATATTTTTTCTAAAACGAGCAATTTTGTGGGTTAACACTCACGCTATTTCCCAGATTTTTTTACAGAACCAAAAATTGACGTATCTTGTTTATTAGCTTTAGAATATTGTATTATGATGTATCAAAAAAGAAATCGGCCAGTTCGAGCTTATATACTTATGATTTTATGATTTCATATTTTTTCTAAAACGAGCAATTTTGTGGGTTAACACTCACGCTTTTTGCCAGATTTTTTTACAGAACCAAAAATTGTCGTTTCTTGTTTATTAGCTTTAGAATATTGTATTATGATGTATCATAAAAGAAATCGGCCAGTTCGAGGTTATATACTTATGATTTTATGATTTTATATTTTTTCTAAAACGATCTATTTTGTGGGTTAACTACACGCTTTTTGCCAGATTTTTTTACAGAACCAAAAATTGACGTTTCTTGTTTATTAGCTTTAGAATATTGTATTATGATGTATCAAAAAAGAAATCGGCCAGTTCGAGGTTATATACTTATGATTTTATGATTTTATATTTTTTCTAAAACGAGCTATTTTGTGGGTTAACACTCACGCTTTTTGCCAGATTTTTTTACAGAACCAAAAAATGACGTTTCTTGTTTATTAGCTTTAGAATATTGTATTATGATGTATCAAAAAAGAAATCGGCCAGTTCGAGGTTATATACTTATGATTTTATGATGTTATATTTTTTCTAAAACGAGCTATTTTGTGGGTTAACACTCACGCTTTTTGCCAGATTTTTTTACAGAACAAAAAAATGACGTTTCTTGTTTATTAGCTTTAGAATATTGTATTATGATGTATCAAAAAAGAAATCGGCCAGTTCGAGGTTATATACATAAGATATTATGATTTTATATTTTTTCTAAAACGAGCAATTTTGTGGGTTAACACTCACGCTTTTTCCCAGATTTTTTTCCGAACAAAAAATTGACGTTTCTTGTTTATTAGCTTTAGAATATTGTATTATGATGTATCAAAAAAGAAATCGGCCAGTTCGAGGTTATATACATAAGATATTATGATTTTATATTTTTTCTTAAACGAGCTATTTTGTGGGTTAACACTCACGCTTTTTGCCAGATTTTTTTTCCGAACAAAAAATTGACGTTTCTTGTTTATTAGCTTTAGAATATTGTATTATGATATATCAAAAAAGAAATCGGCCAGTTCGAGGTTATATACTTATGATTATATGATTTTATATTTTTTCTAAAACGAGCAGTTTTGTGGTTAACACTCACGCTTTTTCTCAGATTTTTTTACAGAACCAAAAATTGACGTATCTTGTTTATTTGCTTTAGAATATTGTACTATGATGTATCAAAAAAGAAATCGGCCAGTTCGAGCTTATATACTTATGATTTTATGATTTTATATTTTTTCTAAATCGAGCAATTTTGTGGGTTAACACTCACGCTATTTCCCAGATTTTTTTACAGAACCAAAAATTGACGTATCTTGTTTATTAGCTTTAGAATATTGTATTATGATGTATCAAAAAAGAAATCGGCCAGTTCGAGCTTATATACTTATGATTTTATGATTTCATATTTTTTCTAAAACGAGCAATTTTGTGGGTTAACACTCACGCTTTTTCCCAGATTTTTTTACAGAACCAAAAATTGACGTTTCTTGTTTATTAGCTTTAGAATATTATATTATGATATATCAAAAAAGAAATCGGCCAGTTCGAGCTTATATACTTATGATTTTATGATTTTATATTTTTTCTAAAACGAGCAATTTTGTGGGTTAACACTCACGCTTTTTCCCAGATTTTTTTACAGAACCAAAAATTGACGTATCTTGTTTATTAGCTTTAGAATATTGTATTATGATGTATCAAAAAAGAAATCGGCCAGTTCGAGCTTATATACTTATGATTTTATGATTTTATGATTTTATATTTTTTCTAAAACGAGCAATTTTGTGGGTTAACACTCACGCTTTTTCCCAGATTTTTTTACAGAACCAAAAATTGACGTATCTTGTTTATTAGCTTTAGAATATTGTATTATGATGTATCAAAAAATAAATCGGCCAGTTCGAGGTTATATACTTATGATTTTATGATTATATATTTTTTCTAAAACGAGCAATTTTGTGGGTTAACACTCACGCTTTTTCCCAGATTTTTTTACAGAACCAAAAATTGACGTTTCTTGTTTATTAGCTTTAGAATATTATATTATGATATATCAAAAAAGAAATCGGCCAGTTCGAGCTTATATACTTATGATTTTATGATTTTATATTTTTTCTAAAACGAGCAATTTTGTGGGTTAACACTCACGCTTTTTCCCAGATTTTTTTACAGAACCAAAAATTGACGTTTCTTGTTTATTAGCTTTAGAATATTGTATTATGATGTATCAAAAAAGAAATCGGCCAGTTCGAGGTTATATACATAAGATATTATGATTTTATATTTTTTCTAAAACGATCAATTTTGTGGGTTAACACTCACGCTTTTTGCCAGGATTTTTTTTTCCGAACAAAAAATTGACGTTTCTTGTTTATTAGCTTTAGAATATTGTATTATGATGTATCAAAAAAGAAATCGGCCAGTTCGAGTTTATATACATAAGATATTATGATTTTATATTTTTTCTAAAACGAGCAATTTTGTGGGTTAACAACACTCACGCTTTTTGCCAGATTTTTTTCCGAACCAAAAATTGACGTTTCTTGTTTATTAGTTTTAGAATATTGTATTATGATATATCAAAAAAAGAAATCGGCCAGTTCGAGGTTATATACTTATGATTTTATATTTTTTCTAAAACGAGCAGTTTTGTGGGTTAACACTCACGCTTTTTCCCAGATTATTTTACAGAACCAAAAATTGACGTTTCTTGTTTATTAGCTTTAGAATATTGTATTATGATGTATCAAAAAAGAAATCGGCCAGTTCGAGGTTATATACTTATGATTTTATGATTTCATATTTTTTCTAAAACGAGCAATTTTGTGGGTTAACACTCACGCTTTTTCCCAGATTTTTTTACAGAACCAAAAATTGACGTATCTTGTTTATTAGCTTTAGAATATTGTATTATGATGTATCAAAAAAGAAATCGGCCAGTTCGAGCTTATATACTTATGATTTTATGATTTTATATTTTTTCTAAAACGAGCAATTTTGTGGGTTAACACTCACGCTTTTTCCCAGATTTTTTTACAGAACCAAAAATTGACGTATCTTGTTTATTAGCTTTAGAATATTGTATTATGATGTATCAAAAAAGAAATCGGCCAGTTCGAGCTTATATACTTATGATTTTATGATTTTATATTTTTTCTAAAACGAGCAATTTTGTGGGTTAACACTCACGCTTTTTGCCAGATTTTTTTACAGAACCAAAAATTGACGTTTCTTGTTTATTAGCTTTAGAATATTGTATTATGATGTATCAAAAAAGAAATCGGCCAGTTCGAGGTTATATACTTATGATTTTATGATTTCATATTTTTTCTAAAACGAGCAATTTTGTGGGTTAACACTCACGCTTTTTCCCAGATTTTTTTACAGAACCAAAAATTGACGTATCTTGTTTATTAGCTTTAGAATATTGTATTATGATGTATCAAAAAAGAAATCGGCCAGTTCGAGCTTATATACTTATGATTTTATGATTTCATATTTTTTCTAAAACGAGCAATTTTGTGGGTTAACACTCACGCTTTTTCCCAGATTTTTTTACAGAACCAAAAATTGACGTATCTTGTTTATTAGCTTTAGAATATTGTATTATGATGTATCAAAAAAGAAATCGGCCAGTTCGAGCTTATATACTTATGATTTTATGATTTTATATTTTTTCTAAAACGAGCAATTTTGTGGGTTAACACTCACGCTTTTTCCCAGATTTTTTTACAGAACCAAAAATTGACGTATCTTGTTTATTAGCTTTAGAATATTGTATTATGATGTATCAAAAAAGAAATCGGCCAGTTCGAGCTTATATACTTATGATTTTATGATTTTATATTTTTTCTAAAACGAGCAATTTTGTGGGTTAACACTCACGCTTTTTGCCAGATTTTTTTACAGAACCAAAAATTGACGTTTCTTGTTTATTAGCTTTAGAATATTGTATTATGATGTATCAAAAAAGAAATCGGCCAGTTCGAGGTTATATACTTATGATTTTATGATTTCATATTTTTTCTAAAACGAGCAATTTTGTGGGTTAACACTCACGCTTTTTCCCAGATTTTTTTACAGAACCAAAAATTGACGTATCTTGTTTATTAGCTTTAGAATATTGTATTATGATGTATCAAAAAAGAAATCGGCCAGTTCGAGCTTATATACTTATGATTTTATGATTTCATATTTTTTCTAAAACGAGCAATTTTGTGGGTTAACACTCACGCTTTTTCCCAGATTTTTTTACAGAACCAAAAATTGACGTATCTTGTTTATTAGCTTTAGAATATTGTATTATGATGTATCAAAAAAGAAATCGGCCAGTTCGAGCTGATATACTTATGATTTTATGATTTTATATTTTTTCTAAAACGAGCAATTTTGTGGGTTAACACTCACGCTTTTTCCCAGATTTTTTTACAGAACCAAAAATTGACGTATCTTGTTTATTAGCTTTAGAATATTGTATTATGATGTATCAAAAAAGAAATCGGCCAGTTCGAGGTTATATACTTATGATTTTATGATTTTATATTTTTTCTAAAACGAGCAGTTTTGTGGGTTAACACTCACGCTTTTTCCCAGATTATTTTACAGAACCAAAAATTGACGTTTCTTGTTTATTAGCTTTAGAATATTGTATTATGATGTATCAAAAAAGAAATCGGCCAGTTCGAGGTTATATACTTATGATTTTATGATTTCATATTTTTTCTAAAACGAGCAATTTTGTGGGTTAACACTCACGCTTTTTGCCAGATTTTTTTCCGAACCAAAAATTGACGTTTCTTGTTTATTAGCTTTAGAATATTGTATTATGATGTATCAAAAAAGAAATCGGCCAGTTCGAGGTTATATACTTATGATTTTATGATTTTATATTTTTTCTAAAACGAGCAGTTTTGTGGGTTAACACTCACGCTTTTTCCCAGATTATTTTACAGAACCAAAAATTGACGTTTCTTGTTTATTAGCTTTAGAATATTGTATTATGATGTATCAAAAAAGAAATCGGCCAGTTCGAGGTTATATACTTATGATTTTATGATTTCATATTTTTTCTAAAACGAGCAATTTTGTGGGTTAACACTCACGCTTTTTCCCAGATTTTTTTACAGAACCAAAAATTGACGTATCTTGTTTATTAGCTTTAGAATATTGTATTATGATGTATCAAAAAAGAAATCGGCCAGTTCGAGCTTATATACTTATGATTTTATGATTTCATATTTTTTCTAAAACGAGCAATTTTGTGGGTTAACACTCACGCTTTTTCCCAGATTTTTTTACAGAACCAAAAATTGACGTATCTTGTTTATTAGCTTTAGAATATTGTATTATGATGTATCAAAAAAGAAATCGGCCAGTTCGAGCTTATATACTTATGATTTTATGATTTTATATTTTTTCTAAAACGAGCAATTTTGTGGGTTAACACTCACGCTTTTTCCCAGATTTTTTTACAGAACCAAAAATTGACGTATCTTGTTTATTAGCTTTAGAATATTGTATTATGATGTATCAAAAAAGAAATCGGCCAGTTCGAGGTTATATACTTATGATTTTATGATTTTATATTTTTTCTAAAACGAGCAGTTTTGTGGGTTAACACTCACGCTTTTTCTCAGATTTTTTTACAGAACCAAAAATTGACGTATCTTGTTTATTTGCTTTAGAATATTGTATTATGATGTATCAAAAAAGAAATCGGCCAGTTCGAGCTTATATACTTATGATTTTATGATTTTATATTTTTTCTAAAACGAGCAATTTTGTGGGTTAACACTCACGCTTTTTCCCAGATTTTTTTACAGAACCAAAAATTGACGTTTCTTGTTTATTAGCTTTAGAATATTGTATTATGATGTATCAAAAAAGAAATCGGCCAGTTCGAGTTTATATACATAAGATATTATGATTTTATATTTTTTCTAAAACGAGCAATTTTGTGGGTTAACACTCACGCTTTTTGCCAGATTTTTTTCCGAACCAAAAATTGACGTTTCTTGTTTATTAGCTTTAGAATATTGTATTATGATATATCAAAAAAAGAAATCGGCCAGTTCGAGGTTATATACTTATGATTATATGATTTTATATTTTTTCTAAAACGAGCAGTTTTGTGGGTTAATACTCACGCTTTTTCCCAGATTTTTTTACAGAACCAAAAATTGACGTATCTTGTTTATTAGCTTTAGAATATTGTATTATGATGTATCAAAAAAGAAATCGGCCAGTTCGAGCTTATATACTTATGATTTTATGATTTTATATTTTTTCTAAAACGAGCAATTTTGTGGGTTAACACTCACGCTTTTTCCCAGATTTTTTTACAGAACCAAAAATTGACGTTTCTTGTTTATTAGCTTTAGAATATTGTATTATGATGTATCAAAAAAGAAATCGGCCAGTTCGAGTTTATATACATAAGATATTATGATTTTATATTTTTTCTAAAACGAGCAATTTTGTGGGTTAACACTCACGCTTTTTGCCAGATTTTTTTCCGAACCAAAAATTGACGTTTCTTGTTTATTAGCTTTAGAATATTGTATTATGATATATCAAAAAAAGAAATCGGCCAGTTCGAGGTTATATACTTATGATTATATGATTTTATATTTTTTCTAAAACGAGCAGTTTTGTGGGTTAATACTCACGCTTTTTCCCAGATTTTTTTACAGAACCAAAAATTGACGTATCTTGTTTATTAGCTTTAGAATATTGTATTATGATGTATCAAAAAAGAAATCGGCCAGTTCGAGCTTATATACTTATGATTTTATGATTTTATATTTTTTCTAAAACGAGCAATTTTGTGGGTTAACACTCACGCTTTTTCCCAGATTTTTTTACAGAACCAAAAATTGACGTTTCGGGTTTATTAGCTTTAGAATATTGTATTATGATGTATTAAAAAAGAAATCGGCCAGTTCGAGGTTATATACATAAGATATTATGATTTTATATTTTTTCTACAACAAGCAATTTTGTGGGTTAACACTCACGCTTTTTGCCAGATTTTTTTACCAACCAAAAATTGACGTTTCTTGTTTATTAGCTTTAGAATATTGTATTATGATATATCAAAAAAGAAATCGGCCAGTTCGAGGTTATATACTTATGATTTTATGATTTTATATTTTTTCTAAAACGAGCAGTTTTGTGGGGTAATACTCACGCTTTTTCCCAGATTTTTTTACAGAACCAAAAATTGACGTATCTTGTTTATTAGCTTTAGAATATTGTATTATGATGTATCAAAAAATAAATCGGCCAGTTCGAGGTTATATACTTATGATTTTATGATTATATATTTTTTCTAAAACGAGCAATTTTGTGGGTTAACACTCACGCTTTTTCCCAGATTTTTTTACAGAACCAAAAATTGACGTTTCTTGTTTATTAGCTTTAGAATATTATATTATGATATATCAAAAAAGAAATCGGCCAGTTCGAGCTTATATACTTATGATTTTATGATTTTATATTTTTTCTAAAACGAGCAATTTTGTGGGTTAACACTCACGCTTTTTCCCAGATTTTTTTACAGAACCAAAAATTGACGTTTCTTGTTTATTAGCTTTAGAATATTGTATTATGATGTATCAAAAAAGAAATCGGCCAGTTCGAGGTTATATACATAAGATATTATGATTTTATATTTTTTCTAAAACGAGCAGTTTTGTGGGTTAATACTCACGCTTTTTCCCAGATTTTTTTACAGAACCAAAAATTGACGTATCTTGTTTATTAGCTTTAGAATATTGTATTATGATGTATCAAAAAAGAAATCGGCCAGTTCGAGCTTATATACTTATGATTTTATGATTTTATATTTTTTCTAAAACGAGCAATTTTGTGGGTTAACACTCACGCTTTTTGCCAGATTTTTTTACCAACCAAAAATTGACGTTTCTTGTTTATTAGCTTTAGAATATTGTATTATGATATATCAAAAAAGAAATCGGCCAGTTCGAGGTTATATACTTATGATTTTATGATTTTATATTTTTTCTAAAACGAGCAGTTTTGTGGGGTAATACTCACGCTTTTTCCCAGATTTTTTTACAGAACCAAAAATTGACGTATCTTGTTTATTAGCTTTAGAATATTGTATTATGATGTATCAAAAAATAAATCGGCCAGTTCGAGGTTATATACTTATGATTTTATGATTATATATTTTTTCTAAAACGAGCAATTTTGTGGGTTAACACTCACGCTTTTTCCCAGATTTTTTTACAGAACCAAAAATTGACGTTTCTTGTTTATTAGCTTTAGAATATTATATTATGATATATCAAAAAAGAAATCGGCCAGTTCGAGCTTATATACTTATGATTTTATGATTTTATATTTTTTCTAAAACGAGCAATTTTGTGGGTTAACACTCACGCTTTTTCCCAGATTTTTTTACAGAACCAAAAATTGACGTTTCTTGTTTATTAGCTTTAGAATATTGTATTATGATGTATCAAAAAAGAAATCGGCCAGTTCGAGGTTATATACATAAGATATTATGATTTTATATTTTTTCTAAAACGAGCAGTTTTGTGGGTTAATACTCACGCTTTTTCCCAGATTTTTTTACAGAACCAAAAATTGACGTATCTTGTTTATTAGCTTTAGAATATTGTATTATGATGTATCAAAAAAGAAATCGGCCAGTTCGAGCTTATATACTTATGATTTTATGATTTTATATTTTTTCTAAAACGAGCAATTTTGTGGGTTAACACTCACGCTTTTTCCCAGATTTTTTTACAGAACCAAAAATTGACGTTTCGGGTTTATTAGCTTTAGAATATTGTATTATGATGTATTAAAAAAGAAATCGGCCAGTTCGAGGTTATATACATAAGATATTATGATTTTATATTTTTTCTACAACAAGCAATTTTGTGGGTTAACACTCACGCTTTTTGCCAGATTTTTTTACCAACCAAAAATTGACGTTTCTTGTTTATTAGCTTTAGAATATTGTATTATGATATATCAAAAAAGAAATCGGCCAGTTCGAGGTTATATACTTATGATTTTATGATTTTATATTTTTTCTAAAACGAGCAGTTTTGTGGGTTAATACTCACGCTTTTTCCCAGATTTTTTTACAGAACCAAAAATTGACGTATCTTGTTTATTAGCTTTAGAATATTGTATTATGATGTATCAAAAAATAAATCGGCCAGTTCGAGGTTATATACTTATGATTTTATGATTATATATTTTTTCTAAAACGAGCAATTTTGTGGGTTAACACTCACGCTTTTTCCCAGATTTTTTTACAGAAAATAAAATTGACGTTTCGGGTTTATTAGCTTTAGAATATTGTATTATGATGTATTAAAAAAGAAATCGGCCAGTTCGAGGTTATATACTTATGATTATATGATTTTATATTTTTTCTAAAACGAGCAGTTTTGTGTATTATGATTATATGATTTTATTAGCTTTAGAATATTGTATTATGATGTATCAAAAAATAAATCGGCCAGTTCGAGGTTATATACTTATGATTTTATGATTATATATTTTTTCTAAAACGAGCAATTTTGTGGGTTAACACTCACGCTTTTTGCCAGATTTTTTTACCAACCAAAAATTGACGTTTCTTGTTTATTAGCTTTAGAATATTGTATTATGATATATCAAAAAAGAAATCGGCCAGTTCGAGGTTATATACTTATGATTTTATGATTTTATATTTTTTCTAAAACGAGCAGTTTTGTGGGGTAATACTCACGCTTTTTCCCAGATTTTTTTACAGAACCAAAAATTGACGTATCTTGTTTATTAGCTTTAGAATATTGTATTATGATGTATCAAAAAATAAATCGGCCAGTTCGAGGTTATATACTTATGATTTTATGATTATATATTTTTTCTAAAACGAGCAATTTTGTGGGTTAACACTCACGCTTTTTCCCAGATTTTTTTACAGAACCAAAAATTGACGTTTCTTGTTTATTAGCTTTAGAATATTATATTATGATATATCAAAAAAGAAATCGGCCAGTTCGAGCTTATATACTTATGATTTTATGATTTTATATTTTTTCTAAAACGAGCAATTTTGTGGGTTAACACTCACGCTTTTTCCCAGATTTTTTTACAGAACCAAAAATTGACGTTTCTTGTTTATTAGCTTTAAAATATTGTATTATGATATATCAAAAAAGAAATCGGCCAGTTCGAGGTTATATACTTATGATTATATGATTTTATATTTTTTCTAAAACGAGCAGTTTTGTGGGTTAATACACACGCTTTTTCCCAGATTTTTTTACAGAACCAAAAATTGACGTATCTTGTTTATTAGCTTTAGAATATTGTATTATGATGTATCAAAAAATAAATCGGCCAGTTCGAGGTTATATACTTATGATTTTATGATTATATATTTTTTCTAAAACGAGCAATTTTGTGGGTTAACACTCACGCTTTTTCCCAGATTTTTTTACAGAACCAAAAATTGACGTATCTTGTTTATTAGCTTTAGAATATTGTATTATGATGTATCAAAAAATAAATCGGCCAGTTCGAGGTTATATACTTATGATTTTATGATTATATATTTTTTCTAAAACGAGCAATTTTGTGGGTTAACACTCACGCTTTTTCCCAGATTTTTTTCCGAACCAAAAATTGACGTTTCTTGTTTATTAGCTTTAGAATATTGTATTATGATGTATCAAAAAAGAAATCGGCCAGTTCGAGGTTATATACTTATGATTATATGATTTTATATTTTTTCTAAAACGAGCAGTTTTGTGGGTTAAGACTCACGCTTTTTCCCAGATTTTTTTACAGAACCAAAAATTGACGTATCTTGTTTATTAGCTTTAGAATATTGTATTATGATGTATCAAAAAAGAAATCGGCCAGTTCGAGCTTATATACTTATGATTTTATGATTTTATATTTTTTCTAAAACGAGCAATTTTGTGGGTTAACACTCACGCTTTTTCCCAGATTTTTTTACAGAACCAAAAATTGACGTTTCGGGTTTATTAGCTTTAGAATATTGTATTATGATGTATTAAAAAAGAAATCGGCCAGTTCGAGGTTATATACATAAGATATTATGATTTTATATTTTTTCTACAACGAGCAATTTTGTGGGTTAACACTCACGCTTTTTGCCAGATTTTTTTACCAACCAAAAATTGACGTTTCTTGTTTATTAGCTTTAGAATATTGTATTATGATATATCAAAAAAGAAATCGGCCAGTTCGAGGTTATATACTTATGATTTTATGATTTTATATTTTTTCTAAAACGAGCAGTTTTGTGGGTTAACACTCACGCTTTTTCCCAGATTTTTTTACAGAACCAAAAATTGACGTTTCTTGTTTATTAGCTTTAGAATATTGTATTATGATGTATCAAAAAAGAAATCGGCCAGTTCAAGGTTATATACTTATGATTTTATGATTTTATATTTTTTCTAAAACGAGCAGTTTTGTGGGTTAATACTCACGCTTTTTCCCAAATTTTTTTACAGAACCAAAAATTGACGTTTCTTGTTTATTAGCTTTAGAATATTGTATTATGATGTATCAAAAAATAAATCGGCCAGTTCGAGGTTATATACTTATGATTTTATATACATAAGATATTATGATGTATTAGATTTTTTTTGGTTAATACAAAAATTGACGTTTCTTGTTTATTAGCTTTAGAATATTGTATTATGATGTATCAAAAAAGAAATCGGCCAGTTCGAGGTTATATACATAAGATATTATGATTTTATATTTTTTCTAAAACGAGCAGTTTTGTGGGTTAATACTCACGCTTTTTCCCAGATTTTTTTACAGAACCAAAAATTGACGTATCTTGTTTATTAGCTTTAGAATATTGTATTATGATGTATCAAAAAAGAAATCGGCCAGTTCGAGCTTATATACTTATGATTATATGATTTTATATTTTTTCTAAAACGAGCAGTTTTGTGTATTATGATTATATGATTTTATTAGCTTTAGAATATTGTATTATGATGTATCAAAAAATAAATCGGCCAGTTCGAGGTTATATACTTATGATTTTATGATTATATATTTTTTCTAAAACGAGCAATTTTGTGGGTTAACACTCACGCTTTTTCCCAGATTTTTTTACAGAACCAAAAATTGACGTTTCTTGTTTATTAGCTTTAGAATATTATATTATGATATATCAAAAAAGAAATCGGCCAGTTCGAGCTTATATACTTATGATTTTATGATTTTATATTTTTTCTAAAACGAGCAATTTTGTGGGTTAACACTCACGCTTTTTCTCAGATTTTTTTACAGAACCAAAAATTGACGTTTCTTGTTTATTAGCTTTAGAATATTGTATTATGATGTATCAAAAAAGAAATCGGCCAGTTCGAGGTTATATACATAAGATATTATGATTTTATATTTTTTCTAAAACGAGCAATTTTGTGGGTTAACACTCACGCTTTTTGCCAGATTTTTTTTCCGAACAAAAAATTGACGTTTCTTGTTTATTAGCTTTAGAATATTGTATTATGATGTATCAAAAAAGAAATCGGCCAGTTCGAGTTTATATACATAAGATATTATGATTTTATATTTTTTCTAAAACGAGCAATTTTGTGGGTTAACACTCACGCTTTTTGCCAGATTTTTTTCCGAACCAAAAATTGACGTTTCTTGTTTATTAGCTTTAGAATATTGTATTATGATGTATCAAAAAAGAAATCGGCCAGTTCGAGGTTATATACTTATGATTTTATGATTTTATATTTTTTCTAAAACGAGCTATTTTGTGGGTTAACACTCACGCTTTTTGCCAGATTTTTTTTCCGAACAAAAAATTGACGTTTCTTGTTTATTAGCTTTAGAATATTGTATTATGATGTATCAAAAAAGAAATCGGCCAGTTCGAGCTTATATACTTATGATTTTATGATTATATATTTTTTCTAAAACGAGCAATTTTGTGGGTTAACACTCACGCTTTTTCCCAGATTTTTTTACAGAACCAAAAATTGACGTTTCTTGTTTATTAGCTTTAGAATATTGTATTATGATATATCAAAAAAGAAATCGGCCAGTTCGAGGTTATATACTTATGATTTTATGATTTTATATTTTTTCTAAAACGAGCAGTTTTGTGGGTTAACACTCACGCTTTTTCCCAGATTTTTTTACAGAACCAAAAATTGACGTTTCTTGTTTATTAGCTTTAGAATATTGTATTATGATGTATCAAAAAAGAAATCGGCCAGTTCAAGGTTATATACTTATGATTTTACTATTTTATATTTTTTCTAAAACGAGCAATTTTGTGGGTTAACACTCACGCTTTTTCCCAGATTTTTTTACAGAACCAAAAATTGACGTTTCTTGTTTATTAGCTTTAGAATATTGTATTATGATGTATCAAAAAAGAAATCGGCCAGTTCGAGGTTATATACATAAGATATTATGATTTTATATTTTTTCTAAAACGAGCAATTTTGTGGGTTAACACTCACGCTTTTTGCCAGATTTTTTTCCGAACCAAAAATTGACGTTTCTTGTTTATTAGCTTTAGAATATTGTATTATGATGTATCAAAAAAGAAATCGGCCAGTTCGAGGTTATATACTTATGATTTTATGATTTTATATTTTTTCTAAAACAAGCTATTTTGTGGGTTAACACTCACGCTTTTTGCCAGATTTTTTTTCCGAACAAAAAATTGACGTTTCTTGTTTATTAGCTTTAGAATATTGTATTATGATATATCAAAAAAGAAATCGGCCAGTTCGAGGTTATATACTTATGATTATATGATTTTATATTTTTTCTAAAACGAGCAGTTTTGTGGGTTAATACACACGCTTTTTCCCAGATTTTTTTACAGAACCAAAAATTGACGTATCTTGTTTATTAGCTTTAGAATATTGTATTATGATGTATCAAAAAATAAATCGGCCAGTTCGAGGTTATATACTTATGATTTTATGATTATATATTTTTTCTAAAACGAGCAATTTTGTGGGTTAACACTCACGCTTTTTCCCAGATTTTTTTACAGAACCAAAAATTGACGTATCTTGTTTATTAGCTTTAGAATATTGTATTATGATGTATCAAAAAAGAAATCGGCCAGTTCGAGCTTATATACTTATGATTTTATGATTTTATATTTTTTCTAAAACGAGCAATTTTGTGGGTTAACACTCACGCTTTTTCCCAGATTTTTTTCCGAACCAAAAATTGACGTTTCTTGTTTATTAGCTTTAGAA
Source organism: Nemophila menziesii (assembly GCA_029959085.1). Classification (NCBI taxonomy): domain Eukaryota; kingdom Viridiplantae; phylum Streptophyta; class Magnoliopsida; order Boraginales; family Hydrophyllaceae; genus Nemophila; species Nemophila menziesii. Next base: position 21,700,198 of record JARWIR010000022.1, on the reverse strand, counting down.
TATTGTATTATGATGTATCAAAAAAGAAATCGGCCAGTTCGAGGTTATATACTTATGATTATATGATTTTATATTTTTTCTAAAACGAGCAGTTTTGTGGGTTAAGACTCACGCTTTTTCCCAGATTTTTTTACAGAACCAAAAATTGACGTATCTTGTTTATTAGCTTTAGAATATTGTATTATGATGTATCAAAAAAGAAATCGGCCAGTTCGAGCTTATATACTTATGATTTTATGATTTTATATTTTTTCTAAAACGAGCAATTTTGTGGGTTAACACTCACGCTTTTTCCCAGATTTTTTTACAGAACCAAAAATTGACGTTTCGGGTTTATTAGCTTTAGAATATTGTATTATGATGTATTAAAAAAGAAATCGGCCAGTTCGAGGTTATATACATAAGATATTATGATTTTATATTTTTTCTACAACGAGCAATTTTGTGGGTTAACACTCACGCTTTTTGCCAGATTTTTTTACCAACCAAAAATTGACGTTTCTTGTTTATTAGCTTTAGAATATTGTATTATGATATATCAAAAAAGAAATCGGCCAGTTCGAGGTTATATACTTATGATTTTATGATTTTATATTTTTTCTAAAACGAGCAGTTTTGTGGGTTAACACTCACGCTTTTTCCCAGATTTTTTTACAGAACCAAAAATTGACGTTTCTTGTTTATTAGCTTTAGAATATTGTATTATGATGTATCAAAAAAGAAATCGGCCAGTTCAAGGTTATATACTTATGATTTTATGATTTTATATTTTTTCTAAAACGAGCAGTTTTGTGGGTTAATACTCACGCTTTTTCCCAGATTTTTTACAGAACCAAAAATTGACGTTTCTTGTTTATTAGCTTTAGAATATTGTATTATGATGTATCAAAAAATAAATCGGCCAGTTCGAGGTTATATACTTATGATTTTATATACATAAGATATTATGATGTATTAGATTTTTTTTGGTTAATACAAAAATTGACGTTTCTTGTTTATTAGCTTTAGAATATTGTATTATAATGTATCAAAAAAGAAATCGGCCAGTTCGAGGTTATATACATAAGATATTATGATTTTATATTTTTTCTAAAACGAGCAGTTTTGTGGGTTAATACTCACGCTTTTTCCCAGATTTTTTTACAGAACCAAAAATTGACGTATCTTGTTTATTAGCTTTAGAATATTGTATTATGATGTATCAAAAAAGAAATCGGCCAGTTCGAGCTTATATACTTATGATTATATGATTTTATATTTTTTCTAAAACGAGCAGTTTTGTGTATTATGATTATATGATTTTATTAGCTTTAGAATATTGTATTATGATGTATCAAAAAATAAATCGGCCAGTTCGAGGTTATATACTTATGATTTTATGATTATATATTTTTTCTAAAACGAGCAATTTTGTGGGTTAACACTCACGCTTTTTCCCAGATTTTTTTACAGAACCAAAAATTGACGTTTCTTGTTTATTAGCTTTAGAATATTATATTATGATATATCAAAAAAGAAATCGGCCAGTTCGAGCTTATATACTTATGATTTTATGATTTTATATTTTTTCTAAAACGAGCAATTTTGTGGGTTAACACTCACGCTTTTTCCCAGATTTTTTTACAGAACCAAAAATTGACGTTTCGGGTTTATTAGCTTTAGAATATTGTATTATGATGTATTAAAAAAGAAATCGGCCAGTTCGAGGTTATATACATAAGATATTATGATTTTATATTTTTTCTACAACGAGCAATTTTGTGGGTTAACACTCACGCTTTTTGCCAGATTTTTTTACCAACCAAAAATTGACGTTTCTTGTTTATTAGCTTTAGAATATTGTATTATGATATATCAAAAAAGAAATCGGCCAGTTCGGAAACGTCATAACCTCGAACTTGCTTGTTTACCCACAAAATTGCTCGTTTTAGAAAAAATATGAAATCATAAAATCATAAGTATATAACCTCGAACTGGCCGATTTCTTTTTTGATACATCATAATACAATATTCTAAAGCTAATAAACAAGAAACGTCAATTTTTGGTTCGGAAAAAAAAACTGGCAAAAAGCGTGAGTGTTAACCCACAAAATTGCTCGTTTTAGAAAAAATATAAAATCATAAAATCATACGTATATAACCTCGAACTGGCCGATTTCTTTTTTGATACATCATAATACAATATTCTAAAGCTAATAAACAAGAAACGTCAATTTTTGGTTCTGTAAAAAAATCTGGCAAAAAGCGTGAGTGTTAACCCACAAAATTGCTCGTTTTAGAAAAGATATAAAATCATAATATCTTAAGTATATAACCTCGAACTGGCCGATTTCTTTTTTGATACATCATAATACAATATTCTAAAGCTAATAAACAAGAAACGTCAATTTTTGGTTCTGTAAAAAATTCTGGCAAAAAGCGTGAGTGTTAACCCACAAAATTGCTCGTTTTAGAAAACATATAAAATCATATAATCATAAGTATATAACCTCGAACTGGCCAATTTCTTTTTTGATATATCATAATACAATATTCTAAAGCTAATAAACAAGAAACGTCAATTTTTGGTTTGGAAAAAAATCTGGCAAAAAGCGTGAGTGTTAACCCACAAATTTGCTCGTTTTAGAAAAAATATAAAATCATAATATATTATGTATATAACCTCGAACTGGCCGATTTCTTTTTTGATACATCATAATACAATATTCTAAAGCTAATAAACAAGAAACGTCAATTTTTGGTTCGGAAAAAAAAACTGGCAAAAAGCGTGAGTGTTAACCCACAAAATTGCTCGTTTTAGAAAAAAATATAAAATCATAAAATCATACGTATATAACCTCGAACTGGCCGATTTCTTTTTTGATACATCATAATACAATATTCTAAAGCTATTAAACAAGAAACGTCAATTTTTGGTTCGGAAAAAAAACTGGCAAAAAGCGTGAGTGTTAACCCACAAAATTGCTCGTTTTAGAAAAATATAAAATCATATAATCATAAGTATATAACCTCGAACTGGCCGATTTCTTTTTTGATACATCATAATACAATATTCTAAAGCTAATAAACAAGAAACCTCAATTTTTGGTTCTGTAAAAAAATCTGGCAAAAAGCGTGAGTGTTAACCCACAAAATTGCTCGTTTTAGAAAACATATAAAATCATATAATCATAAGTATATAACCTCGAACTGGCCAATTTCTTTTTTGATATATCATAATACAATATTCTAAAGCTAATAAACAAGAAACGTCAATTTTTGGTTTGGAAAAAAATCTGGCAAAAAGCATGAGTGTTAACCCACAAATTTGCTCGTTTTAGAAAAAATATAAAATCATAATATATTATGTATATAACCTCGAACTGGCCGATTTCTTTTTTGATACATCATAATACAATATTCTAAAGCTAATAAACAAGAAACGTCAATTTTTGGTTCGGAAAAAAAAACTGGCAAAAAGCGTGAGTGTTAACCCACAAAATTGCTCGTTTTAGAAAAAATATAAAATCATAAAATCATACGTATATAACCTCGAACTGGCCGATTTCTTTTTTGATACATCATAATAGAATATTCTAAAGCTAATAAACAAGAAACGTCAATTTTTGGTTTTGTAAAAAAATCTGGCAAAAAGCGTGAGTGTTAACCCACAAAATTGCTCGTTTTAGAAAAGATATAAAATCATAATATCTTAAGTATATAACCTCGAACTGGCCGATTTCTTTTTTGATACATCATAATACAATATTCTAAAGCTAATAAACAAGAAACGTCAATTTTTGGTTCTGTAAAAAATTCTGGCAAAAAGCGTGAGTGTTAACCCACAAAATTGCTCGTTTTAGAAAACATATAAAATCATATAATCATAAGTATATAACCTCGAACTGGCCAATTTCTTTTTTGATATATCATAATACAATATTCTAAAGCTAATAAACAAGAAACGTCAATTTTTGGTTTGGAAAAAAATCTGGCAAAAAGCGTGAGTGTTAACCCACAAATTTGCTCGTTTTAGAAAAAATATAAAATCATAATATATTATGTATATAACCTCGAACTGGCCGATTTCTTTTTTGATACATCATAATACAATATTCTAAAGCTAATAAACAAGAAACGTCAATTTTTGGTTCGGAAAAAAAAACTGGCAAAAAGCGTGAGTGTTAACCCACAAAATTGCTCGTTTTAGAAAAAAATATAAAATCATAAAATCATACGTATATAACCTCGAACTGGCCGATTTCTTTTTTGATACATCATAATACAATATTCTAAAGCTAATAAACAAGAAACGTCAATTTTTGGTTCGGAAAAAAAAACTGGCAAAAAGCGTGAGTGTTAACCCACAAAATTGCTCGTTTTAGAAAAATATAAAATCATATAATCATAAGTATATAACCTCGAACTGGCCGATTTCTTTTTTGATACATCATAATACAATATTCTAAAGCTAATAAACAAGAAACGTCAATTTTTGGTTCTGTAAAAAAATCTGGCAAAAAGCGTGAGTGTTAACCCACAAATTTGCTCGTTTTAGAAAAAATATAAAATCATAATATATTATGTATATAACCTCGAACTGGCCGATTTCTTTTTTGATACATCATAATAAAATATTCTAAAGCTAATAAACAAGAAACGTCAATTTTTGGTTCGGAAAAAAAAACTGGCAAAAAACGTGAGTGTTAACCCACAAAATTGCTCGTTTTAGAAAAAAATATAAAATCATAAAATCATACGTATATAACCTCGAACTGGCCGATTTCTTTTTTGATACATCATAATACAATATTCTAAAGCTAATAAACAAGAAACGTCAATTTTTGGTTTTGTAAAAAAATCTGGCAAAAAGCGTGAGTGTTAACCCACAAAATTGCTCGTTTTAGAAAAGATATAAAATCATAATATCTTAAGTATATAACCTCGAACTGGCCGATTTCTTTTTTGATACATCATAATACAATATTCTAAAGCTATTAAACAAGAAACGTCAATTTTTGGTTCGGAAAAAAAAACTGGCAAAAAGCGTGAGTGTTAACCCACAAATTTGCTCGTTTTAGAAAAAATATAAAATCATAAAATCATACGTATATAACCTCGAACTGGCCGATTTCTTTTTTGATACAACATAATACAATATTCTAAAGCTAATAAACAAGAAACGTCAATTTTTGGTTCTGTAAAAAAATCTGGCAAAAAGCGTGAGTGTTAACCCACAAAATTGCTCGTTTTAGAAAAGATATAAAATCATAATATCTTAAGTATATAACCTCGAACTGGCCGATTTCTTTTTTGATACATCATAATACAATATTCTAAAGCTAATAAACAAGAAACGTCAATTTTTGGTTCTGTAAAAAAATCTGGCAAAAAGCGTGACTGTTAACCCACAAAATTGCTCGTTTTAGAAAACATATAAAATCATATAATCATAAGTATATAACCTCGAACTGGCCAATTTCTTTTTTGATATATCATAATACAATATTCTAAAGCTAATAAACAAGAAACGTCAATTTTTGGTTTGGAAAAAAATCTGGCAAAAAGCGTGAGTGTTAACCCACAAATTTGCTCGTTTTAGAAAAGATATAAAATCATAATATCTTAAGTATATAACCTCGAACTGGCCGATTTCTTTTTTGATACATAATAATACAATATTCTAAAGCTATTAAACAAGAAACGTCAATTTTTGGTTCGGAAAAAAAACTGGCAAAAAGCGTGAGTGTTAACCCACAAAATTGCTCGTTTTAGAAAAGATATAAAATCATAATATCTTAAGTATATAACCTCGAACTGGCCGATTTCTTTTTTGATACATCATAATACAATATTCTAAAGCTATTAAACAAGAAACGTCAATTTTTGGTTCGGAAAAAAAAACTGGCAAAAAGCGTGAGTGTTAACCCACAAATTTGCTCGTTTTAGAAAAAATATAAAATCATAAAATCATACGTATATAACCTCGAACTGGCCGATTTCTTTTTTGATACAACATAATACAATATTCTAAAGCTAATAAACAAGAAACGTCAATTTTTGGTTCTGTAAAAAAATCTGGCAAAAAGCGTGAGTGTTAACCCACAAAATTGCTCGTTTTAGAAAAGATATAAAATCATAATATCTTAAGTATATAACCTCGAACTGGCCGATTTCTTTTTTGATACATCATAATACAATATTCTAAAGCTAATAAACAAGAAACGTCAATTTTTGGTTCTGTAAAAAAATCTGGCAAAAAGCGTGACTGTTAACCCACAAAATTGCTCGTTTTAGAAAACATATAAAATCATATAATCATAAGTATATAACCTCGAACTGGCCAATTTCTTTTTTGATATATCATAATACAATATTCTAAAGCTAATAAACAAGAAACGTCAATTTTTGGTTTGGAAAAAAATCTGGCAAAAAGCGTGAGTGTTAACCCACAAATTTGCTCGTTTTAGAAAAGATATAAAATCATAATATCTTAAGTATATAACCTCGAACTGGCCGATTTCTTTTTTGATACATAATAATACAATATTCTAAAGCTATTAAACAAGAAACGTCAATTTTTGGTTCGGAAAAAAAACTGGCAAAAAGCGTGAGTGTTAACCCACAAAATTGCTCGTTTTAGAAAAAATATAAAATCATAATATCTTATATATATATAACCTCGAACTGGCCGATTTCTTTTTTGATACATCATAATACAATATTCTAAAGCTAATAAACAAGAAACGTCAATTTTTGTTTCTGTAAAAAAATCTGGCAAAAAGCGTGAGTGTTAACCCACAAAATTGCTCGTTTTAGAAAACATATAAAATCATATAATAATAAGTATATAACCTCGAACTGGCCAATTTCTTTTTTGATATATCATAATACAATATTCTAGAGCTAATAAACAAGAAACGTCAATTTTTGGTTTGGAAAAAAATCTGGCAAAAAGCGTGAGTGTTAACCCACAAATTTGCTCGTTTTAGAAAAAATATAAAATCATAATATATTATGTTTATAACCTCGAACTGGTCGATTTCTTTTTTGATGTATCATAATACAATATTCTAAAGCTAATAAACAAGAAACGTCAATTTTTGGTTCGGAAAAAAAACTGGCAAAAAGCGTGAGTGTTAACCCACAAATTTGCTCGTTTTAGAAAAAATATAAAATCATAAAATCATACGTATATAACCTCGAACTGGCCGATTTTTTTTTTTTGATACAACATAATACAATATTCTAAAGCTAATAAAGAAGAAACGTCAATTTTTGGTTCTGTAAAAAAATCTGGCAAAAAGCGTGAGTGTTAACCCACAAAATTGCTCGTTTTAGAAAAGATATAAAATCATAATATCTTAAGTATATAACCTCGAACTGGCCGATTTCTTTTTTGATACATCATAATACAATATTCTAAAGCTAATAAACAAGAAACGTCAATTTTTGGTTCTGTAAAAAAATCTGGCAAAAAGCGTGAGTGTTAACCCACAAAATTGCTCGTTTTAGAAAACATATAAAATCATATAATCATAAGTATATAACCTCGAACTGGCCAATTTCTTTTTTGATATATCATAATACAATATTCTAAAGCTAATAAACAAGAAACGTCAATTTTTGGTTTGGAAAAAAATCTGGAAAAAAGCGTGAGTGTTAACCCACAAATTTGCTCGTTTTAGAAAAAATATAAAATCATAATATATTATGTATATAACCTCGAACTGGCCGATTTCTTTTTTGATACATCATAATACAATATTCTAAAGCTAATAAACAAGAAACGTCAATTTTTGGTTCGGAAAAAAAAACTGGCAAAAAGCGTGAGTGTTAACCCACAAAATTGCTCGTTTTAGAAAAAATATAAAATCATAATATCTTATATATATAACCTCGAACTGGCCGATTTCTTTTTTGATACATCATAATACAATATTCTAAAGCTAATAAACAAGAAACGTCAATTTTTGGTTCTGTAAAAAAATCTGGCAAAACGCGTGACTGTTAACCCACAAAATTGCTCGTTTTAGAAAAAATATAAAATCAAAAAATCATACGTATATAACCTCGAACTGGCCGATTTCTTTTTTGATACATCATAATAGAATATTCTAAAGCTAATAAACAAGAAACGTCAATTTTTGGTTCTGTAAAAAAATCTGGCAAAAAGCGTGAGTGTTAACCCACAAAATTGCTCGTTTTAGAAAAGATATAAAATCATAATATCTTAAGTATATAACCTCGAACTGGCCGATTTCTTTTTTGATACATCATAATACAATATTCTAAAGCTAATAAACAAGAAACGTCAATTTTTGGTTCTGTAAAAAATTCTGGCAAAAAGCGTGAGTGTTAACCCACAAAATTGCTCGTTTTAGAAAAGATATAAAATCATAATATCTTAAGTATATAACCTCGAACTGGCCGATTTCTTTTTTGATACATCATAATACAATATTCTAAAGCTAATAAACAAGAAACGTCAATTTTTGGTTCTGTAAAAAATTCTGGCAAAAAGCGTGAGTGTTAACCCACAAAATTGCTCGTTTTAGAAAACATATAAAATCATATAATCATAAGTATATAACCTCGAACTGGCCAATTTCTTTTTTGATATATCATAATACAATATTCTAAAGCTAATAAACAAGAAACGTCAATTTTTGGTTTGGAAAAAAATCTGGCAAAAAGCGTGAGTGTTAACCCACAAATTTGCTCGTTTTAGAAAAAATATAAAATCATAATATATTATGTATATAACCTCGAACTGGCCGATTTCTTTTTTGATACATCATAATACAATATTCTAAAGCTAATAAACAAGAAACGTCAATTTTTGGTTCGGAAAAAAAAACTGGCAAAAAGCGTGAGTGTTAACCCACAAAATTGCTCGTTTTAGAAAAAATATAAAATCATAATATCTTATATATATAACCTCGAACTGGCCGATTTCTTTTTTGATACATCATAATACAATATTCTAAAGCTAATAAACAAGAAACGTCAATTTTTGGTTCTGTAAAAAAATCTGGCAAAAAGCGTGACTGTTAACCCACAAAATTGCTCGTTTTAGAAAAAATATAAAATCATAAAATCATACGTATATAACCTCGAACTGGCCGATTTCTTTTTTGATACATCATAATAGAATATTCTAAAGCTAATAAACAAGAAACGTCAATTTTTGGTTCTGTAAAAAAATCTGGCAAAAAGCGTGAGTGTTAACCCACAAAATTGCTCGTTTTAGAAAAGATATAAAATCATAATATCTTAAGTATATAACCTCGAACTGGCCGATTTCTTTTTTGATACATCATAATACAATATTCTAAAGCTAATAAACAAGAAACGTCAATTTTTGGTTCTGTAAAAAATTCTGGCAAAAAGCGTGAGTGTTAACCCACAAAATTGCTCGTTTTAGAAAACATATAAAATCATATAATCATAAGTATATAACCTCGAACTGGCCAATTTCTTTTTTGATATATCATAATACAATATTCTAAAGCTAATAAACAAGAAACGTCAATTTTTGGTTTGGAAAAAAAATCTGGCAAAAAGCGTGAGTGTTAACCCACAAATTTGCTCGTTTTAGAAAAAATATAAAATCATAATATATTATGTATATAACCTCGAACTGGCCGATTTCTTTTTTGATACATCATAATACAATATTCTAAAGCTAATAAACAAGAAACGTCAATTTTTGGTTCGGAAAAAAAACTGGCAAAAAGCGTGAGTGTTAACCCACAAAATTGCTCGTTTTAGAAAAAAATATAAAATCATAAAATCATACGTATATAACCTCGAACTGGCCGATTTCTTTTTTGATACATCATAATACAATATTCTAAAGCTAATAAACAAGAAACGTCAATTTTTGGTTCACTAAAAAAAAACTGGCAAAAAGCGTGAGTGTTAACCCACAAAATTGCTCGTTTTAGAAAAATATAAAATCATATAATCATAAGTATATAACCTCGAACTGGCCGATTTCTTTTTTGATACATCATAATACAATATTCTAAAGCTAATAAACAAGAAACGTCAATTTTTGGTTCTGTAAAAAAATCTGGCAAAAAGCGTGAGTGTTAACCCACAAATTTGCTCGTTTTAGAAAAAATATAAAATCATAATATATTATGTATATAACCTCGAACTGGCCGATTTCTTTTTTGATACATCATAATACAATATTCTAAAGCTAATAAACAAGAAACGTCAATTTTTGGTTCGGAAAAAAAAACTGGCAAAAAGCGTGAGTGTTAACCCACAAAATTGCTCGTTTTAGAAAAAATATAAAATCATAATATCTTATATATATATCCTCGAACTGGCCGATTTCTTTTTTGATACATCATAATACAATATTCTAAAGCTAATAAACAAGAAACGTCAATTTTTGGTTCGGAAAAAAAAACTGGCAAAAAGCGTGAGTGTTAACCCACAAAATTGCTCGTTTTAGAAAAAAATATAAAATCATAAAATCATACGTATATAACCTCGAACTGGCCGATTTCTTTTTTGATACATCATAATACAATATTCTAAAGCTAATAAACAAGAAACGTCAATTTTTGGTTCGGAAAAAAAAACTGGCAAAAAGCGTGAGTGTTAACCCACAAAATTGCTCGTTTTAGAAAAATATAAAATCATATAATCATAAGTATATAACCTCGAACTGGCCGATTTCTTTTTTGATACATCATAATACAATATTCTAAAGCTAATAAACAAGAAACCTCAATTTTTGGTTCTGTAAAAAAATCTGGCAAAAAGCGTGAGTGTTAACCCACAAAATTGCTCGTTTTAGAAAACATATAAAATCATATAATCATAAGTATATAACCTCGAACTGGCCAATTTCTTTTTTGATATATCATAATACAATATTCTAAAGCTAATAAACAAGAAACGTCAATTTTTGGTTTGGAAAAAAATCTGGCAAAAAGCGTGAGTGTTAACCCACAAATTTGCTCGTTTTAGAAAAAATATAAAATCATAATATATTATGTATATAACCTCGAACTGGCCGATTTCTTTTTTGATACATCATAATACAATATTCTAAAGCTAATAAACAAGAAACGTCAATTTTTGGTTCGGAAAAAAAAACTGGCAAAAAGCGTGAGTGTTAACCCACAAAATTGCTCGTTTTAGAAAAGATATAAAATCATAATATCTTAAGTATATAACCTCGAACTGGCCGATTTCTTTTTTGATACATCATAATACAATATTCTAAAGCTAATAAACAAGAAACGTCAATTTTTGGTTCTGTAAAAAAATCTGGCAAAAAGCGTGAGTGTTAACCCACAAAATTGCTCGTTTTAGAAAACATATAAAATCATATAATCATAAGTATATAACCTCGAACTGGCCAATTTCTTTTTTGATATATCATAATACAATATTCTAAAGCTAATAAACAAGAAACGTCAATTTTTGGTTTGGAAAAAAATCTGGAAAAAAGCGTGAGTGTTAACCCACAAATTTGCTCGTTTTAGAAAAAATATAAAATCATAATATATTATGTATATAACCTCGAACTGGCCGATTTCTTTTTTGATACATCATAATACAATATTCTAAAGCTAATAAACAAGAAACGTCAATTTTTGGTTCGGAAAAAAAAACTGGCAAAAAGCGTGAGTGTTAACCCACAAAATTGCTCGTTTTAGAAAAAATATAAAATCATAATATCTTATATATATAACCTCGAACTGGCCGATTTCTTTTTTGATACATCATAATACAATATTCTAAAGCTAATAAACAAGAAACGTCAATTTTTGGTTCTGTAAAAAAATCTGGCAAAACGCGTGACTGTTAACCCACAAAATTGCTCGTTTTAGAAAAAATATAAAATCAAAAAATCATACGTATATAACCTCGAACTGGCCGATTTCTTTTTTGATACATCATAATAGAATATTCTAAAGCTAATAAACAAGAAACGTCAATTTTTGGTTCTGTAAAAAAATCTGGCAAAAAGCGTGAGTGTTAACCCACAAAATTGCTCGTTTTAGAAAAAATATAAAATCATAATATCTTATATATATATCCTCGAACTGGCCGATTTCTTTTTTGATACATCATAATACAATATTCTAAAGCTAATAAACAAGAAACGTCAATTTTTGGTTCGGAAAAAAAAACTGGCAAAAAGCGTGAGTGTTAACCCACAAAATTGCTCGTTTTAGAAAAAAATATAAAATCATAAAATCATACGTATATAACCTCGAACTGGCCGATTTCTTTTTTGATACATCATAATACAATATTCTAAAGCTAATAAACAAGAAACGTCAATTTTTGGTTCGGAAAAAAAAACTGGCAAAAAGCGTGAGTGTTAACCCACAAAATTGCTCGTTTTAGAAAAATATAAAATCATATAATCATAAGTATATAACCTCGAACTGGCCGATTTCTTTTTTGATACATCATAATACAATATTCTAAAGCTAATAAACAAGAAACCTCAATTTTTGGTTCTGTAAAAAAATCTGGCAAAAAGCGTGAGTGTTAACCCACAAAATTGCTCGTTTTAGAAAACATATAAAATCATATAATCATAAGTATATAACCTCGAACTGGCCAATTTCTTTTTTGATATATCATAATACAATATTCTAAAGCTAATAAACAAGAAACGTCAATTTTTGGTTTGGAAAAAAATCTGGCAAAAAGCGTGAGTGTTAACCCACAAATTTGCTCGTTTTAGAAAAAATATAAAATCATAATATATTATGTATATAACCTCGAACTGGCCGATTTCTTTTTTGATACATCATAATACAATATTCTAAAGCTAATAAACAAGAAACGTCAATTTTTGGTTCGGAAAAAAAAACTGGCAAAAAGCGTGAGTGTTAACCCACAAAATTGCTCGTTTTAGAAAAGATATAAAATCATAATATCTTAAGTATATAACCTCGAACTGGCCGATTTCTTTTTTGATACATCATAATACAATATTCTAAAGCTAATAAACAAGAAACGTCAATTTTTGGTTCTGTAAAAAAATCTGGCAAAAAGCGTGAGTGTTAACCCACAAAATTGCTCGTTTTAGAAAACATATAAAATCATATAATCATAAGTATATAACCTCGAACTGGCCAATTTCTTTTTTGATATATCATAATACAATATTCTAAAGCTAATAAACAAGAAACGTCAATTTTTGGTTTGGAAAAAAATCTGGAAAAAAGCGTGAGTGTTAACCCACAAATTTGCTCGTTTTAGAAAAAATATAAAATCATAATATATTATGTATATAACCTCGAACTGGCCGATTTCTTTTTTGATACATCATAATACAATATTCTAAAGCTAATAAACAAGAAACGTCAATTTTTGGTTCGGAAAAAAAAACTGGCAAAAAGCGTGAGTGTTAACCCACAAAATTGCTCGTTTTAGAAAAAATATAAAATCATAATATCTTATATATATAACCTCGAACTGGCCGATTTCTTTTTTGATACATCATAATACAATATTCTAAAGCTAATAAACAAGAAACGTCAATTTTTGGTTCTGTAAAAAAATCTGGCAAAACGCGTGACTGTTAACCCACAAAATTGCTCGTTTTAGAAAAAATATAAAATCAAAAAATCATACGTATATAACCTCGAACTGGCCGATTTCTTTTTTGATACATCATAATAGAATATTCTAAAGCTAATAAACAAGAAACGTCAATTTTTGGTTCTGTAAAAAAATCTGGCAAAAAGCGTGAGTGTTAACCCACAAAATTGCTCGTTTTAGAAAAGATATAAAATCATAATATCTTAAGTATATAACCTCGAACTGGCCGATTTCTTTTTTGATACATCATAATACAATATTCTAAAGCTAATAAACAAGAAACGTCAATTTTTGGTTCTGTAAAAAATTCTGGCAAAAAGCGTGAGTGTTAACCCACAAAATTGCTCGTTTTAGAAAAGATATAAAATCATAATATCTTAAGTATATAACCTCGAACTGGCCGATTTCTTTTTTGATACATCATAATACAATATTCTAAAGCTAATAAACAAGAAACGTCAATTTTTGGTTCTGTAAAAAATTCTGGCAAAAAGCGTGAGTGTTAACCCACAAAATTGCTCGTTTTAGAAAACATATAAAATCATATAATCATAAGTATATAACCTCGAACTGGCCAATTTCTTTTTTGATATATCATAATACAATATTCTAAAGCTAATAAACAAGAAACGTCAATTTTTGGTTTGGAAAAAAATCTGGCAAAAAGCGTGAGTGTTAACCCACAAATTTGCTCGTTTTAGAAAAAATATAAAATCATAATATATTATGTATATAACCTCGAACTGGCCGATTTCTTTTTTGATACATCATAATACAATATTCTAAAGCTAATAAACAAGAAACGTCAATTTTTTGTTCGGAAAAAAAAACTGGCAAAAAGCGTGAGTGTTAACCCACAAAATTGCTCGTTTTAGAAAAAATATAAAATCATAATATCTTATATATATAACCTCGAACTGGCCGATTTCTTTTTTGATACATCATAATACAATATTCTAAAGCTAATAAACAAGAAACGTCAATTTTTGGTTCTGTAAAAAAATCTGGCAAAAAGCGTGACTGTTAACCCACAAAATTGCTCGTTTTAGAAAAAATATAAAATCATAAAATCATACGTATATAACCTCGAACTGGCCGATTTCTTTTTTGATACATCATAATAGAATATTCTAAAGCTAATAAACAAGAAACGTCAATTTTTGGTTCTGTAAAAAAATCTGGCAAAAAGCGTGAGTGTTAACCCACAAAATTGCTCGTTTTAGAAAAGATATAAAATCATAATATCTTAAGTATATAACCTCGAACTGGCCGATTTCTTTTTTGATACATCATAATACAATATTCTAAAGCTAATAAACAAGAAACGTCAATTTTTGGTTCTGTAAAAAATTCTGGCAAAAAGCGTGAGTGTTAACCCACAAAATTGCTCGTTTTAGAAAACATATAAAATCATATAATCATAAGTATATAACCTCGAACTGGCCAATTTCTTTTTTGATATATCATAATACAATATTCTAAAGCTAATAAACAAGAAACGTCAATTTTTGGTTTGGAAAAAAAATCTGGCAAAAAGCGTGAGTGTTAACCCACAAATTTGCTCGTTTTAGAAAAAATATAAAATCATAATATATTATGTATATAACCTCGAACTGGCCGATTTCTTTTTTGATACATCATAATACAATATTCTAAAGCTAATAAACAAGAAACGTCAATTTTTGGTTCGGAAAAAAAAACTGGCAAAAAGCGTGAGTGTTAACCCACAAAATTGCTCGTTTTAGAAAAAAATATAAAATCATAAAATCATACGTATATAACCTCGAACTGGCCGATTTCTTTTTTGATACATCATAATACAATATTCTAAAGCTAATAAACAAGAAACGTCAATTTTTGGTTCGGAAAAAAAAACTGGCAAAAAGCGTGAGTGTTAACCCACAAAATTGCTCGTTTTAGAAAAATATAAAATCATATAATCATAAGTATATAACCTCGAACTGGCCGATTTATTTTTTGATACATCATAATACAATATTCTAAAGCTAATAAACAAGAAACGTCAATTTTTGGTTCTGTAAAAAAATCTGGCAAAAAGCGTGAGTGTTAACCCACAAATTTGCTCGTTTTAGAAAAAATATAAAATCATAATATGTTATGTATATAACCTCGAACTGGCCGATTTCTTTTTTGATACATCATAATACAATATTCTAAAGCTAATAAACAAGAAACGTCAATTTTTGGTTCGGAAAAAAAAACTGGCAAAAAGCGTGAGTGTTAACCCACAAAATTGCTCGTTTTAGAAAAAATATAAAATCATAATATCTTATATATATATCCTCGAACTGGCCGATTTCTTTTTTGATACATCATAATACAATATTCTAAAGCTAATAAACAAGAAACGTCAATTTTTGGTTCGGAAAAAAAAACTGGCAAAAAGCGTGAGTGTTAACCCACAAAATTGCTCGTTTTAGAAAAAAATATAAAATCATAAAATCATACGTATATAACCTCGAACTGGCCGATTTCTTTTTTGATACATCATAATACAATATTCTAAAGCTAATAAACAAGAAACGTCAATTTTTGGTTCGGAAAAAAAAACTGGCAAAAAGCGTGAGTGTTAACCCACAAAATTGCTCGTTTTAGAAAAATATAAAATCATATAATCATAAGTATATAACCTCGAACTGGCCGATTTCTTTTTTGATACATCATAATACAATATAATAAAGCTAATAAACAAGAAACCTCAATTTTTGGTTCTGTAAAAAAATCTGGCAAAAAGCGTGAGTGTTAACCCACAAAATTGCTCGTTTTAGAAAACATATAAAATCATATAATCATAAGTATATAACCTCGAACTGGCCGATTTATTTTTTGATACATCATAATACAATATTCTAAAGCTAATAAACAAGAAACGTCAATTTTTGGTTCTGTAAAAAAATCTGGCAAAAAGCGTGAGTGTTAACCCACAAATTTGCTCGTTTTAGAAAAAATATAAAATCATAATATGTTATGTATATAACCTCGAACTGGCCGATTTCTTTTTTGATACATCATAATACAATATTCTAAAGCTAATAAACAAGAAACGTCAATTTTTGGTTCGGAAAAAAAAACTGGCAAAAAGCGTGAGTGTTAACCCACAAAATTGCTCGTTTTAGAAAAAATATAAAATCATAATATCTTATATATATATCCTCGAACTGGCCGATTTCTTTTTTGATACATCATAATACAATATTCTAAAGCTAATAAACAAGAAACGTCAATTTTTGGTTCGGAAAAAAAAACTGGCAAAAAGCGTGAGTGTTAACCCACAAAATTGCTCGTTTTAGAAAAAAATATAAAATCATAAAATCATACGTATATAACCTCGAACTGGCCGATTTCTTTTTTGATACATCATAATACAATATTCTAAAGCTAATAAACAAGAAACGTCAATTTTTGGTTCGGAAAAAAAAACTGGCAAAAAGCGTGAGTGTTAACCCACAAAATTGCTCGTTTTAGAAAAATATAAAATCATATAATCATAAGTATATAACCTCGAACTGGCCGATTTCTTTTTTGATACATCATAATACAATATTCTAAAGCTAATAAACAAGAAACCTCAATTTTTGGTTCTGTAAAAAAATCTGGCAAAAAGCGTGAGTGTTAACCCACAAAATTGCTCGTTTTAGAAAACATATAAAATCATATAATCATAAGTATATAACCTCGAACTGGCCAATTTCTTTTTTGATATATCATAATACAATATTCTAAAGCTAATAAACAAGAAACGTCAATTTTTGGTTTGGAAAAAAATCTGGCAAAAAGCGTGAGTGTTAACCCACAAATTTGCTCGTTTTAGAAAAAATATAAAATCATAATATATTATGTATATAACCTCGAACTGGCCGATTTCTTTTTTGATACATCATAATACAATATTCTAAAGCTAATAAACAAGAAACGTCAATTTTTGGTTCGGAAAAAAAAACTGGCAAAAAGCGTGAGTGTTAACCCACAAAATTGCTCGTTTTAGAAAAGATATAAAATCATAATATCTTAAGTATATAACCTCGAACTGGCCGATTTCTTTTTTGATACATCATAATACAATATTCTAAAGCTAATAAACAAGAAACGTCAATTTTTGGTTCTGTAAAAAAATCTGGCAAAAAGCGTGAGTGTTAACCCACAAAATTGCTCGTTTTAGAAAACATATAAAATCATATAATCATAAGTATATAACCTCGAACTGGCCAATTTCTTTTTTGATATATCATAATACAATATTCTAAAGCTAATAAACAAGAAACGTCAATTTTTGGTTTGGAAAAAAATCTGGAAAAAAGCGTGAGTGTTAACCCACAAATTTGCTCGTTTTAGAAAAAATATAAAATCATAATATATTATGTATATAACCTCGAACTGGCCGATTTCTTTTTTGATACATCATAATACAATATTCTAAAGCTAATAAACAAGAAACGTCAATTTTTGGTTCGGAAAAAAAAACTGGCAAAAAGCGTGAGTGTTAACCCACAAAATTGCTCGTTTTAGAAAAAATATAAAATCATAATATCTTATATATATAACCTCGAACTGGCCGATTTCTTTTTTGATACATCATAATACAATATTCTAAAGCTAATAAACAAGAAACGTCAATTTTTGGTTCTGTAAAAAAATCTGGCAAAACGCGTGACTGTTAACCCACAAAATTGCTCGTTTTAGAAAAAATATAAAATCAAAAAATCATACGTATATAACCTCGAACTGGCCGATTTCTTTTTTGATACGTCATAATAGAATATTCTAAAGCTAATAAACAAGAAACGTCAATTTTTGGTTCTGTAAAAAAATCTGGCAAAAAGCGTGAGTGTTAACCCACAAAATTGCTCGTTTTAGAAAAGATATAAAATCATAATATCTTAAGTATATAACCTCGAACTGGCCGATTTCTTTTTTGATACATCATAATACAATATTCTAAAGCTAATAAACAAGAAACGTCAATTTTTGGTTCTGTAAAAAATTCTGGCAAAAAGCGTGAGTGTTAACCCACAAAATTGCTCGTTTTAGAAAAGATATAAAATCATAATATCTTAAGTATATAACCTCGAACTGGCCGATTTCTTTTTTGATACATCATAATACAATATTCTAAAGCTAATAAACAAGAAACGTCAATTTTTGGTTCTGTAAAAAATTCTGGCAAAAAGCGTGAGTGTTAACCCACAAAATTGCTCGTTTTAGAAAACATATAAAATCATATAATCATAAGTATATAACCTCGAACTGGCCAATTTCTTTTTTGATATATCATAATACAATATTCTAAAGCTAATAAACAAGAAACGTCAATTTTTGGTTTGGAAAAAAATCTGGCAAAAAGCGTGAGTGTTAACCCACAAATTTGCTCGTTTTAGAAAAAATATAAAATCATAATATATTATGTATATAACCTCGAACTGGCCGATTTCTTTTTTGATACATCATAATACAATATTCTAAAGCTAATAAACAAGAAACGTCAATTTTTGGTTCGGAAAAAAAAACTGGCAAAAAGCGTGAGTGTTAACCCACAAAATTGCTCGTTTTAGAAAAAATATAAAATCATAATATCTTATATATATAACCTCGAACTGGCCGATTTCTTTTTTGATACATCATAATACAATATTCTAAAGCTAATAAACAAGAAACGTCAATTTTTGGTTCTGTAAAAAAATCTGGCAAAACGCGTGACTGTTAACCCACAAAATTGCTCGTTTTAGAAAAAATATAAAATCATAAAATCATACGTATATAACCTCGAACTGGCCGATTTCTTTTTTGATACATCATAATAGAATATTCTAAAGCTAATAAACAAGAAACGTCAATTTTTGGTTCTGTAAAAAAATCTGGCAAAAAGCGTGAGTGTTAACCCACAAAATTGCTCGTTTTAGAAAAGATATAAAATCATAATATCTTAAGTATATAACCTCGAACTGGCCGATTTCTTTTTTGATACATCATAATACAATATTCTAAAGCTAATAAACAAGAAACGTCAATTTTTGGTTCTGTAAAAAATTCTGGCAAAAAGCGTGAGTGTTAACCCACAAAATTGCTCGTTTTAGAAAACATATAAAATCATATAATCATAAGTATATAACCTCGAACTGGCCAATTTCTTTTTTGATATATCATAATACAATATTCTAAAGCTAATAAACAAGAAACGTCAATTTTTGGTTTGGAAAAAAAATCTGGCAAAAAGCGTGAGTGTTAACCCACAAATTTGCTCGTTTTAGAAAAAATATAAAATCATAATATATTATGTATATAACCTCGAACTGGCCGATTTCTTTTTTGATACATCATAATACAATATTCTAAAGCTAATAAACAAGAAACGTCAATTTTTGGTTCGGAAAAAAAAACTGGCAAAAAGCGTGAGTGTTAACCCACAAAATTGCTCGTTTTAGAAAAAAATATAAAATCATAAAATCATACGTATATAACCTCGAACTGGCCGATTTCTTTATTGATACATCATAATACAATATTCTAAAGCTAATAAACAAGAAACGTCAATTTTTGGTTCGGAAAAAAAAACTGGCAAAAAGCGTGAGTGTTAACCCACAAAATTGCTCGTTTTAGAAAAATATAAAATCATATAATCATAAGTATATAACCTCGAACTGGCCGATTTCTTTTTTGATACATCATAATACAATATTCTAAAGCTAATAAACAAGAAACGTCAATTTTTGGTTCTGTAAAAAAATCTGGCAAAAAGCGTGAGTGTTAACCCACAAATTTGCTCGTTTTAGAAAAAATATAAAATCATAATATATTATGTATATAACCTCGAACTGGCCGATTTCTTTTTTGATACATCATAATACAATATTCTAAAGCTAATAAACAAGAAACGTCAATTTTTGGTTCGGAAAAAAAAACTGGCAAAAAGCGTGAGTGTTAACCCACAAAATTGCTCGTTTTAGAAAAAATATAAAATCATAATATCTTATATATATATCCTCGAACTGGCCGATTTCTTTTTTGATACATCATAATACAATATTCTAAAGCTAATAAACAAGAAACGTCAATTTTTGGTTCGGAAAAAAAAACTGGCAAAAAGCGTGAGTGTTAACCCACAAAATTGCTCGTTTTAGAAAAAAATATAAAATCATAAAATCATACGTATATAACCTCGAACTGGCCGATTTCTTTTTTGATACATCATAATACAATATTCTAAAGCTAATAAACAAGAAACGTCAATTTTTGGTTCGGAAAAAAAAACTGGCAAAAAGCGTGAGTGTTAACCCACAAAATTGCTCGTTTTAGAAAAATATAAAATCATATAATCATAAGTATATAACCTCGAACTGGCCGATTTCTTTTTTGATACATCATAATACAATATTCTAAAGCTAATAAACAAGAAACCTCAATTTTTGGTTCTGTAAAAAAATCTGGCAAAAAGCGTGAGTGTTAACCCACAAAATTGCTCGTTTTAGAAAACATATAAAATCATATAATCATAAGTATATAACCTCGAACTGGCCAATTTCTTTTTTGATATATCATAATACAATATTCTAAAGCTAATAAACAAGAAACGTCAATTTTTGGTTTGGAAAAAAATCTGGCAAAAAGCGTGAGTGTTAACCCACAAATTTGCTCGTTTTAGAAAAAATATAAAATCATAATATATTATGTATATAACCTCGAACTGGCCGATTTCTTTTTTGATACATCATAATACAATATTCTAAAGCTAATAAACAAGAAACGTCAATTTTTGGTTCGGAAAAAAAAACTGGCAAAAAGCGTGAGTGTTAACCCACAAAATTGCTCGTTTTAGAAAAAATATAAAATCATAATATCTTATATATATAACCTCGAACTGGCCGATTTCTTTTTTGATACATCATAATACAATATTCTAAAGCTAATAAACAAGAAACGTCAATTTTTGGTTCTGTAAAAAAATCTGGCAAAACGCGTGACTGTTAACCCACAAAATTGCTCGTTTTAGAAAAAATATAAAATCATAAAATCATACGTATATAACCTCGAACTGGCCGATTTCTTTTTTGATACATCATAATAGAATATTCTAAAGCTAATAAACAAGAAACGTCAATTTTTGGTTCTGTAAAAAAATCTGGCAAAAAGCGTGAGTGTTAACCCACAAAATTGCTCGTTTTAGAAAAGATATAAAATCATAATATCTTAAGTATATAACCTCGAACTGGCCGATTTCTTTTTTGATACATCATAATACAATATTCTAAAGCTAATAAACAAGAAACGTCAATTTTTGGTTCTGTAAAAAATTCTGGCAAAAAGCGTGAGTGTTAACCCACAAAATTGCTCGTTTTAGAAAACATATAAAATCATATAATCATAAGTATATAACCTCGAACTGGCCAATTTCTTTTTTGATATATCATAATACAATATTCTAAAGCTAATAAACAAGAAACGTCAATTTTTGGTTTGGAAAAAAAATCTGGCAAAAAGCGTGAGTGTTAACCCACAAATTTGCTCGTTTTAGAAAAAATATAAAATCATAATATATTATGTATATAACCTCGAACTGGCCGATTTCTTTTTTGATACATCATAATACAATATTCTAAAGCTAATAAACAAGAAACGTCAATTTTTGGTTCGGAAAAAAAAACTGGCAAAAAGCGTGAGTGTTAACCCACAAAATTGCTCGTTTTAGAAAAAAATATAAAATCATAAAATCATACGTATATAACCTCGAACTGGCCGATTTCTTTATTGATACATCATAATACAATATTCTAAAGCTAATAAACAAGAAACGTCAATTTTTGGTTCGGAAAAAAAAACTGGCAAAAAGCGTGAGTGTTAACCCACAAAATTGCTCGTTTTAGAAAAATATAAAATCATATAATCATAAGTATATAACCTCGAACTGGCCGATTTCTTTTTTGATACATCATAATACAATATTCTAAAGCTAATAAACAAGAAACGTCAATTTTTGGTTCTGTAAAAAAATCTGGCAAAAAGCGTGAGTGTTAACCCACAAATTTGCTCGTTTTAGAAAAAATATAAAATCATAATATATTATGTATATAACCTCGAACTGGCCGATTTCTTTTTTGATACATCATAATACAATATTCTAAAGCTAATAAACAAGAAACGTCAATTTTTGGTTCGGAAAAAAAAACTGGCAAAAAGCGTGAGTGTTAACCCACAAAATTGCTCGTTTTAGAAAAAATATAAAATCATAATATCTTATATATATATCCTCGAACTGGCCGATTTCTTTTTTGATACATCATAATACAATATTCTAAAGCTAATAAACAAGAAACGTCAATTTTTGGTTCGGAAAAAAAAACTGGCAAAAAGCGTGAGTGTTAACCCACAAAATTGCTCGTTTTAGAAAAAAATATAAAATCATAAAATCATACGTATATAACCTCGAACTGGCCGATTTCTTTTTTGATACATCATAATACAATATTCTAAAGCTAATAAACAAGAAACGTCAATTTTTGGTTCGGAAAAAAAAACTGGCAAAAAGCGTGAGTGTTAACCCACAAAATTGCTCGTTTTAGAAAAATATAAAATCATATAATCATAAGTATATAACCTCGAACTGGCCGATTTCTTTTTTGATACATCATAATACAATATTCTAAAGCTAATAAACAAGAAACCTCAATTTTTGGTTCTGTAAAAAAATCTGGCAAAAAGCGTGAGTGTTAACCCACAAAATTGCTCGTTTTAGAAAACATATAAAATCATATAATCATAAGTATATAACCTCGAACTGGCCAATTTCTTTTTTGATATATCATAATACAATATTCTAAAGCTAATAAACAAGAAACGTCAATTTTTGGTTTGGAAAAAAATCTGGCAAAAAGCGTGAGTGTTAACCCACAAATTTGCTCGTTTTAGAAAAAATATAAAATCATAATATATTATGTATATAACCTCGAACTGGCCGATTTCTTTTTTGATACATCATAATACAATATTCTAAAGCTAATAAACAAGAAACGTCAATTTTTGGTTCGGAAAAAAAAACTGGCAAAAAGCGTGAGTGTTAACCCACAAAATTGCTCGTTTTAGAAAAAAATATAAAATCATAAAATCATACGTATATAACCTCGAACTGGCCGATTTCTTTTTTGATACATCATAATACAATATTCTAAAGCTAATAAACAAGAAACGTCAATTTTTGGTTCGGAAAAAAAAACTGGCAAAAAGCGTGAGTGTTAACCCACAAAATTGCTCGTTTTAGAAAAATATAAAATCATATAATCATAAGTATATAACCTCGAACTGGCCGATTTCTTTTTTGATACATCATAATACAATATTCTAAAGCTAATAAACAAGAAACGTCAATTTTTGGTTCTGTAAAAAATTCTGGCAAAAAGCGTGAGTGTTAACCCAGAAAATTGCTCGTTTTAGAAAACATATAAAATCATATAATCATAAGTATATAACCTCGAACTGGCCAATTTCTTTTTTGATATATCATAATACAATATTCTAAAGCTAATAAACAAGAAACGTCAATTTTTGGTTTGGAAAAAAATCTGGCAAAAAGCGTGAGTGTTAACCCACAAATTTGCTCGTTTTAGAAAAAATATAAAATCATAATATATTATGTATATAACCTCGAACTGGCCGATTTCTTTTTTGATACATCATAATACAATATTCTAAAGCTAATAAACAAGAAACGTCAATTTTTGGTTCGGAAAAAAAAACTGGCAAAAAGCGTGAGTGTTAACCCACAAAATTGCTCGTTTTAGAAAAAAATATAAAATCATAAAATCATACGTATATAACCTCGAACTGGCCGATTTCTTTTTTGATACATCATAATACAATATTCTAAAGCTAATAAACAAGAAACGTCAATTTTTGGTTTTGTAAAAAAATCTGGCAAAAAGCGTGAGTGTTAACCCACAAAATTGCTCGTTTTAGAAAAGATATAAAATCATAATATCTTAAGTATATAACCTCGAACTGGCCGATTTCTTTTTTGATACATCATAATACAATATTCTAAAGCTATTAAACAAGAAACGTCAATTTTTGGTTCGGAAAAAAAAACTGGCAAAAAGCGTGAGTGTTAACCCACAAAATTGCTCGTTTTAGAAAAAATATAAAATCATAATATCTTATATATATAACCTCGAACTGGCCGATTTCTTTTTTGATACATCATAATACAATATTCTAAAGCTAATAAACAAGAAACGTCAATTTTTGGTTCTGTAAAAAAATCTGGCAAAAAGCGTGAGTGTTAACCCACAAAATTGCTCGTTTTAGAAAACATATAAAATCATATAATAATAAGTATATAACCTCGAACTGGCCAATTTCTTTTTTGATATATCATAATACAATATTCTAAAGCTAATAAACAAGAAACGTCAATTTTTGGTTTGGAAAAAAATCTGGCAAAAAGCGTGAGTGTTAACCCACAAATTTGCTCGTTTTAGAAAAAATATAAAATTAAATATATTATGTATATAACCTCGAACTGGCCGATTTCTTTTTTGATACATCATAATACAATATTCTAAAGCTAATAAACAAGAAACGTCAATTTTTGGTTCGGAAAAAAAAACTGGCAAAAAGCGTGAGTGTTAACCCACAAAATTGCTCGTTTTAGAAAAAATATAAAATCATAATATCTTATATATATAACCTCGAACTGGCCGATTTCTTTTTTGATACATCATAATACAATATTCTAAAGCTAATAAACAAGAAACGTCAATTTTTGGTTCTGTAAAAAAATCTGGCAAAAAGCGTGACTGTTAACCCACAAAATTGCTCGTTTTAGAAAAAATATAAAATCATAAAATCATACGTATATAACCTCGAACTGGCCGATTTCTTTTTTGATACATCATAATAGAATATTCTAAAGCTAATAAACAAGAAACGTCAATTTTTGGTTCTGTAAAAAAATCTGGCAAAAAGCGTGAGTGTTAACCCACAAAATTGCTCGTTTTAGAAAAGATATAAAATCATAATATCTTAAGTATATAACCTCGAACTGGCCGATTTCTTTTTTGATACATCATAATACAATATTCTAAAGCTAATAAACAAGAAACGTCAATTTTTGGTTCTGTAAACAATTCTGGCAAAAAGCGTGAGTGTTAACCCACAAAATTGCTCGTTTTAGAAAACATATAAAATCATATAATCATAAGTATATAACCTCGAACTGGCCAATTTCCTTTTTGATATATCATAATACAATATTCTAAAGCTAATAAACAAGAAACGTCAATTTTTGGTTTGGAAAAAAATCTGGCAAAAAGCGTGAGTGTTAACCCACAAATTTACTCGTTTTAGAAAAAATATAAAATCATAATATATTATGTATATAACCTCGAACTGGCCGATTTCTTTTTTGATGTATCATAATAGAATATTCTAAAGCTAATAAACAAGAAACGTCAATTTTTGGTTCGGAAAAAAAACTGGCAAAAAGCGTGAGTGTTAACCCACAAATTTGCTCGTTTTAGAAAAGATATAAAATCATAAAATCATACGTATATAACCTCGAACTGGCCGATTTTTTTTTTTGATACAACATAATACAATATTCTAAAGCTAATAAACAAGAAACGTCAATTTTTGGTTCTGTAAAAAAATCTGGCAAAAAGCGTGAGTGTTAACCCACAAAATTGCTCGTTTTAGAAAAGATATAAAATCATAATATCTTAAGTATATAACCTCGAACTGGCCGATTTCTTTTTTGATACATCATAATACAATATTCTAAAGCTATTAAACAAGAAACGTCAATTTTTGGTTCGGAAAAAAAAACTGGCAAAAAGCGTGAGTGTTAACCCACAAAATTGCTCGTTTTAGAAAACATATAAAATCATATAATCATAAGTATATAACCTCGAACTGGCCGATTTCTTTTTTGATACATCATAATACAATATTCTAAATCTAATAAACAAGAAACGTCAATTTTTGGTTCTGTAAAAAAATCTGGCAAAAAGCGTGAGTGTTAACCCACAAAATTGCTCGTTTTAGAAAAGATATAAAATCATAATATCTTAAGTATATAACCTCGAACTGGCCGATTTCTTTTTTGATACATCATAATACAATATTCTAAAGCTATTAAACAAGAAACGTCAATTTTTGGTTCGGAAAAAAAAACTGGCAAAAAGCGTGAGTGTCAACCCACAAAATTGCTCGTTTTAGAAAAAATATAAAATCATAAAATCATACGTATATAACCTCGAACTGACCGATTTCTTTTTTGATACATCATAATACAATATTCTAAAGCTAATAAACAAGAAACGTCATTTTTTGGTTCTGTAAAAAAATCTGGCAAAAAGCGTGAGTGTTAACCCACAAAATTGCTCGTTTTAGAAAAGATATAAAATCATAATATCTTAAGTATATAACCTCGAACTGGCCGATTTCTTTTTTCATACATCATAATACAATATTCTAAAGCTAATAAACAAGAAACGTCAATTTTTGGTTCTGTAAAAAAATCTGGCAAAAAGCGTGAGTGTTAACCCACAAAATTGCTCGTTTTAGAAAACATATAAAATCATATAGTCATAAGTATATAACCTCGAACTGGCCAGTTTCTTTTTTGATATATCATAATACAATATTCTAAAGCTAATAAACAAGAAACGTCAATTTTTGGTTTGGAAAAAAATCTGGCAAAAAGCGTGAGTGTTAACCCACAAATTTGCTCGTTTTAGAAAAAATATAAAATCATAATATATTATGTATATAACCTCGAACTGGCCGATTTCTTTTTTGATACATCATAATACAATATTCTAAAGCTAATAAACAAGAAACGTCAATTTTTGGTTCGGAAAAAAAACTGGCAAAAAGCGTGAGTGTTAACCCACAAAATTGCTCGTTTTAGAAAAAATATAAAATCATAAAATCATACGTATATAACCTCGAACTGGCCGATTTCTTTTTTGATACATCATAATACAATATTCTAAAGCTAATAAACAAGAAACGTCAATTTTTGGTTCTGTAAAAAAATCTGGCAAAAAGCGTGAGTGTTAACCCACAAAATTGCTTGTTTTAGAAAAGATATAAAATCATAATATCTTAAGTATATAACCTCGAACTGGCCGATTTCTTTTTTGATACATCATAATACAATATTCTAAAGCTATTAAACAAGAAACGTCAATTTTTGGTTCGGAAAAAAAAACTGGCAAAAAGCGTGAGTGTTAACCCACAAAATTGCTCGTTTTAGAAAAAATATAAAATCATAAAATCATACGTATATAACCTCGAACTGGCCGATTTCTTTTTTGATACATCATAATACAATATTCTAAAGCTAATAAACAAGAAACGTCATTTTTTGGTTCTGTAAAAAAATCTGGCAAAAAGCGCGAGTGTTAACCCACAAAATTGCTCGTTTTAGAAAAGATATAAAATCATAATATCTTAAGTATATAACCTCGAACTGGCCGATTTCTTTTTTCATACATCATAATACAATATTCTAAAGCTAATAAACAAGAAACGTCAATTTTTGGTTCTGTAAAAAAATCTGGCAAAAAGCGTGAGTGTTAACCCACAAAATTGCTCGTTTTAGAAAACATATAAAATCATATAGTCATAAGTATATAACCTCGAACTGGCCAATTTCTTTTTTGATATATCATAATACAATATTCTAAAGCTAATAAACAAGACACGTCAA
Organism: Nemophila menziesii; assembly: GCA_029959085.1. Lineage (NCBI taxonomy): Eukaryota > Viridiplantae > Streptophyta > Magnoliopsida > Boraginales > Hydrophyllaceae > Nemophila > Nemophila menziesii. The sequence continues at coordinate 21,671,907 of JARWIR010000022.1, read as the reverse complement.
TTTTTGGTTTGGAAAAAAATCTGGCAAAAAGCGTGAGTGTTAACCCACAAATTTGCTCGTTTTAGAAAAAATATAAAATCATAATATATTATGTATATAACCTCGAACTGGCCGATTTCTTTTTTGATACATCATAATACAATATTCTAAAGCTAATAAACAAGAAACGTCAATTTTTGGTTCGGAAAAAAAAACTGGCAAAAAGCGTGAGTGTTAACCCACAAAATTGCTCGTTTTAGAAAAAATATAAAATCATAAAATCATACGTATATAACCTCGAACTGGCCGATTTCTTTTTTGATACATCATAATACAATATTCTAAAGCTAATAAACAAGAAACGTCAATTTTTGGTTCTGTAAAAAAATCTGGCAAAAAGCGTGAGTGTTAACCCACAAAATTGCTTGTTTTAGAAAAGATATAAAATCATAATATCTTAAGTATATAACCTCGAACTGGCCGATTTCTTTTTTGATACATCATAATACAATATTCTAAAGCTATTAAACAAGAAACGTCAATTTTTGGTTCGGAAAAAAAAACTGGCAAAAAGCGTGAGTGTTAACCCACAAAATTGCTCGTTTTAGAAAAAATATAAAATCATAAAATCATACGTATATAACCTCGAACTGGCCGATTTCTTTTTTGATACATCATAATACAATATTCTAAAGCTAATAAACAAGAAACGTCATTTTTTGGTTCTGTAAAAAAATCTGGCAAAAAGCGCGAGTGTTAACCCACAAAATTGCTCGTTTTAGAAAAGATATAAAATCATAATATCTTAAGTATATAACCTCGAACTGGCCGATTTCTTTTTTCATACATCATAATACAATATTCTAAAGCTAATAAACAAGAAACGTCAATTTTTGGTTCTGTAAAAAAATCTGGCAAAAAGCGTGAGTGTTAACCCACAAAATTGCTCGTTTTAGAAAACATATAAAATCATATAGTCTTAAGTATATAACCTCGAACTGGCCAATTTCTTTTTTGATATATCATAATACAATATTCTAAAGCTAATAAACAAGACACGTCAATTTTTGGTTTGGAAAAAAATCTGGCAAAAAGCGTGAGTGTTAACCCACAAATTTGCTCGTTTTAGAAAAAATATAAAATCATAATATATTATGTATATAACCTCGAACTGGCCGATTTCTTTTTTGATACATCATAATACAATATTCTAAAGCTAATAAACAAGAAACGTCAATTTTTGGTTCGGAAAAAAAAACTGGCAAAAAGCGTGAGTGTTAACCCACAAAATTGCTCGTTTTAGAAAAAATATAAAATCATAAAATCATACGTATATAACCTCGAACTGGCCGATTTCTTTTTTGATACATCATAATACAATATTCTAAAGCTAATAAACAAGAAACGTCAATTTTTGGTTCTGTAAAAAAATCTGGCAAAAAGCGTGAGTGTTAACCCACAAAATTGCTTGTTTTAGAAAAGATATAAAATCATAATATCTTAAGTATATAACCTCGAACTGGCCGATTTCTTTTTTGATACATCATAATACAATATTCTAAAGCTATTAAACAAGAAACGTCAATTTTTGGTTCGGAAAAAAAAACTGGCAAAAAGCGTGAGTGTTAACCCACAAAATTGCTCGTTTTAGAAAAAATATAAAATCATAAAATCATACGTATATAACCTCGAACTGGCCGATTTCTTTTTTGATACATCATAATACAATATTCTAAAGCTAATAAACAAGAAACGTCAATTTTTGGTTCTGTAAAAAAATCTGGCAAAAAGCGTGAGTGTTAACCCACAAAATTGCTCGTTTTAGAAAAGATATAAAATCATAATATCTTAAGTATATAACCTCGAACTGGCCGATTTCTTTTTTGATACATCATAATACAATATTCTAAAGCTAATAAACAAGAAACGTCAATTTTTGGTTCTGTAAAAAAATCTGGCAAAAAGCGTGAGTGTTAACCCACAAAATTGCTCGTTTTAGAAAACATATAAAATCATATAATCATAAGTATATAACCTCGAACTGGCCAATTTCTTTTTTGATATATCATAATACAATATTCTAAAGCTAATAAACAAGAAACGTCAATTTTTGGTTTGGAAAAAAATCTGGAAAAAAGCGTGAGTGTTAACCCACAAATTTGCTCGTTTTAGAAAAAATATAAAATCATAATATATTATGTATATAACCTCGAACTGGCCGATTTCTTTTTTGATACATCATAATACAATATTCTAAAGCTAATAAACAAGAAACGTCAATTTTTGGTTCGGAAAAAAAAACTGGCAAAAAGCGTGAGTGTTAACCCACAAAATTGCTCGTTTTAGAAAAAATATAAAATCATAATATCTTATATATAACCTCGAACTGGCCGATTTCTTTTTTGATACATCATAATACAATATTCTAAAGCTAATAAACAAGAAACGTCAATTTTTGGTTCTGTAAAAAAATCTGGCAAAACACGTGACTGTTAACCCACAAAATTGCTCGTTTTAGAAAAAATATAAAATCATAAAATCATACGTATATAACCTCGAACTGGCCGATTTCTTTTTTGATACATCATAATAGAATATTCTAAAGCTAATAAACAAGAAACGTCAATTTTTGGTTCTGTAAAAAAATCTGGCAAAAAGCGTGAGTGTTAACCCACAAAATTGCTCGTTTTAGAAAAGATATAAAATCATAATATCTTAAGTATATAACCTCGAACTGGCCGATTTCTTTTTTGATACATCATAATACAATATTCTAAAGCTAATAAACAAGAAACGTCAATTTTTGGTTCTGTAAAAAATTCTGGCAAAAAGCGTGAGTGTTAACCCACAAAATTGCTCGTTTTAGAAAAGATATAAAATCATAATATCTTAAGTATATAACCTCGAACTGGCCGATTTCTTTTTTGATACATCATAATACAATATTCTAAAGCTAATAAACAAGAAACGTCAATTTTTGGTTCTGTAAAAAATTCTGGCAAAAAGCGTGAGTGTTAACCCACAAAATTGCTCGTTTTAGAAAACATATAAAATCATATAATCATAAGTATATAACCTCGAACTGGCCAATTTCTTTTTTGATATATCATAATACAATATTCTAAAGCTAATAAACAAGAAACGTCAATTTTTGGTTTGGAAAAAAATCTGGCAAAAAGCGTGAGTGTTAACCCACAAATTTGCTCGTTTTAGAAAAAATATAAAATCATAATATATTATGTATATAACCTCGAACTGGCCGATTTCTTTTTTGATACATCATAATACAATATTCTAAAGCTAATAAACAAGAAACGTCAATTTTTGGTTCGGAAAAAAAAACTGGCAAAAAGCGTGAGTGTTAACCCACAAAATTGCTCGTTTTAGAAAAAATATAAAATCATAATATCTTATATATATAACCTCGAACTGGCCGATTTCTTTTTTGATACATCATAATACAATATTCTAAAGCTAATAAACAAGAAACGTCAATTTTTGGTTCTGTAAAAAAATCTGGCAAAAAGCGTGACTGTTAACCCACAAAATTGATCGTTTTAGAAAAAATATAAAATCATAAAATCATACGTATATAACCTCGAACTGGCCGATTTCTTTTTTGATACATCATAATAGAATATTCTAAAGCTAATAAACAAGAAACGTCAATTTTTGGTTCTGTAAAAAAATCTGGCAAAAAGCGTGACTGTTAACCCACAAAATTGCTCGTTTTAGAAAAAATATAAAATCATAAAATCATACGTATATAACCTCGAACTGGCCGATTTCTTTTTTGATACATCATAATAGAATATTCTAAAGCTAATAAACAAGAAACGTCAATTTTTGGTTCTGTAAAAAAATCTGGCAAAAAGCGTGAGTGTTAACCCACAAATTTGCTCGTTTTAGAAAAAATATAAAATCATAATATATTATGTATATAACCTCGAACTGGCCGATTTCTTTTTTGATACATCATAATACAATATTCTAAAGCTAATAAACAAGAAACGTCAATTTTTGGTTCGGAAAAAAAAACTGGCAAAAAGCGTGAGTGTTAACCCACAAAATTGCTCGTTTTAGAAAAAAATATAAAATCATAAAATCATACGTATATAACCTCGAACTGGCCGATTTCTTTTTTGATACATCATAATACAATATTCTAAAGCTAATAAACAAGAAACGTCAATTTTTGGTTCGGAAAAAAAAACTGGCAAAAAGCGTGAGTGTTAACCCACAAAATTGCTCGTTTTAGAAAAATATAAAATCATATAATCATAAGTATATAACCTCGAACTGGCCGATTTCTTTTTTGATACATCATAATACAATATTCTAAAGCTAATAAACAAGAAACCTCAATTTTTGGTTCTGTAAAAAAATCTGGCAAAAAGCGTGAGTGTTAACCCACAAAATTGCTCGTTTTAGAAAACATATAAAATCATATAATCATAAGTATATAACCTCGAACTGGCCAATTTCTTTTTTGATATATCATAATACAATATTCTAAAGCTAATAAACAAGAAACGTCAATTTTTGGTTTGGAAAAAAATCTGGCAAAAAGCGTGAGTGTTAACCCACAAATTTGCTCGTTTTAGAAAAAATATAAAATCATAATATATTATGTATATAACCTCGAACTGGCCGATTTCTTTTTTGATACATCATAATACAATATTCTAAAGCTAATAAACAAGAAACGTCAATTTTTGGTTCGGAAAAAAAAACTGGCAAAAAGCGTGAGTGTTAACCCACAAAATTGCTCGTTTTAGAAAAATATAAAATCATATAATCATAAGTATATAACCTCGAACTGGCCGATTTCTTTTTTGATACATCATAATACAATATTCTAAAGCTAATAAACAAGAAACCTCAATTTTTGGTTCTGTAAAAAAATCTGGCAAAAAGCGTGAGTGTTAACCCACAAAATTGCTCGTTTTAGAAAACATATAAAATCATATAATCATAAGTATATAACCTCGAACTGGCCAATTTCTTTTTTGATATATCATAATACAATATTCTAAAGCTAATAAACAAGAAACGTCAATTTTTGGTTTGGAAAAAAATCTGGCAAAAAGCGTGAGTGTTAACCCACAAATTTGCTCGTTTTAGAAAAAATATAAAATCATAATATATTATGTATATAACCTCGAACTGGCCGATTTCTTTTTTGATACATCATAATACAATATTCTAAAGCTAATAAACAAGAAACGTCAATTTTTGGTTCGGAAAAAAAAACTGGCAAAAAGCGTGAGTGTTAACCCACAAAATTGCTCGTTTTAGAAAAAATATAAAATCATAATATCTTATATATATATCCTCGAACTGGCCGATTTCTTTTTTGATACATCATAATACAATATTCTAAAGCTAATAAACAAGAAACGTCAATTTTTGGTTCGGAAAAAAAAACTGGCAAAAAGCGTGAGTGTTAACCCACAAAATTGCTCGTTTTAGAAAAAAATATAAAATCATAAAATCATACGTATATAACCTCGAACTGGCCGATTTCTTTTTTGATACATCATAATACAATATTCTAAAGCTAATAAACAAGAAACGTCAATTTTTGGTTCGGAAAAAAAAACTGGCAAAAAGCGTGAGTGTTAACCCACAAAATTGCTCGTTTTAGAAAAATATAAAATCATATAATCATAAGTATATAACCTCGAACTGGCCGATTTCTTTTTTGATACATCATAATACAATATTCTAAAGCTAATAAACAAGAAACCTCAATTTTTGGTTCTGTAAAAAAATCTGGCAAAAAGCGTGAGTGTTAACCCACAAAATTGCTCGTTTTAGAAAACATATAAAATCATATAATCATAAGTATATAACCTCGAACTGGCCAATTTCTTTTTTGATATATCATAATACAATATTCTAAAGCTAATAAACAAGAAACGTCAATTTTTGGTTTGGAAAAAAATCTGGCAAAAAGCGTGAGTGTTAACCCACAAATTTGCTCGTTTTAGAAAAAATATAAAATCATAATATATTATGTATATAACCTCGAACTGGCCGATTTCTTTTTTGATACATCATAATACAATATTCTAAAGCTAATAAACAAGAAACGTCAATTTTTGGTTCGGAAAAAAAAACTGGCAAAAAGCGTGAGTGTTAACCCACAAAATTGCTCGTTTTAGAAAAAAATATAAAATCATAAAATCATACGTATATAACCTCGAACTGGCCGATTTCTTTTTTGATACATCATAATACAATATTCTAAAGCTAATAAACAAGAAACGTCAATTTTTGGTTCGGAAAAAAAAACTGGCAAAAAGCGTGAGTGTTAACCCACAAAATTGCTCGTTTTAGAAAAATATAAAATCATATAATCATAAGTATATAACCTCGAACTGGCCGATTTCTTTTTTGATACATCATAATACAATATTCTAAAGCTAATAAACAAGAAACGTCAATTTTTGGTTCTGTAAAAAATTCTGGCAAAAAGCGTGAGTGTTAACCCAGAAAATTGCTCGTTTTAGAAAACATATAAAATCATATAATCATAAGTATATAACCTCGAACTGGCCAATTTCTTTTTTGATATATCATAATACAATATTCTAAAGCTAATAAACAAGAAACGTCAATTTTTGGTTTGGAAAAAAATCTGGCAAAAAGCGTGAGTGTTAACCCACAAATTTGCTCGTTTTAGAAAAAATATAAAATCATAATATATTATGTATATAACCTCGAACTGGCCGATTTCTTTTTTGATACATCATAATACAATATTCTAAAGCTAATAAACAAGAAACGTCAATTTTTGGTTCGGAAAAAAAAACTGGCAAAAAGCGTGAGTGTTAACCCACAAAATTGCTCGTTTTAGAAAAAAATATAAAATCATAAAATCATACGTATATAACCTCGAACTGGCCGATTTCTTTTTTGATACATCATAATACAATATTCTAAAGCTAATAAACAAGAAACGTCAATTTTTGGTTTTGTAAAAAAATCTGGCAAAAAGCGTGAGTGTTAACCCACAAAATTGCTCGTTTTAGAAAAGATATAAAATCATAATATCTTAAGTATATAACCTCGAACTGGCCGATTTCTTTTTTGATTCATCATAATACAATATTCTAAAGCTATTAAACAAGAAACGTCAATTTTTGGTTCGGAAAAAAAAAACTGGCAAAAAGCGTGAGTGTTAACCCACAAAATTGCTCGTTTTAGAAAAAATATAAAATCATAATATCTTATATATATAACCTCGAACTGGCCGATTTCTTTTTTGATACATCATAATACAATATTCTAAAGCTAATAAACAAGAAACGTCAATTTTTGGTTCTGTAAAAAAATCTGGCAAAAAGCGTGAGTGTTAACCCACAAAATTGCTCGTTTTAGAAAACATATAAAATCATATAATAATAAGTATATAACCTCGAACTGGCCAATTTCTTTTTTGATATATCATAATACAATATTCTAAAGCTAATAAACAAGAAACGTCAATTTTTGGTTTGGAAAAAAATCTGGCAAAAAGCGTGAGTGTTAACCCACAAATTTGCTCGTTTTAGAAAAAATATAAAATCATAATATATTATGTATATAACCTCGAACTGGCCGATTTCTTTTTTGATACATCATAATACAATATTCTAAAGCTAATAAACAAGAAACGTCAATTTTTGGTTCGGAAAAAAAAACTGGCAAAAAGCGTGAGTGTTAACCCACAAAATTGCTCGTTTTAGAAAAAATATAAAATCATAATATCTTATATATATAACCTCGAACTGGCCGATTTCTTTTTTGATACATCATAATACAATATTCTAAAGCTAATAAACAAGAAACGTCAATTTTTGGTTCTGTAAAAAAATCTGGCAAAAAGCGTGACTGTTAACCCACAAAATTGCTCGTTTTAGAAAAAATATAAAATCATAAAATCATACGTATATAACCTCGAACTGGCCGATTTCTTTTTTGATACATCATAATAGAATATTCTAAAGCTAATAAACAAGAAACGTCAATTTTTGGTTCTGTAAAAAAATCTGGCAAAAAGCGTGAGTGTTAACCCACAAAATTGCTCGTTTTAGAAAAGATATAAAATCATAATATCTTAAGTATATAACCTCGAACTGGCCGATTTCTTTTTTGATACATCATAATACAATATTCTAAAGCTAATAAACAAGAAACGTCAATTTTTGGTTCTGTAAACAATTCTGGCAAAAAGCGTGAGTGTTAACCCACAAAATTGCTCGTTTTAGAAAACATATAAAATCATATAATCATAAGTATATAACCTCGAACTGGCCAATTTCCTTTTTGATATATCATAATACAATATTCTAAAGCTAATAAACAAGAAACGTCAATTTTTGGTTTGGAAAAAAATCTGGCAAAAAGCGTGAGTGTTAACCCACAAATTTGCTCGTTTTAGAAAAAATATAAAATCATAATATATTATGTATATAACCTCGAACAGGCCGATTTCTTTTTTGATACATCATAATACAATTTTCTAAAGCTAATAAACAAGAAACGTCAATTTTTGGTTCGGAAAAAAAATCTGGCAAAAAGCGTGAGTGTTAACCCACAAAATTGCTCGTTTTAGAAAAAAATATAAAATCATAAAATCATACGTATATAACCTCGAACTGGCCGATTTCTTTTTTGATACATCATAATACAATATTCTAAAGCTAATAAACTAGAAATGTCAATTTTTGGTTCGGAAAAAAAAACTGGCAAAAAGTGTGAGTGTTAACCCACAAAATTGCTCGTTTTAGAAAAATATAAAATCATATAATCATAAGTATATAACCTCGAACTGGCCGATTTCTTTTTTGATACATCATAATACAATATTCTAAAGCTAATAAACAAGAAACGTCAATTTTTGGTTCTGTAAAAAAATCTGGCAAAAAGCGTGAGTGTTAACCCACAAAATTGCTCGTTTTAGAAAACATATAAAATCATATAATCATAAGTATATAACCTCGAACTGGCCAATTTCTTTTTTGATATATCATAATACAATATTCTAAAGCTAATAAACAAGAAACGTCAATTTTTGGTTTGGAAAAAAATCTGGCAAAAAGCGTGAGTGTTAACCCACAAATTTGCTCGTTTTAGAAAAAATATAAAATCATAATATATTATGTATATAACCTCGAACTGGCCGATTTCTTTTTTGATACATGATAATACAATATTCTAAAGCTAATAAACAAGAAACGCCAATTTTTGGTTCGGAAAAAAAAACTGGCAAAAAGCGTGAGTGTTAACCCACAAAATTGCTCGTTTTAGAAAAAAATATAAAATCATAAAATCATACGTATATAACCTCGAACTGGCCGATTTCTTTTTTGATACATCATAATACAATATTCTAAAGCTAATAAACAAGAAACGTCAATTTTTGGTTCGGAAAAAAAAACTGGCAAAAAGCGTGAGTGTTAACCCACAAAATTGCTCGTTTTAGAAAAATATAAAATCATATAATCATAAGTATATAACCTCGAACTGGCCGATTTCTTTTTTGATACATCATAATACAATATTCTAAAGCTAATAAACAAGAAACGTCAATTTTTGGTTCTGTAAAAAAATCTGGCAAAAAGCGTGAGTGTTAACCCACAAAATTGCTCGTTTTAGAAAACATATAAAATCATATAATCATAAGTATATAACCTCGAACTGGCCAATTTCTTTTTTGATATATCATAATACAATATTCTAAAGCTAATAAACAAGAAACGTCAATTTTTGGTTTGGAAAAAAATCTGGCAAAAAGCGTGAGTGTTAACCCACAAATTTGCTCGTTTTAGAAAAAATATAAAATCATAATATATTATGTATATAACCTCGAACTGGCCGATTTCTTTTTTGATACATCATAATACAATATTCTAAAGCTAATAAACAAGAATTGTCAATTTTTGGTTCGGAAAAAAAAACTGGCAAAAAGCGTGAGTGTTAACCCACAAAATTGCTCGTTTTAGAAAAAATATAAAATCATAAAATCATACGTATATAACCTCGAACTGGCCGATTTCTTTTTTGATACATCATAATAGAATATTCTAAAGCTAATAAACAAGAAACGTCAATTTTTGGTTCTGTAAAAAAATCTGGCAAAAACCGTGAGTGTTAACCCACAAAATTGCTCGTTTTAGAAAAGATATAAAATCATAATATCTTAAGTATATAACCTCGAACTGGCCGATTTCTTTTTTGATACATCATAATACAATATTCTAAAGCTAATAAACAAGAAACGTCAATTTTTGGTTCTGTAAAAAATTCTGGCAAAAAGCGTGAGTGTTAACCCACAAAATTGCTCGTTTTAGAAAACATATAAAATCATATAATCATAAGTATATAACCTCGAACTGGCCAATTTCTTTTTTGATATATCATAATACAATATTCTAAAGCTAATAAACAAGAAACGTCAATTGTTGGTTTGGAAAAAAATCTGGCAAAAAGCGTGAGTGTTAACCCACAAATTTGCTCGTTTTAGAAAAAATATAAAATCATAATATATTATGTATATAACCTCGAACTGGCCGATTTCTTTTTTGATACATCATAATACAATATTCTAAAGCTAATAAACAAGAAACGTCAATTTTTGGTTCGGAAAAAAAAACTGGCAAAAAGCGTGAGTGTTAACCCACAAAATTGCTCGTTTTAGAAAAAAATATAAAATCATAAAATCATACGTATATAACCTCGAACTGGCCGATTTCTTTTTTGATACATCATAATACAATATTCTAAAGCTAATAAACAAGAAACGTCAATTTTTGGTTTTCTAAAAAAATCTGGCAAAAAGCGTGAGTGTTAACCCACAAAATTGCTCGTTTTAGAAAAGATATAAAATCATAATATCTTAAGTATATAACCTCGAACTGGCCGATTTCTTTTTTGATACATCATAATACAATATTCTAAAGCTATTAAACAAGAAACGTCAATTTTTGGTTCGGAAAAAAAAACTGGCAAAAAGCGTGAGTGTTAACCCACAAAATTGCTCGTTTTAGAAAACATATAAAATCATATAATCATAAGTATATAACCTCGAACTGGCCAATTTCTTTTTTGATATATCATAATACAATATTCTAAAGCTAATAAACAAGAAACGTCAATTTTTGGTTTGGAAAAAAATCTGGCAAAAAGCGTGAGTGTTAACCCACAAATTTGCTCGTTTTAGAAAAAATATAAAATCATAATATATTATGTATATAACCTCGAACTGGCCGATTTCTTTTTTGATACATCATAATACAATATTCTAAAGCTAATAAACAAGAAACGCCAATTTTTGGTTCGGAAAAAAAAACTGGCAAAAAGCGTGAGTGTTAACCCACAAAATTGCTCGTTTTAGAAAAAAATATAAAATCATAAAATCATACGTATATAACCTCGAACTGGCCGATTTCTTTTTTGGTACATCATAATACAATATTCTAAAGCTAATAAACAAGAAACGTCAATTTTTGGTTCGGAAAAAAAAACTGGCAAAAAGCGTGAGTGTTAACCCACAAAATTGCTCGTTTTAGAAAAATATAAAATCATATAATCATAAGTATATAACCTCGAACTGGCCGATTTCTTTTTTGATACATCATAATACAATATTCTAAAGCTAATAAACAAGAAACGTCAATTTTTGGTTCTGTAAAAAAATCTGGCAAAAAGCGTGAGTGTTAACCCACAAAATTGCTCGTTTTAGAAAACATATAAAATCATATAATCATAAGTATATAACCTCGAACTGGCCAATTTCTTTTTTGATATATCATAATACAATATTCTAAAGCTAATAAACAAGAAACGTCAATTTTTGGTTTGGAAAAAAATCTGGCAAAAAGCGTGAGTGTTAACCCACAAATTTGCTCGTTTTAGAAAAAATATAAAATCATAATATATTATGTATATAACCTCGAACTGGCCGATTTCTTTTTTGATACATCATAATACAATATTCTAAAGCTAATAAACAAGAATTGTCAATTTTTGGTTCGGAAAAAAAAACTGGCAAAAAGCGTGAGTGTTAACCCACAAAATTGCTCGTTTTAGAAAAAATATAAAATCATAAAATCATACGTATATAACCTCGAACTGGCCGATTTCTTTTTTGATACATCATAATAGAATATTCTAAAGCTAATAAACAAGAAACGTCAATTTTTGGTTCTGTAAAAAAATCTGGCAAAAACCGTGAGTGTTAACCCACAAAATTGCTCGTTTTAGAAAAGATATAAAATCATAATATCTTAAGTATATAACCTCGAACTGGCCGATTTCTTTTTTGATACATCATAATACAATATTCTAAAGCTAATAAACAAGAAACGTCAATTTTTGGTTCTGTAAAAAATTCTGGCAAAAAGCGTGAGTGTTAACCCACAAAATTGCTCGTTTTAGAAAACATATAAAATCATATAATCATAAGTATATAACCTCGAACTGGCCAATTTCTTTTTTGATATATCATAATACAATATTCTAAAGCTAATAAACAAGAAACGTCAATTGTTGGTTTGGAAAAAAATCTGGCAAAAAGCGTGAGTGTTAACCCACAAATTTGCTCGTTTTAGAAAAAATATAAAATCATAATATATTATGTATATAACCTCGAACTGGCCGATTTCTTTTTTGATACATCATAATACAATATTCTAAAGCTAATAAACAAGAAACGTCAATTTTTGGTTCGGAAAAAAAAACTGGCAAAAAGCGTGAGTGTTAACCCACAAAATTGCTCGTTTTAGAAAAAAATATAAAATCATAAAATCATACGTATATAACCTCGAACTGGCCGATTTCTTTTTTGATACATCATAATACAATATTCTAAAGCTAATAAACAAGAAACGTCAATTTTTGGTTTTCTAAAAAAATCTGGCAAAAAGCGTGAGTGTTAACCCACAAAATTGCTCGTTTTAGAAAAGATATAAAATCATAATATCTTAAGTATATAACCTCGAACTGGCCGATTTCTTTTTTGATACATCATAATACAATATTCTAAAGCTATTAAACAAGAAACGTCAATTTTTGGTTCGGAAAAAAAAACTGGCAAAAAGCGTGAGTGTTAACCCACAAAATTGCTCGTTTTAGAAAAAATATAAAATCATAATATCTTATATATATAACCTCGAACTGGCCGATTTCTTTTTTGATACATCATAATACAATATTCTAAAGCTAATAAACAAGAAACGTCAATTTTTGGTTCTGTAAAAAAATCTGGCAAAAAGCGTGAGTGTTAACCCACAAAATTGCTCGTTTTAGAAAACATATAAAATCATATAATAATAAGTATATAACCTCGAACTGGCCAATTTCTTTTTTGATATATCATAATACAATATTCTAAAGCTAATAAACAAGAAACGTCAATTTTTGGTTTGGAAAAAAATCTGGCAAAAAGCGTGAGTGTTAACACACAAATTTTCTCGTTTTAGAAAAAATATAAAATCATAATATATTATGTTTATAACCTCGAACTGGCCGATTTCTTTTTTGATGTATCATAATACAATATTCTAAAGCTAATAAACAAGAAACGTCAATTTTTGGTTCGGAAAAAAAACTGGCAAAAAGCGTGAGTGTTAACCCACAAATTTGCTCGTTTTAGAAAAAATATAAAATCATAAAATCATACGTATATAACCTCGAACTGGCCGATTTCTTTTTTGATACAACATAATACAATATTCTAAAGCTAATAAACAAGAAACGTCAATTTTTGGTTCTGTAAAAAAATCTGGCAAAAAGCGTGAGTGTTAACCCACAAAATTGCTCGTTTTAGAAAAGATATAAAATCATAATATCTTAAGTATATAACCTCGAACTGGCCGATTTCTTTTTTGATACATCATAATACAATATTCTAAAGCTAATAAACAAGAAACGTCAATTTTTGGTTCGGAAAAAAAACTGGCAAAAAGCGTGAGTGTTAACCCACAAAATTGCTCGTTTTAGAAAAAAATATAAAATCATAAAATCATACGTATATAACCTCGAACTGGCCGATTTCTTTTTTGATACATCATAATACAATATTCTAAAGCTAATAAACAAGAAACGTCAATTTTTGGTTTTCTAAAAAAATCTGGCAAAAAGCGTGAGTGTTAACCCACAAAATTGCTCGTTTTAGAAAAGATATAAAATCATAATATCTTAAGTATATAACCTCGAACTGGCCGATTTCTTTTTTGATACATCATAATACAATATTCTAAAGCTATTAAACAAGAAACGTCAATTTTTGGTTCGGAAAAAAAAACTGGCAAAAAGCGTGAGTGTTAACCCACAAAATTGCTCGTTTTAGAAAAAATATAAAATCATAATATCTTATATATATAACCTCGAACTGGCCGATTTCTTTTTTGATACATCATAATACAATATTCTAAAGCTAATAAACAAGAAACGTCAATTTTTTGGTTCTGTAAAAAAATCTGGCAAAAAGCGTGAGTGTTAACCCACAAAATTGCTCGTTTTAGAAAACATATAAAATCATATAATAATAAGTATATAACCTCGAACTGGCCAATTTCTTTTTTGATACATCATAATACAATATTCTAAAGCTATTAAACAAGAAACGTCAATTTTTGGTTCGGAAAAAAAAACTTTCAAAAAGCGTGAGTGTTAACCCACAAAATTGCTCGTTTTAGAAAAAATATAAAATCATAATATCTTATATATATAACCTCGAACTGGCCGATTTCTTTTTTGATACATCATAATACAATATTCTAAAGCTAATAAACAAGAAACGTCAATTTTTGGTTCTGTAAAAAAATCTGGCAAAAAGCGTGAGTGTTAACCCACAAAATTGCTCGTTTTAGAAAACATATAAAATCATATAATAATAAGTATATAACCTCGAACTGGCCAATTTCTTTTTTGATATATCATAATACAATATTCTAAAGCTAATAAACAAGAAACGTCAATTTTTAGTTTGGAAAAAAATCTGGCAAAAAGCGTGAGTGTTAACCCACAAATTTGCTCGTTTTAGAAAAAATATAAAATCATAATATATTATGTATATAACCTCGAACTGGCCGATTTCTTTTTTGATACAACATAATACAATATTCTAAAGCTAATAAACAAGAAACGTCAATTTTTGGTTCTGTAAAAAAATCTGGCAAAAAGCGTGAGTGTTAACCCACAAAATTGCTCGTTTTAGAAAAGATATAAAATCATAATATCTTAAGTATATAACCTCGAACTGGCCGATTTCTTTTTTGATACATCATAATACAATATTCTAAAGCTAATAAACAAGAAACGTCAATTTTTGGTTCTGTAAAAAAATCTGGCAAAAAGCGTGAGTGTTAACCCACAAAATTGCTCGTTTTAGAAAACATATAAAATCATATAATCATAAGTATATAACCTCGAACTGGCCAATTTCTTTTTTGATATATCATAATACAATATTCTAAAGCTAATAAACAAGAAACGTCAATTTTTGGTTTGGAAAAAAATCTGGCAAAAAGCGTGATTGTTAACCCACAAATTTGCTCGTTTTAGAAAAAATATAAAATCATAATATATTATGTTTATAACCTCGAATTGGCCGATTTCTTTTTTGATGTATCATAATACAAT
Organism: Nemophila menziesii; assembly: GCA_029959085.1. NCBI lineage: Eukaryota > Viridiplantae > Streptophyta > Magnoliopsida > Boraginales > Hydrophyllaceae > Nemophila > Nemophila menziesii. The sequence goes on along the minus strand of JARWIR010000022.1, from coordinate 21,656,295 downwards.
ATTCTAAAGCTAATAAACAAGAAACGACAATTTTTGGTTTGGAAAAAAATCTGGCAAAAAGCGTGAGTGTTAACCCACAAATTTGCTCGTTTTAGAAAAAATATAAAATCATAATATATTATGTATATAACCTCGAACTGGCCGATTTCTTTTTTGATACATCATAATACAATATTCTAAAGCTAATAAACAAGAAACGCCAATTTTTGGTTCGGAAAAAAAAACTGGCAAAAAGCGTGAGTGTTAACCCACAAAATTGCTCGTTTTAGAAAAAAATATAAAATCATAAAATCATACGTATATAACCTCGAACTGGCCGATTTCTTTTTTGATACATCATAATACAATATTCTAAAGCTAATAAACAAGAAACGTCAATTTTTTGTTCGGAAAAAAAAACTGGCAAAAAGCGTGAGTGTTAACCCACAAAATTGCTCGTTTTAGAAAACATATAAAATCATATAATCATAAGTATATAACCTCGAACTGGCCGATTTCTTTTTTGATTCATCATAATACAATATTCTAAAGCTATTAAACAAGAAACGTCAATTTTTGGTTCGGAAAAAAAAAACTGGCAAAAAGCGTGAGTGTTAACCCACAAAATTGCTCGTTTTAGAAAAAATATAAAATCATAATATCTTATATATATAACCTCGAACTGGCCGATTTCTTTTTTGATACATCATAATACAATATTCTAAAGCTAATAAACAAGAAACGTCAATTTTTGGTTCTGTAAAAAAATCTGGCAAAAAGCGTGAGTGTTAACCCACAAAATTGCTCGTTTTAGAAAACATATAAAATCATATAATAATAAGTATATAACCTCGAACTGGCCAATTTCTTTTTTGATATATCATAATACAATATTCTAAAGCTAATAAACAAGAAACGTCAATTTTTGGTTTGGAAAAAAATCTGGCAAAAAGCGTGAGTGTTAACCCACAAATTTGCTCGTTTTAGAAAAAATATAAAATCATAATATATTATGTATATAACCTCGAACTGGCCGATTTCTTTTTTGATACATCATAATACAATATTCTAAAGCTAATAAACAAGAAACGTCAATTTTTGGTTCGGAAAAAAAAACTGGCAAAAAGCGTGAGTGTTAACCCACAAAATTGCTCGTTTTAGAAAAAATATAAAATCATAATATCTTATATATATAACCTCGAACTGGCCGATTTCTTTTTTGATACATCATAATACAATATTCTAAAGCTAATAAACAAGAAACGTCAATTTTTGGTTCTGTAAAAAAATCTGGCAAAAAGCGTGACTGTTAACCCACAAAATTGCTCGTTTTAGAAAAAATATAAAATCATAAAATCATACGTATATAACCTCGAACTGGCCGATTTCTTTTTTGATACATCATAATAGAATATTCTAAAGCTAATAAACAAGAAACGTCAATTTTTGGTTCTGTAAAAAAATCTGGCAAAAAGCGTGAGTGTTAACCCACAAAATTGCTCGTTTTAGAAAAGATATAAAATCATAATATCTTAAGTATATAACCTCGAACTGGCCGATTTCTTTTTTGATACATCATAATACAATATTCTAAAGCTAATAAACAAGAAACGTCAATTTTTGGTTCTGTAAACAATTCTGGCAAAAAGCGTGAGTGTTAACCCACAAAATTGCTCGTTTTAGAAAACATATAAAATCATATAATCATAAGTATATAACCTCGAACTGGCCAATTTCCTTTTTGATATATCATAATACAATATTCTAAAGCTAATAAACAAGAAACGTCAATTTTTGGTTTGGAAAAAAATCTGGCAAAAAGCGTGAGTGTTAACCCACAAATTTGCTCGTTTTAGAAAAAATATAAAATCATAATATATTATGTATATAACCTCGAACAGGCCGATTTCTTTTTTGATACATCATAATACAATTTTCTAAAGCTAATAAACAAGAAACGTCAATTTTTGGTTCGGAAAAAAAATCTGGCAAAAAGCGTGAGTGTTAACCCACAAAATTGCTCGTTTTAGAAAAAAATATAAAATCATAAAATCATACGTATATAACCTCGAACTGGCCGATTTCTTTTTTGATACATCATAATACAATATTCTAAAGCTAATAAACTAGAAATGTCAATTTTTGGTTCGGAAAAAAAAACTGGCAAAAAGTGTGAGTGTTAACCCACAAAATTGCTCGTTTTAGAAAAATATAAAATCATATAATCATAAGTATATAACCTCGAACTGGCCGATTTCTTTTTTGATACATCATAATACAATATTCTAAAGCTAATAAACAAGAAACGTCAATTTTTGGTTCTGTAAAAAAATCTGGCAAAAAGCGTGAGTGTTAACCCACAAAATTGCTCGTTTTAGAAAACATATAAAATCATATAATCATAAGTATATAACCTCGAACTGGCCAATTTCTTTTTTGATATATCATAATACAATATTCTAAAGCTAATAAACAAGAAACGTCAATTTTTGGTTTGGAAAAAAATCTGGCAAAAAGCGTGAGTGTTAACCCACAAATTTGCTCGTTTTAGAAAAAATATAAAATCATAATATATTATGTATATAACCTCGAACTGGCCGATTTCTTTTTTGATACATGATAATACAATATTCTAAAGCTAATAAACAAGAAACGCCAATTTTTGGTTCGGAAAAAAAAACTGGCAAAAAGCGTGAGTGTTAACCCACAAAATTGCTCGTTTTAGAAAAAAATATAAAATCATAAAATCATACGTATATAACCTCGAACTGGCCGATTTCTTTTTTGATACATCATAATACAATATTCTAAAGCTAATAAACAAGAAACGTCAATTTTTGGTTCGGAAAAAAAAACTGGCAAAAAGCGTGAGTGTTAACCCACAAAATTGCTCGTTTTAGAAAAATATAAAATCATATAATCATAAGTATATAACCTCGAACTGGCCGATTTCTTTTTTGATACATCATAATACAATATTCTAAAGCTAATAAACAAGAAACGTCAATTTTTGGTTCTGTAAAAAAATCTGGCAAAAAGCGTGAGTGTTAACCCACAAAATTGCTCGTTTTAGAAAACATATAAAATCATATAATCATAAGTATATAACCTCGAACTGGCCAATTTCTTTTTTGATATATCATAATACAATATTCTAAAGCTAATAAACAAGAAACGTCAATTTTTGGTTTGGAAAAAAATCTGGCAAAAAGCGTGAGTGTTAACCCACAAATTTGCTCGTTTTAGAAAAAATATAAAATCATAATATATTATGTATATAACCTCGAACTGGCCGATTTCTTTTTTGATACATCATAATACAATATTCTAAAGCTAATAAACAAGAATTGTCAATTTTTGGTTCGGAAAAAAAAACTGGCAAAAAGCGTGAGTGTTAACCCACAAAATTGCTCGTTTTAGAAAAAATATAAAATCATAAAATCATACGTATATAACCTCGAACTGGCCGATTTCTTTTTTGATACATCATAATAGAATATTCTAAAGCTAATAAACAAGAAACGTCAATTTTTGGTTCTGTAAAAAAATCTGGCAAAAACCGTGAGTGTTAACCCACAAAATTGCTCGTTTTAGAAAAGATATAAAATCATAATATCTTAAGTATATAACCTCGAACTGGCCGATTTCTTTTTTGATACATCATAATACAATATTCTAAAGCTAATAAACAAGAAACGTCAATTTTTGGTTCTGTAAAAAATTCTGGCAAAAAGCGTGAGTGTTAACCCACAAAATTGCTCGTTTTAGAAAACATATAAAATCATATAATCATAAGTATATAACCTCGAACTGGCCAATTTCTTTTTTGATATATCATAATACAATATTCTAAAGCTAATAAACAAGAAACGTCAATTGTTGGTTTGGAAAAAAATCTGGCAAAAAGCGTGAGTGTTAACCCACAAATTTGCTCGTTTTAGAAAAAATATAAAATCATAATATATTATGTATATAACCTCGAACTGGCCGATTTCTTTTTTGATACATCATAATACAATATTCTAAAGCTAATAAACAAGAAACGTCAATTTTTGGTTCGGAAAAAAAAACTGGCAAAAAGCGTGAGTGTTAACCCACAAAATTGCTCGTTTTAGAAAAAAATATAAAATCATAAAATCATACGTATATAACCTCGAACTGGCCGATTTCTTTTTTGATACATCATAATACAATATTCTAAAGCTAATAAACAAGAAACGTCAATTTTTGGTTTTCTAAAAAAATCTGGCAAAAAGCGTGAGTGTTAACCCACAAAATTGCTCGTTTTAGAAAAGATATAAAATCATAATATCTTAAGTATATAACCTCGAACTGGCCGATTTCTTTTTTGATACATCATAATACAATATTCTAAAGCTATTAAACAAGAAACGTCAATTTTTGGTTCGGAAAAAAAAACTGGCAAAAAGCGTGAGTGTTAACCCACAAAATTGCTCGTTTTAGAAAACATATAAAATCATATAATCATAAGTATATAACCTCGAACTGGCCAATTTCTTTTTTGATATATCATAATACAATATTCTAAAGCTAATAAACAAGAAACGTCAATTTTTGGTTTGGAAAAAAATCTGGCAAAAAGCGTGAGTGTTAACCCACAAATTTGCTCGTTTTAGAAAAAATATAAAATCATAATATATTATGTATATAACCTCGAACTGGCCGATTTCTTTTTTGATACATCATAATACAATATTCTAAAGCTAATAAACAAGAAACGCCAATTTTTGGTTCGGAAAAAAAAACTGGCAAAAAGCGTGAGTGTTAACCCACAAAATTGCTCGTTTTAGAAAAAAATATAAAATCATAAAATCATACGTATATAACCTCGAACTGGCCGATTTCTTTTTTGGTACATCATAATACAATATTCTAAAGCTAATAAACAAGAAACGTCAATTTTTGGTTCGGAAAAAAAAACTGGCAAAAAGCGTGAGTGTTAACCCACAAAATTGCTCGTTTTAGAAAAATATAAAATCATATAATCATAAGTATATAACCTCGAACTGGCCGATTTCTTTTTTGATACATCATAATACAATATTCTAAAGCTAATAAACAAGAAACGTCAATTTTTGGTTCTGTAAAAAAATCTGGCAAAAAGCGTGAGTGTTAACCCACAAAATTGCTCGTTTTAGAAAACATATAAAATCATATAATCATAAGTATATAACCTCGAACTGGCCAATTTCTTTTTTGATATATCATAATACAATATTCTAAAGCTAATAAACAAGAAACGTCAATTTTTGGTTTGGAAAAAAATCTGGCAAAAAGCGTGAGTGTTAACCCACAAATTTGCTCGTTTTAGAAAAAATATAAAATCATAATATATTATGTATATAACCTCGAACTGGCCGATTTCTTTTTTGATACATCATAATACAATATTCTAAAGCTAATAAACAAGAATTGTCAATTTTTGGTTCGGAAAAAAAAACTGGCAAAAAGCGTGAGTGTTAACCCACAAAATTGCTCGTTTTAGAAAAAATATAAAATCATAAAATCATACGTATATAACCTCGAACTGGCCGATTTCTTTTTTGATACATCATAATAGAATATTCTAAAGCTAATAAACAAGAAACGTCAATTTTTGGTTCTGTAAAAAAATCTGGCAAAAACCGTGAGTGTTAACCCACAAAATTGCTCGTTTTAGAAAAGATATAAAATCATAATATCTTAAGTATATAACCTCGAACTGGCCGATTTCTTTTTTGATACATCATAATACAATATTCTAAAGCTAATAAACAAGAAACGTCAATTTTTGGTTCTGTAAAAAATTCTGGCAAAAAGCGTGAGTGTTAACCCACAAAATTGCTCGTTTTAGAAAACATATAAAATCATATAATCATAAGTATATAACCTCGAACTGGCCAATTTCTTTTTTGATATATCATAATACAATATTCTAAAGCTAATAAACAAGAAACGTCAATTGTTGGTTTGGAAAAAAATCTGGCAAAAAGCGTGAGTGTTAACCCACAAATTTGCTCGTTTTAGAAAAAATATAAAATCATAATATATTATGTATATAACCTCGAACTGGCCGATTTCTTTTTTGATACATCATAATACAATATTCTAAAGCTAATAAACAAGAAACGTCAATTTTTGGTTCGGAAAAAAAAACTGGCAAAAAGCGTGAGTGTTAACCCACAAAATTGCTCGTTTTAGAAAAAAATATAAAATCATAAAATCATACGTATATAACCTCGAACTGGCCGATTTCTTTTTTGATACATCATAATACAATATTCTAAAGCTAATAAACAAGAAACGTCAATTTTTGGTTTTCTAAAAAAATCTGGCAAAAAGCGTGAGTGTTAACCCACAAAATTGCTCGTTTTAGAAAAGATATAAAATCATAATATCTTAAGTATATAACCTCGAACTGGCCGATTTCTTTTTTGATACATCATAATACAATATTCTAAAGCTATTAAACAAGAAACGTCAATTTTTGGTTCGGAAAAAAAAACTGGCAAAAAGCGTGAGTGTTAACCCACAAAATTGCTCGTTTTAGAAAAAATATAAAATCATAATATCTTATATATATAACCTCGAACTGGCCGATTTCTTTTTTGATACATCATAATACAATATTCTAAAGCTAATAAACAAGAAACGTCAATTTTTGGTTCTGTAAAAAAATCTGGCAAAAAGCGTGAGTGTTAACCCACAAAATTGCTCGTTTTAGAAAACATATAAAATCATATAATAATAAGTATATAACCTCGAACTGGCCAATTTCTTTTTTGATATATCATAATACAATATTCTAAAGCTAATAAACAAGAAACGTCAATTTTTGGTTTGGAAAAAAATCTGGCAAAAAGCGTGAGTGTTAACCCACAAATTTTCTCGTTTTAGAAAAAATATAAAATCATAATATATTATGTTTATAACCTCGAACTGGCCGATTTCTTTTTTGATGTATCATAATACAATATTCTAAAGCTAATAAACAAGAAACGTCAATTTTTGGTTCGGAAAAAAAACTGGCAAAAAGCGTGAGTGTTAACCCACAAATTTGCTCGTTTTAGAAAAAATATAAAATCATAAAATCATACGTATATAACCTCGAACTGGCCGATTTCTTTTTTGATACAACATAATACAATATTCTAAAGCTAATAAACAAGAAACGTCAATTTTTGGTTCTGTAAAAAAATCTGGCAAAAAGCGTGAGTGTTAACCCACAAAATTGCTCGTTTTAGAAAAGATATAAAATCATAATATCTTAAGTATATAACCTCGAACTGGCCGATTTCTTTTTTGATACATCATAATACAATATTCTAAAGCTAATAAACAAGAAACGTCAATTTTTGGTTCGGAAAAAAAACTGGCAAAAAGCGTGAGTGTTAACCCACAAAATTGCTCGTTTTAGAAAAAAATATAAAATCATAAAATCATACGTATATAACCTCGAACTGGCCGATTTCTTTTTTGATACATCATAATACAATATTCTAAAGCTAATAAACAAGAAACGTCAATTTTTGGTTTTCTAAAAAAATCTGGCAAAAAGCGTGAGTGTTAACCCACAAAATTGCTCGTTTTAGAAAAGATATAAAATCATAATATCTTAAGTATATAACCTCGAACTGGCCGATTTCTTTTTTGATACATCATAATACAATATTCTAAAGCTATTAAACAAGAAACGTCAATTTTTGGTTCGGAAAAAAAAACTGGCAAAAAGCGTGAGTGTTAACCCACAAAATTGCTCGTTTTAGAAAAAATATAAAATCATAATATCTTATATATATAACCTCGAACTGGCCGATTTCTTTTTTGATACATCATAATACAATATTCTAAAGCTAATAAACAAGAAACGTCAATTTTTTGGTTCTGTAAAAAAATCTGGCAAAAAGCGTGAGTGTTAACCCACAAAATTGCTCGTTTTAGAAAACATATAAAATCATATAATAATAAGTATATAACCTCGAACTGGCCAATTTCTTTTTTGATACATCATAATACAATATTCTAAAGCTATTAAACAAGAAACGTCAATTTTTGGTTCGGAAAAAAAAACTTTCAAAAAGCGTGAGTGTTAACCCACAAAATTGCTCGTTTTAGAAAAAATATAAAATCATAATATCTTATATATATAACCTCGAACTGGCCGATTTCTTTTTTGATACATCATAATACAATATTCTAAAGCTAATAAACAAGAAACGTCAATTTTTGGTTCTGTAAAAAAATCTGGCAAAAAGCGTGAGTGTTAACCCACAAAATTGCTCGTTTTAGAAAACATATAAAATCATATAATAATAAGTATATAACCTCGAACTGGCCAATTTCTTTTTTGATATATCATAATACAATATTCTAAAGCTAATAAACAAGAAACGTCAATTTTTAGTTTGGAAAAAAATCTGGCAAAAAGCGTGAGTGTTAACCCACAAATTTGCTCGTTTTAGAAAAAATATAAAATCATAATATATTATGTATATAACCTCGAACTGGCCGATTTCTTTTTTGATACAACATAATACAATATTCTAAAGCTAATAAACAAGAAACGTCAATTTTTGGTTCTGTAAAAAAATCTGGCAAAAAGCGTGAGTGTTAACCCACAAAATTGCTCGTTTTAGAAAAGATATAAAATCATAATATCTTAAGTATATAACCTCGAACTGGCCGATTTCTTTTTTGATACATCATAATACAATATTCTAAAGCTAATAAACAAGAAACGTCAATTTTTGGTTCTGTAAAAAAATCTGGCAAAAAGCGTGAGTGTTAACCCACAAAATTGCTCGTTTTAGAAAACATATAAAATCATATAATCATAAGTATATAACCTCGAACTGGCCAATTTCTTTTTTGATATATCATAATACAATATTCTAAAGCTAATAAACAAGAAACGTCAATTTTTGGTTTGGAAAAAAATCTGGCAAAAAGCGTGATTGTTAACCCACAAATTTGCTCGTTTTAGAAAAAATATAAAATCATAATATATTATGTTTATAACCTCGAATTGGCCGATTTCTTTTTTGATGTATCATAATACAATATTCTAAAGCTAATAAACAAGAAACGACAATTTTTGGTTTGGAAAAAAATCTGGCAAAAAGCGTGAGTGTTAACCCACAAATTTGCTCGTTTTAGAAAAAATATAAAATCATAATATATTATGTATATAACCTCGAACTGGCCGATTTCTTTTTTGATACATCATAATACAATATTCTAAAGCTAATAAACAAGAAACGCCAATTTTTGGTTCGGAAAAAAAAACTGGCAAAAAGCGTGAGTGTTAACCCACAAAATTGCTCGTTTTAGAAAAAAATATAAAATCATAAAATCATACGTATATAACCTCGAACTGGCCGATTTCTTTTTTGATACATCATAATACAATATTCTAAAGCTAATAAACAAGAAACGTCAATTTTTTGTTCGGAAAAAAAAACTGGCAAAAAGCGTGAGTGTTAACCCACAAAATTGCTCGTTTTAGAAAACATATAAAATCATATAATCATAAGTATATAACCTCGAACTGGCCAATTTCTTTTTTGATATATCATAATACAATATTCTAAAGCTAATAAACAAGAAACGTCAATTTTTGGTTTGGAAAAAAATCTGGCAAAAAGCGTGAGTGTTAACCCACAAATTTGCTCGTTTTAGAAAAAATATAAAATCATAATATATTATGTATATAACCTCGAACTGGCCGATTTCTTTTTTGATACATCATAATACAATATTCTAAAGCTAATAAACAAGAATTGTCAATTTTTGGTTCGGAAAAAAAAACTGGCAAAAAGCGTGAGTGTTAACCCACAAAATTGCTCGTTTTAGAAAAAATATAAAATCATAAAATCATACGTATATAACCTCGAACTGGCCGATTTCTTTTTTGATACATCATAATAGAATATTCTAAAGCTAATAAACAAGAAACGTCAATTTTTGGTTCTGTAAAAAAATCTGGCAAAAACCGTGAGTGTTAACCCACAAAATTGCTCGTTTTAGAAAAGATATAAAATCATAATATCTTAAGTATATAACCTCGAACTGGCCGATTTCTTTTTTGATACATCATAATACAATATTCTAAAGCTAATAAACAAGAAACGTCAATTTTTGGTTCTGTAAAAAAATCTGGCAAAAAGCGTGAGTGTTAACCCACAAAATTGCTCGTTTTAGAAAACATATAAAATCATATAATAATAAGTATATAACCTCGAACTGGCCAATTTCTTTTTTGATATATCATAATACAATATTCTAAAGCTAATAAACAAGAAACGTCAATTGTTGGTTTGGAAAAAAATCTGGCAAAAAGCGTGAGTGTTAACCCACAAATTTGCTCGTTTTAGAAAAAATATAAAATCATAATATATTATGTTTATAACCTCGAACTGGCCGATTTCTTTTTTGATGTATCATAATACAATATTCTAAAGCTAATAAACAAGAAACGTCAATTTTTGGTTCGGAAAAAAAACTGGCAAAAATCGTGAGTGTTAACCCACAAATTTGCTCGTTTTAGAAAAAATATAAAATCATAAAATCATACGTATATAACCTCGAACTGGCCGATTTCTTTTTTGATACAACATAATACAATATTCTAAAGCTAATAAACAAGAAACGTCAATTTTTGGTTCTGTAAAAAAATCTGGCAAAAAGCGTGAGTGTTAACCCACAAAATTGCTCGTTTTAGAAAAGATATAAAATCGTAATATCTTAAGTATATAACCTCGAACTGGCCGATTTCTTTTTTGATACATCATAATACAATATTCTAAAGCTAATAAACAAGAAACGTCAATTTTTGGTTCTGTAAAAAAATCTGGCAAAAAGCGTGAGTGTTAACCCACAAAATTGCTCGTTTTAGAAAACATATAAAATCATATAATCATAAGTATATAACCTCGAACTGGCCAATTTCTTTTTTGATACATCATAATACAATATTCTAAATCTAATAAACAAGAAACGTCAATTTTTGGTTCTGTAAAAAAATCTGGCAAAAAGCGTGAGTGTTAACCCACAAAATTGCTCGTTTTAGAAAAGATATAAAATCATAATATCTTAAGTATATAACCTCGAACTGGCCGATTTCTTTTTTGATACATCATAATACAATATTCTAAAGCTATTAAACAAGAAACGTCAATTTTTGGTTCGGAAAAAAAAACTGGCAAAAAGCGTGAGTGTTAACCCACAAAATTGCTCGTTTTAGAAAAAATATAAAATCATAATATCTTATATATATACCCTCGAACTGGCCGATTTCTTTTTTGATACATCATAATACAATATTCTAAAGCTAATAAACAAGAAACGTCAATTTTTGGTTCTGTAAAAAAATCTGGCAAAAAGCGTGAGTGTTAACCCACAAAATTGCTCGTTTTAGAAAACATATAAAATCATATAATAATAAGTATATAACCTCGAACTGGCCAATTTCTTTTTTGATATATCATAATACAATATTCTAAAGCTAATAAACAAGAAACGTCAATTTTTGGTTTGGAAAAAAATCTGGCAAAAAGCGTGAGTGTTAACCCACAAATTTGCTCGTTTTAGAAAAAATATAAAATCATAATATCTTATATATATACCCTCGAACTGGCCGATTTCTTTTTTGATACATCATAATACAATATTCTAAAGCTAATAAACAAGAAACGTCAATTTTTGGTTCTGTAAAAAAATCTGGCAAAAAGCGTGAGTGTTAACCCACAAAATTGCTCGTTTTGGAAAAATATAAAATCATATAATCATAAGTATATAACCTCGAACTGGCCGATTTCTTTTTTGATACATCATAATACAATATTCTAAAGCTAATAAACAAGAAACGTCAATTTTTGGTTCTGTAAAAAAATCTGGCAAAAAGCGTGAGTGTTAACCCATAAAATTGCTCGTTTTAGAAAACATATAAAATCATATAATCATAAGTATATAACCTCGAACTGGCCAATTTCTTATTTGATATATCATAATACAATATTCTAAAGCTAATAAACAAGAAACGTCAATTTTTGGTTTGGAAAAAAATCTGGCAAAAAGCGTGAGTGTTAACCCACAAATTTGCTCGTTTTAGAAACAATATAAAATCATAATATATTATGTATATAACCTCGAACTGGCCGATTTCTTTTTTGATACATCATAATACAATATTCTAAAGCTAATAAACAAGAAACGTCAATTTTTGGTTCGGAAAAAAAAACTGGCAAAAAGCGTGAGTGTTAACCCACAAAATTGCTCGTTTTAGAAAAAATATAAAATCATAAAATCATACGTATATAACCTCGAACTGGCCGATTTCTTTTTTGATACATCATAATACAATATTCTAAAGCTAATAAACAAGAAACGTCAATTTTTGGTTCTGTAAAAAAATCTGGCAAAAAGCGTGAGTGTTAACCCACAAAATTGCTCGTTTTAGAAAAGATATAAAATCATAATATCTTAAGTATATAACCTCAAACTGGCCGATTTCTTTTTTGATACATCATAATACAATATTCTAAAGCTATTAAACAAGAAACGTCAATTTTTGGTTCGGAAAAAAAAACTGGCAAAAAGTGTGAGCGTTAACCCACAAAATTGCTCGTTTTAGAAAAAATATAAAATCATAAAATCATAAGTATATAACCTCAAACTGGCCGATTTCTTTTTTGATACATCATAATACAATATTCTAAAGCTAATAAACAAGAAACGTCAATTTTTGGTTCGGAAAAAAAAACTGGCAAAAAGCGTGAGTGTTAACCCACAAAATTGCTCGTTTTAGAAAAAATATAAAATCATAAAATCATACGTATATAACCTCGAACTGGCCGATTTCTTTTTTGATACATCATAATACAATATTCTAAAGCTAATAAACAAGAAACGTCAATTTTTGGTTCTGTAAAAAAAACTGGCAAAAAGCGTGAGTGTTAACCCACAAAATTGCTCGTTTTAGAAAAGATATAAAATCATAATATCTTAAGTATATAACCTCGAACTGGCCGATTTCTTTTTTGATACATCATAATACAATATTCTAAAGCTATTAAACAAGAAAAGTCAATTTTTGGTTCGGAAAAAAAAACTGGCAAAAAGCGTGAGTGTTAACCCACAAAATTGCTCGTTTTAGAAAAAATATAAAATCATAATATCTTATATATATAAGCTCGAACTGGCCGATTTCTTTTTTGATACATCATAATACAATATTCTAAAGCTAATAAACAAGAAACGTCAATTTTTGGTTATGTAAAAAAATCTGGCAAAAAGCGTGAGTGTTAACCCACAAAATTGCTCGTTTTAGAAAAGATATAAAATCATAATATCTTAAGTATATAACCTCGTACTGGCCGATTTCTTTTTTGATACATCATAATACAATATTCTAAAGCTAATAAACAAGAAACGTCAATTTTTGGTTTGGAAAAAAATCTGGCAAAAAGCGTGAGTGTTAACCCACAAATTTGCTCGTTTTAGAAACAATATAAAATCATAATATATTATGTATATAACCTCGAACTGGCCGATTTCTTTTTTGATACATCATAATACAATATTCTAAAGCTAATAAACAAGAAACGTCAATTTTTGGTTCGGAAAAAAAAACTGGCAAAAAGCGTTAGTGTTAACCCACAAAATTGCTCGTTTTAGAAAAAATATAAAATCATAAAATCATACGTATATAACCTCGAACTGGCCGATTTCTTTTTTGATACATCATAATACAATATTCTAAAGCTAATAAACAAGAAACGTCAATTTTTGGTTCTGTAAAAAAATCTGGCAAAAAGCGTGAGTGTTAACCCACAAAATTGCTCGTTTTAGAAAACATATAAAATCATATAATAATAAGTATATAACCTCGAACTGGCCGATTTCTTTTTTGATACATCATAATACAATATTCTAAAGCTAATAAACAAGAAACGTCAATTTTTGGTTCTGTAAAAAAATCTGGCAAAAAGCGTGAGTGTTAACCCACAAATTTGCTCGTTTTAGAAAAAATATAAAATCATAAGTATATAACCTCGAACTGGCCGATTTCTTTTTTGATGTATCATAATACAATATTCTAAAGCTAATAAACAAGAAACGTCAATTTTTGGTTCGGAAAAAAAAACTGGCAAAAAGCGTGAGTGTTAACCCACAAAATTGCTCGTTTTAGAAAAAATATAAAATCATAATATATTATGTATATAACCTCGAACTGGCCGATTTCTTTTTTGATACATCATAATACAATATTCTAAAGCTAATAAACAAGAAACGTCAATTTTTGGTTCGGAAAAAAAAACTGGCAAAAAGCGTGAGTGTTAACCCACAAAATTGCTCGTTTTAGAAAAAATATAAAATCATAAAATCATACGTATATAACCTCGAACTGGCCGATTTCTTTTTTGATACATCATAATACAATATTCTAAAGCTAATAAACAAGAAACGTCAATTTTTGGTTCTGTAAAAAAATCTGGCAAAAAGCGTGAGTGTTAACCCACAAAATTGCTCGTTTTAGAAAAGATATAAAATCATAATATCTTAAGTATATAACCTCAAACTGGCCGATTTCTTTTTTGATACATCATAATACAATATTCTAAAGCTATTAAACAAGAAACGTCAATTTTTGGTTCTGTAAAAAAATCTGGCAAAAAGCGTGAGTGTTAACCCACAAAATTGCTCGTTTTAGAAAACATATAAAATCATATAATAATAAGTATATAACCTCGAACTGGCCGATTTCTTTTTTGATATATCATAATACAATATTCTAAAGCTAATAAACAAGAAACGTCAATTTTTGGTTCTGTAAAAAAATCTGGCAAAAAGCGTGAGTGTTAACCCACAAATTTGCTCGTTTTAGAAAAAATATAAAATCATAAAATCATAAGTATATAACCTCGAACTGGCCGATTTCTTTTTTGATGTATCATAATACAATATTCTAAAGCTAATAAACAAGAAACGTCAATTTTTGGTTCGGAAAAAAAAACTGGCAAAAAGTGCGAGTGTTAACCCACAAAATTGCTCGTTTTAGAAAAAATATAAAATCATAAAATCATAAGTATATAACCTCGAACTGGCCGATTTCTTTTTTGATACATCATAATACAATATTCTAAATCTAATAAACAAGAAACGTCAATTTTTGGTTCTGTAAAAAAATCTGGCAAAAAGCGTGAGTGTTAACCCACAAAATTGCTCGTTTTAGAAAAGATATAAAATCATAATATCTTAAGTATATAACCTCGAACTGGCCGATTTCTTTTTTGATACATCATAATACAATATTCTAAAGCTATTAAACAAGAAACGTCAATTTTTGGTTCGGAAAAAAAAACTGGCAAAAAGCGTGAGTGTTAACCCACAAAATTGCTCGTTTTAGAAAAAATATAAAATCATAATATCATACGTATATAACCTCGAACTGGCCGATTTCTTTTTTGATACATCATAATACAATATTCTAAAGCTAATAAACAAGAAACGTCAATTTTTGGTTCTGTAAAAAAATCTGGCAAAAAGCGTGAGTGTTAACCCACAAAATTGCTCGTTTTAGAAAAGATATAAAATCATAATATCTTAAGTATATAACCTCGAACTGGCCGATTTCTTTTTTGATACATCATAATACAATATTCTAAAGCTATTAAACAAGAAACGTCAATTTTTGGTTCGGAAAAAAAAACTGGCAAAAAGCGTGAGTGTTAACCTACAAAATTGCTCGTTTTAGAAAAAATATAAAATCATAAAATCATACGTATATAACCTCGAACTGGCCGATTTCTTTTTTGATACATCATAATACAATATTCTAAAACTAATAAACAAGAAACGTCAATTTTTGGTTTTGTAAAAAAATCTGGCAAAAAGCGTGAGTGTTAACCCACAAAATTGCTCGTTTTAGAAAAAATATAAAATCATAATATCATACGTATATAACCTCGAACTGGCCGATTTCTTTTTTGATACATCATAATACAATATTCTAAAGCTAATAAACAAGAAACGTCAATTTTTGGTTCTGTAAAAAAATCTGGCAAAAAGCGTGAGTGTTAACCCACAAAATTGCTCGTTTTAGAAAAGATATAAAATCATAATATCTTAAGTATATAACCTCGAACTGGCCGATTTCTTTTTTGATACATCATAATACAATATTCTAAAGCTATTAAACAAGAAACGTCAATTTTTGGTTCGGAAAAAAAAACTGGCAAAAAGCGTGAGTGTTAACCCACAAAATTGCTCGTTTTAGAAAAAATATAAAATCATAATATCATACGTATATAACCTCGAACTGGCCGATTTCTTTTTTGATACATCATAATACAATATTCTAAAGCTAATAAACAAGAAACGTCAATTTTTGGTTCTGTAAAAAAATCTGGCAAAAAGCGTGAGTGTTAACCCACAAAATTGCTCGTTTTAGAAAAGATATAAAATCATAATATCTTAAGTATATAACCTCGAACTGGCCGATTTCTTTTTTGATACATCATAATACAATATTCTAAAGCTATTAAACAAGAAACGTCAATTTTTGGTTCGGAAAAAAAAACTGGCAAAAAGCGTGAGTGTTAACCTACAAAATTGCTCGTTTTAGAAAAAATATAAAATCATAAAATCATACGTATATAACCTCGAACTGGCCGATTTCTTTTTTGATACATCATAATACAATATTCTAAAGCTAATAAACAAGAAACGTCAATTTTTGGTTCTGTAAAAAAATCTGGCAAAAAGCGTGAGTGTTAACCCACAAAATTGCTCGTTTTAGAAAAAATATAAAATCATAATATCATACGTATATAACCTCGAACTGGCCGATTTCTTTTTTGATACATCATAATACAATATTCTAAAGCTAATAAACAAGAAACGTCAATTTTTGGTTCTGTAAAAAAATCTGGCAAAAAGCGTGAGTGTTAACCCACAAAATTGCTCGTTTTAGAAAAGATATAAAATCATAATATCTTAAGTATATAACCTCGAACTGGCCGATTTCTTTTTTGATACATCATAATACAATATTCTAAAGCTATTAAACAAGAAACGTCAATTTTTGGTTCGGAAAAAAAAACTGGCAAAAAGCGTGAGTGTTAACCCACAAAATTGCTCGTTTTAGAAAAAATATAAAATCATAATATCTTATATATATAAGCTCGAACTGGCCGATTTCTTTTTTGATACATCATAATACAATATTCTAAAGCTAATAAACAAGAAACGTCAATTTTTGGTTCTGTAAAAAAATCTGGCAAAAAGCGTGAGTGTTAACCCACAAAATTGCTCGTTTTAGAAAAAATATAAAATCATAATATATTATGTATATAACCTCGAACTGGCCGATTTCTTTTTTGATACATCATAATACAATATTCTAAAGCTAATAAACAAGAAACGTCAATTTTTGGTTCGGAAAAAAAAACTGGCAAAAAGTGCGAGTGTTAACCCACAAAATTGCTCGTTTTAGAAAAAATATAAAATCATAAAATCATAAGTATATAACCTCGAACTGGCCGATTTCTTTTTTGATACATCATAATACAATATTCTAAATCTAATAAACAAGAAACGTGAATTTTTGGTTCTGTAAAAAAATCTGGCAAAAAGCGTGAGTGTTAACCCATAAAATTGTTCGTTTTAGAAAAAATATAAAATCATAAAATCATAAGTATATAACCTCGAACTGGCCGATTTCTTTTTTGATGTATCATAATACAATATTCTAAAGCTAATAAACAAGAAACGTCAATTTTTGGTTCGGAAAAAAAAACTGGCAAAAAGCGTGAGTGTTAACCCACAAAATTGCTCGTTTTAGAAAAAATATAAAATCATAAAATCATACGTATATAACCTCGAACTGGCCGATTTCTTTTTTGATACATCATAATACAATATTCTAAAGCTAATAAACAAGAAACGTCAATTTTTGGTTCTGTAAAAAAATCTGGCAAAAAGCGTGAGTGTTAACCCACAAAATTGCTCGTTTTAGAAAAGATATAAAATCATAATATCTTAAGTATATAACCTCGAACTGGCCGATTTCTTTTTTGATACATCATAATACAATATTCTAAAGCTATTAAACAAGAAACGTCAATTTTTGGTTCGGAAAAAAAAACTGGCAAAAAGCGTGAGTGTTAACCCACAAAATTGCTCGTTTTAGAAAAAATATAAAATCATAAAATCATACGTATATAACCTCGAACTGGCCGATTTCTTTTTTGATACATCATAATACAATATTCTAAAGCTAATAAACAAGAAACGTCAATTTTTGGTTCTGTAAAAAAATCTGGCAAAAAGCGTGAGTGTTAACCCACAAAATTGCTCGTTTTAGAAAAGATATAAAATCATAATATCTTAAGTATATAACCTCGAACTGGCCGATTTCTTTTTTGATACATCATAATACAATATTCTAAAGCTATTAAACAAGAAACGTCAATTTTTGGTTCGGAAAAAAAAACTGGCAAAAAGCGTGAGTGTTAACCCACAAAATTGCTCGTTTTAGAAAAAATATAAAATCATAATATCTTATATATATAAGCTCGAACTGGCCGATTTCTTTTTTGATACATCATAATACAATATTCTAAAGCTAATAAACAAGAAACGTCAATTTTTGGTTCTGTAAAAAAATCTGGCAAAAAGCGTGAGTGTTAACCCACAAAATTGCTTGTTTTAGAAAAGATATAAAATCATAATATCTTAAGTATATAACCTCGAACTGGCTGATTTCTTTTTTGATACATCATAATACAATATTCTAAAGCTATTAAACAAGAAACGTCAATTTTTGGTTCGGAAAAAAAAACTGGCAAAAAGCGTGAGTGTTAACCCACAAAATTGCTCGTTTTAGAAAAAATATAAAATCATAATATCTTATATATATACCCTCGAACTGGCCGATTTCTTTTTTGATACATCATAATACAATATTCTAAAGCTAATAAACAAGAAACGTCAATTTTTGGTTCTGTAAAAAAATCTGGCAAAAAGCGTGAGTGTTAACCCACAAAATTACTCGTTTTAGAAAACATATAAAATCATATAATAATAAGTATATAACCTCGAACTGGCCAATTTCTTTTTTGATATATCATAATACAATATTCTAAAGCTAATAAACAAGAAACGTCAATTTTTGGTTTGGAAAAAAATCTGGCAAAAAGCGTGAGTGTTAACCCACAAATTTGCTCGTTTTAGAAAAAATATAAAATCATAATATATTATGTATATAACCTCGAACTGGCCGATTTCTTTTTTGATACATCATAATACAATATTCTAAAGCTAATAAACAAGAAACGTCAATTTTTGGTTCTGTAAAAAAATCTGGCAAAAAGCGTGAGTGTTAACCCACAAAATTGCTCGTTTTAGAAAACATATAAAATCATATAATAATAAGTATATAACCTCGAACTGGCCAATTTCTTTTTTGATATATCATAATACAATATTCTAAAGCTAATAAACAAGAAACGTCAATTTTTGGTTTGGAAAAAAATCTGCCAAAAAGCGTGAGTGTTAACCCACAAATTTGCTCGTTTTAGAAAAAATATAAAATCATAATATATTATGTATATAACCTCGAACTGGCCGATTTTTTTTTGATACATCGTAATACAATATTCTAAAGCTAATAAACAAGAAACGTCAATTTTTGGTTCGGAAAAAAAAACTGGCAAAAAGTGTGAGTGTTAACCCACAAAATTGCTCGTTTTAGAAAAAATATAAAATCATAAAATCATAAGTATATAACCTCGAACTGGCCGATTTCTTTTTTGATACATCATAATACAATATTCTAAATCTAATAAACAAGAAACGTCAATTTTTGGTTTTGTGAAAAAATCTGGCAAAAAGCGTGAGTGTTAACCCACAAAATTGCTCGTTTTAGAAAAAATATAAAATCATAAAATCATACGTATATAACCTCGAACTGGCCGATTTCTTTTTTGATACATCATAATACAATATTCTAAAACTAATAAACAAGAAACGTCAATTTTTGGTTCTGTAAAAAAATCTGGCAAAAAGCGTGAGTGTTAACCCACAAAATTGCTCGTTTTAGAAAAGATATAAAATCATAATATCTTAAGTATATAACCTCGAACTGGCCGATTTCTTTTTTGATACATCATAATACAATATTCTAAAGCTATTAAACAAGAAACGTCAATTTTTGGTTCGGAAAAAAAAACTGGCAAAAAGCGTGAGTGTTAACCCACAAAATTGCTCGTTTTAGAAAAATATAAAATCATATAATCATAAGTATATAACCTCGAACTGGCCGATTTCTTTTTTGATACATCATAATACAATATTCTAAAGCTAATAAACAAGAAACGTCAATTTTTGGTTCTGTAAAAAAATCTGGCAAAAAGCGTGAGTGTTAACCCACAAAATTGCTCGTTTTAGAAAACATATAAAATCATATAATCATAAGTATATAACCTCGAACTGGCCAATTTCTTTTTTGATATATCATAATACAATATTCTAAAGCTAATAAACAAGAAACGTCAATTTTTGGTTTGGAAAAAAATCTGGCAAAAAGCGTGAGTGTTAACCCACAAATTTGCTCGTTTTAGGAAAAATATAAAATCATAATATATTATGTATATAACCTCGAACTGGCCGATTTCTTTTTTGATACATCATAATACAATATTCTAAAGCTAATAAACAAGAAACGTCAATTTTTGGTTCGGAAAAAAAAACTGGCAAAAAGCGTGAGTGTTAACACACAAAATTGCTCGTTTTAGAAAAAATATAAAATCATAAAATCATACGTATATAACCTCGAACTGGCCGATTTCTTTTTTGATACATCATAATACAATATTCTAAAGCTAATAAACAAGAAACGTCAATTTTTGGTTCTGTAAAAAAATCTGGCAAAAAGCGTGAGTGTTAACCCACAAAATTGCTCGTTTTAGAAAAGATATAAAATCATAATATCTTAAGTATATAACCTCGAACTGGCCGATTTCTTTTTTGATACATCATAATACAATATTCTAAAGCTAATAAACAAGAAACGTCAATTTTTGGTTCTGTAAAAAAATCTGGCAAAAAGCGTGAGTGTTAACCCACAAAATTGCTCGTTTTAGAAAACATATAAAATCATATAATCATAAGTATATAACCTCGAACTGGCCAATTTCTTTTTTGATATATTATAATACAATATACTAAAGCTAATAAACAAGAAACGTCAATTTTTGGTTTGGAAAAAAATCTGGCGAAAAGCGTGAGTGTTAACCCACAAATTTGCTCGTTTTAGAAAAAATATAAAATCATAATATATTATGTATATAACCTCGAACTGGCCGATTTTTTTTTGATACATCGTAATACAATATTCTAAAGCTAATAAACAAGAAACGTCAATTTTTGGTTCGGAAAAAAAAACTGGCAAAAAGTGTGAGTGTTAACCCACAAAATTGCTCGTTTTAGAAAAAATATAAAATCATAAAATCATAAGTATATAACCTCGAACTGGCCGATTTCTTTTTTGATACATCATAATACAATATTCTAAATCTAATAAACAAGAAACGTCAATTTTTGGTTTTGTGAAAAAATCTGGCAAAAAGCGTGAGTGTTAACCCACAAAATTGCTCGTTTTAGAAAAAATATAAAATCATAAAATCATACGTATATAACCTCGAACTGGCCGATTTCTTTTTTGATACATCATAATACAATATTCTAAAACTAATAAACAAGAAACGTCAATTTTTGGTTCTGTAAAAAAATCTGGCAAAAAGCGTGAGTGTTAACCCACAAAATTGCTCGTTTTAGAAAAGATATAAAATCATATAATCATAAGTATATAACCTCGAACTGGCCAATTTCTTTTTTGATATATCATAATACAATATTCTAAAGCTAATAAACAAGAAACGTCAATTTTTGGTTTGGAAAAAAATCTGGCAAAAAGCGTGAGTGTTAACCCACAAATTTGCTCGTTTTAGGAAAAATATAAAATCATAATATATTATGTATATAACCTCGAACTGGCCGATTTCTTTTTTGATACATCATAATACAATATTCTAAAGCTAATAAACAAGAAACGTCAATTTTTGGTTCGGAAAAAAAAACTGGCAAAAAGCGTGAGTGTTAACACACAAAATTGCTCGTTTTAGAAAAAATATAAAATCATAAAATCATACGTATATAACCTAGAACTGGCCGATTTCTTTTTTGATACATCATAATACAATATTCTAAAGCTAATAAACAAGAAACGTCAATTTTTGGTTCTGTAAAAAAATCTGGCAAAAAGCGTGAGTGTTAACCCACAAAATTGCTCGTTTTAGAAAAGATATAAAATCATAATATCTTAAGTATATAACCTCGAACTGGCCGATTTCTTTTTTGATACATCATAATACAATATTCTAAAGCTAATAAACAAGAAACGTCAATTTTTGGTTCTGTAAAAAAATCTGGCAAAAAGCGTGAGTGTTAACCCACAAAATTGCTCGTTTTAGAAAACATATAAAATCATATAATCATAAGTATATAACCTCGAACTGGCCAATTTCTTTTTTGATATATCATAATACAATATACTAAAGCTAATAAACAAGAAACGTCAATTTTTGGTTTGGAAAAAAATCTGGCAAAAAGCGTGAGTGTTAACCCACAAATTTGCTCGTTTTAGAAAAAATATAAAATCATAACATATTATGTATATAACCTCGAACTGGCCGATTTCTTTTTTGATACATCGTAATACAATATTCTAAAGCTAATAAACAAGAAACGTCAATTTTTGGTTCGGAAAAAAAAACTGGCAAAAAGTGTGAGTGTTAACCCACAAAATTGCTCGTTTTAGAAAAAATATAAAATCATAAAATCATAAGTATATAACCTCGAACTGGCCGATTTCTTTTTTGATACATCATAATACAATATTCTAAATCTAATAAACAAGAAACGTCAATTTTTGGTTTTGTGAAAAAATCTGGCAAAAAGCGTGAGTGTTAACCCACAAAATTGCTCGTTTTAGAAAAAATATAAAATCATAAAATCATACGTATATAACCTCGAACTGGCCGATTTCTTTTTTGATACATCATAATACAATATTCTAAAACTAATAAACAAGAAACGTCAATTTTTGGTTCTGTAAAAAAATCTGGCAAAAAGCGTGAGTGTTAACCCACAAAATTGCTCGTTTTAGAAAAGATATAAAATCATATAATGATAAGTATATAACCTCGAACTGGCCAATTTCTTTTTTGATATATCATAATACAATATTCTAAAGCTAATAAACAAGAAACGTCAATTTTTGGTTTGGAAAAAAATCTGGCAAAAAGCGTGAGTGTTAACCCACAAATTTGCTCGTTTTAGGAAAAATATAAAATCATAATATATTATGTATATAACCTCGAACTGGCCGATTTCTTTTTTGATACATCATAATACAATATTCTAAAGCTAATAAACAAGAAACGTCAATTTTTGGTTCGGAAAAAAAAACTGGCAAAAAGCGTGAGTGTTAACACACAAAATTGCTCGTTTTAGAAAAAATATAAAATCATAAAATCATACGTATATAACCTAGAACTGGCCGATTTCTTTTTTGATACATCATAATACAATATTCTAAAGCTAATAAACAAGAAACGTCAATTTTTGGTTCTGTAAAAAAATCTGGCAAAAAGCGTGAGTGTTAACCCACAAAATTGCTCGTTTTAGAAAAGATATAAAATCATAATATCTTAAGTATATAACCTCGAACTGGCCGATTTCTTTTTTGATACATCATAATACAATATTCTAAAGCTAATAAACAAGAAACGTCAATTTTTGGTTCTGTAAAAAAATCTGGCAAAAAGCGTGAGTGTTAACCCACAAAATTGCTCGTTTTAGAAAACATATAAAATCATATAATCATAAGTATATAACCTCGAACTGGCCAATTTCTTTTTTGATATATCATAATACAATATACTAAAGCTAATAAACAAGAAACGTCAATTTTTGGTTTGGAAAAAAATCTGGCAAAAAGCGTGAGTGTTAACCCACAAATTTGCTCGTTTTAGAAAAAATATAAAATCATAATATATTATGTATATAACCTCGAACTGGCCGATTTCTTTTTTGATACATCGTAATACAATATTCTAAAGCTAATAAACAAGAAACGTCAATTTTTGGTTCGGAAAAAAAAACTGGCAAAAAGTGTGAGTGTTAACCCACAAAATTGCTCGTTTTAGAAAAAATATAAAATCATAAAATCATAAGTATATAACCTCGAACTGGCCGATTTCTTTTTTGATACATCATAATACAATATTCTAAATCTAATAAACAAGAAACGTCAATTTTTGGTTTTGTGAAAAAATCTGGCAAAAAGCGTGAGTGTTAACCCACAAAATTGCTCGTTTTAGAAAAAATATAAAATCATAAAATCATACGTATATAACCTCGAACTGGCCGATTTCTTTTTTGATACATCATAATACAATATTCTAAAACTAATAAACAAGAAACGTCAATTTTTGGTTCTGTAAAAAAATCTGGCAAAAAGCGTGAGTGTTAACCCACAAAATTGCTCGTTTTAGAAAAGATATAAAATCATAATATCTTAAGTATATAACCTCGAACTGGCCGATTTCTTTTTTGATACATCATAATACAATATTCTAAAGCTAATAAACAAGAAACGTCAATTTTTGGTTCGGAAAAAAAAACTGGCAAAAAGTGTGAGTGTTAACCCACAAAATTGCTCGTTTTAGAAAAAATATAAAATCATAAAATCATAAGTATATAACCTCGAACTGGCCGATTTCTTTTTTGATACATCATAATACAATATTCTAAATCTAATAAACAAGAAACGTCAATTTTTGGTTTTGTGAAAAAATCTGGCAAAAAGCGTGAGTGTTAACCCACAAAATTGCTCGTTTTAGAAAAAATATAAAATCATAAAATCATACGTATATAACCTCGAACTGGCCAATTTCTTTTTTGATACATCATAATACAATATTCTAAAACTAATAAACAAGAAACGTCAATTTTTGGTTCTGTAAAAAAATCTGGCAAAAAGCGTGAGTGTTAACCCACAAAATTGCTCGTTTTAGAAAAGATATAAAATCATAATATCTTAAGTATATAACCTCGAACTGGCCGATTTCTTTTTTGATACATCATAATACAATATTCTAAAGCTATTAAACAAGAAACGTCAATTTTTGGTTCGGAAAAAAAAACTGGCAAAAAGCGTGAGTGTTAACCCACAAAATTGCTCGTTTTAGAAAAATATAAAATCATATAATCATAAGTATATAACCTCGAACTGGCCGATTTCTTTTTTGATACATCATAATACAATATTCTAAAGCTGATAAACAAGAAACGTCAATTTTTGGTTCTGTAAAAAAATCTGGCAAAAAGCATGAGTGTTAACCCACAAAATTGCTCGTTTTAGAAAACATATAAAATCATATAATCATAAGTATATAACCTCGAACTGGCCAATTTCTTTTTTGATATATCATAATACAATATTCTAAAGCTAATAAACAAGAAACGTCAATTTTTGGTTTGGAAAAAAATCTGGAAAAAAGCGTGAGTGTTAACCCACAAATTTGCTCGTTTTAGGAAAAATATAAAATCATAATATATTATGTATATAACCTCGAACTGGCCGATTTCTTTTTTGATACATCATAATACAATATTCTAAAGCTAATAGACAAGAAACGTCAATTTTTGGTTCGGAAAAAAAAACTGGCAAAAAGCGTGAGTGTTAACACACAAAATTGCTCGTTTTAGAAAAAATATAAAATCATAAAATCATACGTATATAACCTCGAACTGGCCGATTTCTTTTTTGATACATCATAATACAATATTCTAAAGCTAATAAACAAGAAACGTCAATTTTTGGTTCTGTAAAAAAATCTGGCAAAAAGCGTGAGTGTTAACCCACAAAATTGCTCGTTTTAGAAAAGATATAAAATCATAATATCTTAAGTATATAACCTCGAACTGGCCGATTTCTTTTTTGATACATCATAATACAATATTCTAAAGCTATTAAACAAGAAACGTCAATTTTTGGTTCGGAAAAAAAAACTGTCAAAAAGCGTGAGTGTTAACCCACAAAATTGCTCGTTTTAGAAAAAATATAAAATCATAATATCATACGTATATAACCTCGAACTGGCCGATTTCTTTTTTGATACATCATAATACAATATTCTAAAGCTAATAAACAAGAAACGTCAATTTTTGGTTCTGTAAAAAAATCTGGCAAAAAGCGTGAGTGTTAACCCACAAAATTGCTCGTTTTAGAAAACATATAAAATCATATAATAATAATAAGTATATAACCTCGAACTGGCCAATTTCTTTTTTGATATATCATAATACAATATTCTAAAGTTAATAAACAAGAAACGTCAATTTTTGGTTTGGAAAAAAATCTGGCAAAAAGCGTGAGTGTTAACCCACAAATTTGCTCGTTTTAGAAAAGATATAAAATCATAATATCTTAAGTATATAACCTCGAACTGGCCGATTTATTTTTTGATACATCATAATACAATATTCTAAAGCTAATAAACAAGAAACGTCAATTTTTGGTTCTGTAAAAAAATCTGGCAAAAAGCGTGAGTGTTAACCCACAAAATTGCTCGTTTTAGAAAACATATAAAATCATATAATCATAAGTATATAACCTCGAACTGGCCAATTTCTTTTTTGATATATCATAATACAATATTCTAAAGCTAATAAACAAGAAACGTCAATTTTTGGTTTGGAAAAAAATCTGGCAAAAAGCGTGAGTGTTAACCCACAAATTTGCTCGTTTTAGGAAAAATATAAAATCATAATATATTATGTATATAACCTCGAACTGGCCGATTTCTTTTTTGATACATCATAATACAATATTCTAAAGCTAATAAACAAGAAACGTCAATTTTTGGTTCGAAAAAAAAAACTGGCAAAAAGCGTGAGTGTTAACACACAAAATTGCTCGTTTTAGAAAAAATATAAAATCATAAAATCATACGTATATAACCTCGAACTGGCCGATTTCTTTTTTGATACATCATAATACAATATTCTAAAGCTAATAAACAAGAAACGTCAATTTTTGGTTCTGTAAAAAAATCTGGCAAAAAGCGTGAGAGTTAACCCACAAAATTGCTCGTTTTAGAAAACATATAAAATCATATAATCATAAGTATATAACCTCGAACTGGCCAATTTCTTTTTTGATATATCATAATACAATATACTAAAGCTAATAAACAAGCAACGTCAATTTTTGGTTTGGAAAAAAATCTGGCAAAAAGCGTGAGTGTTAACCCACAAATTTGCTCGTTTTAGAAAAAATATAAAATCATAATATATTATGTATATAACCTCGAACTGGCCGATTTCTTTTTTGATACATCGTAATACAATATTCTAAAGCTAATAAACAAGAAACGTCAATTTTTGGTTCGGAAAAAAAAACTGGCAAAAAGCGTGAGTGTTAACCCACAAAATTGCTCGTTTTAGAAAAAATATAAAATCATAAAATCATAAGTATATAACCTCGAACTGGCCGATTTCTTTTTTGATACATCATAATACAATATTCTAAATCTAATAAACAAGAAACGTCAATTTTTGGTTCTGTGAAAAAATCTGGCAAAAAGCGTGAGTGTTAACCCACAAAATTGCTCGTTTTAGAAAACATATAAAATCATAATATCTTAAGTATATAACCTCGAACTGGCCGATTTCTTTTTTGATACATCATAATTCAATATTCTAAAGCTATTAAACAAAAAACGTCAATTTTTGGTTCGGAAAAAAAAACTGGCAATAAGCGTGAGTGTTAACCCACAAAATTGCTCGTTTTAGAAAAGATATAAAATCATAATATCTTAAGTATATAAACTCGAACTGGCCGATTTCTTTTTTGATACATCATAATACAATATTCTAAAGCTAATAAACAAGAAACGTCAATTTTTGGTTCTGTAAAAAAATCTGGCAAAAAGCGTGAGTGTTAACCCACAAAATTGCTCGTTTTAGAAAACATATAAAATCATATAATCATAAGTATATAACCTCGAACTGGCCAATTTCTTTTTTGATATATCATAATACAATATTCTAAAGCTAATAAATAAGAAACGTCAATTTTTGGTTTGGAAAAAAATCTGGCAAAAAGCCTGAGTGTTAACCCACAAATTTGCTCGTTTTAGAAAAGATATAAAATCATAATATCTTAAGTATATAACCTCGAACTGGCCGATTTCTTTTTTGATACATCATAATACAATATTCTAAAGCTATTAAACAAGAAACGTCAATTTTTGGTTCGGAAAAAAAACTGGCAAAAAGCGTGAGTGTTAACCCACAAAATTGCTCGTTTTAGAAAAAATATAAAATCATAATATCATACGTATATAACCTCGAACTGGCCGATTTCTTTTTTGATACATCATAATACAATATTCTAAAGCTAATAAACAAGAAACGTCAATTTTTGGTTCTGTAAAAAAATCTGGCAAAAAGCGTGAGTGTTAACCCACAAAATTGCTCGTTTTAGAAAAGATATAAAATCATAATATCTTAAGTATATAACCTCGAACTGGCCGATTTCTTTTTTGATACATCATAATACAATATTCTAAAGCTATTAAACAAGAAACGTCAATTTTTGGTTCGGAAAAAAAAACTGGCAAAAAGCGTGAGTGTTAACCCACAAAATTGCTCGTTTTAGAAAAAATATAAAATCATAAAATCATACGTATATAACCTCGAACTGGCCGATTTCTTTTTTGATACATCATAATACAATATTCTAAAACTAATAAACAAGAAACGTCAATTTTTGGTTCTGTAAAAAAATCTGGCAAAAAGCGTGAGTGTTAACCCACAAAATTGCTCGTTTTAGAAAAGATATAAAATCATAATATCTTAAGTATATAACCTCGAACTGGCCGATTTCTTTTTTGATACATCATAATACAATATTCTAAAGCTAATAAACAAGAAACGTCAATTTTTGGTTCTGTAAAAAAATCTGGCAAAAAGCGTGAGTGTTAACCCATAAAATTGCTCGTTTTAGAAAAAATATAAAATCATAAAATCATAAGTATATAACCTCGAACTGGCCGATTTCTTTTTTGATGTATCATAATACAATATTCTAAAGCTAATAAACAAGAAACGTCAATTTTTGGTTCGGAAAAAAAAACTGGCAAAAAGCGTGAGTGTTAACCCACAAAATTGCTCGTTTTAGAAAAAATATAAAATCATAATATATTATGTATATAACCTCGAACTGGCCGATTTCTTTTTTGATACATCATAATACAATATTCTAAAGCTAATAAACAAGAAACGTCAATTTTTGGTTCGGAAAAAAAAACTGGCAAAAAGCGTGAGTGTTAACCCACAAAATTGCTCGTTTTAGAAAAGATATAAAATCATAATATCTTAAGTATATAACCTCGAACTGGCCGATTTCTTTTTTGATACATCATAATACAATATTCTAAAGCTATTAAACAAGAAACGTCAATTTTTGGTTCGGAAAAAAAAACTGGCAAAAAGCGTGAGTGTTAACCCACAAAATTGCTCGTTTTAGAAAAAATATAAAATCATAATATCTTATATATATAAGCTCGAACTGACCGATTTCTTTTTTGATACATCATAATACAATATTCTAAAGCTAATAAACAAGAAACGTCAATTTTTGGTTCTGTAAAAAAATCTGGCAAAAAGCGTGAGTGTTAACCCACAAAATTGCTTGTTTTAGAAAAGATATAAAATCATAATATCTTAAGTATATAACCTCGAACTGGCCGATTTCTTTTTTGATACATCATAATACAATATTCTAAAGCTATTAAACAAGAAACGTCAATTTTTGGTTCGGAAAAAAAAACTGGCAAAAAGCGTGAGTGTTAACCCACAAAATTGCTCGTTTTAGAAAAAATATAAAATCATAATATCCTATATATATAACCTCGAACAGGCCGATTTCTTTTTTGATACATCATAATACAATATTCTAAAGCTAATAAACAAGAAACGTCAATTTTTGGTTCTGTAAAAAAATCTGGCAAAAAGCGTGAGTGTTAACCCACAAAATTGCTCGTTTTAGAAAACATATAAAATCATATAATAATAAGTATATAACCTCGAACTAGCCAATTTCTTTTTTGATATATCATAATACAATATTCTAAAGCTAATAAACAAGAAACGTCAATTTTTGGTTTGGAAAAAAATCTGGCAAAAAGCGTGAGTGTTAACCCACAAATTTGCTCGTTTTAGGAAAAATATAAAATCATAATATATTATGTATATAACCTCGAACTGGCCGATTTCTTTTTTGATACATCATAATACAATATTCTAAATCTAATAAACAAGAAACGTCAATTTTTGGTTCTGTAAAAAAATCTGGCAAAAAGCGTGAGTGTTAACCCATAAAATTGCTCGTTTTAGAAAAAATATAAAATCATAAAATCATAAGTATATAACCTCGAACTGGCCGATTTCTTTTTTGATGTATCATAATACAATATTCTAAAGCTAATAAACAAGAAACGTCAATTTTTGGTTCGGAAAAAAAAACTGGCAAAAAGCGTGAGTGTTAACCCACAAAATTGCTCGTTTTAGAAAAAATATAAAATCATAATATATTATGTATATAACCTCGAACTGGCCGATTTCTTTTTTGATACATCATAATACAATATTCTAAAGCTATTAAACAAGAAACGTCAATTTTTGGTTCGGAAAAAAAAACTGGCAAAAAGCGTGAGTGTTAACCCACAAAATTGCTCGTTTTAGAAAAAATATAAAATCATAATATCTTATATATATAACCTCGAACTGGCCGATTTCTTTTTTGATACATCATAATACAATATTCTAAAGCTAATAAACAAGAAACGTCAATTTTTGGTTCTGTAAAAAAATCTGGCAAAAAGCGTGAGTGTTAACCCACAAAATTGCTCGTTTTAGAAAACATATAAAATCATATAATAATAAGTATATAACCTCGAACTAGCCAATTTCTTTTTTGATATATCATAATACAATATTCTAAAGCTAATAAACAAGAAACGTCAATTTTTGGTTTGGAAAAAAATCTGGCAAAAAGCGTGAGTGTTAACCCACAAAATTGCTCGTTTTAGAAAAAATATAAAATCATAAAATCATAAGTATATAACCTCGAACTGGCCGATTTCTTTTTTGATACATCATAATACAATATTCTAAATCTAATAAACAAGAAACGTCAATTTTTGGTTCTGTAAAAAAATCTGGCAAAAAGCGTGAGTGTTAACCCATAAAATTGCTCGTTTTAGAAAAAATATAAAATCATAAAATCATAAGTATATAACCTCGAACTGGCCGATTTCTTTTTTGATGTATCATAATACAATATTCTAAAGCTAATAAACAAGAAACGTCAATTTTTGGTTCGGAAAAAAAAACTGGCAAAAAGCGTGAGTGTTAACCCACAAAATTGCTCGTTTTAGAAAAAATATAAAATCATAATATATTATGTATATAACCTCGAACTGGCCGATTTCTTTTTTGATACATCATAATACAATATTCTAAAGCTAATAAACAAGAAACGTCAATTTTTGGTTCGGAAAAAAAAACTGGCAAAAAGCGTGAGTGTTAACCCACAAAATTGCTCGTTTTAGAAAAAATATAAAATCATAAAATCATACGTATATAACCTCGAACTGGCCGATTTCTTTTTTGATACATCATAATACAATATTCTAAAGCTAATAAACAAGAAACGTCAATTTTTGGTTCTGTAAAAAAATCTGGCAAAAAGCGTGAGTGTTAACCCACAAAATTGCTCGTTTTAGAAAAGATATAAAATCATAATATCTTAAGTATATAACCTCGAACTGGCCGATTTCTTTTTTGATACATCATAATACAATATTCTAAAGCTATTAAACAAGAAACGTCAATTTTTGGTTCGGAAAAAAAAACTGGCAAAAAGCGTGAGTGTTAACCCACAAAATTGCTCGTTTTAGAAAAAATATAAAATCATAATATCTTATATATATAACCTCGAACTGGCCGATTTCTTTTTTGATACATCATAATACAATATTCTAAAGCTAATAAACAAGAAACGTCAATTTTTGGTTCTGTGAAAAAATCTGGCAAAAAGCGTGAGTGTTAACCCACAAAATTGCTTGTTTTAGAAAAGATATAAAATCATAATATCTTAAGTATATAACCTCGAACTGGCCGATTTCTTTTTTGATACATCATAATACAATATTCTAAAGCTATTAAACAAGAAACGTCAATTTTTGGTTCGGAAAAAAAAACTGGCAAAAAGCGTGAGTGTTAACCCACAAAATTGCTCGTTTTAGAAAAAATATAAAATCATAATATCTTATATATATAAGCTCGAACTGGCCGATTTCTTTTTTGATACATCATAATACAATATTCTAAAGCTAATAAACAAGAAACGTCAATTTTTGGTTCTGTAAAAAAATCTGGCAAAAAGCGTGAGTGTTAACCCACAAAATTGCTTGTTTTAGAAAAGATATAAAATCATAATATCTTAAGTATATAACCTCGAACTGGCCGATTTCTTTTTTGATACATCATAATACAATATTCTAAAGCTATTAAACAAGAAACGTCAATTTTTGGTTCGAAAAAAAAAACTGGCAAAAAGCGTGAGTGTTAACACACAAAATTGCTCGTTTTAGAAAAAATATAAAATTATAAAATCATACGTATATAACCTCGAACTGGCCGATTTCTTTTTTGATACATCATAATACAATATTCTAAAGCTAATAAACAAGAAACGTCAATTTTTGGTTCTGTAAAAAAATCTGGCAAAAAGCGTGAGTGTTAACCCACAAAATTGCTCGTTTTAGAAAACATATAAAATCATATAATCATAAGTATATAACCTCGAACTGGCCAATTTCTTTTTTGATATATCATAATACAATATACTAAAGCTAATAAACAAGAAACGTCAATTTTTGGTTTGGAAAAAAATCTGGCAAAAAGCGTGAGTGTTAACCCACAAATTTGCTCGTTTTAGAAAAAATATAAAATCATAATATATTATGTATATAACCTCGAACTGGCCGATTTCTTTTTTGATACATCGTAATACAATATTCTAAAGCTAATAAACAAGAAACGTCAATTTTTGGTTCGGAAAAAAAAACTGGCAAAAAGCGTGAGTGTTAACCCACAAAATTGCTCGTTTTAGAAAAAATATAAAATCATAAAATCATAAGTATATAACCTCGAACTGGCCGATTTCTTTTTTGATACATCATAATACAATATTCTAAATCTAATAAACAAGAAACGTCAATTTTTGGTTCTGTGAAAAAATCTGGCAAAAAGCGTGAGTGTTAACCCACAAAATTGCTCGTTTTAGAAAACATATAAAATCATAATATCTTAAGTATATAACCTCGAACTGGCCGATTTCTTTTTTGATACATCATAATACAATATTCTAAAGCTATTAAACAAAAAACGTCAATTTTTGGTTCGGAAAAAAAAACTGGCAATAAGCGTGAGTGTTAACCCACAAAATTGCTCGTTTTAGAAAAGATATAAAATCATAATATCTTAAGTATATAAACTCGAACTGGCCGATTTCTTTTTTGATACATCATAATACAATATTCTAAAGCTAATAAACAAGAAACGTCAATTTTTGGTTCTGTAAAAAAATCTGGCAAAAAGCGTGAGTGTTAACCCACAAAATTGCTCGTTTTAGAAAACATATAAAATCATATAATCATAAGTATATAACCTCGAACTGGCCAATTTCTTTTTTGATATATCATAATACAATATTCTAAAGCTAATAAATAAGAAACGTCAATTTTTGGTTTGGAAAAAAATCTGGCAAAAAGCCTGAGTGTTAACCCACAAATTTGCTCGTTTTAGAAAAGATATAAAATCATAATATCTTAAGTATATAACCTCGAACTGGCCGATTTCTTTTTTGATACATCATAATACAATATTCTAAAGCTATTAAACAAGAAACGTCAATTTTTGGTTCGGAAAAAAAACTGGCAAAAAGCGTGAGTGTTAACCCACAAAATTGCTCGTTTTAGAAAAAATATAAAATCATAATATCATACGTATATAACCTCGAACTGGCCGATTTCTTTTTTGATACATCATAATACAATATTCTAAAGCTAATAAACAAGAAACGTCAATTTTTGGTTCTGTAAAAAAATCTGGCAAAAAGCGTGAGTGTTAACCCACAAAATTGCTCGTTTTAGAAAAGATATAAAATCATAATATCTTAAGTATATAACCTCGAACTGGCCGATTTCTTTTTTGATACATCATAATACAATATTCTAAAGCTATTAAACAAGAAACGTCAATTTTTGGTTCGGAAAAAAAAACTGGCAAAAAGCGTGAGTGTTAACCCACAAAATTGCTCGTTTTAGAAAAAATATAAAATCATAAAATCATACGTATATAACCTCGAACTGGCCGATTTCTTTTTTGATACATCATAATACAATATTCTAAAACTAATAAACAAGAAACGTCAATTTTTGGTTCTGTAAAAAAATCTGGCAAAAAGCGTGAGTGTTAACCCACAAAATTGCTCGTTTTAGAAAAGATATAAAATCATAATATCTTAAGTATATAACCTCGAACTGGCCGATTTCTTTTTTGATACATCATAATACAATATTCTAAAGCTAATAAACAAGAAACGTCAATTTTTGGTTCTGTAAAAAAATCTGGCAAAAAGCGTGAGTGTTAACCCATAAAATTGCTCGTTTTAGAAAAAATATAAAATCATAAAATCATAAGTATATAACCTCGAACTGGCCGATTTCTTTTTTGATGTATCATAATACAATATTCTAAAGCTAATAAACAAGAAACGTCAATTTTTGGTTCGGAAAAAAAAACTGGCAAAAAGCGTGAGTGTTAACCCACAAAATTGCTCGTTTTAGAAAAAATATAAAATCATAATATATTATGTATATAACCTCGAACTGGCCGATTTCTTTTTTGATACATCATAATACAATATTCTAAAGCTAATAAACAAGAAACGTCAATTTTTGGTTCGGAAAAAAAAACTGGCAAAAAGCGTGAGTGTTAACCCACAAAATTGCTCGTTTTAGAAAAAATATAAAATCATAAAATCATACGTATATAACCTCGAACTGGCCGATTTCTTTTTTGATACATCATAATACAATATTCTAAAGCTAATAAACAAGAAACGTCAATTTTTGGTTCTGTAAAAAAATCTGGCAAAAAGCGTGAGTGTTAACCCACAAAATTGCTCGTTTTAGAAAAGATATAAAATCATAATATCTTAAGTATATAACCTCGAACTGGCCGATTTCTTTTTTGATACATCATAATACAATATTCTAAAGCTATTAAACAAGAAACGTCAATTTTTGGTTCGGAAAAAAAAACTGGCAAAAAGCGTGAGTGTTAACCCACAAAATTGCTCGTTTTAGAAAAAATATAAAATCATAATATCTTATATATATAAGCTCGAACTGACCGATTTCTTTTTTGATACATCATAATACAATATTCTAAAGCTAATAAACAAGAAACGTCAATTTTTGGTTCTGTAAAAAAATCTGGCAAAAAGCGTGAGTGTTAACCCACAAAATTGCTTGTTTTAGAAAAGATATAAAATCATAATATCTTAAGTATATAACCTCGAACTGGCCGATTTCTTTTTTGATACATCATAATACAATATTCTAAAGCTATTAAACAAGAAACGTCAATTTTTGGTTCGGAAAAAAAAACTGGCAAAAAGCGTGAGTGTTAACCCACAAAATTGCTCGTTTTAGAAAAAATATAAAATCATAATATCTTATATATATAACCTCGAACAGGCCGATTTCTTTTTTGATACATCATAATACAATATTCTAAAGCTAATAAACAAGAAACGTCAATTTTTGGTTCTGTAAAAAAATCTGGCAAAAAGCGTGAGTGTTAACCCACAAAATTGCTCGTTTTAGAAAACATATAAAATCATATAATAATAAGTATATAACCTCGAACTAGCCAATTTCTTTTTTGATATATCATAATACAATATTCTAAAGCTAATAAACAAGAAACGTCAATTTTTGGTTTGGAAAAAAATCTGGCAAAAAGCGTGAGTGTTAACCCACAAAATTGCTCGTTTTAGAAAAAATATAAAATCATAAAATCATAAGTATATAACCTCGAACTGGCCGATTTCTTTTTTGATACATCATAATACAATATTCTAAATCTAATAAACAAGAAACGTCAATTTTTGGTTCTGTAAAAAAATCTGGCAAAAAGCGTGAGTGTTAACCCATAAAATTGCTCGTTTTAGAAAAAATATAAAATCATAAAATCATAAGTATATAACCTCGAACTGGCCGATTTCTTTTTTGATGTATCATAATACAATATTCTAAAGCTAATAAACAAGAAACGTCAATTTTTGGTTCGGAAAAAAAAACTGGCAAAAAGCGTGAGTGTTAACCCACAAAATTGCTCGTTTTAGAAAAAATATAAAATCATAATATATTATGTATATAACCTCGAACTGGCCGATTTCTTTTTTGATACATCATAATACAATATTCTAAAGCTAATAAACAAGAAACGTCAATTTTTGGTTCGGAAAAAAAAACTGGCAAAAAGCGTGAGTGTTAACCCACAAAATTGCTCGTTTTAGAAAAAATATAAAATCATAAAATCATACGTATATAACCTCGAACTGGCCGATTTCTTTTTTGATACATCATAATACAATATTCTAAAGCTAATAAACAAGAAACGTCAATTTTTGGTTCTGTAAAAAAATCTGGCAAAAAGCGTGAGTGTTAACCCACAAAATTGCTCGTTTTAGAAAAGATATAAAATCATAATATCTTAAGTATATAACCTCGAACTGGCCGATTTCTTTTTTGATACATCATAATACAATATTCTAAAGCTATTAAACAAGAAACGTCAATTTTTGGTTCGGAAAAAAAAACTGGCAAAAAGCGTGAGTGTTAACCCACAAAATTGCTCGTTTTAGAAAAAATATAAAATCATAATATCTTATATATATAACCTCGAACTGGCCGATTTCTTTTTTGATACATCATAATACAATATTCTAAAGCTAATAAACAAGAAACGTCAATTTTTGGTTCTGTGAAAAAATCTGGCAAAAAGCGTGAGTGTTAACCCACAAAATTGCTTGTTTTAGAAAAGATATAAAATCATAATATCTTAAGTATATAACCTCGAACTGGCCGATTTCTTTTTTGATACATCATAATACAATATTCTAAAGCTATTAAACAAGAAACGTCAATTTTTGGTTCGGAAAAAAAAACTGGCAAAAAGCGTGAGTGTTAACCCACAAAATTGCTCGTTTTAGAAAAAATATAAAATCATAAAATCATACGTATATAACCTCGAACTGGCCGATTTCTTTTTTGATACATCATAATACAATATTCTAAAACTAATAAACAAGAAACGTCAATTTTTGGTTCTGTAAAAAAATCTGGGAAAAAGCGTGAGTGTTAACCCAGAAAATTGCTTGTTTTAGAAAAGATATAAAATCATAATATCTTAAGTATATAACCTCGAACTGGCCGATTTCTTTTTTGATACATCATAATACAATATTCTAAAGCTATTAAACAAGAAACGTCAATTTTTGGTTCGAAAAAAAAACTGGCAAAAAGCGTGAGTGTTAACACACAAAATTGCTCGTTTTAGAAAAAATATAAAATTATAAAATCATACGTATATAACCTCGAACTGGCCGATTTCTTTTTTGATACATCATAATACAATATTCTAAAGCTAATAAACAAGAAACGTCAATTTTTGGTTCTGTAAAAAAATCTGGCAAAAAGCGTGAGTGTTAACCCACAAAATTGCTCGTTTTAGAAAACATATAAAATCATATAATCATAAGTATATAACCTCGAACTGGCCAATTTCTTTTTTGATATATCATAATACAATATACTAAAGCTAATAAACAAGAAACGTCAATTTTTGGTTTGGAAAAAAATCTGGCAAAAAGCGTGAGTGTTAACCCACAAATTTGCTCGTTTTAGAAAAAATATAAAATCATAATATATTATGTATATAACCTCGAACTGGCCGATTTCTTTTTTGATACATCGTAATACAATATTCTAAAGCTAATAAACAAGAAACGTCAATTTTTGGTTCGGAAAAAAAAACTGGCAAAAAGCGTGAGTGTTAACCCACAAAATTGCTCGTTTTAGAAAAAATATAAAATCATAAAATCATAAGTATATAACCTTGAACTGGCCGATTTCTTTTTTGATACATCATAATACAATATTCTAAATCTAATAAACAAGAAACGTCAATTTTTGGTTCTGTGAAAAAATCTGGCAAAAAGCGTGAGTGTTAACCCACAAAATTGCTCGTTTTAGAAAACATATAAAATCATAATATCTTAAGTATATAACCTCGAACTGGCCGATTTCTTTTTTGATACATCATAATACAATATTCTAAAGCTATTAAACAAAAAACGTCAATTTTTGGTTCGGAAAAAAAAACTGGCAATAAGCGTGAGTGTTAACCCACAAAATTGTTCGTTTTAGAAAAGATATAAAATCATAATATCTTAAGTATATAAACTCGAACTGGCCGATTTCTTTTTTGATACATCATAATACAATATTCTAAAGCTAATAAACAAGAAACGTCAATTTTTGGTTCTGTAAAAAAATCTGGCAAAAAGCGTGAGTGTTAACCCACAAAATTGCTCGTTTTAGAAAACATATAAAATCATATAATCATAAGTATATAACCTCGAACTGGCCAATTTCTTTTTTGATATAGTATAATACAATATTCTAAAGCTAATAAATAAGAAACGTCAATTTTTGGTTTGGAAAAAAATCTGGCAAAAAGCCTGAGTGTTAACCCACAAATTTGCTCGTTTTAGAAAAGATATAAAATCATAATATCTTAAGTATATAACCTCGAACTGGCCGATTTCTTTTTTGATACATCATAATACAATATTCTAAAGCTATTAAACAAGAAACGTCAATTTTTGGTTCGGAAAAAAAACTGGCAAAAAGCGTGAGTGTTAACCCACAAAATTGCTCGTTTTAGAAAAAATATAAAATCATAATATCATACGTATATAACCTCGAACTGGCCGATTTCTTTTTTGATACATCATAATACAATATTCTAAAGCTAATAAACAAGAAACGTCAATTTTTGGTTCTGTAAAAAAATCTGGCAAAAAGCGTGAGTGTTAACCCACAAAATTGCTCGTTTTAGAAAAGATATAAAATCATAATATCTTAAGTATATAACCTCGAACTGGCCGATTTCTTTTTTGATACATCATAATACAATATTCTAAAGCTATTAAACAAGAAACGTCAATTTTTGGTTCGGAAAAAAAAACTGGCAAAAAGCGTGAGTGTTAACCCACAAAATTGCTCGTTTTAGAAAAAATATAAAATCATAAAATCATAAGTATATAACCTCGAACTGGCCGATTTCTTTTTTGATACATCGTAATACAATATTCTAAAGCTAATAAACAAGAAACGTCAATTTTTGGTTCGGAAAAAAAAACTGGCAAAAAGCGTGAGTGTTAACCCACAAAATTGCTCGTTTTAGAAAAAATATAAAATCATAAAATCATAAGTATATAACCTTGAACTGGCCGATTTCTTTTTTGATACATCATAATACAATATTCTAAATCTAATAAACAAGAAACGTCAATTTTTGGTTCTGTGAAAAAATCTGGCAAAAAGCGTGAGTGTTAACCCACAAAATTGCTCGTTTTAGAAAACATATAAAATCATAATATCTTAAGTATATAACCTCGAACTGGCCGATTTCTTTTTTGATACATCATAATACAATATTCTAAAGCTATTAAACAAAAAACGTCAATTTTTGGTTCGGAAAAAAAAACTGGCAATAAGCGTGAGTGTTAACCCACAAAATTGTTCGTTTTAGAAAAGATATAAAATCATAATATCTTAAGTATATAAACTCGAACTGGCCGATTTCTTTTTTGATACATCATAATACAATATTCTAAAGCTAATAAACAAGAAACGTCAATTTTTGGTTCTGTAAAAAAATCTGGCAAAAAGCGTGAGTGTTAACCCACAAAATTGCTCGTTTTAGAAAACATATAAAATCATATAATCATAAGTATATAACCTCGAACTGGCCAATTTCTTTTTTGATATAGTATAATACAATATTCTAAAGCTAATAAATAAGAAACGTCAATTTTTGGTTTGGAAAAAAATCTGGCAAAAAGCCTGAGTGTTAACCCACAAATTTGCTCGTTTTAGAAAAGATATAAAATCATAATATCTTAAGTATATAACCTCGAACTGGCCGATTTCTTTTTTGATACATCATAATACAATATTCTAAAGCTATTAAACAAGAAACGTCAATTTTTGGTTCGGAAAAAAAACTGGCAAAAAGCGTGAGTGTTAACCCACAAAATTGCTCGTTTTAGAAAAAATATAAAATCATAATATCATACGTATATAACCTCGAACTGGCCGATTTCTTTTTTGATACATCATAATACAATATTCTAAAGCTAATAAACAAGAAACGTCAATTTTTGGTTCTGTAAAAAAATCTGGCAAAAAGCGTGAGTGTTAACCCACAAAATTGCTCGTTTTAGAAAAGATATAAAATCATAATATCTTAAGTATATAACCTCGAACTGGCCGATTTCTTTTTTGATACATCATAATACAATATTCTAAAGCTATTAAACAAGAAACGTCAATTTTTGGTTCGGAAAAAAAAACTGGCAAAAAGCGTGAGTGTTAACCCACAAAATTGCTCGTTTTAGAAAAAATATAAAATCATAAAATCATACGTATATAACCTCGAACTGGCCGATTTCTTTTTTGATACATCATAATACAATATTCTAAAACTAATAAACAAGAAACGTCAATTTTTGGTTCTGTAAAAAAATCTGGGAAAAAGCGTGAGTGTTAACCCAGAAAATTGCTTGTTTTAGAAAAGATATAAAATCATAATATCTTAAGTATATAACCTCGAACTGGCCGATTTCTTTTTTGATACATCATAATACAATATTCTAAAGCTATTAAACAAGAAACGTCAATTTTTGGTTCGAAAAAAAAACTGGCAAAAAGCGTGAGTGTTAACACACAAAATTGCTCGTTTTAGAAAAAATATAAAATTATAAAATCATACGTATATAACCTCGAACTGGCCGATTTCTTTTTTGATACATCAT
Source organism: Nemophila menziesii (assembly GCA_029959085.1). NCBI lineage: Eukaryota > Viridiplantae > Streptophyta > Magnoliopsida > Boraginales > Hydrophyllaceae > Nemophila > Nemophila menziesii. The sequence continues at coordinate 21,614,942 of JARWIR010000022.1, read as the reverse complement.
AATACAATATTCTAAAGCTAATAAACAAGAAACGTCAATTTTTGGTTCTGTAAAAAAATCTGGCAAAAAGCGTGAGTGTTAACCCACAAAATTGCTCGTTTTAGAAAACATATAAAATCATATAATCATAAGTATATAACCTCGAACTGGCCAATTTCTTTTTTGATATATCATAATACAATATACTAAAGCTAATAAACAAGAAACGTCAATTTTTGGTTTGGAAAAAAATCTGGCAAAAAGCGTGAGTGTTAACCCACAAATTTGCTCGTTTTAGAAAAAATATAAAATCATAATATATTATGTATATAACCTCGAACTGGCCGATTTCTTTTTTGATACATCGTAATACAATATTCTAAAGCTAATAAACAAGAAACGTCAATTTTTGGTTCGGAAAAAAAAACTGGCAAAAAGCGTGAGTGTTAACCCACAAAATTGCTCGTTTTAGAAAAAATATAAAATCATAAAATCATAAGTATATAACCTTGAACTGGCCGATTTCTTTTTTGATACATCATAATACAATATTCTAAATCTAATAAACAAGAAACGTCAATTTTTGGTTCTGTGAAAAAATCTGGCAAAAAGCGTGAGTGTTAACCCACAAAATTGCTCGTTTTAGAAAACATATAAAATCATAATATCTTAAGTATATAACCTCGAACTGGCCGATTTCTTTTTTGATACATCATAATACAATATTCTAAAGCTATTAAACAAAAAACGTCAATTTTTGGTTCGGAAAAAAAAACTGGCAATAAGCGTGAGTGTTAACCCACAAAATTGTTCGTTTTAGAAAAGATATAAAATCATAATATCTTAAGTATATAAACTCGAACTGGCCGATTTCTTTTTTGATACATCATAATACAATATTCTAAAGCTAATAAACAAGAAACGTCAATTTTTGGTTCTGTAAAAAAATCTGGCAAAAAGCGTGAGTGTTAACCCACAAAATTGCTCGTTTTAGAAAACATATAAAATCATATAATCATAAGTATATAACCTCGAACTGGCCAATTTCTTTTTTGATATAGTATAATACAATATTCTAAAGCTAATAAATAAGAAACGTCAATTTTTGGTTTGGAAAAAAATCTGGCAAAAAGCCTGAGTGTTAACCCACAAATTTGCTCGTTTTAGAAAAGATATAAAATCATAATATCTTAAGTATATAACCTCGAACTGGCCGATTTCTTTTTTGATACATCATAATACAATATTCTAAAGCTATTAAACAAGAAACGTCAATTTTTGGTTCGGAAAAAAAACTGGCAAAAAGCGTGAGTGTTAACCCACAAAATTGCTCGTTTTAGAAAAAATATAAAATCATAATATCATACGTATATAACCTCGAACTGGCCGATTTCTTTTTTGATACATCATAATACAATATTCTAAAGCTAATAAACAAGAAACGTCAATTTTTGGTTCTGTAAAAAAATCTGGCAAAAAGCGTGAGTGTTAACCCACAAAATTGCTCGTTTTAGAAAACATATAAAATCATATAATCATAAGTATTTAACCTCGAACTGGCCAATTTCTTTTTTGATATATCATAATACAATATACTAAAGCTAATAAACAAGAAACGTCAATTTTTGGTTTGGAAAAAAATCTGGCAAAAAGTGTGAGTGTTAACCCACAAATTTGCTCGTTTTAGAAAAAATATAAAATCATAATATATTATGTATATAACCTCGAACTGGCCGATTTCTTTTTTGATACATCGTAATACAATATTCTAAAGCTAATAAACAAGAAACGTCAATTTTTGGTTCGGAAAAAAAAACTGGCAAAAAGTGTGAGTGTTAACCCAAAAAATTGCTCGTTTTAGAAAAAATATAAAATCATAAAATCATAAGTATATAACCTCGAACTGGCCGATTTCTTTTTTGATACATCATAATACAATATTCTAAATCTAATAAACAAGAAACGTCAATTTTTGGTTCTGTGAAAAAATCTGGCAAAAAGCGTGAGTGTTAACCCACAAAATTGCTCGTTTTAGAAAACATATAAAATCATAATATCTTAAGTATATAACCTCGAACTGGCCGATTTCTTTTTTGATACATCATAATACAATATTCTAAAGCTATTAAACAAAAAACGTCAATTTTTGGTTCGGAAAAAAAAACTGGCAATAAGCGTGAGTGTTAACCCACAAAATTGCTCGTTTTAGAAAAGATATAAAATCATAATATCTTAAGTATATAAACTCGAACTGGCCGATTTCTTTTTTGATACATCATAATACAATATTCTAAAGCTAATAAACAAGAAACGTCAATTTTTGGTTCTGTAAAAAAATCTGGCAAAAAGCGTGAGTGTTAACCCACAAAATTGCTCGTTTTAGAAAACATATAAAATCATATAATCATAAGTATATAACCTCGAACTGGCCAATTTCTTTTTTGATATATCATAATACAATATTCTAAAGCTAATAAACAAGAAACGTCAATTTTTGGTTTGGAAAAAAATCTGGCAAAAAGCGTGAGTGTTAACCCACAAATTTGCTCGTTTTAGAAAAAATATAAAATCATAAAATCATAAGTATATAACCTCGAACTGGCCGATTTCTTTTTTGATACATCATAATACAATATTCTAAAGCTAATAAACAAGAAACGTCAATTTTTGGTTCGGAAAAAAAACTGGCAAAAAGCGTGAGTGTTAACACACAAAATTGCTCGTTTTAGAAAAAATATAAAATCATAAAATCATACGTATATAACCTCGAACTGGCCGATTTCTTTTTTGATATATCATAATACAATATTCTAAAGCTAATAAACAAGAAACGTCAATTTTTGGTTCTGTAAAAAAATCTGGCAAAAAGCGTGAGTGTTAACCCACAAAATTGCTCGTTTTAGAAAAGATATAAAATCATAATATCTTAAGTATATAACCTCGAACTGGCCGATTTCTTTTTTTATACATCATAATACAATATTCTAAAGCTAATAAACAAGAAACGTCAATTTTTGGTTCTGTAAAAAAATCTGGCAAAAAGCGTGAGTGTTAACCCACAAAATTGCTCGTTTTAGAAAACATATAAAATCATATAATCATAAGTATATAACCTCGAACTGGCCAATTTCTTTTTTGATATATCATAATACAATATTCTTAAGCTAATAAACAAGAAACGTCAATTTTTGGTTTGGAAAAAAATCTGGCAAAAAGCGTGAGTGTTAACCCACAAATTTGCTCGTTTTAGAAAAAATATAAAATCATAATATATTATGTATATAACCTCGAACTGGCCGATTTCTTTTTTGATACATCGTAATACAATATTCTAAAGCTAATAAACAAGAAACGTCAATTTTTGGTTCGGAAAAAAAAACTGGCAAAAAGTGTGAGTAACCCACAAAATTGCTCGTTTTAGAAAAAATATAAAATCATAAAATCATAAGTATATAACCTCGAACTGTCCGATTTCTTTTTCGATACATCATAATACAATATTCTAAATCTAATAAACAAGAAACGTCAATTTTTGGTTCTGTGAAAAAATCTGGCAAAAAGCGTGAGTGTTAACCCACAAAATTGCTCGTTTTAGAAAACATATAAAATCATAATATCTTAAGTATATAACCTCGAACTGGCCGATTTCTTTTTTGATACATCATAATACAATATTCTAAAGCTATTAAACAAGAAACGTCAATTTTTGGTTCGGAAAAAAAAACTGGCAATAAGCGTGAGTGTTAACCCACAAAATTGCTCGTTTTAGAAAAGATATAAAATCATAATATCTTAAGTATATAAACTCGAACTGGCCGATTTCTTTTTTGATACATCATAATACAATATTCTAAAGCTAATAAACAAGAAACGTCAATTTTTGGTTCTGTAGAAAAATCTGGCAAAAAGCTTGAGTGTTAACCCACAAAATTGCTCGTTTTAGAAAACATATAAAATCATATAATCATAAGTATATAACCTCGAATTGGCCAATTTCTTTTTTGATATATCATAATACAATATTCTAAAGCTAATAAACAAGAAACGTCAATTTTTGGTTTGGAAAAAAATCTGGCAAAAAGCGTGAGTGTTAACCCACAAATTTGCTCGTTTTAGAAAAAATATAAAATCATAATATATTATGTATATAACCTCGAACTGGCCGATTTCTTTTTTGATACATCATAATACAATATTCTAAAGCTAATAAACAAGAAACGTCAATTTTTGGTTCTGTGAAAAAATCTGGCAAAAAGCGTGAGTGTTAACCCACAAAATTGCTCGTTTTAGAAAACATATAAAATCATAATATCTTAAGTATATAACCTCGAACTGGCCGATTTCTTTTTTGATACATCATAATACAATATTCTAAAGCTATTAAACAAAAAACGTCAATTTTTGGTTCGGAAAAAAAAACTGGCAATAAGCGTGAGTGTTAACCCACAAAATTGCTCGTTTTAGAAAAGATATAAAATCATAATATCTTAAGTATATAAACTCGAACTGGCCGATTTCTTTTTTGATACATCATAATACTATATTCTAAAGCTAATAAACAAGAAACGTCAATTTTTGGTTCTGTAAAAAAATCTGGCAAAAAGCGTGAGTGTTAACCCACAAAATTGCTCGTTTTAGAAAACATATAAAATCATATAATCATAAGTATATAACCTCGAACTGGCCGATTTCTTTTTTGATATATCATAATACAATATTCTAAAGCTAATAAACAAGAAACGTCAATTTTTGGTTTGGAAAAAAATCTGGCATAAAGAGTGAGTGTTAACCCACAAAATTTGCTCGTTTTAGAAAAAATATAAAATCATAATATATTATGTATATAACCTCGAACTGGCCGATTTCTTTTTTGATACATCATAATACAATATTCTAAAGCTAATAAACAAGAAACGTCAATTTTTGGTTCGGAAAAAAAAACTGGCAAAAAGTGTGAGTGTTAACCCAAAAAATTGCTCGTTTTAGAAAAAATATAAAATCATAAAATCATAAGTATATAACCTCGAACTGGCCGATTTCTTTTTTGATACATCATAATACAATATTCTAAATCTAATAAACAAGAAACGTCAATTTTTGGTTCTGTGAAAAAATCTGGCAAAAAGCGTGAGTGTTAACCCACAAAATTGCTCGTTTTAGAAAACATATAAAATCATAATATCTTAAGTATATAACCTCGAACTGGCCGATTTCTTTTTTGATACATCATAATACAATATTCTAAAGCTATTAAACAAAAAACGTCAATTTTTGGTTCGGAAAAAAAACTGGCAATAAGCGTGAGTGTTAACCCACAAAATTGCTCGTTTTAGAAAAGATATAAAATCATAATATCTTAAGTATATAAACTCGAACTGGCCGATTTCTTTTTTGATACATCATAATACAATATTCTAAAGCTAATAAACAAGAAACGTCAATTTTTGGTTCTGTAAAAAAATCTGGCAAAAAGCGTGAGTGTTAACCCACAAAATTGCTCGTTTTAGAAAACATATAAAATCATATAATCATAAGTATATAACCTCGAACTGGCCAATTTCTTTTTTGATATATCATAATACAATATTCTAAAGCTAATAAACAAGAAACGTCAATTTTTGGTTTGGAAAAAAATCTGGCAAAAAGCGTGAGTGTTAACCCACAAATTTGCTCGTTTTAGAAAAAATATAAAATCATAAAATCATAAGTATATAACCTCGAACTGGCCGATTTCTTTTTTGATACATCATAATACAATATTCTAAAGCTAATAAACAAGAAACGTCAATTTTTGGTTCGGAAAAAAAACTGGCAAAAAGCGTGAGTAACCCACAAAATTGCTCGTTTTAGAAAAAATATAAAATCATAAAATCATACGTATATAACCTCGAACTGGCCGATTTCTTTTTTGATATATCATAATACAATATTCTAAAGCTAATAAACAAGAAACGTCAATTTTTGGTTCTGTAAAAAAATCTGGCAAAAAGCGTGAGTGTTAACCCACAAAATTGCTCGTTTTAGAAAAGATATAAAATCATAATATCTTAAGTATATAACCTCGAACTGGCCGATTTCTTTTTTTATACATCATAATACAATATTCTAAAGCTAATAAACAAGAAACGTCAATTTTTGGTTCTGTAAAAAAATCTGGCAAAAAGCGTGAGTGTTAACCCACAAAATTGCTCGTTTTAGAAAACATATAAAATCATATAATCATAAGTATATAACCTCGAACTGGCCAATTTCTTTTTTGATATATCATAATACAATATTCTTAAGCTAATAAACAAGAAACGTCAATTTTTGGTTTGGAAAAAAATCTGGCAAAAAGCGTGAGTGTTAACCCACAAATTTGCTCGTTTTAGAAAAAATATAAAATCATAATATATTATGTATATAACCTCGAACTGGCCGATTTCTTTTTTGATACATCGTAATACAATATTCTAAAGCTAATAAACAAGAAACGTCAATTTTTGGTTCGGAAAAAAAAACTGGCAAAAAGTGTGAGTAACCCACAAAATTGCTCGTTTTAGAAAAAATATAAAATCATAAAATCATAAGTATATAACCTCGAACTGTCCGATTTCTTTTTCGATACATCATAATACAATATTCTAAATCTAATAAACAAGAAACGTCAATTTTTGGTTCTGTGAAAAAATCTGGCAAAAAGCGTGAGTGTTAACCCACAAAATTGCTCGTTTTAGAAAACATATAAAATCATAATATCTTAAGTATATAACCTCGAACTGGCCGATTTCTTTTTTGATACATCATAATACAATATTCTAAAGCTATTAAACAAGAAACGTCAATTTTTGGTTCGGAAAAAAAAACTGGCAATAAGCGTGAGTGTTAACCCACAAAATTGCTCGTTTTAGAAAAGATATAAAATCATAATATCTTAAGTATATAAACTCGAACTGGCCGATTTCTTTTTTGATACATCATAATACAATATTCTAAAGCTAATAAACAAGAAACGTCAATTTTTGGTTCTGTAGAAAAATCTGGCAAAAAGCTTGAGTGTTAACCCACAAAATTGCTCGTTTTAGAAAACATATAAAATCATATAATCATAAGTATATAACCTCGAATTGGCCAATTTCTTTTTTGATATATCATAATACAATATTCTAAAGCTAATAAACAAGAAACGTCAATTTTTGGTTTGGAAAAAAATCTGGCAAAAAGCGTGAGTGTTAACCCACAAATTTGCTCGTTTTAGAAAAAATATAAAATCATAATATATTATGTATATAACCTCGAACTGGCCGATTTCTTTTTTGATACATCATAATACAATATTCTAAAGCTAATAAACAAGAAACGTCAATTTTTGGTTCTGTGAAAAAATCTGGCAAAAAGCGTGAGTGTTAACCCACAAAATTGCTCGTTTTAGAAAACATATAAAATCATAATATCTTAAGTATATAACCTCGAACTGGCCGATTTCTTTTTTGATACATCATAATACAATATTCTAAAGCTATTAAACAAAAAACGTCAATTTTTGGTTCGGAAAAAAAAACTGGCAATAAGCGTGAGTGTTAACCCACAAAATTGCTCGTTTTAGAAAAGATATAAAATCATAATATCTTAAGTATATAAACTCGAACTGGCCGATTTCTTTTTTGATACATCATAATACTATATTCTAAAGCTAATAAACAAGAAACGTCAATTTTTGGTTCTGTAAAAAAATCTGGCAAAAAGCGTGAGTGTTAACCCACAAAATTGCTCGTTTTAGAAAACATATAAAATCATATAATCATAAGTATATAACCTCGAACTGGCCGATTTCTTTTTTGATATATCATAATACAATATTCTAAAGCTAATAAACAAGAAACGTCAATTTTTGGTTTGGAAAAAAATCTGGCATAAAGAGTGAGTGTTAACCCACAAAATTTGCTCGTTTTAGAAAAAATATAAAATCATAATATATTATGTATATAACCTCGAACTGGCCGATTTCTTTTTTGATACATCATAATACAATATTCTAAAGCTAATAAACAAGAAACGTCAATTTTTGGTTCGGAAAAAAAAACTGGCAAAAAGCGTGAGTGTTAACCCACAAAATTGCTCGTTTTAGAAAAGATATAAAATCATAATATCTTAAGTATATAACCGCGAACTGGCCGATTTCTTTTTTTATACATCATAATACAATATTCTAAAGCTAATAAACAAGAAACGTCAATTTTTGGTTCTGTAAAAAAAATCTGGCAAAAAGCGTGAGTGTTAACCCACAAAATTGCTCGTTTTAGAAAACATATAAAATCATATAATCATAAGTATATAACCTCGAACTGGCCAATTTCTTTTTTGATATATCATAATACAATATTCTAAAGCTAATAAACAAGAAACGTCAATTTTTGGTTTGGAAAAAAATCTGGCAAAAAGCGTGAGTGTTAACCCACAAATTTGCTCGTTTTAGAAAAAATATAAAATCATAATATATTATGTATATAACCTCGAACTGGCCAATTTCTTTTTTGATACATCGTAATACAATATTCTAAAGCTAATAAACAAGAAACGTCAATTTTTGGTTCGGAAAAAAAAACTGGCAAAAAGCGTGAGTGTTAACACACAAAATTGCTCGTTTTAGAAAAAATATAAAATCATAAAATCATACGTATATAACCTCGAACTGGCCGATTTCTTTTTTGATACATCATAATACAATATTCTAAAGCTAATAAACAAGAAACGTCAATTTTTGGTTCTGTGAAAAAATCTGGCAAAAAGCGTGAGTGTTAACCCACAAAATTGCTCGTTTTAGAAAACATATAAAATCATAATATCTTAAGTATATAACCTCGAACTGGCCGATTTCTTTTTTGATACATCATAATACAATATTCTTTAGCTATTAAACAAAAAACGTCAATTTTTGGTTCGGAAAAAAAAACTGGCAATAAGCGTGAGTGTTAACCCACAAAATTGCTCGTTCTAGAAAAGATATAAAATCATAATATCTTAAGTATATAAACTCGAACTGGAGATTTCTTTTTTGATACATCTTAATACAATATTCTAAAGCTAATAAACAAGAAACGTCAATTTTTGGTTCTGTAGAAAAATCTGGCAAAAAGCGTGAGTGTTATTAACCCACAAAATTGCTCGTTTTAGAAAACATATAAAATCATATAATCATAAGTATATAACCTCGAATTGGCCAATTTCTTTTTTGATATATCATAATACAATATTCTAAAGCTAATAAACAAGAAACGTCAATTTTTGGTTTGGAAAAAAATCTGGCAAAAAGCGTGAGTGTTAACCCACAAATTTGCTCGTTTTAGAAAAAATATAAAATCATAATATATTATGTATATAACCTCGAACTGGCCGATTTCTTTTTTGATACATCATAATACAATATTCTAAAGCTAATAAACAAGAAACGTCAATTTTTGGTTCTGTGAAAAAATCTGGCAAAAAGCGTGAGTGTTAACCCACAAAATTGCTCGTTTTAGAAAACATATAAAATCATAATATCTTAAGTATATAACCTCGAACTGGCCGATTTCTTTTTTGATACATCATAATACAATATTCTAAAGCTATTAAACAAAAAACGTCAATTTTTGGTTCGGAAAAAAAAACTGGCAATAAGCGTGAGTGTTAACCCACAAAATTGCTCGTTTTAGAAAAGATATAAAATCATAATATCTTAAGTATATAAACTCGAACTGGCCGATTTCTTTTTTGATACATCATAATACAATATTCTAAAGCTAATAAACAAGAAACGTCAATTTTTGGTTCTGTAAAAAAATCTGGCAAAAAGCGTGAGTGTTAACCCACAAAATTGCTCGTTTTAGAAAACATATAAAATCATATAATCATAAGTATATAACCTCGAACTGGCCAATTTCTTTTTTGATATATCATAATACAATATTCTAAAGCTAATAAACAAGAAACGTCAATTTTTGGTTTGGAAAAAAATCTGGCAAAAAGCGTGAGTGTTAACCCACAAATTTGCTCGTTTTAGAAAAAATATAAAATCATAATATATTATGTATATAACCTCGAACTGGCCGATTTCTTTTTCGATACATCGTAATACAATATTCTAAAGCTAATAAACAAGAAACGTCAATTTTTGGTTCGGAAAAAAAAACTGGCAAAAAGTGTGAGTGTTAACCCACAAAATTGCTCGTTTTAGAAAAAATATAAAATCATAAAATCATAAGTATATAACCTCGAACTGGCCGATTTCTTTTTTGATACATCATAATACAATATTCTAAATCTAATAAACAAGAAACGTCAATTTTTGGTTCTGTGAAAAAATCTGGCAAAAAGCGTGAGTGTTAACCCACAAAATTGCTCGTTTTAGAAAACATATAAAATCATAATATCTTAAGTATATAACCTCGAACTGGCCGATTTCTTTTTTGATACATCATAATACAATATTCTAAAGCTATTAAACAAAAAACGTCAATTTTTGGTTCGGAAAAAAAACTGGCAATAAGCGTGAGTGTTAACCCACAAAATTGCTCGTTTTATAAAAGATATAAAATCATAATATCTTAAGTATATAAACTCGAACTGGCCGATTTCTTTTTTGATACATCATAATACAATATTCTAAAGCTAATAAACAAGAAACGTCAATTTTTGGTTCTGTAGAAAAATCTGGCAAAAAGCGTGAGTGTTAACCCACAAAATTGCTCGTTTTAGAAAACATATAAAATCATATAATCATAAGTATATAACCTCGAATTGGCCAATTTCTTTTTTGATATATCATAATACAATATTCTAAAGCTAATAAACAAGAAACGTCAATTTTTGGTTTGGAAAAAAATCTGGCAAAAAGCGTGAGTGTTAACCCACAAATTTGCTCGTTTTAGAAAAAATATAAAATCATAATATATTATGTATATAACCTCGAACTGGCCGATTTCTTTTTTGATACATCATAATACAATATTCTAAAGCTAATAAACAAGAAACGTCAATTTTTGGTTCTGTGAAAAAATCTGGCAAAAAGCGTGAGTGTTAACCCACAAAATTGCTCGTTTTAGAAAACATATAAAATCATAATATCTTAAGTATATAACCTCGAACTGGCCGATTTCTTTTTTGATACATCATAATACAATATTCTAAAGCTATTAAACAAAAAACGTCAATTTTTGGTTCGGAAAAAAAAACTGGCAATAAGCGTGAGTGTTAACCCACAAAATTGCTCGTTTTAGAAAAGATATAAAATCATAATATCTTAAGTATATAAACTCGAACTGGCCGATTTCTTTTTTGATACATCATAATACAATATTCTAAAGCTAATAAACAAGAAACGTCAATTTTTGGTTCTGTAAAAAAATCTGGCAAAAAGCGTGAGTGTTAACCCACAAAATTGCTCGTTTTAGAAAACATATAAAATCATATAATCATAAGTATATAACCTCGAACTGGCCAATTTCTTTTTTGATATATCATAATACAATATTCTAAAGCTAATAAACAAGAAACGTCAATTTTTGGTTTGGAAAAAAATCTGGCAAAAAGCGTGAGTGTTAACCCACAAATTTGCTCGTTTTAGAAAAAATATAAAATCATAATATATTATGTATATAACCTCGAACTGGCCGATTTCTTTTTCGATACATCGTAATACAATATTCTAAAGCTAATAAACAAGAAACGTCAATTTTTGGTTCGGAAAAAAAAACTGGCAAAAAGTGTGAGTGTTAACCCACAAAATTGCTCGTTTTAGAAAAAATATAAAATCATAAAATCATAAGTATATAACCTCGAACTGGCCGATTTCTTTTTTGATACATCATAATACAATATTCTAAATCTAATAAACAAGAAACGTCAATTTTTGGTTCTGTGAAAAAATCTGGCAAAAAGCGTGAGTGTTAACCCACAAAATTGCTCGTTTTAGAAAACATATAAAATCATAATATCTTAAGTATATAACCTCGAACTGGCCGATTTCTTTTTTGATACATCATAATACAATATTCTAAAGCTATTAAACAAAAAACGTCAATTTTTGGTTCGGAAAAAAAACTGGCAATAAGCGTGAGTGTTAACCCACAAAATTGCTCGTTTTATAAAAGATATAAAATCATAATATCTTAAGTATATAAACTCGAACTGGCCGATTTCTTTTTTGATACATCATAATACAATATTCTAAAGCTAATAAACAAGAAACGTCAATTTTTGGTTCTGTAGAAAAATCTGGCAAAAAGCGTGAGTGTTAACCCACAAAATTGCTCGTTTTAGAAAACATATAAAATCATATAATCATAAGTATATAACCTCGAATTGGCCAATTTCTTTTTTGATATATCATAATACAATATTCTAAAGCTAATAAACAAGAAACGTCAATTTTTGGTTTGGAAAAAAATCTGGCAAAAAGCGTGAGTGTTAACCCACAAATTTGCTCGTTTTAGAAAAAATATAAAATCATAATATATTATGTATATAACCTCGAACTGGCCGATTTCTTTTTTGATACATCATAATACAATATTCTAAAGCTAATAAACAAGAAACGTCAATTTTTGGTTCTGTGAAAAAATCTGGCAAAAAGCGTGAGTGTTATCCCACAAATTTGCTCGTTTTAGAAAAAATATAAAATCATAATATATTATGTATATAACCTCGAACTGGCCGATTTCTTTTTTGATACATCGTAATACAATATTCTAAAGCTAATAAACAAGAAATGTCAATTTTTGGTTCGGAAAAAAAAACTGGCAAAAAGTGTGAGTGTTAACCCAAAAAATTGCTCGTTTTAGAAAAAATATAAAATCATAAAATCATACGTATATAACCTCGAACTGGCCGATTTCTTTTTTGATACATCATAATACAATATTCTAAAGCTAATAAACAAGAAACGTCAATTTTTGGTTCTGTGAAAAAATCTGGCAAAAAGCGTGAGTGTTAACCCACAAAATTGCTCGTTTTAGAAAACATATAAAATCATAATATCTTAAGTATATAACCTCGAACTGGCCGATTTCTTTTTTGATACATCATAATACAATATTCTAAAGCTATTAAACAAAAAACGTCAATTTTTGGTTCGGAAAAAAAAACTGGCAATAAGCGTGAGTGTTAACCCACAAAATTGCTCGTTTTAGAAAAGATATAAAATCATAATATCTTAAGTATATAAACTCGAACTGGCCGATTTCTTTTTTGATACATCATAATACAATATTCTAAAGCTAATAAACAAGAAACGTCAATTTTTGGTTCTGTAAAAAAATCTGGCAAAAAGCGTGAGTGTTAACCCACAAAATTGCTCGTTTTAGAAAACATATAAAATCATATAATCATAAGTATATAACCTCGAACTGGCCAATTTCTTTTTTGATATATCATAATACAATATTCTAAAGCTAATAAACAAGAAACGTCAATTTTTGGTTTGGAAAAAAATCTGGCAAAAAGCGTGAGTGTTAACCCACAAATTTGCTCGTTTTAGAAAAAATATAAAATCATAATATATTATGTATATTACCTCGAACTGGCCGATTTCTTTTTCGATACATCGTAATACAATATTCTAAAGCTAATAAACAAGAAACGTCAATTTTTGGTTCGGAAAAAAAAACTGGCAAAAAGTGTGAGTGTTAACCCACAAAATTGCTCGTTTTAGAAAAAATATAAAATCATAAAATCATAAGTATATAACCTCGAACTGGCCGATTTCTTTTTTGATACATCATAATACAATATTCTAAATCTAATAAACAAGAAACGTCAATTTTTGGTTCTGTGAAAAAATCTGGCAAAAAGCGTGAGTGTTAACCCACAAAATTGCTCGTTTTAGAAAACATATAAAATCATAATATCTTAAGTATATAACCTCGAACTGGCCGATTTCTTTTTTGATACATCATAATACAATATTCTAAAGCTATTAAACAAAAAACGTCAATTTTTGGTTCGGAAAAAAAACTGGCAATAAGCGTGAGTGTTAACCCACAAATTTGCTCGTTTTAGAAAAAATATAAAATCATAATATATTATGTATATAACCTCGAACTGGCCGATTTCTTTTTTGATACATCGTAATACAATATTCTAAAGCTAATAAACAAGAAACGTCAATTTTTGGTTTGGAAAAAAAAACTGGCAAAAAGTGTGAGTATTAACCCACAAATTTGCTCGTTTTAGAAAAAATATAAAATCATAATATATTATGTATATAACCTCGAACTGGCCGATTTCTTTTTTGATACATCATAATACAATATTCTAAAGCTAATAAACAAGAAACGTCAATTTTTGGTTCGGAAAAAAATCTGGCAAAAAGCGTGAGTGTTAACCCACAAAATTGCTCGTTTTAGAAAAGATATAAAATCATAATATCTTAAGTATATAAACTCGAACTGGCCGATTTCTTTTTTGATACATCATAATACAATATTCTAAAGCTAATAAACAAGAAACGTCAATTTTTGGTTCTGTAAAAAAATCTGGCAAAAAGCGTGAGTGTTAACCCACAAAATTGCTCGTTTTAGAAAACATATAAAATCATATAATCATAAGTATATAACCTCGAACTGGCCAATTTCTTTTTTGATATATCATAATACAATATTCTAAAGCTAATAAACAAGAAACGTCAATTTTTGGTTCTGAAAAAAATCTGGCAAAAAGCGTGAGTGTTAACCCACAAAATTGCTCGTTTTAGAAAAAATATAAAATCATAAAATCATACGTATATAACCTCGAACTGGCCGATTTCTTTTTTGATACATCGTAATACAATATTCTAAAGCTAATAAACAAGAAACGTCAATTTTTGGTTCTGTAAAAAAATCTGGCAAAAAGCGTGAGTGTTAACCCACAAAATTGCTCGTTTTAGAAAAGATATAAAATCATAATATCTTAAGTATATAACCTCGAACTGGCCGATTTCTTTTTTGATACATCATAATACAATATTCTAAAGCTAATAAACAAGAAACGTCAATTTTTGGTTCTGTAAAAAAATCTGGCAAAAAGCGTGAGTGTTAACCCACAAAATTGCTCGTTTTAGAAAACATATAAAATCATATAATCATAAGTATATAACCTCGAACTGGCCAATTTCTTTTTTGATATATCATAATACAATATTCTAAAGCTAATAAACAAGAAACGTCAATTTTTGGTTTGGAAAAAAATCTGGCAAAAAGCGTGAGTGTTAACCCACAAATTTGCTCGTTTTAGAAAAAATATAAAATCATAATATATTATGTATATAACCTCGAACTGGCCGATTTCTTTTTTGATACATCATAATACAATATTCTAAAGCTAATAAACAAGAAACGTCAATTTTTGGTTCTGTGAAAAAATCTGGCAAAAAGCGTGAGTGTTAACCCACAAAATTGCTCGTTTTAGAAAACATATAAAATCATAATATCTTAAGTATATAACCTCGAACTGGCCGATTTCTTTTTTGATACATCATAATACAATATTCTAAAGCTATTAAACAAAAAACGTCAATTTTTGGTTCGGAAAAAAAAACTGGCAATAAGCGTGAGTGTTAACCCACAAAATTGCTCGTTTTAGAAAAGATATAAAATCATAATATCTTAAGTATATAAACTCGAACTGGCCGATTTCTTTTTTGATACATCATAATACAATATTCTAAAGCTAATAAACAAGAAACGTCAATTTTTGGTTCTGTAAAAAAATCTGGCAAAAAGCGTGAGTGTTAACCCACAAAATTGCTCGTTTTAGAAAACATATAAAATCATATAATCATAAGTATATAACCTCGAACTGGCCAATTTCTTTTTTGATATATCATAATACAATATTCTAAAGCTAATAAACAAGAAACGTCAATTTTTGGTTTGGAAAAAAATCTGGCAAAAAGCGTGAGTGTTAACCCACAAATTTGCTCGTTTTAGAAAAAATATAAAATCATAATATATTATGTATATAACCTCGAACTGGCCGATTTCTTTTTCGATACATCGTAATACAATATTCTAAAGCTAATAAACAAGAAACGTCAATTTTTGGTTCGGAAAAAAAAACTGGCAAAAAGTGTGAGTGTTAACCCACAAAATTGCTCGTTTTAGAAAAAATATAAAATCATAAAATCATAAGTATATAACCTCGAACTGGCCGATTTCTTTTTTGATACATCATAATACAATATTCTAAATCTAATAAACAAGAAACGTCAATTTTTGGTTCTGTGAAAAAATCTGGCAAAAAGCGTGAGTGTTAACCCACAAAATTGCTCGTTTTAGAAAACATATAAAATCATAATATCTTAAGTATATAACCTCGAACTGGCCGATTTCTTTTTTGATACATCATAATACAATATTCTAAAGCTATTAAACAAAAAACGTCAATTTTTGGTTCGGAAAAAAAACTGGCAATAAGCGTGAGTGTTAACCCACAAAATTGCTCGTTTTATAAAAGATATAAAATCATAATATCTTAAGTATATAAACTCGAACTGGCCGATTTCTTTTTTGATACATCATAATACAATATTCTAAAGCTAATAAACAAGAAACGTCAATTTTTGGTTCTGTAGAAAAATCTGGCAAAAAGCGTGAGTGTTAACCCACAAAATTGCTCGTTTTAGAAAACATATAAAATCATATAATCATAAGTATATAACCTCGAATTGGCCAATTTCTTTTTTGATATATCATAATACAATATTCTAAAGCTAATAAACAAGAAACGTCAATTTTTGGTTTGGAAAAAAATCTGGCAAAAAGCGTGAGTGTTAACCCACAAATTTGCTCGTTTTAGAAAAAATATAAAATCATAATATATTATGTATATAACCTCGAACTGGCCGATTTCTTTTTTGATACATCATAATACAATATTCTAAAGCTAATAAACAAGAAACGTCAATTTTTGGTTCTGTGAAAAAATCTGGCAAAAAGCGTGAGTGTTATCCCACAAATTTGCTCGTTTTAGAAAAAATATAAAATCATAATATATTATGTATATAACCTCGAACTGGCCGATTTCTTTTTTGATACATCGTAATACAATATTCTAAAGCTAATAAACAAGAAATGTCAATTTTTGGTTCGGAAAAAAAAACTGGCAAAAAGTGTGAGTGTTAACCCAAAAAATTGCTCGTTTTAGAAAAAATATAAAATCATAAAATCATACGTATATAACCTCGAACTGGCCGATTTCTTTTTTGATACATCATAATACAATATTCTAAAGCTAATAAACAAGAAACGTCAATTTTTGGTTCTGTGAAAAAATCTGGCAAAAAGCGTGAGTGTTAACCCACAAAATTGCTCGTTTTAGAAAACATATAAAATCATAATATCTTAAGTATATAACCTCGAACTGGCCGATTTCTTTTTTGATACATCATAATACAATATTCTAAAGCTATTAAACAAAAAACGTCAATTTTTGGTTCGGAAAAAAAAACTGGCAATAAGCGTGAGTGTTAACCCACAAAATTGCTCGTTTTAGAAAAGATATAAAATCATAATATCTTAAGTATATAAACTCGAACTGGCCGATTTCTTTTTTGATACATCATAATACAATATTCTAAAGCTAATAAACAAGAAACGTCAATTTTTGGTTCTGTAAAAAAATCTGGCAAAAAGCGTGAGTGTTAACCCACAAAATTGCTCGTTTTAGAAAACATATAAAATCATATAATCATAAGTATATAACCTCGAACTGGCCAATTTCTTTTTTGATATATCATAATACAATATTCTAAAGCTAATAAACAAGAAACGTCAATTTTTGGTTTGGAAAAAAATCTGGCAAAAAGCGTGAGTGTTAACCCACAAATTTGCTCGTTTTAGAAAAAATATAAAATCATAATATATTATGTATATTACCTCGAACTGGCCGATTTCTTTTTCGATACATCGTAATACAATATTCTAAAGCTAATAAACAAGAAACGTCAATTTTTGGTTCGGAAAAAAAAACTGGCAAAAAGTGTGAGTGTTAACCCACAAAATTGCTCGTTTTAGAAAAAATATAAAATCATAAAATCATAAGTATATAACCTCGAACTGGCCGATTTCTTTTTTGATACATCATAATACAATATTCTAAATCTAATAAACAAGAAACGTCAATTTTTGGTTCTGTGAAAAAATCTGGCAAAAAGCGTGAGTGTTAACCCACAAAATTGCTCGTTTTAGAAAACATATAAAATCATAATATCTTAAGTATATAACCTCGAACTGGCCGATTTCTTTTTTGATACATCATAATACAATATTCTAAAGCTATTAAACAAAAAACGTCAATTTTTGGTTCGGAAAAAAAACTGGCAATAAGCGTGAGTGTTAACCCACAAATTTGCTCGTTTTAGAAAAAATATAAAATCATAATATATTATGTATATAACCTCGAACTGGCCGATTTCTTTTTTGATACATCGTAATACAATATTCTAAAGCTAATAAACAAGAAACGTCAATTTTTGGTTTGGAAAAAAAAACTGGCAAAAAGTGTGAGTATTAACCCACAAATTTGCTCGTTTTAGAAAAAATATAAAATCATAATATATTATGTATATAACCTCGAACTGGCCGATTTCTTTTTTGATACATCATAATACAATATTCTAAAGCTAATAAACAAGAAACGTCAATTTTTGGTTCGGAAAAAAATCTGGCAAAAAGCGTGAGTGTTAACCCACAAAATTGCTCGTTTTAGAAAAGATATAAAATCATAATATCTTAAGTATATAAACTCGAACTGGCCGATTTCTTTTTTGATACATCATAATACAATATTCTAAAGCTAATAAACAAGAAACGTCAATTTTTGGTTCTGTAAAAAAATCTGGCAAAAAGCGTGAGTGTTAACCCACAAAATTGCTCGTTTTAGAAAACATATAAAATCATATAATCATAAGTATATAACCTCGAACTGGCCAATTTCTTTTTTGATATATCATAATACAATATTCTAAAGCTAATAAACAAGAAACGTCAATTTTTGGTTCTGAAAAAAATCTGGCAAAAAGCGTGAGTGTTAACCCACAAAATTGCTCGTTTTAGAAAAAATATAAAATCATAAAATCATACGTATATAACCTCGAACTGGCCGATTTCTTTTTTGATACATCGTAATACAATATTCTAAAGCTAATAAACAAGAAACGTCAATTTTTGGTTCTGTAAAAAAATCTGGCAAAAAGCGTGAGTGTTAACCCACAAAATTGCTCGTTTTAGAAAAGATATAAAATCATAATATCTTAAGTATATAACCTCGAACTGGCCGATTTCTTTTTTGATACATCATAATACAATATTCTAAAGCTAATAAACAAGAAACGTCAATTTTTGGTTCTGTAAAAAAATCTGGCAAAAAGCGTGAGTGTTAACCCACAAAATTGCTCGTTTTAGAAAACATATAAAATCATATAATCATAAGTATATAACCTCGAACTGGCCAATTTCTTTTTTGATATATCATAATACAATATTCTAAAGCTAATAAACAAGAAACGTCAATTTTTGGTTTGGAAAAAAATCTGGCAAAAAGCGTGAGTGTTAACCCACAAATTTGCTCGTTTTAGAAAAAATATAAAATCATAATATATTATGTATATAACCTCGAACTGGCCGATTTCTTTTTTGATACATCATAATACAATATTCTAAAGCTAATAAACAAGAAACGTCAATTTTTGGTTCGGAAAAAAAAACTGGCAAAAAGCGTGAGTGTTAACACACAAAATTGCTCGTTTTAGAAAAAATATAAAATCATAAAATCATACGTATATAACCTCGAACTGGCCGATTTCTTTTTTGATATATCATAATACAATATTCTAAAGCTAATAAACAAGAAACGTCAATTTTTGGTTCTGTAAAAAAATCTGGCAAAAAGCGTGAGTGTTAACCCAAGAGAGTCTTTGAGATAGCTTTTCAATCCACAAAGCGGCGGGACCAATGAGCCTAAAATTGCTCGTTTTAGAAAAGATATAAAATCATAATATCTTAAGTATATAACCTCGAACTGGCCGATTTCTTTTTTTATACATCATAATACAATATTCTAAAGCTAATAAACAAGAAACGTCAATTTTTGGTTCTGTAAAAAAATCTGGCAAAAAGCGTGAGTGTTAACCCACAAAATTGCTCGTTTTAGAAAAGATATAAAATCATAATATCTTAAGTATATAACCGCGAACTGGCCGATTTCTTTTTTTATACATCATAATACAATATTCTAAAGCTAATAAACAAGAAACGTCAATTTTTGGTTCTGTAAAAAAATCTGGCAAAAAGCGTGAGTGTTAACCCACAAAATTGCTCGTTTTAGAAAACATATAAAATCATATAATCATAAGTATATAACCTCGAACTGGCCAATTTCTTTTTTGATATATCATAATACAATATTCTAAAGCTAATAAACAAGAAACGTCAATTTTTGGTTTGGAAAAAAATCTGGCAAAAAGCGTGAGTGTTAACCCACAAATTTGCTCGTTTTAGAAAAAATATAAAATCATAATATATTATGTATATAACCTCGAACTGGCCGATTTCTTTTTTGATACATCGTAATACAATATTCTAAAGCTAATAAACAAGAAACGTCAATTTTTGGTTCGGAAAAAAAACTGGCAGAAAGCGTGAGTGTTAACACACAAAATTGCTCGTTTTAGAAAAAATATAAAATCATAAAATCATACGTATATAACCTCGAACTGGCCGATTTCTTTTTTGATACATCATAATACAATATTCTAAAGCTAATAAACAAGAAACGTCAATTTTTGGTTCTGTGAAAAAATCTGGCAAAAAGCGTGAGTGTTAACCCACAAAATTGCTCGTTTTAGAAAACATATAAAATCATAATATCTTAAGTATATAACCTCGAACTGGCCGATTTCTTTTTTGATACATCATAATACAATATTCTAAAGCTATTAAACAAAAAACGTCAATTTTTGGTTCGGAAAAAAAAACTGGCAATAAGCGTGAGTGTTAACCCACAAAATTGCTCGTTCTAGAAAAGATATAAAATCATAATATCTTAAGTATATAAACTCGAACTGGCCGATTTCTTTTTTGATACATCATAATACAATATTCTAAAGCTAATAAACAAGAAACGTCAATTTTTGGTTCTGTAAAAAAATCTGGCAAAAAGCGTGAGTGTTAACCCACAAAATTGCTCGTTTTAGAAAACATATAAAATCATATAATCATAAGTATATAACCTCGAACTGGCCGATTTCTTTTTTGATACATCATAATACAATATTCTAAAGCTAATAAACAAGAAACGTCAATTTTTGGTTCTGTAAAAAAATCTGGCAAAAAGCGTGAGTGTTAACCCACAAAATTGCTCGTTTTAGAAAAAATATAAAATCATAATATCTTAAGTATATAACCTCGAACTGGCCAATTTCTTTTTTGATATATCATAATACAATATTCTAAAGCTAATAAACAAGAAACGTCAATTTTTGGTTTGGAAAAAAATCTGGCAAAAAGCGTGAGTGTTAACCCACAAATTTGCTCGTTTTAGAAAAAATATAAAATCATAATATATTATGTATATAACCTCGAACTGGCCGATTTCTTTTTTGATACATCGTAATACAATATTCTAAAGCTAATAAACAAGAAACGTCAATTTTTGGTTCGGAAAAAAAAACTGGCAAAAAGTGTGAGTGTTAACCCACAAAATTGCTCGTTTTAGAAAAAATATAAAATCATAAAATCATAAGTATATAACCTCGAACTGGCCGATTTCTTTTTTGATACATCATAATACAATATTCTAAATCTAATAAACAAGAAACGTCAATTTTTGGTTCTGTGAAAAAATCTGGCAAAAAGCGTGAGTGTTAACCCACAAAATTGCTCGTTTTAGAAAACATATAAAATCATAATATCTTAAGTATATAACCTCGAACTGGCCGATTTCTTTTTTGATACATCATAATACAATATTCTAAAGCTATTAAACAAAAAACGTCAATTTTTGGTTCGGAAAAAAAAACTGGCAATAAGCGTGAGTGTTAACCCACAAAATTGCTCGTTTTAGAAAAGATATAAAATCATAATATCTTAAGTATATAAACTCGAACTGGCCGATTTCTTTTTTGATACATCATAATACAATATTCTAAAGCTAATAAACAAGAAACGTCAATTTTTGGTTCTGTAAAAAAATCTGGCAAAAAGCGTGAGTGTTAACCCACAAACTTGCTCGTTTTAGAAAACATATAAAATCATATAATCATAAGTATATAACCTCGAACTGGCCAATTTCTTTTTTGATATATCATAATACAATATTCTAAAGCTAATAAACAAGAAACGTCAATTTTTGGTTTGGAAAAAAATCTGGCAAAAAGCGTGAGTGTTAACCCACAAATTTGCTCGTTTTAGAAAAAATATAAAATCATAATATATTATGTATATAACCTCGAACTGGCCGATTTCTTTTTTGATACATCATAATACAATATTCTAAAGCTAATAAACAAGAAACGTCAATTTTTGGTTCGGAAAAAAAAACTGGCAAAAAGCGTGAGTGTTAACACACAAAATTGCTCGTTTTAGAAAAAATATAAAATCATAAAATCATACGTATATAACCTCGAACTGGCCGATTTCTTTTTTGATACATCATAATACAATATTCTAAAGCTAATAAACAAGAAACGTCAATTTTTGGTTCTGTGAAAAAATCTGGCAAAAAGCGTGAGTGTTAACCCACAAAATTGCTCGTTTTAGAAAAGATATAAAATCATAATATCTTAAGTATATAACCGCGAACTGGCCGATTTCTTTTTTTATACATCATAATACAATATTCTAAAGCTAATAAACAAGAAACGTCAATTTTTGGTTCTGTAAAAAAATCTGGCAAAAAGCGTGAGTGTTAACCCACAAAATTGCTCGTTTTAGAAAACATATAAAATCATATAATCATAAGTATATAACCTCGAACTGGCCAATTTCTTTTTTGATATATCATAATACAATATTCTAAAGCTAATAAACAAGAAACGTCAATTTTTGGTTTGGAAAAAAATCTGGCAAAAAGCGTGAGTGTTAACCCACAAATTTGCTCGTTTTAGAAAAAATATAAAATCATAAAATCATACGTATATAACCTCGAACTGGCCGATTTCTTTTTTGATACATCATAATACACTATTCTAAAGCTAATAAACAAGAAACGTCAATTTTTGGTTCTGTAAAAAAATCTGGCAAAAAGCGTGAGTGTTAACCCACAAAATTGCTCGTTTTAGAAAAGATATAAAATCATAATATCTTAAGTATATAACCGCGAACTGGCCGATTTCTTTTTTTATACATCATAATACAATATTCTAAAGCTAATAAACAAGAAACGTCAATTTTTGGTTCTGTAAAAAAATCTGGCAAAAAGCGTGAGTGTTAACCCACAAAATTGCTCGTTTTAGAAAACATATAAAATCATATAATCATAAGTATATAACCTCGAACTGGCCAATTTCTTTTTTGATATATCATAATACAATATTCTAAAGCTAATAAACAAGAAACGTCAATTTTTGGTTTGGAAAAAAATCTGGCAAAAAGCGTGAGTGTTAACCCACAAATTTGCTCGTTTTAGAAAAAATATAAAATCATAATATATTATGTATATAACCTCGAACTGGCCGATTTCTTTTTTGATACATCGTAATACAATATTCTAAAGCTAATAAACAAGAAACGTCAATTTTTGGTTCGGAAAAAAAAACTGGCAGAAAGCGTGAGTGTTAACACACAAAATTGCTCGTTTTAGAAAAAATATAAAATCATAAAATCATACGTATATAACCTCGAACTGGCCGATTTCTTTTTTGATACATCATAATACAATATTCTAAAGCTAATAAACAAGAAACGTCAATTTTTGGTTCTGTGAAAAAATCTGGCAAAAAGCGTGAGTGTTAACCCACAAAATTGCTCGTTTTAGAAAACATATAAAATCATAATATCTTAAGTATATAACCTCGAACTGGCCGATTTCTTTTTTGATACATCATAATACAATATTCTAAAGCTATTAAACAAAAAACGTCAATTTTTGGTTCGGAAAAAAAAACTGGCAATAAGCGTGAGTGTTAACCCACAAAATTGCTCGTTCTAGAAAAGATATAAAATCATAATATCTTAAGTATATAAACTCGAACTGGCCGATTTCTTTTTTGATACATCATAATACAATATTCTAAAGCTAATAAACAAGAAACGTCAATTTTTGGTTCTGTAAAAAAATCTGGCAAAAAGCGTGAGTGTTAACCCACAAAATTGCTCGTTTTAGAAAACATATAAAATCATATAATCATAAGTATATAACCTCGAACTGGCCGATTTCTTTTTTGATACATCATAATACAATATTCTAAAGCTAATAAAAAAGAAACGTCAATTTTTGGTTCTGTAAAAAAATCTGGCAAAAAGCGTGAGTGTTAACCCACAAAATTGCTCGTTTTAGAAAAAATATAAAATCATAATATCTTAAGTATATAACCTCGAACTGGCCAATTTCTTTTTTGATATATCATAATACAATATTCTAAAGCTAATAAACAAGAAACGTCAATTTTTGGTTTGGAAAAAAATCTGGCAAAAAGCGTGAGTGTTAACCCACAAATTTGCTCGTTTTAGAAAAAATATAAAATCATAATATATTATGTATATAACCTCGAACTGGCCGATTTCTTTTTTGATACATCGTAATACAATATTCTAAAGCTAATAAACAAGAAACGTCAATTTTTGGTTCGGAAAAAAAAACTGGCAAAAAGTGTGAGTGTTAACCCACAAAATTGCTCGTTTTAGAAAAAATATAAAATCATAAAATCATAAGTATATAACCTCGAACTGGCCGATTTCTTTTTTGATACATCATAATACAATATTCTAAATCTAATAAACAAGAAACGTCAATTTTTGGTTCTGTGAAAAAATCTGGCAAAAAGCGTGAGTGTTAACCCACAAAATTGCTCGTTTTAGAAAACATATAAAATCATAATATCTTAAGTATATAACCTCGAACTGGCCGATTTCTTTTTTGATACATCATAATACAATATTCTAAAGCTATTAAACAAAAAACGTCAATTTTTGGTTCGGAAAAAAAAACTGGCAATAAGCGTGAGTGTTAACCCACAAAATTGCTCGTTTTAGAAAAGATATAAAATCATAATATCTTAAGTATATAAACTCGAACTGGCCGATTTCTTTTTTGATACATCATAATACAATATTCTAAAGCTAATAAACAAGAAACGTCAATTTTTGGTTCTGTAAAAAAATCTGGCAAAAAGCGTGAGTGTTAACCCACAAACTTGCTCGTTTTAGAAAACATATAAAATCATATAATCATAAGTATATAACCTCGAACTGGCCAATTTCTTTTTTGATATATCATAATACAATATTCTAAAGCTAATAAACAAGAAACGTCAATTTTTGGTTTGGAAAAAAATCTGGCAAAAAGCGTGAGTGTTAACCCACAAATTTGCTCGTTTTAGAAAAAATATAAAATCATAATATATTATGTATATAACCTCGAACTGGCCGATTTCTTTTTTGATACATCATAATACAATATTCTAAAGCTAATAAACAAGAAACGTCAATTTTTGGTTCGGAAAAAAAAACTGGCAAAAAGCGTGAGTGTTAACACACAAAATTGCTCGTTTTAGAAAAAATATAAAATCATAAAATCATACGTATATAACCTCGAACTGGCCGATTTCTTTTTTGATACATCATAATACACTATTCTAAAGCTAATAAACAAGAAACGTCAATTTTTGGTTCTGTAAAAAAATCTGGCAAAAAGCGTGAGTGTTAACCCACAAAATTGCTCGTTTTAGAAAAGATATAAAATCATAATATCTTAAGTATATAACCTCGAACTGGCCGATTTCTTTTTTGATACATCATAATACAATATTCTAAAGCTAATAAACAAGAAACGTCAATTTTTGGTTCTGTAAAAAAATCTGGCAAAAAGCGTGAGTGTTAACCCACAAAATTGCTCGTTTTAGAAAAGATATAAAATCATAATATCTTAAGTATATAACCTCGAACTGGCCGATTTCTTTTTTGATACATCATAATACAATATTCTAAAGCTAATAAACAAGAAACGTCAATTTTTGGTTCTGTAAAAAAATCTGGCAAAAAGCGTGAGTGTTAACCCACAAAATTGCTCGTTTTAGAAAACATATAAAATCATATAATCATAAGTATATAACCTCGAACTGGCCAATTTCTTTTTTGATATATCATAATACAATATTCTAAAGCTAATAAACAAGAAACGTCAATTTTTGGTTTGGAAAAAAATCTGGCAAAAAGCGTGAGTGTTAACCCACAAAATTGCTCGTTTTAGAAAAAATATAAAATCATAAAATCATACGTATATAACCTCGAACTGGCCGATTTCTTTTTTGATACATCGTAATACAATATTCTAAAGCTAATAAACAAGAAACGTCAATTTTTGGTTCTGTAAAAAAATCTGGCAAAAAGCGTGAGTGTTAACCCACAAAATTGCTCGTTTTAGAAAAGATATAAAATCATAATATCTTAAGTATATAACCTCGAACTGGCCGATTTCTTTTTTGATACATCATAATACAATATTCTAAAGCTAATAAACAAGAAACGTCAATTTTTGGTTCTGTAAAAAAATCTGGCAAAAAGCGTGAGTGTTAACCCACAAAATTGCTCGTTTTAGAAAACATATAAAATCATATAATCATAAGTATATAACATCGAACTGGCCAATTTCTTTTTTGATATACCATAATACAATATTCTAAAGCTAATAAACAAGAAACGTCAATTTTTGGTTTGGAAAAAAATCTGGCAAAAAGCGTGAGTGTTAACCCACAAATTTGCTCGTTTTAGAAAAAATATAAAATCATAATATATTATGTATATAACCTCGAACTGGCCGATTTCTTTTTTGATACATCGTAATACAATATTCTAAAGCTAATAAACAAGAAACGTCAATTTTTGGTTTGGAAAAAAAAACTGGCAAAAAGTGTGAGTATTAACCCACAAATTTGCTCGTTTTAGAAAAAATATAAAATCATAATATATTATGTATATAACCTCGAACTGGCCGATTTCTTTTTTGATACATCATAATACAATATTCTAAAGCTAATAAACAAGAAACGTCAATTTTTGGTTCGGAAAAAAATCTGGCAAAAAGCGTGAGTGTTAACCCACAAAATTGCTCGTTTTAGAAAAGATATAAAATCATAATATCTTAAGTATATAAACTCGAACTGGCCGATTTCTTTTTTGATACATCATAATACAATATTCTAAAGCTAATAAACAAGAAACGTCAATTTTTGGTTCTGTAAAAAAATCTGGCAAAAAGCGTGAGTGTTAACCCACAAAATTGCTCGTTTTAGAAAACATATAAAATCATATAATCATAAGTATATAACCTCGAACTGGCCAATTTCTTTTTTGATATATCATAATACAATATTCTAAAGCTAATAAACAAGAAACGTCAATTTTTGGTTTGGAAAAAAATCTGGCAAAAAGCGTGAGTGTTAACCCACAAAATTGCTCGTTTTAGAAAAAATATAAAATCATAAAATCATACGTATATAACCTCGAACTGGCCGATTTCTTTTTTGATACATCGTAATACAATATTCTAAAGCTAATAAACAAGAAACGTCAATTTTTGGTTCTGTAAAAAAATCTGGCAAAAAGCGTGAGTGTTAACCCACAAAATTGCTCGTTTTAGAAAAGATATAAAATCATAATATCTTAAGTATATAACCTCGAACTGGCCGATTTCTTTTTTGATACATCATAATACAATATTCTAAAGCTAATAAACAAGAAACGTCAATTTTTGGTTCTGTAAAAAAATCTGGCAAAAAGCGTGAGTGTTAACCCACAAAATTGCTCGTTTTAGAAAACATATAAAATCATATAATCATAAGTATATAACCTCGAACTGGCCAATTTCTTTTTTGATATATCATAATACAATATTCTAAAGCTAATAAACAAGAAACGTCAATTTTTGGTTTGGAAAAAAATCTGGCAAAAAGCGTGAGTGTTAAACCCACAAATTTGCTCGTTTTAGAAAAAATATAAAATCATAATATATTATGTATATAACCTCGAACTGGCCGATTTCTTTTTTGATACATCGTAATACAATATTCTAAAGCTAATAAACAAGAAACGTCAATTTTTGGTTTGGAAAAAAAAACTGGCAAAAAGTGTGAGTATTAACCCACAAATTTGCTCGTTTTAGAAAAAATATAAAATCATAATATATTATGTATATAACCTCGAACTGGCCGATTTCTTTTTTGATACATCATAATACAATATTCTAAAGCTATTAAACAAAAAACGTCAATTTTTGGTTCGGAAAAAAAAACTGGCAATAAGCGTGAGTGTTAACCCACAAAATTGCTCGTTTTAGAAAAGATATAAAATCATAATATCTTAAGTATATAAACTCGAACTGGCCGATTTCTTTTTTGATACATCATAATACAATATTCTAAAGCTAATAAACAAGAAACGTCAATTTTTGGTTCTGTAAAAAAATCTGGCAAAAAGCGTGAGTGTTAACCCACAAACTTGCTCGTTTTAGAAAACATATAAAATCATATAATCATAAGTATATAACCTCGAACTGGCCAATTTCTTTTTTGATATATCATAATACAATATTCTAAAGCTAATAAACAAGAAACGTCAATTTTTGGTTTGGAAAAAAATCTGGCAAAAAGCGTGAGTGTTAACCCACAAATTTGCTCGTTTTAGAAAAAATATAAAATCATAATATATTATGTATATAACCTCGAACTGGCCGATTTCTTTTTTGATACATCATAATACAATATTCTAAAGCTAATAAACAAGAAACGTCAATTTTTGGTTCGGAAAAAAAAACTGGCAAAAAGCGTGAGTGTTAACACACAAAATTGCTCGTTTTAGAAAAAATATAAAATCATAAAATCATACGTATATAACCTCGAACTGGCCGATTTCTTTTTTGATACATCATAATACACTATTCTAAAGCTAATAAACAAGAAACGTCAATTTTTGGTTCTGTAAAAAAATCTGGCAAAAAGCGTGAGTGTTAACCCACAAAATTGCTCGTTTTAGAAAAGATATAAAATCATAATATCTTAAGTATATAACCGCGAACTGGCCGATTTCTTTTTTTATACATCATAATACAATATTCTAAAGCTAATAAACAAGAAACGTCAATTTTTGGTTCTGTAAAAAAATCTGGCAAAAAGCGTGAGTGTTAACCCACAAAATTGCTCGTTTTAGAAAACATATAAAATCATATAATCATAAGTATATAACCTCGAACTGGCCAATTTCTTTTTTGATATATCATAATACAATATTCTAAAGCTAATAAACAAGAAACGTCAATTTTTGGTTTGGAAAAAAATCTGGCAAAAAGCGTGAGTGTTAACCCACAAATTTGCTCGTTTTAGAAAAAATATAAAATCATAATATATTATGTATATAACCTCGAACTGGCCGATTTCTTTTTTGATACATCGTAATACAATATTCTAAAGCTAATAAACAAGAAACGTCAATTTTTGGTTCGGAAAAAAAAACTGGCAGAAAGCGTGAGTGTTAACACACAAAATTGCTCGTTTTAGAAAAAATATAAAATCATAAAATCATACGTATATAACCTCGAACTGGCCGATTTCTTTTTTGATACATCATAATACAATATTCTAAAGCTAATAAACAAGAAACGTCAATTTTTGGTTCTGTGAAAAAATCTGGCAAAAAGCGTGAGTGTTAACCCACAAAATTGCTCGTTTTAGAAAACATATAAAATCATAATATCTTAAGTATATAACCTCGAACTGGCCGATTTCTTTTTTGATACATCATAATACAATATTCTAAAGCTATTAAACAAAAAACGTCAATTTTTGGTTCGGAAAAAAAAACTGGCAATAAGCGTGAGTGTTAACCCACAAAATTGCTCGTTCTAGAAAAGATATAAAATCATAATATCTTAAGTATATAAACTCGAACTGGCCGATTTCTTTTTTGATACATCATAATACAATATTCTAAAGCTAATAAACAAGAAACGTCAATTTTTGGTTCTGTAAAAAAATCTGGCAAAAAGCGTGAGTGTTAACCCACAAAATTGCTCGTTTTAGAAAACATATAAAATCATATAATCATAAGTATATAACCTCGAACTGGCCGATTTCTTTTTTGATACATCATAATACAATATTCTAAAGCTAATAAAAAAGAAACGTCAATTTTTGGTTCTGTAAAAAAATCTGGCAAAAAGCGTGAGTGTTAACCCACAAAATTGCTCGTTTTAGAAAAAATATAAAATCATAATATCTTAAGTATATAACCTCGAACTGGCCAATTTCTTTTTTGATATATCATAATACAATATTCTAAAGCTAATAAACAAGAAACGTCAATTTTTGGTTTGGAAAAAAATCTGGCAAAAAGCGTGAGTGTTAACCCACAAATTTGCTCGTTTTAGAAAAAATATAAAATCATAATATATTATGTATATAACCTCGAACTGGCCGATTTCTTTTTTGATACATCGTAATACAATATTCTAAAGCTAATAAACAAGAAACGTCAATTTTTGGTTCGGAAAAAAAAACTGGCAAAAAGTGTGAGTGTTAACCCACAAAATTGCTCGTTTTAGAAAAAATATAAAATCATAAAATCATAAGTATATAACCTCGAACTGGCCGATTTCTTTTTTGATACATCATAATACAATATTCTAAATCTAATAAACAAGAAACGTCAATTTTTGGTTCTGTGAAAAAATCTGGCAAAAAGCGTGAGTGTTAACCCACAAAATTGCTCGTTTTAGAAAACATATAAAATCATAATATCTTAAGTATATAACCTCGAACTGGCCGATTTCTTTTTTGATACATCATAATACAATATTCTAAAGCTATTAAACAAAAAACGTCAATTTTTGGTTCGGAAAAAAAAACTGGCAATAAGCGTGAGTGTTAACCCACAAAATTGCTCGTTTTAGAAAAGATATAAAATCATAATATCTTAAGTATATAAACTCGAACTGGCCGATTTCTTTTTTGATACATCATAATACAATATTCTAAAGCTAATAAACAAGAAACGTCAATTTTTGGTTCTGTAAAAAAATCTGGCAAAAAGCGTGAGTGTTAACCCACAAACTTGCTCGTTTTAGAAAACATATAAAATCATATAATCATAAGTATATAACCTCGAACTGGCCAATTTCTTTTTTGATATATCATAATACAATATTCTAAAGCTAATAAACAAGAAACGTCAATTTTTGGTTTGGAAAAAAATCTGGCAAAAAGCGTGAGTGTTAACCCACAAATTTGCTCGTTTTAGAAAAAATATAAAATCATAATATATTATGTATATAACCTCGAACTGGCCGATTTCTTTTTTGATACATCATAATACAATATTCTAAAGCTAATAAACAAGAAACGTCAATTTTTGGTTCGGAAAAAAAAACTGGCAAAAAGCGTGAGTGTTAACACACAAAATTGCTCGTTTTAGAAAAAATATAAAATCATAAAATCATACGTATATAACCTCGAACTGGCCGATTTCTTTTTTGATACATCATAATACACTATTCTAAAGCTAATAAACAAGAAACGTCAATTTTTGGTTCTGTAAAAAAATCTGGCAAAAAGCGTGAGTGTTAACCCACAAAATTGCTCGTTTTAGAAAAGATATAAAATCATAATATCTTAAGTATATAACCTCGAACTGGCCGATTTCTTTTTTGATACATCATAATACAATATTCTAAAGCTAATAAACAAGAAACGTCAATTTTTGGTTCTGTAAAAAAATCTGGCAAAAAGCGTGAGTGTTAACCCACAAAATTGCTCGTTTTAGAAAAGATATAAAATCATAATATCTTAAGTATATAACCGCGAACTGGCCGATTTCTTTTTTTATACATCATAATACAATATTCTAAAGCTAATAAACAAGAAACGTCAATTTTTGGTTCTGTAAAAAAATCTGGCAAAAAGCGTGAGTGTTAACCCACAAAATTGCTCGTTTTAGAAAAAATATAAAATCATAAAATCATACGTATATAACCTCGAACTGGCCGATTTCTTTTTTGATACATCGTAATACAATATTCTAAAGCTAATAAACAAGAAACGTCAATTTTTGGTTCTGTAAAAAAATCTGGCAAAAAGCGTGAGTGTTAACCCACAAAATTGCTCGTTTTAGAAAAGATATAAAATCATAATATCTTAAGTATATAACCTCGAACTGGCCGATTTCTTTTTTGATACATCATAATACAATATTCTAAAGCTAATAAACAAGAAACGTCAATTTTTGGTTCTGTAAAAAAATCTGGCAAAAAGCGTGAGTGTTAACCCACAAAATTGCTCGTTTTAGAAAACATATAAAATCATATAATCATAAGTATATAACATCGAACTGGCCAATTTCTTTTTTGATATACCATAATACAATATTCTAAAGCTAATAAACAAGAAACGTCAATTTTTGGTTTGGAAAAAAATCTGGCAAAAAGCGTGAGTGTTAACCCACAAATTTGCTCGTTTTAGAAAAAATATAAAATCATAATATATTATGTATATAACCTCGAACTGGCCGATTTCTTTTTTGATACATCGTAATACAATATTCTAAAGCTAATAAACAAGAAACGTCAATTTTTGGTTTGGAAAAAAAAACTGGCAAAAAGTGTGAGTATTAACCCACAAATTTGCTCGTTTTAGAAAAAATATAAAATCATAATATATTATGTATATAACCTCGAACTGGCCGATTTCTTTTTTGATACATCATAATACAATATTCTAAAGCTAATAAACAAGAAACGTCAATTTTTGGTTCGGAAAAAAATCTGGCAAAAAGCGTGAGTGTTAACCCACAAAATTGCTCGTTTTAGAAAAGATATAAAATCATAATATCTTAAGTATATAAACTCGAACTGGCCGATTTCTTTTTTGATACATCATAATACAATATTCTAAAGCTAATAAACAAGAAACGTCAATTTTTGGTTCTGTAAAAAAATCTGGCAAAAAGCGTGAGTGTTAACCCACAAAATTGCTCGTTTTAGAAAACATATAAAATCATATAATCATAAGTATATAACCTCGAACTGGCCAATTTCTTTTTTGATATATCATAATACAATATTCTAAAGCTAATAAACAAGAAACGTCAATTTTTGGTTTGGAAAAAAATCTGGCAAAAAGCGTGAGTGTTAACCCACAAAATTGCTCGTTTTAGAAAAAATATAAAATCATAAAATCATACGTATATAACCTCGAACTGGCCGATTTCTTTTTTGATACATCGTAATACAATATTCTAAAGCTAATAAACAAGAAACGTCAATTTTTGGTTCTGTAAAAAAATCTGGCAAAAAGCGTGAGTGTTAACCCACAAAATTGCTCGTTTTAGAAAAGATATAAAATCATAATATCTTAAGTATATAACCTCGAACTGGCCGATTTCTTTTTTGATACATCATAATACAATATTCTAAAGCTAATAAACAAGAAACGTCAATTTTTGGTTCTGTAAAAAAATCTGGCAAAAAGCGTGAGTGTTAACCCACAAAATTGCTCGTTTTAGAAAACATATAAAATCATATAATCATAAGTATATAACCTCGAACTGGCCAATTTCTTTTTTGATATATCATAATACAATATTCTAAAGCTAATAAACAAGAAACGTCAATTTTTGGTTTGGAAAAAAATCTGGCAAAAAGCGTGAGTGTTAAACCCACAAATTTGCTCGTTTTAGAAAAAATATAAAATCATAATATATTATGTATATAACCTCGAACTGGCCGATTTCTTTTTTGATACATCGTAATACAATATTCTAAAGCTAATAAACAAGAAACGTCAATTTTTGGTTTGGAAAAAAAAACTGGCAAAAAGTGTGAGTATTAACCCACAAATTTGCTCGTTTTAGAAAAAATATAAAATCATAATATATTATGTATATAACCTCGAACTGGCCGATTTCGTTTTTGATACATCATAATACAATATTCTAAAGCTAATAAACAAGAAACGTCAATTTTTGGTTCGGAAAAAAATCTGGCAAAAAGCGTGAGTGTTAACCCACAAAATTGCTCGTTTTAGAAAAGATATAAAATCATAATATCTTAAGTATATAAACTCGAACTGGCCGATTTCTTTTTTGATACATCATAATACAATATTCTAAAGCTAATAAACAAGAAACGTCAATTTTTGGTTCTGTAAAAAAATCTGGCAAAAAGCGTGAGTGTTAACCCACAAAATTGCTCGTTTTAGAAAACATATAAAATCATATAATCATAAGTATATAACCTCGAACTGGCCAATTTCTTTTTTGATATATCATAATACAATATTCTAAAGCTAATAAACAAGAAACGTCAATTTTTGGTTTGGAAAAAAATCTGGCAAAAAGCGTGAGTGTTAACCCACAAATTTGCTCGTTTTAGAAAAAATATAAAATCATAATATATTATGTATATAACCTCGAACTGGCCGATTTCTTTTTTGATACATCATAATACAATATTCTAAAGCTAATAAACAAGAAACGTCAATTTTTGGTTCTGTGAAAAAATCTGGCAAAAAGCGTGAGTGTTAACCCACAAAATTGCTCGTTTTAGAAAACATATAAAATCATAATATCTTAAGTATATAACCTCGAACTGGCCGATTTCTTTTTTGATACATCATAATACAATATTCTAAAGCTATTAAACAAAAAACGTCAATTTTTGGTTCGGAAAAAAAAACTGGCAATAAGCGTGAGTGTTAACCCACAAAATTGCTCGTTTTAGAAAAGATATAAAATCATAATATCTTAAGTATATAAACTCGAACTGGCCGATTTCTTTTTTGATACATCATAATACAATATTCTAAAGCTAATAAACAAGAAACGTCAATTTTTGGTTCTGTAAAAAAATCTGGCAAAAAGCGTGAGTGTTAACCCACAAAATTGCTCGTTTTAGAAAACATATAAAATCATATCATCATAAGTATATAACCTCGAACTGGCCAATTTCTTTTTTGATATATCATAATACAATATTCTAAAGCTAATAAACAAGAAACGTCAATTTTTGGTTTGGAAAAAAATCTGGCAAAAAGCGTGAGTGTTAACCCACAAATTTGCTCGTTTTAGAAAAAATATAAAATCATAATATATTATGTATATAACCTCGAACTGGCCGATTTCTTTTTTGATACATCATAATACAATATTCTAAAGCTAATAAACAAGAAACGTCAATTTTTGGTTCTGTAAAAAAAAAACTGGCAAAAAGCGTGAGTGTTAACACACAAAATTGCTCGCTTTAGAAAAAATATAAAATCATAAAATCATACGTATATAACCTCGAACTGGCCGATTTCTTTTTTGATACATCATAATACAATATTCTAAAGCTAATAAACAAGAAACGTCAATTTTTGGTTCTGTAAAAAAATCTGGCAAAAAGCGTGAGTGTTAACCCACAAAATTGCTCGTTTTAGAAAAGATATAAAATCATAATATCTTAAGTATATAACCTCGAACTGGCCGATTTCTTTTTTGATACATCATAATACAATATTCTAAAGCTAATAAACAAGAAACGTCAATTTTTGGTTCTGTAAAAAAATCTGGCAAAAAGCGTGAGTGTTAACCCACAAAATTGCTCGTTTTAGAAAACATATAAAATCATATAATCATAAGTATATAACCTCGAACTGGCCAATTTCTTTTTTGATATATCATAATACAATATTCTAAAGCTAATAAACAAGAAACGTCAATTTTTGGTTTGGAAAAAAATCTGGCAAAAAGCGTGAGAGTTAACCCACAAATTTGCTCGTTTTAGAAAAAATATAAAATCATAATATATTATGTATATAACCTCGAACTGGCCGATTTCTTTTTTGATACATCGTAATACAATATTTTAAAGCTAATAAACAAGAAACGTCAATTTTTGGTTTGGAAAAAAAAACTGGCAAAAAGTGTGAGTGTTAACCCACAAATTTGCTCGTTTTAGAAAAAATATAAAATCATAATATATTATGTATATAACCTCGAACTGGCCGATTTCTTTTTTGATACATCATAATACAATATTCTAAAGCTAATAAACAAGAAACGTCAATTTTTGGTTCGGAAAAAAATCTGGCAAAAAGCGTGAGTGTTAACCCACAAAATTGCTCGTTTTAGAAAAGATATAAAATCATAATATCTTAAGTATATAAACTCGAACTGGCCGATTTCTTTTTTGATACATCATAATACAATATTCTAAAGCTAATAAACAAGAAACGTCAATTTTTGGTTCTGTAAAAAAATCTGGCAAAAAGCGTGAGTGTTAACCCACAAAATTGCTCGTTTTAGAAAACATATAAAATCATATAATCATAAGTATATAACCTCGAACTGGCCAATTTCTTTTTTGATATATCATAATACAATATTCTAAAGCTAATAAACAAGAAACGTCAATTTTTGGTTTGGAAAAAAATCTGGCAAAAAGCGTGAGTGTTAACCCACAAATTTGCTCGTTTTAGAAAAAATATAAAATCATAATATATTATGTATATAACCTCGAACTGGCCGATTTCTTTTTTGATACATCATAATACAATATTCTAAAGCTAATAAACAAGAAACGTCAATTTTTGGTTCGGAAAAAAAAACTGGCAAAAAGCGTGAGTGTTAACACACAAAATTGCTCGTTTTAGAAAAAATATAAAATCATAAAATCATACGTATATAACCTCGAACTGGCCGATTTCTTTTTTGATACATCATAATACAATATTCTAAATCTAATAAACAAGAAACGTCAATTTTTGGTTCTGTAAAAAAATCTGGCAAAAAGCGTGAGTGTTAACCCACAAAATTGCTCGTTTTAGAAAACATATAAAATCATAATATATTATGTATATAACCTCGAACTGGCCGATTTCTTTTTTGATACATCGTAATACAATATTTTAAAGCTAATAAACAAGAAACTCAATTTTTGGTTTGGAAAAAAAAACTGGCAAAAAGTGTGAGTGTTAACCCACAAATTTGCTCGTTTTAGAAAAAATATAAAATCATAATATATTATGTATATAACCTCGAACTGGCCGATTTCTTTTTTGATACATCATAATACAATATTCTAAAGCTAATAAACAAGAAACGTCAATTTTTGGTTCGGAAAAAAATCTGGCAAAAAGCGTGAGTGTTAACCCACAAAATTGCTCGTTTTAGAAAAGATATAAAATCATAATATCTTAAGTATATAAACTCGAACTGGCCGATTTCTTTTTTGATACATCATAATACAATATTCTAAAGCTAATAAACAAGAAACGTCAATTTTTGGTTCTGTAAAAAAATCTGGCAAAAAGCGTGAGTGTTAACCCACAAAATTGCTCGTTTTAGAAAACATATAAAATCATATAATCATAAGTATATAACCTCGAACTGGCCAATTTCTTTTTTGATATATCATAATACAATATTCTAAAGCTAATAAACAAGAAACGTCAATTTTTGGTTTGGAAAAAAATCTGGCAAAAAGCGTGAGTGTTAACCCACAAATTTGCTCGTTTTAGAAAAAATATAAAATCATAATATATTATGTATATAACCTCGAACTGGCCGATTTATTTTTTGATACATCATAATACAATATTCTAAAGCTAATAAACAAGAAACGTCAATTTTTGGTTCGGAAAAAAAAAACTGGCAAAAAGCGTGAGTGTTAACACACAAAATTGCTCGTTTTAGAAAAAATATAAAATCATAAAATCATACGTATATAACCTCGAACTGGCCGATTTCTTTTTTGATATATCATAATACAATATTCTAAAGCTAATAAACAAGAAACGTCAATTTTTGGTTCTGTAAAAAAATCTGGCAAAAAGCGTGAGTGTTAACCCACAAAATTGCTCGTTTTAGAAAAGATATAAAATCATAATATCTTAAGTATATAACCTCGAACTGGCCGATTTCTTTTTTGATACATCATAATACAATATTCTAAAGCTAATAAACAAGAAACGTCAATTTTTGGTTCTGTAAAAAAATCTGGCAAAAAGCGTGAGTGTTAACCCACAAAATTGCTCGTTTTAGAAAACATATAAAATCATATAATCATAAGTATATAACCTCGAACTGGCCAATTTCTTTTTTGATATATCATAATACAATATTCTAAAGCTAATAAACAAGAAACGTCAATTTTTGGTTTGGAAAAAAATCTGGCAAAAAGCGTGAGTGTTAACCCACAAATTTGCTCGTTTTAGAAAAAATATAAAATCATAATATATTATGTATATAACCTCGAACTGGCCGATTTCTTTTTTGATACATCATAATACAATATTCTAAAGCTAATAAACAAGAAACGTCAATTTTTGGTTCGGAAAAAAAAACTGGCAAAAAGCGTGAGTGTTAACCCACAAAATTGCTCGTTTTAGAAAAAATATAAAATCATAAAATCATAAGTATATAACCTCGAACTGGCCGATTTCTTTTTTGATACATCATAATACAATATTCTAAATCTAATAAACAAGAAACGTCAATTTTTGGTTCTGTAAAAAAATGTGGCAAAAACCGTGAGTGTTAACCCATAAAATTGCTCGTTTTAGAAAAAATATAAAATCATAAAATCATAAGTATATAACCTCGAACTGGCTGATTTCTTTTTTGATGTATCATAATACAATATTCTAAAGCTAATAAACAAGAAACGTCAATTTTTGGTTCGGAAAAAAAAAACTGGCAAAAAGCGTGAGTGTTAACCCACAAAATTGCTCGTTTTAGAAAAAATATAAAATCATACGTATATAACCTCGAACTGGCCGATTTCTTTTTTGATACATCATAATACAATATTCTAAAGCTAATAAACAAGAAACGTCAATTTTTGGTTCTGTAAAAAAATCTGGCAAAAAGCGTGAGTGTTAACCCACAAAATTGCTCGTTTTAGAAAAGATATAAAATCATAATATCTTAAGTATATAACCTCGAACTGGACGATTTCTTTTTTGATACATCATAATACAATATTCTAAAGCTATTAAACAAGAAACGTCAATTTTTGGTTCGGAAAAAAAAACTGGCAAAAAGCGTGAGTGTTAACCCACAAAATTGCTCGTTTTAGAAAAAATATAAAATCATAAAATCATACGTATATAACCTCGAACTGGCCGATTTCTTTTTTTGATACATCATAATACAATATTCTAAAGCTAATAAACAAGAAACGTCAATTTTTGGTTCTGTAAAAAAATCTGGCAAAAAGCGTGAGTGTTAACCCACAAAATTGCTCGTTTTAGAAAACATATAAAATCATATAATCATAAGTATATAACCTCGAACTGGCCAATTTCTTTTTTGATATATCATAATACAATATTCTAAAGCTAATAAACAAGAAACGTCAATTTTTGGTTTGGAAAAAAATCTGGCAAATAGCGTGAGTGTTAACCCACAAATTTGCTCGTTTTAGAAAAAATATAAAATCATAATATATTATGTATATAACCTCGAACTGGCCGATTTCTTTTTTGATACATCATAATACAATATTCTAAAGCTAATAAACAAGAAACGTCAATTTTTGGTTCGGAAAAAAAAACTGGCAAAAAGCGTGAGTGTTAACCCACAAAATTGCTCGTTTTAGAAAAAATATAAAATCATAAGTATATAACCTCGAACTGGCCGATTTCTTTTTTGATACATCATAATACAATATTCTAAATCTAATAAACAAGAAACGTCAATTTTTGGTTCTGTAAAAAAATGTGGCAAAAACCGTGAGTGTTAACCCATAAAATTGCTCGTTTTAGAAAAAATATAAAATCATAAAATCATAAGTATATAACCTCGAACTGGCCGATTTCTTTTTTGATGTATCATAATACAATATTCTAAAGCTAATAAACAAGAAACGTCAATGTTTGGTTCGGAAAAAAAAACTGGCAAAAAGCGTGAGTGTTAACCCACAAAATTGCTCGTTTTAGAAAAAATATAAAATCATAAAATCATACGTATATAACCTCGAACTGGCCGATTTCTTTTTTGATACATCATAATACAATATTCTAAAGCTAATAAACAAGAAACGTCAATTTTTGGTTCTGTAAAAAAATCTGGCAAAAAGCGTGAGTGTTAACCCACAAAATTGCTCGTTTTAGAAAAGATATAAAATCATAATATCTTAAGTATATAACCTCGAACTGGCCGATTACTTTTTTGATACATCATAATACAATATTCTAAAGCTATTAAACAAGAAACGTCAATTTTTGGTTCGGAAAAAAAAACTGGCAAAAAGCGTGAGTGTTAACCCACAAAATTGCTCATTTTAGAAAAAATATAAAATCATAATATCTTATATATATAACCTCGAACTGGCCGATTTCTTTTTTGATACATCATAATACAATATTCTAAAGCTAATAAACAAGAAACGTCAATTTTTGGTTCTGTAAAAAAATCTGGCAAAAAGCGTGAGTGTTAACCCACAAAATTGCTCGTTTTAGAAAACACATAAAATCATATAATCATAAGTATATAACCTCGAACTGGCCAATTTCTTTTTTGATATATCATAATACAATATTCTAAAGCTAATAAACAAGAAACGTCAATTTTTGGTTTGGAAAAAAATCTGGCAAAAAGCGTGAGTGTTAACCCACAAATTTGCTCGTTTTAGAAAAAATATAAAATCATAATATATTATGTATATAACCTCGAACTGGCCGATTTCTTTTTTGATACATCATAATACAATATTCTAAAGCTAATAAACAAGAAACGTCAATTTTTGGTTCGGAAAAAAAAACTGGCAAAAAGCGTGAGTGTTAACCCACAAAATTGCTCGTTTTAGAAAAAATATAAAATCATAAAATCATAAGTATATAACCTCGAACTGGCCGATTTCTTTTTTGATACATCATAATACAATATTCTAAATCTAATAAACAAGAAACGTCAATTTTTGGTTCTGTAAAAAAATCTGGCAAAAAGCGTGAGTGTTAACCCACAAAATTGCTCGTTTTAGAAAAAATATAAAATCATAAAATCATAAGTATATAACCTCGAACTGGCCGATTTCTTTTTTGATGTATCATAATACAATATTCTAAAGCTAATAAACAAGAAACGTCAATTTTTGGTTCGGAAAAAAAAACTGGCAAAAAGCGTGAGTGTTAACCCACAAAATTGCTCGTTTTAGAAAAAATATAGAATCATAAAATCATACGTATATAACCTCGAACTGGCCGATTTCTTTTTTGATACATCATAATACAATATTCTAAAGCTAATAAACAAGAAACGTCAATTTTTGGTTCTGTAAAAAAATCTGGCAAAAAGCGTGAGTGTTAACCCACAAAATTGCTCGTTTTAGAAAAGATATAAAATCATAATATCTTAAGTATATAACCTCGAACTGGCCGATTTCTTTTTTTGATACATCATAATACAATATTCTAAAGCTATTAAACAAGAAACGTCAATTTTTGGTTCGGAAAAAAAAACTGGCAAAAAGCGTGAGTGTTAACCCACAAAATTGCTCGTTTTAGAAAAAATATAAAATCACAAAATCATACGTATATAACCTCGAACTGGCCGATTTCTTTTTTGATACATCATAATACAATATTCTAAAGCTAATAAACAAGAAACGTCAATTTTTGGTTTGGAAAATAATCTGGCAAAAAGCGTGAGTGTTAACCCACAAATTTGCTCGTTTTAGAAAAGATATAAAATCATAATATATTATGTATATAACCTCGAACTGGCCGATTTCTTTTTTGATACATCGTAATACAATATTCTAAAGCTAATAAACAAGAAACGTCAATTTTTGGTTCGGAAAAAAAAACTGGCAAAAAGTGTGAGTGTTAACCCACAAAATTGCTCGTTTTAGAAAAAATATAAAATCATAAAATCATAAGTATATAACCTCGAACTGGCCGATTTCTTTTTTGATACATCATAATACAATATTATAAATCTAATAAACAAGAAACGTCAATTTTTGGTTCTGTGAAAAAATCTGGCAAAAAGCGTGAGTGTTAACCCACAAAATTGCTCGTTTTAGAAAACATATAAAATCATAATATCTTAAGTATATAACCTCGAACTGGCCGATTTCTTTTTTGATACATCATAATACAATATTCTAAAGCTATTAAACAAAAAACGTCAATTTTTGGTTCGGAAAAAAAAACTGGCAATAAGCGTGAGTGTTAACCCACAAAATTGCTCGTTTTAGAAAAGATATAAAATCATAATATCTTAAGTATATAAACTCGAACTGGCCGATTTCTTTTTTGATACATCATAATACAATATTCTAAAGCTAATAAACAAGAAACGTCAATTTTTGGTTCTGTAAAAAAATCTGGCAAAAAGCGTGAGTGTTAACCCACAAAATTGCTCGTTTTAGAAAACATATAAAATCATATAATCATAAGTATATAACCTCGAACTGGCCAATTTCTTTTTTGATATATCATAATACAATATTCTAAAGCTAATAAACAAGAAACGTCAATTTTTGGTTTGGAAAAAAATCTGGCAAAAAGCGTGAGTGTTAACCCACAAATTTGCTCGTTTTAGAAAAAATATAAAATCATAATATATTATGTATATAACCTCGAACTGGCCGATTTCTTTTTTGATACATCATAATACAATATTCTAAAGCTAATAAACAAGAAACGTTAATTTTTGGTTCGGAAAAAAAAACTGGCAAAAAGCGTGAGTGTTAACCCACAAAATTGCTCGTTTTAGAAAAAATATAAAATCATATAATCATAAGTATATAACCTCGAACTGGCCGATTTCTTTTTTGATACATCATAATACAATATTCTAAAGCTAATAAACAAGAAACGTCAATTTTTGGTTCTGTAAAAAAATCTGGCAAAAAGCGTGAGTGTTAACCCACAAAATTGCTCGTTTTAGAAAAAATATAAAATCATAATATCTTAAGTATATAACCTCGAACTGGCCGATTTCTTTTTTGATACATCATAATACAATATTCTAAAGCTAATAAACAAGAAACGTCAATTTTTGGTTCGGAAAAAAAAACTGGCAAAAAGCGTGAGTGTTAACCCACAAAATTGCTCGTTTTAGAAAAAATATAAAATCATAAAATCATACGTATATAACCTCGAACTGGCCGATTTCTTTTTTGATACATCATAATACAATATTCTAAAGCTAATAAACAAGAAACGTCAATTTTTGGTTCTGTAAAAAAATCTGGCAAAAAGCGTGAGTGTTAACCCACAAAATTGCTCGTTTTAGAAAAGATATAAAATCATATAGTCATAAGTATATAACCTCGAACTGGCCAATTTCTTTTTTGATATATCATAATACAATATTCTAAAGCTAATAAACAAGACACGTCAATTTTTGGTTTGGAAAAAAATCTGGCAAAAAGCGTGAGTGTTAACCCACAAAATTGCTCGTTTTAGAAAAAATATAAAATCATAAAATCATACGTATATAACCTCGAACTGGCCGATTTCTTTTTTGATACATCATAATACAATATTCTAAAGCTA
This sequence comes from Nemophila menziesii, assembly GCA_029959085.1. Taxonomy (NCBI): domain Eukaryota; kingdom Viridiplantae; phylum Streptophyta; class Magnoliopsida; order Boraginales; family Hydrophyllaceae; genus Nemophila; species Nemophila menziesii. The sequence continues at coordinate 21,571,279 of JARWIR010000022.1, read as the reverse complement.
ATAAACAAGAAACGTCAATTTTTGGTTCTGTAAAAAAATCTGGCAAAAAGCGTGAGTGTTAACCCACAAAATTGCTCGTTTTAGAAAAGATATAAAATCATAATATCTTAAGTATATAACCTCGAACTGGCCGATTTCTTTTTTCATACATCATAATACAATATTCTAAAGCTAATAAACAAGAAACGTCAATTTTTGGTTCTGTAAAAAAATCTGGGAAAAAGCGTGAGTGTTAACCCACAAATTTGCTCGTTTTAGAAAAAATATAAAATCATAATATATTATGTATATAACCTCGAACTGGCCGATTTCTTTTTTGATACATCATAATACAATATTCTAAAGCTAATAAACAAGAAACGTCAATTTTTGGTTCGGAAAAAAAAACTGGCAAAAAGCGTGAGTGTTAACCCACAAAATTGCTCGTTTTAGAAAAAATATAAAATCATAAAATCATAAGTATATAACCTCGAACTGGCCGATTTCTTTTTTGATACATCATAATACAATATTCTAAATCTAATAAACAAGAAACGTCAATTTTTGGTTCTGTAAAAAAATCTGGCAAAAAGCGTGAGTGTTAACCCACAAAATTGCTCGTTTTAGAAAAGATATAAAATCATAATATCTTAAGTATATAACCTCGAACTGGCCGATTTCTTTTTTGATACATCATAATACAATATTCTAAAGCTATTAAACAAGAAACGTCAATTTTTGGTTCGGAAAAAAAAACTGGCAAAAAGCGTGAGTGTTAACCCACAAAATTGCTCGTTTTAGAAAAAATATAAAATCATAAAATCATACGTATATAACCTCGAACTGGCCGATTTCTTTTTTGATACATCATAATACAATATTCTAAAGCTAATAAACAAGAAACGTCAATTTTTGGTTCTGTAAAAAAATCTGGCAAAAAGCGTGAGTGTTAACCCACAAAATTGCTCGTTTTAGAAAACATATAAAATCATATAATCATAAGTATATAACCTCGAACTGGCCAATTTCTTTTTTGATATATCATAATACAATATTCTAAAGCTAATAAACAAGAAACGTCAATTTTTGGTTTGGAAAAAAATCTGGCAAAAAGCGTGAGTGTTAACCCACAAATTTGCTCGTTTTAGAAAAAATATAAAATCATAATATATTATGTATATAACCTCGAACTGGCCGATTTCTTTTTTGATACATCATAATACAATATTCTAAAGCTAATAAACAAGAAACGTTAATTTTTGGTTCGGAAAAAAAAACTGGCAAAAAGCGTGAGTGTTAACCCACAAAATTGCTCGTTTTAGAAAAAATATAAAATCATATAATCATAAGTATATAACCTCGAACTGGCCGATTTCTTTTTTGATACATCATAATACAATATTCTAAAGCTAATAAACAAGAAACGTCAATTTTTGGTTCTGTAAAAAAATCTGGCAAAAAGCGTGAGTGTTAACCCACAAAATTGCTCGTTTTAGAAAAAATATAAAATCATAATATCTTAAGTATATAACCTCGAACTGGCCGATTTCTTTTTTGATACATCATAATACAATATTCTAAAGCTAATAAACAAGAAACGTCAATTTTTGGTTCGGAAAAAAAAACTGGCAAAAAGCGTGAGTGTTAACCCACAAAATTGCTCGTTTTAGAAAAAATATAAAATCATAAAATCATACGTATATAACCTCGAACTGGCCGATTTCTTTTTTGATACATCATAATACAATATTCTAAAGCTAATAAACAAGAAACGTCAATTTTTGGTTCTGTAAAAAAATCTGGCAAAAAGCGTGAGTGTTAACCCACAAAATTGCTCGTTTTAGAAAAGATATAAAATCATATAGTCATAAGTATATAACCTCGAACTGGCCAATTTCTTTTTTGATATATCATAATACAATATTCTAAAGCTAATAAACAAGACACGTCAATTTTTGGTTTGGAAAAAAATCTGGCAAAAAGCGTGAGTGTTAACCCACAAAATTGCTCGTTTTAGAAAAAATATAAAATCATAAAATCATACGTATATAACCTCGAACTGGCCGATTTCTTTTTTGATACATCATAATACAATATTCTAAAGCTAATAAACAAGAAACGTCAATTTTTGGTTCTGTAAAAAAATCTGGCAAAAAGCGTGAGTGTTAACCCACAAAATTGCTCGTTTTAGAAAAGATATAAAATCATAATATCTTAAGTATATAACCTCGAACTGGCCGATTTCTTTTTTCATACATCATAATACAATATTCTAAAGCTAATAAACAAGAAACGTCAATTTTTGGTTCTGTAAAAAAATCTGGGAAAAAGCGTGAGTGTTAACCCACAAATTTGCTCGTTTTAGAAAAAATATAAAATCATAATATATTATGTATATAACCTCGAACTGGCCGATTTCTTTTTTGATACATCATAATACAATATTCTAAAGCTAATAAACAAGAAACGTCAATTTTTGGTTCGGAAAAAAAAACTGGCAAAAAGCGTGAGTGTTAACCCACAAAATTGCTCGTTTTAGAAAAAATATAAAATCATAAGTATATAACCTCGAACTGGCCGATTTCTTTTTTTATACATCATAATACAATATTCTAAATCTAATAAACAAGAAACGTCAATTTTTGGTTCTGTAAAAAAATCTGGCAAAAAGCGTGAGTGTTAACCCACAAAATTGCTCGTTTTAGAAAAGATATAAAATCATAATATCTTAAGTATATAACCTCGAACTGGCCGATTTCTTTTTTGATACATCATAATACAATATTCTAAAGCTATTAAACAAGAAACGTCAATTTTTGGTTCGGAAAAAAAAACTGGCAAAAAGCGTGAGTGTTAACCCACAAAATTGCTCGTTTTAGAAAAAATATAAAATCATAAAATCATACGTATATAACCTCGAACTGGCCGATTTCTTTTTTGATACATCATAATACAATATTCTAAAGCTAATAAACAAGAAACGTCATTTTTTGGTTCTGTAAAAAAATCTGGCAAAAAGCGTGAGTGTTAACCCACAAAATTGCTCGTTTTAGAAAAGATATAAAATCATAATATCTTAAGTATATAACCTCGAACTGGCCGATTTCTTTTTTCATACATCATAATACAATATTCTAAAGCTAATAAACAAGAAACGTCAATTTTTGGTTCTGTAAAAAAATCTGGCAAAAAGCGTGAGTGTTAACCCACAAAATTGCTCGTTTTAGAAAACATATAAAATCATATAGTCATAAGTATATAACCTCGAACTGGCCAATTTCTTTTTTGATATATCATAATACAATATTCTAAAGCTAATAAACAAGACACGTCAATTTTTGGTTTGGAAAAAAATCTGGCAAAAAGCGTGAGTGTTAACCCACAAAATTGCTCGTTTTAGAAAAAATATAAAATCATAAAATCATACGTATATAACCTCGAACTGGCCGATTTCTTTTTTGATACATCATAATACAATATTCTAAAGCTAATAAACAAGAAACGTCAATTTTTGGTTCTGTAAAAAAATCTGGCAAAAAGCGTGAGTGTTAACCCACAAAATTGCTCGTTTTAGAAAAGATATAAAATCATAATATCTTAAGTATATAACCTCGAACTGGCCGATTTCTTTTTTCATACATCATAATACAATATTCTAAAGCTAATAAACAAGAAACGTCAATTTTTGGTTCTGTAAAAAAATCTGGGAAAAAGCGTGAGTGTTAACCCACAAATTTGCTCGTTTTAGAAAAAATATAAAATCATAATATATTATGTATATAACCTCGAACTGGCCGATTTCTTTTTTGATACATCATAATACAATATTCTAAAGCTAATAAACAAGAAACGTCAATTTTTGGTTCGGAAAAAAAAACTGGCAAAAAGCGTGAGTGTTAACCCACAAAATTGCTCGTTTTAGAAAAAATATAAAATCATAAAATCATAAGTATATAACCTCGAACTGGCCGATTTCTTTTTTGATACATCATAATACAATATTCTAAATCTAATAAACAAGAAACGTCAATTTTTGGTTCTGTAAAAAAATCTGGCAAAAAGCGTGAGTGTTAACCCACAAAATTGCTCGTTTTAGAAAAGATATAAAATCATAATATCTTAAGTATATAACCTCGAACTGGCCGATTTCTTTTTTGATACATCATAATACAATATTCTAAAGCTATTAAACAAGAAACGTCAATTTTTGGTTCGGAAAAAAAAACTGGCAAAAAGCGTGAGTGTTAACCCACAAAATTGCTCGTTTTAGAAAAAATATAAAATCATAAAATCATACGTATATAACCTCGAACTGACCGATTTCTTTTTTGATACATCATAATACAATATTCTAAAGCTAATAAACAAGAAACGTCATTTTTTGGTTCTGTAAAAAAATCTGGCAAAAAGCGTGAGTGTTAACCCACAAAATTGCTCGTTTTAGAAAAGATATAAAATCATAATATCTTAAGTATATAACCTCGAACTGGCCGATTTCTTTTTTCATACATCATAATACAATATTCTAAAGCTAATAAACAAGAAACGTCAATTTTTGGTTCTGTAAAAAAATCTGGCAAAAAGCGTGAGTGTTAACCCACAAAATTGCTCGTTTTAGAAAACATATAAAATCATATAGTCATAAGTATATAACCTCGAACTGGCCAATTTCTTTTTTGATATATCATAATACAATATTCTAAAGCTAATAAACAAGACACGTCAATTTTTGGTTTGGAAAAAAATCTGGCAAAAAGCGTGAGTGTTAACCCACAAAATTGCTCGTTTTAGAAAAAATATAAAATCATAAAATCATACGTATATAACCTCGAACTGGCCGATTTCTTTTTTGATACATCATAATACAATATTCTAAAACTAATTAACAAGAAACGTCAATTTTTGGTTCTGTAAAAAAATCTGGCAAATAGCGTGAGTGTTAACCCACAAAATTGCTCGTTTTAGAAAAAATATAAAATCATAAAATCATACGTATATAACCTCGAACTGGCCGATTTCTTTTTTGATACATCATAATACAATATTCTAAAGCTAATAAACAAGAAACGTCATTTTTTGGTTCTGTAAAAAAATCTGGCAAAAAGCGTGAGTGTTAACCCACAAAATTGCTCGTTTTAGAAAAGATATAAAATCATAATATCTTAAGTATATAACCTCGAACTGGCCGATTTCTTTTTTCATACATCATAATACAATATTCTAAAGCTAATAAACAAGAAACGTCAATTTTTGGTTCTGTAAAAAAATCTGGCAAAAAGCGTGAGTGTTAACCCACAAAATTGCTCGTTTTAGAAAACATATAAAATCATATAGTCATAAGTATATAACCTCGAACTGGCCAATTTCTTTTTTGATATATCATAATACAATATTCTAAAGCTAATAAACAAGACACGTCAATTTTTGGTTTGGAAAAAAATCTGGCAAAAAGCGTGAGTGTTAACCCACAAAATTGCTCGTTTTAGAAAAAATATAAAATCATAAAATCATACGTATATAACCTCGAACTGGCCGATTTCTTTTTTGATACATCATAATACAATATTCTAAAGCTAATAAACAAGAAACGTCAATTTTTGGTTCTGTAAAAAAATCTGGCAAAAAGCGTGAGTGTTAACCCACAAAATTGCTCGTTTTAGAAAAGATATAAAATCATAATATCTTAAGTATATAACCTCGAACTGGCCGATTTCTTTTTTCATACATCATAATACAATATTCTAAAGCTAATAAACAAGAAACGTCAATTTTTGGTTCTGTAAAAAAATCTGGGAAAAAGCGTGAGTGTTAACCCACAAATTTGCTCGTTTTAGAAAAAATATAAAATCATAATATATTATGTATATAACCTCGAACTGGCCGATTTCTTTTTTGATACATCATAATACAATATTCTAAAGCTAATAAACAAGAAACGTCAATTTTTGGTTCGGAAAAAAAAACTGGCAAAAAGCGTGAGTGTTAACCCACAAAATTGCTCGTTTTAGAAAAAATATAAAATCATAAAATCATAAGTATATAACCTCGAACTGGCCGATTTCTTTTTTGATACATCATAATACAATATTCTAAATCTAATAAACAAGAAACGTCAATTTTTGGTTCTGTAAAAAAATCTGGCAAAAAGCGTGAGTGTTAACCCACAAAATTGCTCGTTTTAGAAAAGATATAAAATCATAATATCTTAAGTATATAACCTCGAACTGGCCGATTTCTTTTTTGATACATCATAATACAATATTCTAAAGCTATTAAACAAGAAACGTCAATTTTTGGTTCGGAAAAAAAAACTGGCAAAAAGCGTGAGTGTTAACCCACAAAATTGCTCGTTTTAGAAAAAATATAAAATCATAAAATCATACGTATATAACCTCGAACTGACCGATTTCTTTTTTGATACATCATAATACAATATTCTAAAGCTAATAAACAAGAAACGTCATTTTTTGGTTCTGTAAAAAAATCTGGCAAAAAGCGTGAGTGTTAACCCACAAAATTGCTCGTTTTAGAAAAGATATAAAATCATAATATCTTAAGTATATAACCTCGAACTGGCCGATTTCTTTTTTCATACATCATAATACAATATTCTAAAGCTAATAAACAAGAAACGTCAATTTTTGGTTCTGTAAAAAAATCTGGCAAAAAGCGTGAGTGTTAACCCACAAAATTGCTCGTTTTAGAAAACATATAAAATCATATAGTCATAAGTATATAACCTCGAACTGGCCAATTTCTTTTTTGATATATCATAATACAATATTCTAAAGCTAATAAACAAGACACGTCAATTTTTGGTTTGGAAAAAAATCTGGCAAAAAGCGTGAGTGTTAACCCACAAATTTGCTCGTTTTAGAAAAAATATAAAATCATAATATATTATGTATATAACCTCGAACTGGCCGATTTCTTTTTTGATACATCATAATACAATATTCTAAAGCTAATAAACAAGAAACGTCAATTTTTGGTTCGGAAAAAAAACTGGCAAAAAGCGTGAGTGTTAACCCACAAAATTGCTCGTTTTAGAAAAAATATAAAATCATAAAATCATACGTATATAACCTCGAACTGGCCGATTTCTTTTTTGATACATCATAATACAATATTCTAAAGCTAATAAACAAGAAACGTCAATTTTTGGTTCTGTAAAAAAATCTGGCAAAAAGCGTGAGTGTTAACCCACAAAATTGCTTGTTTTAGAAAAGATATAAAATCATAATATCTTAAGTATATAACCTCGAACTGGCCGATTTCTTTTTTGATACATCATAATACAATATTCTAAAGCTATTAAACAAGAAACGTCAATTTTTGGTTCGGAAAAAAAAACTGGCAAAAAGCGTGAGTGTTAACCCACAAAATTGCTCGTTTTAGAAAAAATATAAAATCATAAAATCATACGTATATAACCTCGAACTGGCCGATTTCTTTTTTGATACATCATAATACAATATTCTAAAGCTAATAAACAAGAAACGTCATTTTTTGGTTCTGTAAAAAAATCTGGCAAAAAGCGCGAGTGTTAACCCACAAAATTGCTCGTTTTAGAAAAGATATAAAATCATAATATCTTAAGTATATAACCTCGAACTGGCCGATTTCTTTTTTCATACATCATAATACAATATTCTAAAGCTAATAAACAAGAAACGTCAATTTTTGGTTCTGTAAAAAAATCTGGCAAAAAGCGTGAGTGTTAACCCACAAAATTGCTCGTTTTAGAAAACATATAAAATCATATAGTCATAAGTATATAACCTCGAACTGGCCAATTTCTTTTTTGATATATCATAATACAATATTCTAAAGCTAATAAACAAGACACGTCAATTTTTGGTTTGGAAAAAAATCTGGCAAAAAGCGTGAGTGTTAACCCACAAATTTGCTCGTTTTAGAAAAAATATAAAATCATAATATATTATGTATATAACCTCGAACTGGCCGATTTCTTTTTTGATACATCATAATACAATATTCTAAAGCTAATAAACAAGAAACGTCAATTTTTGGTTCGGAAAAAAAAACTGGCAAAAAGCGTGAGTGTTAACCCACAAAATTGCTCGTTTTAGAAAAAATATAAAATCATAAAATCATACGTATATAACCTCGAACTGGCCGATTTCTTTTTTGATACATCATAATACAATATTCTAAAGCTAATAAACAAGAAACGTCAATTTTTGGTTCTGTAAAAAAATCTGGCAAAAAGCGTGAGTGTTAACCCACAAAATTGCTTGTTTTAGAAAAGATATAAAATCATAATATCTTAAGTATATAACCTCGAACTGGCCGATTTCTTTTTTGATACATCATAATACAATATTCTAAAGCTATTAAACAAGAAACGTCAATTTTTGGTTCGGAAAAAAAAACTGGCAAAAAGCGTGAGTGTTAACCCACAAAATTGCTCGTTTTAGAAAAAATATAAAATCATAAAATCATACGTATATAACCTCGAACTGGCCGATTTCTTTTTTGATACATCATAATACAATATTCTAAAGCTAATAAACAAGAAACGTCAATTTTTGGTTCTGTAAAAAAATCTGGCAAAAAGCGTGAGTGTTAACCCACAAAATTGCTCGTTTTAGAAAAGATATAAAATCATAATATCTTAAGTATATAACCTCGAACTGGCCGATTTCTTTTTTGATACATCATAATACAATATTCTAAAGCTATTAAACAAGAAACGTCAATTTTTGGTTCGGAAAAAAAAACTGGCAAAAAGCGTGAGTGTTAACCCACAAAATTGCTCGTTTTAGAAAAAATATAAAATCATAAAATCATACGTATATAACCTCGAACTGGCCGATTTCTTTTTTGATACATCATAATACAATATTCTAAAGCTAATAAACAAGAAACGTCAATTTTTGGTTCTGTAAAAAAATCTGGCAAAAAGCGTGAGTGTTAACCCACAAAATTGCTCGTTTTAGAAAACATATAAAATCATATAATCATAAGTATATAACCTCGAACTTGCCAATTTCTTTTTTGATATATCATAATACAATATTCTAAAGCTAATAAACAAGAAACGTCAATTTTTGGTTTGGAAAAAAATCTGGCAAAAAGCGTGAGTGTTAACCCACAAATTTGCTCGTTTTAGAAAAAATATAAAATCATAATATATTATGTATATAACCTCGAACTGGCCGATTTCTTTTTTGATACATCATAATACAATATTCTAAAGCTATTAAACAAGAAACGTCAATTTTTGGTTCGGAAAAAAAAACTGGCAAAAAGCGTGAGTGTTAACCCACAAAATTGCTCGTTTTAGAAAAAATATAAAATCATAAAATCATACGTATATAACCTCGAACTGGCCGATTTCTTTTTTGATACATCATAATACAATATTCTAAAGCTAATAAACAAGAAACGTCAATTTTTGGTTCTGTAAAAAAATCTGCAAAAAGCGTGAGTGTTAACCCACAAAATTGCTCGTTTTAGAAAAGATATAAAATCATAATATCTTAAGTATATAACCTCGAACTGGCCGATTTCTTTTTTGATACATCATAATACAATATTCTAAAGCTATTAAACAAGAAACGTCAATTTTTGGTTCGGAAAAAAAACTGGCAAAAAGCGTGAGTGTTAACCCACAAAATTGCTCGTTTTAGAAAAAATATAAAATCATAAAATCATACGTATATAACCTCGAACTGGCCGATTTCTTTTTTGATACATCATAATACAATATTCTAAAGCTAATAAACAAGAAACGTCAATTTTTGGTTCTGTAAAAAAATCTGGCAAAAAGCGTGAGTGTTAACCCACAAAATTGCTCGTTTTAGAAAAAATATAAAATCATAAAATCATACGTATATAACCTCGAACTGGCCGATTTCTTTTTTGATACATCATAATACAATATTCTAAAGCTAATAAACAAGAAACGTCAATTTTTGGTTCTGTAAAAAAATCTGGCAAAAAGCGTGAGTGTTAACCCACAAAATTGCTCGTTTTAGAAAAAATATAAAATCATAAAATCATAAGTATATAACCTCGAACTGGCCGATTTCTTTTTTGATGTATCATAATACAATATTCTAAAGCTAATAAACAAGAAACGTCAATTTTTGGTTCGGAAAAAAAAACTGGCAAAAAGCGTGAGTGTTAACCCACAAAATTGCTCGTTTTAGAAAACATATAAAATCATATAGTCATAAGTATATAACCTCGAACTGGCCAATTTCTTTTTTGATATATCATAATACAATATTCTAAAGCTAATAAACAAGACACGTCAATTTTTGGTTTGGAAAAAAATCTGGCAAAAAGCGTGAGTGTTAACCCACAAATTTGCTCGTTTTAGAAAAAATATAAAATCATAATATATTATGTATATAACCTCGAACTGGCCGATTTCTTTTTTGATACATCATAATACAATATTCTAAAGCTAATAAACAAGAAACGTCAATTTTTGGTTCGGAAAAAAAAAACTGGCAAAAAGCGTGAGTGTTAACCCACAAAATTGCTCGTTTTAGAAAAAATATAAAATCATAAAATCATACGTATATAACCTCGAACTGGCCGATTTCTTTTTTGATACATCATAATACAATATTCTAAAGCTAATAAACAAGAAACGTCAATTTTTGGTTCTGTAAAAAAATCTGGCAAAAAGCGTGAGTGTTAACCCACAAAATTGCTTGTTTTAGAAAAGATATAAAATCATAATATCTTAAGTATATAACCTCGAACTGGCCGATTTCTTTTTTGATACATCATAATACAATATTCTAAAGCTATTAAACAAGAAACGTCAATTTTTGGTTCGGAAAAAAAAACTGGCAAAAAGCGTGAGTGTTAACCCACAAAATTGCTCGTTTTAGAAAAAATATAAAATCATAAAATCATACGTATATAACCTCGAACTGGCCGATTTCTTTTTTGATACATCATAATACAATATTCTAAAGCTAATAAACAAGAAACGTCAATTTTTGGTTCTGTAAAAAAATCTGGCAAAAAGCGTGAGTGTTAACCCACAAAATTGCTCGTTTTAGAAAAGATATAAAATCATAATATCTTAAGTATATAACCTCGAACTGGCCGATTTCTTTTTTGATACATCATAATACAATATTCTAAAGCTATTAAACAAGAAACGTCAATTTTTGGTTCGGAAAAAAAAACTGGCAAAAAGCGTGAGTGCCACAAAATTGCTCGTTTTAGAAAAAATATAAAATCATAAAATCATACGTATATAACCTCGAACTGGCCGATTTCTTTTTTGATACATCATAATACAATATTCTAAAGCTAATAAACAAGAAACGTCAATTTTTGGTTCTGTAAAAAAATCTGGCAAAAAGCGTGAGTGTTAACCCACAAAATTGCTCGTTTTAGAAAACATATAAAATCATATAATCATAAGTATATAACCTCGAACTTGCCAATTTCTTTTTTGATATATCATAATACAATATTCTAAAGCTAATAAACAAGAAACGTCAATTTTTGGTTTGGAAAAAAATCTGGCAAAAAGCGTGAGTGTTAACCCACAAATTTGCTCGTTTTAGAAAAAATATAAAATCATAATATATTATGTATATAACCTCGAACTGGCCGATTTCTTTTTTGATACATCGTAATACAATATTCTAAAGCTAATAAACAAGAAACGTCAATTTTTGGTTCGGAAAAAAAAACTGGCAAAAAGTGTGAGTGTTAACCCACAAAATTGCTCGTTTTAGAAAAAATATAAAATCATAAAATCATAAGTATATAACCTCGAACTGGCCGATTTCTTTTTTGATACATCATAATACAATATTCTAAATCTAATAAACAAGAAACGTCAATTTTTGGTTCTGTGAAAAAATCTGGCAAAAAGCGTGAGTGTTAACCCACAAAATTGCTCGTTTTAGAAAACATATAAAATCATAATATCTTAAGTATATAACCTCGAACTGGCCGATTTCTTTTTTGATACATCATAATACAATATTCTAAAGCTATTAAACAAAAAACGTCAAATTTTGGTTCGGAAAAAAAAACTGGCAATAAGCGTGAGTGTAAACCCACAAAATTGCTCGTTTTAGAAAAGATATAAAATCATAATATCTTAAGTATATAAACTCGAACTGGCCGATTTCTTTTTTGATACATCATAATACAATATTCTAAAGCTAATAAACAAGAAACGTCAATTTTTGGTTCGGAAAAAAAAACTGGCAAAAAGCGTGAGTGTTAACCCACAAAATTGCTCGTTTTAGAAAAAATATAAAATCATAAAATCATACGTATATAACCTCGAACTGGCCGATTTCTTTTTTGATACATCATAATACAATATTCTAAAGCTAATAAACAAGAAACGTCAATTTTTGGTTCTGTAAAAAAATCTGGCAAAAAGCGTGAGTGTTAACCCACAAAATTGCTCGTTTTAGAAAAAATATAAAATCATAAAATCATAAGCATATAACCTCGAACTGGCCGATTTCTTTTTTGATGTATCATAATACAATATTCTAAAGCTAATAAACAAGAAACGTCAATTTTTGGTTCGGAAAAAAAAACTGGCAAAAAGCGTGAGTGTTAACCCACAAAATTGCTCGTTTTAGAAAAAATATAAAATCATAAAATCATACGTATATAACCTCGAACTGGCCGATTTCTTTTTTGATACATCATAATACAATATTTAAAGCTAATAAACAAGAAACGTCAATTTTTGGTTCTGTAAAAAAATCTGGCAAAAAGCGTGAGTGTTAACCCACAAAATTGCTCGTTTTAGAAAAGATATAAAATCATAATATCTTAAGTATATAACCTCGAACTGGCCGATTTCTTTTTTCATACATCATAATACAATATTCTAAAGCTAATAAACAAGAAACGTCAATTTTTGGTTCTGTAAAAAAATCTGGCAAAAAGCGTGAGTGTTAACCCACAAAATTGCTCGTTTTAGAAAACATATAAAATCATATAGTCATAAGTATATAACCTCGAACTGGCCAATTTCTTTTTTGATATATCATAATACAATATTCTAAAGCTAATAAACAAGACACGTCAATTTTTGGTTTGGAAAAAAATCTGGCAAAAAGCGTGAGTGTTAACCCACAAAATTGCTCGTTTTAGAAAAAATATAAAATCATAAAATCATACGTATATAACCTCGAACTGGCCGATTTCTTTTTTGATACATCATAATACAATATTCTAAAGCTAATAAACAAGAAACGTCAATTTTTGGTTCTGTAAAAAAATCTGGCAAAAAGCGTTGCTCGTTTTAGAAAAAATATAAAATCATAATATCTTAAGTATATAACCACGAACTGGCCGATTTCTTTTTTGATACATCATAATACAATATTCTAAAGCTAATAAACAAGAAACGTCAATTTTTGGTTCTGTAAAAAAATCTGGCAAAAAGCGTGAGTGTTAACCCACAAAATTGCTCGTTTTAGAAAACATATAAAATCATATAGTCATAAGTATATAACCTCGAACTGGCCAATTTCTTTTTTGATATATCATAATACAATATTCTAAAGCTAATAAACAAGACACGTCAATTTTTGGTTTGGAAAAAAATCTGGCAAAAAGCGTGAGTGTTAACCCACAAAATTGCTCGTTTTAGAAAAAATATAAAATCATAAAATCATACGTATATAACCTCGAACTGGCCGATTTCTTTTTTGATACATCATAATACAATATTCTAAAGCTAATAAACAAGAAACGTCAATTTTTGGTTCTGTAAAAAAATCTGGCAAAAAGCGTGAGTGTTAACCCACAAAATTGCTCGTTTTAGAAAAAATATAAAATCATAAAATCATACGTATATAACCTCGAACTGGCCGATTTCTTTTTTGATACATCATAATACATTATTCTAAAGCTAATAAACAAGAAACGTCAATTTTTGGTTCTGTAAAAAAATCTGGCAAAAAGCGTGAGTGTTAACCCACAAAATTGCTCGTTTTAGAAAACATATAAAATCATATAATCATAAGTATATAACCTCGAACTGGCCAATTTCTTTTTTGATATATCATAATACAATATTCTAAAGCTAATAAACAAGAAACGTCAATTTTTGGTTTGGAAAAAAATCTGGCAAAAAGCGTGAGTGTTAACCCACAAATTTGCAAGTTTTAGAAAAAATATAAAATCATAATATATTATGTATATAACCTCGAACTGGCCGATTTCTTTTTTGATACATCGTAATACAATATTCTAAAGCTAATAAACAAGAAACGTCAATTTTTGGTTCGGAAAAAAAAACTGGCAAAAAGCGTGAGTGTTAACCCACAAAATTGCTCGTTTTAGAAAAAATATAAAATCATAAAATCATACGTATATAACCTCGAACTGGCCGATTTCTTTTTTGATACATCATAATACAATATTCTAAAGCTAATAAACAAGAAACGTCAATTTTTGGTTCTGTAAAAAAATCTGGCAAAAAGCGTGAGTGTTAACCCACAAAATTGCTCGTTTTAGAAAAGATATAAAATCATAAAATCATAAGTATATAACCTCGAACTGGCCGATTTCTTTTTTGATGTATCATAATACAATATTCTAAAGCTAATAAACAAGAAACGTCAATTTTTGGTTCGGAAAAAAAAACTGGCAAAAAGCGTGAGTGTTAACCCACAAAATTGCTCGTTTTAGAAAAAATATAAAATCATAAAATCATACGTATATAACCTCGAACTGGCCGATTTCTTTTTTGATACATCATAATACAATATTCTAAAGCTAATAAACAAGAAACGTCAATTTTTGGTTCTGTAAAAAAATCTGCAAAAAGCGTGAGTGTTAACCCACAAAATTGCTCGTTTTAGAAAAGATATAAAATCATAATATCTTAAGTATATAACCTCGAACTGGCCGATTTCTTTTTTGATACATCATAATACAATATTCTAAAGCTATTAAACAAGAAACGTCAATTTTTGGTTCGGAAAAAAAAACTGGCAAAAAGCGTGAGTGTTAACCCACAAAATTGCTCGTTTTAGAAAAAATATAAAATCATAAAATCATACGTATATAACCTCGAACTGGCCGATTTCTTTTTTGATACATCATAATACAATATTCTAAAGCTAATAAACAAGAAACGTCAATTTTTGGTTCTGTAAAAAAATCTGGCAAAAAGCGTGAGTGTTAACCCACAAAATTGCTCGTTTTAGAAAACATATAAAATCATATAATCATAAGTATATAACCTCGAACTGGCCAATTTCTTTTTTGATATATCATAATACAATATTCTAAAGCTAATAAACAAGAAACGTCAATTTTTGGTTTGGAAAAAAATCTGGCAAAAAGCGTGAGTGTTAACCCACAAATTTGCTCGTTTTAGAAAAAATATAAAATCATAATATATTATGTATATAACCTCGAACTGGCCGATTTCTTTTTTGATACATCGTAATACAATATTCTACAGCTAATAAACAAGAAACGTCAATTTTTGGTTCGGAAAAAAAACTGGCAAAAAGTGTGAGTGTTAACCCACAAAATTGCTCGTTTTAGAAAAAATATAAAATCATAAAATCATAAGTATATAACCTCGAACTGGCCGATTTCTTTTTTGATACATCATAATACAATATTCTAAATCTAATAAACAAGAAACGTCAATTTTTGGTTCTGTGAAAAAATCTGGCAAAAAGCGTGAGTGTTAACCCACAAAATTGCTCGTTTTAGAAAACATATAAAATCATAATATCTTAAGTATATAACCTCGAACTGGCCGATTTCTTTTTTGATACATCATAATACAATATTCTAAAGCTATTAAACAAAAAACGTCAATTTTTGGTTCGGAAAAAAAAACTGGCAATAAGCGTGAGTGTTGACCCACAAAATTGCTCGTTTTAGAAAAGATATAAAATCATAAAATCTTAAGTATATAAACTCGAACTGGCCGATTTCTTTTTTGATACATCATAATACAATATTCTAAAGCTAATAAACAAGAAACGTCAATTTTTGGTTCTGTAAAAAAATCTTGCAAAAAGCGTGAGTGTTAACCCACAAAATTGCTCGTTTTAGAAAACATATAAAATCATATAATCATAAGTATATAACCTCGAACTGGCCAATTTCTTTTTTAATATATCATAATACAATATTCTAAAGCTAATAAACAGGAAACGTCAATTTTTGGTTTGGAAAAAAATCTGGCAAAAAGCGTGAGTGTTAACCCACAAATTTGCTCGTTTTAGAAAAAATATAAAATCATAATATATTATGTATATAACCTCGAACTGGCCGATTTCTTTTTTGATACATCATAATACAATATTCTAAAGCTAATAAACAAGAAACGTCAATTTTTGGTTCGGAAAAAAAAACTGGCAAAAAGCGTGAGTGTTAACACACAAAATTGCTCGTTTTAGAAAAAATATAAAATCATAAAATCATACGTATATAACCTCGAACTGGCCGATTTCTTTTTTGATACATCATAATACAATATTCTAAAGCTAATAAACAAGAAACGTCAATTTTTGGTTCTGTAAAAAAATCTGGCAAAAAGCGTGAGTGTTAACCCACAAAATTGCTCGTTTTAGAAAAGATATAAAATCATAATATCTTAAGTATATAACCTCGAACTGGCCGATTTCTTTTTTGATACATCATAATACAATATTCTAAAGCTAATAAACAAGAAACGTCAATTTTTGGTTCTGTAAAAAAATCTGGCAAAAAGCGTGAGTGTTAACCCACAAAATTGCTCGTTTTAGAAAACATATAAAATCATATAATCATAAGTATATAACCTCGAACTGGCCAATTTCTTTTTTGATATATCATAATACAATATTCTAAAGCTAATAAACAAGAAACGTCAATTTTTGGTTTGGAAAAAAATCTGGCAAAAAGCGTGAGTGTTAACCCACAAATTTGCTCGTTTTAGAAAAAATATAAAATCATAATATATTATGTATATAACCTCGAACTGGCCGATTTCTTTTTTGATACATCGTAATACAATATTCTAAAGCTAATAAACAAGAAACGTCAATTTTTGGTTCGGAAAAAAAAACTGGCAAAAAGCGTGAGTGTTAACCCACAAAATTGCTCGTTTTAGAAAAAATATAAAATCATAAAATCATAAGTATATAACCTCGAACTGGCCGATTTCTTTTTTGATGTATCATAATACAATATTCTAAAGATAATAAACAAGAAACGTCAATTTTTGGTTCGGAAAAAAAAACTGGCAAAAAGCGTGAGTGTTAACCCACAAAATTGCTCGTTTTAGAAAAAATATAAAATCATAAAATCATACGTATATAACCTCGAACTGGCCGATTTCTTTTTTGATACATCATAATACAATATTCTAAAGCTAATAAACAAGAAACGTCAATTTTTGGTTCTGTAAAAAAATCTGGCAAAAAGCGTGAGTGTTAACCCACAAAATTGCTCGTTTTAGAAAACATATAAAATCATATAATCATAAGTATATAACCTCGAACTGGCCAATTTCTTTTT
Source organism: Nemophila menziesii (assembly GCA_029959085.1). NCBI lineage: Eukaryota > Viridiplantae > Streptophyta > Magnoliopsida > Boraginales > Hydrophyllaceae > Nemophila > Nemophila menziesii. The sequence continues at coordinate 21,553,789 of JARWIR010000022.1, read as the reverse complement.
TGATATATCATAATACAATATTCTAAAGCTAATAAACAAGAAACGTCAATTTTTGGTTTGGAAAAAAATCTGGCAAAAAGCGTGAGTGTTAACCCACAAATTTGCTCGTTTTAGAAAAAATATAAAATCATAATATATTATGTATATAACCTCGAACTGGCCGATTTCTTTTTTGATACATCGTAATACAATATTCTACAGCTAATAAACAAGAAACGTCAATTTTTGGTTCGGAAAAAAAACTGGCAAAAAGTGTGAGTGTTAACCCACAAAATTGCTCGTTTTAGAAAAAATATAAAATCATAAAATCATAAGTATATAACCTCGAACTGGCCGATTTCTTTTTTGATACATCATAATACAATATTCTAAATCTAATAAACAAGAAACGTCAATTTTTGGTTCTGTGAAAAAATCTGGCAAAAAGCGTGAGTGTTAACCCACAAAATTGCTCGTTTTAGAAAACATATAAAATCATAATATCTTAAGTATATAACCTCGAACTGGCCGATTTCTTTTTTGATACATCATAATACAATATTCTAAAGCTATTAAACAAAAAACGTCAATTTTTGGTTCGGAAAAAAAAACTGGCAATAAGCGTGAGTGTTGACCCACAAAATTGCTCGTTTTAGAAAAGATATAAAATCATAAAATCTTAAGTATATAAACTCGAACTGGCCGATTTCTTTTTTGATACATCATAATACAATATTCTAAAGCTAATAAACAAGAAACGTCAATTTTTGGTTCTGTAAAAAAATCTTGCAAAAAGCGTGAGTGTTAACCCACAAAATTGCTCGTTTTAGAAAACATATAAAATCATATAATCATAAGTATATAACCTCGAACTGGCCAATTTCTTTTTTAATATATCATAATACAATATTCTAAAGCTAATAAACAAGAAACGTCAATTTTTGGTTTGGAAAAAAATCTGGCAAAAAGCGTGAGTGTTAACCCACAAATTTGCTCGTTTTAGAAAAAATATAAAATCATAATATATTATGTATATAACCTCGAACTGGCCGATTTCTTTTTTGATACATCATAATACAATATTCTAAAGCTAATAAACAAGAAACGTCAATTTTTGGTTCGGAAAAAAAAACTGGCAAAAAGCGTGAGTGTTAACACACAAAATTGCTCGTTTTAGAAAAAATATAAAATCATAAAATCATACGTATATAACCTCGAACTGGCCGATTTCTTTTTTGATACATCATAATACAATATTCTAAAGCTAATAAACAAGAAACGTCAATTTTTGGTTCTGTAAAAAAATCTGGCAAAAAGCGTGAGTGTTAACCCACAAAATTGCTCGTTTTAGAAAAGATATAAAATCATAATATCTTAAGTATATAACCTCGAACTGGCCGATTTCTTTTTTGATACATCATAATACAATATTCTAAAGCTAATAAACAAGAAACGTCAATTTTTGGTTCTGTAAAAAAATCTGGCAAAAAGCGTGAGTGTTAACCCACAAAATTGCTCGTTTTAGAAAACATATAAAATCATATAATCATAAGTATATAACCTCGAACTGGCCAATTTCTTTTTTGATATATCATAATACAATATTCTAAAGCTAATAAACAAGAAACGTCAATTTTTGGTTTGGAAAAAAATCTGGCAAAAAGCGTGAGTGTTAACCCACAAATTTGCTCGTTTTAGAAAAAATATAAAATCATAATATATTATGTATATAACCTCGAACTGGCCGATTTCTTTTTTGATACATCGTAATACAATATTCTAAAGCTAATAAACAAGAAACGTCAATTTTTGGTTCGGAAAAAAAAACTGGCAAAAAGCGTGAGTGTTAACCCACAAAATTGCTCGTTTTAGAAAAAAAATAAAATCATAAAATCATACGTATATAACCTCGAACTGGCCGATTTCTTTTTTGATACATCATAATACAATATTCTAAAGCTAATAAACAAGAAACGTCAATTTTTGGTTCTGTAAAAAAATCTGGCAAAAAGCGTGAGTGTTAACCCACAAAATTGCTCGTTTTAGAAAAGATATAAAATCATAATATCTTAAGTATATAACCTCGAACTGGCCAATTTCTTTTTTGATATATCATAATACAATATTCTAAAGCTAATAAACAAGAAACGTCAATTTTTGGTTTGGAAAAAAATCTGGCAAAAAGCGTGAGTGTTAACCCACAAATTTGCTCGTTTTAGAAAAAATATAAAATCATAATATATTATGTATATAACCTCGAACTGGCCGATTTCTTTTTTGATACATCGTAATACAATATTCTACAGCTAATAAACAAGAAACGTCAATTTTTGGTTCGGAAAAAAAAACTGGCAAAAAGTGTGAGTGTTAACCCACAAAATTGCTCGTTTTAGAAAAAATATAAAATCATAAAATCATAAGTATATAACCTCGAACTGGCCGATTTCTTTTTTGATACATCATAATACAATATTCTAAATCTAATAAACAAGAAACGTCAATTTTTGGTTCTGTGAAAAAATCTGGCAAAAAGCGTGAGTGTTAACCCACAAAATTGCTCGTTTTAGAAAACATATAAAATCATAATATCTTAAGTATATAACCTCGAACTGGCCGATTTCTTTTTTGATACATCATAATACAATATTCTAAAGCTATTAAACAAAAAACGTCAATTTTTGGTTCGGAAAAAAAAACTGGCAATAAGCGTGAGTGTTGACCCACAAAATTGCTCGTTTTAGAAAAGATATAAAATCATAAAATCTTAAGTATATAAACTCGAACTGGCCGATTTCTTTTTTGATACATCATAATACAATATTCTAAAGCTAATAAACAAGAAACGTCAATTTTTGGTTCTGTAAAAAAATCTTGCAAAAAGCGTGAGTGTTAACCCACAAAATTGCTCGTTTTAGAAAACATATAAAATCATATAATCATAAGTATATAACCTCGAACTGGCCAATTTCTTTTTTGATATATCATAATACAATATTCTAAAGCTAATAAACAAGAAACGTCAATTTTTGGTTTGGAAAAAAATCTGGCAAAAAGCGTGAGTGTTAACCCACAAATTTGCTCGTTTTAGAAAAAATATAAAATCATAATATATTATGTATATAACCTCGAACTGGCCGATTTCTTTTTTGATACATCATAATACAATATTCTAAACCTAATAAACAAGAAACGTCAATTTTTGGTTCTGTAAAAAAATCTGGCAAAAAGCGTGAGTGTTAACCCACAAAATTGCTCGTTTTAGAAAAGATATAAAATCATAATATCTTAAGTATATAACCTCGAACTGGCCGATTTCTTTTTTGATACATCATAATACAATATTCTAAAGCTAATAAACAAGAAACGTCAATTTTTGGTTCTGTAAAAAAATCTGGCAAAAAGCGTGAGTGTTAACCCACAAAATTGCTCGTTTTAGAAAACATATAAAATCATATAATCATAAGTATATAACCTCGAACTGGCCAATTTCTTTTTTGATATATCATAATACAATATTCTAAAGCTAATAAACAAGAAACGTCAATTTTTGGTTTGGAAAAAAATCTGGCAAAAAGCGTGAGTGTTAACCCACAAATTTGCTCGTTTTAGAAAAAATATAAAATCATAATATATTATGTATATAACCTCGAACTGGCCGATTTCTTTTTTGATACATCGTAATACAATATTCTAAAGCTAATAAACAAGAAACGTCAATTTTTGGTTCGGAAAAAAAAACTGGCAAAAAGCGTGAGTGTTAACCCACAAAATTGCTCGTTTTAGAAAAAATATAAAATCATAAAATCATAAGTATATAACCTCGAACTGGCCGATTTCTTTTTTGATGTATCATAATACAATATTCTAAAGATAATAAACAAGAAACGTCAATTTTTGGTTCGGAAAAAAAAACTGGCAAAAAGCGTGAGTGTTAACCCACAAAATTGCTCGTTTTAGAAAAAATATAAAATCATAAAATCATACGTATATAACCTCGAACTGGCCGATTTCTTTTTTGATACATCATAATACAATATTCTAAAGCTAATAAACAAGAAACGTCAATTTTTGGTTCTGTAAAAAAATCTGGCAAAAAGCGTGAGTGTTAACCCACAAAATTGCTCGTTTTAGAAAACATATAAAATCATATAATCATAAGTATATAACCTCGAACTGGCCAATTTCTTTTTTGATATATCATAATACAATATTCTAAAGCTAATAAACAAGAAACGTCAATTTTTGGTTTGGAAAAAAATCTGGCAAAAAGCGTGAGTGTTAACCCACAAATTTGCTCGTTTTAGAAAAAATATAAAATCATAATATATTATGTATATAACCTCGAACTGGCCGATTTCTTTTTTGATACATCGTAATACAATATTCTACAGCTAATAAACAAGAAACGTCAATTTTTGGTTCGGAAAAAAAACTGGCAAAAAGTGTGAGTGTTAACCCACAAAATTGCTCGTTTTAGAAAAAATATAAAATCATAAAATCATAAGTATATAACCTCGAACTGGCCGATTTCTTTTTTGATACATCATAATACAATATTCTAAATCTAATAAACAAGAAACGTCAATTTTTGGTTCTGTGAAAAAATCTGGCAAAAAGCGTGAGTGTTAACCCACAAAATTGCTCGTTTTAGAAAACATATAAAATCATAATATCTTAAGTATATAACCTCGAACTGGCCGATTTCTTTTTTGATACATCATAATACAATATTCTAAAGCTATTAAACAAAAAACGTCAATTTTTGGTTCGGAAAAAAAAACTGGCAATAAGCGTGAGTGTTGACCCACAAAATTGCTCGTTTTAGAAAAGATATAAAATCATAAAATCTTAAGTATATAAACTCGAACTGGCCGATTTCTTTTTTGATACATCATAATACAATATTCTAAAGCTAATAAACAAGAAACGTCAATTTTTGGTTCTGTAAAAAAATCTTGCAAAAAGCGTGAGTGTTAACCCACAAAATTGCTCGTTTTAGAAAACATATAAAATCATATAATCATAAGTATATAACCTCGAACTGGCCAATTTCTTTTTTAATATATCATAATACAATATTCTAAAGCTAATAAACAAGAAACGTCAATTTTTGGTTTGGAAAAAAATCTGGCAAAAAGCGTGAGTGTTAACCCACAAATTTGCTCGTTTTAGAAAAAATATAAAATCATAATATATTATGTATATAACCTCGAACTGGCCGATTTCTTTTTTGATACATCATAATACAATATTCTAAAGCTAATAAACAAGAAACGTCAATTTTTGGTTCGGAAAAAAAAACTGGCAAAAAGCGTGAGTGTTAACACACAAAATTGCTCGTTTTAGAAAAAATATAAAATCATAAAATCATACGTATATAACCTCGAACTGGCCGATTTCTTTTTTGATACATCATAATACAATATTCTAAAGCTAATAAACAAGAAACGTCAATTTTTGGTTCTGTAAAAAAATCTGGCAAAAAGCGTGAGTGTTAACCCACAAAATTGCTCGTTTTAGAAAAGATATAAAATCATAATATCTTAAGTATATAACCTCGAACTGGCCGATTTCTTTTTTGATACATCATAATACAATATTCTAAAGCTAATAAACAAGAAACGTCAATTTTTGGTTCTGTAAAAAAATCTGGCAAAAAGCGTGAGTGTTAACCCACAAAATTGCTCGTTTTAGAAAACATATAAAATCATATAATCATAAGTATATAACCTCGAACTGGCCAATTTCTTTTTTGATATATCATAATACAATATTCTAAAGCTAATAAACAAGAAACGTCAATTTTTGGTTTGGAAAAAAATCTGGCAAAAAGCGTGAGTGTTAACCCACAAATTTGCTCGTTTTAGAAAAAATATAAAATCATAATATATTATGTATATAACCTCGAACTGGCCGATTTCTTTTTTGATACATCGTAATACAATATTCTAAAGCTAATAAACAAGAAACGTCAATTTTTGGTTCGGAAAAAAAAACTGGCAAAAAGCGTGAGTGTTAACCCACAAAATTGCTCGTTTTAGAAAAAAAATAAAATCATAAAATCATACGTATATAACCTCGAACTGGCCGATTTCTTTTTTGATACATCATAATACAATATTCTAAAGCTAATAAACAAGAAACGTCAATTTTTGGTTCTGTAAAAAAATCTGGCAAAAAGCGTGAGTGTTAACCCACAAAATTGCTCGTTTTAGAAAAGATATAAAATCATAATATCTTAAGTATATAACCTCGAACTGGCCAATTTCTTTTTTGATATATCATAATACAATATTCTAAAGCTAATAAACAAGAAACGTCAATTTTTGGTTTGGAAAAAAATCTGGCAAAAAGCGTGAGTGTTAACCCACAAATTTGCTCGTTTTAGAAAAAATATAAAATCATAATATATTATGTATATAACCTCGAACTGGCCGATTTCTTTTTTGATACATCGTAATACAATATTCTACAGCTAATAAACAAGAAACGTCAATTTTTGGTTCGGAAAAAAAAACTGGCAAAAAGTGTGAGTGTTAACCCACAAAATTGCTCGTTTTAGAAAAAATATAAAATCATAAAATCATAAGTATATAACCTCGAACTGGCCGATTTCTTTTTTGATACATCATAATACAATATTCTAAATCTAATAAACAAGAAACGTCAATTTTTGGTTCTGTGAAAAAATCTGGCAAAAAGCGTGAGTGTTAACCCACAAAATTGCTCGTTTTAGAAAACATATAAAATCATAATATCTTAAGTATATAACCTCGAACTGGCCGATTTCTTTTTTGATACATCATAATACAATATTCTAAAGCTATTAAACAAAAAACGTCAATTTTTGGTTCGGAAAAAAAAACTGGCAATAAGCGTGAGTGTTGACCCACAAAATTGCTCGTTTTAGAAAAGATATAAAATCATAAAATCTTAAGTATATAAACTCGAACTGGCCGATTTCTTTTTTGATACATCATAATACAATATTCTAAAGCTAATAAACAAGAAACGTCAATTTTTGGTTCTGTAAAAAAATCTTGCAAAAAGCGTGAGTGTTAACCCACAAAATTGCTCGTTTTAGAAAACATATAAAATCATATAATCATAAGTATATAACCTCGAACTGGCCAATTTCTTTTTTGATATATCATAATACAATATTCTAAAGCTAATAAACAAGAAACGTCAATTTTTGGTTTGGAAAAAAATCTGGCAAAAAGCGTGAGTGTTAACCCACAAATTTGCTCGTTTTAGAAAAAATATAAAATCATAATATATTATGTATATAACCTCGAACTGGCCGATTTCTTTTTTGATACATCATAATACAATATTCTAAACCTAATAAACAAGAAACGTCAATTTTTGGTTCGGAAAAAAAAACTGGCAAAAAGCGTGAGTGTTAACACACAAAATTGCTCGTTTTAGAAAAAATATAAAATCATAAAATCATACGTATATAACCTCGAACTGGCCGATTTCTTTTTTGATACATCATAATACAATATTCTAAAGCTAATAAACAAGAAACGTCAATTTTTGGTTCTGTAAAAAAATCTGGCAAAAAGCGTGAGTGTTAACCCACAAAATTGCTCGTTTTAGAAAAGATATAAAATCATAATATCTTAAGTATATAACCTCGAACTGGCCGATTTCTTTTTTGATACATCATAATACAATATTCTAAAGCTAATAAACAAGAAACGTCAATTTTTGGTTCTGTAAAAAAATCTGGCAAAAAGCGTGAGTGTTAACCCACAAAATTGCTCGTTTTAGAAAACATATAAAATCATATAATCATAAGTATATAACCTCGAACTGGCCAATTTCTTTTTTGATATATCATAATACAATATTCTAAAGCTAATAAACAAGAAACGTCAATTTTTGGTTTGGAAAAAAATCTGGCAAAAAGCGTGAGTGTTAACCCACAAATTTGCTCGTTTTAGAAAAAATATAAAATCATAATATATTATGTATATAACCTCGAACTGGCCGATTTCTTTTTTGATACATCGTAATACAATATTCTAAAGCTAATAAACAAGAAACGTCAATTTTTGGTTCGGAAAAAAAAACTGGCAAAAAGCGTGAGTGTTAACCCACAAAATTGCTCGTTTTAGAAAAAATATAAAATCATAAAATCATAAGTATATAACCTCGAACTGGCCGATTTCTTTTTTGATGTATCATAATACAATATTCTAAAGATAATAAACAAGAAACGTCAATTTTTGGTTCGGAAAAAAAAACTGGCAAAAAGCGTGAGTGTTAACCCACAAAATTGCTCGTTTTAGAAAAAAAATAAAATCATAAAATCATACGTATATAACCTCGAACTGGCCGATTTCTTTTTTGATACATCATAATACAATATTCTAAAGCTAATAAACAAGAAACGTCAATTTTTGGTTCTGTAAAAAAATCTGGCAAAAAGCGTGAGTGTTAACCCACAAAATTGCTCGTTTTAGAAAAGATATAAAATCATAATATCTTAAGTATATAACCTCGAACTGGCCGATTTCTTTTTTGATACATCATAATACAATATTCTAAATCTAATAAACAAGAAACGTCAATTTTTGGTTCTGTGAAAAAATCTGGCAAAAAGCGTGAGTGTTAACCCACAAAATTGCTCGTTTTAGAAAACATATAAAATCATAATATCTTAAGTATATAACCTCGAACTGGCCGATTTCTTTTTTGATACATCATAATACAATATTCTAAAGCTATTAAACAAAAAACGTCAATTTTTGGTTCGGAAAAAAAAACTGGCAATAAGCGTGAGTGTTAACCCACAAAATTGCTCGTTTTAGAAAAGATATAAAATCATAATATCTTAAGTATATAAACTCGAACTGGCCGATTTCTTTTTTGATACATCATAATACAATATTCTAAAGCTAATAAACAAGAAACGTCAATTTTTGGTTCTGTAAAAAAATCTGGCAAAAAGCGTGAGTGTTAACCCACAAAATTACTCGTTTTAGAAAACATATAAAATCATATAATCATAAGTATATAACCTCGAACTGGCCAATTTCTTTTTTGATATATCATAATACAATATTCTAAAGCTAATAAACAAGAAACGTCAATTTTTGGTTTGGAAAAAAATCTGGCAAAAAGCGTGAGTGTTAACCCACAAATTTGCTCGTTTTAGAAAAAATATAAAATCATAATATATTATGTATATAACCTCGAACTGGCCGATTTCTTTTTTGATACATCGTAATACAATATTCTAAAGCTAATAAACAAGAAACGTCAATTTTTGGTTCGGAAAAAAAAACTGGCAAAAAGCGTGAGTGTTAACCCACAAAATTGCTCGTTTTAGAAAAAATATAAAATCATAAAATCATAAGTATATAACCTCGAACTGGCCGATTTCTTTTTTGATGTATCATAATACAATATTCTAAAGATAATAAACAAGAAACGTCAATTTTTGGTTCGGAAAAAAAAACTGGCAAAAAGCGTGAGTGTTAACCCACAAAATTGCTCGTTTTAGAAAAAAAATAAAATCATAAAATCATACGTATATAACCTCGAACTGGCCGATTTCTTTTTTGATACATCATAATACAATATTCTAAAGCTAATAAACAAGAAACGTCAATTTTTGGTTCTGTAAAAAAATCTGGCAAAAAGCGTGAGTGTTAACCCACAAAATTGCTCGTTTTAGAAAAGATATAAAATCATAATATCTTAAGTATATAACCTCGAACTGGCCGATTTCTTTTTTGATACATCATAATACAATATTCTAAATCTAATAAACAAGAAACGTCAATTTTTGGTTCTGTGAAAAAATCTGGCAAAAAGCGTGAGTGTTAACCCAAAAAATTGCTCGTTTTAGAAAACATATAAAATCATAATATCTTAAGTATATAACCTCGAACTGGCCGATTTCTTTTTTGATACATCATAATACAATATTCTAAAGCTATTAAACAAAAAACGTCAATTTTTGGTTCGGAAAAAAAAACTGGCAATAAGCGTGAGTGTTAACCCACAAAATTGCTCGTTTTAGAAAAGATATAAAATCATAATATCTTAAGTATATAAACTCGAACTGGCCGATTTCTTTTTTGATACATCATAATACAATATTCTAAAGCTAATAAACAAGAAACGTCAATTTTTGGTTCTGTAAAAAAATCTGGCAAAAAGCGTGAGTGTTAACCCACAAAATTACTCGTTTTAGAAAACATATAAAATCATATAATCATAAGTATATAACCTCGAACTGGCCAATTTCTTTTTTGATATATCATAATACAATATTCTAAAGCTAATAAACAAGAAACGTCAATTTTTGGTTTGGAAAAAAATCTGGCAAAAAGCGTGAGTGTTAACCCACAAATTTGCTCGTTTTAGAAAAAATATAAAATCATAATATATTATGTATATAACCTCGAACAGGCCGATTTCTTTTTTGATACATCATAATACAATATTCTAAAGCTAATAAACAAGAAACGTCAATTTTTGGTTCGGAAAAAAAAACTGGCAAAAAGCGTGAGTGTTAACCCACAAAATTGCTCGTTTTAGAAAAAAAATAAAATCATAAAATCATACGTATATAACCTCGAACTGGCCGATTTCTTTTTTGATACATCATAATACAATATTCTAAAGCTAATAAACAAGAAACGTCAATTTTTGGTTCTGTAAAAAAATCTGGCAAAAAGCGTGAGTGTTAACCCACAAAATTGCTCGTTTTAGAAAAGATATAAAATCATAATATCTTAAGTATATAACCTCGAACTGGCCGATTTCTTTTTTGATACATCATAATACAATATTCTAAATCTAATAAACAAGAAACGTCAATTTTTGGTTCTGTGAAAAAATCTGGCAAAAAGCGTGAGTGTTAACCCACAAAATTGCTCGTTTTAGAAAACATATAAAATCATAATATCTTAAGTATATAACCTCGAACTGGCCGATTTCTTTTTTGATACATCATAATACAATATTCTAAAGCTATTAAACAAAAAACGTCAATTTTTGGTTCGGAAAAAAAAACTGGCAATAAGCGTGAGTGTTAACCCACAAAATTGCTCGTTTTAGAAAAGATATAAAATCATAATATCTTAAGTATATAAACTCGAACTGGCCGATTTCTTTTTTGATACATCATAATACAATATTCTAAAGCTAATAAACAAGAAACGTCAATTTTTGGTTCTGTAAAAAAATCTGGCAAAAAGCGTGAGTGTTAACCCACAAAATTACTCGTTTTAGAAAACATATAAAATCATATAATCATAAGTATATAACCTCGAACTGGCCAATTTCTTTTTTGATATATCATAATACAATATTCTAAAGCTAATAAACAAGAAACGTCAATTTTTGGTTTGGAAAAAAATCTGGCAAAAAGCGTGAGTGTTAACCCACAAATTTGCTCGTTTTAGAAAAAATATAAAATCATAATATATTATGTATATAACCTCGAACAGGCCGATTTCTTTTTTGATACATCATAATACAATATTCTAAAGCTAATAAACAAGAAACGTCAATTTTTGGTTCGGAAAAAAAAACTGGCAAAAAGCGTGAGTGTTAACACACAAAATTGCTCGTTTTAGAAAAAATATAAAATCATAAAATCATACGTATATAACCTCGAACTGGCCGATTTCTTTTTTGATACATCATAATACAATATTCTAAAGCTAATAAACAAGAAACGTCAATTTTTGGTTCTGTAAAAAAATCTGGCAAAAAGCGTGAGTGTTAACCCACAAAATTGCTCGTTTTAGAAAAGATATAAAATCATAATATCTTAAGTATATAACCTCGAACTGGCCGATTTCTTTTTTGATACATCATAATACAATATTCTAAAGCTAATAAACAAGAAACGTCAATTTTTGGTTCTGTAAAAAAATCTGGCAAAAAGCGTGAGTGTTAACCCACAAAATTGCTCGTTTTAGAAAACATATAAAATCATATAATCATAAGTATATAACCTCGAACTGGCCAATTTCTTTTTTGATATATCATAATACAATATTCTAAAGCTAATAAACAAGAAACGTCAATTTTTGGTTTGGAAAAAAATCTGGCAAAAAGCGTGAGTGTTAACCCACAAATTTGCTCGTTTTAGAAAAAATATAAAATCATAATATATTATGTATATAACCTCGAACTGGCCGATTTCTTTTTTGATACATCGTAATACAATATTCTAAAGCTAATAAACAAGAAACGTCAATTTTTGGTTCGGAAAAAAAAACTGGCAAAAAGTGTGAGTGTTAACCCACAAAATTGCTCGTTTTAGAAAAAATATAAAATCATAAAATCATAAGTATATAACCTCGAACTGGCCGATTTCTTTTTTGATACATCATAATACAATATTCTAAATCTAATAAACAAGAAACGTCAATTTTTGGTTCTGTGAAAAAATCTGGCAAAAAGCGTGAGTGTTAACCCACAAAATTGCTCGTTTTAGAAAACATATAAAATCATAATATCTTAAGTATATAACCTCGAACTGGCCGATTTCTTTTTTGATACATCATAATACAATATTCTAAAGCTATTAAACAAAAAACGTCAATTTTTGGTTCGGAAAAAAAACTGGCAATAAGCGTGAGTGTTAACCCACAAAATTGCTCGTTTTAGAAAAGATATAAAATCATAATATCTTAAGTATATAAACTCGAACTGGCCGATTTCTTTTTTGATACATCATAATACAATATCCTAAAGCTAATAAACAAGAAACGTCAATTTTTGGTTCGGAAAAAAAAACTGGCAAAAAGTGTGAGTGTTAACCCACAAAATTGCTCGTTTTAGAAAACATATAAAATCATATAATCATAAGTATATAACCTCGAACTGGCCAATTTCTTTTTTGATATATCATAATACAATATTCTAAAGCTAATAACCAAGAAACGTCAATTTTTGGTTTGGAAAAAAATCTGGCAAAAAGCGTGAGTGTTAACCCACAAATTTGCTCGTTTTAGAAAAAATATAAAATCATAATATATTATGTATATAACCTCGAACTGGCCGATTTCTTTTTTGATACATCGTAATACAATATTCTAAAGCTAATAAACAAGAAACGTCAATTTTTGGTTCGGAAAAAAAAACTGGCAAAAAGCGTGAGTGTTAACCCACAAAATTGCTCGTTTTAGAAAAAATATAAAATCATAAAATCATAAGTATATAACCTCGAACTGGCCGATTTCTTTTTTGATGTATCATAATACAATATTCTAAAGCTAATAAACAAGAAACGTCAATTTTTGGTTCGGAAAAAAAAACTGGCAAAAAGCGTGAGTGTTAACCCACAAAATTGCTCGTTTTAGAAAAAATATAAAATCATAAAATCATACGTATATAACCTCGAACTGGCCGATTTCTTTTTTGATACATCATAATACAATATTCTAAAGCTAATAAACAAGAAACGTCAATTTTTGGTTCTGTAAAAAAATCTGGCAAAAAGCGTGAGTGTTAACCCACAAAATTGCTCGTTTTAGAAAAGATATAAAATCATAATATCTTAAGTATATAACCTCGAACTGGCCGATTTCTTTTTTGATACATCATAATACAATATTCTAAATCTAATAAACAAGAAACGTCAATTTTTGGTTCTGTGAAAAAATCTGGCAAAAAGCGTGAGTGTTAACCCACAAAATTGCTCGTTTTAGAAAACATATAAAATCATATAATCATAAGTATATAACCTCGAACTGGCCGATTTCTTTTTTGATACATCATAATACAATATTCTAAAGCTATTAAACAAGAAACGTCAATTTTTGGTTTGGAAAAAAATCTGGCAAAAAGCGTGAGTGTTAACCCACAAATTTGCTCGTTTTAGAAAAAATATAAAATCATAATATATTATGTATATAACCTTGAACTGGCCGATTTCTTTTTTGATACATCATAATAAAATATTCTAAAGCTAATAAACAAGAAACGTCAATTTTTGGTTCGGAAAAAAAAACTGGCAAAAAGCGTGAGTGTTAACCCACAAAATTGCTCGTTTTAGAAAAAATATAAAATCATAAAATCATACGTATATAACCTCGAACTGGCCGATTTCTTTTTTGATACATCATAATACAATATTCTAAAGCTAATAAACAAGAAACGTCAATTTTTGGTTCTGTAAAAAAATCTGGCAAAAAGCGTGAGTGTTAACCCACAAAATTGCTCGTTTTAGAAAAGATATAAAATCATAATATATTATGTATATAACCTCGAACTGGCCGATTTCTTTTTTGATACATCATAATACAATATTCTAAAGCTAATAAACAAGAAACGTCAATTTTTGGTTCGGAAAAAAAAACTGGCAAAAAGCGTGAGTGTTAACACACAAAATTGCTCGTTTTAAAAAAAATATAAAATCATAAAATCTTATATATATAACCTCGAACTGGCCGATTTCTTTTTTGATACATCATAATACAATATTCTAAAGCTAATAAACAAGAAACGTCAATTTTTGGTTCGGAAAAAAAAACTGGCAAAAAGCGTGAGTGTTAACCCACAAAATTGCTCGTTTTAGAAAAAATATAAAATCATAAAATCATACGTATATAACCTCGAACTGGCCGATTTCTTTTTTGATACATCATAATACAATATTCTAAAGCTAATAAACAAGAAACGTCAATTTTTGGTTCTGTAAAAAAATCTGGCAAAAAGCGTGAGTGTTAACCCACAAAATTGCTCGTTTTAGAAAACATATAAAATCATATAATCATAAGTATATAACCTCGAACTGGCCGATTTCTTTTTTGATACATCATAATACAATATTCTAAAGCTATTAAACAAGAAACGTCAATTTTTGGTTTGGAAAAAAATCTGGCAAAAAGCGTGAGTGTTAACCCACAAATTTGCTCGTTTTAGAAAAAATATAAAATCATAATATATTATGTATATAACCTTGAACTGGCCGATTTCTTTTTTGATACATCATAATAAAATATTCTAAAGCTAATAAACAAGAAACGTCAATTTTTGGTTCGGAAAAAAAAACTGGCAAAAAGCGTGAGTGTTAACCCACAAAATTGCTCGTTTTAGAAAAAATATAAAATCATAAAATCATACGTATATAACCTCGAACTGGCCGATTTCTTTTTTGATACATCATAATACAATATTCTAAAGCTAATAAACAAGAAACGTCAATTTTTGGTTCTGTAAAAAAATCTGGCAAAAAGCGTGAGTGTTAACCCACAAAATTGCTCGTTTTAGAAAAGATATAAAATCATAATATATTATGTATATAACCTCGAACTGGCCGATTTCTTTTTTGATACATCATAATACAATATTCTAAAGCTAATAAACAAGAAACGTCAATTTTTGGTTCGGAAAAAAAAACTGGCAAAAAGCGTGAGTGTTAACACACAAAATTGCTCGTTTTAAAAAAAATATAAAATCATAAAATCTTATATATATAACCTCGAACTGGCCGATTTCTTTTTTGATACATCATAATACAATATTCTAAAGCTAATAAACAAGAAACGTCAATTTTTGGTTCGGAAAAAAAAACTGGCAAAAAGCGTGAGTGTTAACCCACAAAATTGCTCGTTTTAGAAAAAATATAAAATCAT
This sequence comes from Nemophila menziesii, assembly GCA_029959085.1. Classification (NCBI taxonomy): domain Eukaryota; kingdom Viridiplantae; phylum Streptophyta; class Magnoliopsida; order Boraginales; family Hydrophyllaceae; genus Nemophila; species Nemophila menziesii. The sequence goes on along the minus strand of JARWIR010000022.1, from coordinate 21,538,193 downwards.
AAAATCATACGTATATAACCTCGAACTGGCCGATTTCTTTTTTGATACATCATAATACAATATTCTAAAGCTAATAAACAAGAAACGTCAATTTTTGGTTCTGTAAAAAAATCTGGCAAAAAGCGTGAGTGTTAACCCACAAAATTGCTCGTTTTAGAAAAGATATAAAATCATAATATCTTAAGTATATAACCTCGAACTGGCCAATTTCTTTTTTGATATATCATAATACAATATTCTAAAGCTATTAAACAAGAAACGTCAATTTTTGGTTTGGAAAAAAAAACTGGCAAAAAGCGTGAGTTCGAACTGGCCGAATTCTTTTTTGATACATCATAATACAATATTCTAAAGCTAATAAACAAGAAACGTCAATTTTTTGTTCTGTAAAAAAATCTGGCAAAAAGCGTGAGTGTTAACCCACAAAATTGCTCGTTTTAGAAAAGATATAAAATCATAATATCTTAAGTATATAACCTCGAACTGGCCGATTTCTTTTTTGATACATCATATTACAATATTCTAAAGCTATTAAACAAGAAACGTCAATTTTTGGTTCGGAAAAAAAAACTGGCAAAAAGCGTGAGTGTTAACCCACAAAATTGCTCGTTTTAGAAAAATATAAAATCATATAATCATAAGTATATAACCTCGAACTGGCCGATTTCTTTTTTGATACATCATAATACAATATTCTAAAGCTAATAAACAAGAAACGTCAATTTTTGGTTCTGTAAAAAAATCTGGCAAAAAGCGTGAGTGTTAACCCACAAAATTGCTCGTTTTAGAAAAGATATAAAATCATAATATCTTAAGTATATAACCTCGAACTGGCCGATTTCTTTTTTGATACATCATAATACAATATTCTAAAGCTAATAAACAAGAAACGTCAATTTTTGGTTCTGTAAAAAAATCTGGCAAAAAGCGTGAGTGTTAACCCACAAAATTGCTCGTTTTAGAAAACATATAAAATCATATAATCATAAGTATATAACCTCGAACTGGCCAATTTCTTTTTTGATATATCATAATACAATATTCTAAAGCTAATAAACAAGAAACGTCAATTTTTGGTTTGGAAAAAAATCTGGCAAAAAGCGTGAGTGTTAACCCACAAATTTGCTCGTTTTAGAAAAAATATAAAATCATAATATATTATGTATATAACCTCGAACTGGCCGATTTCTTTTTTGATACATCGTAATACAATATTCTAAAGCTAATAAACAAGAAACGTCAATTTTTGGTTCGGAAAAAAAAACTGGCAAAAAGCGTGAGTGTTAACCCACAAAATTGCTCGTTTTAGAAAAAATATAAAATCATAAAATCATAAGTATATAACCTCGAACTGGCCGATTTCTTTTTTGATGTATCATAATACAATATTCTAAAGATAATAAACAAGAAACGTCAATTTTTGGTTCGGAAAAAAAAACTGGCAAAAAGCGTGAGTGTTAACCCACAAAATTGCTCGTTTTAGAAAAAAAATAAAATCATAAAATCATACGTATATAACCTCGAACTGGCCGATTTCTTTTTTGATACATCATAATACAATATTCTAAAGCTAATAAACAAGAAACGTCAATTTTTGGTTCTGTAAAAAAATCTGGCAAAAAGCGTGAGTGTTAACCCACAAAATTGCTCGTTTTAGAAAACATATAAAATCATATAATCATAAGTATATAACCTCGAACTGGCCAATTTCTTTTTTGATATATCATAATACAATATTCTAAAGCTAATAAACAAGAAACGTCAATTTTTGGTTTGGAAAAAAATCTGGCAAAAAGCGTGAGTGTTAACCCACAAATTTGCTCGTTTTAGAAAAAATATAAAATCATAATATATTATGTATATAACCTCGAACTGGCCGATTTCTTTTTTGATACATCGTAATACAATATTCTAAAGCTAATAAACAAGAAACGTCAATTTTTGGTTCGGAAAAAAAAACTGGCAAAAAGTGTGAGTGTTAACCCAGAAAATTGCTCGTTTTAGAAAAAATATAAAATCATAAAATCATAAGTATATAACCTCGAACTGGCCGATTTCTTTTTTGATACATCATAATACAATATTCTAAATCTAATAAACAAGAAACGTCAATTTTTGGTTCTGTGAAAAAATCTGGCAAAAAGCGTGAGTGTTAACCCACAAAATTGCTCGTTTTAGAAAACATATAAAATCATAATATCTTAAGTATATAACCTCGAACTGGCCGATTTCTTTTTTGATACATCATAATACAATATTCTAAAGCTATTAAACAAAAAACGTCAATTTTTGGTTCGGAAAAAAAACTGGCAATAAGCGTGAGTGTTAACCCACAAAATTGCTCGTTTTAGAAAAGATATAAAATCATAATATCTTAAGTATATAAACTCGAACTGGCCGATTTCTTTTTTGATACATCATAATACAATATCCTAAAGCTAATAAACAAGAAACGTCAATTTTTGGTTCGGAAAAAAAAACTGGCAAAAAGTGTGAGTGTTAACCCACAAAATTGCTCGTTTTAGAAAACATATAAAATCATATAATCATAAGTATATAACCTCGAACTGGCCAATTTCTTTTTTGATATATCATAATACAATATTCTAAAGCTAATAACCAAGAAACGTCAATTTTTGGTTTGGAAAAAAATCTGGCAAAAAGCGTGAGTGTTAACCCACAAATTTGCTCGTTTTAGAAAAAATATAAAATCATAATATATTATGTATATAACCTCGAACTGGCCGATTTCTTTTTTGATACATCGTAATACAATATTCTAAAGCTAATAAACAAGAAACGTCAATTTTTGGTTCGGAAAAAAAAACTGGCAAAAAGCGTGAGTGTTAACCCACAAAATTGCTCGTTTTAGAAAAAATATAAAATCATAAAATCATAAGTATATAACCTCGAACTGGCCGATTTCTTTTTTGATGTATCATAATACAATATTCTAAAGCTAATAAACAAGAAACGTCAATTTTTGGTTCGGAAAAAAAAACTGGCAAAAAGCGTGAGTGTTAACCCACAAAATTGCTCGTTTTAGAAAAAATATAAAATCATAAAATCATACGTATATAACCTCGAACTGGCCGATTTCTTTTTTGATACATCATAATACAATATTCTAAAGCTAATAAACAAGAAACGTCAATTTTTGGTTCTGTAAAAAAATCTGGCAAAAAGCGTGAGTGTTAACCCACAAAATTGCTCGTTTTAGAAAAGATATAAAATCATAATATCTTAAGTATATAACCTCGAACTGGCCGATTTCTTTTTTGATACATCATAATACAATATTCTAAATCTAATAAACAAGAAACGTCAATTTTTGGTTCTGTGAAAAAATCTGGCAAAAAGCGTGAGTGTTAACCCACAAAATTGCTCGTTTTAGAAAACATATAAAATCATATAATCATAAGTATATAACCTCGAACTGGCCGATTTCTTTTTTGATACATCATAATACAATATTCTAAAGCTATTAAACAAGAAACGTCAATTTTTGGTTTGGAAAAAAATCTAGCAAAAAGCGTGAGTGTTAACCCACAAATTTGCTCGTTTTAGAAAAAATATAAAATCATAATATATTATGTATATAACCTCGAACTGGCCGATTTCTTTTTTGATACATCATAATAAAATATTCTAAAGCTAATAAACAAGAAACGTCAATTTTTGGTTCGGAAAAAAAAACTTGCAAAAAGCGTGAGTGTTAACCCACAAAATTGCTCGTTTTAGAAAAAATATAAAATCATAAAATCATACGTATATAACCTCGAACTGGCCGATTTCTTTTTTGATACATCATAATACAATATTCTAAAGCTAATAAACAAGAAACGTCAATTTTTGGTTCTGTAAAAAAATCTGGCAAAAAGCGTGAGTGTTAACCCACAAAATTGCTCGTTTTAGAAAAGATATAAAATCATAATATATTATGTATATAACCTCGAACTGGCCGATTTCTTTTTTGATACATCATAATACAATATTCTAAAGCTAATAAACAAGAAACGTCAATTTTTGGTTCGGAAAAAAAAACTGGCAAAAAGCGTGAGTGTTAACACACAAAATTGCTCGTTTTAAAAAAAATATAAAATCATAAAATCTTATATATATAACCTCGAACTGGCCGATTTCTTTTTTGATACATCATAATACAATATTCTAAAGCTAATAAACAAGAAACGTCAATTTTTGGTTCGGAAAAAAAAACTGGCAAAAAGCGTGAGTGTTAACCCACAAAATTGCTCGTTTTAGAAAAAATATAAAATCATAAAATCATACGTATATAACCTCGAACTGGCCGATTTCTTTTTTGATACATCATAATACAATATTCTAAAGCTAATAAACAAGAAACGTCAATTTTTGGTTCTGTAAAAAAATCTGGCAAAAAGCGTGAGTGTTAACCCACAAAATTGCTCGTTTTAGAAAAGATATAAAATCATAATATCTTAAGTATATAACCTCGAACTGGCCAATTTCTTTTTTGATATATCATAATACAATATTCTAAAGCTATTAAACAAGAAACGTCAATTTTTGGTTTGGAAAAAAAAACTGGCAAAAAGCGTGAGTTCGAACTGGCCGAATTCTTTTTTGATACATCATAATACAATATTCTAAAGCTAATAAACAAGAAACGTCAATTTTTTGTTCTGTAAAAAAATCTGGCAAAAAGCGTGAGTGTTAACCCACAAAATTGCTCGTTTTAGAAAAGATATAAAATCATAATATCTTAAGTATATAACCTCGAACTGGCCGATTTCTTTTTTGATACATCATATTACAATATTCTAAAGCTATTAAACAAGAAACGTCAATTTTTGGTTTGGAAAAAAAAACTGGCAAAAAGCGTGAGTGTTAACCCACAAAATTGCTCGTTTTAGAAAAATATAAAATCATATAATCATAAGTATATAACCTCGAACTGGCCGATTTCTTTTTTGATACATCATAATACAATATTCTAAAGCTAATAAACAAGAAACGTCAATTTTTGGTTCTGTAAAAAAATCTGGCAAAAAGCGTGAGTGTTAACCCACAAAATTGCTCGTTTTAGAAAACATATAAAATCATATAATCATAAGTATATAACCTCGAACTGGCCAATTTCTTTTTTGATATATCATAATACAATATTCTAAAGCTAATAAACAAGAAATGTCAATTTTTGGTTTGGAAAAAAATCTGGCAAAAAGCGTGAGTGTTAACCCACAAATTTGCTCGTTTTAGAAAAAATATAAAATCATAATATATTATGTATATAACCTCGAACTGACCGATTTCTTTTTTGATACATCATAATACAATATTCTAAAGCTAATAAACAAGAAACGTCAATTTTTGGTTCGGAAAAAAAAACTGGCAAAAAGCGTGAGTGTTAACCCACAAAATTGCTCGTTTTAGAAAAAATATAAAATCATAAAATCATACGTATATAACCTCGAACTGGCCGATTTCTTTTTTGATACATCATAATACAATATTCTAAAGCTAATAAACAAGAAACGTCAATTTTTGGTTCTGTAAAAAAATCTGGCAAAAAGCGTGAGTGTTAACCCACAAAATTGCTCGTTTTAGAAAAGATATAAAATCATAATATCTTAAGTATATAACCTCGAACTGGCCGATTTCTTTTTTGATACATCATAATACAATATTCTAAAGCTATTAAACAAGAAACGTCAATTTTTGGTTAGGAAAAAAAAACTGGCAAAAAGCGTGAGTGTTAACCCACAAAATTGCTCGTTTTAGAAAAAATATAAAATCATAATATCTTATATATATTACCTCGAACTGGCCGATTTCTTTTTTGATGTATCATAATACAATATTCTAAAGCTAATAAACAAGAAACGTCAATTTTTTGTTCGGAAAAAAAAACTGGCAAAAAGCGTGAGTGTTAACCCACAAAATTGCTCGTTTTAGAAAAAATATAAAATCATAAAATCATACGTATATAACCTCGAACTGGCCGATTTCTTTTTTGATACATCATAATACAATATTCTAAAGCTAATAAACAAGAAACGTCAATTTTTGGTTCTGTAAAAAAATCTGGCAAAAAGCGTGAGTGTTAACCCACAAAATTGCTCGTTTTAGAAAAGATATAAAATCATAATATCTTAAGTATATAACCTCGAACTGGCCGATTTCTTTTTTGATACATCATAATACAATATTCTAAAGCTATTAAACAAGAAACGTCAATTTTTGGTTCGGAAAAAAAACTGGCAAAAAGCGTGAGTGTTAACCCACAAAATTGCTCGTTTTAGAAAAAATATAAAATCATAAAATCATACGTATATAACCTCGAACTGGCCGATTTCTTTTTTGATACATCATAATACAATATTCTAAAGCTAATAAACAAGAAACGTCAATTTTTGGTTCTGTAAAAAAATCTGGCAAAAAGCGTGAGTGTTAACCCACAAAATTGCTCGTTTTAGAAAAGATATAAAATCATAATATCTTAAGTATATAACCTCGAACTGGCCAATTTCTTTTTTGATATATCATAATACAATATTCTAAAGCTATTAAACAAGAAACGTCAATTTTTGGTTTGGAAAAAAAAACTGGCAAAAAGCGTGAGTTCGAACTGGCCGAATTCTTTTTTGATACATCATAATACAATATTCTAAAGCTAATAAACAAGAAACGTCAATTTTTTGTTCTGTAAAAAAATCTGGCAAAAAGCGTGAGTGTTAACCCACAAAATTGCTCGTTTTAGAAAAGATATAAAATCATAATATCTTAAGTATATAACCTCGAACTGGCCGATTTCTTTTTTGATACATCATATTACAATATTCTAAAGCTATTAAACAAGAAACGTCAATTTTTGGTTCGGAAAAAAAAACTGGCAAAAAGCGTGAGTGTTAACCCACAAAATTGCTCGTTTTAGAAAAATATAAAATCATATAATCATAAGTATATAACCTCGAACTGGCCGATTTCTTTTTTGATACATCATAATACAATATTCTAAAGCTAATAAACAAGAAACGTCAATTTTTGGTTCTGTAAAAAAATCTGGCAAAAAGCGTGAGTGTTAACCCACAAAATTGCTCGTTTTAGAAAACATATAAAATCATATAATCATAAGTATATAACCTCGAACTGGCCAATTTCTTTTTTGATATATCATAATACAATATTCTAAAGCTAATAAACAAGAAATGTCAATTTTTGGTTTGGAAAAAAATCTGGCAAAAAGCGTGAGTGTTAACCCACAAATTTGCTCGTTTTAGAAAAAATATAAAATCATAATATATTATGTATATAACCTCGAACTGACCGATTTCTTTTTTGATACATCATAATACAATATTCTAAAGCTAATAAACAAGAAACGTCAATTTTTGGTTCGGAAAAAAAAACTGGCAAAAAGCGTGAGTGTTAACCCACAAAATTGCTCGTTTTAGAAAAAATATAAAATCATAAAATCATACGTATATAACCTCGAACTGGCCGATTTCTTTTTTGATACATCATAATACAATATTCTAAAGCTAATAAACAAGAAACGTCAATTTTTGGTTCTGTAAAAAAATCTGGCAAAAAGCGTGAGTGTTAACCCACAAAATTGCTCGTTTTAGAAAAGATATAAAATCATAATATCTTAAGTATATAACCTCGAACTGGCCGATTTCTTTTTTGATACATCATAATACAATATTCTAAAGCTATTAAACAAGAAACGTCAATTTTTGGTTCGGAAAAAAAAACTGGCAAAAAGCGTGAGTGTTAACCCACAAAATTGCTCGTTTTAGAAAAAATATAAAATCATAATATCTTATATATATTACCTCGAACTGGCCGATTTCTTTTTTGATGTATCATAATACAATATTCTAAAGCTAATAAACAAGAAACGTCAATTTTTTGTTCGGAAAAAAAAACTGGCAAAAAGCGTGAGTGTTAACCCACAAAATTGCTCGTTTTAGAAAAAATATAAAATCATAAAATCATACGTATATAACCTCGAACTGGCCGATTTCTTTTTTGATACATCATAATACAATATTCTAAAGCTAATAAACAAGAAACGTCAATTTTTGGTTCTGTAAAAAAATCTGGCAAAAAGCGTGAGTGTTAACCCACAAAATTGCTCGTTTTAGAAAAGATATAAAATCATAATATCTTAAGTATATAACCTCGAACTGGCCGATTTCTTTTTTGATACATCATAATACAATATTCTAAAGCTATTAAACAAGAAACGTCAATTTTTGGTTCGGAAAAAAAAACTGGCAAAAAGCGTGAGTGTTAACCCACAAAATTGCTCGTTTTAGAAAAAATATAAAATCATAATATCTTATATATATTACCTCGAACTGGCCGATTTCTTTTTTGATGTATCATAATACAATATTCTAAAGCTAATAAACAAGAAACGTCAATTTTTTGTTCGGAAAAAAAAACTGGCAAAAAGCGTGAGTGTTAACCCACAAAATTGCTCGTTTTAGAAAAAATATAAAATCATAAAATCATACGTATATAACCTCGAACTGGCCGATTTCTTTTTTGATACATCATAATACAATATTCTAAAGCTAATAAACAAGAAACGTCAATTTTTGGTTCTGTAAAAAAATCTGGCAAAAAGCGTGAGTGTTAACCCACAAAATTGCTCGTTTTAGAAAAGATATAAAATCATAATATCTTAAGTATATAACCTCGAACTGGCCGATTTCTTTTTTGATACATCATAATACAATATTCTAAAGCTATTAAACAAGAAACGTCAATTTTTGGTTCGGAAAAAAAACTGGCAAAAAGCGTGAGTTCGAACTGGCCGAATTCTTTTTTGATACATCATAATACAATATTCTAAAGCTAATAAACAAGAAACGTCAATTTTTTGTTCTGTAAAAAAATCTGGCAAAAAGCGTGAGTGTTAACCCACAAAATTGCTCGTTTTAGAAAAGATATAAAATCATAATATCTTAAGTATATAACCTCGAACTGGCCGATTTCTTTTTTGATACATCATATTACAATATTCTAAAGCTATTAAACAAGAAACGTCAATTTTTGGTTCGGAAAAAAAAACTGGCAAAAAGCGTGAGTGTTAACCCACAAAATTGCTCGTTTTAGAAAAATATAAAATCATATAATCATAAGTATATAACCTCGAACTGGCCGATTTCTTTTTTGATACATCATAATACAATATTCTAAAGCTAATAAACAAGAAACGTCAATTTTTGGTTCTGTAAAAAAATCTGGCAAAAAGCGTGAGTGTTAACCCACAAAATTGCTCGTTTTAGAAAACATATAAAATCATATAATCATAAGTATATAACCTCGAACTGGCCAATTTCTTTTTTGATATATCATAATACAATATTCTAAAGCTAATAAACAAGAAATGTCAATTTTTGGTTTGGAAAAAAATCTGGCAAAAAGCGTGAGTGTTAACCCACAAATTTGCTCGTTTTAGAAAAAATATAAAATCATAATATATTATGTATATAACCTCGAACTGACCGATTTCTTTTTTGATACATCATAATACAATATTCTAAAGCTAATAAACAAGAAACGTCAATTTTTGGTTCGGAAAAAAAAACTGGCAAAAAGCGTGAGTGTTAACCCACAAAATTGCTCGTTTTAGAAAAAATATAAAATCATAAAATCATACGTATATAACCTCGAACTGGCCGATTTCTTTTTTGATACATCATAATACAATATTCTAAAGCTAATAAACAAGAAACGTCAATTTTTGGTTCTGTAAAAAAATCTGGCAAAAAGCGTGAGTGTTAACCCACAAAATTGCTCGTTTTAGAAAAGATATAAAATCATAATATCTTAAGTATATAACCTCGAACTGGCCGATTTCTTTTTTGATACATCATAATACAATATTCTAAAGCTATTAAACAAGAAACGTCAATTTTTGGTTCGGAAAAAAAAACTGGCAAAAAGCGTGAGTTCGAACTGGCCGATTTCTTTTTTGATACATCATAATACAATATTCTAAAGCTAATAAACAAGAAACGTCAATTTTTGGTTCTGTAAAAAAATCTGGCAAAAAGCGTGAGTGTTAACCCACAAAATTGCTCGTTTTAGAAAACATATAAAATCATATAATCATAAGTATATAACCTCGAACTGGCCAATTTCTTTTTTGATATATCATAATACAATATTCTAAAGCTAATAAACAAGAAATGTCAATTTTTGGTTTGGAAAAAAATCTGGCAAAAAGCGTGAGTGTTAACCCACAAATTTGCTCGTTTTAGAAAAAATATAAAATCATAATATATTATGTATATAACCTCGAACTGACCGATTTCTTTTTTGATACATCATAATACAATATTCTAAAGCTAATAAACAAGAAACGTCAATTTTTGGTTCGAAAAAAAAAACTGGCAAAAAGCGTGAGTGTTAACCCACAAAATTGCTCGTTTTAGAAAAAATATAAAATCATAAAATCATACGTATATAACCTCGAACTGGCCGATTTCTTTTTTGATACATCATAATACAATATTCTAAAGCTAATAAACAAGAAACGTCAATTTTTGGTTCTGTAAAAAAATCTGGCAAAAAGCGTGAGTGTTAACCCACAAAATTGCTCGTTTTAGAAAAGATATAAAATCATAATATCTTAAGTATATAACCTCGAACTGGCCGATTTCTTTTTTGATACATCATAATACAATATTCTAAAGCTATTAAACAAGAAACGTCAATTTTTGGTTCGGAAAAAAAAACTGGCAAAAAGCGTGAGTGTTAACCCACAAAATTGCTCGTTTTAGAAAAAATATAAAATCATAATATCTTATATATATTACCTCGAACTGGCCGATTTCTTTTTTGATGTATCATAATACAATATTCTAAAGCTAATAAACAAGAAACGTCAATTTTTTGTTCGGAAAAAAAAACTGGCAAAAAGCGTGAGTGTTAACCCACAAAATTGCTCGTTTTAGAAAAAATATAAAATCATAAAATCATACGTATATAACCTCGAACTGGCCGATTTCTTTTTTGATACATCATAATACAATATTCTAAAGCTAATAAACAAGAAACGTCCATTTTTGGTTCTGTAAAAAAATCTGGCAAAAAGCGTGAGTGTTAACCCACAAAATTGCTCGTTTTAGAAAAGATATAAAATCATAATATCTTAAGTATATAACCTCGAACTGGCCGATTTCTTTTTTGATACATCATAATACAATATTCTAAAGTTATTAAACAAGAAACGTCAATTTTTGGTTCGGAAAAAAAAACTGGCAAAAAGCGTGAGTGTTAACCCACAAAATTGCTCGTTTTAGAAAAAATATAAAATCATAATATCTTATATATATAAGCTCGAACTGGCCGAATTCTTTTTTGATACATCATAATACAATATTCTAAAGCTAATAAACAAGAAACGTCAATTTTTGGTTCTGTAAAAAAATCTGGCAAAAAGCGTGAGTGTTAACCCACAAAATTGCTCGTTTTAGAAAAGATATAAAATCATAATATCTTAAGTATATAACCTCGAACTGGCCGATTTCTTTTTTGATACATCGTAATACAATATTCTAAAGCTAATAAACAAGAAACGTCAATTTTTGGTTCGGAAAAAAAAACTGGCAAAAAGCGTGAGTGTTAACCCACAAAATTGCTCGTTTTAGAAAAGATATAAAATCATAATATCTTAAGTATATAACCTCGAACTGGCCGATTTCTTTTTTGATACATCATAATACAATATTCTAAAGCTATTAAACAAGAAACGTCAATTTTTGGTTCGGAAAAAAAAACTGGCAAAAAGCGTGAGTGTTAACCCACAAAATTGCTCGTTTTAGAAAAAATATAAAATCATAATATCTTATATATATTACCTCGAACTGGCCGATTTCTTTTTTGATGTATCATAATACAATATTCTAAAGCTAATAAACAAGAAACGTCAATTTTTTGTTCGGAAAAAAAAACTGGCAAAAAGCGTGAGTGTTAACCCACAAAATTGCTCGTTTTAGAAAAAATATAAAATCATAATATCTTATATATATTACCTCGAACTGGCCGATTTCTTTTTTGATGTATCATAATACAATATTCTAAAGCTAATAAACAAGAAACGTCAATTTTTTGTTCAGAAAAAAAAACTGGCAAAAAGCGTGAGTGTTAACCCACAAAATTGCTCGTTTTAGAAAAAATATAAAATCATAAAATCATACGTATATAACCTCGAACTGGCCGATTTCTTTTTTGATACATCATAATACAATATTCTAAAGCTAATAAACAAGAAACGTCCATTTTTGGTTCTGTAAAAAAATCTGGCAAAAAGCGTGACTGTTAACCCACAAATTTGCTCGTTTTAGAAAAAATATAAAATCATAATATATTATGTATATAACCTCGAACTGGTCGATTTCTTTTTTGATACATCGTAATACAATATTCTAAAGCTAATAAACAAGAAACGTCCATTTTTGGTTCTGTAAAAAAATCTGGCAAAAAGTGTGAGTGTTAACCCACAAAATTGCTCGTTTTAGAAAAAATATAAAATCATAAAATCATAAGTATATAACCTCGAACTGGCCGATTTCTTTTTTGATACATCATAATACAATATTCTAAATCTAATAAACAAGAAACGTCAATTTTTGGTTCTGTGAAAAAATCTGGCAAAAAGCGTGAGTGTTAACCCACAAAATTGCTCGTTTTAGAAAAAATATAAAATCATAATATCTTATATATATAAGCTCGAACTGGCCGAATTCTTTTTTGATACATCATAATACAATATTCTAAAGCAAATAAACAAGAAACGTCAATTTTTGGTTCTGTAAAAAAATCTGGTAAAAAGCGTGAGTGTTAACCCACAAAATTGCTCGTTTTAGAAAAGATATAAAATCATAATATCTTAAGTATATAACCTCGAACTGGCCGATTTCTTTTTTGATACATCATATTACAATATTCTAAAGCTATTAAACAAGAAACGTCAATTTTTGGTTCGGAAAAAAAAACTGGCAAAAAGCGTGAGTGTTAACCCACAAAATTGCTCGTTTTAGAAAAATATAAAATCATATAATCATAAGTATATAACCTCGAACTGGCCGATTTCTTTTTTGATACATCATAATACAATATTCTAAAGCTAATAAACAAGAAACGTCAATTTTTGGTTCTGTAAAAAAATCTGGCAAAAAGCGTGAGTGTTAACCCACAAAATTGCTCGTTTTAGAAAACATATAAAATCATATAATCATAAGTATATAACCTCGAACTGGCCAATTTCTTTTTTGATATATCATAATACAATATTCTAAAGCTAATAAACAAGAAACGTCAATTTTTGGTTTGGAAAAAAATCTGGCAAAAAGCGTGAGTGTTACCCCCAAATTTGCTCGTTTTAGAAAAAATATAAAATCATAAAATCATAAATATATAACCTCGAACTGGCCGATTTCTTTTTTGATGTATCATAATACAATATTCTAAAGCTAATAAACAAGAAACGTCAATTTTTGGTTCGGAAAAAAAAACTGGCAAAAAGAATGAGTGTTAACCCACAAAATTGCTCGTTTTAGAAAAAATATAAATCATAAAATCATACGTATATAACCTCGAACTGGCCGATTTCTTTTTTGATACATCATAATAAAATATTCTAAAGCTAATAAACAAGAAACGTCAATTTTTAGTTCTGTAAAAAAATCTGGCAAAAAGCGTGAGTGTTAACCCACAAAATTGCTCGTTTTAGAAAAGATATAAAATCATAATATCTTAAGTATATAACCTCGAACTGGCCGATTTCTTTTTGATACATCATAATACAATATTCTAAAGCTATTAAACAAGAAACGTCAATTTTTGGTTCGGAAAAAAAAACTGGCAAAAAGCGTGAGTGTTAACCCACAAAATTGCTCGTTTTAGAAAAAATATAAAATCATAATATCTTATATATATTACCTCGAACTGGCCGATTTCTTTTTTGATGTATCATAATACAATATTCTAAAGCTAATAAACAAGAAACGTCAATTTTTTGTTCGGAAAAAAAAACTGGCAAAAAGCGTGAGTGTTAACCCACAAAATTGCTCGTTTTAGAAAAAATATAAAATCATAATATCTTATATATATTACCTCGAACTGGCCGATTTCTTCTTTGATGTATCATAATACAATATTCTAAAGCTAATAAACAAGAAACGTCAATTTTTTGTTCGGAAAAAAAAACTGGCAAAAAGCGTGAGTGTTAACCCACAAAATTGCTCGTTTTAGAAAAAATATAAAATCATAAAATCATACGTATATAACCTCGAACTGGCCGATTTCTTTTTGATACATCATAATACAATATTCTAAAGCTAATAAACAAGAAACGTCCATTTTTGGTTCTGTAAAAAAATCTGGCAAAAAGCGTGAGTGTTAACCCACAAATTTGCTCGTTTTAGAAAAAATATAAAATCATAATATATTATGTATATAACCTCGAACTGGCCGATTTCTTTTTTGATACATCGTAATACAATATTCTAAAGCTAATAAACAAGAAACGTCCATTTTTGGTTCTGTAAAAAAATCTGGCAAAAAGTGTGAGTGTTAACCCACAAAATTGCTCGTTTTAGAAAAAATATAAAATCATAAAATCATAAGTATATAACCTCGAACTGGCCGATTTCTTTTTTGATACATCATAATACAATATTCTAAATCTAATAAACAAGAAACGTCAATTTTTGGTTCTGTGAAAAAATCTGGCAAAAAGCGTGAGTGTTAACCCACAAAATTGCTCGTTTTAGAAAAAATATAAAATCATAATATCTTATATATATAAGCTCGAACTGGCCGAATTCTTTTTTGATACATCATAATACAATATTCTAAAGCAAATAAACAAGAAACGTCAATTTTTGGTTCTGTAAAAAAATCTGGTAAAAAGCGTGAGTGTTAACCCACAAAATTGCTCGTTTTAGAAAAGATATAAAATCATAATATCTTAAGTATATAACCTCGAACTGGCCGATTTCTTTTTTGATACACCATATTACAATATTCTAAAGCTATTAAACAAGAAACGTCAATTTTTGGTTCGGAAAAAAAAAATGGCAAAAAGCGTGAGTGTTAACCCACAAAATTGCTCGTTTTAGAAAAATATAAAATCATATAATCATAAGTATATAACCTCGAACTGGCCGATTTCTTTTTTGATACATCATAATACAATATTCTAAAGCTAATAAACAAGAAACGTCAATTTTTGGTTCTGTAAAAAAATCTGGCAAAAAGCGTGAGTGTTAACCCACAAAATTGCTCGTTTTAGAAAACATATAAAATCATATAATCATAAGTATATAACCTCGAACTGGCCAATTTCTTTTTTGATATATCATAATACAATATTCTAAAGCTAATAAACAAGAAACGTCAATTTTTGGTTTGGAAAAAAATCTGGCAAAAAGCGTGAGTGTTAACCCACAAATTTGCTCGTTTTAGAAAAAATATAAAATCATAAAATCATAAGTATATAACCTCGAACTGGCCGATTTCTTTTTTGATGTATCATAATACAATATTCTAAAGCTAATAAACAAGAAACGTCAATTTTTGGTTCGGAAAAAAAAACTGGCAAAAAGCGTGAGTGTTAACCCACAAAATTGCTCGTTTTAGAAAAAATATAAATCATAAAATCATACGTATATAACCTCGAACTGGCCGATTTCTTTTTTGATACATCATAATAAAATATTCTAAAGCTAATAAACAAGAAACGTCAATTTTTAGTTCTGTAAAAAAATCTGGCAAAAAGCGTGAGTGTTAACCCACAAAATTGCTCGTTTTAGAAAAGATATAAAATCATAATATCTTAAGTATATAACCTCGAACTGGCCGATTTCTTTTTTGATACATCATAATACAATATTCTAAAGCTATTAAACAAGAAACGTCAATTTTTGGTTCGGAAAAAAAAACTGGCAAAAAGCGTGAGTGTTAACCCACAAAGTTGCTCGTTTTAGAAAAAATATAAAATCATAATATCTTATATATATAAGCTCGAACTGGCAGATTTCTTTTTTGATACATCATAATACAATATTCTAAAGCTAATAAACAAGAAACGTCAATTTTTGGTTCTGTAAAAAAATCTGGCAAAAAGCGTGAGTGTTAACCCACAAAATTGCTCGTTTTAGAAAAAATATAAAATCATAATATCTTATCTATATAACCTCGAACTGGCCGATTTCTTTTTTGATACATCATAATACAATATTCTAAAGCTATTAAACAAGAAACGTCAATTTTTGGTTCGGAAAAAAAAACTGGCAAAAAGCGTGAGTGTTAACCCACAAATTTGCTCGTTTTAGAAAAAATATAAAATCATAAAATCATAAGTATATAACCTCGAACTGGCCGATTTCTTTTTTGATGTATCATAATACAATATTCTAAAGCTAATAAACAAGAAACGTCAATTTTTGGTTCGGAAAAAAAAACTGGCAAAAAGCGTGAGTGTTAACCCACAAAATTGCTCGTTTTAGAAAAAATATAAAATCATAATATCTTATATATATAAGCTCGAACTGGCCGATTTCTTTTTTTATACATCATAATACAATATTCTAAAGCTAATAAACAAGAAACGTCAATTTTTGGTTCTGTAAAAAAATCTGGCAAAAAGCGTGAGTGTTAACCCACAAAATTGCTCGTTTTAGAAAATATATAAAATCATAATATCTTAAGTATATAACCTCGAACTGGCCGATTTCTTTTTTGATACATCATAATACAATATTCTAAAGCTAATAAACAAGAAACGTCAATTTTTGGTTCTGTAAAAAAATCTGGCAAAAAGCGTGAGTGTTAACCCACAAAATTGCTCGTTTTAGAAAACATATAAAATCATATAACCATAAGTATATAACCTCGAACTGGCCGATTTCTTTTTTGATACATCATAATACAATATTCTAAAGCTAATAAACAAGAAACGTCAATTTTTGGTTCTGTAAAAAAATCTGGCAAAAAGCGTGAGTGTTAACCCACAAAATTGCTCGTTTTAGAAAACATATAAAATCATATAATAATAAGTATATAACCTCGAACTGGCCAATTTCTTTTTTGATATATCATAATACAATATTCTAAAGCTAATAAACAAGAAACGTCAATTTTTGGTTTGGAAAAAAATCTGGCAAAAAGCGTGAGTGTTAACCCACAAATTTGCTCGTTTTAGAAAAAATATAAAATCATATAATCATAAGTATATAACCTCGAACTGGCCGATTTCTTTTTTGATACATCATAATACAATATTCTAAATCTAATAAACAAGAAACGTCAATTTTTGGTTCTGTAAAAAAATCTGGCAAAAAGCGTGAGTTAACCCATAAAATTGCTCGTTTTAGAAAAAATATAAAATCATAAAATCATAAGTATATAACCTCGAACTGGCCGATTTCTTTTTTGATGTATCATAATACAATATTCTAAAGCTAATAAACAAGAAACGTCAATTTTTGGTTCGGAAAAAAAAACTGGCAAAAAGCGTGAGTGTTAACCCACAAAATTGCTCGTTTTAGAAAAAATATAAATCATAAAATCATACGTATATAACCTCGAACTGGCCGATTTCTTTTTTGATACATCATAATAAAATATTCTAAAGCTAATAAACAAGAAACGTCAATTTTTGGTTCTGTAAAAAAATCTGGCAAAAAGTGTGAGTGTTAACCCACAAAATTGCTCGTTTTAGAAAAGATATAAAATCATAATATCTTAAGTATATAACCTCGAACTGGCCGATTTCTTTTTTGATACATCATAATACAATATTCTAAAGCTATTAAACAAGAAACGTCAATTTTTGGTTCGGAAAAAAAAACTGGCAAAAAGCGTGAGTGTTAACCCACAAAGTTGCTCGTTTTAGAAAAAATATAAAATCATAATATCTTATATATAAGCTCGAACTGGCCGATTTCTTTTTTGATACATCATAATAAAATATTCTAAAGCTAATAAACAAGAAACGTCAATTTTTGGTTCTGTAAAAAAATCTGGCAAAAAGCGTGAGTGTTAACCCACAAAATTGCTCGTTTTAGAAAAGATATAAAATCATAATATCTTAAGTATATAACCTCGAACTGGCCGATTTCTTTTTTGATACATCATAATACAATATTCTAAAGCTATTAAACAAGAAACGTCAATTTTTGGTTCGGAAAAAAAAACTGGCAAAAAGCGTGAGTGTTAACCCACAAAGTTGCTCGTTTTAGAAAAAATATAAAATCATAATATCTTATATATATAAGCTCGAACTGGCCGATTTCTTTTTTGATACATCATAATACAATATTCTAAAGCTAATAAACAAGAAACGTCAATTTTTGGTTCTGTAAAAAAATCTGGCAAAAAGCGTGAGTGTTAACCCATAAAATTGCTCGTTTTAGAAAAAATATAAAATCATAAAATCATAAGTATATAACCTCGAACTGGCCGATTTCTTTTTTGATACATCATAATACAATATTCTAAATCTAATAAACAAGAAACGTCAATTTTTGGTTCTGTAAAAAAATCTGGCAAAAAGCGTGAGTGTTAACCCATAAAATTGCTCGTTTTAGAAAAAATATAAAATCATTAAATCATAAGTATATAACCTCGAACTGGCCGATTTCTTTTTTGATGTATCATAATACAATATTCTAAAGATAATAAACAAGAAACGTCAATTTTTGGTTCGAAAAAAAAAACTGGCAAAAAGCGTGAGTGTTAACCCACAAAATTGCTCGTTTTAGAAAAATATAAAATCATATAATCATAAGTATATAACCTCGAACTGGCCGATTTCTTTTTTGATACATCATAATACAATATTCTAAAGCTAATAAACAAGAAACGTCAATTTTTGGTTCTGTAAAAAAATCTGGCAAAAAGCGTGAGCGTTAACCCACAAAATTGCTCGTTTTAGAAAACATATAAAATCATATAATAATAAGTATATAACCTCGAACTGGCCAATTTCTTTTTTGATATATCATAATACAATATTCTAAAGCTAATAAACAAGAAACGTCAATTTTTGGTTTGGAAAAAAATCTGGCAAAAAGCGTGAGTGTTAACCCACAAATTTGCTCGTTTTAGAAAAAATATAAAATCATATAATCATAAGTATATAACCTCGAACTGGCCGATTTCTTTTTTGATACATCATAATACAATATTCTAAAGCTAATAAACAAGAAACGTCAATTTTTGGTTCTGTAAAAAAATCTGGCAAAAAGCGTGAGTGTTAACCCACAAAATTGCTCGTTTTAGAAAAGATATAAAATCATAATATCTTAAGTATATAACCTCGAACTGGCCGATTTCTTTTTTGATACATCATAATACAATATTCTAAAGCTATTAAACAAGAAACGTCAATTTTTGGTTCGGAAAAAAAAACTGGCAAAAAGCGTGAGTGTTAACCCACAAAGTTGCTCGTTTTAGAAAAAATATAAAATCATAATATCTTATATATATAAGCTCGAACTGGCCGATTTCTTTTTTGATACATCATAATACAATATTCTAAAGCTAATAAACAAGAAACGTCAATTTTTGGTTCTGTAAAAAAATCTGGCAAAAAGCGTGAGTGTTAACCCATAAAATTGCTCGTTTTAGAAAAAATATAAAATCATAAAATCATAAGTATATAACCTCGAACTGGCCGATTTCTTTTTTGATACATCATAATACAATATTCTAAATCTAATAAACAAGAAACGTCAATTTTTGGTTCTGTAAAAAAATCTGGCAAAAAGCGTGAGTGTTAACCCATAAAATTGCTCGTTTTAGAAAAAATATAAAATCATTAAATCATAAGTATATAACCTCGAACTGGCCGATTTCTTTTTTGATGTATCATAATACAATATTCTAAAGATAATAAACAAGAAACGTCAATTTTTGGTTCGAAAAAAAAAACTGGCAAAAAGCGTGAGTGTTAACCCACAAAATTGCTCGTTTTAGAAAAATATAAAATCATATAATCATAAGTATATAACCTCGAACTGGCCGATTTCTTTTTTGATACATCATAATACAATATTCTAAAGCTAATAAACAAGAAACGTCAATTTTTGGTTCTGTAAAAAAATCTGGCAAAAAGCGTGAGCGTTAACCCACAAAATTGCTCGTTTTAGAAAACATATAAAATCATATAATAATAAGTATATAACCTCGAACTGGCCAATTTCTTTTTTGATATATCATAATACAATATTCTAAAGCTAATAAACAAGAAACGTCAATTTTTGGTTTGGAAAAAAATCTGGCAAAAAGCGTGAGTGTTAACCCACAAATTTGCTCGTTTTAGAAAAAATATAAAATCATATAATCATAAGTATATAACCTCGAACTGGCCGATTTCTTTTTTGATACATCATAATACAATATTCTAAAGCTAATAAACAAGAAACGTCAATTTTTGGTTCTGTAAAAAAATCTGGCAAAAAGCGTGAGTGTTAACCCACAAAATTGCTCGTTTTAGAAAAGATATAAAATCATAATATCTTAAGTATATAACCTCGAACTGGCCGATTTCTTTTTTGATACATCATAATACAATATTCTAAAGCTATTAAACAAGAAACGTCAATTTTTGGTTCGGAAAAAAAAACTGGCAAAAAGCGTGAGTGTTAACCCACAAAATTGCTCGTTTTAGAAAAAATATAAAATCATAATATCTTATATATATAAGCTCGAACTGGCCGATTTCTTTTTTTATACATCATAATACAATATTCTAAAGCTAATAAACAAGAAACGTCAATTTTTGGTTCTGTAAAAAAATCTGGCAAAAAGCGTGAGTGTTAACCCACAAAATTGCTCGTTTTAGAAAATATATAAAATCATAATATCTTAAGTATATAACCTCGAACTGGCCGATTTCTTTTTTGATACATCATAATACAATATTCTAAAGCTAATAAACAAGAAACGTCAATTTTTGGTTCTGTAAAAAAATCTGGCAAAAAGCGTGAGTGTTAACCCACAAAATTGCTCGTTTTAGAAAACATATAAAATCATATAACCATAAGTATATAACCTCGAACTGGCCGATTTCTTTTTTGATACATCATAATACAATATTCTAAAGCTAATAAACAAGAAACGTCAATTTTTGGTTCTGTAAAAAAATCTGGCAAAAAGCGTGAGTGTTAACCCACAAAATTGCTCGTTTTAGAAAAAATATAAAATCATAAAATCATAAGTATATAACCTCGAACTGGCCGATTTCTTTTTTGATGTATCATAATACAATATTCTAAAGCTAATAAACAAGAAACGTCAATTTTTGGTTCGGAAAAAAAAACTGGCAAAAAGCGTGAGTGTTAACCCACAAAATTGCTCGTTTTAGAAAAAATATAAAATCATAAAATCATACGTATATAACCTCGAACTGGCCGATTTCTTTTTTGATACATCATAATAAAATATTCTAAAGCTAATAAACAAGAAACGTCAATTTTTGGTTCTGTAAAAAAATCTGGCAAAAAGCGTGAGTGTTAACCCACAAAATTGCTCGTTTTAGAAAAGATATAAAATCATAATATCTTAAGTATATAACCTCGAACTGGCCGATTTCTTTTTTGATACATCATAATACAATATTCTAAAGCTATTAAACAAGAAACGTCAATTTTTGGTTCGGAAAAAAAAACTGGCAAAAAGCGTGAGTGTTAACCCACAAAGTTGCTCGTTTTAGAAAAAATATAAAATCATAATATCTTATATATATAAGCTCGAACTGGCCGATTTCTTTTTTGATACATCATAATACAATATTCTAAAGCTAATAAACAAGAAACGTCAATTTTTGGTTCTGTAAAAAAATCTGGCAAAAAGCGTGAGTGTTAACCCACAAAATTGCTCGTTTTAGAAAAAATATAAAATCATAATATCTTATCTATATAACCTCGAACTGGCCGATTTCTTTTTTGATACATCATAATACAATATTCTAAAGCTATTAAACAAGAAACGTCAATTTTTGGTTCGGAAAAAAAAACTGGCTAAAAGCGTGAGTGTTAACCCACAAAATTGCTCGTTTTAGAAAACATATAAAATCATAAAATCATAAGTATATAACCTCGAACTGGCCGATTTCTTTTTTGATACATCATAATACAATATTCTAAAGCTAATAAACAAGAAACGTCAATGTTTGGTTCTGTAAAAAAATCTGGCAAAAAGCGTGAGTGTTAACCCACAAAATTGCTCGTTTTAGAAAAAATATAAAATCATAATATCTTATCTATATAACCTCGAACTGGCCGATTTCTTTTTTGATACATCATAATACAATATTCTAAAGCTAATAAACAAGAAACGTCAATTTTTGGTTCTGTAAAAAAATCTGGCAAAAAGCGTGAGTGTTAACCCACAAAATTGCTCGTTTTAGAAAACATATAAAATCATATAATAATAAGTATATAACCTCGAACTGGCCAATTTCTTTTTTGATATATCATAATACAATATTCTAAAGCTAATAAACAAGAAACGTCAATTTTTGGTTTGGAAAAAAATCTGGCAAAAAGCGTGAGTGTTAACCCACAAATTTGCTCGTTTTAGAAAAAATATAAAATCATATAATCATAAGTATATAACCTCGAACTGGCCGATTACTTTTTTGATACATCATAATACAATATTCTAAATCTAATAAACAAGAAACGTCAATTTTTGGTTCTGTAAAAAAATCTGGCAAAAAGCGTGAGTGTTAACCCATAAAATTGCTCGTTTTAGAAAAAATATAAAATCATAAAATCATAAGTATATAACCTCGAACTGGCCGATTTCTTTTTTGATGTATCATAATACAATATTCTAAAGCTAATAAACAAGAAACGTCAATTTTTGGTTCGGAAAAAAAAACTGGCAAAAAGCGTGAGTGTTAACCCACAAATTTGCTCGTTTTAGAAAAAATATAAAATCATAATATATTATGTATATAACCTCGAACTGGCCGATTTCTTTTTTGATACATCATAATACAATATTCTAAAGCTAATAAACAAGAAACGTCAATTTTTGGTTTGGAAAAAAAAACTGGCAAAAAGCGTGAGTGTTAACCCACAAAATTGCTCGTTTTAGAAAAGATATAAAATCATAATATCTTAAGTATATAACCTCGAACTGGCCGATTTCTTTTTTGTTACATCATAATACAATATTCTAAAGCTATTAAACAAGAAACGTCAATTTTTGGTTCTGTAAAAAAATCTGGGAAAAAGCGTGAGTGTTAACCCACAAAATTGCTCGTTTTAGAAAAAATATAAAATCATAATATCTTATATATATAACCTCGAACTGGCCGATTTCTTTTTTGATACATCATAATACAATATTCTAAAGCTAATAAACAAGAAACGTCAATTTTTGGTTCTGTAAAAAAATCTGGCAAAAAGCGTGAGTGTTAACCCACAAATTTGCTCGTTTTAGAAAAAATATAAAATCATATAATCATAAGTATATAACCTCGAACTGGCCGATTTCTTTTTTGATACATCATAATACAATATTCTAAATCTAATAAACAAGAAACGTCAATTTTTGGTTCTGTAAAAAAATCTGGCAAAAAGCGTGAGTGTTAACCCATAAAATTGCTCGTTTTAGAAAAAATATAAAATCATAAAATCATAAGTATATAACCTCGAACTGGCCGATTTCTTTTTTGATGTATCATAATACAATATTCTAAAGCTAATAAACAAGAAACGTCAATTTTTGGTTCGGAAAAAAAAACTGGCAAAAAGCGTGAGTGTTAACCCACAAATTTGCTCGTTTTAGAAAAAATATAAAATCATAATATATTATGTATATAACCTCGAACTAGCCGATTTCTTTTTTGATACATCATAATACAATATTCTAAAGCTAATAAACAAGAAACGTCAATTTTTGGTTTGGAAAAAAAAACTGGCAAAAAGCGTGAGTGTTAACCCACAAAATTGCTCGTTTTAGAAAAGATATAAAAATATAATATCTTAAGTATATAACCTCGAACTGGCCGATTTCTTTTTTGTTACATCATAATACAATATTCTAAAGCTATTAAACAAGAAACGTCAATTTTTGGTTCTGTAAAAAAATCTGGGAAAAAGCGTGAGTGTTAACCCACAAAATTGCTCGTTTTAGAAAACATATAAAATCATAATATCTTATATATATAACCTCGAACTGGCCGATTTCTTTTTTGATACATCATAATACAATATTCTAAAGCTAATAAACAAGAAACGTCAATTTTTGGTTCTGTAAAAAAATCTGGCAAAAAGCGTAAGTGTTAACCCACAAAATTGCTCGTTTTAGAAAACATATAAAATCATATAATCATAAGTATATAACCTCGAACTGGCCAATTTCTTTTTTGATACATCATAATACAATATTCTAAAGCTAATAAACAAGAAACGTCAATTTTTGGTTCTGTAAAAAAATCTGGCAAAAAGCGTGAGGGTTAACCCACAAAATTGCTCGTTTTAGAAAAAATATAAAATCATAAAATCATAAGTATATAACCTCGAACTGGCCGATTTCTTTTTTGATGTATCATAATACAATATTCTAAAGCTAATAAACAAGAAACGTCAATTTTTGGTTCGGAAAAAAAAACTGGCAAAAAGCGTGAGTGTTAACCCACAAAATTGCTCGTTTTAGAAAAAATATAAAATCATAAAATCATACGTATATAACCTCGAACTGGCCGATTTCTTTTTTGATACATCATAATAAAATATTCTAAAGCTAATAAACAAGAAACGTCAATTTTTGGTTCTGTAAAAAAATCTGGCAAAAAGCGTGAGTGTTAACCCACAAAATTGCTCGTTTTAGAAAAGATATAAAATCATAATATCTTAAGTATATAACCTCGAACTGGCCGATTTCTTTTTTGATACATCATAATACAATATTCTAAAGCTATTAAACAAGAAACGTCAATTTTTGGTTCGGAAAAAAAAACTGGCAAAAAGCGTGAGTGTTAACCCACAAAGTTGCTCGTTTTAGAAAAAATATAAAATCATAATATCTTATATATATAAGCTCGAACTGGCCGATTTCTTTTTTGATACATCATAATACAATATTCTAAAGCTAATAAACAAGAAACGTCAATTTTTGGTTCTGTAAAAAAATCTGGCAAAAAGCGTGAGTGTTAACCCACAAAATTGCTCGTTTTAGAAAAAATATAAAATCATAATATCTTATCTATATAACCTCGAACTGGCCGATTTCTTTTTTGATACATCATAATACAATATTCTAAAGCTATTAAACAAGAAACGTCAATTTTTGGTTCGGAAAAAAAAACTGGCAAAAAGCGTGAGTGTTAACCCACAAAATTGCTCGTTTTAGAAAACATATAAAATCATAAAATCATAAGTATATAACCTCGAACTGGCCGATTTCTTTTTTGATACATCATAATACAATATTCTAAAGCTAATAAACAAGAAACGTCAATTTTTGGTTCTGTAAAAAAATCTGGCAAAAAGCGTGAGTGTTAACCCACAAAATTGCTCGTTTTAGAAAAGATATAAAATCATAATATCTTATCTATATAACCTCGAACTGGCCGATTTCTTTTTTGATACATCATAATACAATATTCTAAAGCTAATAAACAAGAAACGTCAATTTTTGGTTCTGTAAAAAAATCTGGCAAAAAGCGTTAGTGTTAACCCACAAAATTGCTCGTTTTAGAAAAGATATAAAATCATAATATCTTAAGTATATAACCTCGAACTGGCCGATTTCTTTTTTGATACATCATAATACAATATTCTAAAGCTATTAAACAAGAAACGTCAATTTTTGGTTCGGAAAAAAAAACTGGCAAAAAGCGTGAGTGTTAACCCACAAAGTTGCTCGTTTTAGAAAAAATATAAAATCATAATATCTTATATATATAAGCTCGAACTGGCCGATTTCTTTTTTGATACATCATAATACAATATTCTAAAGCTAATAAACAAGAAACGTCAATTTTTGGTTTTGTAAAAAAAACTGGCAAAAAGCGTGAGTGTTAACCCACAAAATTGCTCGTTTTAGAAAAAATATAAAATCATAATATCTTATCTATATAACCTCGAACTGGCCAATTTCTTTTTTGATACATCATAATACAATATTCTAAAGCTATTAAACAAGAAACGTCAATTTTTGGTTCGGAAAAAAAAACTGGCAAAAAGCGTGAGTGTTAACCCACAAAATTGCTCGTTTTAGAAAAAATATAAAATCATAATATCTTATATATATAAGCTCGAACTGGCCGATTTCTTTTTTTATACATCATAATACAATATTCTAAAGCTAATAAACAAGAAACGTCAATTTTTGGTTCTGTAAAAAAATCTGGCAAAAAGCGTGAGTGTTAACCCACAAAATTGCTCGTTTTAGAAAAAATATAAAATCATAATATCTTAAGTATATAACCTCGAACTGGCCGATTTCTTTTTTGATACATCATAATACAATATTCTAAAGCTAATAAACAAGAAACGTCAATTTTTGGTTCTGTAAAAAAATCTGGCAAAAAGCGTGAGTGTTAACCCACAAAATTGCTCGTTTTAGAAAACATATAAAATCATATAACCATAAGTATATAACCTCGAACTGGCCGATTTCTTTTTTGATACATCATAATACAATATTCTAAAGCTAATAAACAAGAAACGTCAATTTTTGGTTCTGTAAAAAAATCTGGCAAAAAGCGTGAGTGTTAACCCACAAAATTGCTCGTTTTAGAAAAAATATAAAATCATAATATCTTATATATATAAGCTCGAACTGGCCGATTTCTTTTTTGATACATCATAATACAATATTCTAAAGCTAATAAACAAGAAACGTCAATTTTTGGTTCTGTAAAAAAATCTGGCAAAAAGCGTGAGTGTTAACCCACAAAATTGCTCGTTTTAGAAAAAATATAAAATCATAAAATCATAAGTATATAACCTCGAACTGGCCGATTTCTTTTTTGATGTATCATAATACAATATTCTAAAGCTAATAAACAAGAAACGTCAATTTTTGGTTCGGAAAAAAAAACTGGCAAAAAGCGTGAGTGTTAACCCACAAAATTGCTCGTTTTAGAAAAAATATAAAATCATAAAATCATACGTATATAACCTCGAACTGGCCGATTTCTTTTTTGATACATCATAATAAAATATTCTAAAGCTAATAAACAAGAAACGTCAATTTTTGGTTCTGTAAAAAAATCTGGCAAAAAGCGTGAGTGTTAACCCACAAAATTGCTCGTTTTAGAAAAGATATAAAATCATAATATCTTAAGTATATAACCTCGAACTGGCCGATTTCTTTTTTGATACATCATAATACAATATTCTAAAGCTAATAAACAAGAAACGTCAATTTTTGGTTCTGTAAAAAAATCTGGCAAAAAGCGTGAGTGTTAACCCACAAAATTGCTCGTTTTAGAAAACATATAAAATCATATAACCATAAGTATATAACCTCGAACTGGCCGATTTCTTTTTTGATACATCATAATACAATATTCTAAAGCTAATAAACAAGAAACGTCAATTTTTGGTTCTGTAAAAAAATCTGGCAAAAAGCGTGAGTGTTAACCCACAAAATTGCTCGTTTTAGAAAAAATATAAAATCATAATATCTTATCTATATAACCTCGAACTGGCCGATTTCTTTTTTGATACATCATAATACAATATTCTAAAGCTATTAAACAAGAAACGTCAATTTTTGGTTCGGAAAAAAAAACTGGCAAAAAGCGTGAGTGTTAACCCACAAAATTGCTCGTTTTAGAAAACATATAAAATCATAAAATCATAAGTATATAACCTCGAACTGGCCGATTTCTTTTTTGATACATCATAATACAATATTCTAAAGCTAATAAACAAGAAACGTCAATTTTTGGTTCTGTAAAAAAATCTGGCAAAAAGCGTGAGTGTTAACCCACAAAATTGCTCGTTTTAGAAAAGATATAAAATCATAATATCTTATCTATATAACCTCGAACTGGCCGATTTCTTTTTTGATACATCATAATACAATATTCTAAAGCTAATAAACAAGAAACGTCAATTTTTGGTTCTGTAAAAAAATCTGGCAAAAAGCGTTAGTGTTAACCCACAAAATTGCTCGTTTTAGAAAAGATATAAAATCATAATATCTTAAGTATATAACCTCGAACTGGCCGATTTCTTTTTTGATACATCATAATACAATATTCTAAAGCTATTAAACAAGAAACGTCAATATTTGGTTCGGAAAAAAAAACTGGCAAAAAGCGTGAGTGTTAACCCACAAAGTTGCTCGTTTTAGAAAAAATATAAAATCATAATATCTTATATATATAAGCTCGAACTGGCCGATTTCTTTTTTGATACATCATAATACAATATTCTAAAGCTAATAAACAAGAAACGTCAATTTTTGGTTTTGTAAAAAAAACTGGCAAAAAGCGTGAGTGTTAACCCACAAAATTGCTCGTTTTAGAAAAAATATAAAATCATAATATCTTATCTATATAACCTCGAACTGGCCGATTTCTTTTTTGATACATCATAATACAATATTCTAAAGCTATTAAACAAGAAACGTCAATTTTTGGTTCGGAAAAAAAAAACTGGCAAAAAGCGTGAGTGTTAACCCACAAAATTGCTCGTTTTAGAAAAAATATAAAATCATAATATCTTATATATATAAGCTCGAACTGGCCGATTTCTTTTTTTATACATCATAATACAATATTCTAAAGCTAATAAACAAGAAACGTCAATTTTTGGTTCTGTAAAAAAATCTGGCAAAAAGCGTGAGTGTTAACCCACAAAATTGCTCGTTTTAGAAAAAATATAAAATCATAATATCTTAAGTATATAACCTCGAACTGGCCGATTTCTTTTTTGATACATCATAATACAATATTCTAAAGCTAATAAACAAGAAACGTCAATTTTTGGTTCTGTAAAAAAATCTGGCAAAAAGCGTTAGTGTTAACCCACAAAATTGCTCGTTTTAGAAAAGATATAAAATCATAATATCTTAAGTATATAACCTCGAACTGGCCGATTTCTTTTTTGATACATCATAATACAATATTCTAAAGCTATTAAACAAGAAACGTCAATTTTTGGTTCGGAAAAAAAAACTGGCAAAAAGCGTGAGTGTTAACCCACAAAGTTGCTCGTTTTAGAAAAAATATAAAATCATAATATCTTATATATATAAGCTCGAACTGGCCGATTTCTTTTTTGATACATCATAATACAATATTCTAAAGCTAATAAACAAGAAACGTCAATTTTTGGTTCGGAAAAAAAAACTGGCAAAAAGCGTGAGTGTTAACCCACAAAATTGCTCGTTTTAGAAAAAATATAAAATCATAAAATCATACGTATATAACCTCGAACTGGCCGATTTCTTTTTTGATACATCATAATAAAATATTCTAAAGCTAATAAACAAGAAACGTCAATTTTTGGTTCTGTAAAAAAATCTGGCAAAAAGCGTGAGTGTTAACCCACAAAATTGCTCGTTTTAGAAAAGATATAAAATCATAATATCTTAAGTATATAACCTCGAACTGGCCGATTTCTTTTTTGATACATCATAATACAATATTCTAAAGCTATTAAACAAGAAACGTCAATTTTTGGTTCGGAAAAAAAAAACTGGCAAAAAGCGTGAGTGTTAACCCACAAAATTGCTCGTTTTAGAAAAAATATAAAATCATAATATCTTATATATATAAGCTCGAACTGGCCGATTTCTTTTTTTATACATCATAATACAATATTCTAAAGCTAATAAACAAGAAACGTCAATTTTTGGTTCTGTAAAAAAATCTGGCAAAAAGCGTGAGTGTTAACCCACAAAATTGCTCGTTTTAGAAAAAATATAAAATCATAATATCTTAAGTATATAACCTCGAACTGGCCGATTTCTTTTTTGATACATCATAATACAATATTCTAAAGCTAATAAACAAGAAACGTCAATTTTTGGTTCTGTAAAAAAATCTGGCAAAAAGCGTTAGTGTTAACCCACAAAATTGCTCGTTTTAGAAAAGATATAAAATCATAATATCTTAAGTATATAACCTCGAACTGGCCGATTTCTTTTTTGATACATCATAATACAATATTCTAAAGCTATTAAACAAGAAACGTCAATTTTTGGTTCGGAAAAAAAAACTGGCAAAAAGCGTGAGTGTTAACCCACAAAGTTGCTCGTTTTAGAAAAAATATAAAATCATAATATCTTATATATATAAGCTCGAACTGGCCGATTTCTTTTTTGATACATCATAATACAATATTCTAAAGCTAATAAACAAGAAACGTCAATTTTTGGTTCGGAAAAAAAAACTGGCAAAAAGCGTGAGTGTTAACCCACAAAATTGCTCGTTTTAGAAAAAATATAAAATCATAAAATCATACGTATATAACCTCGAACTGGCCGATTTCTTTTTTGATACATCATAATAAAATATTCTAAAGCTAATAAACAAGAAACGTCAATTTTTGGTTCTGTAAAAAAATCTGGCAAAAAGCGTGAGTGTTAACCCACAAAATTGCTCGTTTTAGAAAAGATATAAAATCATAATATCTTAAGTATATAACCTCGAACTGGCCGATTTCTTTTTTGATACATCATAATACAATATTCTAAAGCTATTAAACAAGAAACGTCAATTTTTGGTTCGGAAAAAAAAACTGGCAAAAAGCGTGAGTGTTAACCCACAAAGTTGCTCGTTTTAGAAAAAATATAAAATCATAATATCTTATATATATAAGCTCGAACTGGCCGATTTCTTTTTTGATACATCATAATAAAATATTCTAAAGCTAATAAACAAGAAACGTCAATTTTTGGTTCTGTAAAAAAATCTGGCAAAAAGCGTGAGTGTTAACCCACAAAATTGCTCGTTTTAGAAAAGATATAAAATCATAATATCTTAAGTATATAACCTCGAACTGGCCGATTTCTTTTTTGATACATCATAATACAATATTCTAAAGCTATTAAACAAGAAACGTCAATTTTTGGTTCGGAAAAAAAAACTGGCAAAAAGCGTGAGTGTTAACCCACAAAGTTGCTCGTTTTAGAAAAAATATAAAATCATAATATCTTATATATATAAGCTCGAACTGGCCGATTTCTTTTTTGATACATCATAATACAATATTCTAAAGCTAATAAACAAGAAACGTCAATTTTTGGTTCTGTAAAAAAATCTGGCAAAAAGCGTGAGTGTTAACCCACAAAATTGCTCGTTTTAGAAAAAATATAAAATCATAATATCTTATCTATATAACCTCGAACTGGCCGATTTCTTTTTTGATACATCATAATACAATATTCTAAAGCTATTAAACAAGAAACGTCAATTTTTGGTTCGGAAAAAAAAACTGGCAAAAAGCGTGAGTGTTAACCCACAAAATTGCTCGTTTTAGAAAACATATAAAATCATAAAATCATAAGTATATAACCTCGAACTGGCCGATTTCTTTTTTGATACATCATAATACAATATTCTAAAGCTAATAAACAAGAAACGTCAATGTTTGGTTCTGTAAAAAAATCTGGCAAAAAGCGTGAGTGTTAACCCACAAAATTGCTCGTTTTAGAAAAAATATAAAATCATAATATCTTATCTATATAACCTCGAACTGGCCGATTTCTTTTTTGATACATCATAATACAATATTCTAAAGCTAATAAACAAGAAACGTCAATTTTTGGTTCTGTAAAAAAATCTGGCAAAAAGCGTGAGTGTTAACCCACAAAATTGCTCGTTTTAGAAAACATATAAAATCATATAATAATAAGTATATAACCTCGAACTGGCCAATTTCTTTTTTGATA
Source organism: Nemophila menziesii (assembly GCA_029959085.1). Taxonomy (NCBI): domain Eukaryota; kingdom Viridiplantae; phylum Streptophyta; class Magnoliopsida; order Boraginales; family Hydrophyllaceae; genus Nemophila; species Nemophila menziesii. Next base: position 21,506,309 of record JARWIR010000022.1, on the reverse strand, counting down.
TATCATAATACAATATTCTAAAGCTAATAAACAAGAAACGTCAATTTTTGGTTTGGAAAAAAATCTGGCAAAAAGCGTGAGTGTTAACCCACAAATTTGCTCGTTTTAGAAAAAATATAAAATCATATAATCATAAGTATATAACCTCGAACTGGCCGATTTCTTTTTTGATACATCATAATACAATATTCTAAATCTAATAAACAAGAAACGTCAATTTTTGGTTCTGTAAAAAAATCTGGCAAAAAGCGTGAGTGTTAACCCATAAAATTGCTCGTTTTAGAAAAAATATAAAATCATAAAATCATAAGTATATAACCTAGAACTGGCCGATTTCTTTTTTGATGTATCATAATACAATATTCTAAAGCTAATAAACAAGAAACGTCAATTTTTGGTTCGGAAAAAAAAACTGGCAAAAAGCGTGAGTGTTAACCCACAAATTTGCTCGTTTTAGAAAAAATATAAAATCATAATATATTATGTATATAACCTCGAACTGGCCGATTTCTTTTTTGATACATCATAATACAATATTCTAAAGCTAATAAACAAGAAACGTCAATTTTTGGTTTGGAAAAAAAAACTGGCAAAAAGCGTGAGTGTTAACCCACAAAATTGCTCGTTTTAGAAAAGATATAAAATCATAATATCTTAAGTATATAACCTCGAACTGGCCGATTTCTTTTTTGTTACATCATAATACAATATTCTAAAGCTATTAAACAAGAAACGTCAATTTTTGGTTCTGTAAAAAAATCTGGGAAAAAGCGTGAGTGTTAACCCACAAAATTGCTCGTTTTAGAAAAAATATAAAATCATAATATCTTATATATATAACCTCGAACTGGCCGATTTCTTTTTTGATACATCATAATACAATATTCTAAAGCTAATAAACAAGAAACGTCAATTTTTGGTTCTGTAAAAAAATCTGGCAAAAAGCGTGAGTGTTAACCCACAAAATTGCTCGTTTTAGAAAACATATAAAATCATATAATCATAAGTATATAACCTCGAACTGGCCAATTTCTTTTTTGATACATCATAATACAATATTCTAAAGCTAATAAACAAGAAACGTCAATTTTTGGTTCTGTAAAAAAATCTGGCAAAAAGCGTGAGGGTTAACCCACAAAATTGCTCGTTTTAGAAAAAATATAAAATCATAAAATCATAAGTATATAACCTCGAACTGGCCGATTTCTTTTTTGATGTATCATAATACAATATTCTAAAGCTAATAAACAAGAAACGTCAATTTTTGGTTCGGAAAAAAAAACTGGCAAAAAGCGTGAGTGTTAACCCACAAAATTGCTCGTTTTAGAAAAAATATAAAATCATAAAATCATACGTATATAAACTCGAACTGGCCGATTTCTTTTTTGATACATCATAATAAAATATTCTAAAGCTAATAAACAAGAAACGTCAATTTTTGGTTCTGTAAAAAAATCTGGCAAAAAGCGTGAGTGTTAACCCACAAAATTGCTCGTTTTAGAAAAGATATAAAATCATAATATCTTAAGTATATAACCTCGAACTGGCCGATTTCTTTTTTGATACATCATAATACAATATTCTAAAGCTATTAAACAAGAAACGTCAATTTTTGGTTCGGAAAAAAAAACTGGCAAAAAGCGTGAGTGTTAACCCACAAAGTTGCTCGTTTTAGAAAAAATATAAAATCATAATATCTTATATATATAAGCTCGAACTGGCCGATTTCTTTTTTGATACATCATAATACAATATTCTAAAGCTAATAAACAAGAAACGTCAATTTTTGGTTCTGTAAAAAAATCTGGCAAAAAGCGTGAGTGTTAACCCACAAAATTGCTCGTTTTAGAAAAAATATAAAATCATAATATCTTATCTATATAACCTCGAACTGGCCGATTTCTTTTTTGATACATCATAATACAATATTCTAAAGCTATTAAACAAGAAACGTCAATTTTTGGTTCGGAAAAAAAAACTGGCAAAAAGCGTGAGTGTTAACCCACAAAATTGCTCGTTTTAGAAAACATATAAAATCATAAAATCATAAGTATATAACCTCGAACTGGCCGATTTCTTTTTTGATACATCATAATACAATATTCTAAAGCTAATAAACAAGAAACGTCAATGTTTGGTTCTGTAAAAAAATCTGGCAAAAAGCGTGAGTGTTAACCCACAAAATTGCTCGTTTTAGAAAAAATATAAAATCATAATATCTTATCTATATAACCTCGAACTGGCCGATTTCTTTTTTGATACATCATAATACAATATTCTAAAGCTAATAAACAAGAAACGTCAATTTTTGGTTCTGTAAAAAAATCTGGCAAAAAGCGTGAGTGTTAACCCACAAAATTGCTCGTTTTAGAAAACATATAAAATCATATAATAATAAGTATATAACCTCGAACTGGCCAATTTCTTTTTTGATATATCATAATACAATATTCTAAAGCTAATAAACAAGAAACGTCAATTTTTGGTTTGGAAAAAAATCTGGCAAAAAGCGTGAGTGTTAACCCACAAATTTGCTCGTTTTAGAAAAAATATAAAATCATATAATCATAAGTATATAACCTCGAACTGGCCGATTTCTTTTTTGATACATCATAATACAATATTCTAAATCTAATAAACAAGAAACGTCAATTTTTGGTTCTGTAAAAAAATCTGGCAAAAAGCGTGAGTGTTAACCCATAAAATTGCTCGTTTTAGAAAAAATATAAAATCATAAAATCATAAGTATATAACCTAGAACTGGCCGATTTCTTTTTTGATGTATCATAATACAATATTCTAAAGCTAATAAACAAGAAACGTCAATTTTTGGTTCGGAAAAAAAAACTGGCAAAAAGCGTGAGTGTTAACCCACAAATTTGCTCGTTTTAGAAAAAATATAAAATCATAATATATTATGTATATAACCTCGAACTGGCCGATTTCTTTTTTGATACATCATAATACAATATTCTAAAGCTAATAAACAAGAAACGTCAATTTTTGGTTTGGAAAAAAAAACTGGCAAAAAGCGTGAGTGTTAACCCACAAAATTGCTCGTTTTAGAAAAGATATAAAATCATAATATCTTAAGTATATAACCTCGAACTGGCCGATTTCTTTTTTGTTACATCATAATACAATATTCTAAAGCTATTAAACAAGAAACGTCAATTTTTGGTTCTGTAAAAAAATCTGGGAAAAAGCGTGAGTGTTAACCCACAAAATTGCTCGTTTTAGAAAAAATATAAAATCATAATATCTTATATATATAACCTCGAACTGGCCGATTTCTTTTTTGATACATCATAATACAATATTCTAAAGCTAATAAACAAGAAATGTCAATTTTTGGTTCTGTAAAAAAATCTGGCAAAAAGCGTGAGTGTTAACCCACAAAATTGCTCGTTTTAGAAAACATATAAAATCATATAATCATAAGTATATAACCTCGAACTGGCCAATTTCTTTTTTGATACATCATAATACAATATTCTAAAGCTAATAAACAAGAAACGTCAATTTTTGGTTCTGTAAAAAAATCTGGCAAAAAGCGTGAGGGTTAACCCACAAAATTGCTCGTTTTAGAAAAAATATAAAATCATAAAATCATAAGTATATAACCTCGAACTGGCCGATTTCTTTTTTGATGTATCATAATACAATATTCTAAAGCTAATAAACAAGAAACGTCAATTTTTGGTTCGGAAAAAAAAACTGGCAAAAAGCGTGAGTGTTAACCCACAAAATTGCTCGTTTTAGAAAAAATATAAAATCATAAAATCATACGTATATAACCTCGAACTGGCCGATTTCTTTTTTGATACATCATAATAAAATATTCTAAAGCTAATAAACAAGAAACGTCAATTTTTGGTTCTGTAAAAAAATCTGGCAAAAAGCGTGAGTGTTAACCCACAAAATTGCTCGTTTTAGAAAAGATATAAAATCATAATATCTTAAGTATATAACCTCGAACTGGCCGATTTCTTTTTTGATACATCATAATACAATATTCTAAAGCTATTAAACAAGAAACGTCAATTTTTGGTTCGGAAAAAAAAACTGGCAAAAAGCGTGAGTGTTAACCAACAAAGTTGCTCGTTTTAGAAAAAATATAAAATCATAATATCTTATATATATAAGCTCGAACTGGCCGATTTCTTTTTTGATACATCATAATACAATATTCTAAAGCTAATAAACAAGAAACGTCAATTTTTGGTTCTGTAAAAAAATCTGGCAAAAAGCGTGAGTGTTAACCCACAAAATTGCTCGTTTTAGAAAAAATATAAAATCATAATATCTTATCTATATAACCTCGAACTGGCCGATTTCTTTTTTGATACATCATAATACAATATTCTAAAGCTATTAAACAAGAAACGTCAATTTTTGGTTCGGAAAAAAAAACTGGCAAAAAGCGTGAGTGTTAACCCACAAAATTGCTCGTTTTAGAAAACATATAAAATCATAAAATCATAAGTATATAACCTCGAACTGGCCGATTTCTTTTTTGATACATCATAATACAATATTCTAAAGCTAATAAACAAGAAACGTCAATTTTTGGTTCTGTAAAAAAATCTGGCAAAAAGCGTGAGTGTTAACCCACAAAATTGCTCGTTTTAGAAAACATATAAAATCATATAATCATAAGTATATAACCTCGAACTGGCCAATTTCTTTTTTGATACATCATAATACAATATTCTAAAGCTAATAAACAAGAAACGTCAATTTTTGGTTCTGTAAAAAAATCTGGCAAAAAGCGTTAGTGTTAACCCACAAAATTGCTCGTTTTAGAAAAGATATAAAATCATAATATCTTAAGTATATAACCTCGAACTGGCCGATTTCTTTTTTGATACATCATAATACAATATTCTAAAGCTATTAAACAAGAAACGTCAATATTTGGTTCGGAAAAAAAAACTGGCAAAAAGCGTGAGTGTTAACCCACAAAGTTGCTCGTTTTAGAAAAAATATAAAATCATAATATCTTATATATATAAGCTCGAACTGGCCGATTTCTTTTTTGATACATCATAATACAATATTCTAAAGCTAATAAACAAGAAACGTCAATTTTTGGTTTTGTAAAAAAAACTAGCAAAAAGCGTGAGTGTTAACCCACAAAATTGCTCGTTTTAGAAAAAATATAAAATCATAATATCTTATCTATATAACCTCGAACTGGCCGATTTCTTTTTTGATACATCATAATACAATATTCTAAAGCTATTAAACAAGAAACGTCAATTTTTGGTTCGGAAAAAAAAACTGGCAAAAAGCGTGAGTGTTAACCCACAAAATTGCTCGTTTTAGAAAAAATATAAAATCATAATATCTTATATATATAAGCTCGAACTGGCCGATTTCTTTTTTTATACATCATAATACAATATTCTAAAGCTAATAAACAAGAAACGTCAATTTTTGGTTCTGTAAAAAAATCTGGCAAAAAGCGTGAGTGTTAACCCACAAAATTGCTCGTTTTAGAAAAAATATAAAATCATAATATCTTAAGTATATAACCTCGAACTGGCCGATTTCTTTTTTGATACATCATAATACAATATTCTAAAGCTAATAAATAAGAAACGTCAATTTTTGGTTCTGTAAAAAAATCTGGCAAAAAGCGTGAGTGTTAACCCACAAAATTGCTCGTTTTAGAAAACATATAAAATCATATAACCATAAGTATATAACCTCGAACTGGCCGATTTCTTTTTTGATACATCATAATACAATATTCTAAAGCTAATAAACAAGAAACGTCAATTTTTGGTTCTGTAAAAAAATCTGGCAAAAAGCGTGAGTGTTAACCCACAAAATTGCTCGTTTTAGAAAAAATATAAAATCATAAAATCATAAGTATATAACCTCGAACTGGCCGATTTCTTTTTTGATGTATCATAATACAATATTCTAAAGCTAATAAACAAGAAACGTCAATTTTTGGTTCGGAAAAAAAAACTGGCAAAAAGCGTGAGTGTTAACCCACAAAATTGCTCGTTTTAGAAAAAATATAAAATCATAAAATCATACGTATATAACCTCGAACTGGCCGATTTCTTTTTTGATACATCATAATAAAATATTCTAAAGCTAATAAACAAGAAACGTCAATTTTTGGTTCTGTAAAAAAATCTGGCAAAAAGCGTGAGTGTTAACCCACAAAATTGCTCGTTTTAGAAAAGATATAAAATCATAATATCTTAAGTATATAACCTCGAACTGGCCGATTTCTTTTTTGATACATCATAATACAATATTCTAAAGCTATTAAACAAGAAACGTCAATTTTTGGTTCGGAAAAAAAAACTGGCAAAAAGCGTGAGTGTTAACCCACAAAGTTGCTCGTTTTAGAAAAAATATAAAATCATAATATCTTATATATATAAGCTCGAACTGGCCGATTTCTTTTTTGATACATCATAATACAATATTCTAAAGCTAATAAACAAGAAACGTCAATTTTTGGTTCTGTAAAAAAATCTGGCAAAAAGCGTAAGTGTTAACCCACAAAATTGCTCGTTTTAGAAAAAATATAAAATCATAATATCTTATCTATATAACCTCGAACTGGCCGATTTCTTTTTTGATACATCATAATACAATATTCTAAAGCTATTAAACAAGAAACGTCAATTTTTGGTTCGGAAAAAAAAACTGGCAAAAAGCGTGAGTGTTAACCCACAAAATTGCTCGTTTTAGAAAACATATAAAATCATAAAATCATAAGTATATAACCTTGAACTGGCCGATTTCTTTTTTGATACATCATAATACAATATTCTAAAGCTAATAAACAAGAAACGTCAATGTTTGGTTCTGTAAAAAAATCTGGCAAAAAGCGTGAGTGTTAACCCACAAAATTGCTCGTTTTAGAAAAAATATAAAATCATAATATCTTATCTATATAACCTCGAACTGGCCGATTTCTTTTTTGATACATCATAATACAATATTCTAAAGCTAATAAACAAGAAACGTCAATTTTTGGTTCTGTAAAAAAATCTGGCAAAAAGCGTGAGTGTTAACCCACAAAATTGCTCGTTTTAGAAAACATATAAAATCATATAATAATAAGTATATAACCTCGAACTGGCCAAATTCTTTTTTGATATATCATAATACAATATTCTAAAGCTAATAAACAAGAAACGCCAATTTTTGGTTTGGAAAAAAATCTGGCAAAAAGCGTGAGTGTTAACCCACAAATTTGCTCGTTTTAGAAAAAATATAAAATCATATAATCATAAGTATATAACCTCGAACTGGCCGATTTCTTTTTTGATACATCATAATACAATATTCTAAATCTAATAAACAAGAAACGTCAATTTTTGGTTCTGTAAAAAAATCTGGCAAAAAGCGTGAGTATTAACCCATAAAATTGCTCGTTTTAGAAAAAATATAAAATCATAAAATCATAAGTATATAACCTAGAACTGGCCGATTTCTTTTTTGATGTATCATAATACAATATTCTAAAGCTAATAAACAAGAAACGTCAATTTTTGGTTCGGAAAAAAAAACTGGCAAAAAGCGTGAGTGTTAAACCCACAAATTTGCTCGTTTTAGAAAAAATATAAAATCATAATATATTATGTATATAACCTCGAACTGGCCGATTTCTTTTTTGATACATCATAATACAATATTCTAAAGCTAATAAACAAGAAACGTCAATTTTTGGTTTGGAAAAAAAAACTGGCAAAAAGCGTGAGTGTTAACCCACAAAATTGCTCGTTTTAGAAAAGATATAAAATCATAATATCTTAAGTATATAACCTCGAACTGGCCGATTTCTTTTTTGTTACATCATAATACAATATTCTAAAGCTATTAAACAAGAAACGTCAATTTTTGGTTCTGTAAAAAAATCTGGGAAAAAGCGTGAGTGTTAACCCACAAAATTGCTCGTTTTAGAAAAAATATAAAATCATATAATCATAAGTATATAACCTCGAACTGGCCGATTTCTTTTTTGATGTATCATAATACAATATTCTAAAGCTAATAAACGAGAAACGTCAATTTTTGGTTCGGAAAAAAAAACTGGCAAAAAGCGTGAGTGTTAACCCACAAAATTGCTCGTTTTAGAAAAAATATAAAATCATAATATCTTATATATAAGCTCGAACTGGCCGATTTCTTTTTTGATACATCATAATACAATATTCTAAAGCTAATAAACAAGAAACGTCAATTTTTGGTTCTGTAAAAAAATCTGGGAAAAAGCGTGAGTGTTAACCCACAAAATTGCTCGTTTTAGAAAAAATATAAAATCATATAATCATAAGTATATAACCTCGAACTGGCCGATTTCTTTTTTGATGTATCATAATACAATATTCTAAAGCTAATAAACGAGAAACGTCAATTTTTGGTTCGGAAAAAAAAACTGGCAAAAAGCGTGAGTGTTAACCCACAAAATTGCTCGTTTTAGAAAAAATATAAAATCATAATATCTTATATATAAGCTCGAACTGGCCGATTTCTTTTTTGATACATCATAATACAATATTCTAAAGCTAATAAACAAGAAACGTCAATTTTTGGTTCTGTAAAAAAATCTGGGAAAAAGCGTGAGTGTTAACCCACAAAATTGCTCGTTTTAGAAAAGATATAAAATCATAATATCTTAAGTATATAACCTCGAACTGGCCGATTTCTCTTTTGATACATCATAATACAATATTCTAAAGCTATTAAACAAGAAACGTCAATTTTTGGTTCGGAAAAAAAAACTGGCAAAAAGCGTGAGTGTTAACCCACAAAATTGCTCGTTTTAGAAAAAATATAAAATCATAATATCTTATATATATAACCTCGAACTGGCCGATTTCTTTTTTGATACATCATAATACAATATTCTAAAGCTAATAAACAAGAAACGTCAATTTTTGGTTCGGAAAAAAAATCTGGCAAAAAGTGTGAGTGTTAACCCACAAAATTGCTCGTTTTAGAAAAGATATAAAATCATAATATCTTAAGTATATAAGCTCGAACTGGCCGATTTCTTTTTTGATACATCATAATACAATATTCTAAAGCTATTAAACAAGAAACGTCAATTTTTGGTTCTGTAAAAAAATCTGGGAAAAAGCGTGAGTGTTAACCCACAAAATTGCTCGTTTTAGAAAACATATAAAATCATATAATCATAAGTATATAACCTCGAACTGGCCAATTTCTTTTTTGATATATCATAATACAATATTCTAAAGCTAATAAACAAGAAACGTCAATTTTTGGTTTGGAAAAAAATCTGGCAAAAAGCGTGAGTCTTAACCCACAAAATTGCTCGTTTTAGAAAAGATATAAAATCATAATATCTTAAGTATATAAGCTCGAACTGGCCGATTTCTTTTTTGATACATCATAATACAATATTCTAAAGCTATTAAACAAGAAACGTCAATTTTTGGTTCTGTAAAAAAAACTGGCAAAAAGCGTGAGTGTTAACCCACAAAATTGCTCGTTTTAGAAAAAATATAAAATCATAATATCTTATATATAAGCTCGAACTGGCCGATTTCTTTTTTGATACATCATAATACAATATTCTAAAGCTAATAAACAAGAAACGTCAATTTTTGGTTCTGTAAAAAAAATCTGGGAAAAAGCGTGAGTGTTAACCCACAAAATTGCTCGTTTTAGAAAAGATATAAAATCATAATATCTTAAGTATATAACCTCGAACTGGCCGATTTCTCTTTTGATACATCATAATACAATATTCTAAAGCTATTAAACAAGAAACGTCAATTTTTGGTTCGGAAAAAAAAACTGGCAAAAAGCGTGAGTGTTAACCCACAAAATTGCTCGTTTTAGAAAAAATATAAAATCATAATATCTTATATATATAACCTCGAACTGGCCGATTTCTTTTTTGATACATCATAATACAATATTCTAAAGCTAATAAACAAGAAACGTCAATTTTTGGTTCTGTAAAAAAATCTGGCAAAAAGCGTGAGTGTTAACCCACAAAATTGCTCGTTTTAGAAAACATATAAAATCATATAATAATAAGTATATAACCTCGAACTGGCCAAATTCTTTTTTGATATATCATAATACAATATTCTAAAGCTAATAAACAAGAAACGTCAATTTTTGGTTTGGAAAAAAATCTGGCAAAAAGCGTGAGTGTTAACCCACAAATTTGCTCGTTTTAGAAAAAATATAAAATCATATAATCATAAGTATATAACCTCGAACTGGCCGATTTCTTTTTTGATACATCATAATACAATATTCTAAATCTAATAAACAAGAAACGTCAATTTTTGGTTCTGTAAAAAAATCTGGCAAAAAGCGTGAGTATTAACCCATAAAATTGCTCGTTTTAGAAAAAATATAAAATCATAAAATCATAAGTATATAACCTAGAACTGGCCGATTTCTTTTTTGATGTATCATAATACAATATTCTAAAGCTAATAAACAAGAAACGTCAATTTTTGGTTCGGAAAAAAAAACTGGCAAAAAGCGTGAGTGTTAAACCCACAAATTTGCTCGTTTTAGAAAAAATATAAAATCATAATATATTATGTATATAACCTCGAACTGGCCGATTTCTTTTTTGATACATCATAATACAATATTCTAAAGCTAATAAACAAGAAACGTCAATTTTTGGTTTGGAAAAAAAAACTGGCAAAAAGCGTGAGTGTTAACCCACAAAATTGCTCGTTTTAGAAAAGATATAAAATCATAATATCTTAAGTATATAACCTCGAACTGGCCGATTTCTTTTTTGTTACATCATAATACAATATTCTAAAGCTATTAAACAAGAAACGTCAATTTTTGGTTCTGTAAAAAAATCTGGGAAAAAGCGTGAGTGTTAACCCACAAAATTGCTCGTTTTAGAAAAAATATAAAATCATATAATCATAAGTATATAACCTCGAACTGGCCGATTTCTTTTTTGATGTATCATAATACAATATTCTAAAGCTAATAAACGAGAAACGTCAATTTTTGGTTCGGAAAAAAAAACTGGCAAAAAGCGTGAGTGTTAACCCACAAAATTGCTCGTTTTAGAAAAAATATAAAATCATAATATCTTATATATAAGCTCGAACTGGCCGATTTCTTTTTTGATACATCATAATACAATATTCTAAAGCTAATAAACAAGAAACGTCAATTTTTGGTTCTGTAAAAAAATCTGGGAAAAAGCGTGAGTGTTAACCCACAAAATTGCTCGTTTTAGAAAAGATATAAAATCATAATATCTTAAGTATATAACCTCGAACTGGCCGATTTCTCTTTTGATACATCATAATACAATATTCTAAAGCTATTAAACAAGAAACGTCAATTTTTGGTTCGGAAAAAAAAACTGGCAAAAAGCGTGAGTGTTAACCCACAAAATTGCTCGTTTTAGAAAAAATATAAAATCATAATATCTTATATATATAACCTCGAACTGGCCGATTTCTTTTTTGATACATCATAATACAATATTCTAAAGCTAATAAACAAGAAACGTCAATTTTTGGTTCGGAAAAAAAATCTGGCAAAAAGTGTGAGTGTTAACCCACAAAATTGCTCGTTTTAGAAAAGATATAAAATCATAATATCTTAAGTATATAAGCTCGAACTGGCCGATTTCTTTTTTGATACATCATAATACAATATTCTAAAGCTATTAAACAAGAAACGTCAATTTTTGGTTCTGTAAAAAAATCTGGGAAAAAGCGTGAGTGTTAACCCACAAAATTGCTCGTTTTAGAAAAAATATAAAATCATAAAATCATAAGTATATAACCTCGAACTGGCCAATTTCTTTTTTGATACATCATAATACAATATTCTAAAGCTAATAAACAAGAAACGTCAATTTTTGGTTTGGAAAAAAATCTGGCAAAAAGCGTGAGTGTTAACCCACAAATTTGCTCGTTTTAGAAAAAATATAAAATCATATAATCATAAGTATATAACCTCGAACTGGCCGATTTCTTTTTTGATACATCATAATACAATATTCTAAATCTAATAAACAAGAAACGTCAATTTTTGGTTCTGTAAAAAAATCTGGCAAAAAGCGTGAGTATTAACCCATAAAATTGCTCGTTTTAGAAAAAATATAAAATCATAAAATCATAAGTATATAACCTAGAACTGGCCGATTTCTTTTTTGATGTATCATAATACAATATTCTAAAGCTAATAAACAAGAAACGTCAATTTTTGGTTCGGAAAAAAAAACTGGCAAAAAGCGTGAGTGTTAAACCCACAAATTTGCTCGTTTTAGAAAAAATATAAAATCATAATATATTATGTATATAACCTCGAACTGGCCGATTTCTTTTTTGATACATCATAATACAATATTCTAAAGCTAATAAACAAGAAACGTCAATTTTTGGTTTGGAAAAAAAAACTGGCAAAAAGCGTGAGTGTTAACCCACAAAATTGCTCGTTTTAGAAAAGATATAAAATCATAATATCTTAAGTATATAACCTCGAACTGGCCGATTTCTTTTTTGTTACATCATAATACAATATTCTAAAGCTATTAAACAAGAAACGTCAATTTTTGGTTCTGTAAAAAAATCTGGGAAAAAGCGTGAGTGTTAACCCACAAAATTGCTCGTTTTAGAAAAAATATAAAATCATATAATCATAAGTATATAACCTCGAACTGGCCGATTTCTTTTTTGATGTATCATAATACAATATTCTAAAGCTAATAAACGAGAAACGTCAATTTTTGGTTCGGAAAAAAAAACTGGCAAAAAGCGTGAGTGTTAACCCACAAAATTGCTCGTTTTAGAAAAAATATAAAATCATAATATCTTATATATAAGCTCGAACTGGCCGATTTCTTTTTTGATACATCATAATACAATATTCTAAAGCTAATAAACAAGAAACGTCAATTTTTGGTTCTGTAAAAAAATCTGGGAAAAAGCGTGAGTGTTAACCCACAAAATTGCTCGTTTTAGAAAAGATATAAAATCATAATATCTTAAGTATATAACCTCGAACTGGCCGATTTCTCTTTTGATACATCATAATACAATATTCTAAAGCTATTAAACAAGAAACGTCAATTTTTGGTTCGGAAAAAAAAACTGGCAAAAAGCGTGAGTGTTAACCCACAAAATTGCTCGTTTTAGAAAAAATATAAAATCATAATATCTTATATATATAACCTCGAACTGGCCGATTTCTTTTTTGATACATCATAATACAATATTCTAAAGCTAATAAACAAGAAACGTCAATTTTTGGTTCGGAAAAAAAATCTGGCAAAAAGTGTGAGTGTTAACCCACAAAATTGCTCGTTTTAGAAAAGATATAAAATCATAATATCTTAAGTATATAAGCTCGAACTGGCCGATTTCTTTTTTGATACATCATAATACAATATTCTAAAGCTATTAAACAAGAAACGTCAATTTTTGGTTCTGTAAAAAAATCTGGGAAAAAGCGTGAGTGTTAACCCACAAAATTGCTCGTTTTAGAAAACATATAAAATCATATAATCATAAGTATATAACCTCGAACTGGCCAATTTCTTTTTTGATATATCATAATACAATATTCTAAAGCTAATAAACAAGAAACGTCAATTTTTGGTTTGGAAAAAAATCTGGCAAAAAGCGTGAGTGTTAACCCACAAATTTGCTCGTTTTAGAAAAAATATAAAATCATAATATATTATGTATATAACCTCGAACTGGCCGATTTCTTTTTTGATACATCATAATACAATATTCTAAAGCTAATAAACAAGAAACGTCAATTTTTGGTTCTGTAAAAAAATCTGGCAAAAAGAGTGAGTGTTAACCCACAAAATTGCTCGTTTTAGAAAAGATATAAAGTCATAATATCTTATCTATATAACCTCGAACTGGCCGATTTCTTTTTTGATACATCATAATACAATATTCTAAAGCTAATAAACAAGAAACGTCAATTTTTGGTTCTGTAAAAAAATCTGGCAAAAAGCGTTAGTGTTAACCCACAAAATTGCTCGTTTTAGAAAAGATATAAAATCATAATATCTTATCTATATAACCTCGAACTGGCCGATTTCTTTTTTGATACATCATAATACAATATTCTAAAGCTAATAAACAAGAAACGTCAATTTTTGGTTCTGTAAAAAAATCTGGCAAAAAGCGTTAGTGTTAACCCACAAAATTGCTCGTTTTAGAAAAGATATAAAATCATAATATCTTAAGTATATAAGCTCGAACTGGCCGATTTCTTTTTTGATACATCATAATACAATATTCTAAAGCTATTAAACAAGAAACGTCAATTTTTGGTTCTGTAAAAAAATCTGGGAAAAAGCGTGAGTGTTAACCCACAAAATTGCTCGTTTTAGAAAACATATAAAATCATATAATCATAAGTATATAACCTCGAACTGGCCAATTTCTTTTTTGATATATCATAATACAATATTCTAAAGCTAATAAACAAGAAACGTCAATTTTTGGTTCGGAAAAAAATCTGGCAAAAAGCATGAGTGTTAACCCACAAATTTGCTCGTTTTAGAAAAAATATAAAATCATAATATATTATGTATATAACCTCGAACTGGCCGATTTCTTTTTTGATACATCATAATACAATATTCTAAAGCTAATAAACAAGAAACGTCAATTTTTGGTTCGGAAAAAAAAACTGGCAAAAAGCGTGAGTGTTAACCCACAAAATTGCTCGTTTTAGAAAAAATATAAAATCATAAAATCATAAGTATATAACCTCGAACTGGCCGATTTCTTTTTTGATACATCATAATACAATATTCTAAAGCTAATAAACAAGAAACGTCAATTTTTGGTTCTGTAAAAAAATCTGGCAAAAAGCGTGAGTGTTAACCCACAAAATTGCTCGTTTTAGAAAAGATATAAAATCATAATATCTTATCTATATAACCTCGAACTGGCCGATTTCTTTTTTGATACATCATAATACAATATTCTAAAGCTAATAAACAAGAAACGTCAATTTTTGGTTCTGTAAAAAAATCTGGCAAAAAGCGTTAGTGTTAACCCACAAAATTGCTCGTTTTAGAAAAGATATAAAATCATAATATCTTAAGTATATAACCTCGAACTGGCCGATTTCTTTTTTGATACATCATAATACAATATTCTAAAGCTATTAAACAAGAAACGTCAATTTTTGGTTCGGAAAAAAAAACTGGCAAAAAGCGTGAGTGTTAACCCACAAAATTGCTCGTTTTAGAAAAAATATAAAATCATAATATCTTATATATATAACCTCGAACTGGCCGATTTCTTTTTTGATACATCATAATACAATATTCTAAAGCTAATAAACAAGAAACGTCAATTTTTGGTTCTGTAAAAAAATCTGGCAAAAAGCGTGAGTGTTAACCCACAAAATTGCTCGTTTTAGAAAAGATATAAAATCATAATATCTTAAGTATATAACCTCGAACTGGCCGATTTCTTTTTTGATACATCATAATACAATATTCTAAAGCTATTAAACAAGAAACGTCAATTTTTGGTTCGGAAAAAAAAAACTGGCAAAAAGCGTGAGTGTTAACCCACAAAATTGCTCGTTTTAGAAAAAATATAAAATCATAATATCTTATATATATAACCTCGAACTGGCCGATTTCTTTTTTGATACATCATAATACAATATTCTAAAGCTAATAAACAAGAAACGTCAATTTTTGGTTCTGTAAAAAAATCTGGCAAAAAGCGTGAGTGTTAACCCACAAAATTGCTCGTTTTAGAAAAGATATAAAATCATAATATCTTAAGTATATAACCTCGAACTGGCCGATTTCTTTTTTGATACATCATAATACAATATTCTAAAGCTATTAAACAAGAAACGTCAATTTTTGGTTCGGAAAAAAAAAACTGGCAAAAAGCGTGAGTGTTAACCCACAAAATTGCTCGTTTTAGAAAACATATAAAATCATAATATCTTATATATATAACCTCGAACTGGCCGATTTCTTTTTTGATACATCATAATACAATATTCTAAAGCTAATAAACAAGAAACGTCAATTTTTGGTTCTGTAAAAAAATCTGGCAAAAAGCGTGAGTGTTAACCCACAAAATTGCTCGTTTTAGAAAAGATATAAAATCATAATATCTTAAGTATATAACCTCGAACTGGCCGATTTCTTTTTTGATACATCATAATACAATATTCTAAAGCTATTAAACAAGAAACGTCAATTTTTGGTTCGGAAAAAAAATCTGGCAAAAAGCGTGAGTGTTAACCCACAAAATTGCTCGTTTTAGAAAACATATAAAATCATATAATCATAAGTATATAACCTCGAACTGGACAATTTCTTTTTTGATATATCATAATACAATATTCTAAAGCTAATAAACAAGAAACGTCAATTTTTGGTTTGGAAAAAAATCTGGCAAAAAGCGTGAGTGTTAACCCACAAATTTGCTCGTTTTAGAAAAAATATAAAATCATAATATATTATGTATATAACCTCGAACTGGCCGATTTCTTTTTTGATACATCATAATACAATATTCTAAAGCTAATAAACAAGAAACGTCAATTTTTGGTTCGGAAAAAAAAACTGGCAAAAAGCGTGAGTGTTACCCACAAAATTGCTCGTTTTAGAAAAAATATAAAATCATAAAATCATAAGTATATAACCTCGAACTGGCCGATTTCTTTTTTTATACATCATAATACAATATTCTAAAGCTAATACACAAGAAACGTCAATTTTTGGTTCTGTAAAAAAATCTGGCAAAAAGCGTGAGTGTTAACCCACAAAATTGCTCGTTTTAGAAAAGATATAAAGTCATAATATCTTATCTATATAACCTCGAACTGGCCGATTTCTTTTTTGATACATCATAATACAATATTCTAAAGCTATTAAACAAGAAACGTCAATTTTTGGTTCGGAAAAAAAAACTGGCAAAAAGCGTGAGTGTTAACCCACAAAATTGCTCGTTTTAGAAAAGATATAAAATCATAATATCTTATCTATATAACCTCGAACTGGCCGATTTCTTTTTTGATACATCATAATACAATATTCTAAAGCTAATAAACAAGAAACGTCAATTTTTGGTTCGGAAAAAAAATCTGGCAAAAAGCGTTAGTGTTAACCCACAAAATTGCTCGTTTTAGAAAAGATATAAAATCATAATATCTTAAGTATATAAGCTCGAACTGGCCGATTTCTTTTTTGATACATCATAATACAATATTCTAAAGCTATTAAACAAGAAACGTCAATTTTTGGTTCTGTAAAAAAATCTGGGAAAAAGCGTGAGTGTTAACCCACAAAATTGCTCGTTTTAGAAAACATATAAAATCATATAATCATAAGTATATAACCTCGAACTGGCCAATTTCTTTTTTGATATATCATAATACAATATTCTAAAGCTAATAAACAAGAAACGTCAATTTTTGGTTCGGAAAAAAATCTGGCAAAAAGCGTGAGTGTTAACCCACAAATTTGCTCGTTTTAGAAAAAATATAAAATCATAATATATTATGTATATAACCTCGAACTGGCCGATTTCTTTTTTGATACATCATAATACAATATTCTAAAGCTAATAAACAAGAAACGTCAATTTTTGGTTCGGAAAAAAAAACTAGCAAAAAGCGTGAGTGTTAACCCACAAAATTGCTCGTTTTAGAAAAAATATAAAATCATAAAATCATAAGTATATAACCTCGAACTGGCCGATTTCTTTTTTGATACATCATAATACAATATTCTAAAGCTAATAAACAAGAAACGTCAATTTTTGGTTCGGTAAAAAAATCTGGCAAAAAGCGTGAGTGTTAACCCACAAAATTGCTCGTTTTAGAAAAGATATAAAATCATAATATCTTATCTATATAACCTCGAACTGGCCGATTTCGTTTTTGATACATCATAATACAATATTCTAAAGCTAATAAACAAGAAACGTCAATTTTTGGTTCTGTAAAAAAAACTGGCAAAAAGCGTGAGTGTTAACCCACAAAATTGCTCGTTTTAGAAAAAATATAAAATCATAAAATCATAAGTATATAAGCTCGAACTGGCCGATTTCTTTTTTGATACATCATAATACAATATTCTAAAGCTAATAAACAAGAAACGTCAATTTTTGGTTCTGTAAAAAAATCTGGCAAAAAGCGTGAGTGTTAACCCACAAAATTGCTCGTTTTAGAAAAGATATAAAATCATAATATCTTATCTATATAACCTCGAACTGGCCGATTTCTTTTTTGATACATCATAATACAATATTCTAAAGCTAATAAACAAGAAACGTCAATTTTTGGTTCTGTAAAAAAATCTGGCAAAAAGCGTTAGTGTTAACCCACAAAATTGCTCGTTTTAGAAAAGATATAAAATCATAATATCTTATCTATATAACCTCGAACTGGCCGATTTCTTTTTTGATACATCATAATACAATATTCTAAAGCTAATAAACAAGAAACGTCAATTTTTGGTTCTGTAAAAAAATCTGGCAAAAAGCGTGAGTGTTAACCCACAAAATTGCTCGTTTTAGAAAAGATATAAAATCATAATATCTTAAGTATATAACCTCGAACTGGCCAATTTCTTTTTTGATACATCATAATACAATATTCTAAAGCTATTAAACAAGAAACGTCAATTTTTGGTTCGGAAAAAAAAACTGGCAAAAAGCGTGAGTGTTAACCCACAAAATTGCTCGTTTTAGAAAAAATATAAAATCATAATATCTTATATATATAACCTCGAACTGGCCGATTTCTTTTTTGATACATCATAATACAATATTCTAAAGCTAATAAACAAGAAACGTCAATTTTTGGTTCGGAAAAAAAATCTGGCAAAAAGTGTGAGTGTTAACCCACAAAATTGCTCGTTTTAGAAAAGATATAAAATCATAATATCTTAAGTATATAAGCTCGAACTGGCCGATTTCTTTTTTGATACATCATAATACAATATTCTAAAGCTATTAAACAAGAAACGTCAATTTTTGGTTCTGTAAAAAAATCTGGGAAAAAGCGTGAGTGTTAACCCACAAAATTGCTCGTTTTAGAAAACATATAAAATCATATAATCATAAGTATATAACCTCGAACTGGCCAATTTCTTTTTTGATATATCATAATACAATATTCTAAAGCTAATAAACAAGAAACGTCAATTTTTGGTTTGGAAAAAAATCTGGCAAAAAGCGTGAGTGTTAACCCACAAATTTGCTCGTTTTAGAAAAAATATAAAATCATAATATATTATGTATATAACCTCGACCTGGCCGATTTTTTTTTGATACATCATAATACAATATTCTAAAGCTAATAAACAAGAAACGTCAATTTTTGGTTCGGAAAAAAAAACTGGCAAAAAGCGTGAGTGTTAACCCACAAAATTGCTCGTTTTAGAAAAAATATAAAATCATAAAATCATAAGTATATAACCTCGAACTGGCCGATTTCTTTTTTGATACATCATAATACAATATTCTAAAGCTAATAAACAAGAAACGTCAATTTTTGGTTCTGTAAAAAAATCTGGCAAAAAGCGTTAGTGTTAACCCACAAAATTGCTCGTTTTAGAAAAGATATAAAATCATAATATCTTATCTATATAACCTCGAACTGGCCGATTTCTTTTTTGATACATCATAATACAATATTCTAAAGCTAATAAACAAGAAACGTCAATTTTTGGTTCTGTAAAAAAATCTGGGAAAAAGCGTGAGTGTTAACCCACAAAATTGCTCGTTTTAGAAAACATATAAAATCATATAATCATAAGTATATAACCTCGAACTGGACAATTTCTTTTTTGATATATCATAATACAATATTCTAAAGCTAATAAACAAGAAACGTCAATTTTTGGTTTGGAAAAAAATCTGGCAAAAAGCGTGAGTGTTAACCCACAAATTTGCTCGTTTTAGAAAAAATATAAAATCATAATATATTATGTATATAACCTCGAACTGGCCGATTTCTTTTTTGATACATCATAATACAATATTCTAAAGCTAATAAACAAGAAACGTCAATTTTTGGTTCGGAAAAAAATCTGGCAAAAAGCGTGAGTGTTAACCCACAAATTTGCTCGTTTTAGAAAAAATATAAAATCATAAAATCATAAGTATATAACCTCGAACTGGCCGATTTCTTTTTTGATACATCATAATACAATATTCTAAAGCTAATAAACAAGAAACGTCAATTTTTGGTTCTGTAAAAAAATCTGGCAAAAAGCGTGAGTGTTAACCCACAAAATTGCTCGTTTTAGAAAAGATATAAAATCATAATATCTTATCTATATAACCTCGAACTGGCCGATTTCTTTTTTGATACATCATAATACAATATTCTAAAGCTAATAAACAAGAAACGTCAATTTTTGGTTCTGTAAAAAAATCTGGCAAAAAGCGTTAGTGTTAACCCACAAAATTGCTCGTTTTAGAAAAGATATAAAATCATAATATCTTAAGTATATAACCTCGAACTGGCCGATTTCTTTTTTGATACATCATAATACAATATTCTAAAGCTATTAAACAAGAAACGTCAATTTTTGGTTCGGAAAAAAAAACTGGCAAAAAGCGTGAGTGTTAACCCACAAAATTGCTCGTTTTAGAAAAAATATAAAATCATAATATCTTATATATATAACCTCGAACTGGCCGATTTCTTTTTTGATACATCATAATACAATATTCTAAAGCTAATAAACAAGAAACGTCAATTTTTGGTTCTGTAAAAAAATCTGGCAAAAAGCATGAGTGTTAACCCACAAAATTGCTCGTTTTAGAAAAGATATAAAATCATAATATCTTATCTATATAACCTCGAACTGGCCGATTTCTTTTTTGATACATCATAATACAATATTCTAAAGCTAATAAACAAGAAACGTCAATTTTTGGTTCTGTAAAAAAATCTGGCAAAAAGCGTTAGTGTTAACCCACAAAATTGCTCGTTTTAGAAAAGATATAAAATCATAATATCTTATCTATATAACCTCGAACTGGCCGATTTCTTTTTTGATACATCATAATACAATATTCTAAAGCTAATAAACAAGAAACGTCAATTTTTGGTTCTGTAAAAAAATCTGGCAAAAAGCGTGAGTGTTAACCCACAAAATTGCTCGTTTTAGAAAAAATATAAAATCATAATATCTTATATATATAACCTCGAACTGGCCGATTTCTTTTTTGATACATCATAATACAATATTCTAAAGCTAATAAACAAGAAACGTCAATTTTTGGTTCTGTAAAAAAATCTGGCAAAAAGCATGAGTGTTAACCCACAAAATTGCTCGTTTTAGAAAAGATATAAAATCATAATATCTTATCTATATAACCTCGAACTGGCCGATTTCTTTTTTGATACATCATAATACAATATTCTAAAGCTAATAAACAAGAAACGTCAATTTTTGGTTCTGTAAAAAAATCTGGCAAAAAGCGTTAGTGTTAACCCACAAAATTGCTCGTTTTAGAAAAGATATAAAATCATAATATCTTATCTATATAACCTCGAACTGGCCGATTTCTTTTTTGATACATCATAATACAATATTCTAAAGCTAATAAACAAGAAACGTCAATTTTTGGTTCTGTAAAAAAATCTGGCAAAAAGCGTTAGTGTTAACCCACAAAATTGCTCGTTTTAGAAAAGATATAAAATCATAATATCTTATCTATATAACCTCGAACTGGCCGATTTCTTTTTTGATACATCATAATACAATATTCTAAAGCTAATAAACAAGAAACGTCAATTTTTGGTTCTGTAAAAAAATCTGGGAAAAAGCGTGAGTGTTAACCCACAAAATTGCTCGTTTTAGAAAACATATAAAATCATATAATCATAAGTATATAACCTCGAACTGGACAATTTCTTTTTTGATATATCATAATACAATATTCTAAAGCTAATAAACAAGAAACGTCAATTTTTGGTTTGGAAAAAAATCTGGCAAAAAGCGTGAGTGTTAACCCACAAATTTGCTCGTTTTAGAAAAAATATAAAATCATAATATATTATGTATATAACCTCGAACTGGCCGATTTCTTTTTTGATACATCATAATACAATATTCTAAAGCTAATAAACAAGAAACGTCAATTTTTGGTTCTGTAAAAAAATCTGGCAAAAAGCGTGAGTGTTAACCCACAAAATTGCTCGTTTTAGAAAAGATATAAAATCATAATATCTTATCTATATAACCTCGAACTGGCCGATTTCTTTTTTGATACATCATAATACAATATTCTAAAGCTAATAAACAAGAAACGTCAATTTTTGGTTCTGTAAAAAAATCTGGCAAAAAGCGTTAGTGTTAACCCACAAAATTGCTCGTTTTAGAAAAGATATAAAATCATAATATCTTATCTATATAACCTCGAACTGGCCGATTTCTTTTTTGATACATCATAATACAATATTCTAAAGCTAATAAACAAGAAACGTCAATTTTTGGTTCTGTAAAAAAATCTGGCAAAAAGCGTGAGTGTTAACCCACAAAATTGCTCGTTTTAGAAAAGATATAAAATCATAATATCTTAAGTATATAACCTCGAACTGGCCAATTTCTTTTTTGATACATCATAATACAATATTCTAAAGCTATTAAACAAGAAACGTCAATTTTTGGTTCGGAAAAAAAAACTGGCAAAAAGCGTGAGTGTTAACCCACAAAATTGCTCGTTTTAGAAAAAATATAAAATCATAATATCTTATATATATAACCTCGAACTGGCCGATTTCTTTTTTGATACATCATAATACAATATTCTAAAGCTAATAAACAAGAAACGTCAATTTTTGGTTCGGAAAAAAAATCTGGCAAAAAGTGTGAGTGTTAACCCACAAAATTGCTCGTTTTAGAAAAGATATAAAATCATAATATCTTAAGTATATAAGCTCGAACTGGCCGATTTCTTTTTTGATACATCATAATACAATATTCTAAAGCTATTAAACAAGAAACGTCAATTTTTGGTTCTGTAAAAAAATCTGGGAAAAAGCGTGAGTGTTAACCCACAAAATTGCTCGTTTTAGAAAACATATAAAATCATATAATCATAAGTATATAACCTCGAACTGGCCAATTTCTTTTTTGATATATCATAATACAATATTCTAAAGCTAATAAACAAGAAACGTCAATTTTTGGTTTGGAAAAAAATCTGGCAAAAAGCGTGAGTGTTAACCCACAAATTTGCTCGTTTTAGAAAAAATATAAAATCATAATATATTATGTATATAACCTCGAACTGGCCGATTTCTTTTTTGATACATCATAATACAATATTCTAAAGCTAATAAACAAGAAACGTCAATTTTTGGTTCTGTAAAAAAATCTGGCAAAAAGAGTGAGTGTTAACCCACAAAATTGCTCGTTTTAGAAAAGATATAAAGTCATAATATCTTATCTATATAACCTCGAACTGGCCGATTTCTTTTTTGATACATCATAATACAATATTCTAAAGCTAATAAACAAGAAACGTCAATTTTTGGTTCTGTAAAAAAATCTGGCAAAAAGCGTTAGTGTTAACCCACAAAATTGCTCGTTTTAGAAAAGATATAAAATCATAATATCTTATCTATATAACCTCGAACTGGCCGATTTCTTTTTTGATACATCATAATACAATATTCTAAAGCTAATAAACAAGAAACGTCAATTTTTGGTTCTGTAAAAAAATCTGGCAAAAAGCGTTAGTGTTAACCCACAAAATTGCTCGTTTTAGAAAAGATATAAAATCATAATATCTTAAGTATATAAGCTCGAACTGGCCGATTTCTTTTTTGATACATCATAATACAATATTCTAAAGCTATTAAACAAGAAACGTCAATTTTTGGTTCTGTAAAAAAATCTGGGAAAAAGCGTGAGTGTTAACCCACAAAATTGCTCGTTTTAGAAAACATATAAAATCATATAATCATAAGTATATAACCTCGAACTGGCCAATTTCTTTTTTGATATATCATAATACAATATTCTAAAGCTAATAAACAAGAAACGTCAATTTTTGGTTTGGAAAAAAATCTGGCAAAAAGCGTGAGTGTTAACCCACAAAATTGCTCGTTTTAGAAAAGATATAAAATCATAATATCTTAAGTATATAAGCTCGAACTGGCCGATTTCTTTTTTGATACATCATAATACAATATTCTAAAGCTATTAAACAAGAAACGTCAATTTTTGGTTCTGTAAAAAAATCTGGGAAAAAGCGTGAGTGTTAACCCACAAAATTGCTCGTTTTAGAAAACATATAAAATCATATAATCATAAGTATATAACCTCGAACTGGCCAATTTCTTTTTTGATATATCATAATACAATATTCTAAAGCTAATAAACAAGAAACGTCAATTTTTGGTTTGGAAAAAAATCTGGCAAAAAGCGTGAGTGTTAACCCACAAATTTGCTCGTTTTAGAAAAAATATAAAATCATAATATATTATGTATATAACCTCGAACTGGCCGATTTCTTTTTTGATACATCATAATACAATATTCTAAAGCTAATAAACAAGAAACGTCAATTTTTGGTTCGGAAAAAAAAACTGGCAAAAAGCGTGAGTGTTAACCCACAAAATTGCTCGTTTTAGAAAAAATATAAAATCATAAAATCATAAGTATATAACCTCGAACTGGCCGATTTCTTTTTTGATACATCATAATACAATATTCTAAAGCTAATAAACAAGAAACGTCAATTTTTGGTTCTGTAAAAAAATCTGGCAAAAAGCGTGAGTGTTAACCAACAAAATTGCTCGTTTTAGAAAAGATATAAAATCATAATATCTTATCTATATAACCTCGAACTGGCCGATTTCTTTTTTGATACATCATAATACAATATTCTAAAGCTAATAAACAAGAAACGTCAATTTTTGGTTCTGTAAAAAAATCTGGCAAAAAGCGTTAGTGTTAACCCACAAAATTGCTCGTTTTAGAAAAGATATAAAATCATAATATCTTATCTATATAACCTCGAACTGGCCGATTTCTTTTTTGATACATCATAATACAATATTCTAAAGCTAATAAACAAGAAACGTCAATTTTTGGTTCTGTAAAAAAATCTGGGAAAAAGCGTGAGTGTTAACCCACAAAATTGCTCGTTTTAGAAAACATATAAAATCATATAATCATAAGTATATAACCTCGAACTGGACAATTTCTTTTTTGATATATCATAATACAATATTCTAAAGCTAATAAACAAGAAACGTCAATTTTTGGTTTGGAAAAAAATCTGGCAAAAAGCGTGAGTGTTAACCCACAAATTTGCTCGTTTTAGAAAAAATATAAAATCATAATATATTATGTATATAACCTCGAACTGGCCGATTTCTTTTTTGATACATCATAATACAATATTCTAAAGCTAATAAACAAGAAACGTCAATTTTTGGTTCGGAAAAAAATCTGGCAAAAAGCGTGAGTGTTAACCCACAAATTTGCTCGTTTTAGAAAAAATATAAAATCATAAAATCATAAGTATATAACCTCGAACTGGCCGATTTCTTTTTTGATACATCATAATACAATATTCTAAAGCTAATAAACAAGAAACGTCAATTTTTGGTTCTGTAAAAAAATCTGGCAAAAAGCGTGAGTGTTAACCCACAAAATTGCTCGTTTTAGAAAAGATATAAAATCATAATATCTTATCTATATAACCTCGAACTGGCCGATTTCTTTTTTGATACATCATAATACAATATTCTAAAGCTAATAAACAAGAAACGTCAATTTTTGGTTCTGTAAAAAAATCTGGCAAAAAGCGTTAGTGTTAACCCACAAAATTGCTCGTTTTAGAAAAGATATAAAATCATAATATCTTAAGTATATAACCTCGAACTGGCCGATTTCTTTTTTGATACATCATAATACAATATTCTAAAGCTATTAAACAAGAAACGTCAATTTTTGGTTCGGAAAAAAAAACTGGCAAAAAGCGTGAGTGTTAACCCACAAAATTGCTCGTTTTAGAAAAAATATAAAATCATAATATCTTATATATATAACCTCGAACTGGCCGATTTCTTTTTTGATACATCATAATACAATATTCTAAAGCTAATAAACAAGAAACGTCAATTTTTGGTTCTGTAAAAAAATCTGGCAAAAAGCATGAGTGTTAACCCACAAAATTGCTCGTTTTAGAAAAGATATAAAATCATAATATCTTAAGTATATAACCTCGAACTGGCCGATTTCTTTTTTGTTACATCATAATACAATATTCTAAAGCTATTAAACAAGAAACGTCAATTTTTGGTTCTGTAAAAAAATCTGGCAAAAAGCGTGAGTGTTAACCCACAAAATTGCTCGTTTTAGAAAAAATATAAAATCATAAAATCAGAAGTATATAACCTCGAACTGGCCGATTTCTTTTTTGATGTATCATAATACAATATTCTAAAGCTAATAAACGAGAAACGTCAATTTTTGGTTCGGAAAAAAAAACTGGCAAAAAGCGTGAGTGTTAACCCACAAATTTGCTCGTTTTAGAAAAAATATAAAATCATAATATATTATGTATATAACCTCGAACTGGCCGATTTCTTTTTTGATACATCATAATACAATATTCTAAAGCTAATAAACAAGAAACGTCAATTTTTGGTTCGGAAAAAAAAACTGGCAAAAAGCGTGAGTGTTAACCCACAAAATTGCTCGTTTTAGAAAAAATATAAAATCATAAAATCATAAGTATATAACCTCGAACTGGCCGATTTCTTTTTTGATACATCATAATACAATATTCTAAAGCTAATAAACAAGAAACGTCAATTTTTGGTTCTGTAAAAAAATCTGGCAAAAAGCGTGAGTGTTAACCCACAAAATTGCTCGTTTTAGAAAAGATATAAAATCATAATATCTTATCTATATAACCTCGAACTGGCCGATTTCTTTTTTGATACATCATAATACAATATTCTAAAGCTAATAAACAAGAAACGTCAATTTTTGGTTCTGTAAAAAAATCTGGCAAAAAGCGTTAGTGTTAACCCACAAAATTGCTCGTTTTAGAAAAGATATAAAATCATAATATCTTAAGTATATAACCTCGAACTGGCCGATTTCTTTTTTGATACATCATAATACAATATTCTAAAGCTATTAAACAAGAAACGTCAATTTTTGGTTCGGAAAAAAAAACTGGCAAAAAGCGTGAGTGTTAACCCACAAAATTGCTCGTTTTAGAAAAAATATAAAATCATAATATCTTATATATATAACCTCGAACTGGCCGATTTCTTTTTTGATACATCATAATACAATATTCTAAAGCTAATAAACAAGAAACGTCAATTTTTGGTTCTGTAAAAAAATCTGGCAAAAAGCATGAGTGTTAACCCACAAAATTGCTCGTTTTAGAAAAGATATAAAATCATAATATCTTATCTATATAACCTCGAACTGGCCGATTTCTTTTTTGATACATCATAATACAATATTCTAAAGCTAATAAACAAGAAACGTCAATTTTTGGTTTTGTAAAAAAATCTGGGAAAAAGCGTTAGTGTTAAACCACAAAATTGCTCGTTTTAGAAAAGATATAAAATCATATAATCATAAGTATATAACCTCGAACTGGACAATTTCTTTTTTGATATATCATAATACAATATTCTAAAGCTAATAAACAAGAAACGTCAATTTTTGGTTTGGAAAAAAATCTGGCAAAAAGCGTGAGTGTTAACCCACAAATTTGCTCGTTTTAGAAAAAATATAAAATCATAATATATTATGTATATAACCTCGAACTGGCCGATTTCTTTTTTGATACATCATAATACAATATTCTAAAGCTAATAAACAAGAAACGTCAATTTTTGGTTCGGAAAAAAAAACTGGCAAAAAGCGTGAGTGTTAACCCACAAAATTGCTCGTTTTAGAAAAGATATAAAATCATAATATCTTAAGTATATAACCTCGAACTGGCCGATTTCTTTTTTGTTACATCATAATACAATATTCTAAAGCTATTAAACTAGAAACGTCAATTTTTGGTTCTGTAAAAAAATCTGGCAAAAAGCGTTAGTGTTAACCCACAAAATTGCTCGTTTTAGAAAAGATATAAAATCATAATATCTTAAGTATATAACCTCGAACTGGCCGATTTCTTTTTTGATACATCATAATACAATATTCTAAAGCTAATAAACAAGAAACGTCAATTTTTGGTTCTGTAAAAAAATCTGGCAAAAAGCGTGAGTGTTAACCCACAAAATTGCTCGTTTTAGAAAAGATATAAAATCATAATATCTTATCTATATAACCTCGAACTGGCCGATTTCTTTTTTGATACATCATAATACAATATTCTAAAGCTAATAAACAAGAAACGTCAATTTTTGGTTCTGTAAAAAAATCTGGCAAAAAGCGTTAGTGTTAACCCACAAAATTGCTCGTTTTAGAAAAGATATAAAATCATAATATCTTAAGTATATAACCTCGAACTGGCCGATTTCTTTTTTGATACATCATAATACAATATTCTAAAGCTATTAAACAAGAAACGTCAATTTTTGGTTCGGAAAAAAAAACTGGCAAAAAGCGTGAGTGTTAACCCACAAAATTGCTCGTTTTAGAAAAAATATAAAATCATAATATCTTATATATAACCTCGAACTGGCCGATTTCTTTTTTGATACATCATAATACAATATTCTAAAGCTAATAAACAAGAAACGTCAATTTTTGGTTCTGTAAAAAAATCTGGCAAAAAGCATGAGTGTTAACCCACAAAATTGCTCGTTTTAGAAAAGATATAAAATCATAATATCTTAAGTATATAACCTCGAACTGGCCGATTTCTTTTTTGATACATCATAATACAATATTCTAAAGCTAATAAACAAGAAACGTCAATTTTTGGTTTTGTAAAAAAATCTGGGAAAAAGCGTTAGTGTTAAACCACAAAATTGCTCGTTTTAGAAAAGATATAAAATCATATAATCATAAGTATATAACCTCGAACTGGACAATTTCTTTTTTGATATATCATAATACAATATTCTAAAGCTAATAAACAAGAAACGTCAATTTTTGGTTTGGAAAAAAATCTGGCAAAAAGCGTGAGTGTTAACCCACAAATTTGCTCGTTTTAGAAAAAATATAAAATCATAATATATTATGTATATAACCTCGAACTGGCCGATTTCTTTTTTGATACATCATAATACAATATTCTAAAGCTAATAAACAAGAAACGTCAATTTTTGGTTCGGAAAAAAAAACTGGCAAAAAGCGTGAGTGTTAACCCACAAAATTGCTCGTTTTAGAAAAGATATAAAATCATAATATCTTAAGTATATAACCTCGAACTGGCCGATTTCTTTTTTGTTACATCATAATACAATATTCTAAAGCTATTAAACTAGAAACGTCAATTTTTGGTTCTGTAAAAAAATCTGGCAAAAAGCGTTAGTGTTAACCCACAAAATTGCTCGTTTTAGAAAAGATATAAAATCATAAAATCAGAAGTATATAACCTCGAACTGGCCGATTTCTTTTTTGATGTATCATAATACAATATTCTAAAGCTAATAAACGAGAAACGTCAATTTTTGGTTCGGAAAAAAAAACTGGCAAAAAGCGTGAGTGTTAACCCACAAAATTGCTCGTTTTAGAAAAAATATAAAATCATAATATCTTAAGTATATAACCTCGAACTGGCCGATTTCTTTTTTGATACATCATAATACAATATTCTAAAGCTAATAAACAAGAAACGTCAATTTTTGGTTCTGTAAAAAAATCTGGCAAAAAGCGTGAGTGTTAACCCACAAAATTGCTCGTTTTAGAAAAGATATAAAATCATAATATCTTAAGTATACAACCTCGAACTGGCCGATTTCTTTTTTGATACATCATAATACAATATTCTAAAGCTATTAAACAAGAAACGTCAATTTTTGGTTCGGAAAAAAAAACTGGCAAAAAGCGTGAGTGTTAACCCACAAAATTGCTCGTTTTAGAAAAGATATAAAATCATAATATCTTAAGTATATAACCTCGAACTGGCCGATTTCTTTTTTGTTACATCATAATACAATATTCTAAAGCTATTAAACAAGAAACGTCAATTTTTGGTTCTGTAAAAAAATCTGGCAAAAAGCGTGAGTGTTAACCCACAAAATTGCTCGTTTTAGAAAAAATATAAAATCATAAAATCATAAGTATATAACCTCGAACTGGCCGATTTCTTTTTTGATGTATCATAATACAATATTCTAAAGCTAATAAACGAGAAACGTCAATTTTTGGTTCGGAAAAAAAACTGGCAAAAAGCGTGAGTGTTAACCCACAAAATTGCTCGTTTTAGAAAAAATATAAAATCATAATATCTTATATATAAGCTCGAACTGGCCGATTTCTTTTTTGATACATCATAATACAATATTCTAAAGCTAATAAACAAGAAACGTCAATTTTTGGTTCTGTAAAAAAATCTGGCAAAAAGCGTGAGTGTTAACCCACAAAATTGCTCGTTTTAGAAAAGATATAAAATCATAATATCTTAAGTATACAACCTCGAACTGGCCGATTTCTTTTTTGATACATCATAATACAATATTCTAAAGCTATTAAACAAGAAACGTCAATTTTTGGTTCGGAAAAAAAAACTGGCAAAAAGCGTGAGTGTTAACCCACAAAATTGCTCGTTTTAGAAAAGATATAAAATCATAATATCTTAAGTATATAACCTCGAACTGGCCGATTTCTTTTTTGTTACATCATAATACAATATTCTAAAGCTATTAAACAAGAAACGTCAATTTTTGGTTCTGTAAAAAAATCTGGCAAAAAGCGTGAGTGTTAACCCACAAAATTGCTCGTTTTAGAAAAAATATAAAATCATAAAATCATAAGTATATAACCTCGAACTGGCCGATTTCTTTTTTGATGTATCATAATACAATATTCTAAAGCTAATAAACGAGAAACGTCAATTTTTGGTTCGGAAAAAAAACTGGCAAAAAGCGTGAGTGTTAACCCACAAAATTGCTCGTTTTAGAAAAAATATAAAATCATAATATCTTATATATAAGCTCGAACTGGCCGATTTCTTTTTTGATACATCATAATACAATATTCTAAAGCTAATAAACAAGAAACGTCAATTTTTGGTTCTGTAAAAAAATCTGGCAAAAAGCGTTAGTGTTAACCCACAAAATTGCTCGTTTTAGAAAAGATATAAAATCATAATATCATAAGTATATAACCTCGAACTGGCCGATTTCTTTTTTGATACATCATAATACAATATTCTAAAGCTATTAAACAAGAAACGTCAATTTTTGGTTCGAAAAAAAAAACTGGCAAAAAGCGTGAGTGTTAACCCACAAAATTGCTCGTTTTAGAAAAAATATAAAATCATAATATCTTATATATATAACCTCGAACTGGCCGATTTCTTTTTTGATACATCATAATACAATATTCTAAAGCTAATAAACAAGAAACGTCAATTTTTGGTTCGGAAAAAAAAACTGGCAAAAAGCGTGAGTGTTAACCCACAAAATTGCTCGTTTTAGAAAAAATATAAAATCATAATATCTTATATATATAACCTCGAACTGGCCGATTTCTTTTTTGATACATCATAATACAATATTCTAAAGCTAATAAACAAGAAACGTCTATTTTTGGTTCTGTAAAAAAATCTGGCAAAAAGCATGAGTGTTAACCCACAAAATTGCTCGTTTTAGAAAAGATATAAAATCATAATATCTTATCTATATAACCTCGAACTGGCCGATTTCTTTTTTGATACATCATAATACAATATTCTAAAGCTAATAAACAAGAAACGTCAATTTTTGGTTCGGAAAAAAAAACTGGCAAAAAGCGTGAGTGTTAACCCACAAAATTGCTCGTTTTAGAAAAGATATAAAATCATAATATCTTAAGTATATAACCTCGAACTGGCCGATTTCTTTTTTGTTACATCATAATACAATATTCTAAAGCTATTAAACAAGAAACGTCAATTTTTGGTTCTGTAAAAAAATCTGGCAAAAAGCGTGAGTGTTAACCCACAAAATTGCTCGTTTTAGAAAAAATATAAAATCATAAAATCATAAGTATATAACCTCGAACTGGCCGATTTCTTTTTTGATGTATCATAATACAATATTCTAAAGCTAATAAACAAGAAACGTCAATTTTTGGTTCGGAAAAAAAACTGGCAAAAAGCGTGAGTGTTAACCCACAAAATTGCTCGTTTTAGAAAAGATATAAAATCATAATATCATAAGTATATAACCTCGAACTGGCCGATTTCTTTTTTGATACATCATAATACAATATTCTAAAGCTATTAAACAAGAAACGTCAATTTTTGGTTCGAAAAAAAAAACTGGCAAAAAGCGTGAGTGTTAACCCACAAAATTTCTCGTTTTAGAAAAAATATAAAATCATAATATCTTATATATATAACCTCGAACTGGCCGATTTCTTTTTTGATACATCATAATACAATATTCTAAAGCTAATAAACAAGAAACGTCAATTTTTGGTTCGGAAAAAAAATCTGGCAAAAAGTGTGAGTGTTAACCCACAAAATTGCTCGTTTTAGAAAAGATATAAAATCATAATATCTTAAGTATATAAGCTCGAACTGGCCGATTTCTTTTTTGATACATCATAATACAATATTCTAAAGCTATTAAACAAGAAACGTCAATTTTTGGTTCTGTAAAAAAATCTGGGAAAAAGCGTGAGTGTTAACCCACAAAATTGCTCGTTTTAGAAAACATATAAAATCATATAATCATAAGTATATAACCTCGAACTGGCCAATTTCTTTTTTGATATATCATAATACAATATTCTAAAGCTAATAAACAAGAAACGTCAATTTTTGGTTTGGAAAAAAATCTGGCAAAAAGCGTGAGTGTTAACCCACAAAATTGCTCGTTTTAGAAAAGATATAAAATCATAATATCTTAAGTATATAAGCTCGAACTGGCCGATTTCTTTTTTGATACATCATAATACAATATTCTAAAGCTATTAAACAAGAAACGTCAATTTTTGGTTCTGTAAAAAAATCTGGGAAAAAGCGTGAGTGTTAACCCACAAAATTGCTCGTTTTAGAAAACATATAAAATCATATAATCACAAGTATATAACCTCGAACTGGCCAATTTCTTTTTTGATATATGATAATACAATATTCTAAAGCTAATAAACAAGAAACGTCAATTTTTGGTTTGGAAAAAAATCTGGCAAAAAGCGTGAGTGTTAACCAACAAATTTGCTCGTTTTAGAAAAAATATAAAATCATAATATATTATGTATATAACCTCGAACTGGCCGATTTCTTTTTTGATACATCATAATACAATATTCTAAAGCTAATAAACAAGAAACGTCAATTTTTGGTTCGGAAAAAAAAACTGGCAAAAAGCGTGAGTGTTAACCCACAAAATTGCTCGTTTTAGAAAAAATATAAAATCATAAAATCATAAGTATATAACCTCGAACTGGCCAATTTCTTTTTTGATACATCATAATACAATATTCTAAAGCTAATAAACAAGAAACGTCAATTTTTGGTTCTGTAAAAAAATCTGGCAAAAAGCGTGAGTGTTAACCCACAAAATTGCTCGTTTTCGAAAAGATATAAAATCATAATATCTTATCTATATAACCTCGAACTGGCCGATTTCTTTTTTGATACATCATAATACAATATTCTAAAGCTAATAAACAAGAAACGTCAATTTTTGGTTCTGTAAAAAAATCTGGCAAAAAGCGTTAGTGTTAACCCACAAAATTGCTCGTTTTAGAAAAGATATAAAATCATAATATCTTATCTATATAACCTCGAACTGGCCGATTTCTTTTTTGATACATCATAATACAATATTCTAAAGCTAATAAACAAGAAACGTCAATTTTTGGTTCTGTAAAAAAATCTGGGAAAAAGCGTGAGTGTTAACCCACAAAATTGCTCGTTTTAGAAAACATATAAAATCATATAATCATAAGTATATAACCTCGAACTGGACAATTTCTTTTTTGATATATCATAATACAATATTCTAAAGCTAATAAACAAGAAACGTCAATTTTTGGTTTGGAAAAAAATCTGGCAAAAAGCGTGAGTGTTAACCCACAAATTTGCTCGTTTTAGAAAAAATATAAAATCATAATATATTATGTATATAACCTCGAACTGGCCGATTTCTTTTTTGATACATCATAATACAATATTCTAAAGCTAATAAACAAGAAACGTCAATTTTTGGTTCGGAAAAAAAAACTGGCAAAAAGCGTGAGTGTTAACCCACAAAATTGCTCGTTTTAGAAAAAATATAAAATCATAAAATCATAAGTATATAACCTCGAACTGGCCGATTTCTTTTTTGATACATCATAATACAATATTCTAAAGCTAATAAACAAGAAACGTCAATTTTTGGTTCTGTAAAAAAATCTGGCAAAAAGCGTGAGTGTTAACCCACAAAATTGCTCGTTTTAGAAAAGATATAAAATCATAATATCTTATCTATATAACCTCGAACTGGCCGATTTCTTTTTTGATACATCATAATACAATATTCTAAAGCTAATAAACAAGAAACGTCAATTTTTGGTTCTGTAAAAAAATCTGGCAAAAAGCGTTAGTGTTAACCCACAAAATTGCTCGTTTTAGAAAAGATATAAAATCATAATATCTTAAGTATATAACCTCGAACTGGCCGATTTCTTTTTTGATACATCATAATACAATATTCTAAAGCTATTAAACAAGAAACGTCAATTTTTGGTTCGGAAAAAAAAACTGGCAAAAAGCGTGAGTGTTAACCCACAAAATTGCTCGTTTTAGAAAAAATATAAAATCATAATATCTTATATATATAACCTCGAACTGGCCGATTTCTTTTTTGATACATCATAATACAATATTCTAAAGCTAATAAACAAGAAACGTCAATTTTTGGTTCTGTAAAAAAATCTGGCAAAAAGCGTGAGTGTTAACCCACAAAATTGCTCGTTTTAGAAAAGATATAAAATCATAATATCTTAAGTATATAACCTCGAACTGGCCGATTTCTTTTTTGATACATCATAATACAATATTCTAAAGCTATTAAACAAGAAACGTCAATTTTTGGTTCGGAAAAAAAAAACTGGCAAAAAGCGTGAGTGTTAACCCACAAAATTGCTCGTTTTAGAAAAAATATAAAATCATAATATCTTATATATATAACCTCGAACTGGCCGATTTCTTTTTTGATACATCATAATACAATATTCTAAAGCTAATAAACAAGAAACGTCAATTTTTGGTTCTGTAAAAAAATCTGGCAAAAAGCGTGAGTGTTAACCCACAAAATTGCTCGTTTTAGAAAAGATATAAAATCATAATATCTTAAGTATATAACCTCGAACTGGCCGATTTCTTTTTTGATACATCATAATACAATATTCTAAAGCTATTAAACAAGAAACGTCAATTTTTGGTTCGGAAAAAAAAAACTGGCAAAAAGCGTGAGTGTTAACCCACAAAATTGCTCGTTTTAGAAAACATATAAAATCATAATATCTTATATATATAACCTCGAACTGGCCGATTTCTTTTTTGATACATCATAATACAATATTCTAAAGCTAATAAACAAGAAACGTCAATTTTTGGTTCTGTAAAAAAATCTGGCAAAAAGCGTGAGTGTTAACCCACAAAATTGCTCGTTTTAGAAAAGATATAAAATCATAATATCTTAAGTATATAACCTCGAACTGGCCGATTTCTTTTTTGATACATCATAATACAATATTCTAAAGCTATTAAACAAGAAACGTCAATTTTTGGTTCGGAAAAAAAATCTGGCAAAAAGCGTGAGTGTTAACCCACAAAATTGCTCGTTTTAGAAAACATATAAAATCATATAATCATAAGTATATAACCTCGAACTGGACAATTTCTTTTTTGATATATCATAATACAATATTCTAAAGCTAATAAACAAGAAACGTCAATTTTTGGTTTGGAAAAAAATCTGGCAAAAAGCGTGAGTGTTAACCCACAAATTTGCTCGTTTTAGAAAAAATATAAAATCATAATATATTATGTATATAACCTCGAACTGGCCGATTTCTTTTTTGATACATCATAATACAATATTCTAAAGCTAATAAACAAGAAACGTCAATTTTTGGTTCGGAAAAAAAAACTGGCAAAAAGCGTGAGTGTTACCCACAAAATTGCTCGTTTTAGAAAAAATATAAAATCATAAAATCATAAGTATATAACCTCGAACTGGCCGATTTCTTTTTTTATACATCATAATACAATATTCTAAAGCTAATAAACAAGAAACGTCAATTTTTGGTTCTGTAAAAAAATCTGGCAAAAAGCGTGAGTGTTAACCCACAAAATTGCTCGTTTTAGAAAAGATATAAAATCATAATATCTTATCTATATAACCTCGAACTGGCCGATTTCTTTTTTGATACATCATAATACAATATTCTAAAGCTAATAAACAAGAAACGTCAATTTTTGGTTCTGTAAAAAAATCTGGCAAAAAGCGTTAGTGTTAACCCACAAAATTGCTCGTTTTAGAAAAGATATAAAATCATAATAACTTATCTATATAACCTCGAACTGGCCGATTTCTTTTTTGATACATCATAATACAATATTCTAAAGCTAATAAACAAGAAACGTCAATTTTTGGTTCTGTAAAAAAATCTGGCAAAAAGCGTTAGTGTTAACCCACAAAATTGCTCGTTTTAGAAAAGATATAAAATCATAATATCTTAAGTATATAACCTCGAACTGGCCGATTTCTTTTTTGATACATCATAATACAATATTCTAAAGCTATTAAACAAGAAACGTCAATTTTTGGTTATGTAAAAAAATCTGGCAAAAAGCGTGAGTGTTAACCCACAAAATTGCTCGTTTTAGAAAAGATATAAAATCATAATATCTTATCTATATAACCTCGAACTGGCCGATTTCTTTTTTGATACATCATAATACAATATTCTAAAGCTAATAAACAAGAAACGTCAATTTTTGGTTCTGTAAAAAAATCTGGCAAAAAGCGTTAGTGTTAACCCACAAAATTGCTCGTTTTAGAAAAGATATAAAATCATAATATCTTAAGTATATAACCTCGAACTGGCCGATTTCTTTTTTGATACATCATAATACAATATTCTAAAGCTATTAAACAAGAATCGTCAATTTTTGGTTCTGTAAAAAAATCTGGCAAAAAGCGTGAGTGTTAACCCACAAAATTGCTCGTTTTAGAAAACATATAAAATCATATAATCATAAGTATATAACCTCGAACTGGACAATTTCTTTTTTGATATATCATAATACAATATTCTAAAGCTAATAAACAAGAAAGGTCAATTTTTGGTTTGGAAAAAAATCTGGCAAAAAGCGTGAGTGTTAACCCACAAATTTGCTCGTTTTCGAAAAAATATAAAATCATAATATATTATGTATATAACCTCGAACTGGCCGATTTCTTTTTTGATACATCATAATACAATATTCTAAAGCTAATAAACAAGAAACGTCAATTTTTGGTTCGGAAAAAAAAACTGGCAAAAAGCGTGAGTGTTAACCCACAAAATTGCTCGTTTTAGAAAAAATATAAAATCATAAAATCATAAGTATATAACCTCGAACTGGCCGATTTCTTTTTTGATACATCATAATACAATATTCTAAAGCTAATAAACAAGAAACGTCAATTTTTGGTTCTGTAAAAAAATCTGGCAAAAAGCGTGAGTGTTAACCCACAAAATTGCTCGTTTTAGAAAAGATATAAAATCATAATATCTTATCTATATAACCTCGAACTGGCCGATTTCTTTTTTGATACATCATAATACAATATTCTAAAGCTAATAAACAAGAAACGTCAATTTTTGGTTCTGTAAAAAAATCTGGCAAAAAGCGTTAGTGTTAACCCACAAAATTGCTCGTTTTAGAAAAGATATAAAATCATAATATCTTATCTATATAACCTCGAACTGGCCGATTTCTTTTTTGATACATCATAATACAATATTCTAAAGCTAATAAACAAGAAACGTCAATTTTTGGTTCTGTAAAAAAATCTGGCAAAAAGCGTGAGTGTTAACCCACAAAATTGCTCGTTTTAGAAAAGATATAAAATCATAATATCTTATCTATATAACCTCGAACTGGCCGATTTCTTTTTTGATACATCATAATACAATATTCTAAAGCTAATAAACAAGAAACGTCAATTTTTGGTTCTGTAAAAAAATCTGGCAAAAAGCGTTAGTGTTAACCCACAAAATTGCTCGTTTAAGAAAAGATATAAAATCATAATATCTTAAGTATATAACCTCGAACTGGCCGATTTCTTTTTTGATACATCATAATACAATATTCTAAAGCTATTAAACAAGAAACGTCAATTTTTGGTTATGTAAAAAAATCTGGCAAAAAGCGTGAGTGTTAACCCACAAAATTGCTCGTTTTAGAAAAGATATAAAATCATAATATCTTATCTATATAACCTCGAACTG
Organism: Nemophila menziesii; assembly: GCA_029959085.1. Taxonomy (NCBI): domain Eukaryota; kingdom Viridiplantae; phylum Streptophyta; class Magnoliopsida; order Boraginales; family Hydrophyllaceae; genus Nemophila; species Nemophila menziesii. The sequence goes on along the minus strand of JARWIR010000022.1, from coordinate 21,467,740 downwards.
GCCGATTTCTTTTTTGATACATCATAATACAATATTCTAAAGCTAATAAACAAGAAACGTCAATTTTTGGTTCTGTAAAAAAATCTGGCAAAAAGCGTTAGTGTTAACCCACAAAATTGCTCGTTTTAGAAAAGATATAAAATCATAATATCTTATCTATATAACCTCGAACTGGCCGATTTCTTTTTTGATACATCATAATACAATATTCTAAAGCTAATAAACAAGAAACGTCAATTTTTGGTTCTGTAAAAAAATCTGGGAAAAAGCGTGAGTGTTAACCCACAAAATTGCTCGTTTTAGAAAACATATAAAATCATATAATCATAAGTATATAACCTCGAACTGGACAATTTCTTTTTTGATATATCATAATACAATATTCTAAAGCTAATAAACAAGAAACGTCAATTTTTGGTTTGGAAAAAAATCTGGCAAAAAGCGTGAGTGTTAACCCACAAATTTGCTCGTTTTAGAAAAAATATAAAATCATAATATATTATGTATATAACCTCGAACTGGCCGATTTCTTTTTTGATACATCATAATACAATATTCTAAAGCTAATAAACAAGAAACGTCAATTTTTGGTTCGGAAAAAAAAACTGGCAAAAAGCGTGAGTGTTAACCCACAAAATTGCTCGTTTTAGAAAAAATATAAAATCATAAAATCATAAGTATATAACCTCGAACTGGCCGATTTCTTTTTTGATACATCATAATACAATATTCTAAAGCTAATAAACAAGAAACGTCAATTTTTGGTTCTGTAAAAAAATCTGGCAAAAAGCGTGAGTGTTAACCCACAAAATTGCTCGTTTTAGAAAAGATATAAAATCATAATATCTTATCTATATAACCTCGAACTGGCCGATTTCTTTTTTGATACATCATAATACAATATTCTAAAGCTAATAAACAAGAAACGTCAATTTTTGGTTCTGTAAAAAAATCTGGCAAAAAGCGTTAGTGTTAACCCACAAAATTGCTCGTTTTAGAAAAGATATAAAATCATAATATCTTAAGTATATAACCTCGAACTGGCCGATTTCTTTTTTGATACATCATAATACAATATTCTAAAGCTATTAAACAAGAAACGTCAATTTTTGGTTCGGAAAAAAAAAACTGGCAAAAAGCGTGAGTGTTAACCCACAAAATTGCTCGTTTTAGAAAAAATATAAAATCATAATATCTTATATATATAACCTCGAACTGGCCGATTTCTTTTTTGATACATCATAATACAATATTCTAAAGCTAATAAACAAGAAACGTCAATTTTTGGTTCTGTAAAAAAATCTGGCAAAAAGCGTTAGTGTTAACCCACAAAATTGCTCGTTTTAGAAAAGATATAAAATCATATAATCATAAGTATATAACCTCGAGCTGGACAATTTCTTTTTTGATATATCATAATACAATATTCTAAAGCTAATAAACAAGAAACGTCAATTTTTGGTTTGGAAAAAAATCTGGCAAAAAGCGTGAGTGTTAACCCACAAATTTGCTCGTTTTAGAAAAAATATAAAATCATAATATATTATGTATATAACCTCGAACTGGCCGATTTCTTTTTTGATACATCATAATACAATATTCTAAAGCTAATAAACTAGAAACGTCAATTTTTGGTTCTGTAAAAAAATCTGGCAAAAAGCGTGAGTGTTAACCCACAAAATTGCTCGTTTTAGAAAAGATATAAAATCATATTATCTTAAGTATATAACCTCGAACTGGCCGATTTCTTTTTTGATACATCATAATACAATATTCTAAAGCTATTAAACAAGAATCGTCAATTTTTGGTTCTGTAAAAAAATCTGGCAAAAAGCGTGAGTGTTAACCCACAAAATTGCTCGTTTTAGAAAAAATATAAAATCATAAAATCATAAGTATATAACCTCGAACTGGCCGATTTCTTTTTTGATGTATCATAATACAATATTCTAAAGCTAATAAACGAGAAACGTCAATTTTTGGTTCGGAAAAAAAACTGGCAAAAAGCGTGAGTGTTAACCCACAAAATTGCTCGTTTTAGAAAAAATATAAAATCATAATATCTTATATATAAGCTCGAACTGGCCGATTTCTTTTTTGATACATCATAATACAATATTCTAAAGCTAATAAACAAGAAACGTCAATTTTTGGTTCTGTAAAAAAATCTGGCAAAAAGCGTGAGTGTTAACCCACAAAATTGCTCGTTTTAGAAAAGATATAAAATCATAATATCATAAGTATATAACCTCGAACTGGCCGATTTCTTTTTTGATACATCATAATACAATATTCTAAAGCTATTAAACAAGAAACGTCAATTTTTGGTTCGAAAAAAAAAACTGGCAAAAAGCGTGAGTGTTAACCCACAAAATTGCTCGTTTTAGAAAAAATATAAAATCATAATATCTTATATATATAACCTCGAACTGGCCGATTTCTTTTTTGATACATCATAATACAATATTCTAAAGCTAATAAACAAGAAACGTCAATTTTTGGTTCGGAAAAAAAATCTGGCAAAAAGTGTGAGTGTTAACCCACAAAATTGCTCGTTTTAGAAAAGATATAAAATCATAATATCTTAAGTATATAAGCTCGAACTGGCCGATTTCTTTTTTGATACATCATAATACAATATTCTAAAGCTATTAAACAAGAAACGTCAATTTTTGGTTCTGTAAAAAAATCTGGGAAAAAGCGTGAGTATTAACCCACAAAATTGCTCGTTTTAGAAAACATATAAAATCATATAATCATAAGTATATAACCTCGAACTGGCCAATTTCTTTTTTGATATATCATAATACAATATTCTAAAGCTAATAAACAAGAAACGTCAATTTTTGGTTTGGAAAAAAATCTGGCAAAAAGCGTGAGTGTTAACCCACAAAATTGCTCGTTTTAGAAAAGATATAAAATCATAATATCTTAAGTATATAAGCTCGAACTGGCCGATTTCTTTTTTGATACATCATAATACAATATTCTAAAGCTATTAAACAAGAAACGTCAATTTTTGGTTCTGTAAAAAAATCTGGGAAAAAGCGTGAGTGTTATCCCACAAAATTGCTCGTTTTAGAAAACATATAAAATCATATAATCATAAGTATATAACCTCGAACTGGCCAATTTCTTTTTTGATATATCATAATACAATATTCTAAAGCTAATAAACAAGAAACGTCAATTTTTGGTTTGGAAAAAAATCTGGCAAAAAGCGTGAGTGTTAACCCACAAATTTGCTCGTTTTAGAAAAAATATAAAATCATAATATATTATGTATATAACCTCGAACTGGCCGATTTCTTTTTTGATACATCATAATACAATATTCTAAAGCTAATAAACAAGAAACGTCAATTTTTGGTTCTGTAAAAAAATCTGGCAAAAAGAGTGAGTGTTAACCCACAAAATTGCTCGTTTTAGAAAAGATATAAAGTCATAATATCTTATCTATATAACCTCGAACTGGCCGATTTCTTTTTTGATACATCATAATACAATATTCTAAAGCTAATAAACAAGAAACGTCAATTTTTGGTTCTGTAAAAAAATCTGGCAAAAAGCGTTAGTGTTAACCCACAAAATTGCTCGTTTTAGAAAAGATATAAAATCATAATATCTTAAGTATATAACCTCGAACTGGCCGATTTCTTTTTTGATACATCATAATACAATATTCTAAAGCTATTAAACAAGAAACGTCAATTTTTGGTTCTGTAAAAAAATCTGGCAAAAAGCGTGAGTGTTAACCCACAAAATTGCTCGTTTTAGAAAAAATATAAAATCATAAAATCATAAGTATATAACCTCGAACTGGCCGATTTCATTTTTGATGTATCATAATACAATATTCTAAAGCTAATAAACGAGAAACGTCAATTTTTGGTTCGGAAAAAAAACTGGCAAAAAGCGTGAGTGTTAACCCACAAAATTGCTCGTTTTAGAAAAAATATAAAATCATAATATCTTATATATATAACCTCGAACTGGCCGATTTCTTTTTTGATACATCATAATACAATATTCTAAAGCTAATAAACAAGAAACGTCAATTTTTTGTTCGGAAAAAAAATCTGGCAAAAAGTGTGAGTGTTAACCCACAAAATTGCTCGTTTTAGAAAAGATATAAAATCATAATATCTTAAGTATATAAGCTCGAACTGGCCGATTTCTTTTTTGATACATCATAATACAATATTCTAAAGCTATTAAACAAGAAACGTCAATTTTTGGTTCTGTAAAAAAATCTGGGAAAAAGCGTGAGTGTTAACCCACAAAATTGCTCGTTTTAGAAAACATATAAAATCATATAATCATAAGTATATAACCTCGAACTGGCCAATTTCTTTTTTGATATATCATAATACAATATTCTAAAGCTAATAAACAAGAAACGTCAATTTTTGGTTTGGAAAAAAATCTGGCAAAAAGCGTGAGTGTTAACCCACAAAATTGCTCGTTTTAGAAAAGATATAAAATCATAATATCTTAAATATATAAGCTCGAACTGGCCGATTTCTTTTTTGATACATCATAATACAATATTCTAAAGCTATTAAACAAGAAACGTCAATTTTTGGTTCTGTAAAAAAATCTGGGAAAAAGCGTGAGTGTTAACCCACAAAATTGCTCGTTTTAGAAAAGATATAAAATCATAATATCTTAAGTATATAACCTCGAACTGGCCGATTTCTTTTTTGATACATCATAATACAATATTCTAAAGCTATTAAACAAGAAACGTCAATTTTTGGTTCGGAAAAAAAAACTGGCAAAAAGCGTGAGTGTTAACCCACAAAATTGCTCGTTTTAGAAAAAATATAAAATCATAATATCTTATATATATAACCTCGAACTGGCCGATTTCTTTTTTGATACATCATAATACAATATTCTAAAGCTAATAAACAAGAAACGTCAATTTTTGGTTCGGAAAAAAAATCTGGCAAAAAGTGTGAGTGTTAACCCACAAAATTGCTCGTTTTAGAAAAGATATAAAATCATAATATCTTAAGTATATAAGCTCGAACTGGCCGATTTCTTTTTTGATACATCATAATACAATATTCTAAAGCTATTAAACAAGAAACGTCAATTTTTGGTTCTGTAAAAAAATCTGGGAAAAAGCGTGAGTGTTAACCCACAAAATTGCTCGTTTTAGAAAACATATAAAATCATATAATCATAAGTATATAACCTCGAACTGGCCAATTTCTTTTTTGATATATCATAATACAATATTCTAAAGCTAATAAACAAGAAACGTCAATTTTTGGTTTGGAAAAAAATCTGGCAAAAAGCGTGAGTGTTAACCCACAAAATTGCTCGTTTTAGAAAAGATATAAAATCATAATATCTTAAGTATATAACCTCGAACTGGCCGATTTCTTTTTTGATACATCATAATACAATATTCTAAAGCTATTAAACAAGAAACGTCAATTTTTGGTTCTGTAAAAAAATCTGGGAAAAAGCGTGAGTGTTAACCCACAAAATTGCTCGTTTTAGAAAAGATATAAAATCATAATATCTTAAGTATATAACCTCGAACTGGCCGATTTCTTTTTTGATACATCATAATACAATATTCTAAAGCTATTAAACAAGAAACGTCAATTTTTGGTTCGGAAAAAAAAACTGGCAAAAAGCGTGAGTGTTAACCCACAAAATTGCTCGTTTTAGAAAAAATATAAAATCATAATATCTTATATATATAACCTCGAACTGGCCGATTTCTTTTTTGATACATCATAATACAATATTCTAAAGCTAATAAACAAGAAACGTCAATTTTTGGTTCGGAAAAAAAATCTGGCAAAAAGTGTGAGTGTTAACCCACAAAATTGCTCGTTTTAGAAAAGATATAAAATCATAATATCTTAAGTATATAAGCTCGAACTGGCCGATTTCTTTTTTGATACATCATAATACAATATTCTAAAGCTATTAAACAAGAAACGTCAATTTTTGGTTCTGTAAAAAAATCTGGGAAAAAGCGTGAGTGTTAACCCACAAAATTGCTCGTTTTAGAAAACATATAAAATCATATAATCATAAGTATATAACCTCGAACTGGCCAATTTCTTTTTTGATATATCATAATACAATATTCTAAAGCTAATAAACAAGAAACGTCAATTTTTGGTTTGGAAAAAAATCTGGCAAAAAGCGTGAGTGTTAACCCACAAAATTGCTCGTTTTAGAAAAGATATAAAATCATAATATCTTAAATATATAAGCTCGAACTGGCCGATTTCTTTTTTGATACATCATAATACAATATTCTAAAGCTATTAAACAAGAAACGTCAATTTTTGGTTCTGTAAAAAAATCTGGGAAAAAGCGTGAGTGTTAACCCACAAAATTGCTCGTTTTAGAAAAGATATAAAATCATAATATCTTAAGTATATAACCTCGAACTGGCCGATTTCTTTTTTGATACATCATAATACAATATTCTAAAGCTATTAAACAAGAAACGTCAATTTTTGGTTCGGAAAAAAAAACTGGCAAAAAGCATGAGTGTTAACCCACAAAATTGCTCGTTTTAGAAAAAATATAAAATCATAATATCTTATATATATAACCTCGAACTGGCCGATTTCTTTTTTGATACATCATAATACAATATTCTAAAGCTAATAAACAAGAAACGTCAATTTTTGGTTCGGAAAAAAAATCTGGCAAAAAGGGTGAGTGTTAACCCACAAAATTGCTCGTTTTAGAAAAGATATAAAATCATAATATCTTAAGTATATAAGCTCGAACTGGCCGATTTCTTTTTTGATACATCATAATACAATATTCTAAAGCTATTAAACAAGAAACGTCAATTTTTGGTTCTGTAAAAAAATCTGGGAAAAAGCGTGAGTGTTAACCCACAAAATTGCTCGTTTTAGAAAACATATAAAATCATATAATCATAAGTATATAACCTCGAACTGGCCAATTTCTTTTTTGATATATCATAATACAATATTCTAAAGCTAATAAACAAGAAACGTCAATTTTTGGTTTGGAAAAAAATCTGGCAAAAAGCGTGAGTGTTAACCCACAAAATTGCTCGTTTTAGAAAAGATATAAAATCATAATATCTTAAGTATATAAGCTCGAACTGGCCGATTTCTTTTTTGATACATCATAATACAATATTCTAAAGCTATTAAACAAGAAACGTCAATTTTTGGTTCTGTAAAAAAATCTGGGAAAAAGCGTGAGTGTTAACCCACAAAATTGCTCGTTTTAGAAAACATATAAAATCATATAATCATAAGTATATAACCTCGAACTGGCGAATTTCTTTTTTGATATATCATAATACAATATTCTAAAGCTAATAAACAAGAAACGTCAATTTTTGGTTTGGAAAAAAATCTGGCAAAAAGCGTGAGTGTTAACCCACAAATTTGCTCGTTTTAGAAAAAATATAAAATCATAATATATTATGTATATAACCTCGAACTGGCCGATTTCTTTTTTGATACATCATAATACAATATTCTAAAGCTAATAAACAAGAAACGTCAATTTTTGGTTCGGAAAAAAAAAACTGGCAAAAAGAGTGAGTGTTAACCCACAAAATTGCTCGTTTTAGAAAAAATATAAAACCATAAAATCATAAGTATATAACCTCGAACTGGCCGATTTCTTTTTTGATACATCATAATACAATATTCTAAAGCTAATAAACAAGAAACGTCAATTTTTGGTTCTGTAAAAAAATCTGGCAAAAAGCGTGAGTGTTAACCCACAAAATTGCTCGTTTTAGAAAAGATATAAAGTCATAATATCTTATCTATATAACCTCGAACTGGCCGATTTCTTTTTTGATACATCATAATACAATATTCTAAAGCTAATAAACAAGAAACGTCAATTTTTGGTTCTGTAAAAAAATCTGGCAAAAAGCGTTAGTGTTAACCCACAAAATTGCTCGTTTTAGAAAAGATATAAAATCATAATATCTTAAGTATATAACCTCGAACTGGCCGATTTCTTTTTTGATACATCATAATACAATATTCTAAATCTATTAAACAAGAAACGTCAATTTTTGGTTCGGAAAAAAAAACTGGCAAAAAGCGTGAGTGTTAACCCACAAAATTGCTCGTTTTAGAAAAAATATAAAATCATAATATCTTATATATATAACCTCGGACAGGCCGATTTCTTTTTTGATACATCATAATACAATATTCTAAAGCTAATAAACAAGAAACGTCAATTTTTGGTTCGGAAAAAAAATCTGGCAAAAAGTGTGAGTGTTAACCCACAAAATTGCTCGTTTTAGAAAAGATATAAAATCATAATATCTTAAGTATATAAGCTCGAACTGGCCGATTTCTTTTTTGATACATCATAATACAATATTCTAAAGCTATTAAACAAGAAACGTCAATTTTTGGTTCTGTAAAAAAATCTGGGAAAAAGCGTGAGTGTTAACCCACAAAATTGCTCGTTTTAGAAAACATATAAAATCATATAATCATAAGTATATAACCTCGAACTGGCCAATTTCTTTTTTGATATATCATAATACAATATTCTAAAGCTAATAAACAAGAAACGTCAATTTTTGGTTTGGAAAAAAATCTGGCAAAAAGCGTGAGTGTTAACCCACAAAATTGCTCGTTTTAGAAAAGATATAAAATCATAATATCTTAAGTATATAAGCTCGAACTGGCCGATTTCTTTTTTGATACATCATAATACTATATTCTAAAGCTATTAAACAAGAAACGTCAATTTTTGGTTCTGTAAAAAAATCTGGGAAAAAGCGTGAGTGTTAACCCACAAAATTGCTCGTTTTAGAAAACATATAAAATCATATAATCATAAGTATATAACCTCGAACTGGCCAATTTCTTTTTTGATATATCATAATACAATATTCTAAAGCTAATAAACAAGAAACGTCAATTTTTGGTTTGGAAAAAAATCTGGCAAAAAGCGTGAGTGTTAACCCACAAATGTGCTCGTTTTAGAAAAAATATAAAATCATAATATATTATGTATATAACCTCGAACTGGCCGATTTCTTTTTTGATACATCATAATACAATATTCTAAAGCTAATAAACAAGAAACGTCAATTTTTGGTTCGGAAAAAAAAAACTGGCAAAAAGCGTGAGTGTTAACCCACAAAATTGCTCGTTTTAGAAAAAATATAAAACCATAAAATCATAAGTATATAACCTCGAACTGGCCGATTTCTTTTTTGATACATCATAATACAATATTCTAAAGCTAATAAACAAGAAACGTCAATTTTTGGTTCTGTAAAAAAATCTGGCAAAAAGCGTGAGTGTTAACCCACAAAATTGCTCGTTTTAGAAAAGATATAAAGTCATAATATCTTATCTATATAACCTCGAACTGGCCGATTTCTTTTTTGATACATCATAATACAATATTCTAAAGCTAATAAACAAGAAACGTCAATTTTTGGTTCTGTAAAAAAATCTGGCAAAAAGCGTTAGTGTTAACCCACAAAATTGCTCGTTTTAGAAAAGATATAAAATCATAATATCTTAAGTATATAACCTCGAACTGGCCGATTTCTTTTTTGATACATCATAATACAATATTCTAAAGCTATTAAACAAGAAACGTCAATTTTTGGTTCGGAAAAAAAAACTGGCAAAAAGCGTGAGTGTTAACCCACAAAATTGCTCGTTTTAGAAAAAATATAAAATCATAATATCTTATATATATAACCTCGAACTGGCCGATTTCTTTTTTGATACATCATAATACAATATTCTAAAGCTAATAAACAAGAAACGTCAATTTTTGGTTCTGTAAAAAAATCTGGCAAAAAGCGTGAGTGTTAACCCACAAAATTGCTCGTTTTAGAAAAGATATAAAATCATAATATCTTATCTATATAACCTCGAACTGGCCGATTTCTTTTTTGATACATCATAATACAATATTCTAAAGCTAATAAACAAGAAACGTCAATTTTTGGTTCTGTAAAAAAATCTGGGAAAAAGCGTGAGTGTTAACCCACAAAATTGCTCGTTTTAGAAAACATATAAAATCATAATATCTTATATATATAAGCTCGAACTGGCCGATTTCTTTTTTGATACATCATAATACAATATTCTAAAGCTAATAAACAAGAAACGACAATTTTTGGTTCTGTAAAAAAATCTGGCAAAAAGCGTGAGTGTTAACCCACAAAATTGCTCGTTTTAGAAAAGATATAAAATCATAATATCTTAAGTATATAACCTCGAACTGGCCGATTTCTTTTTTGATACATCATAATACAATATTCTAAAGCTATTAAACAAGAAACGTCAATTTTTGGTTCGGAAAAAAAAACTGGCAAAAAGCGTGATTGTTAACCCACAAAATTGCTCGTTTTAGAAAAAATATAAAATCATAATATCTTATATATATATAACCTCGAACTGGCCGATTTCTTTTTTGATACATCATAATACAATATTCTAAAGCTAATAAACAAGAAACGTCAATTTTTGGTTCGGAAAAAAAACTGGCAAAAAGTGTGAGTGTTAACCCACAAAATTGCTCGTTTTAGAAAAAATATAAAATCATAAAATCATAAGTATATAACCTCGAACTGGCCGATTTCTTTTTTGATGTATCATAATACAATATTCTAAAGCTAATAAACGAGAAACGTCAATTTTTGGTTCGGAAAAAAAACTGGCAAAAAGCGTGAGTGTTAACCCACAAAATTGCTCGTTTTAGAAAAAATATAAAATCATAATATCTTATATATAAGCTCGAACTGGCCGATTTCTTTTTTGATACATCATAATACAATATTCTAAAGCTAATAAACAAGAAACGTCAATTTTTGGTTCTGTAAAAAAATCTGGCAAAAAGCGTGAGTGTTAACCCACAAAATTGCTCGTTTTAGAAAAGATATAAAATCATAATATCTTAAGTATATAACCTCGAACTGGCCGATTTCTTTTTTGATACATCATAATACAATATTCTAAAGCTATTAAACAAGAAACGTCAATTTTTGGTTCGGAAAAAAAAACTGGCAAAAAGCGTGAGTGTTAACCCACAAAATTGCTCGTTTTAGAAAAAATATAAAACCATAAAATCATAAGTATATAACCTCGAACTGGCCGATTTCTTTTTTGATACATCATAATACAATATTCTAAAGCTATTAAACAAGAAACGTCAATTTTTGGTTCGGAAAAAAAAACTGGCAAAAAGCGTGAGTGTTAACCCACAAAATTGCTCGTTTTAGAAAAAATATAAAATCATAATATCTTATATATATAACCTCGAACAGGCCGATTTCTTTTTTGATACATCATAATACAATATTCTAAAGCTAATAAACAAGAAACGTCAATTTTTGGTTCTGTAAAAAAATCTGGCAAAAAGCGTGAGTGTTAACCCACAAATTTGCTCGTTTTAGAAAAAATATAAAATCATAATATATTATGTATATAACCTCGAACTGGCCGATTTCTTTTTTGATACATCATAATACAATATTCTAAAGCTAATAAACAAGAAACGTCAATTTTTGGTTCGGAAAAAAAAAACTGGCAAAAAGCGTGAGTGTTAACCCACAAAATTGCTCGTTTTAGAAAAAATATAAAACCATAAAATCATAAGTATATAACCTCGAACTGGCCGATTTCTTTTTTGATACATCATAATACAATATTCTAAAGCTAATAAACAAGAAACGTCAATTTTTGGTTCTGTAAAAAAATCTGGCAAAAAGCGTGAGTGTTAACCCACAAAATTGCTCGTTTTAGAAAAGATATAAAGTCATAATATCTTATCTATATAACCTCGAACTGGCCGATTTCTTTTTTGATACATGATAATACAATATTCTAAAGCTAATAAACAAGAAACGTCAATTTTTGGTTCTGTAAAAAAATCTGGCAAAAAGCGTTAGTGTTAACCCACAAAATTGCTCGTTTTAGAAAAGATATAAAATCATAATATCTTAAGTATATAACCTCGAACTGGCCGATTTCTTTTTTGATACATCATAATACAATATTCTAAAGCTATTAAACAAGAAACGTCAATTTTTGGTTCGGAAAAAAAAACTGGCAAAAAGCGTGAGTGTTAACCCACAAAATTGCTCGTTTTAGAAAAAATATAAAATCATAATATCTTATATATATAACCTCGAACAGGCCGATTTCTTTTTTGATACATCATAATACAATATTCTAAAGCTAATAAACAAGAAACGTCAATTTTTGGTTCGGAAAAAAAATCTGGCAAAAAGTGTGAGTGTTAACCCACAAAATTGCTCGTTTTAGAAAAGATATAAAATCATAATATCTTAAGTATATAAGCTCGAACTGGCCGATTTCTTTTTTGATACATCATAATACAATATTCTAAAGCTATTAAACAAGAAACGTCAATTTTTGGTTCTGTAAAAAAATCTGGGAAAAAGCGTGAGTGTTAACCCACAAAATTGCTCGTTTTAGAAAACATATAAAATCATATAATCATAAGTATATAACCTCGAACTGGCCAATTTCTTTTTTGATATATCATAATACAATATTCTAAAGCTAATAAACAAGAAACGTCAATTTTTGGTTTGGAAAAAAATCTGGCAAAAAGCGTGAGTGTTAACCCACAAAATTGCTCGTTTTAGAAAAGATATAAAATCATAATATCTTAAGTATATAAGCTCGAACTGGCCGATTTCTTTTTTGATACATCATAATACAATATTCTAAAGCTATTAAACAAGAAACGTCAATTTTTGGTTTTGTAAAAAAATCTGGGAAAAAGCGTGAGTGTTAACCCACAAAATTGCTCGTTTTAGAAAACATATAAAATCATATAATCATAAGTATATAACCTCGAACTGGCCAATTTCTTTTTTGATATATCATAATACAATATTCTAAAGCTAATAAACAAGAAACGTCAATTTTTGGTTTGGAAAAAAATCTGGCAAAAAGCGTGAGTGTTAACCCACAAATTTGCTCGTTTTAGAAAAAATATAAAATCATAATATATTATGTATATAACCTCGAACTGGCCGATTTCTTTTTTGATACATCATAATACAATATTCTAAAGCTAATAAACAAGAAACGTCAATTTTTGGTTCGGAAAAAAAAAACTGGCAAAAAGCGTGAGTGTTAACCCACAAAATTGCTCGTTTTAGAAAAAATATAAAACCATAAAATCATAAGTATATAACCTCGAACTGGCCGATTTCTTTTTTGATACATCATAATACAATATTCTAAAGCTAATAAACAAGAAACGTCAATTTTTGGTTCTGTAAAAAAATCTGGCAAAAAGCGTGAGTGTTAACCCACAAAATTGCTCGTTTTAGAAAAGATATAAAGTCATAATATCTTATCTATATAACCTCGAACTGGCCGATTTCTTTTTTGATACATGATAATACAATATTCTAAAGCTAATAAACAAGAAACGTCAATTTTTGGTTCTGTAAAAAAATCTGGCAAAAAGCGTTAGTGTTAACCCACAAAATTGCTCGTTTTAGAAAAGATATAAAATCATAATATCTTAAGTATATAACCTCGAACTGGCCGATTTCTTTTTTGATACATCATAATACAATATTCTAAAGCTATTAAACAAGAAACGTCAATTTTTGGTTCGGAAAAAAAAACTGGCAAAAAGCGTGAGTGTTAACCCACAAAATTGCTCGTTTTAGAAAAAATATAAAATCATAATATCTTATATATATAACCTCGAACTGGCCGATTTCTTTTTTGATACATCATAATACAATATTCTAAAGCTAATAAACAAGAAACGTCAATTTTTGGTTCGGAAAAAAAATCTGGCAAAAAGTGTGAGTGTTAACCCACAAAATTGCTCGTTTTAGAAAAGATATAAAATCATAATATCTTAAGTATATAAGCTCGAACTGGCCGATTTCTTTTTTGATACATCATAATACAATATTCTAAAGCTATTAAACAAGAAACGTCAATTTTTGGTTCTGTAAAAAAATCTGGGAAAAAGCGTGAGTGTTAACCCACAAAATTGCTCGTTTTAGAAAACATATAAAATCATATAATCATAAGTATATAACCTCGAACTGGCCAATTTCTTTTTTGATATATCATAATACAATATTCTAAAGCTAATAAACAAGAAACGTCAATTTTTGGTTTGGAAAAAAATCTGGCAAAAAGCGTGAGTGTTAACCCACAAATTTGCTCGTTTTAGAAAAAATATAAAATCATAATATATTATGTATATAACCTCGAACTGGCCGATTTCTTTTTTGATACATCATAATACAATATTCTAAAGCTAATAAACAAGAAACGTCAATTTTTGGTTCGGAAAAAAAAAACTGGCAAAAAGCGTGAGTGTTAACCCACAAAATTGCTCGTTTTAGAAAAAATATAAAACCATAAAATCATAAGTATATAACCTCGAACTGGCCGATTTATTTTTTGATACATCATAATACAATATTCTAAAGCTAATAAACAAGAAACGTCAATTTTTGGTTCTGTAAAAAAATCTGGCAAAAAGCGTGAGTGTTAACCCAAAAAATTGCTCGTTTTAGAAAAGATATAAAGTCATAATATCTTATGTATATAACCTCGAACTGGCCGATTTCTTTTTTGATACATCATAATACAATATTCTAAAGCTAATAAACAAGAAACGTCAATTTTTGGTTCTGTAAAAAAATCTGGCAAAAAGCGTTAGTGTTAACCCACAAAATTGCTCGTTTTAGAAAAGATATAAAATCATAATATCTTAAGTATATAACCTCGAACTGGCCGATTTCTTTTTTGATACATCATAATACAATATTCTAAAGCTATTAAACAAGAAACGTCAATTTTTGGTTCGGAAAAAAAAACTGGCAAAAAGCGTGAGTGTTAACCCACAAAATTGCTCGTTTTAGAAAAAATATAAAATCATAATATCTTATATATATAACCTCGAACTGGCCGATTTCTTTTTTGATACATCATAATACAATATTCTAAAGCTATTAAACAAGAAACGTCAATTTTTGGTTCTGTAAAAAAATCTGGGAAAAAGCGTGAGTGTTAACCCACAAAATTGCTCGTTTTAGAAAACATATAAAATCATATAATCATAAGTATATAACCTTGAACTGGCCAATTTCTTTTTTGATATATCATAATACAATATTCTAAAGCTAATAAACAAGAAACGTCAATTTTTGGTTTGGAAAAAAATCTGGCAAAAAGCGTGAGTGTTAACCCACAAATTTGCTCGTTTTAGAAAAAATATAAAATCATAATATATTATGTATATAACCTCGAACTGGCCGATTTCTTTTTTGATACATCATAATACAATATTCTAAAGCTAATAAACAAGAAACGTCAATTTTTGGTTCGGAAAAAAAAAACTGGCAAAAAGTGTGAGTGTTAACCCACAAAATTGCTCGTTTTAGAAAAAATATAAAACCATAAAATCATAAGTATATAACCTCGAACTGGCCGATTTCTTTTTTGATACATCATAATACAATATTCTAAAGCTAATAAACAAGAAACGTCAATTTTTGGTTCTGTAAAAAAATCTGGCAAAAAGCGTGAGTGTTAACCCACAAAATTGCTCGTTTTAGAAAAGATATAAAGTCATAATATCTTATCTATATAACCTCGAACTGGCCGATTTCTTTTTTGATACATGATAATACAATATTCTAAAGCTAATAAACAAGAAACGTCAATTTTTGGTTCTGTAAAAAAATCTGGCAAAAAGCGTTAGTGTTAACCCACAAAATTGCTCGTTTTAGAAAAGATATAAAATCATAATATCTTAAGTATATAACCTCGAACTGGCCGATTTCTTTTTTGATACATCATAATACAATATTCTAAAGCTATTAAACAAGAAACGTCAATTTTTGGTTCGGAAAAAAAAACTGGCAAAAAGCGTGAGTGTTAACCCACAAAATTGCTCGTTTTAGAAAAAATATAAAATCATAATATCTTATATATATAACCTCGAACTGGCCGATTTCTTTTTTGATACATCATAATACAATATTCTAAAGCTAATAAACAAGAAACGTCAATTTTTGGTTCGGAAAAAAAATCTGGCAAAAAGTGTGAGTGTTAACCCACAAAATTGCTCGTTTTAGAAAAGATATAAAATCATAATATCTTAAGTATATAAGCTCGAACTGGCCGATTTCTTTTTTGATACATCATAATACAATATTCTAAAGCTATTAAACAAGAAACGTCAATTTTTGGTTCTGTAAAAAAATCTGGGAAAAAGCGTGAGTGTTAACCCACAAAATTGCTCGTTTTAGAAAACATATAAAATCATATAATCATAAGTATATAACCTCGAACTGGCCAATTTCTTTTTTGATATATCATAATACAATATTTTAAAGCTAATAAACAAGAAACGTCAATTTTTGGTTTGGAAAAAAATCTGGCAAAAAGCGTGAGTGTTAACCCACAAATTTGCTCGTTTTAGAAAAAATATAAAATCATAATATATTATGTATATAACCTCGAACTGGCCGATTTCTTTTTTGATACATCATAATACAATATTCTAAAGCTAATAAACAAGAAACGTCAATTTTTGGTTCGGAAAAAAAAAACTGGCAAAAAGCGTGAGTGTTAACCCACAAAATTGCTCGTTTTAGAAAAAATATAAAACCATAAAATCATAATTATATAACCTCGAACTGGCCGATTTATTTTTTGATACATCATAATACAATATTCTAAAGCTAATAAACAAGAAACGTCAATTTTTGGTTCTGTAAAAAAATCTGGCAAAAAGCGTGAGTGTTAACCCACAAAATTGCTCGTTTTAGAAAAGATATAAAGTCATAATATCTTATCTATATAACCTCGAACTGGCCGATTTCTTTTTTGATACATCATAATACAATATTCTAAAGCTAATAAACAAGAAACGTCAATTTTTGGTTCTGTAAAAAAATCTGGCAAAAAGCGTTAGTGTTAACCCACAAAATTGCTCGTTTTAGAAAAGATATAAAATCATAATATCTTAAGTATATAACCTCGAACTGGCCGATTTCTTTTTTGATACATCATAATACAATATTCTAAAGCTATTAAACAAGAAACGTCAATTTTTGGTTCGGAAAAAAAAACTGGCAAAAAGCGTGAGTGTTAACCCACAAAATTGCTCGTTTTAGAAAAAATATAAAATCATAATATCTTATATATATAACCTCGAACTGGCCGATTTCTTTTTTGATACATCATAATACAATATTCTAAAGATAATAAACAAGAAACGTCAATTTTTGGTTCGGAAAAAAAACAGGCAAAAAGCGTGAGTGTTAACCCACAAAATTGCTCGTTTTAGAAAAAATATAAAATCATAATATCTTATATATATAACCTCGAACTGGCCGATTTCTTTTTTGATACATCATAAGACAATATTCTAAAGCTAATAAACAAGAAACGTCGATTTTTGGTTCTGTAAAAAAATCTGGCAAAAAGCGTGAGTGTTAACCCACAAAATTGCTCGTTTTAGAAAAGATATAAAATCATAATATCTTATATATATAAGCTCGAACTGGCCGATTTCTTTTTTGATACATCATAATACAATATTCTAAAGCTAATAAACAAGAAACGTCAATTTTTGGTTCTGTAAAAAAATCTGGCAAAAAGCGTTAGTGTTAACCCACAAAATTGCTCGTTTTAGAAAAGATATAAAATCATAATATCTTAAGTATATAACCTCGAACTGGCCGATTTCTTTTTTGATACATCATAATACAATATTCTAAAGCTATTAAACAAGAAACGTCAATTTTTGGTTCGGAAAAAAAAACTGGCAAAAAGCGTGAGTGTTAACCCACAAAATTGCTCGTTTTAGAAAAAATATAAAATCATAATATCTTATATATATAACCTCGAACTGGCCGATTTCTTTTTTGATACATCATAATACAATATTCTAAAGCTAATAAACAAGAAACGTCAATTTTTGGTTCGGAAAAAAAATCTGGCAAAAAGTGTGAGTGTTAACCCACAAAATTGCTCGTTTTAGAAAAGATATAAAATCATAATATCTTAAGTATATAAGCTCGAACTGGCCGATTTCTTTTTTGATACATCATAATACAATATTCTAAAGCTATTAAACAAGAAACGTCAATTTTTGGTTCTGTAAAAAAATCTGGGAAAAAGCGTGAGTGTTAACCCACAAAATTGCTCGTTTTAGAAAACATATAAAATCATATAATCATAAGTATATAACCTCGAACTGGCCAATTTCTTTTTTGATATATCATAATACAATATTTTAAAGCTAATAAACAAGAAACGTCAATTTTTGCTTTGGAAAAAAATCTGGCAAAAAGCGTGAGTGTTAACCCACAAATTTGCTCGTTTTAGAAAAAATATAAAATCATAATATATTATGTATATAACCTCGAACTGGCCGATTTCTTTTTTGATACATCATAATACAATATTCTAAAGCTAATAAACAAGAAACGTCAATTTTTGGTTCGGAAAAAAAAAACTGGCAAAAAGCGTGAGTGTTAACCCACAAAATTGCTCGTTTTAGAAAAAATATAAAACCATAAAATCATAATTATATAACCTCGAACTGGCCGATTTATTTTTTGATACATCATAATACAATATTCTAAAGCTAATAAACAAGAAACGTCAATTTTTGGTTCTGTAAAAAAATCTGGCAAAAAGCGTGAGTGTTAACCCACAAAATTGCTCGTTTTAGAAAAGATATAAAGTCATAATATCTTATCTATATAACCTCGAACTGGCCGATTTCTTTTTTGATACATCATAATACAATATTCTAAAGCTAATAAACAAGAAACGTCAATTTTTGGTTCTGTAAAAAAATCTGGCAAAAAGCGTTAGTGTTAACCCACAAAATTGCTCGTTTTAGAAAAGATATAAAATCATAATATCTTAAGTATATAACCTCGAACTGGCCGATTTCTTTTTTGATACATCATAATACAATATTCTAAAGCTATTAAACAAGAAACGTCAATTTTTGGTTCGGAAAAAAAAACTGGCAAAAAGCGTGAGTGTTAACCCACAAAATTGCTCGTTTTAGAAAAAATATAAAATCATAATATCTTATATATATAACCTCGAAATGGCCGATTTCTTTTTTGATACATCATAATACAATATTCTAAAGATAATAAACAAGAAACGTCAATTTTTGGTTCGGAAAAAAAACAGGCAAAAAGCGTGAGTGTTAACCCACAAAATTGCTCGTTTTAGAAAAAATATAAAATCATAATATCTTATATATATAACCTCGAACTGGCCGATTTCTTTTTTGATACATGATAATACAATATTCTAAAGCTAATAAACAAGAAACGTCAATTTTTGGTTCTGTAAAAAAATCTGGCAAAAAGCGTTAGTGTTAACCCACAAAATTGCTCGTTTTAGAAAAGATATAAAATCATAATATCTTAAGTATATAACCTCGAACTGGCCGATTTCTTTTTTGATACATCATAATACAATATTCTAAAGCTATTAAACAAGAAACGTCAATTTTTGGTTCGGAAAAAAAAACTGGCAAAAAGCGTGATTGTTAACCCACAAAATTGCTCGTTTTAGAAAAAATATAAAATCATAATATCTTATATATATATAACCTCGAACTGGCCGATTTCTTTTTTGATACATCATAATACAATATTCTAAAGCTAATAAACAAGAAACGTCAATTTTTGGTTCGGAAAAAAAACTGGCAAAAAGTGTGAGTGTTAACCCACAAAATTGCTCGTTTTAGAAAAAATATAAAATCATAAAATCATAAGTATATAACCTCGAACTGGCCGATTTCTTTTTTAATGTATCATAATACAATATTCTAAAGCTAATAAACAAGAAACGTCAATTTTTGGTTCGGAAAAAAAAACTGGCAAAAAGCATGAGTGTTAACCCACAAAGTTGCTCGTTTTAGAAAAAATATAAAATCATAATATCTTATATATATAAGCTCGAACTGGCCGATTTCTTTTTTGATACATCATAATACCATATTCTAAAGCTAATAAACAAGAAACGTCAATTTTTGGTTCTGTAAAAAAATCTGGCAAAAAGCGTGAGTGTTAACCCACAAAATTGCTTGTTTTAGAAAAGATATAAAATCATAATATCTTAAGTATATAACCTCGAACTGGCCGATTTCTTTTTTGATACATCATAATACAATATTCTAAAGCTATTAAACAAGAAACGTCAATTTTTGGTTCGGAAAAAAAAACTGGCAAAAAGCGTGAGTGTTAACCCACAAAATTGCTCGTTTTAGAAAAAATATAAAATCATAATATCTTATATATATATAACCTCGAACTGGCCGATTTCTTTTTTGATACATCATAATACAATATTCTAAAGCTAATAAACAAGAAACGTCAATTTTTGGTTCGGAAAAAAAACTGGCAAAAAGTGTGAGTGTTAACCCACAAAATTGCTCGTTTTAGAAAAAATATAAAATCATAAAATCATAAGTATATAACCTCGAACTGGCCGATTTCTTTTTTGATGTATCATAATACAATATTCTAAAGCTAATAAACAAGAAACGTCAATTTTTGGTTCGGAAAAAAAAACTGGCAAAAAGCGTGAGTCACCCACAAAATTGCTCGTTTTAGAAAACATATAAAATCATATAATAATAAGTATATAACCTCGAACTGGCCAATTTCTTTTTTGATATATCATAATACAATATTCTAAAGCTAATAAACAAGAAACGTCAATTTTTGGTTTGGAAAAAAATCTGGCAAAAAGCGTGAGTGTTAACCCACAAATTTGCTCGTTTTAGAAAAAATATGAAATCAAAATATATTATGTATATAACCTCGAACTGGCCGATTTCTTTTTTGATACATCATAATACAATATTCTAAAGCTAATAAACAAGAAACGTCAATTTTTGGTTCGGAAAAAAAAACTGGCAAAAAGGGTGAGTGTTAACCCACAAAATTGCTCGTTTTAGAAAAAATATAAAATCATAAAATCATAAGTATATAACCTCGAACTGGCCGATTTCTTTTTTGATACATCATAATACAATATTCTAAATCTAATAAACAAGAAACGTCAATTTTTGGTTCTGTAAAAAAATCTGGCAAAAAGCGTGAGTGTTAACCCATAAAATTGCTCGTTTTAGAAAAAATATAAAATCATAAAATCATAAGTATATAACCTCGAACTGGCCGATTTCTTTTTTGATGTATCATAATACAATATTCTAAAGATAATAAACAAGAAACGTCAATTTTTGGTTCGGAAAAAAAACTGGCAAAAAGCGTGAGTGTTAACCCACAAAATTGCTCGTTTTAGAAAAAATATAAAATCATAACATCATAAGTATATAACCTCGAACTGGCCGATTTCTTTTTTGATACATCATAATACAATATTCTAAATCTAATAAACAAGAAACGTCAATTTTTGGTTCTGTAAAAAAATCTGGCAAAAAGCGTGAGTGTTAACCCATAAAATTGCTCGTTTTAGAAAAAATATAAAATCATAAAATCATAAGTATATAACCTCGAACTGGCCGATTTCTTTTTTGATGTATCATAATACAATATTCTAAAGATAATAAACAAGAAACGTCAATTTTTGGTTCGGAAAAAAAAACTGGCAAAAAGCGTGAGTGTTAACCCACAAAATTGCTCGTTTTAGAAAAAATATAAAATCATAAAATCATACGTATATAACCTCGAACTGGCCGATTTCTTTTTTGATACATCATAATACAATATTCTAAAGCTAATAAACAAGAAACGTCAATTTTTGGTTCTGTAAAAAAATCTGGCAAAAAGCGTGAGTGTTAACCCACAAAATTGCTCGTTTTAGAAAAGATATAAAATCATAATATCTTAAGTATATAACCTCGAACTGGCCGATTTCTTTTTTGATACATCATAATACAATATTCTAAATCTAATAAACAAGAAACGTCAATTTTTGGTTCTGTGAAAAAATCTAGCAAAAAGTGTGAGTGTTAACCCACAAAATTGCTCGTTTTAGAAAAGATATAAAATCATAATATCTTAAGTATATAACCTCGAACTGGCCGATTTCTTTTTTGATACATCATAATACAATATTCTAAAGCTAATAAACAAGAAACGTCAATTTTTGGTTCGGAAAAAATAACTGGCAAAAAGCGTGAGTGTTAACCCACAAAATTGCTCGTTTTAGAAAAAATATAAAATCATAATATCTTATATATATAACCTCGAACTGGCCGATTTCTTTTTTGATACATCATAATACAATATTCTAAAGATAATAAACAAGAAACGTCAATTTTTGGTTCGGAAAAAAAACAGGCAAAAAGCGTGAGTGTTAACCCACAAAATTGCTCGTTTTAGAAAAAATATAAAATCATAATATCTTATATATATAACCTCGAACTGGCCGATTTCTTTTTTGATACATCATAATACAATATTCTAAAGCTAATAAACAAGAAACGTCAATTTTTGGTTCTGTAAAAAAATCTGGCAAAAAGCGTGAGTGTTAACCCACAAAATTGCTCGTTTTAGAAAAGATATAAAATCATAATATCTTAAGTATATAACCTCGAACTGGCCGATTTCTTTTTTGATACATCATAATACAATATTCTAAAGCTATTAAACAAGAAACGTCAATTTTTGGTTCGGAAAAAATAACTGGCAAAAAGCGTGAGTGTTAACCCACAAAATTGCTCGTTTTAGAAAAAATATAAAATCATAATATCTTATATATATAACCTCGAACTGGCCGATTTCTTTTTTGATACATCATAATACAATATTCTAAAGCTAATAAACAAGAAACGTCAATTTTTGGTTCGGAAAAAAAATCTGGCAAAAAGTGTGAGTGTTAACCGACAAAATTGCTCGTTTTAAAAAAAATATAAAATCATAAAATCATAAGTATATAACCTCGAAGTGGCCGATTTCTTTTTTGATACATCATAATACAATATTCTAAAGCTATTAAACAAGAAACGTCAATTTTTGGTTCGGAAAAAAAAACTGGCAAAAAGCGTGAGTGTTAACCCACAAAATTGCTCGTTTTAGAAAAAATATAAAATCATAATATCTTATATATATAAGCTCGAACTGGCCGATTTCTTTTTTGATACATCATAATACAATATTCTAAAGCTAATAAACAAGAAACGACAATTTTTGGTTCTGTAAAAAAATCTGGCAAAAAGCGTGAGTGTTAACCCACAAAATTGCTCGTTTTAGAAAAGATATAAAATCATAATATCTTAAGTATATAACCTCGAACTGGCCGATTTCTTTTTTGATACATCATAATACAATATTCTAAAGCTATTAAACAAGAAACGTCAATTTTTGGTTCGGAAAAAAAAACTGGCAAAAAGCGTGAGTGTTAACCCACAAAATTGCTCGTTTTAGAAAAAATATAAAATCATAATATCTTATATATATATAACCTCGAACTGGCCGATTTCTTTTTTGATACATCATAATACAATATTCTAAAGCTAATAAACAAGAAACGTCAATTTTTGGTTCGGAAAAAAAAACTGGCAAAAAGTGTGAGTGTTAACCCACAAAATTGCTCGTTTTAGAAAAAATATAAAATCATAAAATCATAAGTATATAACCTCGAACTGGCCGATTTCTTTTTTGATGTATCATAATACAATATTCTAAAGCTAATAAACAAGAAACGTCAATTTTTGGTTCGGAAAAAAAAACAGGCAAAAAGCATGAGTGTTAACCCACAAAGTTGCTCGTTTTAGAAAAAATATAAAATCATAATATCTTATATATATAAGCTCGAACTGGCCGATTTCTTTTTTGATACATCATAATACAATATTCTAAAGCTAATAAACAAGAAACGTCAATTTTTGGTTCTGTAAAAAAATCTGGCAAAAAGCGTGAGTGTTAACCCACAAAATTGCTCGTTTTAGAAAACATATAAAATCATATAATAATAAGTATATAACCTCGAACTGGCCAATTTCTTTTTTGATATATCATAATACAATATTCTAAAGCTAATAAACAAGAAACGTCAATTTTTGGTTCTGTAAAAAAATCTGGCAAAAAGCGTGAGTGTTAACCCACAAATTTGCTCGTTTTAGAAAAAATATGAAATCAAAATATATTATGTATATAACCTCGAACTGGCCGATTTCTTTTTTGATACATCATAATACAATATTCTAAAGCTAATAAACAAGAAACGTCAATTTTTGGTTCGGAAAAAAAAACTGGCAAAAAGGGTGAGTGGTTAACCCACAAAATTGCTCGTTTTAGAAAAAATATAAAATCATAAAATCATAAGTATATAACCTCGAACTGGCCGATTTCTTTTTTGATACATCATAATACAATATTCTAAATCTAATAAACAAGAAACGTCAATTTTTGGTTCTGTAAAAAAATCTGGCAAAAAGCGTGAGTGTTAACCCATAAAATTGCTCGTTTTAGAAAAAATATAAAATCATAAAATCATAAGTATATAACCTCGAACTGGCCGATTTCTTTTTTGATGTATCATAATACAATATTCTAAAGATAATAAACAAGAAACGTCAAGTTTTGGTTCGGAAAAAAAAACTGGCAAAAAGCGTGAGTGTTAACCCACAAAATTGCTCGTTTTAGAAAAAATATAAAATCATAACATCATAAGTATATAACCTCGAACTGGCCGATTTCTTTTTTGATACATCATAATACAATATTCTAAATCTAATAAACAAGAAACGTCAATTTTTGGTTCTGTAAAAAAATCTGGCAAAAAGCGTGAGTGTTAACCCATAAAATTGCTCGTTTTAGAAAAAATATAAAATCATAATATCATAAGTATATAACCTCGAACTGGCCGATTTCTTTTTTGATGTATCATAATACAATATTCTAAAGATAATAAACAAGAAACGTCAATTTTTGGTTCGGAAAAAAAAACTGGCAAAAAGCGTGAGTGTTAACCCACAAAATTGCTCGTTTTAGAAAAAATATAAAATCATAATATCTTATATATATAAGCTCGAACTGGCCGATTTCTTTTTTGATACATCATAATACAATATTCTAAAGCTAATAAACAAGAAACGTCAATTTTTGGTTCTGTAAAAAAATATGGCAAAAAGCGTGAGTGTTAACCCACAAAATTGCTCGTTTTAGAAAAGATATAAAATCATAATATCTTAAGTATATAACCTCGAACTGGCCGATTTCTTTTTTGATACATCATAATACAATATTCTAAAGCTATTAAACAAGAAACGTCAATTTTTGGTTCGGAAAAAAAAACTGGCAAAAAGCGTGAGTGTTAACCCACAAAATTGCTCGTTTTAGAAAAAATATAAAATCATAATATCTTATATATATAAGCTCGAACTGGCCGATTTCTTTTTTGATACATCATAATACAATATTCTAAAGCTAATAAACAAGAAACGTCAATTTTTGGTTCTGTAAAAAAATCTGGCAAAAAGCGTGAGTGTTAACCCACAAAATTGCTCGTTTTAGAAAAGATATAAAATCATAATATCTTAAGTATATAACCTCGAACTGGACGATTTCTTTTTTGATACATCATAATACAATATTCTAAAGCTATTAAACAAGAAACGTCAATTTTTGGTTCTGTAAAAAAATCTGGCAAAAAGCGTGAGTGTTAACCCACAAAATTGCTCGTTTTAGAAAAGATATAAAATCATAATATCTTAAGTATATAACCTCGAACTGGCCGATTTCTTTTTTGATACATCATAATACAATATTCTAAAGCTATTAAACAAGAAACGTCAATTTTTGGTTCGGAAAAAAAAACTGGCAAAAAGCGTGATTGTTAACCCACAAAATTGCTCGTTTTAGAAAAAATATAAAATCATAATATCTTATATATATATAACCTCGAACTGGCCGATTTCTTTTTTGATACATCATAATACAATATTCTAAAGCTAATAAACAAGAAACGTCAATTTTTGGTTCGGAAAAAAAAAACTGGCAAAAAGTGTGAGTGTTAACCCACAAAATTGCTCGTTTTAGAAAAAATATAAAATCATAAAATCATAAGTATATAACCTCGAACTGGCCGATTTCTTTTTTGATGTATCATAATACAATATTCTAAAGCTAATAAACAAGAAACGTCAATTTTTGCTTCGGAAAAAAAAACTGGCAAAAAGCATGAGTGTTAACCCACAAAGTTGCTCGTTTTAGAAAAAATATAAAATCATAATATCTTATATATATAAGCTCGAACTGGCCGATTTCTTTTTTGATACATCATAATACAATATTCTAAAGCTAATAAACAAGAAACGTCAATTTTTGGTTCGGAAAAAAAACTGGCAAAAAGTGTGAGTGTTAACCCACAAAATTGCTCGTTTTAGAAAAAATATAAAATCATAAAATCATAAGTATATAACCTCGAACTGGCCGATTTCTTTTTTGATGTATCATAATACAATATTCTAAAGCTAATAAACAAGAAACGTCAATTTTTGGTTCGGAAAAAAAAACTGGCAAAAAGCGTGAGTGTTAACCCACAAAATTGCTCGTTTTAGAAAACATATAAAATCATATAATAATAAGTATATAACCTCGAACTGGCCAATTTCTTTTTTGATATATCATAATACAATATTCTAAAGCTAATAAACAAGAAACGTCAATTTTTGGTTTGGAAAAAAATCTGGCAAAAAGCGTGAGTGTTAACCCACAAATTTGCTCGTTTTAGAAAACATATAAAATCATATAATAATAAGTATATAACCTCGAACTGGCCAATTTCTTTTTTGATATATCATAATACAATATTCTAAAGCTAATAAACAAGAAACGTCAATTTTTGGTTCTGTAAAAAAATCTGGCAAAAAGCGTGAGTGTTAACCCACAAAATTTCTCGTTTTAGAAAACATATAAAATCATATAATAATAAGTATATAACCTCGAACTGGCCAATTTCTTTTTTGATATATCATAATACAATATTCTAAAGCTAATAAACAAGAAACGTCAATTTTTGGTTCTGTAAAAAAATCTGGCAAAAAGCGTGAGTGTTAACCCACAAATTTGCTCGTTTTAGAAAAAATATGAAATCAAAATATATTATGTATATAACCTCGAACTGGCCGATTTCTTTTTTGATACATCATAATACAATATTCTAAAGCTAATAAACAAGAAACGTCAATTTTTGGTTCGGAAAAAAAAACTGGCAAAAAGGGTGAGTGTTAACCCACAAAATTGCTCGTTTTAGAAAAAATATAAAATCATAAAATCATAAGTATATAACCTCGAACTGGCCGATTTCTTTTTTGATACATCATAATACAATATTCTAAATCTAATAAACAAGAAACGTCAATTTTTGGTTCTGTAAAAAAATCTGGCAAAAAGCGTGAGTGTTAACCCATAAAATTGCTCGTTTTAGAAAAAATATAAAATCATAAAATCATAAGTATATAACCTCGAACTGGCCGATTTCTTTTTTGATGTATCATAATACAATATTCTAAAGATAATAAACAAGAAACGTCAATTTTTGGTTCGGAAAAAAAAACTGGCAAAAAGCGTGAGTGTTAACCCACAAAATTGCTCGTTTTAGAAAAAATATAAAATCATAACATCATAAGTATATAACCTCGAACTGGCCGATTTCTTTTTTGATACATCATAATACAATATTCTAAATCTAATAAACAAGAAACGTCAATTTTTGGTTCTGTAAAAAAATCTGGCAAAAAGCGTGAGTGTTAACCCATAAAATTGCTCGTTTTAGAAAAAATATAAAATCATAAAATCATAAGTATATAACCTCGAACTGGCCGATTTCTTTTTTGATGTATCATAATACAATATTCTAAAGATAATAAACAAGAAACGTCAATTTTTGGTTCGGAAAAAAAAACTGGCAAAAAGCGTGAGTGTTAACCCACAAAATTGCTCGTTTTAGAAAAAATATAAAATCATAAAATCATACGTATATAACCTCGAACTGGCCGATTTCTTTTTTGATACATCATAATACAATATTCTAAAGCTAATAAACAAGAAACGTCAATTTTTGGTTCTGTAAAAAAATCTGGCAAAAAGCGTGAGTGTTAACCCACAAAATTGCTCGTTTTAGAAAACATATAAAATCATAATATCTTAAGTATATAACCTCGAACTGGCCGATTTCTTTTTTGATGTATCATAATACAATATTCTAAAGATAATAAACAAGAAACGTCAATTTTTGGTTCGGAAAAAAAAACTGGCAAAAAGCGTGAGTGTTAACCCACAAAATTGCTCGTTTTAGAAAAAATATAAAATCATAACATCATAAGTATATAACCTCGAACTGGCCGATTTCTTTTTTGATACATCATAATACAATATTCTAAATCTAATAAACAAGAAACGTCAATTTTTGGTTCTGTAAAAAAATCTGGCAAAAAGCGTGAGTGTTAACCCATAAAATTGCTCGTTTTAGAAAAAATATAAAATCATAAAATCATAAGTATATAACCTCGAACTGGCCGATTTCTTTTTTGATGTATCATAATACAATATTCTAAAGATAATAAACAAGAAACGTCAATTTTTGGTTCGGAAAAAAAAACTGGCAAAAAGCGTGAGTGTTAACCCACAAAATTGCTCGTTTTAGAAAAAATATAAAATCATAAAATCATACGTATATAACCTCGAACTGGCCGATTTCTTTTTTGATACATCATAATACAATATTCTAAAGCTAATAAACAAGAAACGTTAATTTTTGGTTTTGTAAAAAAATCTGGCAAAAAGCGTGAGTGTTAACCCATAAAATTGCTCGTTTTAGAAAAAATATAAAATCATAAAATCATAAGTATATAACCTCGAACTGGCCGATTTCTTTTTTGATGTATCATAATACAATATTCTAAAGATAATAAACAAGAAACGTCAATTTTTGGTTCGGAAAAAAAAACTGGCAAAAAGCGTGAGTGTGAACCCACAAAATTGCTCGTTTTAGAAAAAATATAAAATCATAAAATCATAAGTATATAACCTCGAACTGGCCGATTTCTTTTTTGATACATCATAATACAATATTCTAAAGCTAATAAACAAGAAACGTCAATTTTGGTTCGGAAAAAATAACTGGCAAAAAGCGTGAGTGTTAACCTACAAAATTGCTCGTTTTAGAAAAAATATAAAATCATAATATCTTATATATATAACCTCGAACTGGCCGATTTCTTTTTTGATACATCATAATACAATATTCTAAAGATAATAAACAAGAAACGTCAATTTTTGGTTCGGGAAAAAAAACAGGCAAAAAGCGTGAGTGTTAACCCACAAAATTGCTCGTTTTAGAAAAAATATAAAATCATAATATCTTATATATATAACCTCGAACTGGCCGATTTCTTTTTTGATACATCATAATACAATATTCTAAAGCTAATAAATAAGAAACGTCAATTTTTGGTTCTGTAAAAAAATCTGGCAAAAAGCGTGAGTGTTAACCCACAAAATTGCTCGTTTTATAAAATCATAATATCTTAAGTATATAACCTCGAACTGGCCGATTTCTTTTTTGATACATCATAATACAATATTCTAAAGCTATTAAACAAGAAACGTCAATTTTTGGTTCGGAAAAAATAACTGGCAAAAAGCGTGAGTGTTAACCCACAAAATTGCTCGTTTTAGAAAAAATATAAAATCATAATATCTTATATATATAACCTCGAACTGGCCGATTTCTTTTTTGATACATCATAATACAATATTCTAAAGCTAATAAACAAGAAACGTCAATTTTTGGTTCGGAAAAAAAATCTGGCAAAAAATGTGAGTGTTAACCGACAAAATTGCTCGTTTTAGAAAAAATATAAAATCATAAAATCATAAGTATATAACCTCGAAGTGGCCGATTTCTTTTTTGATACATCATAATACAATATTCTAAAGCTATTAAACAAGAAACGTCAATTTTTGGTTCGGAAAAAAAAACTGGCAAAAAGCGTGAGTGTTAACCCACAAAATTGCTCGTTTTAGAAAAAATATAAAATCATAATATCTTATATATATAAGCTCGAACTGGCCGATTTCTTTTTTGATACATCATAATACAATATTCTAAAGCTAATAAACAAGAAACGACAATTTTTGGTTCTGTAAAAAAATCTGGCAAAAAGCGTGAGTGTTAACCCACAAAATTGCTCGTTTTAGAAAAGATATAAAATCATAATATCTTAAGTATATAACCTCGAACTGGCCGATTTCTTTTTTGATACATCATAATACAATATTCTAAAGCTATTAAACAAGAAACGTCAATTTTTGGTTCGGAAAAAAAAACTGGCAAAAAGCGTGAGTGTTAACCCACAAAATTGCTCGTTTTAGAAAAAATATAAAATCATAATATCTTATATATAACCTCGAACTGGCCGATTTCTTTTTTGATACATCATAATACAATATTCTAAAGCTAATAAACAAGAAACGTCAATTTTTGGTTCGGAAAAAAAAAACTGGCAAAAAGTGTGAGTGTTAACCCACAAAATTGCTCGTTTTAGAAAAAATATAAAATCATAAAATCATAAGTATATAACCTCGAACTGGCCGATTTCTTTTTTGATGTATCATAATACAATATTCTAAAGCTAATAAACAAGAAACGTCAATTTTTGGTTCGGAAAAAAAACAGGCAAAAAGCATGAGTGTTAACCCACAAAGTTGCTCGTTTTAGAAAAAATATAAAATCATAATATCTTATATATATAAGCTCGAACTGGCCGATTTCTTTTTTGATACATCATAATACAATATTCTAAAGCTAATAAACAAGAAACGTCAATTTTTGGTTCTGTAAAAAAATATGGCAAAAAGCGTGAGTGTTAACCCACAAAATTGCTCGTTTTAGAAAACATATAAAATCATATAATAATAAGTATATAACCTCGAACTGGCCAATTTCTTTTTTGATATATCATAATACAATATTCTAAAGCTAATAAACAAGAAACGTCAATTTTTGGTTCTGTAAAAAAATCTGGCAAAAAGCGTGAGTGTTAACCCACAAATTTGCTCGTTTTAGAAAAAATATGAAATCAAAATATATTATGTATATAACCTCGAACTGGCCGATTTCTTTTTTGATACATCATAATACAATATTCTAAAGCTAATAAACAAGAAACGTCAATTTTTGGTTCGGAAAAAAAAACTGGCAAAAAGGGTGAGTGGTTAACCCACAAAATTGCTCGTTTTAGAAAAAATATAAAATCATAAAATCATAAGTATATAACCTCGAACTGGCCGATTTCTTTTTTGATACATCATAATACAATATTCTAAATCTAATAAACAAGAAACGTCAATTTTTGGTTCTGTAAAAAAATCTGGCAAAAAGCGTGAGTGTTAACCCATAAAATTGCTCGTTTTAGAAAAAATATAAAATCATAAAATCATAAGTATATAACCTCGAACTGGCCGATTTCTTTTTTGATGTATCATAATACAATATTCTAAAGATAATAAACAAGAAACGTCAAGTTTTGGTTCGGAAAAAAAAACTGGCAAAAAGCGTGAGTGTTAACCCACAAAATTGCTCGTTTTAGAAAAAATATAAAATCATAACATCATAAGTATATAACCTCGAACTGGCCGATTTCTTTTTTGATACATCATAATACAATATTCTAAATCTAATAAACAAGAAACGTCAATTTTTGGTTCTGTAAAAAAATCTGGCAAAAAGCGTGAGTGTTAACCCATAAAATTGCTCGTTTTAGAAAAAATATAAAATCATAAAATCATAAGTATATAACCTCGAACTGGCCGATTTCTTTTTTGATGTATCATAATACAATATTCTAAAGATAATAAACAAGAAACGTCAATTT
This sequence comes from Nemophila menziesii, assembly GCA_029959085.1. NCBI lineage: Eukaryota > Viridiplantae > Streptophyta > Magnoliopsida > Boraginales > Hydrophyllaceae > Nemophila > Nemophila menziesii. Next base: position 21,435,859 of record JARWIR010000022.1, on the reverse strand, counting down.
TTGGTTCGGAAAAAAAAACTGCCAAAAAGCGTGAGTGTTAACCCACAAAATTGCTCGTTTTAGAAAAAATATAAAATCATAAAATCAAACGTATATAACCTCGAACTGGCCGATTTCTTTTTTGATACATCATAATACAATATTCTAAAGCTAATAAACAAGAAACGTCAATTTTTGGTTCGGAAAAAAAAAACTGGCAAAAAGTGTGAGTGTTAACCCACAAAATTGCTCGTTTTAGAAAAAATATAAAATCATAAAATCATAAGTATATAACCTCGAACTGGCCGATTTCTTTTTTGATGTATCATAATACAATATTCTAAAGCTAATAAACAAGAAACGTCAATTTTTGGTTCGGAAAAAAAACAGGCAAAAAGCATGAGTGTTAACCCACAAAGTTGCTCGTTTTAGAAAAAATATAAAATCATAATATCTTATATATATAAGCTCGAACTGGCCGATTTCTTTTTTGATACATCATAATACAATATTCTAAAGCTAATAAACAAGAAACGTCAATTTTTGGTTCTGTAAAAAAATATGGCAAAAAGCGTGAGTGTTAACCCACAAAATTGCTCGTTTTAGAAAACATATAAAATCATATAATAATAAGTATATAACCTCGAACTGGCCAATTTCTTTTTTGATATATCATAATACAATATTCTAAAGCTAATAAACAAGAAACGTCAATTTTTGGTTCTGTAAAAAAATCTGGCAAAAAGCGTGAGTGTTAACCCACAAATTTGCTCGTTTTAGAAAAAATATGAAATCAAAATATATTATGTATATAACCTCGAACTGGCCGATTTCTTTTTTGATACATCATAATACAATATTCTAAAGCTAATAAACAAGAAACGTCAATTTTTGGTTCGGAAAAAAAAACTGGCAAAAAGGGTGAGTGGTTAACCCACAAAATTGCTCGTTTTAGAAAAAATATAAAATCATAAAATCATAAGTATATAACCTCGAACTGGCCGATTTCTTTTTTGATACATCATAATACAATATTCTAAATCTAATAAACAAGAAACGTCAATTTTTGGTTCTGTAAAAAAATCTGGCAAAAAGCGTGAGTGTTAACCCATAAAATTGCTCGTTTTAGAAAAAATATAAAATCATAAAATCATAAGTATATAACCTCGAACTGGCCGATTTCTTTTTTGATGTATCATAATACAATATTCTAAAGATAATAAACAAGAAACGTCAAGTTTTGGTTCGGAAAAAAAAACTGGCAAAAAGCGTGAGTGTTAACCCACAAAATTGCTCGTTTTAGAAAAAATATAAAATCATAACATCATAAGTATATAACCTCGAACTGGCCGATTTCTTTTTTGATACATCATAATACAATATTCTAAATCTAATAAACAAGAAACGTCAATTTTTGGTTCTGTAAAAAAATCTGGCAAAAAGCGTGAGTGTTAACCCATAAAATTGCTCGTTTTAGAAAAAATATAAAATCATAAAATCATAAGTATATAACCTCGAACTGGCCGATTTCTTTTTTGATGTATCATAATACAATATTCTAAAGATAATAAACAAGAAACGTCAATTTTTGGTTCGGAAAAAAAAACTGCCAAAAAGCGTGAGTGTACCCACAAAATTGCTCGTTTTAGAAAAAATATAAAATCATAAAATCATACGTATATAACCTCGAACTGGCCGATTTCTTTTTTGATACATCATAATACAATATTCTAAAGCTAATAAACAAGAAACGTCAATTTTTGGTTCGGAAAAAAAAACTGGCAAAAAGGGTGAGTGGTTAACCCACAAAATTGCTCGTTTTAGAAAAAATATAAAATCATAAAATCATAAGTATATAACCTCGAACTGGCCGATTTCTTTTTTGATACATCATAATACAATATTCTAAATCTAATAAACAAGAAACGTCAATTTTTGGTTCTGTAAAAAAATCTGGCAAAAAGCGTGAGTGTTAACCCACAAAATTGCTCGTTTTAGAAAAAATATAAAATCATAATATCTTATATATATAAGCTCGAACTGGCCGATTTCTTTTTTGATACATCATAATACAATATTCTAAAGCTAATAAACAAGAAACGTCAATTTTTGGTTCTGTAAAAAAATCTGGCAAAAAGCGTGAGTGTTAACCCACAAAATTGCTCGTTTTAGAAAAGATATAAAATCATAATATCTTAAGTATATAACCTCGAACTGGCCGATTTCTTTTTTGATACATCATAATACAATATTCTAAAGCTATTAAACAAGAAACGTCAATTTTTGGTTCGGAAAAAAAAACTGGCAAAAAGCGTGAGTGTTAACCCACAAAATTGCTCGTTTTAGAAAAAATATAAAATCATAATATCTTATATATATAACCTCGAACTGGCCGATTTCTTTTTTGATACATCATAATACAATATTCTAAAGCTAATAAACAAGAAACGTCAATTTTTGGTTCTGTAAAAAAATCTGGCAAAAAGCGTGAGCGTTAACCCACAAAATTGCTCGTTTTAGAAAACATATAAAATCATATAATAATAAGTATATAACCTCGAACTGGCCAATTTCTTTTTTGATATATCATAATGCAATATTCTAAAGCTAATAAACAAGAAACGTCAATTTTTGGTTTGGAAAAAAATCTGGCAAAAAGCGTGAGTGTTAACCCACAAATTTGCTCGTTTTAGAAAAAATATAAAATCATAATATATTATGTATATAACCTCGAACTGGCCGATTTCTTTTTTGATACATCATAATACAATATTCTAAAGCTAATAAACAAGAAACGTCAATTTTTGGTTCGGAAAAAAGAACTGGCAAAAAGTGTGAGTGTTAACCCACAAAATTGCTCGTTTTAGAAAAAATATAAAATCATAAAATCATAAGTATATAACCTCGAACTGGCCGATTTCTTTTTTGATACATCATAATACAATATTCTAAAGCTAATAAACAAGAAACGTCAATTTTTGGTTCTGTAAAAAAATCTGGCAAAAAGCGTGAGTGTTAACCCACAAAATTGCTCGTTTTAGAAAAAATATAAAATCATAAAATCATAAAATCATAAGTATATAACCTCGAACTGGCCGATTTCTTTTTTGATACATCATAATACAATATTCTAAATCTAATAAACAAGAAACGTCAATTTTTGGTTCTGTAAAAAAATCTGGCAAAAAGCGTGAGTGTTAACCCATAAAATTGCTCGTTTTAGAAAAAATATAAAATCATAAAATCATAAGTATATAACCTCGAACTGGCCGATTTCTTTTTTGATGTATCATAATACAATATTCTAAAGATAATAAACAAGAAACGTCAAGTTTTGGTTCGGAAAAAAAAACTGGCAAAAAGCGTGAGTGTTAACCCACAAAATTGCTCGTTTTAGAAAAAATATAAAATCATAACATCATAAGTATATAACCTCGAACTGGCCGATTTCTTTTTTGATACATCATAATACAATATTCTAAATCTAATAAACAAGAAACGTCAATTTTTGGTTCTGTAAAAAAATCTGGCAAAAAGCGTGAGTGTTAACCCATAAAATTGCTCGTTTTAGAAAAAATATAAAATCATAAAATCATAAGTATATAACCTCGAACTGGCCGATTTCTTTTTTGATGTATCATAATACAATATTCTAAAGATAATAAACAAGAAACGTCAATTTTTGGTTCGGAAAAAAAAACTGGCAAAAAGCGTGAGTGTTAACCCACAAAATTGCTCGTTTTAGAAAAAATATAAAATCATAAAATCATACGTATATAACCTCGAACTGGCCGATTTCTTTTTTGATACATCATAATACAATATTCTAAAGCTAATAAACAAGAAACGTCAATTTTTGGTTCTGTAAAAAAATCTGGCAAAAAGCGTGAGTGTTAACCCACAAAATTGCTCGTTTTAGAAAAGATATAAAATCATAATATCTTAAGTATATAACCTCGAACTGGCCGATTTCTTTTTTGATACATCATAATACAATATTCTAAAGCTATTAAACAAGAAACGTCAATTTTTGGTTCGGAAAAAAAAACAGGCAAAAAGCGTGAGTGTTAACCCACAAAATTGCTCGTTTTAGAAAAAATATAAAATCATAATATCTTATATATATAAGCTCGAACTGGCCGATTTCTTTTTTGATACATCATAATACAATATTCTAAAGCTAATAAACAAGAAACGTCAATTTTTGGTTTGGAAAAAAATCTGGCAAAAAGCGTAAGTGTTAACCCACAAATTTGCTCGTTTTAGAAAAAATATAAAATCATAATATATTATGTATATAACCTCGAACTGGCCGATTTCTTTTTTGATACATCATAATACAATATTCTAAAGCTAATAAACAAGAAACGTCAATTTTTGGTTCGGAAAAAAGAACTGGCAAAAAGTGTGAGTGTTAACCCACAAAATTGCTCGTTTTAGAAAAAATATAAAATCATAAAATCATAAGTATATAACCTCGAACTGGCCGATTTCTTTTTTGATACATCATAATACAATATTCTAAAGCTAATAAACAAGAAACGTCAATTTTTGGTTCTGTAAAAAAATCTGGCAAAAAGCGTGAGTGTTAACCCACAAAATTGCTCGTTTTAGAAAAAATATAAAATCATAAAATCATAAGTATATAACCTCGAACTGGCCGATTTCTTTTTTGATACATCATAATACAATATTCTAAAGCTAATAAACAAGAAACGTCAATTTTTGGTTCGGAAAAAAAAACTGGCAAAAAGGGTGAGTGGTTAACCCACAAAATTGCTCGTTTTAGAAAAAATATAAAATCATAAAATCATAAGTATATAACCTCGAACTGGCCGATTTCTTTTTTGATACATCATAATACAATATTCTAAATCTAATAAACAAGAAACGTCAATTTTTGGTTCTGTAAAAAAATCTGGCAAAAAGCGTGAGTGTTAACCCATAAAATTGCTCGTTTTAGAAAAAATATAAAATCATAAAATCATAAGTATATAACCTCGAACTGGCCGATTTCTTTTTTGATGTATCATAATACAATATTCTAAAGATAATAAACAAGAAACGTCAAGTTTTGGTTCGGAAAAAAAAACTGGCAAAAAGCGTGAGTGTTAACCCACAAAATTGCTCGTTTTAGAAAAAATATAAAATCATAACATCATAAGTATATAACCTCGAACTGGCCGATTTCTTTTTTGATACATCATAATACAATATTCTAAATCTAATAAACAAGAAACGTCAATTTTTGGTTCTGTAAAAAAATCTGGCAAAAAGCGTGAGTGTTAACCCATAAAATTGCTCGTTTTAGAAAAAATATAAAATCATAAAATCATAAGTATATAACCTCGAACTGGCCGATTTCTTTTTTGATGTATCATAATACAATATTCTAAAGATAATAAACAAGAAACGTCAATTTTTGGTTCGGAAAAAAAAACTGGCAAAAAGCGTGAGTGTTAACCCACAAAATTGCTCGTTTTAGAAAAAATATAAAATCATAAAATCATACGTATATAACCTCGAACTGGCCGATTTCTTTTTTGATACATCATAATACAATATTCTAAAGCTAATAAACAAGAAACGTCAATTTTTGGTTCTGTAAAAAAATCTGGCAAAAAGCGTGAGTGTTAACCCACAAAATTGCTCGTTTTAGAAAAGATATAAAATCATAATATCTTAAGTATATAACCTCGAACTGGCCGATTTCTTTTTTGATACATCATAATACAATATTCTAAAGCTATTAAACAAGAAACGTCAATTTTTGGTTCGGAAAAAAAAACTGGCAAAAAGCGTGAGTGTTAACCCACAAAATTGCTCGTTTTAGAAAAAATATAAAATCATAATATCTTATATATATAACCTCGAACTGGCCGATTTCTTTTTTGATACATCATAATACAATATTCTAAAGCTAATAAACAAGAAACGTCAATTTTTGGTTCTGTAAAAAAATCTGGCAAAAAGCGTGAGCGTTAACCCACAAAATTGCTCGTTTTAGAAAACATATAAAATCATATAATAATAAGTATATAACCTCGAACTGGCCAATTTCTTTTTTGATATATCATAATACAATATTCTAAAGCTAATAAACAAGAAACGTCAATTTTTGGTTTGGAAAAAAATCTGGCAAAAAGCGTGAGTGTTAACCCACAAATTTGCTCGTTTTAGAAAAAATATAAAATCATAATATATTATGTATATAACCTCGAACTGGCCGATTTCTTTTTTGATACATCATAATACAATATTCTAAAGCTAATAAACAAGAAACGTCAATTTTTGGTTCGGAAAAAAAAACTGGCAAAAAGTGTGAGTGTTAACCCACAAAATTGCTCGTTTTAGAAAAAATATAAAATCATAAAATCATAAGTATATAACCTCGAACTGGCCGATTTCTTTTTTGATACATCATAATACAATATTCTAAAGCTAATAAACAAGAAACGTCAATTTTTGGTTCTGTAAAAAAATCTGGCAAAAAGCGTGAGTGTTAACCCACAAAATTGCTCGTTTTAGAAAAAATATAAAATCATAAAATCATAAGTATATAACCTCGAACTGGCCGATTTCTTTTTTGATACATCATAATACAATATTCTAAAGCTAATAAACAAGAAACGTCAATTTTTGGTTCGGAAAAAAAAACTGGCAAAAAGGGTGAGTGGTTAACCCACAAAATTGCTCGTTTTAGAAAAAATATAAAATCATAAAATCATAAGTATATAACCTCGAACTGGCCGATTTCTTTTTTGATACATCATAATACAATATTCTAAATCTAATAAACAAGAAACGTCAATTTTTGGTTCTGTAAAAAAATCTGGCAAAAAGCGTGAGTGTTAACCCATAAAATTGCTCGTTTTAGAAAAAATATAAAATCATAAAATCATAAGTATATAACCTCGAACTGGCCGATTTCTTTTTTGATGTATCATAATACAATATTCTAAAGATAATAAACAAGAAACGTCAAGTTTTGGTTCGGAAAAAAAAACTGGCAAAAAGCGTGAGTGTTAACCCACAAAATTGCTCGTTTTAGAAAAAATATAAAATCATAACATCATAAGTATATAACCTCGAACTGGCCGATTTCTTTTTTGATACATCATAATACAATATTCTAAATCTAATAAACAAGAAACGTCAATTTTTGGTTCTGTAAAAAAATCTGGCAAAAAGCGTGAGTGTTAACCCATAAAATTGCTCGTTTTAGAAAAAATATAAAATCATAAAATCATAAGTATATAACCTCGAACTGGCCGATTTCTTTTTTGATGTATCATAATACAATATTCTAAAGATAATAAACAAGAAACGTCAATTTTTGGTTCGGAAAAAAAAACTGGCAAAAAGCGTGAGTGTTAACCCACAAAATTGCTCGTTTTAGAAAAAATATAAAATCATAAAATCATACGTATATAACCTCGAACTGGCCGATTTCTTTTTTGATACATCATAATACAATATTCTAAAGCTAATAAACAAGAAACGTCAATTTTTGGTTCTGTAAAAAAATCTGGCAAAAAGCGTGAGTGTTAACCCACAAAATTGCTCGTTTTAGAAAAGATATAAAATCATAATATCTTAAGTATATAACCTCGAACTGGCCGATTTCTTTTTTGATACATCATAATACAATATTCTAAAGCTATTAAACAAGAAACGTCAATTTTTGGTTCGAAAAAAAAACAGGCAAAAAGCGTGAGTGTTAACCCACAAAATTGCTCGTTTTAGAAAAAATATAAAATCATAATATCTTATATATATAAGCTCGAACTGGCCGATTTCTTTTTTGATACATCATAATACAATATTCTAAAGCTAATAAACAAGAAACGTCAATTTTTGGTTCTGTAAAAAAATCTGGCAAAAAGCGTGAGTGTTAACCCACAAAATTGCTCGTTTTAGAAAAGATATAAAATCATAATATCTTAAGTATATAACCTCGAACTGGCCGATTTCTTTTTTGATACATCATAATACAATATTCTAAAGCTATTAAACAAGAAACGTCAATTTTTGGTTCGGAAAAAAAAAACTGGCAAAAAGCGTGAGTGTTAACCCACAAAATTGCTCGTTTTAGAAAAAATATAAAATCGTAATATCTTATATATATAACCTCGAACTGGCCGATTTCTTTTTTGATACATCATAATACAATATTCTAAAGCTAATAAACAAGAAACGTCGATTTTTGGTTCTGTAAAAAAATCTGGCAAAAAGCGTGAGCGTTAACCCACAAAATTGCTCGTTTTAGAAAACATATAAAATCATATAATAATAAGTATATAACCTCGAACTGGCCAATTTCTTTTTTGATATATCATAATACAATATTCTAAAGCTAATAAACAAGAAACGTCAATTTTTTGTTTGGAAAAAAATCTGGCAAAAAGCGTGAGTGTTAACCCACAAATTTGCTCGTTTTAGAAAAAATATAAAATCATAATATATTATGTATATAACCTCGAACTGGCCGATTTCTTTTTTGATACATCATAATACAATATTCTAAAGCTAATAAACAAGAAACGTCAATTTTTGGTTCGGAAAAAAAAACTGGCAAAAAGTGTGAGTGTTAACCCACAAAATTGCTCGTTTTAGAAAAAATATAAAATCATAAAATCATAAGTATATAACCTCGAACTGGCCGATTTCTTTTTTGATACATCATAATACAATATTCTAAAGCTAATAAACAAGAAACGTCAATTTTTGGTTCTGTAAAAAAATCTGGCAAAAAGCGTGAGTGTTAACCCATAAAATTGCTCGTTTTAGAAAAAATATAAAATCATAAAATCATAAGTATATAACCTCGAACTGGCCGATTTCTTTTTTGATACATCATAATACAATATTCTAAAGCTATTAAACAAGAAACGTCAATTTTTGGTTCGGAAAAAAAAACTGGCAAAAAGTGTGAGTGTTAACCCACAAAATTGCTCGTTTTAGAAAAAATATAAAATCATAAAATCATAAGTATATAACCTCGAACTGGCCGATTTCTTTTTTGATGTATCATAATACAATATTCTAAAGATAATAAACAAGAAACGTCAATTTTTGGTTCGGAAAAAAAACTGGCAAAAAGCGTGAGTGTTAACCCACAAAATTGCTCGTTTTAGAAAAAATATAAAATCATAAAATCATACGTATATAACCTCGAACTGGCCGATTTCTTTTTTGATACATCATAATACAATATTCTAAAGCTAATAAACAAGAAACGTCAATTTTTGGTTCTGTAAAAAAATCTGGCAAAAAGCGTGAGTGTAAACCCACAAAATTGCTCGTTTTAGAAAAGATATAAAATCATAATATCTTAAGTATATAACCTCGAACTGGCCGATTTCTTTTTTGATACATCATAATACAATATTCTAAAGCTATTAAACAAGAAACGTCAATTTTTGGTTCGGAAAAAAAAACAGGCAAAAAGCGTGAGTGTTAACCCACAAAATTGCTCGTTTTAGAAAAAATATAAAATCATAATATCTTATATATATAAGCTCGAACTGGCCGATTTCTTTTTTGATACATCATAATACAATATTCTAAAGCTAATAAACAAGAAACGTCAATTTTTGGTTCTGTAAAAAAATCTGGCAAAAAGCGTGAGTGTTAACCCACAAAATTGCTCGTTTTAGAAAAGATATAAAATCATAATATCTTAAGTATATAACCTCGAACTGGCCGATTTCTTTTTTGATACATCATAATACAATATTCTAAAGCTATTAAACAAGAAACGTCAATTTTTGGTTCGGAAAAAAAAACTGGCAAAAAGCGTGAGTGTTAACCCACAAAATTGCTCGTTTTAGAAAAAATATAAAATCATAATATCTTATATATATAACCTCGAACTGGCCGATTTCTTTTTTGATACATCATAATACAATATTCTAAAGCTAATAAACAAGAAACGTCAATTTTTGGTTCTGTAAAAAAATCTGGCAAAAAGCGTGAGTGTTAACCCACAAAATTGCTCGTTTTAGAAAACATATAAAATCATATAATCATAAGTATATAACCTCGAACTGGCCAATTTCTTTTTTGATATATCATAATACAATATTCTAAAGCTAATAAACAAGAAACGTCAATTTTTGGTTTGGAAAAAAATCTGGCAAAAAGCGTGAGTGTTAACCCACAAATTTGCTCGTTTTAGAAAAAATATAAAATCATATAATCATAAGTATATAACCTCGAACTGGCCGATTTCTTTTTTGATACATCATAATACAATATTCTAAAGCTAATAAACAAGAAACGTCAATTTTTGGTTCTGTAAAAAAATCTGGCAAAAAGCGTGAGTGTTAACCCACAAAATTGCTCGTTTTAGAAAAAATATAACATCATAAAATCATAAGTATATAAACTCGAACTGGCCGATTTCTTTTTTGATACATCATAATACAATATTCTAAAGCTAATAAACAAGAAACGTCAATTTCTGGTTCTGTAAAAAAATCTGGCAAAAAGCGTGAGTGTTAACCCACAAAATTGCTCGTTTTAGAAAACATATAAAATCATATAATCATAAGTATATAACCTCGAACTGGCCGATTTCTTTTTTGATACATCATAATACAATATTCTAAATCTAATAAACAAGAAACGTCAATTTTTGGTTCTGTAAAAAAATCTGGCAAAAAGCGTGAGTGTTAACCCATAAAATTGCTCGTTTTAGAAAAAATATAAAATCATAAAATCATAAGTATATAACCTCGAACTGGCCGATTTCTTTTTTGATGTATCATAATACAATATTCTAAAGCTAATAAACAAGAAACGTCAAATTTTTGTTCGGAAAAAAAAACTGGCAAAAAGCGTGAGTGTTAACCCACAAAATTGCTCGTTTTAGAAAAAATATAAAATCATAAAATCATACGTATATAACCTCGAACTGGCCGATTTCTTTTTTGATACATCATAATACAATATTCTAAAGCTAATAAACAAGAAACGTCAATTTTTGGTTCTGTAAAAAAATCTGGCAAAAAGCGTGAGTGTTAACCCACAAAATAGCTCGTTTTAGAAAAAATATAAAATCATAAAATCATAAGTATATAACCTCGAACTGGCCGATTTCTTTTTTGATACATCATAATACAATATTCTAAAGCTAATAAACAAGAAACGTCAATTTTTGGTTCTGTAAAAAAATCTGGCAAAAAGCGTGAGTGTTAACCCACAAAATAGCTCGTTTTAGAAAAAATATAAAATCATAAAATCATAAGTATATAACCTCGAACTGGCCGATTTCTTTTTTGATACATCATAATACAATATTCTAAAGCTAATAAACAAGAAACGTCAATTTTTGGTTCTGTAAAAAAATCTGGCAAAAAGCGTGAGTGTTAACCCACAAAATTGCTCGTTTTAGAAAAGATATAAAATCATAATATCTTAAGTATATAACCTCGAACTGGCCGATTTCTTTTTTGATACATCATAATACAATATTCTAAAGCTAATAAACAAGAAACGTCAATTTTTGGTTCTGTAAAAAAATCTGGCAAAAAGCGTGAGTGTTAACCCACAAAATTGCTCGTTTTAGAAAACATATAAAATCATATAATCATAAGTATATAACCTCGAACTGGCCGATTTCTTTTTTGATACATCATAATACAATATTCTAAAGCTAATAAACAAGAAACGTCAATTTTTGGTTCTGTAAAAAAATCTGGCAAAAAGCGTGAGTGTTAACCCACAAAATAGCTCGTTTTAGAAAAAATATAAAATCATAAAATCATAAGTATATAACCTCGAACTGGCCGATTTCTTTTTTGATACATCATAATACAATATTCTAAAGCTAATAAACAAGAAACGTCAATTTTTGGTTCTGTAAAAAAATCTGGCAAAAAGCGTGAGTGTTAACCCACAAAATTGCTCGTTTTAGAAAAGATATAAAATCATAATATCTTAAGTATATAACCTCGAACTGGCCGATTTCTTTTTTGATACATCATAATACAATATTCTAAAGCTATTAAACAAGAAACGTCAATTTTTGGTTCGGAAAAAAAAACAGGCAAAAAGCGTGAGTGTTAACCCACAAAATTGCTCGTTTTAGAAAAAATATAAAATCATAATATCTTATATATATAAGCTCGAACTGGCCGATTTCTTTTTTGATACATCATAATACAATATTCTAAAGCTAATAAACAAGAAACGTCAATTTTTGGTTCTGTAAAAAAATCTGGCAAAAAGCGTGAGTGTTAACCCACAAAATTGCTCGTTTTAGAAAAGATATAAAATCATAATATCTTAAGTATATAACCTCGAACTGGCCGATTTCTTTTTTGATACATCATAATACAATATTCTAAAGCTATTAAACAAGAAACGTCAATTTTTGGTTCGGAAAAAAAAACTGGCAAAAAGCGTGAGTGTTAACCCACAAAATTGCTCGTTTTAGAAAAAATATAAAATCATAATATCTTATATATATAACCTCGAACTGGCCGATTTCTTTTTTGATACATCATAATACAATATTCTAAAGCTAATAAACAAGAAACGTCAATTTTTGGTTCTGTAAAAAAATCTGGCAAAAAGCGTGAGTGTTAACCCACAAAATTGCTCGTTTTAGAAAACATATAAAATCATATAATCATAAGTATATAACCTCGAACTGGCCAATTTCTTTTTTGATATATCATAATACAATATTCTAAAGCTAATAAACAAGAAACGTCAATTTTTGGTTTGGAAAAAAATCTGGCAAAAAGCGTGAGTGTTAACCCACAAATTTGCTCGTTTTAGAAAAAATATAAAATCATATAATCATAAGTATATAACCTCGAACTGGCCGATTTCTTTTTTGATACATCATAATACAATATTCTAAAGCTAATAAACAAGAAACGTCAATTTTTGGTTCTGTAAAAAAATCTGGCAAAAAGCGTGAGTGTTAACCCACAAAATTGCTCGTTTTAGAAAAAATATAACATCATAAAATCATAAGTATATAAACTCGAACTGGCCGATTTCTTTTTTGATACATCATAATACAATATTCTAAAGCTAATAAACAAGAAACGTCAATTTCTGGTTCTGTAAAAAAATCTGGCAAAAAGCGTGAGTGTTAACCCACAAAATTGCTCGTTTTAGAAAACATATAAAATCATATAATCATAAGTATATAACCTCGAACTGGCCGATTTCTTTTTTGATACATCATAATACAATATTCTAAATCTAATAAACAAGAAACGTCAATTTTTGGTTCTGTAAAAAAATCTGGCAAAAAGCGTGAGTGTTAACCCATAAAATTGCTCGTTTTAGAAAAAATATAAAATCATAAAATCATAAGTATATAACCTCGAACTGGCCGATTTCTTTTTTGATGTATCATAATACAATATTCTAAAGCTAATAAACAAGAAACGTCAAATTTTTGTTCGGAAAAAAAAACTGGCAAAAAGCGTGAGTGTTAACCCACAAAATTGCTCGTTTTAGAAAAAATATAAAATCATAAAATCATACGTATATAACCTCGAACTGGCCGATTTCTTTTTTGATACATCATAATACAATATTCTAAAGCTAATAAACAAGAAACGTCAATTTTTGGTTCTGTAAAAAAATCTGGCAAAAAGCGTGAGTGTTAACCCACAAAATAGCTCGTTTTAGAAAAAATATAAAATCATAAAATCAGAAGTATATAACCTCGAACTGGCCGATTTCTTTTTTGATACATCATAATACAATATTCTAAAGCTAATAAACAAGAAACGTCAATTTTTGGTTCTGTAAAAAAATCTGGCAAAAAGCGTGAGTGTTAACCCACAAAATAGCTCGTTTTAGAAAAAATATAAAATCATAAAATCATAAGTATATAACCTCGAACTGGCCGATTTCTTTTTTGATACATCATAATACAATATTCTAAAGCTAATAAACAAGAAACGTCAATTTTTGGTTCTGTAAAAAAATCTGGCAAAAAGCGTGAGTGTTAACCCACAAAATTGCTCGTTTTAGAAAAGATATAAAATCATAATATCTTAAGTATATAACCTCGAACTGGCCGATTTCTTTTTTGATACATCATAATACAATATTCTAAAGCTAATAAACAAGAAACGTCAATTTTTGGTTCTGTAAAAAAATCTGGCAAAAAGCGTGAGTGTTAACCCACAAAATTGCTCGTTTTAGAAAACATATAAAATCATATAATCATAAGTATATAACCTCGAACTGGCCAATTTCTTTTTTGATATATCATAATACAATATTCTAAAGCTAATAAACAAGAAACGTCAATTTTTGGTTTGGAAAAAAATCTGGCAAAAAGCGTGAGTGTTAACCCACAAATTTGCTCGTTTTAGAAAAAATATAAAATCATATAATCATAAGTATATAACCTCGAACTGGCCGATTTCTTTTTTGATACATCATAATACAATATTCTAAAGCTAATAAACAAGAAACGTCAATTTTTGGTTCTGTAAAAAAATCTGGCAAAAAGCGTGAGTGTTAACCCACAAAATTGCTCGTTTTAGAAAAAATATAACATCATAAAATCATAAGTATATAAACTCGAACTGGCCGATTTCTTTTTTGATACATCATAATACAATATTCTAAAGCTAATAAACAAGAAACGTCAATTTCTGGTTCTGTAAAAAAATCTGGCAAAAAGCGTGAGTGTTAACCCACAAAATTGCTCGTTTTAGAAAACATATAAAATCATATAATCATAAGTATATAACCTCGAACTGGCCGATTTCTTTTTTGATACATCATAATACAATATTCTAAAGCTAATAAACAAGAAACGTCAATTTTTGGTTCTGTAAAAAAATCTGGCAAAAAGCGTGAGTGTTAACCCACAAAATTGCTCGTTTTAGAAAAGATATAAAATCATAATATCTTAAGTATATAACCTCGAACTGGCCGATTTCTTTTTTGATACATCATAATACAATATTCTAAAGCTATTAAACAAGAAACGTCAATTTTTGGTTCGGAAAAAAAAACTGGCAAAAAGCGTGAGTGTTAACCCACAAAATAGCTCGTTTTAGAAAAAATATAAAATCATAATATCTTAAGTATATAACCTCGAACTGGCCGATTTCTTTTTTGATACATCATAATACAATATTCTAAAGCTAATAAACAAGAAACGTCAATTTTTGGTTCTGTAAAAAAATCTGGCAAAAAGCGTGAGTGTTAACCCACAAAATTGCTCGTTTTAGAAAACATATAAAATCATATAATCATAAGTATATAACCTCGAACTGGCCAATTTCTTTTTTGATATATCATAATACAATATTCTAAAGCTAATAAACAAGAAACGTCAATTTTTGGTTTGGAAAAAAATCTGGCAAAAAGCGTGAGTGTTAACCCACAAATTTGCTCGTTTTAGAAAAAATATAAAATCATATAATCATAAGTATATAACCTCGAACTGGCCGATTTCTTTTTTGATACATCATAATACAATATTCTAAAGCTAATAAACAAGAAACGTCAATTTTTGGTTCTGTAAAAAAATCTGGCAAAAAGCGTGAGTGTTAACCCACAAAATTGCTCGTTTTAGAAAAAATATAACATCATAAAATCATAAGTATATAAACTCGAACTGGCCGATTTCTTTTTTGATACATCATAATACAATATTCTAAAGCTAATAAACAAGAAACGTCAATTTCTGGTTCTGTAAAAAAATCTGGCAAAAAGCGTGAGTGTTAACCCACAAAATTGCTCGTTTTAGAAAACATATAAAATCATATAATCATAAGTATATAACCTCGAACTGGCCGATTTCTTTTTTGATACATCATAATACAATATTCTAAAGCTAATAAACAAGAAACGTCAATTTTTGGTTCTGTAAAAAAATCTGGCAAAAAGCGTGAGTGTTAACCCACAAAATTGCTCGTTTTAGAAAAGATATAAAATCATAATATCTTAAGTATATAACCTCGAACTGGCCGATTTCTTTTTTGATACATCATAATACAATATTCTAAAGCTATTAAACAAGAAACGTCAATTTTTGGTTCGGAAAAAAAAACTGGCAAAAAGCGTGAGTGTTAACCCACAAAATAGCTCGTTTTAGAAAAAATATAAAATCATAATATCTTAAGTATATAACCTCGAACTGGCCGATTTCTTTTTTGATACATCATAATACAATATTCTAAAGCTAATAAACAAGAAACGTCAATTTTTGGTTCTGTAAAAAAATCTGGCAAAAAGCGTGAGTGTTAACCCACAAAATTGCTCGTTTTAGAAAACATATAAAATCATATAATCATAAGTATATAACCTCGAACTGGCCAATTTCTTTTTTGATATATCATAATACAATATTCTAAAGCTAATAAACAAGAAACGTCAATTTTTGGTTTGGAAAAAAATCTGGCAAAAAGCGTGAGTGTTAACCCACAAATTTGCTCGTTTTAGAAAAAATATAAAATCATATAATCATAAGTATATAACCTCGAACTGGCCGATTTCTTTTTTGATACATCATAATACAATATTCTAAAGCTAATAAACAAGAAACGTCAATTTTTGGTTCTGTAAAAAAATCTGGCAAAAAGCGTGAGTGTTAACCCACAAAATTGCTCGTTTTAGAAAAAATATAACATCATAAAATCATAAGTATATAAACTCGAACTGGCCGATTTCTTTTTTGATACATCATAATACAATATTCTAAAGCTAATAAACAAGAAACGTCAATTTCTGGTTCTGTAAAAAAATCTGGCAAAAAGCGTGAGTGTTAACCCACAAAATTGCTCGTTTTAGAAAACATATAAAATCATATAATCATAAGTATATAACCTCGAACTGGCCGATTTCTTTTTTGATACATCATAATACAATATTCTAAAGCTAATAAACAAGAAACGTCAATTTTTGGTTCTGTAAAAAAATCTGGCAAAAAGCGTGAGTGTTAACCCACAAAATTGCTCGTTTTAGAAAAGATATAAAATCATAATATCTTAAGTATATAACCTCGAACTGGCCGATTTCTTTTTTGATACATCATAATACAATATTCTAAAGCTATTAAACAAGAAACGTCAATTTTTGGTTCGGAAAAAAAAACTGGCAAAAAGCGTGAGTGTTAACCCACAAAATAGCTCGTTTTAGAAAAAATATAAAATCATAATATCTTATATATATAACCTCGAACTGGCCGATTTCTTTTTTGATACATCATAATACAATATTCTAAAGCTAATAAACAAGAAACGTCAATTTTTGGTTCTGTAAAAAAATCTGGCAAAAAGCGTGAGTGTTAACCCACAAAATTGCTCGTTTTAGAAAACATATAAAATCATATAATCATAAGTATATAACCTCGAACTGGCCAATTTCTTTTTTGATATATCATAATACAATATTCTAAAGCTAATAAACAAGAAACGTCAATTTTTGGTTTGGAAAAAAATCTGGCAAAAAGCGTGAGTGTTAACCCACAAATTTGCTCGTTTTAGAAAAAATATAAAATCATATAATCATAAGTATATAACCTCGAACTGGCCGATTTCTTTTTTGATACATCATAATACAATATTCTAAAGCTAATAAACAAGAAACGTCAATTTTTGGTTCTGTAAAAAAATCTGGCAAAAAGCGTGAGTGTTAACCCACAAAATTGCTCGTTTTAGAAAAAATATAACATCATAAAATCATAAGTATATAAACTCGAACTGGCCGATTTCTTTTTTGATACATCATAATACAATATTCTAAAGCTAATAAACAAGAAACGTCAATTTCTGGTTCTGTAAAAAAATCTGGCAAAAAGCGTGAGTGTTAACCCACAAAATTGCGCGTTTTAGAAAACATATAAAATCATATAATCATAAGTATATAACCTCGAACTGGCCGATTTCTTTTTTGATACATCATAATACAATATTCTAAAGCTAATAAACAAGAAACGTCAATTTTTGGTTCTGTAAAAAAATCTGGCAAAAAGCGTGAGTGTTAACCCACAAAATTGCTCGTTTTAGAAAAGATATAAAATCATAATATCTTAAGTATATAACCTCGAACTGGCCGATTTCTTTTTTGATACATCATAATACAATATTCTAAAGCTATTAAACAAGAAACGTCAATTTTTGGTTCGGAAAAAAAAACTGGCAAAAAGCGTGAGTGTTAACCCACAAAATTGCTCGTTTTAGAAAAAATATAAAATCATAATATCTTATATATATAACCTCGAACTGGACGATTTCTTTTTTGATACATCATAATACAATATTCTAAAGCTAATAAACAAGAAACGTCAATTTTTGGTTCTGTAAAAAAATCTGGCAAAAAGCGTGAGTGTTAACCCACAAAATTGCTCGTTTTAGAAAACATATAAAATCATAAAATCATACGTATATAACCTCGAACTGGCCGATTTCTTTTTTGATACATCATAATACAATATTCTAAAGCTAATAAACAAGAAACGTCAATTTTTGGTTCTGTAAAAAAATCTGGCAAAAAGCGTGAGTGTTAACCCACAAAATTGCTCGTTTTAGAAAAGATATAAAATCATAATATCTTAAGAATATAACCTCGAACTGGCCGATTTCTTTTTTGATACATCATAATACAATATTCTAAAGCTAATAAACAAGAAACGTCAATTTTTGGTTCTGTAAAAAAATCTGGCAAAAAGCGTGAGTGTTAACCCACAAAATTGCTCGTTTTAGAAAACATATAAAATCATATAATCATAAGTATATAACCTCGAACTGGCCGATTTCTTTTTTGATACATCATAATACAATATTCTAAAGCTAATAAACAAGAAACGTCAATTTTTGGTTCTGTAAAAAAATCTGGCAAAAAGCGTGAGTGTTAACCCACAAAATTGCTCGTTTTAGAAAAGATATAAAATCATAATATCTTAAGTATATAACCTCGAACTGGCCGATTTCTTTTTTGATACATCATAATACAATATTCTAAAGCTATTAAACAAGAAACGTCAATTTTTGGTTCGGAAAAAAAAACTGGCAAAAAGCGTGAGTGTTAACCCACAAATTTGCTCGTTTTAGAAAAAATATAAAATCATAATATCTTATATATATAACCTCGAACTGGCCGATTTCTTTTTTGATACATCATAATACAATATTCTAAAGCTAATAAACAAGAAACGTCAATTTTTGGTTCTGTAAAAAAATCTGGCAAAAAGCGTGAGTGTTAACCCACAAAATTGCTCGTTTTAGAAAAGATATAAAATCATAATATCTTAAGTATATAACCTCGAACTGGCCGATTTCTTTTTTGATACATCATAATACAATATTCTAAAGCTATTAAACAAGAAACGTCAATTTTTGGTTCGGAAAAAAAAACTGGCAAAAAGCGTGAGTGTTAACCCACAAAATTGCTCGTTTTAGAAAAAATATAAAATCATAATATCTTATATATATAACCTCGAACTGGCCGATTTCTTTTTTGATACATCATAATACAATATTCTAAAGCAAATAAACAAGAAACGTCAATTTTTGGTTCTGTAAAAAAATCTGGCAAAAAGCGTGACTGTTAACCCACAAAATTGCTCGTTTTAGAAAACATATAAAATCATATAATAATAAGTATATAACCTCGAACTGGCCAATTTCTTTTTTGATATATCATAATACAATATTCTAAAGCTAATAAACAAGAAACGTCAATTTTTGGTTTGGAAAAAAATCTGGCAAAAAGCGTGAGTGTTAACCCACAAATTTGCTCGTTTTAGAAAAAATATAAAATCATATAATCATAAGTATATAACCTCGAACTGGCCGATTTCTTTTTTGATACATCATAATACAATATTCTAAAGCTAATAAACAAGAAACGTCAATTTTTGGTTCTGTAAAAAAATCTGGCAAAAAGCGTGAGTGTTAACCCACAAAATTGCTCGTTTTAGAAAACATATAAAATCATAAAATCATACGTATATAACCTCGAACTGGCCGATTTCTTTTTTGATACATCATAATACAATATTCTAAAGCTAATAAACAAGAAACGTCAATTTTTGGTTCTGTAAAAAAATCTGGCAAAAAGCGTGAGTGTTAACCCACAAAATTGCTCGTTTTAGAAAAGATATAAAATCATAATATCTTAAGAATATAACCTCGAACTGGCCGATTTCTTTTTTGATACATCATAATACAATATTCTAAAGCTAATAAACAAGAAACGTCAATTTTTGGTTCTGTAAAAAAATCTGGCAAAAAGCGTGAGTGTTAACCCACAAAATTGCTCGTTTTAGAAAACATATAAAATCATATAATCATAAGTATATAACCTCGAACTGGCCGATTTCTTTTTTGATACATCATAATACAATATTCTAAAGCTAATAAACAAGAAACGTCAATTTTTGGTTCTGTAAAAAAATCTGGCAAAAAGCGTGAGTGTTAACCCACAAAATTGCTCGTTTTAGAAAAGATATAAAATCATAATATCTTAAGTATATAACCTCGAACTGGCCGATTTCTTTTTTGATACATCATAATACAATATTCTAAAGCTATTAAACAAGAAACGTCAATTTTTGGTTCTGTAAAAAAATCTGGCAAAAAGCGTGAGTGTTAACCCACAAAATTGCTCGTTTTAGAAAAGATATAAAATCATAATATCTTAAGTATATAACCTCGAACTGGCCGATTTCTTTTTTGATACATCATAATACAATATTCTAAAGCTATTAAACAAGAAACGTCAATTTTTGGTTCTGTAAAAAAATCTGGCAAAAAGCGTGAGTGTTAACCCACAAAATTGCTCGTTTTAGAAAACATATAAAATCATATAATCATAAGTATATAACCTCGAACTGGCCAATTTCTTTTTTGATATATCATAATACAATATTCTAAAGCTAATAAACAAGAAACGTCAATTTTTGGTTTGGAAAAAAATCTGGCAAAAAGCGTGAGTGTTAACCCACAAATTTGCTCGTTTTAGAAAAAATATAAAATCATATAATCATAAGTATATAACCTCGAACTGGCCGATTTCTTTTTTGATACATCATAATACAATATTCTAAAGCTAATAAACAAGAAACGTCAATTTTTGGTTCTGTAAAAAAATCTGGCAAAAAGCGTGAGTGTTAACCCACAAAATTGCTCGTTTTAGAAAACATATAAAATCATAAAATCATACGTATATAACCTCGAACTGGCCGATTTCTTTTTTGATACATCATAATACAATATTCTAAAGCTAATAAACAAGAAACGTCAATTTTTGGTTCTGTAAAAAAATCTGGCAAAAAGCGTGAGTGTTAACCCACAAAATTGCTCGTTTTAGAAAAGATATAAAATCATAATATCTTAAGTATATAACCTCGAACTTGCCGATTTCTTTTTTGATACATCATAATACAATATTCTAAAGCTATTAAACAAGAAACGTCAATTTTTGGTTCGGAAAAAAAAACTGGCAAAAAGCGTGAGTGTTAACCCACAAAATTGCTCGTTTTAGAAAAAATATAAAATCATAATATCTTATATATATAACCTCGAACTGGCCGATTTCTTTTTTGATACATCATAATACAATATTCTAAAGCTAATAAACAAGAAACGTCAATTTTTAATTCTGTAAAAAAATCTGGCAAAAAGCGTGAGTGTTAACCCACAAAATTGCTCGTTTTAGAAAACATATAAAATCATAATATCTTAAGTATATAACCTCGAACTGGCCGATTTCTTTTTTGATACATCATAATACAATATTCTAAAGCTATTAAACAAGAAACGTCAATTTTTGGTTCGGAAAAAAAAAACTGGCAAAAAGCGTGAGTGTTAACCCACAAAATTGCTCGTTTTAGAAAAAATATAAAATCATAATATGTTATATATATAACCTCGAACTGGCCGATTTCTTTTTTGATACATCATAATACAATATTCTAAAGCAAATAAACAAGAAACGTCAATTTTTGGTTCTGTAAAAAAATCTGGCAAAAAGCGTGACTGTTAACCCACAAAATTGCTCGTTTTAGAAAACATATAAAATCATATAATAATAAGTATATAACCTCGAACTGGCCAATTTCTTTTTTGATATATCATAATACAATATTCTAAAGCTAATAAACAAGAAACGTCAATTTTTGGTTTGGAAAAAAATCTGGCAAAAAGCGTGAGTGTTAACCCACAAATTTGCTCGTTTTAGAAAAAATATAAAATCATAATATATTATGTATATAACCTCGAACTGGCCGATTTCTTTTTTGATACATCATAATACAATATTCTAAAGCTAATAAACAAGAAACGTCAATTTTTGGTTCGGAAAAAAAAACTGGCAAAAAGTGTGAGTGTTAACCCACAAAATTGCTCGTTTTAGAAAAAATATAAAATCATAAAATCATAAGTATATAACCTCGAACTGGCCGATTTCTTTTTTGATATATCATAATACAATATTCTAAAGCTAATAAACAAGAAACGTCAATTTTTGGTTCTGTAAAGAAATCTGGCAAAAAGCGTGAGTGTTAACCCACAAAATTGCTCGTTTTAGAAAAAATATAACATCATAAAATCATAAGTATATAAACTCGAACTGGCCGATTTCTTTTTTGATACATCATAATACAATATTCTAAAGCTAATAAACAAGAAACGTCAATTTCTGGTTCTGTAAAAAAATCTGGCAAAAAGCGTGAGTGTTAACCCACAAAATTGCTCGTTTTAGAAAACATATAAAATCATATAATCATAAGTATATAACCTCGAACTGGCCGATTTCTTTTTTGATACATCATAATACAATATTCTAAAGCTAATAAACAAGAAACGTCAATTTTTGGTTCTGTAAAAAAATCTGGCAAAAAGCGTGAGTGTTAACCCACAAAATTGCTCGTTTTAGAAAAGATATAAAATCATAATATCTTAAGTATATAACCTCGAACTGGCCGATTTCTTTTTTGATACATCATAATACAATATTCTAAAGCTATTAAACAAGAAACGTCAATTTTTGGTTCTGTAAAAAAATCTGGCAAAAAGCGTGAGTGTTAACCCACAAAATTGCTCGTTTTAGAAAAAATATAAAATCATAATATCTTATATATATAACCTCGAACTGGACGATTTCTTTTTTGATACATCATAATACAATATTCTAAAGCTAATAAACAAGAAACGTCAATTTTTGGTTCTGTAAAAAAATCTGGCAAAAAGCGTGAGTGTTAACCCACAAAATTGCTCGTTTTAGAAAACATATAAAATCATATAATCATAAGTATATAACCTCGAACTGGCCAATTTCTTTTTTGATATATCATAATACAATATTCTAAAGCTAATAAACAAGAAACGTCAATTTTTGGTTTGGAAAAAAATCTGGCAAAAAGCGTGAGTGTTAACCCACAAATTTGCTCGTTTTAGAAAAAATATAAAATCATATAATCATAAGTATATAACCTCGAACTGGCCGATTTCTTTTTTGATACATCATAATACAATATTCTAAAGCTAATAAACAAGAAACGTCAATTTTTGGTTCTGTAAAAAAATCTGGCAAAAAGCGTGAGTGTTAACCCACAAAATTGCTCGTTTTAGAAAACATATAAAATCATAAAATCATACGTATATAACCTCGAACTGGCCGATTTCTTTTTTGATACATCATAATACAATATTCTAAAGCTAATAAACAAGAAACGTCAATTTTTGGTTCTGTAAAAAAATCTGGCAAAAAGCGTGAGTGTTAACCCACAAAATTGCTCGTTTTAGAAAAGATATAAAATCATAATATCTTAAGTATATAACCTCGAACTGGCCGATTTCTTTTTTGATACATCATAATACAATATTCTAAAGCTATTAAACAAGAAACGTCAATTTTTGGTTCGGAAAAAAAAACTGGCAAAAAGCGTGAGTGTTAACCCACAAAATTGCTCGTTTTAGAAAACATATAAAATCATAAAATCATACGTATATAACCTCGAACTGGCCGATTTCTTTTTTGATACATCATAATACAATATTCTAAAGCTAATAAACAAGAAACGTCAATTTTTGGTTCTGTAAAAAAATCTGGCAAAAAGCGTGAGTGTTAACCCACAAAATTGCTCGTTTTAGAAAAGATATAAAATCATAATATCTTAAGTATATAACCTCGAACTGGCCGATTTCTTTTTTGATACATCATAATACAATATTCTAAAGCTATTAAACAAGAAACGTCAATTTTTGGTTCGGAAAAAAAAAACTGGCAAAAAGCGTGAGTGTTAACCCACAAAATTGCTCGTTTTAGAAAAAATATAAAATCATAATATCTTATATATATAACCTCGAACTGGCCGATTTCTTTTTTGATACATCATAATACAATATTCTAAAGCAAATAAACAAGAAACGTCAATTTTTGGTTCTGTAAAAAAATCTGGCAAAAAGCGTGACTGTTAACCCACAAAATTGCTCGTTTTAGAAAACATATAAAATCATATAATAATAAGTATATAACCTCGAACTGGCCAATTTCTTTTTTGATATATCATAATACAATATTCTAAAGCTAATAAACAAGAAACGTCAATTTTTGGTTTGGAAAAAAATCTGGCAAAAAGCGTGAGTGTTAACCCACAAATTTGCTCGTTTTAGAAAAAATATAAAATCATAATATATTATGTATATAACCTCGAACTGGCCGATTTCTTTTTTGATACATCATAATACAATATTCTAAAGCTAATAAACAAGAAACGTCAATTTTTGGTTCGGAAAAAAAAACTGGCAAAAAGTGTGAGTGTTAACCCACAAAATTGCTCGTTTTAGAAAAAATATAAAATCATAAAATCATAAGTATATAACCTCGAACTGGCCGATTTCTTTTTTGATATATCATAATACAATATTCTAAAGCTAATAAACAAGAAACGTCAATTTTTGGTTCTGTAAAGAAATCTGGCAAAAAGCGTGAGTGTTAACCCACAAAATTGCTCGTTTTAGAAAAAATATAAAATTATAAAATCATACGTATATAACCTCGAACTGGCCGATTTCTTTTTTGATACATCATAATACAATATTCTAAAGCTAATAAACAAGAAACGTCAATTTTTGGTTCTATAAAAAAATCTGGCAAAAAGCGTGAGTGTTAACCCACAAAATTGCTCGTTTTAGAAAAGATATAAAATCATAATATCTTAAGTATATAACCTCGAACTGGCCGATTTCTTTTTTGATACATCATAATACAATATTCTAAAGCTATTAAACAAGAAACGTCAATTTTTGGTTCGGAAAAAAAAACTGGCAAAAAGCGTGAGTGTTAACCCACAAAATTGCTCGTTTTAGAAAAAATATAAAATCATAAAATCATAAGTATATAACCTCGAACTGGCCGATTTCTTTTTTGATACATCATAATACAATATTCTAAAGCTAATAAACAAGAAACGTCAATTTTTGGTTCTGTAAAAAAATCTGGCAAAAAGCGTGAGTGTTAACCCACAAAATTGCTCGTTTTAGAAAAAATATAAAATCATAAAATCATAAGTATATAACCTTGAACTGGCCGATTTCTTTTTTGATGTATCATAATACAATATTCTAAAGCTAATAAACAAGAAACGTCAATTTTTGGTTCGGAAAAAAAATCTGGCAAAAAGCGTGAGTGTTAACTCACGCATTTTGCAAGATTTTTTTTGCAGAACCAAAAATTGATTTTTCTTGTCTATTAGCTTGAGGATATTGTATTATAATATAACAGAACAGAAACGGGTCAATTCGTGGTTATATACTTATGATTTTGTATTTTTTTCAAAAACGCGCCATTTTGTGGGTTAACACTCACGCATTTTGCCAGATTTTTTTGCAGAACCAAAAATTGATTTTTCTGGTCTATTAGCTAGAGGATATGGTATTATGATATACCAGAATGAAAACGGGTCAATTCGTGGTTATATACTTATGATTTTGTATTTTTTCAAAAACGCGCCATTTTGTGGGTTAACACTCACGCATTTTGCCAGATTTTTTTGCAGAACCAAAAATTGTTTTTCTTGTCTATTAGCTTGAGGATATGGTATTATAGTATACCAGAACAGAAACGGGTCAATTCGTGGTTATATACTTATAATTTTGTATTTTTTTCAAAAACGCGCCATTTTGTGGGTTAACACTCACGCATTTTGCCAGATTTTTTTGCAGAACCAAAAATTGATTTTTCTTGTCTATTAGCTTGAGGATATTGTATTATAATATAACCGAATAGAAACGGGTCAATTCGTGGTTATATACTTATGATTTTGTATTTTTTTCAAAAACGCAAAATTTTGTGGGTTAACACTCACGCATTTTGCCAGATTTTTTTTGCAGAACCAAAAATTTATTTTTCTTGTCTATTAGCTTGAGGATATTGTATTATAATATAACAGAACAGAAACGGGTCAATTCGTGGTTATATACTTATGATTTTGTATTTTTTTCAAAAACGCGCCATTTTGTGGGTTAACACTCACGCATTTTGCCAGATTTTTTTGCAGAACCAAAAAGTGATTTTTCTGGTCTATTAGCTAGAGGATATGGTATTATGATATACCAGAATGAAAACGGGTCAATTCGTGGTTATATACTTATGATTTTGTATTTTTTCAAAAACGCGCCATTTTGTGGGTTAACACTCACGCATTTTGCCATATTTTTTTGCAGAACCAAAAATTGTTTTTCTTGTCTATTAGCTTGAGGATATGGTATTATAGTATACCAGAACAGAAACGGGTCAATTCGTGGTTATATACTTATGATTTTGTATTTTTTTCAAAAACGCGCCATTTTGTGGGTTAACACTCACGCATTTTGCCAGATTTTTTTCCAGAACCAAAAATTGATTTTTCTTGTCTATTAGCTTGAGGATATTGTATTATAATATAACAGAACAGAAACGGGTCAATTCGTGGTTATATACTTATAATTTTGTATTTTTTTCAAAAACGCGCCATTTTGTGGATTAACACTCACGCATTTTTCCAGATTTTTTTGCAGAACTAAAAATGTATTTTTCTTGTCCATTAGCTTGAGGATATGGTATTACGATATACCAGAACGAAAACAGGTCAATTCGTGGTTATATACTTATGATTTTGTATTTTTTCAAAAACGCGCCATTTTGTGGGTTAACACTCACGCATTTTGCCATATATTTTTGCAGAGCCAAAAATTGATTTTTCTTGTCTATTAGCTTGAGGATATGGTATTATAATATACCAGAACAGAAACGGGTCAATTCGTGGTTATATACTTATGATTTTGTATTTTTTTCAAAAACGCGCCATTTTGTGGGTTAACATTCATGCATTTTACCAGATTTTTTTGCAGAACCAAAAATTGATTTTTCTTGTCTATTAGCTTGAGGATATTGTATTATAATATAACCGAATAGAAACGGGTCAATTCGTGGTTATATACTTATGATTTTGTATTTTTTTCAAAAACGCGCCATTTTGTGGGTTAACACTCACGCATTTTGCCAGATTTTTTTTGCAGAACCAAAAATTGATTTTTCTTGTGTATTAGCTTGAGGATATTGTATTATAATATAACAGAACAGAAACGGGTCAATTCGTGGTTATATACTTATGATTTTGTATTTTTTTCAAAAACGCGCCATTTTGTGGGTTAACACTCACGCATTTTGCCAGATTTTTTTGCAGAACCAAAAATTGATTTTTCTAGTCTATTAGCTAGAGGATATGGTATTATGATATACCAGAATGAAAACGGGTCAATTCGTGGTTATATACTTATGATTTTGTATTTTTTCAAAAACGCGCCATTTTGTGGGTTAACACTCACGCATTTTGCCAGATTTTTTTGCAGAACCAAAAATTGTTTTTCTTGTCTATTAGCTTGAGGATATGGTATTATAGTATACCAGAACAGAAACGGGTCAATTCGTGGTTATATACTTATGATTTTGTATTTTTTTCAAAAACGTGCCATTTTGTGGGTTAACACTCACGCATTTTGCCAGATTTTTTTGCAGAACCAAAAATTGATTTTTCTTGTCTATTAGCTTGAGGATATTGTATTATAATATAACAGAACAGAAACGGGTCAATTCGTGGTTATATACTTATAATTTTGTATTTTTTTCAAAAATGCGACATTTTGTGGATTAACACTCACGCATTTTTCCAGATTTTTTTGCAGAACTAAAAATGTATTTTTCTTGTCCATTAGCTTGAGGATATGGTATTACGATATACCAGAACGAAAACAGGTCAATTCATGGTTATATACTTATGATTTTGTATTTTTTCAAAAACGCGCCATTTTGTGGGTTAACACTCACGCATTTTGCCATATTTTTTTGCAGAACCAAAAATTGATTTTTCTTGTCTATTAGCTTGAGGATATGGTATTATAATATACCAGAACAGAAACGGGTCAATTCGTGGTTATATACTTATGATTTTGTATTTTTTTCAAAAACGCGCCATTTTGTGGGTTAACATTCACGCATTTTACCAGATTTTTTTGTAGAACCAAAAATTGATTGTTCTTGTCTATTAGCTTGAGGATATTGTATTATAATATAACAGAACAGAAACGGGTCAATTTGTGGTTATATACTTATAATTTTGTATTTTTTTCAAAAACACGCCATTTTGTGGGTTAACACTCACGCATTTTTCCAGATTTTTTTGCAGAACTAAAAATGTATTTTTCTTGTCCATTAGCTTGAGGATATTGTATTACGATATACGAGAATGAAAACGGGTCAATTCGTGGTTATATACTTATGATTTTGTATTTTTTCAAAAACGCGCCATTTTGTGGGTTAACACTCACGCATTTTGCCATATTTTTTTGCAGAACCAAAAATTGATTTTTCTTGTCTATTAGCTTGAGGATATGGTATTATAATATACCAGAACAGAAACGGGTCAATTCGTGGTTATATACTTATGATTTTGTATTTTTTTCAAAAACGCGCCATTTTGTGGGTTAACATTCACGCATTTTACCAGATTTTTTGCAGAACCAAAAATTGATTTTTCTTGTCTATTAGCTTGAGGATATTGTATTATAATATAACCGAATAGAAACGGGTCAATTCGTGGTTATATACTTATGATTTTGTATTTTTTTCAAAAACGCGCCATTTTGTGGGTTAACACTCACGCATTTTGCCAGATTTTTTTTTGCAGAACCAAAAATTGATTTTTCTTGTCTATTAGCTTGAGGATATTGTATTATAATATAACAGAACAGAAACGGGTCAATTCGTGGTTATATACTTATGATTTTGTATTTTTTTCAAAAACGCGCCATTTTGTGGGTTAACACTCACGCATTTTGCCAGAATTTTTTGCAGAACCAAAAATTGATTTTTCTGGTCTATTAGCTAGAGGATATGGTATTATGATATACCAGAATGAAAACGGGTCAATTCGTGGTTATATACTTATGATTTTGTATTTTTTCAAAAACGCGCCATTTTGTGGGTTAACACTCACGCATTTTGCCAGATTTTTTGCAGAACCAAAAATTGTTTTTCTTGTCTATTAGCTTGAGGATATGGTATTATAGTATACCAGAACAGAAACGGGTCAATTCGTGGTTATATACTTATGATTTTGTATTTTTTTCAAAAACGTGCCATTTTGTGGGTTAACACTCACGCATTTTGCCAGATTTTTTTGCAGAACCAAAAATTGATTTTTCTTGTCTATTAGCTTGAGGATATTGTATTATAATATAACAGAACAGAAACGGGTCAATTCGTGGTTATATACTTATGATTTTGTATTTTTTTCAAAAACGCGCCATTTTGTGGGTTAACACTCACGCATTTTGCCAGAATTTTTTGCAGAACCAAAAATTGATTTTTCTGGTCTATTAGCTAGAGGATATGGTATTATGATATACCAGAATGAAAACGGGTCAATTCGTGGTTATATACTTATGATTTTGTATTTTTTCAAAAACGCGCCATTTTGTGGGTTAACACTCACGCATTTTGCCAGATTTTTTTGCAGAACCAAAAATTGTTTTTCTTGTCTATTAGCTTGAGGATATGGTATTATAGTATACCAGAACAGAAACGGGTCAATTCGTGGTTATATACTTATGATTTTGTATTTTTTTCAAAAACGTGCCATTTTGTGGGTTAACACTCACGCATTTTGCCAGATTTTTTTGCAGAACCAAAAATTGATTTTTCTTGTCTATTAGCTTGAGGATATTGTATTATAATATAACAGAACAGAAACGGGTCAATTC
This sequence comes from Nemophila menziesii, assembly GCA_029959085.1. Classification (NCBI taxonomy): domain Eukaryota; kingdom Viridiplantae; phylum Streptophyta; class Magnoliopsida; order Boraginales; family Hydrophyllaceae; genus Nemophila; species Nemophila menziesii. Next base: position 21,405,638 of record JARWIR010000022.1, on the reverse strand, counting down.
GTGGTTATATACTTATAATTTTGTATTTTTTTCAAAAATGCGACATTTTGTGGATTAACACTCACGCATTTTTCCAGATTTTTTTGCAGAACTAAAAATGTATTTTTCTTGTCCATTAGCTTGAGGATATGGTATTACGATATACCAGAACGAAAACGGGTCAATTCGTGGTTATATACTTATGATTTTGTATTTTTTCAAAAACGCGCCATTTTGTGGGTTAACACTCACGCATTTTGCCATATTTTTTTGCAGAACCAAAAATTGATTTTTCTTGTCTATTAGCTTGAGGATATGGTATTATAATATACCAGAACAGAAACGGGTCAATTCGTGGTTATATACTTATGATTTTGTATTTTTTTCAAAAACGCGCCATTTTGTGGGTTAACATTCACGCATTTTACCAGATTTTTTGCAGAACCAAAAATTGATTTTTCTTGTCTATTAGCTTGAGGATATTGTATTATAATATAACCGAATAGAAACGGGTCAATTCGTGGTTATATACTTATGATTTTGTATTTTTTTCAAAAACGCGCCATTTTGTGGGTTAACACTCACGCATTTTGCCAGATTTTTTTTGCAGAACCAAAAATTGATTTTTCTTGTCTATTAGCTTGAGGATATTGTATTATAATATAACAGAACAGAAACGGGTCAATTCGTGGTTATATACTTATGATTTTGTATTTTTTTCAAAAACGCGCCATTTTGTGGGTTAACACTCACGCATTTTGCCAGAATTTTTTGCAGAACCAAAAATTGATTTTTCTGGTCTATTAGCTAGAGGATATGGTATTATGATATACCAGAATGAAAACGGGTCAATTCGTGGTTATATACTTATGATTTTGTATTTTTTCAAAAACGCGCCATTTTGTGGGTTAACACTCACGCATTTTGCCAGATTTTTTTGCAGAACCAAAAATTGTTTTTCTTGTCTATTAGCTTGAGGATATGGTATTATAGTATACCAGAACAGAAACGGGTCAATTCGTGGTTATATACTTATGATTTTGTATTTTTTTCAAAAACGTGCCATTTTGTGGGTTAACACTCACGCATTTTGCCAGATTTTTTTGCAGAACCAAAAATTGATTTTTCTTGTCTATTAGCTTGAGGATATTGTATTATAATATAACAGAACAGAAACGGGTCAATTCGTGGTTATATACTTATAATTTTGTATTTTTTTCAAAAATGCGACATTTTGTGGATTAACACTCACGCATTTTTCCAGATTTTTTTGCAGAACTAAAAATGTATTTTTCTTGTCCATTAGCTTGAGGATATGGTATTACGATATACCAGAACGAAAACAGGTCAATTCGTGGTTATATACTTATGATTTTGTATTTTTTCAAAAACGCGCCATTTTGTGGGTTAACACTCACGCATTTTGCCATATTTTTTTGCAGAACCAAAAATTGATTTTTCTTGTCTATTAGCTTGAGGATATGGTATTATAATATACCAGAACAGAAACGGGTCAATTCGTGGTTATATACTTATGATTTTGTATTTTTTTCAAAAACGCGCCATTTTGTGGGTTAACATTCACGCATTTTACCAGATTTTTTTGCAGAACCAAAAATTGATTGTTCTTGTCTATTAGCTTGAGGATATTGTATTATAATATAACAGAACAGAAACGGGTCAATTTGTGGTTATATACTTATAATTTTGTATTTTTTTCAAACATGCGACATTTTGTGGATTAACACTCACGCATTTTTCCAGATTTTTTTGCAGAACTAAAAATGTATTTTTCTTGTCCATTAGCTTGAGGATATTGTATTACGATATACCAGAACGAAAACAGGTCAATTCGTGGTTATATACTTATGATTTTGTATTTTTTCAAAAACGCGCCATTTTGTGGGTTAACACTCACGCATTTTGCCATATTTTTTTGCAGAACCAAAAATTGATTTTTCTTGTCTATTAGCTTGAGGATATGGTATTATAATATACCAGAACAGAAACGGGTCAATTCGTGGTTATATACTTATGATTTTGTATTTTTTTCAAAAACGCGCCATTTTGTGGGTTAACATTCACGCATTTTACCAGATTTTTTTGCAGAACCAAAAATTGATTTTTCTTGTCTATTAGATTGAGGATATTGTATTATAATATAACCGAATAGAAACGGGTCAATTCGTGGTTATATACTTATGATTTTGTATTTTTTTCAAAAACGCGCCATTTTGTGGGTTAACACTCACGCATTTTGCCAGATTTTTTTTGCAGAACCAAAAATTGATTTTTCTTGTCTATTAGCTTGAGGATATTGTATTATAATATAACAGAACAGAAACGGGTCAATTCGTGGTTATATACTTATGATTTTGTATTTTTTTCAAAAACGCGCCATTTTGTGGGTTAACACTCACGCATTTTGCCAGATTTTTTTGCAGAACCAAAAATTGATTTTTCTGGTCTATTAGCTAGAGGATATGGTATTATGATATACCAGAATGAAAACGGGTCAATTCGTGGTTATATACTTATGATTTTGTATTTTTTCAAAAACGCGCCATTTTGTGGGTTAACACTCACGCATTTTGCCAGATTTTTTTGCAGAACCAAAAATTGTTTTTCTTGTCTATTAGCTTGAGGATATGGTATTATAGTATACCAGAACAGAAACGGGTCAATTCGTGGTTATATACTTATGATTTTGTATTTTTTTCAAAAACGTGCCATTTTGTGGGTTAACACTCACGCATTTTGCCAGATTTTTTTTGCAGAACCAAAAATTGATTTTTCTTGTCTATTAGCTTGAGGATATTGTATTATAATATAACAGAACAGAAACGGGTCAATTCGTGGTTATATACTTATAATTTTGTATTTTTTTCAAAAATGCGACATTTTGTGGATTAACACTCACGCATTTTTCCAGATTTTTTTGCAGAACTAAAAATGTATTTTTCTTGTCCATTAGCTTGAGGATATGGTATTACGATATACCAGAACGAAAACAGGTCAATTCGTGGTTATATACTTATGATTTTGTATTTTTTCAAAAACGCGCCATTTTGTGGGTTAACACTCACGCATTTTGCCATATTTTTTTGCAGAACCAAAAATTGATTTTTCTTGTCTATTAGCTTGAGGATATAGTATTATAATATACCAGAACAGAAACGGGTCAATTCGTGGTTATATACTTATGATTTTGTATTTTTTTCAAAAACGCGCCATTTTGTGGGTTAACATTCACGCATTTTACCAGATTTTTTTGCAGAACCAAAAATTGATTGTTCTTGTCTATTAGCTTGAGGATATTGTATTATAATATAACAGAACAGAAACGGGTCAATTTGTGGTTATATACTTATAATTTTGTATTTTTTTCAAACATGCGACATTTTGTGGATTAACACTCACGCATTTTTCCAGATTTTTTTGCAGAACTAAAAATGTATTTTTCTTGTCCATTAGCTTGAGGATATTGTATTACGATATACCAGAACGAAAACAGGTCAATTCGTGGTTATATACTTATGATTTTGTATTTTTTCAAAAACGCGCCATTTTGTGGGTTAACACTCACGCATTTTGCCATATTTTTTTGCAGAACCAAAAATTGATTTTTCTTGTCTATTAGCTTGAGGATATGGTATTATAATATACCAGAACAGAAACGGGTCAATTCGTGGTTATATACTTATGATTTTGTATTTTTTTTCAAAAACGCGCCATTTTGTGGGTTAACATTCACGCATTTTACCAGATTTTTTTGCAGAACCAAAAATTGATTTTTCTTGTCTATTAGCTTGAGGATATTGTATTATAATATAACCGAATAGAAACGGGTCAATTCGTGGTTATATACTTATGATTTTGTATTTTTTTCAAAAACGCGCCATTTTGTGGGTTAACACTCACGCATTTTGCCAGATTTTTTTTGCAGAACCAAAAATTGATTTTTCTTGTCTATTAGCTTGAGGATATTGTATTATAATATAACAGAACAGAAACGGGTCAATTCGTGGTTATATACTTATGATTTTGTATTTTTTTCAAAAACGCGCCATTTTATGGGTTAACACTCACGCATTTTGCCAGATTTTTTTGCAGAACCAAAAATTGATTTTTCTGGTCTATTAGCTAGAGGATATGGTATTATGATATACGAGAATGAAAACGGGTCAATTCGTGGTTATATACTTATGATTTTGTATTTTTTCAAAAACGCGCCATTTTGTGGGTTAACACTCACGCATTTTGCCATATTTTTTTGCAGAACCAAAAATTGATTTTTCTTGTCTATTAGCTTGAGGATATGGTATTATAATATACCAGAACAGAAACGGGTCAATTCGTGGTTATATACTTATGATTTTGTATTTTTTTCCAAAACGCGCCATTTTGTGGGTTAACATTCACGCATTTTACCAGATTTTTTTGCAGAACCAAAAATTGATTTTTCTTGTCTATTAGCTTGAGGATATTGTATTATAATATAACCGAATAGAAACGGGTCAATTCGTGGTTATATACTTATGATTTTGTATTTTTTTCAAAAACACGCCATTTTGTGGGTTAACACTCACGCATTTTGCCAGATTTTTTTTGCAGAACCAAAAATTGATTTTTCTGGTCTATTAGCTAGAGGATATGGTATTATGATATACGAGAATGAAAACGGGTCAATTCGTGGTTATATACTTATGATTTTGTATTTTTTCAAAAACGCGCCATTTTGTGGGTTAACACTCACGCATTTTGCCATATTTTTTTGCAGAACCAAAAATTGATTTTTCTTGTCTATTAGCTTGAGGATATGGTATTATAATATACCAGAACAGAAACGGGTCAATTCGTGGTTATATACTTATGATTTTGTATTTTTTTCAAAAACGCGCCATTTTGTGGGTTAACATTCACGCATTTTACCAGATTTTTTGCAGAACCAAAAATTGATTTTTCTTGTCTATTAGCTTGAGGATATTGTATTATAATATAACCGAATAGAAACGGGTCAATTCGTGGTTATATACTTATGATTTTGTATTTTTTTCAAAAACGCGCCATTTTGTGGGTTAACACTCACGCATTTTGCCAGATTTTTTTTGCAGAACCAAAAATTGATTTTTCTTGTCTATTAGCTTGAGGATATTGTATTATAATATAACAGAACAGAAACGGGTCAATTCGTGGTTATATACTTATGATTTTGTATTTTTTTCAAAAACGCGCCATTTTGTGGGTTAACACTCACGCATTTTGCCAGAATTTTTTGCAGAACCAAAAATTGATTTTTCTGGTCTATTAGCTAGAGGATATGGTATTATGATATACCAGAATGAAAACGGGTCAATTCGTGGTTATATACTTATGATTTTGTATTTTTTCAAAAACGCGCCATTTTGTGGGTTAACACTCACGCATTTTGCCAGATTTTTTTGCAGAACCAAAAATTGTTTTTCTTGTCTATTAGCTTGAGGATATGGTATTATAGTATACCAGAACAGAAACGGGTCAATTCGTGGTTATATACTTATGATTTTGTATTTTTTTCAAAAACGTGCCATTTTGTGGGTTAACACTCACGCATTTTGCCAGATTTTTTTGCAGAACCAAAAATTGATTTTTCTTGTCTATTAGCTTGAGGATATTGTATTATAATATAACAGAACAGAAACGGGTCAATTCGTGGTTATATACTTATAATTTTGTATTTTTTTCAAAAATGCGACATTTTGTGGATTAACACTCACGCATTTTTCCAGATTTTTTTGCAGAACTAAAAATGTATTTTTCTTGTCCATTAGCTTGAGGATATGGTATTACGATATACCAGAACGAAAACAGGTCAATTCGTGGTTATATACTTATGATTTTGTATTTTTTCAAAAACGCGCCATTTTGTGGGTTAACACTCACGCATTTTGCCATATTTTTTTGCAGAACCAAAAATTGATTTTTCTTGTCTATTAGCTTGAGGATATGGTATTATAATATACCAGAACAGAAACGGGTCAATTCGTGGTTATATACTTATGATTTTGTATTTTTTTCAAAAACGCGCCATTTTGTGGGTTAACATTCACGCATTTTACCAGATTTTTTTGCAGAACCAAAAATTGATTGTTCTTGTCTATTAGCTTGAGGATATTGTATTATAATATAACAGAACAGAAACGGGTCAATTTGTGGTTATATACTTATAATTTTGTATTTTTTTCAAACATGCGACATTTTGTGGATTAACACTCACGCATTTTTCCAGATTTTTTTGCAGAACTAAAAATGTATTTTTCTTGTCCATTAGCTTGAGGATATTGTATTACGATATACCAGAACGAAAACAGGTCAATTCGTGGTTATATACTTATGATTTTGTATTTTTTCAAAAACGCGCCATTTTGTGGGTTAACACTCACGCATTTTGCCATATTTTTTTGCAGAACCAAAAATTGATTTTTCTTGTCTATTAGCTTGAGGATATGGTATTATAATATACCAGAACAGAAACGGGTCAATTCGTGGTTATATACTTATGATTTTGTATTTTTTTCAAAAACGCGCCATTTTGTGGGTTAACATTCACGCATTTTACCAGATTTTTTTGCAGATCCAAAAATTGATTTTTCTTGTCTATTAGATTGAGGATATTGTATTATAATATAACCGAATAGAAACGGGTCAATTCGTGGTTATATACTTATGATTTTGTATTTTTTTCAAAAACGCGCCATTTTGTGGGTTAACACTCACGCATTTTGCCAGATTTTTTTTGCAGAACCAAAAATTGATTTTTCTTGTCTATTAGCTTGAGGATATTGTATTATAATATAACAGAACAGAAACGGGTCAATTCGTGGTTATATACTTATGATTTTGTATTTTTTTCAAAAACGCGCCATTTTGTGGGTTAACACTCACGCATTTTGCCAGATTTTTTTGCAGAACCAAAAATTGATTTTTCTGGTCTATTAGCTAGAGGATATGGTATTATGATATACCAGAATGAAAACGGGTCAATTCGTGGTTATATACTTATGATTTTGTATTTTTTCAAAAACGCGCCATTTTGTGGGTTAACACTCACGCATTTTGCCAGATTTTTTTGCAGAACCAAAAATTGTTTTTCTTGTCTATTAGCTTGAGGATATGGTATTATAGTATACCAGAACAGAAACGGGTCAATTCGTGGTTATATACTTATGATTTTGTATTTTTTTCAAAAACGTGCCATTTTGTGGGTTAACACTCACGCATTTTGCCAGATTTTTTTGCAGAACCAAAAATTGATTTTTCTTGTCTATTAGCTTGAGGATATTGTATTATAATATAACAGAACAGAAACGGGTCAATTCGTGGTTATATACTTATAATTTTGTATTTTTTTCAAAAATGCGACATTTTGTGGATTAACACTCACGCATTTTTCCAGATTTTTTTGCAGAACTAAAAATGTATTTTTCTTGTCCATTAGCTTGAGGATATGGTATTACGATATACCAGAACGAAAACAGGTCAATTCGTGGTTATATACTTATGATTTTGTATTTTTTCAAAAACGCGCCATTTTGTGGGTTAACACTCACGCATTTTGCCATATTTTTTTGCAGAACCAAAAATTGATTTTTCTTGTCTATTAGCTTGAGGATATAGTATTATAATATACCAGAACAGAAACGGGTCAATTCGTGGTTATATACTTATGATTTTGTATTTTTTTCAAAAACGCGCCATTTTGTGGGTTAACATTCACGCATTTTACCAGATTTTTTTGCAGAACCAAAAATTGATTGTTCTTGTCTATTAGCTTGAGGATATTGTATTATAATATAACAGAACAGAAACGGGTCAATTTGTGGTTATATACTTATAATTTTGTATTTTTTTCAAACATGCGACATTTTGTGGATTAACACTCACGCATTTTTCCAGATTTTTTTGCAGAACTAAAAATGTATTTTTCTTGTCCATTAGCTTGAGGATATTGTATTACGATATACCAGAACGAAAACAGGTCAATTCGTGGTTATATACTTATGATTTTGTATTTTTTCAAAAACGCGCCATTTTGTGGGTTAACACTCACGCATTTTGCCATATTTTTTTGCAGAACCAAAAATTGATTTTTCTTGTCTATTAGCTTGAGGATATGGTATTATAATATACCAGAACAGAAACGGGTCAATTCGTGGTTATATACTTATGATTTTGTATTTTTTTCAAAAACGCGCCATTTTGTGGGTTAACATTCACGCATTTTACCAGATTTTTTTGCAGAACCAAAAATTGATTTTTCTTGTCTATTAGCTTGAGGATATTGTATTATAATATAACCGAATAGAAACGGGTCAATTCGTGGTTATATACTTATGATTTTGTATTTTTTTCAAAAACGCGCCATTTTGTGGGTTAACACTCACGCATTTTGCCAGATTTTTTTTGCAGAACCAAAAATTGATTTTTCTTGTCTATTAGCTTGAGGATATTGTATTATAATATAACAGAACAGAAACGGGTCAATTCGTGGTTATATACTTATGATTTTGTATTTTTTTCAAAAACGCGCCATTTTATGGGTTAACACTCACGCATTTTGCCAGATTTTTTTGCAGAACCAAAAATTGATTTTTCTGGTCTATTAGCTAGAGGATATGGTATTATGATATACGAGAATGAAAACGGGTCAATTCGTGGTTATATACTTATGATTTTGTATTTTTTCAAAAACGCGCCATTTTATGGGTTAACACTCACGCATTTTGCCATATTTTTTTGCAGAACCAAAAATTGATTTTTCTTGTCTATTAGCTTGAGGATATGGTATTATAATATACCAGAACAGAAACGGGTCAATTCGTGGTTATATACTTATGATTTTGTATTTTTTTCCAAAACGCGCCATTTTGTGGGTTAACATTCACGCATTTTACCAGATTTTTTTGCAGAACCAAAAATTGATTTTTCTTGTCTATTAGCTTGAGGATATTGTATTATAATATAACCGAATAGAAACGGGTCAATTCGTGGTTATATACTTATGATTTTGTATTTTTTTCAAAAACACGCCATTTTGTGGGTTAACACTCACGCATTTTGCCAGATTTTTTTTGCAGAACCAAAAATTGATTTTTCTGGTCTATTAGCTAGAGGATATGGTATTATGATATACGAGAATGAAAACGGGTCAATTCGTGGTTATATACTTATGATTTTGTATTTTTTCAAAAACGCGCCATTTTGTGGGTTAACACTCACGCATTTTGCCATATTTTTTTGCAGAACCAAAAATTGATTTTTCTTGTCTATTAGCTTGAGGATATGGTATTATAATATACCAGAACAGAAACGGGTCAATTCGTGGTTATATACTTATGATTTTGTATTTTTTCCAAAAACGCGCCATTTTGTGGGTTAACATTCACGCATTTTACAAGATTTTTTTGTAGAACCAAAAATTGATTTTTCTTGTCTATTAGCTTGAGGATATTGTATTATAATATAACCGAATAGAAACGGGTCAATTCGTGGTTATATACTTATGATTTTGTATTTTTTTCAAAAACACGCCATTTTGTGGGTTAACACTCACGCATTTTGCCAGATTTTTTTTGCAGAACCAAAAATTGATTTTTCTTGTCTATTAGCTTGAGGATATTGTATTATAATATAACAGAACAGAAACGGGTCAATTCGTGGTTATATACTTATGATTTTGTATTTTTTTCAAAAACGCGCCATTTTGTGGGTTAACACTCACGCATTTTGCCAGATTTTTTTGCAGAACCAAAAATTGATTTTTCTGGTCTATTAGCTAGAGGATATGGTATTATGATATACCAGAATGAAAACGGGTCAATTCGTGGTTATATACTTATGATTTTGTATTTTTTCAAAAACGCGCCATTTTGTGGGTTAACACTCACGCATTTTGCCAGATTTTTTTGCAGAACCAAAAATTGTTTTTCTTGTCTATTAGCTTGAGGATATGGTATTATAGTATACCAGAACAGAAACGGGTCAATTCGTGGTTATATACTTATGATTTTGTATTTTTTTCAAAAACGCGCCATTTTGTGGTTAACACTCACGCATTTTGCCAGATTTTTTTGCAGAACCAAAAATTGATTTTTCTTGTCTATTAGCTTGAGGATATTGTATTATAATATAACAGAACAGAAACGGGTCAATTTGTGGTTATATACTTATAATTTTGTATTTTTTTCAAACATGCGACATTTTGTGGATTAACACTCACGCATTTTTCCAGATTTTTTTGCAGAACTAAAAATGTATTTTTCTTGTCCATTAGCTTGAGGATATGGTATTACGATATACCAGAACGAAAACAGGTCAATTCGTGGTTATATACTTATGATTTTGTATTTTTTCAAAAACGCGCCATTTTGTGGGTTAACACTCACGCATTTTGCCATATTTTTTTGCAGAACCAAAAATTGATTTTTCTTGTCTATTAGCTTGAGGATATTGTATTATAATATACCAGAACAGAAACGGGTCAATTCGTGGTTATATACTTATGATTTTGTATTTTTTCAAAAACGCGCCATTTTGTGGGTTAACACTCACGCATTTTGCCATATTTTTTTGCAGAACCAAAAATTGATTTTTCTTGTCTATTAGCTTGAGGATATTGTATTATAATATAACCGAATAGAAACGGGTCAATTCGTGGTTATATACTTATGATTTTGTATTTTTTTCAAAAACGCGCCATTTTGTGGGTTAACACTCACGCATTTTGCCAGATTTTTTTTGCAGAACCAAAAGTTGATTTTTCTTGTCTATTAGCTTGAGGATATTGTATTATAATATAACAGAACATAAACGGGTCAATTCGTGGTTATATACTTATGATTTTGTATTTTTTTCAAAAACGCGCCATTTTATGGGTTAACACTCACGCATTTTGCCAGATTTTTTTGCAGAACCAAAAATTGATTTTTTCTGGTCTATTAGCTAGAGGATATGGTATTATGATATACAAGAATGAAAACGGGTCAATTCGTGGTTATATACTTATGATTTTGTATTTTTTCAAAAACGCGCCATTTTGTGGGTTAACACTCACGCATTTTGCCATATTTTTTTGCAGAACCAAAAATTGATTTTTCTTGTCTATTAGCTTGAGGATATGGTATTATAATATACCAGAACAGAAACGGGTCAATTCGTGGTTATATACTTATGATTTTGTATTTTTTTCAAAAACGCGCCATTTTGTGGGTTAACATTCACGCATTTTACCAGATTTTTTTGCAGAACCAAAAATTGATTTTTCTTGTCTATTAGCTTGAGGATATTGTATTATAATATAACCGAATAGAAACGGGTCAATTCGTGGTTATATACTTATGATTTTGTATTTTTTTCAAAAACACGCCATTTTGTGGGTTAACACTCACGCATTTTGCCAGATTTTTTTTGCAGAACCAAAAAATTGATTTTTCTTGTCTATTAGCTTGAGGATATTGTATTATAATATAACAGAACAGAAACGGGTCAATTCGTGGTTATATACTTATGATTTTGTATTTTTTTCAAAAACGCGCCATTTTGTGGGTTAACACTCACGCATTTTGCCAGATTTTTTTGCAGAACCAAAAATTGATTTTTCTGGTCTATTAGCTAGAGGATATGGTATTATGACATACCAGAATGAAAACGGGTCAATTCGTGGTTATATACTTATGATTTTGTATTTTTTTCAAAAACGCGCCATTTTGTGGGTTAACACTCACGCATTTTGCCAGATTTTTTTGCAGAACCAAAAATTGTTTTTCTTGTCTATTAGCTTGAGGATATGGTATTATAGTATACCAGAACAGAAACTGGTCAATTCGTGGTTATATACTTATGATTTTGTATTTTTTTCAAAAACGCGCCATTTTGTGGTTAACACTCACGCATTTTGCCAGATTTTTTTGCAGAACCAAAAATTGATTTTTCTTGTCTATTAGCTTGAGGATATTGTATTATAATATAACAGAACAGAAACGGGTCAATTTGTGGTTATATACTTATAATTTTGTATTTTTTTCAAACATGCGACATTTTGTGGATTAACACTCACGCATTTTTCCAGATTTTTTTGCAGAACTAAAAATGTATTTTTCTTGTCCATTAGCTTGAGGATATGGTATTACGATATACCAGAACGAAAACAGGTCAATTCGTGGTTATATACTTATGATTTTGTATTTTTTCAAAAACGCGCCATTTTGTGGGTTAACACTCACGCATTTTGCCATATTTTTTTGCAGAACCAAAAATTGATTTTTCTTGTCTATTAGCTTGAGGATATGGTATTATAATATACCAGAACAGAAACGGGTCAATTCGTGGTTATATACTTATGATTTTGTATTTTTTTCAAAAACGCGCCATTTTGTGGGTTAACATTCACGCATTTTACCAGATTTTTTTGCAGAACCAAAAATTGATTTTTCTTGCCTATTAGCTTGAGGATATTGTATTATAATATAACCAAATAGAAACGGGTCAATTCGTGGTTATATACTTATGATTTTGTATTTTTTTCAAAAACGCGCCATTTTGTGGGTTAACACTCACGCATTTTGCCAGATTTTTTTTGCAGAACCAAAAGTTGATTTTTCTTGTCTATTAGCTTGAGGATATTGTATTATAATATAACAGAACAGAAACGGGTCAATTCGTGGTTATATACTTATGATTTTGTATTTTTTTCAAAAACGCGCCATTTTATGGGTTAACACTCACGCATTTTGCCAGATTTTTTTGCAGAACCAAAAATTGATTTTTCTGGTCTATTAGCTAGAGGATATGGTATTATGATATACGAGAATGAAAACGGGTCAATTCGTGGTTATATACTTATGATTTTGTATTTTTTCAAAAACGCGCCATTTTGTGGGTTAACACTCACGCATTTTGCCATATTTTTTTGCAGAACCAAAAATTGATTTTTCTTGTCTATTAGCTTGAGGATATGGTATTAAATATACCAGAACAGAAACGGGTCAATTCGTGGTTATATACTTATGATTTTGTATTTTTTTCAAAAACGCGCCATTTTGTGGGTTAACATTCACGCATTTTACCAGATTTTTTTGCAGAACCAAAAATTGATTTTTCTTGTCTATTAGCTTGAGGATATTGTATTATAATATAACCGAATAGAAACGGGTCAATTCGTGGTTATATACTTATGATTTTGTATTTTTTTCAAAAACACGCCATTTTGTGGGTTAACACTCACGCATTTTGCCAGATTTTTTTTGCAGAACCAAAAATTGATTTTTCTTGTCTATTAGCTTGAGGATATTGTATTATAATATAACAGAACAGAAACGGGTCAATTCGTGGTTATATACTTATGATTTTGTATTTTTTTCAAAAACGCGCCATTTTGTGGGTTAACACTCACGCATTTTGCCAGATTTTTTTGCAGAACCAAAAATTGATTTTTCTGGTCTATTAGCTAGAGGATATGGTATTATGATATACCAGAATGAAAACGGGTCAATTCGTGGTTATATACTTATGATTTTGTATTTTTTCAAAAACGCGCCATTTTGTGGGTTAACACTCACGCATTTTGCCAGATTTTTTTGCAGAACCAAAAATTGTTTTTCTTGTCTATTAGCTTGAGGATATGGTATTATAGTATACCAGAACAGAAACGGGTCAATTCGTGGTTATATACTTATGATTTTGTATTTTTTTCAAAAACGCGCCATTTTGTGGTTAACACTCACGCATTTTGCCAGATTTTTTTGCAGAACCAAAAATTGATTTTTCTTGTCTATTAGCTTGAGGATATTGTATTATAATATAACAGAACAGAAACGGGTCAATTTGTGGTTATATACTTATAATTTTGTATTTTTTTCAAACATGCGACATTTTGTGGATTAACACTCACGCATTTTTCCAGATTTTTTTGCAGAACTAAAAATGTATTTTTCTTGTCCATTAGCTTGAGGATATGGTATTACGATATACCAGAACGAAAACAGGTCAATTCGTGGTTATATACTTATGATTTTGTATTTTTCAAAAACGCGTCATTTTGTGGGTTAACACTCACGCATTTTGCCATATTTTTTTGCAGAACCAAAAATTGATTTTTCTTGTCTATTAGCTTGAGGATATGGTATTATAATATACCAGAACAGAAACGGGTCAATTCGTGGTTATATACTTATGATTTTGTATTTTTTTCAAAAACGCGCCATTTTGTGGGTTAACATTCACGCATTTTACCAGATTTTTTTGCAGAACCAAAAATTGATTTTTCTTGTCTATTAGCTTGAGGATATTGTATTATAATATAACCGAATAGAAACTGGTCAATTCGTGGTTATATACTTATGATTTTGTATTTTTTTCAAAAACGCTCCATTTTGTGGGTTAACACTCACGCATTTTGCCAGATTTTTTTTGCAGAACCAAAAGTTGATTTTTCTTGTCTATTAGCTTGAGGATATTGTATTATAATATAACAGAACAGAAACGGGTCAATTCGTGGTTATATACTTATGATTTTGTATTTTTTTCAAAAACGCGCCATTTTATGGGTTAACAACACTCACGCATTTTGCCAGATTTTTTTGCAGAACCAAAAATTGATTTTTCTGGTCTATTAGCTAGAGGATATGGTATTATGATATACGAGAATGAAAACGGGTCAATTCGTGGTTATATACTTATGATTTTGTATTTTTTCAAAAACGCGTCATTTTGTGGGTTAACACTCACGCATTTTGCCATATTTTTTTGCAGAACCAAAAATTGATTTTTCTTGTCTATTAGCTTGAGGATATGGTATTATAATATACCAGAACAGAAACGGGTCAATTCGTGGTTATATACTTATGATTTTGTATTTTTTTCAAAAACGCGCCATTTTGTGGGTTAACATTCACGCATTTTACCAGATTTTTTTGCAGAACCAAAAATTGATTTTTCTTGTCTATTAGCTTGAGGATATTGTATTATAATATAACCGAATAGAAACGGGTCAATTCGTGGTTATATACTTATGATTTTGTATTTTTTTCAAAAACACGCCATTTTGTGGGTTAACACTCACGCATTTTGCCAGATTTTTTTTGCAGAACCAAAAATTGATTTTTCTTGTCTATTAGCTTGAGGATATTGTATTATAATATAACAGAACAGAAACGGGTCAATTCGTGGTTATATACTTATGATTTTGTATTTTTTTCAAAAACGCGTCATTTTGTGGGTTAACACTCACGCATTTTGCAATATTTTTTTGCAGAACCAAAAATTGATTTTTCTTGTCTATTAGCTTGAGGATATGGTATTATAATATACCAGAACAGAAACAGGTCAATTCGTGGTTATATACTTATGATTTTGTATTTTTTTCAAAAACGCGCCATTTTGTGGGTTAACATTCACGCATTTTACCAGATTTTTTTGCAGAACCAAAAATTGATTTTTCTTGTCTATTAGCTTGAGGATATTTTATTATGATACACCAGAATGAAAACGGGTCAATTCGTGGTAATATACTTATGATTTTGTATTTTTTCAAAAACGCGTCATTTTGTGGGTTAACACTCACGCATTTTGCCAGATTTTTTTGCAGAACCAAAAATTATTTTTCTTGTCTATTAGCTTGAGGATATGGTATTATAGTATATCAGAACAGAAACGGGTCAATTCGTGGTTATATACTTATGATTTTGTATTTTTTTCAAAAACGCGCCATTTTGTGGGTTAACACTCACGCATTTTGCCAGATTTTTTTGCAGAACCAAAAATTGATTTTTCTGGTCTATTAGCTAGAGGATATGGTATTATGATATACCAGAATGAAAACGGGTCAATTCGTGGTTATATACTTATGATTTTGTATTTTTTCAAAAACGCGCCATTTTGTGGGTTAACACTCACGCATTTTGCCAGATTTTTTTGCAGAACCAAAAATTGTTTTTCTTGTCTATTAGCTTGAGGATATGGTATTATAGTATACCAGAACAGAAACGGGTCAATTCGTGGTTATATACTTATGATTTTGTATTTTTTTCAAAAACGCGCCATTTTGTGGGTTAACACTCACGCATTTTGCCAGATTTTTTTGCAGAACCAAAAATTGATTTTTCTTGTCTATTAGCTTGAGGATATTGTATTATAATATAACAGAACATAAACGGGTCAATTTGTGGTTATATACTTATAAATTTGTATTTTTTTCAAACATGCGACATTTTGTGGATTAACACTCACGCATTTTTCTAGATTTTTTTGCAGATCTAAAAATGTATTTTTCTTGTCCATTAGCTTGAGGATATGGTATTACGATATAGCGGAACGAAAACAGGTCAATTCGTGGTTATATACTTATGATTTTGTATTTTTTCAAAAACGCGCCATTTTGTGGGTTAACAACACTCACGTATTTTGCCATATTTTTTTGCAGAACCAAAAATTGATTTTTCTTGTCTATTAGCTTGAGGATATTGTATTATAATATAACAGAACAGAAACGGGTCAATTCGTGGTTATATACTTATGATTTTGTATTTTTTTCAAAAACGCGCCATTTTGTGGGTTAACACTCACGCATTTTGCCAGATTTTTTTGCAAAACCAAAAATTGATTTTTCTGGTCTATTAGCTAGAGGATATGGTATTATGATATACGAGAATGAAAACGGGTCAATTCGTGGTTATATACTTATGATTTTGTATTTTTTTCAAAAACGCGCCATTTTGTGGGTTAACACTCACGCATTTTGCCATATTTTTTTGCAGAACCAAAAATTGATTTTTCTTGTCTATTAGCTTGAGGATATGGTATTATAATATACCAGAACAGAAACGGGTCAATTCGTGGTTATATACTTATGATTTTGTATTTTTTTCAAAAACGCGCCATTTTGTGGGTTAACATTCACGCATTTTACCAGATTTTTTTGCAGAACCAAAAATTGATTTTTCTTGTCTATTAGCTTGAGGATATTGTATTATAATATAATCGAATAGAAACGGGTCAATTCGTGGTTATATACTTATGATTTTGTATTTTTTTCAAAAACGCGCCATTTTGTGGGTTAACACTCACGCATTTTGCCAGATTTTTTTTGCCGAACCAAAAATTGATTTTTCTTGTCTATTAGCTTGAGGATATTGTATTATAATATAACAGAACAGAAACGGGTCAATTCGTGGTTATATACTTATGATTTTGTATTTTTTTCAAAAACGCGCCATTTTGTGGGTTAACACTCACGCATTTTGCCAGATTTTTTTGCAGAACCAAAAATTGATTTTTCTGGTCTATTAGCTAGAGGATATGGTATTATGATATACCAGAATGAAAACGGGTCAATTCGTGGTTATATACTTATGATTTTGTATTTTTTCAAAAACGCGCCATTTTGTGGGTTAACACTCACGCATTTTGCCAGATTTTTTTGCAGAACCAAAAATTGTTTTTCTTGTCTATTAGCTTGAGGATATGGTATTATAGTATACCAGAACAGAAACGGGTCAATTCGTGGTTATATACTTATGATTTTGTATTTTTTTCAAAAACGCGCCATTTTGTGGGTTAACACTCACGCATTTTGCCAGATTTTTTTGCAGAACCAAAAATTGATTTTTCTTGTCTATTAGCTTGAGGATATTGTATTACAATATAACAGAACAGAAACGGGTCAATTTGTGGTTATATGCTTATAATTTTGTATTTTTTTCAAACATGCGACATTTTGTGGATTAACACTCACGCATTTTTCCAGATTTTTTTGCAGAACTAAAAATGTATTTTTCTTGTCCATTAGCTTGAGGATATGGTATTACGATATACCAGAACGAAAACAGGTCAATTCGTGGTTATATACTTATGATTTTGTATTTTTTTCAAAAACGCGCCATTTTGTGGGTTAACACTCACGCATTTTGCAATATTTTTTTGCAGAACCAAAAATTGATTTTTCTTGTCTATTAGCTTGAGGATATGGTATTATAATATACCAGAACAGAAACAGGTCAATTCGTGGTTATATACTTATGATTTTGTATTTTTTTCAAAAACGCGCCATTTTGTGGGTTAACATTCACGCATTTTACCAGATTTTTTTGCAGAACCAAAAATTGATTTTTCTTGTCTATTAGCTTGAGGATATTGTATTATGATACACCAGAATGAAAACGGGTCAATTCGTGGTAATATACTTATGATTTTGTATTTTTTTCAAAAACGCGCCATTTTGTGGGTTAACACTCACGCATTTTGCCAGATTTTTTTGCAGAACCAAAAATTATTTTTCTTGTCTATTAGCTTGAGGATATGGTATTATAGTATATCAGAACAGAAACGGGTCAATTCGTGGTTATATACTTATGATTTTGTATTTTTTTCAAAAACGCGCCATTTTGTGGGTTAACACTCACGCATTTTGCCAGATTTTTTTGCAGAACCAAAAATTGATTTTTCTGGTCTATTAGCTAGAGGATATGGTATTATGATATACCAGAATGAAAACGGGTCAATTCGTGGTTAGATACTTATGATTTTGTATTTTTTCAAAAACGCGCCATTTTGTGGGTTAACACTCACGCATTTTGCCAGATTTTTTTGCAGAACCAAAAATTGTTTTTCTTGTCTATTAGCTTGAGGATATGGTATTATAGTATACCAGAACAGAAACGGGTCAATTCGTGGTTATATACTTATGATTTTGTATTTTTTTCAAAAACGCGCCATTTTGTGGGTTAACATTCACGCATTTTACCAGATTTTTTTGCAGAACCAAAAATTGATTTTTCTTGTCTATTAGCTTGAGGATATTGTATTATAATATAACCGAATAGAAACGGGTCAATTCGTGGTTATATACTTATGATTTTGTATTTTTTTCAAAAACGCGCCATTTTGTGGGTTAACACTCACGCATTTTGCCAGATTTTTTTGCCGAACCAAAAATTGATTTTTCTTGTCTATTAGCTTGAGGATATTGTATTATAATATAACAGAACAGAAACGGGTCAATTCGTGGTTATATACTTATGATTTTGTATTTTTTTCAAAAACGCGCCATTTTGTGGGTTAACACTCACGCATTTTGCCAGATTTTTTTGCAGAACCAAAAATTGATTTTTCTGGTCTATTAGCTAGAGGATATGGTATTATGATATACCAGAATAAAAACGGGTCAATTCGTGGTTATATACTTATGATTTTGTATTTTTTCAAAAACGCGCCATTTTGTGGGTTAACACTCACGCATTTTGCCAGATTTTTTTGCAGAACCAAAAATTGATTTTTCTGGTCTATTAGCTAGAGGATATGGTATTATGATATACCAGAATGAAAACGGGTCAATTCGTGGTTATATACTTATGATTTTGTATTTTTTCAAAAACGCGCCATTTTGTGGGTTAACACTCACGCATTTTGCCAGATTTTTTTGCAGAACCAAAAATTGTTTTTCTTGTCTATTAGCTTGAGGATATGGTATTATAGTATACCAGAACAGAAACGGGTCAATTCGTGGTTATATACTTATGATTTTGTATTTTTTTCAAAAACGCGCCATTTTGTGGGTTAACACTCACGCATTTTGCCAGATTTTTTTGCAGAACCAAAAATTGATTTTTCTTGTCTATTAGCTTGAGGATATTGTATTACAATATAACAGAACAGAAACGGGTCAATTTGTGGTTATATGCTTATAATTTTGTATTTTTTTCAAAAACGCGACATTTTGTGGGTTAACACTCACGCATTTTGCCAGATTTTTTTGCAGAACCAAAAATTGATTTTTCTTGTCTATTAGCTTGAGGATATGGTATTATAGTATACCAGAACAGAAACGGGTCAATTCGTGGTTATATACTTATGATTTTGTATTTTTTTCAAAAACGCGCCATTTTGTGGGTTAACACTCACGCATTTTGCCAGATTTTTTTGCAGAACCAAAAATTGATTTTTCTGGTCTATTAGCTAGAGGATATGGTATTATGATATACCAGAATGAAAACGGGTCAATTCGTGGTTATATACTTATGATTTTGTATTTTTTCAAAAACGCGCCATTTTGTGGGTTAACACTCACGCATTTTGCCAGATTTTTTTGCAGAACCAAAAATTGTTTTTCTTGTCTATTAGCTTGAGGATATGGTATTATAGTATACCAGAACAGAAACGGGTCAATTCGTGGTTATATACTTATGATTTTGTATTTTTTTTCAAAAACGCGCCATTTTGTGGGTTAACACTCACGCATTTTGCCAGATTTTTTTGCAGAACCAAAAATTGATTTTTCTTGTCTATTAGCTTGAGGATATTGTATTACAATATAACAGAACAGAAACGGGTCAATTTGTGGTTATATGCTTATAATTTTGTATTTTTTTCAAAAACGCGACATTTTGTGGGTTAACACTCACGCATTTTGCCAGATTTTTTTGCAGAACCAAAAATTGATTTTTCTTGTCTATTAGCTTGAGGATATTGTATTATAATATAACAGAACAGAAACGGTTCAATTTGTGGTTATATACTTATAATTTTGTATTTTTTTCAAACATGCGACATTTTGTGGATTAACACTCACGCATTTTTCTAGATTTTTTTGCAGATCTAAAAATGTAGTTTTCTTGTCCATTAGCTTGAGGATATGGTATTACGATATAGCAGAACGAAAACAGGTCAATTCGTGGTTATATACTTATGATTTTGTATTTTTTCAAAAACGCGCCATTTTGTGGGTTAACAACACTCACGTATTTTGCCATATTTTTTTGCAGAACCAAAAATTGATTTTTCTTGTCTATTAGCTTGAGGATATTGTATTATAATATAACAGAACAGAAACGGGTCAATTCGTGGTTATATACTTATGATTTTGTATTTTTTTCAAAAACGCGCCATTTTGTGGGTTAACACTCACGCATTTTGCCAGATTTTTTTGCAAAACCAAAAATTGATTTTTCTGGGCTATTAGCTAGAGGATATGGTATTACGATATAGCAGAACGAAAACAGGTCAATTCGTGGTTATATACTTATGATTTTGTATTTTTTCAAAAACGCGCCATTTTGTGGGTTAACAACACTCACGCATTTTGCCATATTTTTTTGCAGAACCAAAAATTGATTTTTCTTGTCTATTAGCTTGAGGATATTGTATTATAATATACCAGAACAGAAACGGGTCAATTCGTGGTTATATACTTATGATTTTGTATTTTTTTCAAAAACGCGCCATTTTGTGGGTTAACATTCACGCATTTTGCCAGATTTTTTTGCAAAACCAAAAATTGATTTTTCTGGGCTATTAGCTAGAGGATATGGTATTATGATATACGAGAATGAAAACGGGTCAATTCGTGGTTATATACTTATGATTTTGTATTTTTTCAAAAACGCGCCATTTTGTGGGTTAACACTCACGCATTTTGCCATATTTTTTTGCAGAACCAAAAAATTGATTTTTCTTGTCTATTAGCTTGAGGATATGGTATTATAATATACCAGAACAGAAACGGGTCAATTCGTGGTTATATACTTATGATTTTGTATTTTTTTCAAAAACGCGCCATTTTGTGGGTTAACACTCACGCATTTTACCAGATTTTTTTGCAGAACCAAAAATTGATTTTTCTTGTCTATTAGCTTGAGGATATTGTATTATAATATAACCGAATAGAAACGGGTCAATTCGTGGTTATATACTTATGATTTTGTATTTTTTTCAAAAACGCGCCATTTTGTGGGTTAACACTCACGCATTTTGCCAGATTTTTTTTGCAGAACCAAAAATTGATTTTTCTTGTCTATTAGCTTGAGGATATGGTATTATAATATAACAGAACAGAAACGGGTCAATTCGTGGTTATATACTTATGATTTTGTATTTTTTTCAAAAACGCGCCATTTTGTGGGTTAACACTCACGCATTTTGCCAGATTTTTTTGCAGAACCAAAAATTGATTTTTCTGGTCTATTAGCTAGAGGATATGGTATTATGATATACCAGAATGAAAACGGGTCAATTCGTGGTTATATACTTATGATTTTGTATTTTTTCAAAAACGCGACATTTTGTGGGTTAACACTCACGCATTTTGCCATATTTTTTTGCAGAACCAAAAATTGTTTTTCTTGTCTATTAGCTTGAGGATATGGTATTATAGTATACCAGAACAGAAACGGGTCAATTCGTGGTTATATACTTATGATTTTGTATTTTTTTCAAAAACGCGCCATTTTGTGGGTTAACACTCACGCATTTTGCCAGATTTTTTTGCAGAACCAAAAATTGATTTTTCTTGTCTATTAGCTTGAGGATATTGTATTACAATATAACAGAACAGAAACGGGTCAATTTGTGGTTATATGCTTATAATTTTGTATTTTTTTCAAAAACGCGACATTTTGTGGGTTAACACTCACGCATTTTGCCAGATTTTTTTCCAGAACCAAAAATTGATTTTTCTTGTCTATTAGCTTGAGGATATTGTATTATAATATAACAGAACAGAAACGGTTCAATTTGTGGTTATATACTTATGATTTTGTATTTTTTTCAAACATGCGACATTTTGTGGATTAACACTCACGCATTTTTCTAGATTTTTTTGCAGATCTAAAAATGTATTTTTCTTGTCCATTAGCTTGAGGATATGGTATTACGATATAGCAGAACGAAAACAGGTCAATTCGTGGTTATATACTTATGATTTTGTATTTTTTCAAAAACGCGCCATTTTGTGGGTTAACAACACTCACGTATTTTGCCATATTTTTTTGCAGAACCAAAAATTGATTTTTCTTGTCTATTAGCTTGAGGATATTGTATTATAATATAACAGAACAGAAACGGGTCAATTCGTGGTTATATACTTATGATTTTGTATTTTTTTCAAAAACGCGCCATTTTGTGGGTTAACACTCACGCATTTTGCCAGATTTTTTTGCAAAACCAAAAATTGATTTTTCTGGTCTATTAGCTAGAGGATATGGTATTATGATATACGAGAATGAAAACGGGTCAATTCGTGGTTATATACTTATGATTTTGTATTTTTTCAAAAACGCGCCATTTTGTGGGTTAACACTCACGCATTTTGCCATATTTTTTTGCAGAACCAAAAAATTGATTTTTCTTGTCTATTAGCTTGAGGATATGGTATTATAATATACCAGAACAGAAACGGGTCAATTCGTGGTTATATACTTATGATTTTGTATTTTTTTCAAAAACGCGCCATTTTGTGGGTTAACATTCACGCATTTTACCAGATTTTTTTGCAGAACCAAAAATTGATTTTTCTTGTCTATTAGCTTGAGGATATTGTATTATAATATAACCGAATAGAAACGGGTCAATTCGTGGTTATATACTTATGATTTTGTATTTTTTTCAAAAACGCGCCATTTTGTGGGTTAACACTCACGCATTTTGCCAGATTTTTTTTGCAGAACCAAAAATTGATTTTTCTTGTCTATTAGCTTGAGGATATTGTATTATAATATAACAGAACAGAAACGGGTCAATTCGTGGTTATATACTTATGATTTTGTATTTTTTTCAAAAACGCGCCATTTTGTGGGTTAACACTCACGCATTTTGCCAGATTTTTTTGCAGAACCAAAAATTGATTTTTCTGGTCTATTAGCTAGAGGATATAGTATTATGATATACCAGAATGAAAACGGGTCAATTCGTGGTTATATACTTATGATTTTGTATTTTTTCAAAAACGCGCCATTTTGTGGGTTAACACTCACGCATTTTGCCAGATTTTTTTGCAGAACCAAAAAATTTTTTTCTTGTCTATTAGCTTGAGGATATGGTATTATAGTATACCAGAACAGAAACGGGTCAATTCGTGGTTATATACTTATGATTTTGTATTTTTTTCAAAAACGCGCCATTTTGTGGGTTAACACTCACGCATTTTGCCAGATTTTTTTGCAGAACCAAAAATTGATTTTTCTTGTCTATTAGCTTGAGGATATTGTATTACAATATAACAGAACAGAAACGGGTCAATTTGTGGTTATATGCTTATAATTTTGTATTTTTTTCAAACATGCGACATTTTGTGGATTAACACTCACGCATTTTTCCAGATTTTTTTGCAGAACTAAAAATGTATTTTTCTTGTCCATTAGCTTGAGGATATGGTATTACGATATACCAGAACGAAAACAGGTCAATTCGTGGTTATATACTTATGATTTTGTATTTTTTTCAAAAACGCGCCATTTTGTGGGTTAACACTCACGCATTTTGCCATATTTTTTTGCAGAACCAAAAATTGATTTTTCTTGTCTATTAGCTTGAGGATATGGTATTATAATATACCAGAACAGAAACGGGTCAATTCGTGGTTATATACTTATGATTTTGTATTTTTTTCAAAAACGCGCCATTTTGTGGGTTAACATTCACGCATTTTACCAGATTTTTTTGCAGAACCAAAAATTGATTTTTCTTGTCTATTAGCTTGAGGATATTGTATTATAATATAACCGAATAGAAACGGGTCAATTCGTGGTTATATACTTATGATTTTGTATTTTTTTCAAAAACGCGCCATTTTGTGGGTTAACACTCACGCATTTTGCCAGATTTTTTTTGCAGAACCAAAAATTGATTTTTCTTGTCTATTAGCTTGAGGATATTGTATTATAATATAACAGAACAGAAACGGGTCAATTCGTGGTTATATACTTATTATTTTGTATTTTTTTCAAAAACGCGCCATTTTGTGGGTTAACACTCACGCATTTTGCCAGATTTTTTTGCAGAACCAAAAATTGATTTTTCTGGTCTATTAGCTAGAGGATATGGTATTATGATATACCAGAATGAAAACGGGTCAATTCGTGGTTATATACTTATGATTTTGTATTTTTTCAAAAACGCGCCATTTTGTGGGTTAACACTCACGCATTTTGCCAGATTTTTTTGCAGAACCAAAAATTGTTTTTCTTGTCTATTAGCTTGAGGATATGGTATTATAGTATACCAGAACAGAAACGGGTCAATTCGTGGTTATATACTTATGATTTTGTATTTTTTTCAAAAACGCGCCATTTTGTGGGTTAACACTCACGCATTTTGCCAGATTTTTTTGCAGAACCAAAAATTGATTTTTCTTGTCTATTAGCTTGAGGATATTGTATTATAATATAACAGAACAGAAACGGGTCAATTCGTTGTTATATACTTATAATTTTGTATTTTTTTCAAACATGCGACATTTTGTGGATTAACACTCACGCATTTTTCTAGATTTTTTTGCAGATCTAAAAATGTATTTTTCTTGTCCATTAGCTTGAGGATATGGTATTACGATATACCAGAACGAAAACAGGTCAATTCGTGGTTATATACTTATGATTTTGTATTTTTTCAAAAACGCGCCATTTTGTGGGTTAACAACACTCACGTATTTTGCCATATTTTTTTGCAGAACCAAAAATTGATTTTTCTTGTCTATTAGCTTGAGGATATTGTATTATAATATAACAGAACAGAAACGGGTCAATTCGTGGTTATATACTTATGATTTTGTATTTTTTTCAAAAACGCGCCATTTTGTGGGTTAACACTCACGCATTTTGCCAGATTTTTTTGCAAAACCAAAAATTGATTTTTCTGGTCTATTAGCTAGAGGATATGGTATTATGATATACGAGAATGAAAACGGGTCAATTCGTGGTTATATACTTATGATTTTGTATTTTTTCAAAAACGCGCCATTTTGTGGGTTAACACTCACGCATTTTGCCATATTTTTTTGCAGAACCAAAAATTGATTTTTCTTGTTTATTAGGTTGAGGATATGGTATTATAATATACCAGAACAGAAACGGGTCAATTCGTGGTTATATACTTATGATTTTGTATTTTTTTCAAAAACGCGCCATTTTGTGGGTTAACATTCACGCATTTTACCAGATTTTTTTGCAGAACCAAAAATTGATTTTTTTTGTCTATTAGCTTGAGGATATTGTATTATAATATAACCGAATAGAAACGGGTCAATTCGTGGTTATATACTTATGATTTTGTATTTTTTTCAAAAACGCGCTATTTTGTAGGTTAACACTCACGCATTTTGCCAGATTTTTTTTGCAGAACCAAAAATTGATTTTTCTTGTCTATTAGCTTGAGGATATTGTATTATAATATAACAGATCAGAAACGGGTCAATTCGTGGTTATATACTTATGATTTTGTATTTTTTTCAAAAACGCGCCATTTTGTGGGTTAACACTCACGCATTTTGCCAGATTTTTTTGCAGAACCAAAAATTGATTTTTCTTGTCTATTAGCTAGAGGATATGGTATTATGATATACCAGAATGAAAACGGGTCAATTCGTGGTTATATACTTATGATTTTGTATTTTTTCAAAAACGCGCCATTTTGTGGGTTAACACTCACGCATTTTGCCAGATTTTTTTGCAGAACCAAAAATTGTTTTTCTTGTCTATTAGCTTGAGGATATGGTATTATAGTATACCAGAACAGAAACGGGTCAATTCGTGGTTATATACTTATGATTTTGTATTTTTTTCAAAAACGTGCCATTTTGTGGGTTAACACTCACGCAATTTGCCAGATTTTTTTGCAGAACCAAAAATTGATTTTTCTTGTCTATTAGCTTGAGGATATTGTATTACAATATAACAGAACAGAAACGGGTCAATTTGTGGTTATATGCTTATAATTTTGTATTTTTTTCAAACATGCGACATTTTGTGGATTAACACTCACGCATTTTTCCAGATTTTTTTGCAGAACTAAAAATGTATTTTTCTTGTCCATTAGCTTGAGGATATGGTATTACGATATACCAGAACGAAAACAGGTCAATTCGTGGTTATATACTTATGATTTTGTATTTTTTTCAAAAACGCGCCATTTTGTGGGTTAACACTCACGCATTTTGCCATATTTTTTTGCAGAACCAAAAATTGATTTTTCTTGTCTATTAGCTTGAGGATATGGTATTATAATATACCAAAACAGAAACAGGTCAATTCGTGGTTATATACTTATGATTTTGTATTTTTTTCAAAAACGCGCCATTTTGTGGGTTAACATTCACGCATTTTACCAGATTTTTTTGCAGAACCAAAAATTGATTTTTCTTGTCTATTAGCTTGAGGATATTGTATTATAATATAACCGAATAGAAACGGGTCAATTCGTGGTTATATACTTATGATTTTGTATTTTTTTCAAAAACGCGCCATTTTGTGGGTTAACACTCACGCATTTTGCCAGATTTTTTTTGCAGAACCAAAAATTGATTTTTCTTGTCTATTAGCTAGAGGATATGGTATTATGATATACCAGAATGAAAACGGGTCAATTCGTGGTTATATACTTATGATTTTGTATTTTTTCAAAAACGCGCCATTTTGTGGGTTAACACTCACGCATTTTGCCAGATTTTTTTGCAGAACCAAAAATTGTTTTTCTTGTCTATTAGCTTGAGGATATGGTATTATAGTATACCAGAACAGAAACGGGTCAATTCGTGGTTATATACTTATGATTTTGTATTTTTTTCAAAAACGCGCCATTTTGTGGGTTAACACTCACGCATTTTGCCAGATTTTTTTGCAGAACCAAAAATTGATTTTTCTTGTCTATTAGCTTGAGGATATTGTATTACAATATAACAAAACAGAAACGGGTCAATTTGTGGTTATATGCATATAATTTTGTATTTTTTTCAAACATGCGACATTTTGTGGATTAACACTCACGCATTTTTCCAGATTTTTTTGCAGAACTAAAAATGTATTTTTCTTGTCCATTAGCTTGAGGATATGGTATTACGATATACCAGAACGAAAACAGGTCAATTCGTGGTTATATACTTATGATTTTGTATTTTTT
Source organism: Nemophila menziesii (assembly GCA_029959085.1). NCBI lineage: Eukaryota > Viridiplantae > Streptophyta > Magnoliopsida > Boraginales > Hydrophyllaceae > Nemophila > Nemophila menziesii. Next base: position 21,377,744 of record JARWIR010000022.1, on the reverse strand, counting down.
TCAAAAACGCGCCATTTTGTGGGTTAACACTCACGCATTTTGCCATATTTTTTTGCAGAACCAAAAATTGATTTTTCTTGTCTATTAGCTTGAGGATATGGTATTATAATATACCAGAACAGAAACAGGTCAATTCGTGGTTATATACTTATGATTTTGTATTTTTTTCAAAAACGCGCCATTTTGTGGGTTAACATTCACGCATTTTACCAGATTTTTTTGCAGAACCAAAAATTGATTTTTCTTGTCTATTAGTTTGAGGATATTGTATTATAATATAACCGAATAGAAACGGGTCAATTCGTGGTTATATACTTATGATTTTGTATTTTTTTCAAAAACGCGCCATTTTGTGGGTTAACACTCACGCATTTTGCCAGATTTTTTTTGCAGAACCAAAAATTGATTTTTCTTGTCTATTAGCTTGAGGATATTGTATTATAATATAACAGAACAGAAACGGGTCAATTCGTGGTTATATACTTATGATTTTGTATTTTTTTCAAAAACGCGCCATTTTGTGGGTGTTACTCACGCATTTTGCCAGATTTTTTTGCAGAACCAAAAATTGATTTTTCTGGTCTATTAGCTAGAGGATATGGTATTATGATATACGAGAATGAAAACGGGTCAATTCGTGGTTATATACTTATGATTTTGTATTTTTTCAAAAACGCGCCATTTTGTGGGTTAACACTCACGCATTTCTCCATATTTTTTTGCAGAACCAAAAATAGATTTTTCTTGTCTATTAGCTTGAGGATATGGTATTATAATATACCAGAACAGAAACGGGTTAATTTGTGGTTATATACTTATGATTTTGTATTTTTTTCTAAAACGCGCCATTTTGTGGGTTAACATTCACGCATTTTACCAGATTTTTTTGCAGAACCAAAAATTGATTTTTCTTGTCTATTAGCTTGAGGATATTGTATTATAATATAACCGAATAGAAACGGGTCAATTCGTTGTTATATACTTATGATTTTGTATTTTTTTCAAAAACGCGCCATTTTGTGGGTTAACACTCACGCATTTTGCCAGATTTTTTTTGCAGAACCAAAAATTGATTTTTCTTGTCTATTAGCTTGAGGATATTGTATTATAATATAACAGAACAGAAACGGGTCAATTCGTGGTTATATACTTATGATTTTGTATTTTTTTCAAAAACGCGACATTTTGTGGGTTAATACTCACGCATTTTGCCAGATTTTTTTGCAGAACCAAAAATTGATTTTTCTGGTCTATTAGCTAGAGGATATGGTATTATGATATACCAGAATGAAAACGGGTCAATTCGTGGTTATATACTTATGATTTTGTATTTTTTCAAAAACGCGCCATTTTGTGGGTTAACACTCACGCATTTTGCCAGATTTTTTTGCAGAACCAAAAATTGTTTTTCTTGTCTATTAGCTTGAGGATATGGTATTATAGTATACCAGAACAGAAACGGGTCAATTCGTGGTTATATACTTATGATTTTGTATTTTTTTCAAAAATACGCCATTTTGTGGGTTAACACTCACGCATTTTGCCAGATTTTTTTGCAGAACCAAAAATTGATTTTTCTTGTCTATTAGCTTGAGGATATTGTATTATAATATAACAGAACAGAAACGGGTCAATTTGTGGTTATATACTTATAATTTTGTATTTTTTTCAAACATGCGACATTTTGTGGATTAACACTCACGCATTTTTCCAGATTTTTTTGCAGAACTAAAAATGTATTTTTCTTGTCCATTAGCTTGAGGATATGGTATTACGATATACCAGAACGAAAACAGGTCATTTCGTGGTTATATAATTATGATTTTGTATTTTTTCAAAAACGCGCCATTTTGTGGGTTAACACTCACGCATTTTGCCATATTTTTTTGCAGAACCAAAAATTGATTTTTTTTGTCTATTAGCTTGAGGATATTGTATTATAATATAACCGAATAGAAACGGGTCAATTCGTGGTTATATACTTATGATTTTGTATTTTTTTCAAAAACGCGCCATTTTGTGGGTTAACATTCACGCATTTTACCAGATTTTTTTGCAGAACCAAAAATTGATTTTTTTGTCTATTAGCTTGAGGATATTGTATTATAATATAACCGAATAGAAACGGGTCAATTCGTGGTTATATACTTATGATTTTGTATTTTTTTCAAAAACGCGCCATTTTGTGGGTTAACACTCACGCATTTTGCCAGATTTTTTTTGCAGAACCAAAAATTGATTTTTCTTGTCTATTAGCTTGAGGATATTGTATTATAATATAACAGATCAGAAACGGGTCAATTCGTGGTTATATACTTATGATTTTGTATTTTTTTCAAAAACGCGCCATTTTGTGGGTTAACACTCACGCATTTTGCCAGATTTTTTTGCAGAACCAAAAATTGATTTTTCTGGTCTATTAGCTAGAGGATATGGTATTATGATATACCAGAATGAAAACAGGTCAATTCGTGGTTATATACTTATGATTTTGTATTTTTTCAAAAACGCGCCATTTTGTGGGTTAACACTCACGCATTTTGCCAGATTTTTTTGCAGAACCAAAAATTTTTTTTCTTGTCTATTAGCTTGAGGATATGATATTATAGTATACCAGAACAGAAACGGGTCAATTCGTGGTTATATACTTATGATTTTGTATTTTTTTCAAAAACGCGCCATTTTGTGGGTTAACACTCACGCATTTTGCCAGATTTTTTTGCAGAACCAAAAATTGATTTTTCTTGTCTATTAGCTTGAGGATATTGTATTACAATATAACAGAACAGAAACGGGTCAATTTGGTGTTATATGCTTATAATTTTGTATTTTTTTCAAACATGCGACATTTTGTGGATTAACACTCACGTATTTTTCCAGATTTTTTTGCAGAACTAAAAATGTATTTTTCTTGTCCATTAGCTTGAGGATATGGTATTACGATATACCAGAACGAAAACAGGTCAATTCGTGGTTATATACTTATGATTTTGTATTTTTTTCAAAAACGCGCCATTTTGTGGGTTAACACTCACGCATTTTGCCAGATTTTTTTTGCAGAACCAAAAATTGATTTTTCTTGTCTATTAGCTTGAGGATATTGTATTATAATATAACAGAACAGAAACGGGTCAATTCGTGGTTATATACTTATGATTTTGTATTTTTTTCAAAAACGCGCCATTTTGTGGGTTAACACTCACGCATTTTGCCAGATTTTTTTGCAGAACCAAAAATTGATTTTTCTGGTCTATTAGCTAGAGGATATGGTATTATGATATACCAGAACAGAAACGGGTCAATTCGTGGTTATATACTTATGATTTTGTATTTTTTCAAAAACGCGCCATTTTGTGGGTTAACACTCACGCATTTTGCCAGATTTTTTTGCAGAACCAAAAATTGTTTTTCTTGTCTATTAGCTTGAGGATATGGTATTATAGTATACCAGAACAGAAACGGGTCAATTCGTGGTTATATACTTATGATTTTGTATTTTTTTCAAAAACGCGCCATTTTGTGGGTTAACACTCACGCATTTTGCCAGATTTTTTTGCAGAACCAAAAATTGTTTTTCTTGTCTATTAGCTTGAGGATATGATATTATAGTATACCAGAACAGAAACGGGTCAATTCGTGGTTATATACTTATGATTTTGTATTTTTTTCAAAAACGCGCCATTTTGTGGGTTAACACTCACGCATTTTGCCAGATTTTTTTGCAGAACCAAAAATTGATTTTTCTTGTCTATTAGCTTGAGGATATTGTATTACAATATAACAGAACAGAAACGGGTCAATTTGGTGTTATATGCTTATAATTTTGTATTTTTTTCAAACATGCGACATTTTGTGGATTAACACTCACGCATTTTTCCATATTTTTTTGCAGAACTAAAAATGTATTTTTCTTGTCCATTAGCTTGAGGATATGGTATTACGATATACCAGAACGAAAACAGGTCAATTCGTGGTTATATACTTATGATTTTGTATTTTTTTCAAAAACGCGCCATTTTGTGTGTTAACACTCACGCATTTTGCCAGATTTTTTTTGCAGAACCAAAAATTGATTTTTCTTGTCTATTAGCTTGAGGATATTGTATTATAATATAACAGAACAGAAACGGGTCAATTCGTGGTTATATACTTATGATTTTGTATTTTTTTCAAAAACGCGCCATTTTGTGGGTTAACACTCACGCATTTTGCCAGATTTTTTTGCAGAACCAAAAATTGATTTTTCTGGTCTATTAGCTAGAGGATATGGTATTATGATATACCAGAACAGAAACGGGTCAATTCGTGGTTATATACTTATGATTTTGTATTTTTTCAAAAACGCGCCATTTTGTGGGTTAACACTCACGCATTTTGCCAGATTTTTTTGCAGAACCAAAAATTGTTTTTCTTGTCTATTAGCTTGAGGATATGGTATTATAGTATACCAGAACAGAAACGGGTCAATTCGTGGTTATATACTTATGATTTTGTATTTTTTTCAAAAACGCGCCATTTTGTGGGTTAACACTCACGCATTTTGCCAGATTTTTTTGCAGAACCAAAAATGGATTTTTCTTGTCTATTAGCTTGAGGATATTGTATTACAATATAACAGAACAGAAACGGGTCAATTTGGTGTTATATGCTTATAATTTTGTATTTTTTTCAAACATGCGACATTTTGTGGATTAACACTCACGCATTTTTCCAGATTTTTTTGCAGAACTAAAAATGTATTTTTCTTGTCCATTAGCTTGAGGATATGGTATTACGATATACCAGAACGAAAATAGGTCAATTCGTGGTTATATACTTATGATTTTGTATTTTTTCAAAAACGCGCCATTTTGTGGGTTAACACTCACGCATTTTGCCATATTTTTTTGCAGAACCAAAAATTGATTTTTCTTGTCTATTAGCTTGAGGATATGGTATTATAATATACCAGAACAGAAACGGGTCAATTCGTGGTTATATACTTATGATTTTGTATTTTTTTCAAAAACGCGTCATTTTGTGGGTTAACATTCACGCATTTTACCAGATTTTTTTGCAGAACCAAAAATTGATTTTTCTTGTCTATTAGCTTGAGGATATTGTATTATAATATAACCGAATAGAAACGGGTCAATTCGTGGTTATATACTTATGATTTTGTATTTTTTTCAAAAACGCGCCATTTTGTGGGTTAACACTCACGCATTTTGCCAGATTTTTTTTGCAGAACCAAAAATTGATTTTTCTTGTCTATTAGCTTGAGGATATTGTATTATAATATAACAGAACAGAAACGGGTCAATTCGTGGTTATATACTTATGATTTTGTATTTTTTTCAAAAACGCGCCATTTTGTGGGTTAACACTCACGCATTTTGCCAGATTTTTTTGCAGAACCAAAAATTGATTTTTCTGGTCTATTAGCTAGAGGATATGGTATTATGATATACGAGAATGAAAACGGGTCAATTCGTGGTTATATACTTATGATTTTGTATTTTTTCAAAAACGCGCCATTTTGTGGGTTAAACTCACGCATTTTGCCAGATTTTTTTGCAGAACCAAAAATTGTTTTTCTTGTCTATTAGCTTGAGGATATGGTATTATAATATACCAGAACAGAAACGGGTCAATTCGTGGTTATATAATTATGATTTTGTATTTTTTTCAAAAACGCGCCATTTTGTGGGTTAACACTCACGCATTTTGCCAGATTTTTTTGCAGAACCAAAAATGGATTTTTCTTGTCTATTAGCTTGACGATATTGTATTATAATATAACAGAACAGAAACGGGTCAATTTGTGGTTATATACTTATGATTTTGTATTTTTTTCAAAAACGCGCCATTTTGTGGGTTAACACTCACGCATTTTGCCAGATTTTTTTGCAGAACCAAAAATGGATTTTTCTTGTCTATTAGCTTGACGATATTGTATTATAATATAACAGAACAGAAACGGGTCAATTCGTGGTTATATACTTATGATTTTGTATTTTTTTCAAAAACGCGCCATTTTGTGGGTTAACACTCACGCATTTTGCCATATTTTTTTGCAGAACCAAAAATTGATTTTTCTTGTCTATTAGCTTGAGGATATGGTATTATAATATACCAGAACAGAAACGGGTCAATTCGTGGTTATATACTTATGATTTTGTATTTTTTTCAAAAACGCGCCATTTTGTGGGTTAACATTCACGCATTTTACCAGATTTTTTTGCAGAACCAAAAATTGATTTTTCTTGTCTATTAGCTTGAGGATATTGTATTATAATATAACCGAATAGAAACGGGTCAATTCGTGGTTATATACTTATGATTTTGTATTTTTTTCAAAAACGCGCCATTTTGTGGGTTAACACTCACGCATTTTGCCAGATTTTTTTTGCAGAACCAAAAATTGATTTTTCTTGTCTATTAGCTTGAGGATATTGTATTATAATATAACAGAACAGAAACGGGTCAATTCGTGGTTATATACTTATGATTTTGTATTTTTTTCAAACATGCGACATTTTGTGGATTAACACTCACGCATTTTTCCAGCTTTTTTTGCAGATCTAAAAATGTATTTTTCTTGTCCATTAGCTTGAGGATATGGTATTACGATATACCAGAACGAAAACAGGTCAATTCGTGGTTATATACTTATGATTTTGTATTTTTTTTAAAAACGCGCCATTTTGTGGGTTAACACTCACGCATTTTGCCATATTTTTTTGCAGAACCAAAAATTGATTTTTCTTGTCTATTAGCTTGAGGATATGGTATTATAATATACCAGAACAGAAACGGGTCAATTCGTGGTTATATACTTATGATTTTGTATTTTTTTCAAAAACGCGCCATTTTGTGGGTTAACATTCACGCATTTTACCAGATTTTTTTGCAGAACCAAAAATTGATTTTTCTTGTCTATTAGCTTGAGGATATTGTATTATAATATAACCGAATAGAAACGGGTCAATTCGTGGTTATATACTTATGATTTTGTATTTTTTTCAAAAACGCGCCATTTTGTGGGTTAACACTCACGCATTTTGCCAGATTTTTTTTGCAGAACCAAAAATTGATTTTTCTTGTCTATTAGCTTGAGGATATTGTATTATAATATAACAGAACAGAAACGGGTCAATTCGTGGTTATATACTTATGATTTTGTATTTTTTTCAAAAACGCGCCATTTTGTGGGTTAACACTCACGCATTTTGCCAGATTTTTTTGCAGAACCAAAAATTGATTTTTCTGGTCTATTAGCTAGAGGATATGGTATTATGATATACGAGAATGAAAACGGGTCAATTCGTGGTTATATACTTATGATTTTGTATTTTTTCAAAAACGCGCCATTTTGTGGGTTAAACTCACGCATTTTGCCAGATTTTTTTGCAGAACCAAAAATTGTTTTTCTTGTCTATTAGCTTGAGGATATGGTATTATAATATACCAGAACAGAAACGGGTCAATTCGTGGTTATATAATTATGATTTTGTATTTTTTTCAAAAACGCGCCATTTTGTGGGTTAACACTCACGCATTTTGCCAGATTTTTTTGCAGAACCAAAAATGGATTTTTCTTGTCTATTAGCTTGAGGATATTGTATTATAATATAACAGAACAGAAACGGGTCAATTCGTGGTTATATACTTATAATTTTGTATTTTTTTCAAAAATGCGACATTTTGTGGATTAACACTCACGCATTTTTCCAGATTTTCTTGCAGAACTAAAAATGTATTTTTCTTGTCCATTAGCTTGAGGATATGGTATTACGATATAGCAGAACAAAAACAGGTCAATTCGTGGTTATATACTTATGATTTTGTATTTTTTCAAAAACGCGCCATTTTGTGGGTTAACACTCACGCATTTTGCCATATTTTTTTGCAGAACCAAAAATTGATTTTTCTTGTCTATTAGCTTGAGGATATGGTATTATAATATACCAGAACAGAAACGGGTCAATTCATGGTTATATACTTATGATTTTGTATTTTTTTCAAAAACGCGCCATTTTGTGGGTTAACATTCACGCATTTTACCAGATTTTTTTGCAGAACCAAAAATTGATTTTTCTTGTCTATTAGCTTGAGGATATTGTATTATAATATAACCGAATAGAAACGGGTCAATTCGTGGTTATATACTTATGATTTTGTATTTTTTCCAAAAACGCGCCATTTTGTGGGTTTAACACTCACGCATTTTGCCAGATTTTTTTTGCAGAACCAAAAATTGATTTTTCTTGTCTATTAGCTTGAGGATATTGTATTATAATATAACAGAACAGAAACGGGTCAATTCGTGGTTATATACTTATGATTTTGTATTTTTTTCAAAAACGCGCCATTTTGTGGGTTAACACTAACGCATTTTGCCAGATTTTTTTGCAGAACCAAAAATTGATTTTTCTTGTCTATTAGCTTGAGGATATGGTATTATAATATAACAGAACAAAAACGGGTCAATTCGTGGTTATATACTTATGATTTTGTATTTTTTTCAAAAACGAGCCATTTTGTGGGTTAACACTCACGCATTTTGCCAGATTTTTTTGCAGAACCAAAAATTGTTTTTTCTTGTCTATTAGGATATGGTATTATGATATACCAGAATGAAAACGGGTCAATTCGTGGTTATATACTTATGATTTTGCATTTTTTCAAAAACGCGCCATTTTGTGGGTAAACACTCACGCATTTTGCCAGATTTTTTTTCAGAACCAAAAATTGATTTTTCTTGTCTATTAGCTAGAGGATATGGTATTATGATATAACAGAACAAAAACGGGTCAATTCGTGGTTATATACTTATGATTTTGTATTTTTTTTAAAAACGCGCCATTTTGTGGGTTAACACTCACGCATTTTGCCAGATTTTTTTGCAGAACCAAAAATTTATTTTTCTTGTCTATCAGCTTGAAGATATTGTATTATAATATAACAGACCAGAAACGGGTCAATTCGTGGTTATATACTTATGATTTTGTATTTTTTCCAAAAACGCGCCATTTTGTGGGTTAACACTCACGCATTTTGCCAGATTTTTTTGCAGAACTAAAAATTGATTTTTCTTGTCTATTAGCTTGAGGATATGGTATTATAATATAACAGAACAGAAACGGGTCAATTCGTGGTTATATACTTATAATTTTGTATTTTTTTCAAAAACGCGCCATTTTGTGGGTTAACACTCACGCATTTTGCCAGATTTTTTTGCAGAACCAAAAATTGTTTTTTCTTGTCTATTCGCTAGAGGATATGGTATTATGATATACCAGAATGAAAACGGGTCAATTCGTGGTTATATACTTATGATTTTGTATTTTTTCAAAAACGCGCCATTTTGTGGGTAAACACTCACGCATTTTGCCAGATTTTTTTGCAGAACCAAAAATTGTTTTTTCTTGTCTATTAGCTAGAGGATATGGTATTATGATATACCAGAATGAAAACGGGTCAATTCGTGGTTATATACTTATGATTTTGTATTTTTTTTAAAAACGCGCCATTTTGTGGGTTAACACTCACGCATTTTGCCAGATTTTTTTGCAGAACCAAAAATTGATTTTTCTGGTCTATTGGCTAGAGGATATGGTATTATGATATACCAGAATGAAAACGGGTCAATTCGTGGTTATATACTTATGATTTTGTATTTTTTCAAAAACGCGCCATTTTGTGGGTTAACACTCACGCATTTTGCCAGATTTTTTTGCAGAACCAAAAATTGTTTTTCTTGTCTATTAGCTTGAGGATATGGTATTATAATATACCAGCACAGAAACGGGTCAATTCATGGTTATATACTTATGATTCTGTATTTTTTTCAAAAACGCGCCATTTTGTGGGTTAACACTAACGCATTTTGCCAGATTTTTTTGCAGAACCAAAAATTGATTTTTCTTGTCTATTAGCTTGAGGATATGGTATTATAATATAACAGAACAAAAACGGGTCAATTCGTGGTTATATACTTATGATTTTGTATTTTTTTCAAAAACGCGCCATTTTGTGGGTTAACACTCACGCATTTTGCCAGATTTTTTTGCAGAACCAAAAATTGTTTTTTCTTGTCTATTAGGATATGGTATTATGATATACCAGAATGAAAACGGGTCAATTCGTGGTTATATACTTATGATTTTGTATTTTTTCAAAAACGCGCCATTTTGTGGGTAAACACTCACGCATTTTGCCAGATTTTTTTTCAGAACCAAAAATTGATTTTTCTTGTCTATTAGCTAGAGGATATGGTATTATGATATACCAGAAGAAAAACGGGTCAATTCGTGGTTATATACTTATGATTTTGTATTTTTTCAGAAACGCGCCATTTTGTGGGTTAACACTCACGCATTTTGCCAGATTTTTTTGCAGAACCAAAAATTTATTTTTCTTGTCTATCAGCTTGAAGATATTGTATTATAATATAACAGACCAGAAACGGGTCAATTCGTGGTTATATACTTATGATTTTGTATTTTTTCCAAAAACGCGCCATTTTGTGGGTTAACACTCACGCATTTTGCCAGATTTTTTTGCAGAACTAAAAATTGATTTTTCTTGTCTATTAGCTTGAGGATATGGTATTATAATATAACAGAACAGAAACGGGTCAATTCGTGGTTATATACTTATAATTTTGTATTTTTTTCAAAAACGCGCCATTTTGTGGGTTAACACTCACGCATTTTGCCAGATTTTTTTGCAGAACCAAAAATTGTTTTTTCTTGTCTATTAGCTATAGGATATGGTATTATGATATACCAGAATGAAAACGGGTCAATTCGTGGTTATAAACTTATGATTTTGTATTTTTTCAAAAACTCGCCATTTTGTGGGTAAACACTCACGCATTTTGCCAGATTTTTTTGCAGAACCAAAAATTGATTTATCTTGTCTATTAGCTAGAGGATATGGTATTATTATATACCAGAACAAAAACGGGTCAATTCGTGGTTATATACTTATGATTTTGTATTTTTTTCAAAAACGCGCCATTTTGTGGGTTAACACTCACGCATTTTGCCAGATTTTTTTGCAGAACCAAAAATTGATTTTTCTTGTCTATTAGCTTGAAGATATTGTATTATAATATAACAAACCAGAAACGGGTCAATTCGTGGTTATATACTTATGATTTTGTATTTTTTTCAAAAACGCGTCATTTTGTGGGTTAACATTCACGCATTTTGCCAGATTTTTTTGCAGAACCAAAAATTTATTTTTCTTGTCTATTAGCTTGAGGATATGGTATTATAATATAACAGAACAGAAACGGGTCAATTCGTGGTTATATACTTATAATTTTGTATTTTTTTCAAAAATGCGCCATTTTGTGGGTTAACACTCACGCATTTTGCCAGATTTTTTTGCAGAACCAAAAATTGTTTTTTCTTGTCTATTAGCTAGAGGATATGGTATTATGATATACCAGAATGAAAACGGGTCAATTCGTGGTTATATACTTATGATTTTGTATTTTTTCAAAAACGCGCCATTTTGTGGGTTAACACTCACGCATTTTGCCAGATTTTTTTGCAGAACCAAAAATTGATTTTTCTGGTCTATTAGCTAGAGGATATGGTATTATGATATACGAGAATGAAAACGGGTCAATTCGTGGTTATATACTTATGATTTTGTATTTTTTCAAAAACGCGCCATTTTGTGGGTTAAACTCACGCATTTTGCCAGATTTTTTTGCAGAACCAAAAATTGTTTTTCTTGTCTATTAGCTTGAGGATATGGTATTATAATATACCAGAACAGAAACGGGTCAATTCGTGGTTATATAATTATGATTTTGTATTTTTTTCAAAAACGCGCCATTTTGTGGGTTAACACTCACGCATTTTGCCAGATTTTTTTGCAGAACCAAAAATGGATTTTTCTTGTCTATTAGCTTGAGGATATTGTATTATAATATAACAGAACAGAAACGGGTCAATTCGTGGTTATATACTTATAATTTTGTATTTTTTTCAAAAATGCGACATTTTGTGGATTAACACTCACGCATTTTTCCAGATTTTTTTGCAGAACTAAAAATGTATTTTTCTTGTCCATTAGCTTGAGGATATGGTATTACGATATAGCAGAACAAAAACAGGTCAATTCGTGGTTATATACTTATGATTTTGTATTTTTTCAAAAACGCGCCATTTTGTGGGTTAACACTCACGCATTTTGCCATATTTTTTTGCAGAACCAAAAATTGATTTTTCTTGTCTATTAGCTTGAGGATATGGTATTATAATATACCAGAACAGAAACGGGTCAATTCGTGGTTATATACTTATGATTTTGTATTTTTTTCAAAAACGCGCCATTTTGTGGGTTAACATTCACGCATTTTACCAGATTTTTTTGCAGAACCAAAAATTGATTTTTCTTGTCTATTAGCTTGAGGATATTGTATTATAATATAACCGAATAGAAACGGGTCAATTCGTGGTTATATACTTATGATTTTGTATTTTTTCCAAAAACGCGCCATTTTGTGGGTTTAACACTCACGCATTTTGCCAGATTTTTTTTGCAGAACCAAAAATTGATTTTTCTTGTCTATTAGCTTGAGGATATTGTATTATAATATAACAGAACAGAAACGGGTCAATTCGTGGTTATATACTTATGATTTTGTATTTTTTTCAAAAACGCGCCATTTTGTGGGTTAACACTAACGCATTTTGCCAGATTTTTTTGCAGAACCAAAAATTGATTTTTCTTGTCTATTAGCTTGAGGATATGGTATTATAATATAACAGAACAAAAACGGGTCAATTCGTGGTTATATACTTATGATTTTGTATTTTTTTCAAAAACGAGCCATTTTGTGGGTTAACACTCACGCATTTTGCCAGATTTTTTTGCAGAACCAAAAATTGTTTTTTCTTGTCTATTAGGATATGGTATTATGATATACCAGAATGAAAACGGGTCAATTCGTGGTTATATACTTATGATTTTGCATTTTTTCAAAAACGCGCCATTTTGTGGGTAAACACTCACGCATTTTGCCAGATTTTTTTTCAGAACCAAAAATTGATTTTTCTTGTCTATTAGCTAGAGGATATGGTATTATGATATAACAGAACAAAAACGGGTCAATTCGTGGTTATATACTTATGATTTTGTATTTTTTTAAAAACGCGCCATTTTGTGGGTTAACACTCACGCATTTTGCCAGATTTTTTTGCAGAACCAAAAATTTATTTTTCTTGTCTATCAGCTTGAAGATATTGTATTATAATATAACAGACCAGAAACGGGTCAATTCGTGGTTATATACTTATGATTTTGTATTTTTTCCAAAAACGCGCCATTTTGTGGGTTAACACTCACGCATTTTGCCAGATTTTTTTGCAGAACTAAAAATTGATTTTTCTTGTCTATTAGCTTGAGGATATGGTATTATAATATAACAGAACAGAAACGGGTCAATTCGTGGTTATATACTTATAATTTTGTATTTTTTTCAAAAACGCGCCATTTTGTGGGTTAACACTCACGCATTTTGCCAGATTTTTTTGCAGAACCAAAAATTGTTTTTTCTTGTCTATTCGCTAGAGGATATGGTATTATGATATACCAGAATGAAAACGGGTCAATTCGTGGTTATATACTTATGATTTTGTATTTTTTCAAAAACGCGCCATTTTGTGGGTAAACACTCACGCATTTTGCCAGATTTTTTTGCAGAACCAAAAATTGTTTTTTCTTGTCTATTAGCTAGAGGATATGGTATTATGATATACCAGAATGAAAACGGGTCAATTCGTGGTTATATACTTATGATTTTGTATTTTTTTTAAAAACGCGCCATTTTGTGGGTTAACACTCACGCATTTTGCCAGATTTTTTTGCAGAACCAAAAATTGATTTTTCTGGTCTATTGGCTAGAGGATATGGTATTATGATATACCAGAATGAAAACGGGTCAATTCGTGGTTATATACTTATGATTTTGTATTTTTTCAAAAACGCGCCATTTTGTGGGTTAACACTCACGCATTTTGCCAGATTTTTTTGCAGAACCAAAAATTGTTTTTCTTGTCTATTAGCTTGAGGATATGGTATTATAATATACCAGCACAGAAACGGGTCAATTCATGGTTATATACTTATGATTCTGTATTTTTTTCAAAAACGCGCCATTTTGTGGGTTAACACTAACGCATTTTGCCAGATTTTTTTGCAGAACCAAAAATTGATTTTTCTTGTCTATTAGCTTGAGGATATGGTATTATAATATAACAGAACAAAAACGGGTCAATTCGTGGTTATATACTTATGATTTTGTATTTTTTTCAAAAACGCGCCATTTTGTGGGTTAACACTCACGCATTTTGCCAGATTTTTTTGCAGAACCAAAAATTGTTTTTTCTTGTCTATTAGGATATGGTATTATGATATACCAGAATGAAAACGGGTCAATTCGTGGTTATATACTTATGATTTTGTATTTTTTCAAAAACGCGCCATTTTGTGGGTAAACACTCACGCATTTTGCCAGATTTTTTTTCAGAACCAAAAATTGATTTTTCTTGTCTATTAGCTAGAGGATATGGTATTATGATATACCAGAAGAAAAACGGGTCAATTCGTGGTTATATACTTATGATTTTGTATTTTTTCAAAAACGCGTCATTTTGTGGGTTAACACTCACGCATTTTGCCAGATTTTTTTGCAGAACCAAAAATTTATTTTTCTTGTCTATCAGCTTGAAGATATTGTATTATAATATAACAGACCAGAAACGGGTCAATTCGTGGTTATATACTTATGATTTTGTATTTTTTCCAAAAACGCGCCATTTTGTGGGTTAACACTCACGCATTTTGCCAGATTTTTTTGCAGAACTAAAAATTGATTTTTCTTGTCTATTAGCTTGAGGATATGGTATTATAATATAACAGAACAGAAACGGGTCAATTCGTGGTTATATACTTATAATTTTGTATTTTTTTCAAAAACGCGCCATTTTGTGGGTTAACACTCACGCATTTTGCCAGATTTTTTTGCAGAACCAAAAATTGTTTTTTCTTGTCTATTAGCTATAGGATATGGTATTATGATATACCAGAATGAAAACGGGTCAATTCGTGGTTATAAACTTATGATTTTGTATTTTTTCAAAAACTCGCCATTTTGTGGGTAAACACTCACGCATTTTGCCAGATTTTTTTGCAGAACCAAAAATTGATTTATCTTGTCTATTAGCTAGAGGATATGGTATTATGATATACCAGAACAAAAACGGGTCAATTCGTGGTTATATACTTATGATTTTGTATTTTTTTCAAAAACGCGCCATTTTGTGGGTTAACACTCACGCATTTTGCCAGATTTTTTTGCAGAACCAAAAATTGATTTTTCTTGTCTATTAGCTTGAAGATATTGTATTATAATATAACAAACCAGAAACGGGTCAATTCGTGGTTATATACTTATGATTTTGTATTTTTTTCAAAAACGCGTCATTTTGTGGGTTAACATTCACGCATTTTGCCAGATTTTTTTGCAGAACCAAAAATTTATTTTTCTTGTCTATTAGCTTGAGGATATGGTATTATAATATAACAGAACAGAAACGGGTCAATTCGTGGTTATATACTTATAATTTTGTATTTTTTTCAAAAATGCGCCATTTTGTGGGTTAACACTCACGCATTTTGCCAGATTTTTTTGCAGAACCAAAAATTGTTTTTTCTTGTCTATTAGCTAGAGGATATGGTATTATGATATACCAGAATGAAAACGGGTCAATTCGTGGTTATATACTTATGATTTTGTATTTTTTCAAAAACGCGCCATTTTGTGGGTTAACACTCACGCATTTTGCCAGATTTTTTTGCAGAACCAAAAATTGATTTTTCTTGTCTATTAGCTAGAGGATATGGTATTATGATATACCAGAACAAAAACGGGTCAATTCGTCGTTATATACTTATGATTTTGTATTTTCTCAAAAACGCGCCATTTTGTGGGTTAACACTCACGCATTTTGCCAGATTTTTTTGCAAAACCAAAAATTGATTTTTCTTGTCTATTAGCTTGAAGATATTGTATTATAATATAACAGACCAGAAACGGGTCAATTTGTGGTTATATACTTATGATTTTGTATTTTTTCAAAAACGCTCCATTTTGTTGGTTAATACTCACGCATTTTGCCAGATTTTTTTGCAGAACAAAAAATTTATTTTTCTTGTCTATTATCTAGAGGATATGGTATTATGATATACCAGAATGAAAACGGGTCAATTCGTGGTTATATACTTATGATTTTGTATTTTTTTCAAAAACGCGCCATTTTGTGGGTTAACACTCACGCATTTTGCCAGATTTTTTTGCAGAACCAAAAATTGATTTTTCTTGTCTATTAGCTTGAAGATATTGTATTATAATATAACAGAACAGAAACGGGTCAATTCGTGGTTATATACTTATAATTTTGTATTTTTTTCAAAAACGCGCCATTTTGTGGGTTAACAATCACGCATTTTGCCAGATTTTTTTGCAGAACCAAAAATTGATTTTTCTTGTCTATTAGCTTGAGGATATGGTATTATAATATAACAGAACAAAAACGGGTCAATTCGTGGTTATATACTTATGATTTTGTATTTTTTTCAAAAACGAGCCATTTTGTGGGTTAACACTCACGCATTTTGCCAGATTTTTTTGCAGAACCAAAAATTGTTTTTTCTTGTCTATTAGGATATGGTATTATGATATACCAGAATGAAAACGGGTCAATTCGTGGTTATATACTTATGATTTTGCATTTTTTCAAAAACGCGCCATTTTGTGGGTAAACACTCACGCATTTTGCCAGATTTTTTTTCAGAACCAAAAATTGATTTTTCTTGTCTATTAGCTAGAGGATATGGTATTATGATATAACAGAACAAAAACGGGTCAATTCGTGGTTATATACTTATGATTTTGTATTTTTTTAAAAACGCGCCATTTTGTGGGTTAACACTCACGCATTTTGCCAGATTTTTTTGCAGAACCAAAAATTTATTTTTCTTGTCTATCAGCTTGAAGATATTGTATTATAATATAACAGACCAGAAACGGGTCAATTCGTGGTTATATACTTATGATTTTGTATTTTTTCCAAAAACGCGCCATTTTGTGGGTTAACACTCACGCATTTTGCCAGATTTTTTTGCAGAACTAAAAATTGATTTTTCTTGTCTATTAGCTTGAGGATATGGTATTATAATATAACAGAACAGAAACGGGTCAATTCGTGGTTATATACTTATAATTTTGTATTTTTTTCAAAAACGCGCCATTTTGTGGGTTAACACTCACGCATTTTGCCAGATTTTTTTGCAGAACCAAAAATTGTTTTTTCTTGTCTATTCGCTAGAGGATATGGTATTATGATATACCAGAATGAAAACGGGTCAATTCGTGGTTATATACTTATGATTTTGTATTTTTTCAAAAACGCGCCATTTTGTGGGTAAACACTCACGCATTTTGCCAGATTTTTTTGCAGAACCAAAAATTGTTTTTTCTTGTCTATTAGCTAGAGGATATGGTATTATGATATACCAGAATGAAAACGGGTCAATTCGTGGTTATATACTTATGATTTTGTATTTTTTTTAAAAACGCGCCATTTTGTGGGTTAACACTCACGCATTTTGCCAGATTTTTTTGCAGAACCAAAAATTGATTTTTCTGGTCTATTGGCTAGAGGATATGGTATTATGATATACCAGAATGAAAACGGGTCAATTCGTGGTTATATACTTATGATTTTGTATTTTTTCAAAAACGCGCCATTTTGTGGGTTAACACTCACGCATTTTGCCAGATTTTTTTGCAGAACCAAAAATTGTTTTTCTTGTCTATTAGCTTGAGGATATGGTATTATAATATACCAGCACAGAAACGGGTCAATTCATGGTTATATACTTATGATTCTGTATTTTTTTCAAAAACGCGCCATTTTGTGGGTTAACACTAACGCATTTTGCCAGATTTTTTTGCAGAACCAAAAATTGATTTTTCTTGTCTATTAGCTTGAGGATATGGTATTATAATATAACAGAACAAAAACGGGTCAATTCGTGGTTATATACTTATGATTTTGTATTTTTTTCAAAAACGCGCCATTTTGTGGGTTAACACTCACGCATTTTGCCAGATTTTTTTGCAGAACCAAAAATTGTTTTTTCTTGTCTATTAGGATATGGTATTATGATATACCAGAATGAAAACGGGTCAATTCGTGGTTATATACTTATGATTTTGTATTTTTTCAAAAACGCGCCATTTTGTGGGTAAACACTCACGCATTTTGCCAGATTTTTTTTCAGAACCAAAAATTGATTTTTCTTGTCTATTAGCTAGAGGATATGGTATTATGATATACCAGAAGAAAAACGGGTCAATTCGTGGTTATATACTTATGATTTTGTATTTTTTCAAAAACGCGTCATTTTGTGGGTTAACACTCACGCATTTTGCCAGATTTTTTTGCAGAACCAAAAATTTATTTTTCTTGTCTATCAGCTTGAAGATATTGTATTATAATATAACAGACCAGAAACGGGTCAATTCGTGGTTATATACTTATGATTTTGTATTTTTTCCAAAAACGCGCCATTTTGTGGGTTAACACTCACGCATTTTGCCAGATTTTTTTGCAGAACTAAAAATTGATTTTTCTTGTCTATTAGCTTGAGGATATGGTATTATAATATAACAGAACAGAAACGGGTCAATTCGTGGTTATATACTTATAATTTTGTATTTTTTTCAAAAACGCGCCATTTTGTGGGTTAACACTCACGCATTTTGCCAGATTTTTTTGCAGAACCAAAAATTGTTTTTTCTTGTCTATTAGCTATAGGATATGGTATTATGATATACCAGAATGAAAACGGGTCAATTCGTGGTTATAAACTTATGATTTTGTATTTTTTCAAAAACTCGCCATTTTGTGGGTAAACACTCACGCATTTTGCCAGATTTTTTTGCAGAACCAAAAATTGATTTATCTTGTCTATTAGCTAGAGGATATGGTATTATGATATACCAGAACAAAAACGGGTCAATTCGTGGTTATATACTTATGATTTTGTATTTTTTTCAAAAACGCGCCATTTTGTGGGTTAACACTCACGCATTTTGCCAGATTTTTTTGCAGAACCAAAAATTGATTTTTCTTGTCTATTAGCTTGAAGATATTGTATTATAATATAACAAACCAGAAACGGGTCAATTCGTGGTTATATACTTATGATTTTGTATTTTTTTCAAAAACGCGTCATTTTGTGGGTTAACATTCACGCATTTTGCCAGATTTTTTTGCAGAACCAAAAATTTATTTTTCTTGTCTATTAGCTTGAGGATATGGTATTATAATATAACAGAACAGAAACGGGTCAATTCGTGGTTATATACTTATAATTTTGTATTTTTTTCAAAAATGCGCCATTTTGTGGGTTAACACTCACGCATTTTGCCAGATTTTTTTGCAGAACCAAAAATTGTTTTTTCTTGTCTATTAGCTAGAGGATATGGTATTATGATATACCAGAATGAAAACGGGTCAATTCGTGGTTATATACTTATGATTTTGTATTTTTTCAAAAACGCGCCATTTTGTGGGTTAACACTCACGCATTTTGCCAGATTTTTTTGCAGAACCAAAAATTGATTTTTCTTGTCTATTAGCTAGAGGATATGGTATTATGATATACCAGAACAAAAACGGGTCAATTCGTCGTTATATACTTATGATTTTGTATTTTCTCAAAAACGCGCCATTTTGTGGGTTAACACTCACGCATTTTGCCAGATTTTTTTGCAAAACCAAAAATTGATTTTTCTTGTCTATTAGCTTGAAGATATTGTATTATAATATAACAGACCAGAAACGGGTCAATTTGTGGTTATATACTTATGATTTTGTATTTTTTCAAAAACGCTCCATTTTGTTGGTTAATACTCACGCATTTTGCCAGATTTTTTTGCAGAACAAAAAATTTATTTTTCTTGTCTATTATCTAGAGGATATGGTATTATGATATACCAGAATGAAAACGGGTCAATTCGTGGTTATATACTTATGATTTTGTATTTTTTTCAAAAACGCGCCATTTTGTGGGTTAACACTCACGCATTTTGCCAGATTTTTTTGCAGAACCAAAAATTGATTTTTCTTGTCTATTAGCTTGAAGATATTGTATTATAATATAACAGAACAGAAACGGGTCAATTCGTGGTTATATACTTATAATTTTGTATTTTTTTCAAAAACGCGCCATTTTGTGGGTTAACAATCACGCATTTTGCCAGATTTTTTTGCAGAACCAAAAATTGTTTTTTCTTGTCTATTAGCTAGAGGATATTGTATTATGATATACCAGAATGAAAACGGGTCAATTCGTGGTTATATACTTATGATTTTGTATTTTTTCAAAAACGCGCCATTTTGTGGGTTAACACTCACGCATTTTGCCAGATTTTTTTGCAGAACCAAAAATTGATTTTTCTTGTCTATTAGCTAGAGGATATGGTATTATGATATACCAAAACAAAAACGGGTCAATTCATGGTTATATACTTATGATTTTGTATTTTCTCAAAAACGCGCCATTTTGTGGGTTAACACTCACGCATTTTGCCAGATTTTTTTGCAAAACCAAAAATTGATTTTTCTTGTCTATTAGCTTGAAGATATTGTATTATAATATAACAGACCAGAAACGGGTCAATTTGTGGTTATATACTTATGATTTTGTATTTTTTTCAAAAACGCTCCATTTTGTTGGTTAACACTCACGCATTTTGCCAGATTTTTTTGCAGAACCAAAAATTGATTTTTCTTGTCTATTAGCTAGAGGATATGGTATTATGATATACCAGAACAAAAACGGGTCAATTCGTGGTTATATACTTATGATTTTGTATTTTTTTCAAAAACGCGCCATTTTGTGGGTTAACACTCACGCATTTTGCCAGATTTTTTTGCAGAACCAAAAATTGACTTTTCTTGTCTATTAGCTTGAAGATATTGTATTATAATATAACAAACCAGAAACGGGTCAATTCGTGGTTAAATACTTATGATTTTGTATTTTTTTTCAAAAACGCGCCATTTTGTGGGTTAACACTCACGCATTTTGCCAGATTTTTTTGCAGAACCAAAAATTGTTTTTTCTTGTCTATTAGCTAGAGGATATGGTATTATGATATACCAGAATGAAAACGGGTCAATTCGTGGTTATATACTTATGATTTTGTATTTTTTCAAAAACGCGCCATTTTGTGGGTTAACACTCACGCATTTTGCCAGATTTTTTTGCAGAACCAAAAATTGATTTTTCTTGTCTATTAGCTAGAGGATATGGTATTATGATATACCAGAACAAAAACGGGTCAATTCGTGGTTATATACTTATGATTTTGTATTTTCTCAAAAACGCGCCATTTTGTGGGTTAACACTCACGCATTTTGCCAGATTTTTTTGCAAAACCAAAAATTGATTTTTCTTGTCTATTAGCTTGAAGATATTGTATTATAATATAACAGACCAGAAACGGGTCAATTTGTGGTTATATACTTATGATTTTGTATTTTTTCAAAAACGCTCCATTTTGTTGGTTAACACTCACGCATTTTGCCAGATTTTTTTGCAGAACAAAAAATTGATTTTTCTTGTCTATTATCTAGAGGATATGGTATTATGATATACCAGAATGAAAACGGGTCAATTCGTGGTTATATACTTATGATTTTGTATTTTTTTCAAAAACGCGCCATTTTGTGGGTTAACACTCACGCATTTCGCCAGATTTTTTTGCAGAACCAAAAATTGATTTTTCTTGTCTATTAGCTAGAGGATATGGTATTATGATATACCAGAACAAAAACGGGTCAATTCGTGGTTATATACTTATGATTTTGTATTTTTTTCAAAAACGCGCCATTTTGTGGGTTAACACTCACGCATTTTGCTAGATTTTTTTGCAGAACTAAAAATGTATTTTTCTTGTCCATTAGCTTGAGGATATGGTATTACGATATACCAGAACGAAAACGGGTCAATTCGTGGTTATATACTTATGATTTTGTATTTTTTCAAAAACACGCCATTTTGTGGGTTAACACTCACGCATTTTGCCATATTTTTTTACAGAACCAAAAATTGATTTTTCTTGTCTATTAGCTAGAGGATATGGTATTATGATATACCAGAATGAAAACGGGTCAATTTGTGGTTATATACTTATGATTTTGTATTTTTTTCAAAAACACGCCATTTTGTGGGTTAACCCTCACGCATTTTGCCAGATTTTTTTGCAGAACCAAAAATTGATTTTTCTTGTCTATTAGCTTGAGGATATGGTATTATAATATACCAGAACAGAAACGGGTCAATTCGTTGTTATATACTTATGATTTTGTATTTTGTCTACAACGCGTCATTTAGTGGTTTAACACTCACGCATTTTGCCAGATTTTTTTGCAGAACCAAAAATTGATTTTTCTTGTCTGTTAGCTTGAGGATATGGTATTATAATATACCAGAACAGAAACGGGTCAATTCGTGGTTATATACTTATAATTTTGTATTTTTGTCAAAATACGACATTTTGTGGATTAACACTCACGCATTTTTTCAGATTTTTTTGCTGAACCAAAAATTGATTTTTCTTGTCTATTAGCTATAGGATATGGTATTATAATACCAGAATGAAAACGGGTCAATTCGTGGTTATATACTTATGATTTTGTATTTTTTCAAAAACACGCCATTTTGTAGGTTAACACTCACGCATTTTGCCAGATTTTTTCGCAGAACCAAAAATTGATTTTTCTTGTCTATTAGCTTGAGTATATGGTATTATGATATACCAGAACGAAAACGGGTCAATTCGTGGTTATATACTTATAATTTTGTATTTTTTTTAAAAATGCGACATTTTGTGGATTAACACTCACGCATTTTTCCAGATTTTTTTGCAGAACCAAAAATTGATTTTTCTTGTCTATTAGTTATAGGATATGGTATTATAATACCAGAATGAAAACGGGTCAATTCGTGGTTATATACTTATGATTTTGTATTTTTTCAAAAACAAGCCATTTTGTGGGTTAACACTCACGCATTTTGCCAGATTTTTTTTGCAGAACCAAAAAATTGATTTTTCTTATCTATTAGGTTGAGGATATGGTCTTATGATATACCAGAACGAAAACGGGTCAATTCGTGGTTATATACTTATGATTTGGTTTTTTTTCAAACACGCGTCATTTTGTGTGTTAACACTCACGCATTTTGCCAGATTTTTTTGCAGAACCAAAAATTGATTTTTCTTGTCTATTAGGTTGAGGATATGGTATTACGATATACCAAAATTATAACGAGTCAATTTGTGGTTATATACTTATGATTTTGTATTTTTTTCAAAAACGCGCCATTTTGAGGGTTAACACTCACGCATTTTGCCAGATTTTTTTGCAGAACCAAAAATTGATTTTTATTGTCTATTAGCTTGAGGATATGGTATTACGATATACCAGAATGATAACGGGTCAATTTGTGGTTATATACTTATGATTTTGTATTTTTTCAAAAACGCGCCATT
The DNA here is from genome assembly GCA_029959085.1 of Nemophila menziesii. Lineage (NCBI taxonomy): Eukaryota > Viridiplantae > Streptophyta > Magnoliopsida > Boraginales > Hydrophyllaceae > Nemophila > Nemophila menziesii. Next base: position 21,354,106 of record JARWIR010000022.1, on the reverse strand, counting down.
TTGAGGGTTAACACTCACGCATTTTTCCAGTTTTTTTTCCAAAACCAAAAATTAATTTTTCTTATCTATTAGCTTGAGAATATGGTATTACGATATACCAGAATAAAAACGAGTCAATTCTTGGTTATAAACTTATGATTTTGTATTTCTTTAAAAACGCGTCATTTTGTGGGTTAACAACTCACGTATTTTGCCAGATTGTTTTGCAGAACCAAAAATTGATTTTTCTTTTCTATTAGCTTGAGGATATTGTATTACAATATACTAGAACGAAAAAGGTTCAATTCGTGGTTATATACTTATGATTTTGTATTTTTTCTAAAACGTGTCATTTTGTGGGTGACACTCATGCATTTTGCCAGATTTTTTTGCAGAACCAAAAATTAATTTTTCTTGTCTATTAGCTTTAGGATATGGTATTATGATATTTCAGAACAAAAACGGGTCAATTCGTGGTTATATACTTTTGATTTGGTATTTTTTCAAAAACGCGCCATTTTGTGGGTTAACACTCACGCATTTTGCAAGATTTTTTTGCTGAACCAAAAATGGATTTTTCTTGTCTATTAGCTTGAGGAAATGTTATTATGATATACCAGAAAAAAGACGGGTCAATTCGTGGTTGTGTACTTATGATTTTGTATTTTTTCTAAAACGCGTCATTTTTTGGGTTAACACTCACGCATTTTGCGAGATTTTTTTGCAGAATCATAAATTGATTTTTCTTGTCAATTAGCTTGAAGATATGGTATTATGATATACCAGATCGAAAACGGATCAATTCGTGGTTATATACTTATGATTTTGTATTTTTTTCAAATACTCGCCATTTTATGGGTTTAACACTCACGCATTTTGCCATATTTTTTTGATCAATCAAATATTGATTTTTCTTGTCTATTCGCTTAAGGATATGGTATTATGATATACCATAATGAAAACGGGTAAATTCGTGGTTATATACTTATGATTTTGTATTTTCCAAAAACGCGTCATTATGTGGGTTAACACTCACGCATTTTGTCAGATTTTTTTGCAGAACCAAAAAATGATTTTTCTTGTTTATTAGCTTGAGGATATGGTATTACGATTTACCAGAACGAAAACGGGTCAATTCGTTGTTATATACTTATGATTTTGTATTTTGTCTACAACGCGTCATTTAGTGGTTTAACACTCACGCATTTTGCCAGATTTTTTTGCAGATCCAAAAATTGATTTTTCTTGTCTATTAGCTTGAGGATATGGTATTACGATATACCAGAACGAAAACCGGTCAATTCATGGATATATACTTATGATTTTGTATTTTGTCTAAAACGCGTCATTTTGTATGTTTAACACTCACGCATTTTTTCAGATTTTTTTGCAGAACCAAAAATATATTTTTCTTGTCTACTAGCTTAAGGATATGGTATTACGATATACCAGAACAAAAACGGGTCAATTCGTGGTTATATACTTATAATTTTGTACTTTTTCAAAAACGCGTCATTTTGTGGGTTAACACACTCACGCATTTTGCCAGATATTTTTGCAGAACCAAAAAATTGATTTTTCTTGTCTATTAGGTTGAGGATATGGTCTTATGATATACCAGAACGAAAACGGGTCAATTCGTGGTTATATACTTATGATTTGGTTTATTTTCAAACACGCGTCATTTTGTGTGTTAACAGTCACGCATTTTGCCAGATTTTTTTGCAGAACCAAAAATTGATTTTTCTTGTCTATTAGGTTGAGGATATGTTATTAAGATATACCAAAATTATAACGAGTCAATTTGTGGTTATATACTTATGATTTTGTATTTTTTTCAAAAACGCGCCATTTTGAGGGTTAACACTCACGCATTTTGCCAGATTTTTTTGCAGAACCAAAAATTGATTTTTATTGTCTATTAGCTTGAGGATATGGTATTACGATATACCAGAATGATAACGGGTCAATTTGTGGTTATATACTTATGATTTTGTATTTTTTCAAAAACGGCCATTTTGAGGGTTAACACTCACGCATTTTGCCAGTTTTTTTTCCAGAACCAAAAAATAATTTTTCTTATCTATTAGCTTGAGAATATGGTATTACGATATACCAGAATAAAAACGAGTCAATTCTTGGTTATAAACTTATGATTTTGTATTTCTTTAAAAACGCGTCATTTTGTGGGTCAACAACTCACGTATTTTGCCAGATTGTTTTGCAGAACCAAAAATTGATTTTTCTTTTCTATTAGCTTGAGGATATTGTATTACAATATACTAGAACAAAAAAGGTTCAATTCGTGGTTATATACTTATGATTTTGTATTTTTTCTAAAACGTGTCATTTTGTGGGTGACACTCATGCATTTTGCCAGATATTTTTGCAGAACCAAAAATTAATTTTTCTTGTCTATTAGCTTTAGGATATGGTATTATGATATTTCAGAACAAAAACGGGTCAATTCGTGGTTATATACTTTTGATTTGGTATTTTTTCAAAAACGCGCCATTTTGTGGGTTAACACTCACGCATTTTGCAAGATTTTTTTGCTGAACCAAAAATGGATTTTTCTTGTCCATTAGCTTGAGGAAATGTTATTACGATATACCAGAAAAAAGACGGGTCAATTCGTTGTTGTGTACTTATGATTTTGTATTTTTTCTAAAACGCGTCATTTTTTGGGTTAACACTCACGCATTTTGCGAGATTTTTTTGCAGAATCATAAATTGATTTTTCTTGTCAATTAGCTTGAAGATATGGTATTATGATATACCAGATCGAAAACGGATCAATTCGTGGTTATATACTTATGATTTTGTATTTTTTCAAATACTCGCCATTTTATGGGTTTAACACTCACGCATTTTGCCATATTTTTTTGATCAATCAAATATTGATTTTTCTTATCTATTAGCTTAAGGATATGGTATTATGATATACCATAATGAAAACGGGTCAATTCGTGGTTATATGCTTATGATTTTGTATTTTCCAAAAACGCGTCATTTTGTGGGTTACCACTCACGCATTTTGTCAGATTTTTTTGCAGAACCAAAAAATGATTTTTCTTGTCTATTAGCTTGAGGATATGGTATTACGATTTAACAGAACGAAAACGGGTCAATTCGTTGTTATATACTTATGATTTTGTATTTTGTCTACAACGCGTCATTTAGTGGTTTAACACTCACGCATTTTGCCAGATTTTTTTGCAGATCCAAAAATTGATTTTTCTTGTCTATTAGCTTGAGGATATGGTATTACGATATACCAGAACGAAAACCGGTCAATTCATGGATATATACTTATGATTTTGTATTTTGTCTAAAACGCGTCATTTTGTATGTTAACAATCACGCATTTTTTCAGATTTTTTTGCAGAACCAAAATATATTTTTCTTGTCTACTAGCTTAAGGATATGGTATTACGATATACCAGAACAAAAAGGGGTCAATTCGTGGTTATATACTTATAATTTTGTACTTTTTCAAAAACGCGTCATTTTGTGGGTTAACACACTCACGCATTTTGCCAGATTTTTTTGCAGAACCAAAAAATTGATTTTTCTTGTCTATTAGGTTGAGGATATGGTCTTATGATATACCAGAACGAAAACGGGTCAATTCGTGGTTATATACTTATGATTTGGTTTTTTTTCAAACACGCGTCATTTTGTGTGTTAACACTCACGCATTTTGCCAGATTTTTTTGCAGAACCAAAAATTGATTTTTCTTGTCTATTAGGTTGAGGATATGGTATTACGATATACCAAAATTATAACGAGTCAATTTGTGGTTATATACTTATGATTTTGTATTTTTTTCAAAAACGCGCCATTTTGAGGGTTAACACTCACGCATTTTGCCAGATTTTTTTGCAGAACCAAAAATTGATTTTTCTTGTCTATTAGGTTGAGGATATGGTATTACGATATACCAAAATTATAACGAGTCAATTTGTGGTTATATACTTATGATTTTGTATTTTTTTCAAAAACGCGCCATTTTGAGGGTTAACACTCACGCATTTTGCCAGATTTTTTTGCAGAACCAAAAATTGATTTTTATTGTCTATTAGCTTGAGGATATGGTATTATGATATACCAGAATGATAACGGGTCAATTTGTGGTTATATACTTATGATTTTGTATTTTTTCAAAAACGCGCCATTTTGAGGGTTAACACTCACGCATTTTGCCAGTTTTTTTTCCAGAACCGAAAATTAATTTTTCTTATCTATTAGCTTGAGAATATGGTATTACGATATACCAGAATAAAAACGAGTCAATTCTTGGTTATAAACTTATGATTTTGTATTTCTTTAAAAACGCGTCATTTTGTGGGTTAACAACTCACGTATTTTGCCAGATTGTTTTGCAGAACCAAAAATTGATTTTTCTTTTCTATTAGCTTGAGGATATTGTATTACAATATACTAGAACGAAAAAGGTTCAATTTGTGGTTATATACTTATGATTTTGTATTTTTTCTAAAACGTGTCATTTTGTGGGTGACACTCATGCATTTTGCCAGATTTTTTTGTTTAGCTTAATTCTCTAGTGATTAATGTTTTCAATTATTTTTCATTTAAGTTATGAATATTTGCTAATAGAATGTTACCCTAGTTTACTTGCATGATCTCGCAAATGTTATTATTGGTCCTGATCTGGAATTGATTGTTTAAAGTTTACTTTGTTACTCTATTTACAGGTAATTACTTAGCTTAATTCTTTAGTGATTAGTGTTTTCAATTAGTTTTCATTTGATTTAAAGCTTTCAAGTTGTTTATGTGTAAAAGACTTAAGTTTAAATTAGTGAATTCTTACTTGAATTCACTGATTTGATTATTTCATTTACACATTAACAATAATTTTCAAACCAAAACAAGTTTAAAACATATATAATGTATGAATAAATGTTAAACATTTAAAACTTGGGTGAAATCGATGGTGATTTCACTCAAGTTTCAATTGAGTAACATTTAATCATACATTATAGAGTAGGTGTTTATTTATATTATAAGAAAGAATATTGAAATGAATAATTGTTAAGCATTCACTACTTTGTGAAATCAGTGGTGAATTCACAAATTCTTTAATGGTTAAAACTTATACATTTCAAGATTCTTTGAACACTTGAACAAAGAAGTGAAATAACTTAAGTTTTGTGTGAATGTTTAAGTGTATTACACTTAAAAACTCATACAAAACTTAGGTGAATTCACTTCTTTGTTAAAGTGTTCATAACAAATAAACTAAACAACTAATAAATGGTTAGTAAAGTATTAATCAATCACATCTTGTATGAAATCAGTGGTGATTTCATTCAAGATATACTTGATTAACACTTATACAAATCATATATTAGTTGCTTAGTTTAGTTTATTGTTTTATTTCTAATACTAACATCAATTTGTTCTGTTCTTTGCAAAATATATACTTGATATGGAGACTGAAAATGAGTTTATTACTGATATTACAACCCAAACTCCAACTCCAGAGGGTAGTTCTCCTACCCCAAAACATCCACCCCCATCTAGTAACAAATCCCCTGATTCTAAGAAGCCTAATAAAATCATAGATAACTGTTGGACAGTGTTTGATCCCATATTTGATGAGTCAAATAAAAGAAGAGGAAAATGTAAATATTGTCCCATAAGTTATGCTGCTGATTCTAAAATACATGGTACTACAAACATGTTAAACCATATAAACCATAGAAGGTGTAAGAATTATCCATTCTATCCCCCTATAGAAGAGGGACAAACTGAGTTGATGTTTAAAATAGATGAGGATGGTGGGGGTGTGGTGCCATACATATTTTAAGTTAAGGCTTGTAGTAAAGCTTTAGTTGAGATGGTAATTATTGATGAGTTATCATCCAGATTTGTGAAGGGTATTGGATTTAAAAGGTTTGTAATGTAATGCAACCCAAATTTGTTAAAATACCAGTTAGGATGACCATTATGAGGAAGTGTATGTCAATTTATGCTGAAGAAAGAGTAAGTTGAAAAAATTGATGAAAGAAATAAGGATAAGTATGACAACTGATACATGGACTTTAAATTAGAATCTGAATTACATGTGTTTAACTGCATATTTTATTGATAATGATTAGAATTACAAAAAAGAATAATCGGCTTTTGTATGGTTGAGGATCATAAGGGCGTAACAATTGGTAAATTTGTTATATCAATACTTAAAGATTGGCAGTTGGATTCTTATTTATGTTTAACTGTTGATAATGAATCTTCTAATACAGTTACTATCAAATACTTGGTGAAATCATCAGGTTTTAAGCCCAAGACTATATTGAATCATGAGTTTCTCCATGTAAGATGTTGTGCGCATATATTGAATCTCATTGTAAGAGAAGGCATGACAGAGGTAGATGCTTCAATTCAAAACATAAGAGCGGATGTTAGGTATGTTAAGTCTTCTCCAACTTGTGCTACTACATTTAAAGATGCAATCTCCACTTGATCTATTGAGTCTAAGGCACTTTTTTGCCTTGATGTGCCCACGAGATGGAACTCGACTTATAAAATGCATGAATCTGCAATTAAGTTTGAAATTGTGTTTTCTTTGATGGTTGAACATGATGACAACTTTAAAGCGTTCTTTGTTGATGTGACATTAAGACCACCACGTGCCTTTGTTGATTGGCAAAATGCTTCTTCTTTGTACAGTTTCTGAGATTGTTCTATAATTCTACAATAAAGTTCTCTGGTACGTTATTTGTTACTACAAATCTGTTCTTTGATGAAATTGTGATAATTTGGGAGAAGATTGAGGAGTTTTGTAAGTCAGAGGATGAGGTTTTAAAAGAATGGCTGGAAAAATGAAAGCAAAGTTTCAGAAATATTGGGGCATTCAAAGTATTAACATACTTTTGTATGTTGTAGTTGCTTTGGATCCTAGAAAAAAGATGCAACACCTAACTTGCTACTTTAACTTTATGTATACTCCTTCTCAAGCTTCTGATTTGCTTGAAAAAGTTCTGATGCATTGGATAGGATGTTTTCCTAATACTCTAAACCAGCTGCTCCTACTTCTAGTGGTGTAGTGGCTCCCCTTGCATCACCATCTGTTTTGGGTGGAAGATTTCAATCTTTCATGAAAGAAAAACAAGTTGCTAAAGGTAATGAAATTCAGAGATATCTAAATGAAGAAGTTGAGGAAATGACTTCTGAGTTTGATATTCTTAGTTGGTGGAAAAATAATTCGTCTAGGTTCAAACACTTATCTGAAATGGAAAAACATGTTTTAGTTGTCCCTGTTTCAACTGTTGCCTCTGAATCTGCATTTAGTACAAGTGGGAGAGTACTTAATCAATTTAGAAGTTATCTTTCACCTAGTACAGTTGAGGCACTGATTTGCACTCAAAATTGGTTAAATTCAACTCTTCCTATTAATCTTACAACATCTAAGATTCTGGTTGAACACTTGGAGGCTGAGTTAGGTAAAATATTCATTTTTACTTCATTTCTGAGTCTGATTTGACTAACTTTTTTTTTTCTTATAAACTGAATTCGTGGAATTTGTGATATTTTGCAGGTTATTATGGCTTAGACGAGTTAAGTGAGACTTCACAAGAGTCCACTATAACAAGTTAGTAGCTAATAACCTAAGGTATATAAATCTATTCTTATAACTTACAAGTTACCACTTTTAAACAACCAAAAATTGTTTGCATCTCCCATTTCACTTGTCCCAAATACAATGATTATATGAAGTTATCTTATGATGAATGAGTTATATTAGGTTGAAAATGGTTGAGTTGGTGACAATTGAGTTGAAAATTGTTTCTTGTAAGTTATAACATTTGTCCCTTGTCCCTTGTCCCTTGTCCCTTAAAATATCCCTAAGTTTATAAAGCCAATGAAGATATCAAATATGAGGCTATATTTGAAGCCAATGATGAAACTAAATCTGAGGCTAACACTTATCTATTTCTTCTCTTTTGTTATTGCAAATTTGCAGGAAATATCAAGCATTGGAAGTTGGTTTTTGGACTCACTAAAGGATTCGCACCCAAAGTTGTACAAGTTCTTAATTTTGCACAATTTAGGTTGCATATTGATATGTATTATAATTTTAGAAGTGATTCAGTTTTTGTATTAAGTAATGTACTGTAATTTTTTATTTTTGATGGGAAACTTTGTTATTTGTCGAAAACCCAACTATTTTGAGAAAGTTTCTATATTTAGTAATTTTATATTTTAGGTAAGTTTCTACTTGTGGAAAGTTTTTGTTTTGACTATTCGTTGACCATAACCGAACCCGACCCAAAACCAACCCAACCCGCCTTAACCCAACATGTGTGAAATTAATTAAAAAATTAGGGTATTGGGTTTAACAAACTAAAAACCGAGGATTAGGGTTAGGTATTGGGTTCACCCCTACGGTCGATTAATTGACCCGTGAGCACCCCTAGTTACTAATAATTTACCTACAGAAGCTAATTTATTTAACATAAATGCGCTAAAAGAAAAACATGTAAACTTTGTAACAATGATGAGGAGACCTTATAACATCTGTTGTTTGCCTGCCCTTGGGCTCGAACAACTTGACTTTCTTCACCCCTCACCTTAAAAACACAAAACTCAAGCACATTTAGGATTGAAGAATGGCTCGTGTCTACTATTTCCTCCATGAATGATTCTAATGAGAATACGCAAGGGGCTCCTGAGTTACTTAGCAACATATGTTGGCATATTTGGAAAGGGCACAATTCTTTTGTTTTTAATAATGTGACCCCTGACCCCATACATATTATGCATAAAGCATATAATAATTAGAATGAGCATAAAGTGGCTATTGGTAATCCTAATGATGCAAAAAATTGTAAGCTGAAGGAAAAAATAATACCTAAAGCATGATGCCAGAAATGATAAGTATATTAACAAAAAAGATAATTCTTTGGGAAAAAGATGGATCCCACCTCCCAGTCTGAAAATAAACACATATGCATCTTTTAACCTTGATACTTGTGCTATTCCTTATGTTATCAGGGATCATGAAGGCAAAATGGTGCAAAGTAATGCGATATTTGGTAGAAGCTCAAAGTGCAAATGAAGATGAAGCATTAGGAATTTTGTGGGGTGTTGAAGTGGCTAAGATTTTGGTGTTTCATCAATGATTGTGGAAAATGACTATAAAGTGATTATGCAGTCACTTCAAAAATTGAAACCAGATGATCTTTTTGTTTGTCGTAATATTATTAATTCCATTTATAATATTGCTGAAACTTGTAATCCTTATTTTTCTTTGTCTCACGCAAAGGCAATTTAGCGACTGGTTGAATCGCCAAACAAAAGCTAAATGGTAAATTTTTTGGTGATGGGAGAATGTGTTCTCTACCCAATTAGCACATATTTTGTTATTTGATGTCTTTTTATGTGGTATCCTCTAAACTCTAGTATCTATGTAAACATTTGAAAACACTAAGACTAATTTTATATTTACGTACTTTTTGTAACAAAATAAAAGGGGATTGTCTTTACAAGAAAATTGAAAAAAAAAACGTTAGAAAGAAAAATATATAAGTTAAAGCTCACTCATTTTCTCGCGCACACAAATCTACCCCACCCGCATCCATATACACCGCCATCACGCCACACGGAGATCATTCTCCACCGCCGCCAACACTGATATTTCTTAAAAGGTATTCTCCAAGTAAAAATTAATTTTTGTTTTCAATTTGAAACCCTAAAAAACATAATAATTTTGCATACCGAATACTTGCTTTCCAACGATAATTTTCTTTCCTATTTTTCAGATTTTCGAATTCTACTTTTTGTTCTAATATATTTTTAGATCATTTTTTATTTAATCATAAATTGAACTTTTGAGAAAAGTCCTCAAAGTCTTAAATGGTGTGTCGTGCCGGTTGAAATATTCTATGTAACTGATAACTTGACATTTTGTATTTCTTGCAGTGATATGGTGATTATAGTCAGTGGCGTAGCCAAGTTAGAGGTTGGGGGAGCCATGGCCCCCCTTGGTTTTCTAAAAAAAAATTACTTTAATTTTTTTTTTATCTTTTATAAACAAAAAAATATATATTATATATTTGGCCCCCCTAAACTTTTAAAATACTTATTTTAGCCTACTAAATTTTTAAAATCTATATATTAAACTTACGGTATTGTATTATGAGTTGCTTTCCTGTCAACTTGATGCGGGAGAGGCATGAGTGCTCAATTACTTGAGAACCAGCATCTTCCAACCTGCCGGCATGGCAGTCTGACAGCTTATCTGAAAATAGGGCTCTTTTCAACCAAACACCCGACTATAGGATCGAATTCGCTTTCCGAGGAACTTGGAACGTAGACGCATTTCCTCCCAGCTAGTCTTTGAGGCTGCTCTTTTCACGACTCCGCTCTTCTCCGGACCCCCACAAAGGGGGAGGGACTTCTATTATAATTTTTGCATAATATATGGACCTACCGTGAAAAAATAGTTTTAAAATTTTTTTTCGGGGCGTTGCCCCCGAACCCCCTTGGCCCCCCTATCAACAAATCCTGGCTCCGCCCCTGATTATAGTCATTAGGAGTTTCATTCGGTAGAGAGAATGGAAGAATCAAAGAGAAAGAAGATGAAAAAGGTGAATAATTACAAGGATGAGGAGTATATTGAAGAGTTGAAGGTAAAGAAAAAGAAGAAAAATCCAAATGATGAGGATTCATGGACAGGATTTTTTTAAATGTTGTTGGAATTATGCCCTAGCCCCGATCGTCTTGTAATGAATTGAACACAAAGTGTTTACTGTACACGATAATAGTTATCACTACAGTTTTGATTAAAGAAATTGTTTCCTTGAATCTATGGCAAGCCTTTATGATTATGGTATTCATCTACATAATATAAAGACAAATCCTTGATTAAGTTACGAACTAGATATCATAAGGTGTTATGATAATGAGAATCTAGCTCATAGGACTTAATCTAATATTGTTCTTAATCGTAGGATTGTCGAGTTAGGACCTCGATGATCCAGTTAGATTAATATGTATCTAACAAGTATTTATTGGATAAATATCGGTAGTTCTCGTTTACCGAGTTAGGTGCATAGATAATGCACATAGAGATGTGATTATCGAACCGACTAAAGCTAGAGATTCCTAATGGTTAATTACCTTGAACTGTCAAGTGGGTTAATCTCTATAAGGACTTAAATGCTTGTAATCCTTTGACCTGAGATCATCACTATAGTTGTATATCTGCTTGTTGAGTTTTGATACTGGACTACTAGCGTGTCATAATGCTAGTCGAAAGGATATTGGACGCAACTAAGTATATATCCTCCTAGGGATGAGTCAAGATGGAATCTATCAACTCTAGGTAAAGAGTTTGAGCTCTACGATGTCATAAGATTATAACGATTGTATCAAATCCTTGGCCAAGGTGATGGAATGAATGAAGAAAGGAGTTTCTTAGGTCATTCGTCAATCGTTGATAATCGACATGTAACGTAGTTGATTTTCTAATGGGATTTGACAGATATACCATATCCCCGGATGATCCGGAGCTGTAAAGATAGAGGGATTACGTGTATAATCCTTTACCGGGTTCTTTGTACAGAGTTACTTCACGTTATCCGGTCGTTGGGGAGTGTTGTTAGACGCCAACCTCGATTAGTAGATAACTAAGTTAACTACTACCGGTTTAACGATGAACCCACGTAGTCGCACACTAACGAGTGTATTGATCTTGCTTCATGTCGTTAATATATTTTATTATCAGATAATAAATATTAATTAATTATATATTTGGAATATTGGTATATTGATTTGCTAGCACAAATTTATATTCTAATATAAGACCGATCTAAGGAAAAAGGAAAAAAAAAAGGGAAAAAGGTCATAGGTTCATGGATCGAACCATGGACCTCTAGTAGTGTGAAATATGTCACTAACCACTAGGCTAGTCAAGTCTTTTTGTATAATGTAAAATGTCCAAGTCCACTTTAGAAGTGGGTAGTGGACCAAATTATTAAGATAATTAGTTTTCATTATACGTTCTGGCTTTTGGCTTTTCCACTTCTTGACTTTTCATTTTTCCTTCAAGAGTTAATATATGTATAATGAGAAATCAATATATAGATATGTAACTCTTTCTCAGTTTTTTCTCTCTTGGAAAAACACAGTAGATAGAAGGTCTCTATCCAAATCAGAAAGGTTCTGAAAGCAAAATCAAACTCGGTGTGCAAAGCGTGGAGGCTTCAAATCTTTGAAGCTAGAATTTGACAATTCGATTCTCACACAACGGGCTTAAGGTATGTAATCGTTATTATACTTTGTTTTAAATTCTTAAACCGCAACTAGGTTATCTATTAGGATTGCAATTTCTTTTTTCCGCTGTATTATATGTGATATAATCGTAATTGAATTCCTTCAATTGGTATCAGAGCTGGCTGTTGCGATTTAAGTATTTAAATTGTATATTATCTGATAATATATAGTTTTTGTTTTGGGTTTTATAAAGAAACAAAAAAAAAATTGGACGAAAGAATTATTGATAAAAGTGTTTTCTCGTGATAATTCTTCATTTGTTAGACAAGTTTGCTCCTGTTTTTTTATCGGCTCTTTTTTGTTTCGGAAGATTAAGAATAAAAAAAAAAAAAAAAACTTACCTGTTGTCTGCTGTCGTCAGAAAAGGAACTGATCAAATTGAATAGCATGATTCATTTTGTGAAATTGGATTAATTATAAAGATAATGAAACAGACATATATGATATGTCAGAATCCTTTTCTTTCAAACTTTAAAGTTTGAGAAGTCTTGTATTTTTTTGTCCTTTTCCTTTTTCATTCGTAAGGAAGAAAAAAGAAAATAGAAAGGAAAAATTGCATAAGGCTGCTTATGTACAGGAGATATGGGTTAGTAGGTTTTTTTTTATTTCTTTGTCTTGACTGCATATAATGATTAAAAAAGGAAATAGAAATTGTTTCATATTTTTTTTTTCCTCGACATATGGCTTTATGGTATATTTTGATATACTAATTTTGTATTTAAGTTAAATATATAAAAGATATTGTTTTAGAAACTTATTATCTTTTATATTAATCAATTGGTTGATTAATATTTTGTTTAATAAAATACATCCTATAGTTATATTTGGTGAAATATACTATTATTATATATTTCTAAAAATGGTTTTAGTAATAAAATAAATACTTAGATTATGAATACTAGGTTATTTATTCCCACTTGACATTAAAATTATTGAGTTTATTAAGACGAAATACTTATATTTCGTGAGACTTGTCCATCGTAAATAGAGTTTTAAATTTTTTGTTAAGTTTATAAGTTCTGATCTGACTACCAGGTGGACTTGTAGTTCGAGTACAAATTATAAAACTCTAGATTATTTGATAATAGGATTAACTTATTAATTTACGTTTTTAGTCTGGACTACCCAGAGGACGTGGAATTGATAGTATTCTATTATAGGATGGGAAAACTCAACAAAACTAATTAGAAACGACCTGACTACCAGGGGGCTAAACAGTTTTGAGTCTCTTATTTTATAAGATAAAATAGGTAATGTACCACACTATAATTATAAGTGAGAAACGACCTGACTACCAGGGGGCTCATTCATGTTTTATAGTTTTCATTCTTCACTTTAATTATGCGTGAGAAACGACCTGACTACCAGGGGGCTCATTCATGTTTTAAAGTTTCCAATTATATATCTCTAAGATAACAATCCATATCTTTGACAGTTATATAATAGTGTTCTTAAAGCGTTGTTCCATATTCCTTCCTATGATTAGATTTCTCGATATTTCTGCGAAATCACTTCTCAAATCATCACAAGTTGGTTGTTAATCTAAAGGATTATGACTACAACTTGAGAGTCTTTCTTATGCACATGAAACTCATTGACATGTTAAATGAGTTGTTGACTAAATTATCTCTTGAGGATGCATAGAATGTATGTGATGCATGTCTAAAGTAATAAGAACTTAGTAATGGTACTAAGTTTATATTCTTGTATCCATGAGTTATGAACTCCAAAAGATATTTTAAGCATGATATCCAAGTGAATCCTTAAATATCTTTAGAAGATGTATAGGTAACTTAGTATGACCTTTAGATAACAGTTATCTAATACCAAGAAACAAGGTAAGGGCTTTAATGGAAATTGTTTCTGTAATTTCTTGAACTTCTATTAATTACTCGAAAAGGGTATTGGATACTCGTAGTAGTCTAGGAATATGCAAAATGTTGCATACTCTAAAGATTAATAGACAAATAAGAATAAGAGAAGTTAAATTATAATTTCAGTAATGGAGCAATTGTTGCAACCACAATTGTAATAACTAATTCTTTAAAGATGCATTTGGCAAAACATATTGTAAGAAAACTGTTTTTGTTCGTAAACTTGTTTTCGAAAAAAATGGTCATTTGATCATAAGATAGTTATGGTGTATTAATGTAATATAAAATGACCAATGGAGTTTTTCATAGTGATGAATTACACCCCATTGGATACTTACAAGATGGTGATTATAATTGCCTAAAGTAACTACGTAACAGTGTTAGAATTGTTTCTGGTCATAAATCGAAATAGATAATCGTACTAATTAAACCTTATCTTTGGTGTTATAGACTAAGTCATAAATTGTGAGAAAAAGTTTACTAGTTTCACAAGGAAGATTTCCTTGTAGAATATGATTTTGAATCATATGAAACTTGTGAGACTTGTCTCAATGAAATATGACTAAATCTCATTTTGATGAAAATGGAGACAATGTTAATGAGTTCTTATGTCCACTATATATTGATGTATGTGGTCAGTCTAAACTTTAGCCAAAGATAGATATTCTTACTTCATCTCCTTCACAAACTATATAACAGATATAGATGTGTTTACAAATATAACACCAATATAAATAATTTGAAATGTTCAAATTACTATTGAGTGAAGTTGAAAGCAAGTATATAAGAGTATCAAGGAAGTAAGATACCAGCCTGTATAGGTGAATATCTTAGCAATGAATTAATAGATTATCTATGACAAAATTAGATTTTGTCTCAATGATTCACTAGATTTTAAATATTCCTATGGGATTATGTTTTAAAGTCAATTGCATATTTAATGAACTCTTAGGTCCCACTAAACAGTCGATAAAACCCATATGTGGTATGGAGATGATATAAATCAAACCTTAAAATGTAGATTTTGAAATGTTTGATTTATACTAAACGACTTATGATGGCTAAGCTTGAGTTGATATCTTTCAAATATAGATTTATTGGATACCCAAATAAAATAACGAGGTAATATTTCCACACCATTCTGAACACAAAAGGGTTTGTGGTAAGGAAGACAACCTTTATAGATTGGAATTCCATAGTGAAGGAATTCATAATGTGGAAATAGATCATAATGAAATAAAGATTTCAGAGTTATTTATACAAGCTAAAGAGCATCTGATGCATGCCAGTCTTTCTTTCCTTGATGAGTTAATAGTTTCATTTAAGGTTCAAGACTCACACTTTGAGGATTAGGGTCGATTCATGAACCTTTCTTGGAAAAAGGAAGTTAACAAATCAATAGAAAGAAGAATTTATTGTACACAAGCTTCCTATAGGTTATATAGATATCATCATACACCAAAATCAATTGTAATAATGGTGATAGTTGATAAGGGGATCATATAGATGAAAACCCCGTCAAGTGATGATCCTAAATCCCTATGAAGAGGCTATGACTAGTCTAGATAGTGACAAGTGGTTAAAGAACCATAGAATCTGAATTAATATCTATAAGGATCAACAAAGTATAGTACTTTGGTTGAATCTTTAATAGATATAAGATCCATTTATAGTAAATGGGTGTTAGGAAAATGATTGGAGTAGACGGTAAGGTAGAGACCTATAACGTCCTTCTAATTTCTAAGTGTTTAAATCAAAAGGAAAACATCAACTGTGGTGAATTCCTTTTCTCATAGCAATGTTTAGTTTATTCAGATTCTACTATTGGTAACTCCATACTATTATTATGATATATGGTAATATCATGTGAAAATAGTTTTCACTAAATGGGAGTCTATGACGTCCTTAAGACCAATCCTAAAGGTCTCATATTGCCATTTATTCAAAATAAAATATGTAAGTTCCAAAAATCCATTTAATGGATTCAGCAAATGTCACTAAGTTGGATTATTCTCTTTCATTCAATCGAATAGTTTGATTTTATGATTTTAGAATAAGAGTCATAAGAGTACAAAGGACTAGTGGGAGTACACTCATCTTTCTGGTGTTATATGTAGATGACATATTATCACATAAGGATATGATATACCAGCCAAGCACATAAACATGGTTTTTCGTCTAATAGTTCTCCATGAAAGATTTAGGATAAGTAGCTTATATTATTTGAATTGGGATCTATAGAGATAGATTAAAGAAGCTACTTGACCTATATCAATCTTAGTACATTTATACCTTTTCAGAAGTATCACATGGAAATTCCAGAAGGTGCTATTTAACAATAGGCTTTGGAATTACTCTTAATGGGAGGGTTTGTTCTAGGACCCTAAAAGTAAGAGAATGAATGTGTATAGTCCTATTTGTTTAAACAATAAGGATCTATCCAGCATACCATGAAAATGTATAAGGCCTAAAGTACACTACACGCTAGGAGTAGCGAGTAGGTATGAAGGTAACCTTGATGAGGAATGTTGGAAAGTAGTAAAGACTATCCATAAGTACTTAAGAAGTATTAAGGACCATTTTTCTCATATGTGGAGAATATAAGTTGAAGCTAATTGGGTATATAGATGCTTGTTTTGCTTCAAACGTGGATGATAGCAAATCAAGTCGTGTCTATATAGAGGAGAAGTAAATTGGAATAGTTCCAATCAAGACACTGTAACAGATTTCGGTTACTAGAAGTAGAATACATAGCAGCATAAGATGCAACTATGCCAGTGGTTTGGATAAAATAGTTCTTATATATACATTGTGTGTTTTCACAATGTAGATATTGTTTCTTTATACAATGACAATATTTGAGATATTGTATGATTAAAGAAACCTAGAATAAACTGTAGATCCAAACAAATTCTGCAATAGTACCGCTTGATTCGAGATATAATTGAACATGAAGATGTTCATATTCAATAGGTAGATGAAGGAAAACAATGTATATCTATTCATCTAAGTTGTCTATCAGAAGAGTCTGATGAGAACAAACTGTTTATGAATTATGGTACTTGAACGATTAGGTCTAGGCCAAGTGGGAGATTGTTGGAATTATGCCCTAGCCCCGATCGTCTTGTAATGAATTGAACACAAAGTGTTTACTGTACACGATAATAGTTATCACTACAGTTTTGATTAAAGAAATTGTTTCCTTGAATCTATGGCAAGCCTTTATGATTATGGTATTCATCTACATAATATAAAGACAAATCCTTGATTAAGTTACGAACTAGATATCATAAGGTGTTATGATAATGAGAATCTAGCTCATAGGACTTAATCTAATATTGTTCTTAATCGTAGGATTGTCGAGTTAGGACCTCGATGATCCAGTTAGATTAATATGTATCTAACAAGTATTTATTGGATAAATATCGGTAGTTCTCGTTTACCGAGTTAGGTGCATAGATAATGCACATAGAGATGTGATTATCGAACCGACTAAAGCTAGAGATTCCTAATGGTTAATTACCTTGAACTGTCAAGTGGGTTAATCTCTATAAGGACTTAAATGCTTGTAATCCTTTGACCTGAGATCATCACTATAGTTGTATATCTGCTTGTTGAGTTTTGATACTGGACTACTAGCGTGTCATAATGCTAGTCGAAAGGATATTGGACGCAACTAAGTATATATCCTCCTAGGGATGAGTCAAGATGGAATCTATCAACTCTAGGTAAAGAGTTTGAGCTCTACGATGTCATAAGATTATAACGATTGTATCAAATCCTTGGCCAAGGTGATGGAATGAATGAAGAAAGGAGTTTCTTAGGTCATTCGTCAATCGTTGATAATCGACATGTAACGTAGTTGATTTTCTAATGGGATTTGACAGATATACCATATCCCCGGATGATCCGGAGCTGTAAAGATAGAGGGATTACGTGTATAATCCTTTACCGGGTTCTTTGTACAGAGTTACTTCACGTTATCCGGTCGTTGGGGAGTGTTGTTAGACGCCAACCTCGATTAGTAGATAACTAAGTTAACTACTACCGGTTTAACGATGAACCCACGTAGTCGCACACTAACGAGTGTATTGATCTTGCTTCATGTCGTTAATATATTTTATTATCAGATAATAAATATTAATTAATTATATATTTGGAATATTGGTATATTGATTTGCTAGCACAAATTTATATTCTAATATAAGACCGATCTAAGGAAAAAGGAAAAAAAAAAGGGAAAAAGGTCATAGGTTCATGGATCGAACCATGGACCTCTAGTAGTGTGAAATATGTCACTAACCGCTAGGCTAGTCAAGTCTTTTTGTATAATGTAAAATGTCCAAGTCCACTTTAGAAGTGGGTAGTGGACCAAATTATTAAGATAATTAGTTTTCATTATACGTTCTGGCTTTTGGCTTTTCCACTTCTTGACTTTTCATTTTTCCTTCAAGAGTTAATATATGTATAATGAGAAATCAATATATATAGATATGTAACTCTTTCTCAGTTTTTTCTCTCTTGGAAAAACACAGTAGATAGAAGGTCTCTATCCAAATCAGAAAGGTTCTGAAAGCAAAATCAAACTCGGTGTGCAAAGCGTGGAGGCTTCAAATCTTTGAAGCTAGAATTTGACAATTCGATTCTCACACAACGGGCTTAAGGTATGTAATCGTTATTATACTTTGTTTTAAATTCTTAAACCGCAACTAGGTTATCTATTAGGATTGCAATTTCTTTTTTCCGCTGTATTATATGTGATATAATCGTAATTGCATTCCTTCAATTGGTATCAGAGCTGGCTGTTGCGATTTAAGTATTTAAATTGTATATTATCTGATAATATATAGTTTTTGTTTTGGGTTTTATAAAGAAACAAAAAAAAAATTGGACGAAAGAATTATTGATAAAAGTGTTTTCTCGTGATAATTCTTCATTTGTTAGACAAGTTTGCTCCTGTTTTTTTATCGGCTCTTTTTTGTTTCGGAAGATTAAGAATAAAAAAAAAAAAAAAAACTTACCTGTTGTCTGCTGTCGTCAGAAAAGGAACTGATCAAATTGAATAGCATGATTCATTTTGTGAAATTGGATTAATTATAAAGATAATGAAACAGACATATATGATATGTCAGAATCCTTTTCTTTCAAACTTTAAAGTTTGAGAAGTCTTGTATTTTTTTGTCCTTTTCCTTTTTCATTCGTAAGGAAGAAAAAAGAAAATAGAAAGGAAAAATTGCATAAGGCTGCTTATGTACAGGAGATATGGGTTAGTAGGTTTTTTTTTATTTCTTTGTCTTGACTGCATATAATGATTAAAAAAGGAAATAGAAATTGTTTCATATTTTTTTTTTCCTCGACATATGGCTTTATGGTATATTTTGATATACTAATTTTGTATTTAAGTTAAATATATAAAAGATATTGTTTTAGAAACTTATTATCTTTTATATTAATCAATTGGTTGATTAATATTTTGTTTAATAAAATACATCCTATAGTTATATTTGGTGAAATATACTATTATTATATATTTCTAAAAATGGTTTTAGTAATAAAATAAATACTTAGATTATGAATACTAGGTTATTTATTCCCACTTGACATTAAAATTATTGAGTTTATTAAGACGAAATACTTATATTTCGTGAGACTTGTCCATCGTAAATAGAGTTTTAAATTTTTTGTTAAGTTTATAAGTTCTGATCTGACTACCAGGTGGACTTGTAGTTCGAGTACAAATTATAAAACTCTAGATTATTTGATAATAGGATTAACTTATTAATTTACGTTTTTAGTCTGGACTACCCAGAGGACGTGGAATTGATAGTATTCTATTATAGGATGGGAAAACTCAACAAAACTAATTAGAAACGACCTGACTACCAGGGGGCTAAACAGTTTTGAGTCTCTTATTTTATAAGATAAAATAGGTAATGTACCACACTATAATTATAAGTGAGAAACGACCTGACTACCAGGGGGCTCATTCATGTTTTATAGTTTTCATTCTTCACTTTAATTATGCGTGAGAAACGACCTGACTACCAGGGGGCTCATTCATGTTTTAAAGTTTCCAATTATATATCTCTAAGATAACAATCCATATCTTTGACAGTTATATAATAGTGTTCTTAAAGCGTTGTTCCATATTCCTTCCTATGATTAGATTTCTCGATATTTCTGCGAAATCACTTCTCAAATCATCACAAGTTGGTTGTTAATCTAAAGGATTATGACTACAACTTGAGAGTCTTTCTTATGCACATGAAACTCATTGACATGTTAAATGAGTTGTTGACTAAATTATCTCTTGAGGATGCATAGAATGTATGTGATGCATGTCTAAAGTAATAAGAACTTAGTAATGGTACTAAGTTTATATTCTTGTATCCATGAGTTATGAACTCCAAAAGATATTTTAAGCATGATATCCAAGTGAATCCTTAAATATCTTTAGAAGATGTATAGGTAACTTAGTATGACCTTTAGATAACAGTTATCTAATACCAAGAAACAAGGTAAGGGCTTTAATGGAAATTGTTTCTGTAATTTCTTGAACTTCTATTAATTACTCGAAAAGGGTATTGGATACTCGTAGTAGTCTAGGAATATGCAAAATGTTGCATACTCTAAAGATTAATAGACAAATAAGAATAAGAGAAGTTAAATTATAATTTCAGTAATGGAGCAATTGTTGCAACCACAATTGTAATAACTAATTCTTTAAAGATGCATTTGGCAAAACATATTGTAAGAAAACTGTTTTTGTTCGTAAACTTGTTTTCGAAAAAAATGGTCATTTGATCATAAGATAGTTATGGTGTATTAATGTAATATAAAATGACCAATGGAGTTTTTCATAGTGATGAATTACACCCCATTGGATACTTACAAGATGGTGATTATAATTGCCTAAAGTAACTACGTAACAGTGTTAGAATTGTTTCTGGTCATAAATCGAAATAGATAATCGTACTAATTAAACCTTATCTTTGGTGTTATAGACTAAGTCATAAATTGTGAGAAAAAGTTTACTAGTTTCACAAGGAAGATTTCCTTGTAGAATATGATTTTGAATCATATGAAACTTGTGAGACTTGTCTCAATGAAATATGACTAAATCTCATTTTGATGAAAATGGAGACAATGTTAATGAGTTCTTATGTCCACTATATATTGATGTATGTGGTCAGTCTAAACTTTAGCCAAAGATAGATATTCTTACTTCATCTCCTTCACAAACTATATAACAGATATAGATGTGTTTACAAATATAACACCAATATAAATAATTTGAAATGTTCAAATTACTATTGAGTGAAGTTGAAAGCAAGTATATAAGAGTATCAAGGAAGTAAGATACCAGCCTGTATAGGTGAATATCTTAGCAATGAATTAATAGATTATCTATGACAAAATTAGATTTTGTCTCAATGATTCACTAGATTTGCGATTTAATCCATGAGCTATATGATCCCAGGTAGTTAATGAGAATTGCATAAACCATGGAAGTAAGTCAACAGAACAGCATAAACCACGAGGCTCCAGAAAAAGAAACAGAGAAGCATTAAAAAGTATTTCTT
The DNA here is from genome assembly GCA_029959085.1 of Nemophila menziesii. Taxonomy (NCBI): domain Eukaryota; kingdom Viridiplantae; phylum Streptophyta; class Magnoliopsida; order Boraginales; family Hydrophyllaceae; genus Nemophila; species Nemophila menziesii. The sequence goes on along the minus strand of JARWIR010000022.1, from coordinate 21,332,366 downwards.
CTCAATGAGTTGAGTAACACGATCATTTTCATCATGAATTCTTTTGATTGTAAATTCAACAAGAGTTTCGAGAAGCTTCTTGTTATGTGAATCAACGTCATTAGATTTCAAGACTTGGTTCATTGAGTTACGCAAATGTTTAGCCACAAACTCGGATTCAATAGAAGATGATGATGAAGGTGTTTCAGTTTGAAGATCTGATGGAGATATAAGCATCTGAAACATATAAGAAACAAATATAATCATAAATTCTGCTCTAAAGCATCATAAAAACACTCCAAAATCAATTATTATACTCATTAGATACACCGGATTTAGCAGTTTTAATCAATATTATACTCATTAGAGGTAATTAACACAACACATATGTAGTTTTAGATCTACTCGCTAACATTAGAATTAACAGAACAGAATTTAAATAATATATCGCAAGCTATACTTGTATGATTATCCTTTTTTGAATTAATTAATTGCATATCGAGATAAGAAAATGTGAGATTCCTTCACCTTATCTTCTTCTGAGATCGAAGAGAGTTCGATCAAGTCCTTTGAAGAATCGATCACCGAAACTTCTCCAGATACTGCTGTAAACGCTCCGATCAAGTTCTTCCTCGTCTGCAAAACATTAAATTGATCAAACACGTTATCAACTCAGTGCATATATATATATTATATGTATAATATAGAGGTAGTAGGAAGAGACCTTATGAGATTTCTTAGATTGATCGGAGATGGATTTTGATCGGCGAAGATTCATCGGAGTTTTTATCGGAGATGGACTTTGATCGTATAATATGTTGTTATACACGACGTGATGATTCTCTGCATCTCGTTTTGGTTTTTTAATCTCCCGCTCCAATGATTTTCAAATAGGCGGGTTTTATATATAAAGAGTTTAGAACAAAAGGGAAAAAAAGGTCAATATTCATTTATAATTTTTTTAATCTCAATGTCTAAAATAACTTTTAGTTGGTTAATATTCTCTAAGATCGATCGTTTGGTGTTTACTAGACAAAGAAAGAAGCAGTTAGAGGATGTAAAGATTCGAATCTCATTTTTTTTTTCACAGAATTTCTCCTCGAAATTAGCATTAGTATCAATTTTAACTGGCCAAAATTTTGTTATTTTTTCAACACTTTAAAGGAGAGGTATAGTGTTCGAAACTCTTCTTTAACGTGTATAAAGTGAGAGGTACAAGATTTGAACCTCTCCCTAAACATGGTTAACCTAGTTACCTGGTAATATATTTTGGGAGGCGTGTATATTTCCGTGGAATTAGTCGTGGTACGCGCAAGCTGGCCCAGATCACCCGTAACTAGCCTAAGACCACAAGGTTTTGGTCTTAGGCCTCTAAATTTTTTTAATTTTTAAAGGACTCCTAGTTTTATAAAATGATTTTTTTTATTATAACTTGTTCATTTGTTGTTTTCTTAGTCCATTTTATAATTTAAAATTAAAACAAATAGAAATAAATAGGAAAGTATATTTCATGAACAATATATCATGTAATTTATGTCCGTAAATTCTTTTAACTTTTCGTTTGATTCATAATAATTTATCTTTTACGTGTTTAGTAAAAAAATGTACCGAGAAATATATCTATTCAAATATAATCTTAACCCCCAAAAATTTCAAGACCGGCTCTGCACCCACGTACCCGAAAAGAAAAAGAAAAAGCATTGATATCGACCATCTTAAATATTCTATCGACGTAATTCATGTTTTTCTCAATTTTTTTTGAAGAACAAAAATGAAGATATAAGTGATGGTTCAACTAGAAAACCGTGGCCATAGCAAATTATTTGTATGTCAGTTAGGGAAAAAGGTTAAAACAATTTTTTTAAATATATTGGAGAGACATTGTCTCGATTCAAACATGTATCATTTAAGAGGAGAATCGAGACTCTTATCAGTTGAGTAAATCTTATATATATTTGTTATGATTTCTAAAGTAAATACACTATTTGTATTATGTTGTGATTGTCAACTTATATCATAAAAAAATATGAAATGTCTTATTACCCCTTTCCCCCCCCCCCCCCCTCCTTTACATTAATTTTGGGTCACGTTATCCCTACCGACGGTTTCCGTCCAAAAATTCGGTTAGTTTGACCCATTTAAATTGATTTTGTAATATTTTATATTATTCAAATTATTAATTAATCTCATAAATTTCAAAAAAACTTATTTTTTTAATACATACACACACACATACAAATCCATCACCACCATCACCATTCAAACTTAAATTAAAATATAAAAAATCTCACCCATCCTCTTCAAATCCACCCACCCTAACTTACTCGTGAAACAAAAAATGAAAACTCAAATTTATCTCAATACTATCTTGCCTTATAAGATATCATTCCCCACCATCTCAACATGCCTTATACGAGATCATTCTCCACCATCTCAACATGCCTTATACGAGATCATTCTCCACCATCTCAATATCGAAGAACCCATGACATGTTACGTTCAAGAAGAACCAAAATTAAGGTAAAAAGATAAACTTAATTTCTCTCACATAATTGAACATCGAATAACTCAGGACCTGTTACGCCCTCATCGCCATTGGTACAACACTAACAATAATAAACCAATGAAGAAACCAAATTAAGGTAATCAATTTTTTGATTTAATTTTACCCTAATCTCGTCACTACGAAAAAATTGACCATCGAAAAACCCATTGAATTTTTTCTGCAGTAAATATCCTTTTTGTCATGATTGTTGAGTTATCAATATTATCCTTTGTAATGGGTTTGCAATAAATATCCATTTGGTCGTTTGTTGAGTGGGCTCTTATCAATTTGGTCATGTGTAGAGTGAGCAATTTGCTTACATACTGCATTTTTAGAATTTAAGTTATAATTTTTTTTTACAATGGTATAATATCCAGGCTTCCCAAAAAATTCATAAGATGTAGAAAAACTATCTTGAGATGGAAGAAATCAAATCTTAGGAATAGCGCTACCATGATTAATACTTTATCCAAGAAGCTTGAGGCCTTAATGCATAATAATTCTGAGGACCTTAGTGGTTCTCTCTCTGATTAGTTCTCCAATATTTTGAACGAATTAGAACATTACTGGTCCTTAGAAGGTAAATACTGGCCAACCAGATCCCGTATCCTTTGGCTTAGATTGGGGGATAAAAATTATATGTTTTTCCACCTGTCCACAAGAATCAGGCACGCCTTCAATGGGATTGACACCCTCCTTACGGAGGATTACACTTGGACCTCAGGTCCCCACGAGCTCCAATCCCCTGTTATTGAGTTCTTCTAGGACCTCTATAAAGATCCTGTGAACAGAGCTATTGACCCTATTTTGACGAATATTCAACCCCTCATAATGAGGAAGTTAACTCCTTTCTTATGGGATCTATAAGCATGGAAGAACTCAAAACTGCTACCTGGCAGTTAGGGACTTCTAAGGCCCCTGGTCCTGATGGGTTTCCTAGAGCTTTTTTCCATAAATTTTGGGAACTTATTAAGGATGACATCAATGAGGTTTGTAATGGTGTGTTGAATGGATTTATCCTTTGGGTAGAATCAATGAGACTAATATTATCCTTATCCATAAATGCAAAAATTCTCAGAAAATCGGACAATTTAGGCCAATTTCCTGTACCAACTTCCTTTAAAAAATCCTTTCTAAGGTTATGGTTCTTAGGCTAAGTACTATTATCCCTAAGATGATTTCACCTTACCAATATACCTTCATTAAATGGAAACTGGTCCAAGATAATATCAATATTGACCATGAGGTTATTCATAAGCTCAAACATTTGAGAAAGAACTCCAAAGACGGCGACTCCATTATCAAGGCTGACATTCATAAAGCCTATGATAAAGTAAGCTGGTCTTTTCTCTTCAAAATCCTCAAGAAGTTAGGGTTCTCTGATACTTGGATATCCTTTATTAGGATGTGCATTACCTCTGTCAAATTCAATGTTATTTTATATAGTCACCAGTCTGGTTCCTTTGTCCCTTCTCGTGGTTTGAGGCAAGGGGATCCTTTATCCATTTATCTTTTTACCATTTCTTCTAATGTTCTCTTTCCCTTTTGATAGAGAAAGATTTTATGTCTTGAGATATTAAAGTCATTAAACTAAGCATGCATGTCCTTTCCATTCACCACCTCATTTTTGCTGATGACTCTGTTTTATTCCTTCGAAACTCATCTTTAGAGATTCATTCTTTTAAGGAGGTGTTGTAGAAATTCTTCTTTGCATCGGGCCTGACCCTTAATCTCAACAAATCATCTATTTCCTTAGTCCTAATACGTCCTCTTCCATGAAGTTTCCAATCTCTGAGGCATTTAGGATGCCAATTACAGAGGATATAGGTCTTTACCTGGGTATTCCTACTGAATGTGGTCACTTTTAAACCAAAGCCATGGATTGATTAATCTCAAAAGTTACTTCTAAATTAGTGGGATGGAAAAATCGTTGTTGTCTATGCCTGGTAAGTATACCCTTATGTCTTCCATTATCCACGTGTTTTCTACTTACTTTATGTCCCTCCTTGCTATCCCCAAAGGAGTGATCAAAAAGATTAACTCGAGAATAATGGTATCCATTGGGTCAACGAGAATAAGGTGGCATCACCGAAAGTCTATGGTGGTCTAGGAATCAAGAACCTTGAAGCTGTTAACCTGTATTTGCTTGCCAAACAAGCTTGGTATGTCCTTAGTAACCCCGATTCACTAGTCCACCTAGTGCTAAAAGGAATTTACTTACAAGAGGTAGATTTCTTAATTCCCCCTCGGTTAAGGGTGCATCCTGGATATGGAATAACATTATTAAGGCTAGTTCCTTCCTCAAAACCCATGTCATCAAACCAATTGAGGAATGGACATTACACCCTTATTTGAGGGGGGGGATAATTGGATATGATCCTTTTTAGATAAACCTCCTCATTACAGTGAGGATCCTTACTTATCTAAGTTCGTGGTTGATCTCATCGATGCGCCTACCAAAAAGGGAAATCTATTTGGTTTGACCAGATCTAGATCTGGTCAACCATGTCAAACTAAACAAAAAAAGCCCTACTCCAAGCGTACTATGTACGCTAGTCCAAAAGAAAAAATACAGTGCACGACTGAAAATGCAGCGAGCACCACAGGTCAATCGGACCTCCACCTTCACTGGAAACAAGCATATCGACTTTTAACTTCACTGGTTCGAAGAAGAAGAAGAAGGAAACCAGCACCTCTCGCCACCGCCAGCACCACCTCGCGCCACCACCAGCACCACCACCACCATAACACAACCACCACGTCGCATAACTTGCAGAACTACATCGCCGGAGCTCAACGAAGGCGAATCTTCTTCACCGCCTTCTTTTTCACAGCAAATTGGAGTTGCAGCATATGGGAGCTTCATCGATCTGTGAAAATGGCCTCCGTTTGCGAAGAAGAAGAAGGCTGCTGCTGGTGGTGCTCGATCTGTGAAAATGGCCTGAGCAATGGAGGAGCTCCGTTCGCAAAGAGCTGCGTGTAGTTGGTGGAGAGAAGAGATGCGTGTAGTTGGTGGTTGTTGCTCGGCGGCAGATTCAAGAACGGCAGTGGAGATCGTAGACTGCAAACTGTTGCAGCATGGTGGTGGTGCTCCAGCACTGTAGAAGATGATTTCATATATGTTCGCCGGAGGTTCATAGGGGAAGAGAGAGGTGGTGGTCGGTGTTTTGGTGGTGGTGTTGTTTTGGTGGTGGTGGAGGTTTTGAAGAGAGAGACAAAATAGAGAGTGTTTAGAACGTGAATGGACTTGTAAATGGGAATAATTAGTATATATAGGAATAAAAAAACAAAAAAGGGTATAATTATCAATGGGATTTTAGGTCTCATGTGTTAAATTCTTTTTGAGGTCTTTAGTGAGAAGATAAGGTAAGAGAAGTCTCTAATTAGAAGAAGGGGTGTCTTCAAGACATTAAGTGACATTTTCTTTTTTTGGAAGGCAAAATGAAAATTCATTGAAAAAGAAAAAGAAAGAGAAAAAGAAAACTACTAGCAGATTTTTCTCAATTAAAATATAGAGTAGCGTATATTGACCACAAGACACGGTTAGTTGAATAATACCGAATTGTCTTCGCACATGACTATATTTAGACACACACACTCTATCAAATTATTTTATAAAATCAATGGAAGGAGGGAGGGAATGCATTAATTGACTTCACATGATGGCTTCTCTATCTCAATTATCTCTGGTTATCCTCTTCTTTTTTCTCTTATCCCTCTCCTTCTCCTCCGCTCGAGACCACCGTCGTCACCATCATTATCCGACCAAGTTTTCTGCAGCCTGCAAAGCATCACCAGATCCGGCAAAATGCGAGGCAGCATTGGCAAAAAGCCGTCAATATTCGTCTTCACCTACGCCTCTCCAAGCCATCAAATCCATTTTAGGTTTGTCCTATCGAAAGCTAAAGAGCGCTGAATCAGAGGTTAACAAATTTACAATTGATCAGACGAATCTCAACATCACCTCTGGGGCCAAGGGATGTTTAGAGTCGCTTGCCAACTGTGAATATAGGATTAATCTAACGGCTATGGCTGTTCCACATGGAAGACTCAAAGATGCTCGTGCATGGTTAAGTGCTGCATTGTCGTATCAATACGGTTGTCGATCCGGGTTTCAAAAGTTTGTGAATGTCACATCTTCAAACTTCAATGTTAATCAAACTTTATCTCTTTTTGATGCTTTAATGGATTTAAGCAACAATGCATTGAGTATGGTGATGAACTACGATATCCACGGGAATAATACTAATTTGTGGTCCCCACCCAAGACTGAGAGAGATGGATTCTGGGAGTCATTAGTTGATAAATCAAATGCTTATCAAGATCCGATGAAGAACTTGAAAGCTAATGTGACTGTTTGTAAAACCGGTGGTTGTAATTACAAGAGCGTTCAAGCGGCTGTGGATGCAGCACCAGATAATCTTGATTCGGGATCAAAGTTTGTCATTAAAATCAAGACTGGTGTGTATGATGAGATAGTAAGAATTGGGTTGGTAAAGAGAAATATTGTGTTTTTAGGTGATGGTATGGGAAAAACTATTATCACTGGTGGTTTGAATGTAGGAATGGGTGGAATAACCACCTCTGAAACTGCAACTCTTGGAGTAACAGGAGATGGTTTCATGGCTAATAATCTGAGCATCAAAAATACTGCAGGCTCTGATCCTCAACAAGCAGTTGCGTTTCGATCAGATAGTGATCTCTCCTACATACAAAATTGTGAAATTAGTGGACACCAAGACACTCTTTTCGCAAAAACTTTACGCCAATATTACAAATCATGTCGTATCTTAGGAAACGTTGACTTCATATTTGGAAACGCAGCTGCATATTTTCAAGACTCGCTTATCATAATTAGTCCTCGAACCACTCTCAACACATCTGAAAAAGGTGCGAAAAATGCTGTCACGGCTCAGGCCAGAACACATCCTGCACAATCTACAGGATTTGTGTTTAATAACTGTGTGATAAATGGAACTGAAGAATATATGGTAACGTATAAGAAAAATCCTAAAGTGCACATAAACTATTTAGGGAGGCCATGGAGAGAGTATTCAAGGACTGTTTTCATAAATTCAGTGTTTGAACAACTCATAGCTCCAGAAGGGTGGATGCCATGGGATAAGGATTTTGCGCTCAACACTCTTTATTATGGGGAATATAATAATACAGGAGCTGGATCTGATATCTCTAGACGAGTCAACTGGACCAATCAGATCCCACCTCAACATGTTAGTATCTACTCTCCGCATAATTTCATTCAAGCTGATCAATGGCTTCCAACAATTCATCATTAGTTGTATCATAATTATTATTGCAATATTACAACTTGATTCTAATTATAGCATTAAATTTTGCATTTCAATAGCTTTATTATCGACTTGTCTAAACATAAAAAAAAAAAAAAAAAACCGTGCTGTGTCAAAATTGAAAAACATTAAAAAGAATAGAATTAAAAGACTATACAGGTGGAAGAGATGCAGTCCAATTAGTCTCACCCCAGTGTTTCAACATATTTTTCCAGTTACATAACCCGTCTATGCATTTCTTCAAACGAGCATCTTTAATCTTGATTCTCCAATGGCCATCACCATAGTTTCTTATTTCAGCTTGCCTTCTATCCCACTCCAACTGAGCCTTCTGCTTAGAACCCAACAGACAAAATTTCTGCAACTCATCAGACATTGCATCGTGAACTTTCCACCACCTCTTATGAGCAACGTCACTAGCAAACTCTTGTAGTATATCAACATTCCAGTTACAATCATAGTCACGAAAACACATCCACGGCTTATTTCCTAGATAATGGATTACATATAGAACCGGAGGTTCCGCTCCAAAAAGACTAATTTTCCTTTGTTTCACTCGTTCATCATCTCCAATCCAGAAATTCTTCAAGAAGTTCATATGTTTGGGTATCCGATGCCACCATGTAAATATTTCGTTTAAATAACCTTGGTCCCCACCATTGTACGATTCAATTTCGTTTATATGATCCATTAGAAGCTGAAACGTGCAATTCGATGGCTCTATCACCATTACTCCAGAGTTAAAAAGTGTCGAGTTATTCCCTGTTGCAGATATCTCGGGCAGTGTGAACAAGAAATCAATGTTTCTGAGTATAAGCAAATCAGCATCAATAAAAATAATCTTGTCATAATCTGTGAGCTGCCATAATCTGAATTTGCTGTAGTTCCATTCGTTATAAGCGTCCTTTTCAGCTTTCGGATTTCGGATTCTTTCAATTGTTCTGATTTTCCAACCTGCTGCTTCAAGTCCACTCCTGTGATACTTGCTTATCGTATCATCAACTAGAATTACAAGATCTCGTGTTGAACCAGCCATTATGATGCTTTGTGCAGCAGCTATAGCCCCACATACATAATCATCAGCTGAATGTAAGATGGTAGCATAAGCCTCACGCTGAGGAGACACCACTTTTTGTGAAGGAATTGAAAGTTCACACGAACCTACGGGGAGCTCAAGTTTTTGTCTTAGCCGGTCCAAATCCGGTTTGTAAAGCCAGACATTACCTTTTTGTATAATAAGTTGGTCACAAGTAAATAGATTGGGAATAGGAAAGACTTTAGAAATAAACAAGAAATAAAGATCCTCTTTAGCTAAAGAAGCAGCGGCTAGTTGCAAATGTAGGCGAGCGATATCTCTAGAGTAGTAGTTCCCTTGACAAGGGAGTTTAACGACAATAAGATCGAGTCTAATTTGTTTAGGCACGGGGTTAAGGTTTGGTAGTGGGCCCGCACAAGTTGGAATTTCATCCTGGTTTTCTTCGTCTATCCACTCTGGGTATAAGGATTGCCATGTAAGGTTTTGAGGGGCATAATTTTGTAGGTGGAGAAGAGTGTGATTCGCATGAGGAAGGATATGTTTCCATTGATTGATCTCTTTGGTATTAAAGTTAAGTAACCCGATTCCATGAATATTCTTTATAGGTAATAGATGATGTTGGAGAACATTAGAGATGTCATTCCAATTGATAACTAAATCAGAAACATATCGAGGATCAGAAGAAGAAGAAGAAGAAGATTGAAAAGTTGGAATTAGTACTATAATGAGGATGAAGATGATGAAGATGATGATTAGGACGATGAGTTTTGAATTAACAGGAGAAGGAGGTTGATTAGTGCTTTTTTTTCCGATTACTACAACATGATCTGATCTAAACTCATCCTCGTCTTTTGTTAATCCGTTTGATGATGATGATCTTCTTCTGTATCCATGATCATCTCTAATAATCATATATTAACAAGAAGATTAAATATTTATAAATACATACATGGAAATTAAGTAATAATGAATGAAGGTTACTCACTTTGATCGTTGTCTAGCCTGATCCATGGGCCACCTGGATTGAAAAATAATTTATAAGTTAATAGAAAATGAAAGAGAAGACTAATGCTGGAGCAGGAATCCATATATATATATATTTATATGACAATGAGTTGTAGGAGAAAAGAAGAGTATAGAAACAGTAACGTATAATTCAAGTCTGCAGCTGATTATCAAGTTTCATCTTCTATTAGTTTTTAAGGTTGCAGAAAGTGATGACGAGTAGTCTTAAGAAGGCAGTAAAGTAAAGTGAGCAGCTAGAAAGTGACTGATTTCTTTCTAGATATGGATAACATACATTATATAAAATGCTGAATTAATAACATACATTTATTTTATATATATGAAAGCTAAGCGCTAACTAGTCACTACCTAGGTCGAGAAATGCAGGGTGGTACCTAAGGATGACAATGGTTACCGTTGAAAACCATAACCGATGATAAACAAACCAGAAAACCCCGAATTGTATAATCGTGGTTAAAACCATTAGGTTATGGTTTTAAAAAGTGTAACCGATGGTTAAAACTGTTAGGTTATGGTTTTTAGTAGAATTTAAAACCGAATAACCGAAAACCGTTTATTATCATATATATTTTCAAATTTTATAATAATCTAGGTTAAATTAGATATAATGAAATTCTAAAATTAAAATCCATATACTAGATTTACCAAACTAATTAATAAATAGACAATTTTATTAAAGACCAACACAATATTTTATATACTTTAAAAAAATTTCTTATATATGTGGTTTTATTTGATGAAAGATAATATTATTTATTAACTTATCATTTGGTTATGATTAAAATCATAAGACCGTTTAGAAAACCGAAACCGAATAATGCGGTTATGGTTTTGAAAAGTGTAACCGATGGGTAAAACCGTTAAGTTATGATTTTTAATAAAATAAACGATTATGGTTATGGTTATAGTTATGATTGTTAATATTTTTACAAAAGACCGAACCATTGTCATCCCTAGACTGGTAACCGTACATCCTTCATTATAATAGATAAAATGGATTTTTATCCAAATGGTCCGTGAATTTACCCCTTTTATTGAGTTGAGCCTTGAACTTTAAAAGTAATCCGAATGGTCCTCAAAATTAATTTGTTTTACCATTGCTAATCGACACGTCATTTTTCATGTTAAGTCCACGTGGGTGATATACTAAAAATATTCTCAGCCAATAATGGTTCTCGACCAAAAAGTCCCACGACTATTACCATATTCGGTCAATCACGGCTTTGGCTAATATTTATAATAATATTGTAAATTTCGCGGCTTAGGCGGTCGACCCTGGCCTAGCGCTTAGACGGTATTATAGGGCGTAGGCGGAATAACATGGTTTTGAATCATGTTGTGCAATTTTGTATATTTAGTTATATATACGTAGTAATTATAAAAAATTTAACTATATAAGTCATAAATTTATCTAACAACACTATAGTGAATATAAAATTACTAAAATTTAAGTTATAATATCAATTCAAGAATTCTCAAGAATAAGAAAAATAAAAATAAAGCCTATGCGGTCATTTTTTGCTATTAATCGGCGCCTAGGCGACCATTTTTGTGCATTTTATCGACGCCTAGGCGGGTTAGGCGCCTCTTCCACGGCGACTAAGGTGCTAGAAAAAAATGCCTAGGCTAATCGACACGTCATTTTCCATCCAGTTTTCATGTTAAGTCCACGTGGGGGATATACTAAAAATATTCTCAGCCAATAATGGTTCCCGACCAAAGAGTCCACGCGACTATTACCACCTTCGGTCAATAACGGCTTTGGCTAATATTTATAACAATATTGTAGATTTCGCGGCTTAGGAGGTCGATCGGGGCCTAGCGCCTAAACGGGATTATAGGGCGTAGGCGGAATTACATGTTTTGAATCATGTTGTGTAATTTTGTATATTTAGTAATATATACGTAGTAATTATAAAAAAAAAAAAATTAATTGTATAAGTCATAAATTCATCTAACAAAACTATAGTAAATATAAAATTACTAAAATTTAAGTTATAATATCAATTCAAGAATTCTCATGAATAAGAAAAATAAAAATAAAGTTATAATACCTTATTAAAGATATTATAGTAAATTTAGTGTTAATTGATGATTTTTTTTAATTTTATCTGTAAAATCAAATTGAACAAAAATTTAGAGACAAATGTGTAGAGGCAATCTATATATAAACCATCATATGATTAATACACATAGAACAATATAAGAGCAAATTCTGTTACATTTTTAGACCAAACATTTCAAAAGGTATTATTATTAGACTAAGTTTGTTTAAAAGTATTATTTTTAGAACATTTCATTAATTATGTAGGATATTTTATAAATTTTAAGTGTAATTTAAACATTTCAAATAAATTATATCACCCAATCACACATTAGTAATTCTACTTGAAATGTTCAAATTATGTTAAAATTTATAAAATATTTCACATAATAAAATGGTTTAAAAATAGTAGTATTCTGAATATGTTTGACTTGAAAGTATTTTTATAACCAAAAATGGAATTTGCTTGATTAACAACTCTTGGACCTATCAATTCTCTACTCTACCCTATCCTGCTAGCTAACTAACTATCTGTTACCCTATCCGGCATGTCTCAAAATACACACTAGCTAGCTAGCTACTTTCTATATATTAGACTTAGAGTAACAAACATATTTATTTATTATTCGCCATTCACTTCAAAGTTCAAAGATAAAGCAGCAGATCTTTTTTCTTTATTTAATAATAAGATGAAGGAGACATGATATTATTCAAAGCGAAGCAACCACTATAACCTCATGCTTATATAAGCTGTTTTCTCCCCTATTTCTCACACTTAATTAGGATATGAGAGATAAACTGACAAATAACAAACAGTAACTCCTATCTCTTCTCTAAGCTCAACTAAAAGTTACTCGTATTTCTCACACTTACTGTGAATTAGTGAAGTTACTTTCTTTAGTGAACGGACAAATAGCAAATGATAACTCGTATTTCTCACACTTATTGAACTAACCACTAAAGGGAGTAGCTTCACTAATTCATTGTTATCTGTCATGAGTAAACTACTTAGTCTAATTTATTCGTATGTATAAAGTTTTCAATTGAGTTTGGTGCATTTATTTGGGCAAATTATAGAATCAATATCCTCAAACAGAGCTGGCTCTTGGGGAAAGCCAACAAGACAGTTGTTTTAGGCCTAACTTTTTTGATAAAAGAAACCCCAGTTTAAAAGAAAAAAGTTTGGCTCTAAATAACCAAGAACATTTGAAGTTACTGAATCCATGGAGACCTGAAGTACTAAGCATCGATTATGAGAAGTAGCATATGTGAAATTGTAATTTTGATTCGCCATCAAAGGTGGGGTTGAAGTAGCATATGTGAAATACATTACATTAGACAAAAAAAAGCTGAGGAGAAGTGTTGATGAGGTATATATAAGACCTTAAACATGTAACATATGAACCTAGAAGTACGAGATGATAGGGGACTAGAAGGTGCACTATTCATTAATCCGTATACATATCCGGGTCAGCTTATGAATAAACCCCGGCCCCTCAGTGAATCACTAACTTGGTGTCCTATCAGAAAATATTGTTGACTTACATAGAGATCGAGAGGGAGGCTATTTGGTAAGTTAGAGTTAGTTGATGAGATCGATCTTGTATATAGATGATATTTATAAAGGACTCTTTCTTTATCACTTGGAATCAATTTCAACCATATAATCTGCAATTTGCTATCTGTTTTCTGCTCAACCAGGACCAGCCCTTTGTTATATTTGGCAATATATATAAGAATAAGCCTCCATGTAAATGCAAATCTAGTAGATATTTGAATGGGAGTGAATGAATAACCCATATAAGATGATACTAAACAACATATATGGTATAAACAACAACTGAGAAAATGTGTATAAAATATAAATGGAGAAGTTCAAAAATCAGGTAAAGTTGTAACAGATGATGTAAATGTAAATAAAAAATTAAATAAAATGGTGAGTGGGATACTCATGCTCATCTCCATTATAATCATAGTATAGCCTCTCTCCCTTTGCTATATCCCTACTAGCAACTAACAACACTCTGCATTCTCCATTCACATCATATCTAACACACTTTAGATTCTGCTTTTTTCTACTTTCACTGCACAACAAAACACACCTTTCATTATCATTCATACACACAAAGAAAGAAAATAAATAAAGACTTACGGTAAATGATTGTTAATCCCATTAATAAAACGTGCGATATTTCCACGTTTATCAGGACAAATAAGAAGACCTTTTGATTCATTTTCCGGGGATAAAAGCGTCATCATACTATCACAATCATCGTTCTTACGATTCTTAATAAAATCAACATCACCAGCATATTCAACAATAAAGGTAAGATCCTTAATAGGAGCATCAGCTTCAACAGTATACCCTTCAAATGAATCAAAAGAAACAATTAAAGGAGGACATAACCCTTTCCTATACATATCCAAACATATTTCCATTGTCTTTATATCTTCTTTACATAGAACTTGCATTCCTCCTCCTTTTTCAAATTTAGCTTGATTAGCAGATTTAGAAGCCATACCAGGTACATACACAAGTTTGTCTGTGTATTCAATATTAAGTGCCATTAAAGCACCTGCTAATGATCCAAGCTGTGCCATTCTTCTTTGAGGATTCTCTGTTGGAATATATGCAATCAATCTTCTTCTTCTCTTCCTATATATTGCTGGACCACTTTTTTTCTTCCTCTTTCTAGGATCTTCATAAATAAATTAAATTTAATATCAATTACAATACTTGATATACTCCTTACTGCCTAGATTTGATTATACAAGGAATGTGTCATTTGCCTTATATCTCACTTAACTACAAACAATCAGTATTTATCATCTTTTTATCATTAACAACTTAGATGCATTAATGGAACCTAAACAAACACTCTTTATGCTAATCTGTAATCAAATTACATTTCACCCCCCAAACACCCACTCACCTACTAAGCTCATGAAGAGTAAAGATTATCACAACAATTCCTAAATTTTTTACAAGGCTTCAAATTTGGTAATCTAATATTGTCCGAGAATAGATCAATCATCGAGTGATCATGAGAGTTAAATAATTGAGGTAGCATGATATTTACCTGGAAGACTCAAATATTCCTCATAGCAAGTAGTGCACTTCTGGATTTTAAAAAAATCGATAATGCTCTTCTGTGTAAAACCTGATGAACAATAAAAAGAAGATAATGAAAAGGAGTAGGCTTTTCCTTTTGAATTATATAATTATATACATAAAGAAAGAAAGAAAGATACATGCATTAAAAAAGGATTTACATTTGAGTGGGGGCTCAATGTAAGGAGGTTCACAGGTATGGCAGAACCAAGGACCAATTGGAAGACGAACAAGAACTGGCCTTAAACACATCATATGAAACCCGTTAGCACATTTATCACATATAATCATTTCTTCATCTCTTTTACCAGACCCGCATTCTGAACAACACAACCGCTTCAAATATTCATCATCAACATCATCATCATCATCATCATCATCATATTCTGGTGGAGGTCCCATCATCACCGGCGTTATCCTCATTAATTCCTTCATCGACCTGTATTTTTTCGGTGGCGGAGACGACGACGAGTCCCGTTCAGCTATCACCGCTTTTGACGGAGCCTCTGCCGCCAACGCTGAGCTTGACGGTGGTGCCATTTTATTGAAATTAAACAAATTATTGAGCTGAAAATTACTGTTTCTTAAATTTAAGTTATGAATTGTCTGTAATATCAATTAATTATATATTTATTGTGTTTGATGTTTGCACAGAAATGAAGGATGTTTTTTGTTTTTATTTTGGTTGTAAGAGTATAGTCTAGGAAGGGAAGGGGGAGAGAGAGAAAAATAGACATTTTATAATGACGTGGAAGACTTATGATGATGTGGCAATATGCTAATGGATGAGTCTAACGTGCACTGAATTCGGTGTGCGACACAGTTTTACTTTCTATTCTCAGCTTCTTTATTTCTTCTCTTTTTTTTTATTTTCTTTCCAATTTTTGATAATCCAGGTTGACCCAAATCTTAATTACTCTAAGTCTCTAATAGGTAACTCATTTAACTTCATTGTTGTACTTTGATTGTCCCAAATTTGTATAATCTCTCCATATTTATGCAATATATATACAATTAAGTTTTCTCTAATTTGGATAATATAAATGTTTCTAGATATTTCGGCAAAATGGTAATAATAACAAATTATTATTACTAAATTTCCATTTCAAAATAAAAAAATACAAAAGCCCTTGACCTTAATCTTGATTTATAGGAAAGATAAGAATTACCATTACTAATAAGATATATGTAATACTTGAATTGAAATATTATATTTAAATATTAGATAATTATTTTTCCTTTTGTGTTATAACTTTTTCTTATTTTATATATTCTCAAAATTTTATATAATAATAAATATGATTTACTTGTAAAATTAAATATGTTACATTATTCATAAATTTGAAAAAGTATAATATTATTTCTATATGTCATATTTTTGTTTTATATAAATGTAAAGTCTAAAACCATGTGCGCAATACATATACTATTAGTAAAATTAGTCTGATTAGTCCCTTGAAAATGAAAATATATAAATTTTTTTTTGGTCAAATAATTAAAAATATATGAGTAAAATAACAGTATATGAAAAAATTGTGTAAATAAAGCTAAAATTTACATTTCGTAAGGATTCCTCACCGATTATACATTATATATACAACAAAATATATAAATATGTTTAATATCTCGAGTTCAATATTTCTATATACAATTCAATGGTCAGGATCGTCCAATATTCACCGATATCTAAATATGTGATTTCTTTAATAACTGAAATCGTACTATATACAATTTTATTAACTATCATTTATTTTTTTATTTTTTTTAATTTTTAACTTGGGGGTCCACAACTCACTCACCTATCAATCAAACCCATTTTATTTCACACAAATTACATATCATCTATTCTTTCTTTAAATCTTTATAACTCAAAGTTAAAAGTCATCTCGTCCAAATAATTGTTCAGACAAACCAAACCTAACGGTCAATGTCCTACTCAAAGTTTATACTCATCTTCTTCACACAGTTCTACCCATCCTTCTTAGGTACTCCACATATGGTTGTTTTCCTACCGCACACATTCATAACCACTGCCACACATATTTCATTCTCTACAATCACCAATAACACTACTACAATTGATTTCAAAATGTATTAAAAATGGTTTGGTCCTTTCATTACTCTAAGGAATCATTTGTATATTTTTCAAACCGATTTGGTTATTTTTTACATATGATAATTAAAATCATTGAAAACTTTTCGGTAACTAAATATAGGGTAAATTATCCATAATTAGTTTATATTATCTGGGATTTTTGCATCACACGAGCCTAATAGTTTTTACAGTTATATCATTAAGAACCCTAGTTACTAATAGTAGTATTTTGACATTTGATATCTTCTTTTTTGCAATACACGTAGACCAATGTGGCAACTTACATAATTTTTTTATTAATGAAGTAGTAATTTTGTTCATATCGAGGTAAATTTTAAAGTACACTGTTATAACTATTTGCAAACGATTCAATATAACTATGCAGTAGTTGTTTTTTTTCCTCAAATTAATTGAATTTTGCATATACATTATTGAGCTCATTAATATATATGAAAAAATTTGAGCTTTTTGGTAACTAAATATAAAGTAAATTTCACCATTAGTCCATAGATTTGGGTGTTTTGAACTACACATTCCCAATAATGTAAATTTCAACATTAATCCATGGGTTGTGTAGTATGGTGGCACATTTAATACATACTTATAGTGGTAATTGCCCAGGGTAAACACTTGTGAAGACCATTAATCTTTACTCCAGTTCTCCCCTGACGCCCTTATCTTTCAACACGAACCTTTTAACCCTTTATTTTTTGTACTTGTGTCACATTTAGTCGTTCTTTCAATTTCTATAAGTCAAAGATTAGTCAATGTTGACTCACTGCCATGTTAAAAAAATCCAAATCAAGCAGGGGCAGCTATGTCATTCCATCTTCAACACTTACCCCTTATAAATTATACGTTTAAAAAATACCATTTCCATTTCCTTTATGCCAAACCCTGACCCGATTCCCTTGTTCCTTCTTCAAGACTCTTTGAAAAGTAGTGATGAGATCATCATTGCAATGATAAACAGAGGAAGCCACGATAGCACTACATAGAGTCTTTAATGTTTGAAGCTCTGGTTTTTCACTCCAAATGCTAATATGGGGTCACTTGTCGTGTGAAGACCTCGTGGACTTTTAACAACCCATGTAGAAGATTCGTGGTATGTGAGAAGTTCTGTATAGTGGAAAAGTGTAGCCATTTCTACTTGGGGATCCACCTAGTTGTGCGAGGGGAACATGTAGTGGTTCCTGGGATTTTGAAAACACTATTAAAGAAGAACAATGAAATACTCGTTCTCTAACTCAATGAAGGTAATAACACGAAAAATGACCCATTTGGTTGTGTTTGTGATTGTATTTATACTTTATTTGGTAATATTGAAATTTTAATTGTTTGGATGGTGTATGACTTTTTGTTATTTTGGATCTATTATGGTGTTGTAGTAGTTGTTATTGGTGTATTTTCCTTTAGCTTGATTATTGTGGTTGTTGTTATAAGTGTTTGTAACTGGATTTAAATTTTGTACAGTGGTGTTTCGATTAAATTTAATGTGATGTAATGTTGACTTTTGGTAATGGTGTTATTCGGTAATGGTGTTCTTCTGGAATTTCCATATTTATATGGTGTTCTTCAAGTTTTTCCACATATGGTGTTTTTCAATTATCGGTGAGAAACTGATTCTCCTAAAAAACGACTTGAGAATTTTAGTAAGAAACTAAAAAGGATAATTGGTAGCATTTAAATTGTTTTCTTGAGACATTAAAGCCCTGGCCTAGTATTTATTGTGACAGTTTGACCTCTTATGATATTGTATGTGTTGTAATATCATGTGTCTTATGTTTGGTTTTGCAATGTAGATCATTTTTTTTGTGGAGTAATTCAATTAATTGTACTTGTTTATAAATATTCTATTGTGATGGGTTTTTTTTCAAATTTTGTTAGATAAGATAACTTATTATGTAACCACTTTTGTTATCTAGATTGCTTAGATTACGTAGGTATATTTAGTTATAATGGCACTTCCGCCCTAATAGTATATTATAGGTGTATTTACTTATATGTGAATTAGTGAACTTGCATAAAACTCCCTTTATGGTCCCTAGGTAATTATTAAATAGAGAAGAACAAAATGCAGTATATAAAAAAGTAGACATTGGTAAACAAAAAGGCATAAATATGTACATATTACATTGTTGTTTGCCTATATAATATTGTTGTACAAACAATATCAATACCCACACAATCAAATAAAATCAATACATTAATTAAATGATTGATGAAGACTAAGGTGTCGTTTGTTTTTTTAAATAATAAGTGCTGAATGCTAAATGAACAGCTGAATATGACTTATTCTGTTAAGAGGCAGTGTCTGAATGATTCAAACTTAGTTTGAAATCTTAATGAAACAGACCCGCTAAGAGCCATTCAGATCTGAATTGGACAAGAAAAACAATCAGTCTTATTGATCAAGTGTCTTAATGAACCAGATTAAGATCTCATTAAGTGCAAATAAACACCCCTTAACATGGCTGCTCAATCACCAATAGTGGGATGCCTGAGTAAGAAAATTTTAACCCTTTCAGATGTCACGTGTAATAATCAAATTCATTGTATTATGTCTAAGCTTATATGAGTTTAATGTATCGGGTGTTCTTAGATATCTTCGTAATGTATTGATTTATATACTAATGATTTATTATTTTTTTTGTTTAAGAACCAGACTAAAAAGAAGGTGAAAGGTGCAATTTTACTCTAATTACTTCCAAACAAACTCTGAA
The DNA here is from genome assembly GCA_029959085.1 of Nemophila menziesii. Lineage (NCBI taxonomy): Eukaryota > Viridiplantae > Streptophyta > Magnoliopsida > Boraginales > Hydrophyllaceae > Nemophila > Nemophila menziesii. Next base: position 21,312,497 of record JARWIR010000022.1, on the reverse strand, counting down.
AAAATTAAATCTAAGGTCCCAACCACTAGGAAAAGTGAAAGACTTGTTGTGTCATGCACACCTTCGACTATGGAGAAAGCTAATATGAAGCCAAATACCACAATACCCACTAAAGTTGTCATCATAGGTAACTGAGATGATGTAGTGATGGTTGATAATAAACACAAGAAGATAGAGTGTTCCATGCCTCTAAGGATGGTGGCACCCAAGTACTTCAGTTTTGAGGATGATAACATGTCATTTTAGATGGTGTTTAGGTTATTTTGGTGTTTATTTAAGAACTGATAATGTTTTAGGGTTTTTAGATTTTGGTTAAACTCTATTTCCAAGTAATGTGTTCAACTTTAACTTTTTTGTTATGCTTTGGTATGAATGTTATGATTATGAACTACTATTTTGTAAGGCATAATTTAAACCCAATTTGATGTGTTTTGTGTTTATTAGAATTTACAAATTACTAGGTATTGATGTGTATAATGTTATGAAATTTATGAATGAAGTTATTTTTCAGGTTTGCAGTTAACAATATTGCAGGTTTCACTATGTCAATACTTACATGGTCTTATTGTCAAAGTCAGCTAAAATAAAGAAACATATGTCATAGTCATTTAGACATGAAGGACCATATTGACATAGACATTGAAACATAAAGAGTCACATTGACCTATTGATTGAAATATAAAGGCCACATTGTCACATCATATGAAACATAAAGGGCTAATTCCGTGAAGTTCATACACATAAGGTTGGATATAATAAAAAAACTATACAATTCATTAATAGACCCATAATGTAATGAAAGCCAACTAGAAACCATTAAGTATTAATAAAAACCACAAATTGTGTAAGCATTTAATGCGCACAAAGAATTATTAAATTCAACTAAAGTTCCAACCACCATATCAGATAAAGTATTCTACGTATTTATTACATTCAACGTCACTTAGATAAGTGGCACATATTAATAGCAACTGAACAAATATTCACGTTAAAGTTGACCAATAAATTGGAATCTACTTCTTTTAAATTTTAATTTTTAGAGATTTAGCAATTTGGTGGTCCCTCCCACTTTATTATTTCCAATAGTTCCCAGGGGATAAATATTTGAAGCCTTTACACGCACCTCATTATTTTTAATAAGACCTTTAGGATAAATATTTGAATTTCTCCCCACATTACGAACACCAACAGCTGCAATATTTGATGGTATGTCCTTTCTTAGACAAGTGTCTACAACTAACACATTATTTGGACCCTTATTGACATGATATTTTTTTTAAGTGTTACCACACATACTCAGAAGTTCCTCAAGTAGAGTTATCGCAGCCTGAGCTTTTGTTGATGGTCCTTCATTTACAGACTATGATTTTGTTTATTTTACATTTTTCGTAAAAACCCAGTGCTTTAATCTTATCAAATTAGACATATTTTTAACCATTCCATTCGTATGCATTGGCTTTTATACAAGTAGAAGCAATTATCAATGTTGGTAAATTGCTAACAAATACATGAATTTTGTAATGAAGACCTACTCCAGCTGGAATAAATGGGGGACTTCTAGGAACCTGTAACATATGGATTATTTGTATAACCCGTGGAGATAAAAAAAATTATTTTTATCTACCCTCTCATCAACAAATTTTGTTCCATGTGTAGATATGCTTGGTAATCTATTTGGTAAAACTAACAAACACACATTAAAGCATCACAATAATGAATAATTCAGATTCACTACTTACTTCTTGAGAAAACTGATTAGTCTGACTTACCAATTCATTTGAAACATCATGAATAAAAGTTGATTGAACATTCATCCTTGGATTTTGTTTCATTTTTTCCTTCTTTTATAAGCTAGTACTTGCTTGCATAATATATATTATATATATGCACCATCATACAATAACTAGTAAACATTTAGTTAGAACACACAAAGAACAATATATAATGACCTAGTGTGGATCATATGAATATATTAATGTATTAAACAACAACCTAAATATGATTATTCCTTCCATTACTACCTTGTTATTACTTACATTCATAAGATATATGTTCCCCCTCATTCAATTCCTTTTAAATTTGATTATTTAACTAATTCAAAAAAATAATAAAATAATATGACTTATCATCTTAATATATTTTGTATAAAACAATAGAGATCTAACCCTTTCAACTCTACTTTGTTAGTACTTGCTAATATAAGATAAAAAAACACCCTCCCATTCAATGAATTCTCAAACTCAGTATCCAACTACAACAAACAAATAATTTGCCAATGAGTATCAAATCGACACCTACAATGAAACAAGTAACAAAGTAAAAACCATTATCCCTTGTTGTTTAGAATCCTTCAATCCTGTGGTGAAGTGTGAAAGAGAAGCAATCTCTTGTGCAACATGAGAAACATTTTGTTAAATATTTGATGGCGAAAATTTCATATTTACTCCATTCTTTGTTCTTTCTAAACTCTTTACTTCACTGGCATGTGTGTTGACAACAACTTTTTTGTGATTAACATCTAGATGAATATCGATCGTGGAAATCTCAACAAACACTTGAATAAAAGACACATTAACATATACACCACTTAAATTTGCATCTACGGTTACTTGGATTTTTTATGATGTTAATGTTAACATTTCTAAATGATTTCTCAACGTACATATTGTTCCTACCTTTCATTGTCCTTCTTCTAGATCTCTTTTGAACACTATTAACGTCACTTGATCTAATAAGTTTATCTAGCATCTCTCTACACTTATGTTATATGATGAATCCACCATATGTTCATCAATACCACCAACAACTATATTTGTATCTTCAACAACTTATGAGATTTTTTTTTTCAACTTCCATAGTTCTCACAGTTTCTCTTATTGTGACCAATCTATTTACAATAGAGAATCTACCTTTCAAGCCAGATCTTCCTAATTTAGAATAAATTATCACTACATATTAAAGACACCAACTTTGAGACCCACTTTTGTATCATTTACCATATTCCTAATTTTAGAGCATATGTCCCCGCCCCACTTATCAATCCATTCCCTTTTTAACTCTATTCTATGCACCAAATATTCCCTTAGATTCTACAAACAAACCAACACAAATGAGTCATGACATCCAAATTTTGGTAACTGAATGACTCACATAGATTATGAAGAAGAAGATCACATTAATGTTAATCCTTTGATATGACGTGATCCAGTATCTAGAATGTTATTTAGCCAACCAATCGGACACACTTTCATAAGATTCCTTAATGTCCATATACATAATGAAAAATGCTATTTGGGTGCTTTTGTTGCATCCAATTTTTGTCCTTCAATGACAAAGCTCCATGCTTTTTCTTGAACTTCTAATGTTGATTCCTTATACAATGTCTATGTTCAGCATTGGGTAACAAGTCATCTATAGTTGAACGCAAGACCTACAAGATAAGCATGTAACTAATTAGTGTGTAAAAAAATTTTAAAGAGTAATGTAAACTTGAAAACCTATAAAATAAACATTTAGTGATAAATATCCATCTTTCTTAATCATTTATCCCCAAGTCGTCAATAAACATACTTATGAACCACTCCCAAGATATCATGTTTTTTGTCTCAACCAAACAATAACAAAATGAACATATACAATTATTCACTTCGATCCCAAAAATAGTAAAAAGAAAAACCCTTGATGAGTGCTCTGTAAATGTCACCCATCAAGACCCACCACATTGTTACATCCTTCCCTAAATCATCTCTTTAGTGCACCAAAAAACACATAAAGTCTAAAAAATCTCTCATCGCCCATCTCGTCAACCAAAGTTGTTGTGAGTTCCTTCAACACACTAGCCTTCTCAAATCTCCTATTGTCTCCTTATTATGTGCACTTGAAATTCTTGCAATATCAATTTTTGAAAATCCACAACCCTCATATATTTAGATGCAACCTCAAGTTCTCTTCATACCTCTATGATAAGATTTTGGGGGTTCAACATTATATGTGTTGGCAAAAGTGTACTTATCTGAAAGAATCCTTTTATTCCATATAAGTGGGATATACAAACCACTTGCAATTATTTTCTTTAAACTTGAACATGTCTCTTTTTGGTTCATTACATGAACCACTAGAAAAACAAGATAATCGAGAGATAAGTTGACTGAGAGAGGGAAGCAGAGTGAGTTTGCCGCGAGTGTTGTAAAGAAGATTAATGGTGGGTTAATCGCGACGGGTTCACGTGTGAATTGGGTTTGGAATAGAATGTGATGGATAAGATATTGGATCAATATGAAAGAGTTATTTTTTAGGATTTTTTTAGCCACCTATGTATAATAAGGGTATTTTAGGAAATTTTTAGATTTTTTAGTTGTGGATCGATCTGGGTCGTTGGTCGTGGCAAAACTAAATTATGAACCCTTTACATACCCCCTTATCCTCTTATATATATCCGAGAAATCCCACAATAGTGCTCAACCTCCTCCCCCATAAATGATGTCTCGTGAGTCTGTAAATCTATAACAAAAAGAGAAATACCAATAATTGTCCTAAAAGGTCACTACAAAAAAATTGATGCCTAATAAGGTCTTCACCAATTTTAGACAAGACACACACGCGCAACTTACTAAAAAAATGTAATACATTAGAAAAACACTCACGATCCATTTTAAAAATACGTAACCCATTAAACAAAACTCGCAACCAATAAAAAAAGTTATCCCAATGGTAATTAGACCTTTCAGGGGCTAAAACAAGTTGGACTTGTTTTTTTTTTTTTTGGTACGTGGGAGGTCCAGGCGAGCTTACACACACCACGACTAATCCCACGGGGATATACATGCCCCTCATGTATATTCTCAGGTAATTCAGAACTAGGTTACCCATGTTCAGGAGGTGATTCGAACCTTGTACCTCTCACTTTACACCCTTTAGGGAGGGGATTCGAACCATGTACCTCCCTTTAATGCTATGGTTGGATTCAATTTATTAAAGGAAATGAAATAAAATGAAAGGATTTAAAGATCTTTCTATTGTTTGGATTGATTTTTTTATTAAAAGAAAGGAATCGGGATGATTGAACATTCCTTTCAAAACCTTTATATTTATAAGAATTATAATCCTCCCATTTTGGAGTCATAAGGAAAGAAAGGAAACGTTTGTTTTTATAATAACATAAATGACCTTTTAATTATTATATAATTTTTATGTGGGTATCCAATTAAAATGAAACTCTTCATATTTCAATATAAATAATTCGTATAGTCAAGAAGGTTTCATACACTTTTTCAATATCTTCTTTGCTTCATATTAGGTACGTACGTCTCTTTTTTATGTTTATTTTTAAATTATATTTTAATTGTGTTATTATATAAATATTCTATCATATAAATTTTGGATTTTATTTACTAATTTCTGGAATTTTTATTAAGAGTTAGTATAAATTTAAGGGTTAATATTTACCGATATTCATATTAATGTATAGATTATTTAACATACATTAATGTTCTTAAATTTGTTATATATTTATTAAATAGTTAATTTATGTGGTTGTTTAAAGATTATTGGATTGATTTGTGTATTTTAGTAATAGTTAACACCCTATTAGTTATCAATTGGCTAAGGAAAGGCATGTGTATTAAATTGCAACTGTACGCCATCACTTTGCTTTCTCTTTTTTTTCCAAGCGCCGTCACTTTGCAGTCCCTTATAAAACATTTATGAAATATTAGATTAATTGTTGTTATATGATTAATATGAGCCTACCATTTATTTAACACAACCTACTATTTTTTTTGTCAGTAGCATAGCTTACCATCTCATTTCCTCGTTTATGTCTTATGAGCTGCATGTACATATCTTATGACATTTCAAGGGATATTATATATGTCTAATGAAACGAAAAACATCCTATAGAAATAAGTGAGAAAGTTAAATAATATTTATACATTACTGGAAAATAGTTAAAGAAATGTAAGACTAAACACAAAATTTTAGACAGATAAAATTATCTATGAACAACCAATATGCTATTTATACTAGAGATGGAGTTCTTTGCTGGTAATGAGTAGGACTTGTAGTATATATTGTTTACAACTAGAGATGTAGTTCTTTCAATTTGTTGACTCAGCATAAGACTTCATGGTGTGGCCTAAGGTGTGATAAAATAATGATATAAATAAGTGCAAATAAACACCCTAAACTAACACAGTACTGCAAGTATTACAGGACGTATGCAAGTTTTAATGATAAGAAGATTCGTTCTTCAGGGACTAACAAAAGTTAGAGAGAACTTATGCAAATTATCAAGTGCAGATTTAAAAGATAGAAAGATAATACGCAAAGAAAGAAAAGGAAAATATATTTTTATTTGGTTTTTATAAAGAAAACTAAACTACTAAATAAAAGACAATAAAATAAATAAAAGCAAAGGAAAGAAGATAGTATGAAAGATATAGCTTAGGTTTTACTAGTATGCACTAATCCTTCTAATTCTATCTATTAAATCTAATTTATAAGGGAGAATATTAGCTCTTGGTATACTTAGTCAGGATTTTAAATTCCCATACCTTAGACCTTGAGAGCGACTAAGGGGGCTACGGCACAACCAAGAAGTGATGAAGAATAGGGTTATCAAACGTCACTAAGGCCCTAAACAAATACTGCAATCCTGGTGATATGGTGGTTAAAACAAACCCTAATGAATATCTAGTTAGAATCATGTTTTGTCAGAACTAATATCGACACTAGACGTTATGTGGTGGTTCAATAGTTAAACACCCTGTCAAGGAGACCATCTAACTACTATTAAGGTAATCCTATACTCGTGCACTAGCAAGGAAAACAATCATTAAATCAAAACACATAATCAAATATAAAGGTAAGTAGCTAATATCAGATTAAAACATATAATTTCCAAAGAAACTTAGATAGAAGAATTAGAATTCATAGTTTATACATTATGAAAAACCTAAGCTAATAGAATTAATTCATACAAAGAAAAGAAGAGAAAAGAATTACAAAATAAGAGGTTGAAGGAGACATGATTTATGCACAGCTCCTTCCAGACTTCTTCTCTTGTGTTGCAGCTTCCTCTTGGCCTTAAGGTCTGGCCAAGGATGATTTAAGAGTGTTAAGAGGCTGTATTTATAGGGTATAGGAAGACCTAATTCGTTTTCTTGAAGGAGAAGGAAAGTAATGGACTCCTAGTCCAACTCAAATTCGTATGGAAATAAAGATAAACACTGCTGGACCGTTTTGAGCATATCTTTTTCGTTATTGGTCGGTTTGAGCTCCATAAGATACCAAAAGAATCGCAACAGAATTATCTTTGTCCTTAAAGAAGGAAATTACCAAAATCGTCCTATTTCTTAGGTAAATAACCACTTCTTTAGACGTGTACTGCAGAATTCAGATTTAGGCAGCTTTTCCTTTTCCTAATTGAACTCAGTTTCCTTCTATCTCCAATTTCCATGCATATCTCTTTCATAAGTTGTTGTCTTTGAATTGGACTCTAATTAATCTCCATAATTATCTTTAAAACTTCACACTAAATAAACAATTAAACCCAATATGCTCTAAAAATATTATGTTACTAAATCAAGACTCAAAATAGGAAAGTGCACTAAATTAAGCTAAGATCGACCTATAAACTAATAAATACGCCTAAAATGATGTCTCTGAAGTATATTATATTATCACAAATGAGGAGACATCACTTCACTTATTCAAGAAGCTTTCTATGAGGATATGTGATTTTTTTTTTGTCAGGAGAATCAACTTCTCTAGTTTTCGTGGCCTTGTTTATATTGCTGTAAATTGAACTTTTTTTATTATTTTGGTTCGATGATCATTGTAATATCAATAATTTGAATTTGTTTTGTTGGTAATACTTATAATAATTAATGTAATATAAAAAGGGTATAAATGTACTTATCGATTTAAAATAATCTTTTCCTTTCTATTCTACTTCTAATCCAAACAAAATTTGTTATAAACCGTAGCTTTCTTTTCCTTTATAAATATATATTAAATCCAAACAAAAGAATTCATTTCTTTTTCTTTCCTTTAGTATTTATCCTTTCCTATCTTTTCCTTTCCTTTAATAAATTGAATCCAAACATAGCATAAGTGCTGAACAAATAGCAAAGTTGGACTTCTTGAAACTAAGAAAACATGTTTTTAGACCTTTTAAGCAATCAAATCTATTAAAAATTACCCAATAATATCCATGGATCATCAAAAGTAATCGTATAAGTCTGTACGTAACATGAGTTTGTTTTTACTCCACCCGTCTCCAAATTTTAGTTCACTTTTCTTTTTCAAGTAAACTAAGAAAAATCATTTATTAACCCCTTTATTACTATAATATATTTAATAAATTATCTTGATATCTTAAACACTTATTGTAAACACAAAACTTAATGTTTTAATTTGGTACAGTGGGTATAAATGGTTTTTTTGGACACGTGGGTATAAATGGTTAATAAATATCTTGTTTTCTAAAAGCGGACAAGTATGTAAGGACAACTATTTTTAACAAGTTGGACTAAAATTTGGAGATAGAGGTAGTAGCATAAATTAAACTAGAATGAACATAATTCGAATTTGCGTTTAATGATGGATTCTTTACACCTCTGCCTCTTCCGGGTTCTACAAAATAAAAATTCGACACCTTAAAGTGTTATAAAAATTATCATAAAACTCTCCACCATTGAATTTATTATACAGAAAATTCGTTAAAACTCGATTGCTACTATGTGTTTATAAGATGTATATGTCATCAATATTGTTGTAAAGGCTCTTCTATAAAAATATACTTCATAGCTATCAAAGAAGACATTCAAAAAAACTATAAGTATTTGGAATGAGATTACTTGAAATATTTAATTTTAAAAATTAGCTTCAACCATGTTTGGGTCCAAAGAACAATTGAATGCATTTGTTTAGTCTCCTAGTCTATCCTAATAAATGAGAAACCCTATGAAATATATAGACCTAGAAGAGGGATTCGACAAGGAGAACCCTTATCTCTACTCCTATATGTATTGAAACTCAAACTTTAAATACCCTATTAAAATATAAAGTTAAAAAAATGTTTTTGAAATCATACAATTGGAAAAAAAGTGTCCTTAAATCACTCATGTGCTTTTTGCAAATGATAGTGTATTTTGTATGAAGGCTAACTATGATGAAATAGAATAATTCAATAACATTATGAATAACTATACCCAAGCCACTGATTAACAATTAAACCTCAATAAATATAGAGTGTTATGCAGTCCTAACGTGTCCATTTATATTCAAAGGAACATGGCTAGGAAACTAAACATGAAAAAGGTAAAAAATCTTGGAAATTACCTTGGACTCCTAAATTTTTTTTTTTTGTCGAAAGCTTAATATATTAAAAGAAAATAACATACGGTTACAAAAGCCAAGTCTAACCAATCCCCTTAGAAGGAGCATTGGCTTGAACAAGTTTAGCAAGTTGGGGAGAGGGATTATAAGCCCAATTGCCAAGCAAATTGCCTTTTAGCATTTGCTTGGCTGCCCAATCTGCAATAGAATTGTTTTTTCTTCCAACATGAAAGAATTTAAACCGATTACTAGCTAGTCTATTACAATCCTTAATGAAAATCAAAGTCATTTGGTTACACAACTCTTTCCTCTTTTGAAGTTGATCAATAACATTTTTACAATCATTTGCAAGCCTTATATCATGATCTTGATACATCCTCGCCGTTAGAATAGAGTTGCGAATCCCAATAGCTTCCGCTTCTTCAGCATTGTTACATCCAAAAGTCCATGCTGCTCCATGTACAAAGACCCCCTGTTCATCTCTAATAATACACGCCGCTGCTGCTTTTAGGTTATTACTAAATGAAGCATCAGTGTTAACAATTAGAGTAGGTTTTGTAATGCTATCAAAGAGTTCCTCATTTTGACTATTAGTAACTTTAGCATGATCAATATTCATACCTGTGTTTCCCTCGCAATCATGGCCTATTTTTTCTTGGGATTGTTTTTTTTTTTGTTCTTGTTTTTGTGTTTGTTGTTCTTTAGCCTCAGAATTATTAGCATTAGCATATTCATCATAGGCTATTTGTGCTTGTTTATTAGTAAAAATAGGGTCAGGCTTTATGCCATTAAAAAGGTAATTATTTCGTGCTTTCCATATGAACCATGTTAAGAAAGCAATTCTTTCAACTAGCCCTCTCATTGACTTATCAGGTATTTGGTTCATATTAAAGAACCAATTATCAAACCTTGTAGTACCCTCATTTCTAGTCAAGAGTTGCATAGCTGAGCTAAGCCAAGTAGCTCTTACCCATGAGCATTCTAAAAGGAGATGTTCTGTGGTTTCAAGCTCAATATTACAAATCCCACAGGTAGCATTTTTACTGCAGTGCCTTCTGACTTTATTAGTTTCAGTTGGTAATCCCTCATTACATGCTTTCCAAAGGAAGTTTTTTATCTTTTTTGGTATGTTCAGGCCCCATATCAAGTCCCATAATTTTTTTGGTTTTTGATACGAGCTAGAGGCTAATATTTCATTCCTCTTTGTATTATTTTTAGTATCTTGTTCTTTAAGGAAGTGATACCTTCCTTTAGAGGTAACATTACCATCAACTGAGTAATGCCAAGAAGGTTCATCTTGATGGCTATTTATAGGTAACATTATGTTTAGAATAGTATCTTTATCTTCCTCAGTACAGGTATCTATTATTTTATTTTCATTCCAAATGTTTGTATTTTCATACATCAAATCATAGACCCGCATATTTTGTATGTTATGAATATTTTGCAGACAATTTTTTGTTGGGGCCCATTTATCTTTCCATACATTTACTGTTTTTCCATCTCCTATATTCCATCTTATATCATTTTTGAAACTATCTCTACCATGTAAGATACTCCTCCATCCCCAAGATGGATGGTATCCTAGTTGTGCTTCATGGAATGTTGTTTTTTTATAGTATATGCCTTTGTATAATTTTGCGAGAAGGGTATTTGGGTTTTTTAGGATTCTCCAAGCACTCCTAGATAGTAGGGCAGTATTCATGGCTTGCATATCCCTAAAACCCATACCCCCTTCTTTTTTATTAATTATCATTTCATCCCATTTTACCCAATGAACCTTATTTTTTCCTTGTCTATTCCACCAAAATCTAGCTATTAAAGAGTTTATTTTTTCGCAAATTGTTTTAGGTATATGAAAGGCTGCCATAGTATAAGAGGGAATAGCATTAATAATAGATTTTATAAGAATTTCTCGGCCTCCTTCAGATAAAAATTTAGTGCTCCATGTTTCCATTTTATTTTCTATTCTTTCTATCATCCAGTGTAAAGCTTTTACTTTTGCTCTACCCCAATCAGTGGGTAGCCCTAAATATTTTCCCAAATTATTGAGTTTATTAATTCTCAACGTGTTTATTAGCTGGTGTATTAGGTCTTGTGGTGTATTTATACCAAACATAGCCCCACTCTTATTTAGGTTCATGGTTTGTCCTGTGGCTATGCTATATTGATTCATAATGTCACAAAAAGTATCAACTTCTTGTTGTTCAGCTCTTAGGAAGAACAAACTGTCGTCGGCGAAAAGTATATGACTAATAGTTGGGGCATTTTTTGTAATTTGTAATCCTTGTAGTAAATTTTTTTCCATTTTGTCATTTATCAAGGCAGTTAAAGCTTGTGTTATAATGCAAAAGATATAGGGTGATAATGGGTCCCCCTGCCTCAAGCCTTTAGTTGGTTTATTAAGGGGTTCAGGTACACCATTTATAAGCACTGAATAAGAGACAGAGGTAATTGTCTCCATTATCCATTTTACCCATACGTCTTTAAATCCCATTTTTATTAACATTTTTTGTAGAAAATCCCACTCAACACTTTCGTAAGCTTTTGCAATATCAGCTTTTATTGCTATATAATGCTTCTTTGTATTTCTTTTTGATTTTAAAAAGTGACACATTTCATGTGCTAGCAATATATTTTCAGTGATTGATCTACCAGGTATAAATGCAGATTGGGTATCTTCCACAATCAGGTGCATATATTTTTTAAGTCTATGCACAAGAATTTTTGCTATTATTTTGTATATAGTATTAGAGCAACTTATGGGCCTGTAATGTCCTATATTTATAGGATTAATCCCTTTTGGGATCAAAGTAATATAGGTTTGATTTATGGAGTATAAATCTCCATTATTCCATAAAAAATGAGATACAACTCTAAGAATATCATATTTCATCAATTCCCAGTGTTTTCTATAAAAATGTCCCGGGTATCCATCAGGTCCCGGGGCTTTATCAGGTCCCAAGCTCCAAAGTGCTTGTTTTACTTCATTAATGTGTACAGGTTTAGTCAGTTCACTATTCATTTCATCAGTAATACATGGTTTTATTACTTCAATGACTGATTCAAACTGTCTATAACCCACAGTGGTAAATATATTGTTATAGTAATTTTTTATCTCCTCTTTTATTTGTTCAGAATTTTCAATCCATTCTCCATTCATTCTTTGTATTTTCTTTATTTTGTTTTGTGATCTTCTTTGTTTTGTTATAGCATGAAAGTATGCTGTGTTTTTGTCACCTAATCTTAGCCATGTGAGTCTAGATTTTTGAGCCCAATATGATTCCTCAGTTTTCCAAAAGTGTTGTATTTTTTTTATCAATGTATCATAGTTATTCCAATCCTGATGGTTTTTATTGTTTATAATTGCTTCAAGATTTTTGAAGTCTTTGATAATTTGTTTTTTGTTCTCAATTTTTCTCTTTCTTCCCCATTTTGTAAGCTCACCTGTGAGTTTACCTATTTTTTTTCCATATCTTGTAATTCCTTTACCTGATATGTTTCTAAGTGCATTCCAAGTATTACTTATAATATCATTACAAGTAGTTTCTTCATGCCAAGTTTTATCAAAGAAAAATCTTTTTTGAGTAGGTTTTTTTTCTTTTTCCATGTGCAGAATTAACATGGAATGGTCTGAGCCCAGGGGTGGTGGTACATCCACCCATGCTTCAGGAAATAGATTGTTCCAATGATTATCACTACAACATCTATCTATATATTCTTTTATAATTTTTCCCCCGTTTCTTCTATTATTCCAAGTATAAGTGCATCCTTCTCTTTTAATGTCTCTCATATTAAATTTATTATATAATTTATTGCATCTTTCCATATTTTTCTTATTAAAGTCAGTGCCTCCCAATTTCTCAGAGGTTTGTCTGTACATGTTAAAATCTCCTATAATATTCCACGGGAGATTAGGATAGAATCTTTTACAGCTTTTTAATTCTTGTATAGCTTTTTCCATTTCTTGTTCATAACACGGTATATGTACATAAGTAGTGCAGTAAGGGCTACCATTTTCAGATATATTTTTACAATGTATAATATCCTTAGTATAGGCCAAGATTTCAATTATATTGTTATTTTTAGTAAGTAAAACTAACCCTCCCTTAATACCAATAGGGTCAATAATAAGCTTAATATCATAAGTCAAAGTGCGAGCAATATTTTCAATAATAGCAGAAGAATTCTTTGTTTCAGTAAGAAAGATTACCTCGGGTCTATGCTGAACAACAGCATTTCTTAGTGCTAGAACTGTCAAGTCATTTCCTAGCCCTTGACAGTTCCAGCTCAGGTGTATCATGATTCCTGGTGGGGTTGATTTGGTTCAACCCCGCAAGACTCTGTAGCTCCCATTTCATTATCGCTTTCTTGAAGATTTGTTCTTACCATCCATAGCTTTTCCTGTTTAGATTTTTCTTTCCTTTCCTCCATTGTTTCATCCTTCTTTTTGTTACCGTTAGTTTTGTATTCCATAGATCGAGCATATGCCTTTTCATTTGCCTCCATTTCTGTATCATCATCTTCATATTTTAGCTTGCGTGAGGCTTCAGCTGTTTGATTATTGTAGGTATGTTGAAGATTTTGTGATTTGTTAATGTTATGGTTAGGGTTTGTTTTGGGGGAGTTTGATAGAAGTTGTTCGAGTTCGGGTTTTTTAAATGATCCGAAAGAAATGTTTGAGGCATTTTTATCTTCTGCTGACTCATCTGTGGGTCCCATAGGAGCTGGTGTGTCACACTTCATTTCATTTTCTAGTTGGTTTTTGACTAAATGAGCAAAAATATTTGTTTCCCGGTTATTAGCTATGAAAAAGTCCATTTCACCCTTTTGACATAAAGTGTCTGGCTTCCTTTCAAGTAGGACGTGGGTGGTCAGAGTAGTCACTTCACCTTTTCCCAACTCGGTGGCTTCAACACAGTGAGTTGCTTTTTTGTTCTTGATCAACTCGTTTTTTTCAGCTTCTTCTTTCTTGATAGCCATGAATATGAATTTTTCATGTTTCTTATCTTCTTCATTTTTTCCATCATTTGGTTCAGCCCCATGAACCCAGGATCCTAATTTCTTCTTAAGCTTTTTCTTTGAGTGACAATCCTTTTCAAGATGATCAATAAGACCACATCCAAAGCAGAATTCCCCAAGCCTCTCGTATTTAATGGTTCCTTTTACATTTTGTTTTTCGTTGACTGCAAGTGAGAAGCTTGATGTTATAGGTTGAAATATATCCCAGTGGACTCTAGCACGAACATAGTTGACTTGCTTGAAGGTTTCAATAGGTGGAAGTTTGATCTTCTCCACTTTTCCAAGAGCTGAAACAATTTTTATAGCATTTTCTTCCGTGATGAATAGGCCAGGTAGCCCGTGGATTTGAACCCAGAAGATAGTTGTTCGTATATCACTTTCATTTAACATGTCTGATGGATTCCATTTTTGGATTAGCACATGTTTTCCGGCGAGATTCCATGGCCTTTTTTCCAAAAATTTTTCATAATCGTCTTGTTCTTCACATTTGATGAAGCAGGAGTTAAACCCTCTCTTTTCAGTACTTATTGCACCTTTTAAGCCCCACGATTTATCTATAGTTTTTCTTAGCAGATTAAAACTAACCGGTGCATCAGATATGATTTTTGCGAGCAGTTTTGGTTCTTCGATTTGAGCATAAATGGAGTTATAGTTTGGCTTTAGGATTTTGGATTCATCTGTGTTTTTGTTTTGTTTGGTAGCAAAGAATTCCATTCTTAATCAGAAGGAATAAATGAGGGAATGTTTGTTTCTTGTGTAAGGACAGTACAGAGTTATGCAAAGGTGAGAGTAAATGCAGGAATTAAAGAGCTAAAAGACAAACACTTAGATTAAACGGAAGGAAAAATCAAAGGAGATGTTGAGGGAGAAGATTGGTTCGTTGTTGTAGTATATTGTGGTTAGGCTTTTGAAGGAGGTGGGAAGAAGAAAGAAAGAGATGTAGATCGAGATCATACCTTGCGTTGTGGACGGAAAAGAACGGTTGTCGGTGGTGGTTTAAGGTGAAAGGCGGTGGGGATTAGCTGTCTTGGGATTCGTGTCTGAGAGAGGGGGAAGGGGAAGGGGGATATTGGCGAGCCCTCCTTGGACTCCTAAATGAGTGATGGATCATTGAGAGGATCCCAAAGAAAACTGAAAACAAAAAACTGGAAAATTACCCTTCTTTTAGAGAGTGGAAAAAGTATTGATTAAAGTTATCATTCATGTTATTTTAAATTATATAATCTCCTCTTACTTACTACATATAATAGTTTGTGATCAAATTAATTCAATTTTGATAAACTTTTGATAGGAAAAAATGAACATAAGAAAATTTATTGGAATAGTTAGATATCTATAACCAAATTTAAAGGGGTTGGTGGATTAGGATTCAGGGAGACCCACTTCATGAATTTGGCCTTACTTGGCAAGCAGGCTTGAAACATATTACAAAATGAAAATGTCCTAATATATAGATTATTAAAGAGTAAATATTTTAATAACAGATATTTCCTTGAAGCTAGGGCTCTCCCTCTTGGGGATGGAGGAGTTTAGAGTGATGATATATACCACCCAAATTCATACCACCCAAATGTCACCCAATGACGTGGCGTGAATTGATTGGTTACAACTTGTTAATGTATTTATTTTCTTGATTTGATTAAAGATTTTTAATCAACCAATTCACGCCACGTCATTGGGTGACATTTGGGTGGTATGAATTTGGGTGGTATATATCATTACTCAGGAGTTTAATGGTAGAAATACAAGTGTTCTATAAAAAACTTAAATGAAAAGTTAGACATGGAAAATATTAAACCTCTCAAGAGGTAAGTGAATTTCTAATACTAAAGGTACCCAGAAGGCGAGGGATACTAACCTTAAGAAAGATAATCCATTTTTTCTAAATATATATGTATGTGTCTCTGTGCAGGGGAGGAATCCCAGAATCAAGTTTCGATTCTATCATGTATTTATGTTCAAAAAAATAATTATCCTGCTCTTGAATCACAAGCTCTAAATCTGTCCCTGTGATTGATGAAATTGATTAGATGTAAAGCTGAAGTCAAATTGTGGCATGTGTACACTATGGTGACCTATATTTAAGCTTCGGATAATAAGTATGTGAGTCGGTGATTAGAATCCATGGCATGAAGTTTGAACGTGTGCTCTGTTTGAGCTTTAAATGCTTGTTTCCTTGCTTGAGCAGTACGAGATGTATTTTCATTAACCCTTTGATCCTCATCTTCCCCTAACTTAATAGGTGCTGCCACAAGTTTTGACTTCTGTTTCAAGCTAAATGCAAGTTTACCACTAGATGCAACTGGGATGATTTTACGAGACTCAATTGCCTTAACTTCCACATTTGGTCTACTAATCACAACTTTTGGACTTGATGATGTTTGAGAAACATTTACTCCTCCTACTCCTGAATCTGCTTGAACCATCATTCATTTCCTTTGCACTCAATAGTATGGCATGTGAGGTTACCATTGGGCAAAGGCCTATCCTTGGTAACTTATATAAAGAGAATCGTGAATCCAAAATCAAAGACCAATATTTTAATTTCATACTCATAGTCATAGTTATAGTGGCGTACATTGACTTTTGTATATATGCATACACACAGTAGTACCATTTTAGGCTGTCATTATACAAATTATATGTAGTATTATATTTCCGTCCTACTAGTTAATTAATTCTTCTCTCTTTTCTTTTTTTCTTTCTGTATTCTCTTCTCTCTACCACCAATTTAGTGTAACCAAGTTTATCCAGACAGTCAAACTTCAACTTGAATGGATCCACCGGATCCTTTCGATTCCGGCGGCAATCCATCTCCGGCTAAGAGATCAGAGCTGCTTGGACCTCGTCCAACCCCACTAAAAGTCAACAAAGACTCCTACAAAATCGTGAAGAAACCACCCGTTGCACCACCAAGACATACCAACCACCAAGAAAAGAATCCTCAACCGGTGATAATCTATGCAGTCTCTCCAAAAGTCATCCTTACTACTGCTTCTGACTTTAAGAACTTGGTCCAACGTCTCACTGCAGGAGACTCGAATGAAGCATTTACTGCAACCTCCTCAGGTGACATCTCTCCGGCTGCAAGATTGGCATCCACTGAAAGAGTAAGCCCTTCAGAGAGACAAAGGGCAGCAAGTAATGAAGATCAGGAAGAAGTAGTGTTAAGAATTCTTCAACATACAAATGCTCAAATGGGGAACCATAACATTCCAAGCATATTATCTCCGGCGCCGGCCACGTTACCACCTATAACATCACCGGGATTATTTTCGCCGACGATGATAGATCCATTTATTCAAGTAAGCAACATGTTCATACCAAGTCCTTCGTCGACGTGGTTTTCAGCTCCGATGGCTACACCTTCTCCTTCCTCATATGACCTTTTCACCCCATTCTTTGACTTTTAGTTTATTGATTAATCTTTTAGCTTTTTCTTTTATCATATTTTTTCTTTTTAACACTGTATTATTAGATGAAAATTTGATGTGAAAAAAATCAAACACATGTGAAAGACCAGATATTCTACTAATTACCATTATTTATTTTAGTATTTTATTTTGGATAAGTCTTAAAAGGTGGGAGGAAGTTGTTTGTCACTTTTGCATACTTTTGGTTATTCAATGTTGACAACGAGAGAGAACGACCAGATTAACATATGGGAGTTGTTTGTTTGAGGTTGGAACCATTGATGTTGTAACTTTAGGGGGTTAACGAAAGGCAAACATAACGACGAAAGGCAAACATAACGATGAGTAGGGGTGAGCAGATGAGAAACAGATAACCAAACCGAACCAAAAAACCGGAAAAAACCGAATAACCAAATGGTTTGGTTTTTAATTTTTCAAAAAACAGATTTTTTGGTTCGATTTGGTTTACTACGTAAAAACCGAACCAAAAAAACCGCACAAAAACCGAACTAACGAAGGAAAAAATAGGGAATGTGTGAACTTCTTTTATAAGAATTATGTGGGAGAAACTTTTGTTAAGAATTTATCATCTACGTGAAATTTTAGTTATACTATTCGATAATGCTATTAGTGAGAATTTTTTTTATATCACTTAAGATTATAAGTATTCATTACTTGATTGATTTTATAAATCATGATTTATCAAATAGGAAATAATAGATTTAAATTTATTATAGTATTTTAAATTAAGATAAGTATTTTTAGATTATAAGTTTATATTCAATTGATATATTAATAGCCCACATGGACAAGTAATAGTAGCATAATTGTATTGGAATATTAGTCTCTATTGGACAATGTATTCAAGAAACGGGGTGAAAATATAATTGACTAAGCATCCGAATTCGAAGCGAACCAAAACCGAACCGAAACGAACCAATTCGGAACCAAAAACCGAATGCGGAACCAAATGCGAACCACCCGGTTTGGTTACTAAATTATAAAAAACCGAAATATTCGGTTCGGTTCTGGTTTCGCCAAAAACCGAGACGAACTGAACCATGTTCACCCCTAACGACAAGGCATTTAAGTGCGTTCTATGAAGAAATATACCAGAGACCTGTGAGTAAAAATGGAAGTCACCATTTTTTAAACAAAAGAAATGGTATTTCAGAGAAAATAATAATGCGATTTAAGTAAACTAACTATTACAAAAAATGGAATTACAAATTACAAATAATAAACTACTTACACTGAATTAGAAAAGTACAAACACAATTACACGGTAATTAGGCGTTAAAAGGATATTCCGGCGAACCGATATCTCTAACAGAGAAAGGTTCTACGACTATAGTGTGTGTTTTAGAGAGAGGTAGAATTTTTGTTCTCTCCCGGCGACGAACCCACCTCCCTTCCCCTCCCTCTCTGTGCTCTCTGACCAACCACCACCACGCTCCCCTGCCTCCGTCCTCTCTGTGCTCTCTGACCAACCACCACCATGCTCCCCTGCTGCTGGCCTCTCTGTGCTCTTTGACCAACCACCAACATCACCATCATCTTCTCTCTAACCAAAAGAGCCGCCCCCTGTCGTGTACCATTAACCACCATAATCTTCATCACCATCAGAACACCACCATTGCGAACTAGGCCCTTCTCTACCACCACCACGGACCAGGTTCTTCTCCACTACCAAGGACTAGACCCGCTCATCTACCCACCATCCCTACCAGCAAACAAAAAATGTCGAACCATGACCTTCTCCACCACCACAAACCAGACCTGCTCACCTATCCACCATCCACACCAGCAAATTCGGCGTTTACCACCATAATCACCAACAGACCCACCTTTCCGCAGATCCACCATTATCTTCATCACCACCATAACCCCACCCCGCCGCCTGAAACCCTACCGCCCCCTGCCGTGGACCATTAACCGCCATCATCACCAGTAGATCCACCTTCCCACATATCCACCATCATATTCATCACCACCAGACACCCACCAGGCCGCCTGAAACCCTACACCACCACCATCAACATCAGCACCATCCACCATCCTCAACACCATCTTCACCACCATCACCATAGTTAGCCTCGTCCAACTTCCCATTGATTCACCTTCCCACAGATCCACAAAACCGACACAAGAATATCGCGTAGCCACTTTCCCTTACTGGCGCAGCAAGAAAAACGCGTGGTCATTCTGTCTGCTCACTAAACCGCCGCCGCCTGAGGCCCTACGCCACTACCATATCCCCGTGTCACTCCAGTGCATAAGACCCCTACCATCCCAATGCCACCTTCGCCGGTTAATCCTTTGTTTTAGGTTTTTGTCCATTTCCCGCAGCCCCACCGTGTCTCATTTTGTCTTGAAGGGTACAGGCCCAGTACTAAGTGTAAAGATATGTACAACCCACAGTGAAATGCGAAGATATGGTTTTTAAGAATATGGGTACAACCTATTGTATGTGTTGTTCCTAATGGGTATAGTCCACTTCACCCTTGTTGTTTTTTGTTTGTGGTATTGGTTAAGCCATGGGCATAGCTTGAGATGGTCTACTTGGGTCTGGCCCCACATAGCATTTGTTCGAGATGGGTCTGTACCCATATAGATAATATATCAAATGACTTAATAAAAATCAATAACGACTTAATCAAAAAATATAAAACCCGACACGGGTTCGTCCCCATCGAAAATATTGAAAATATTTTTTCAGCTTAACCAGGTTATAAAATTCAAGAATCGAACTAAACAATTGCAATTTGGCTTTTAAAATTTGGAATATTTTGACCTCAAAATGTATTTTTCTCCATTATTTATTAAAATGTGCTAAAGAAAAAATCGTAATATTCTAATAAGGTTATCCAAATAAACAGGGTTATACTGATACATAAAAAGAATGAATATAGCATAAAATCGCCGGAAACCATTGTCTTCCAAAACGTAAACACAAAAAAAGAAAAAAGAAAAAAAATACCATCAATGGTGGTAATGGCAGTTGTTTCAACATCACTGAGCCTCACACCACCAATTTCATCATCTTCAAGTTCATGTTTTGTAACTTGTTCATCTTCTTCTACTTCTTCACCATCTTTTCTCTGTTGCTTTAAACCTTACAATGATAAAACCCTTAATTCGTCGTTCTTAAGTACCTCTTCTTCTCAATATCCCCAGTTGGGTCCCACCTCATACCCTCTCAATGGGAATAGAAATGGACGGTATACCCGGACACACACTCTCTCTAGTCTTTGCTGTTCTTATCTTATCTTTGGTTGTTCTTTTTTATTTTTATTTTTTGCAGACAATCCGCAGTTGCATAATTATATGAAATTTATTGTTGTTATATATATATATATATATTTATGAAGAATTAATTGTTAGTCTAACAAGTGTAGTATTAAGTTATTTAAAAGGAGTTTAATCAATTAAGGGCGTGTTATAGGGGAGATATGATTAGCTTAAAATGTTTTCTCGTGTTTATATATTGATTAGTTTTGTTGCTCTTAACAGAAAGAAAATGGGAACTGTAATGACAATGAATGATAATGGGAATGGTGCACCACAAGCATCTTACAAATGGCGTAGAGTTTTGCTTAAAGTTAGTGGGGAGGCACTTGCAGGAGATAATATACAAACAATTGACCCCAAGGTAAAAACAGACAACATTAATACAATAATTGTATATTTTAAGGTTATGAATTTTGTAATGTTTTATACAGATTACAATGGCAATTGCAAGGGAAGTTGCATCAGTTACTGGGTTAGGGATTGAGGTAGCAATAGTAGTTGGAGGAGGTAATATATTCCGTGGATCTTCATGGGCAGGAAGTAGTGGACTTGATCGTTCATCAGCTGATTATATAGGAATGTTAGCAACAGTAATGAATGCAATATTCTTACAAGCAATAATGGAAAGTTTAGGAATCCCAACAAGAGTACAAACAGCATTTCGTATGTCAGAAGTTGCTGAACCTTATATACGTAGAAGAGCTGTTAGACATTTAGAGAAAGGAAGAGTTGTTATTTTTGCTGCTGGTACTGGAAATCCTTTTTTCACTACTGATACTGCTGCTGCACTTCGTTGTGCTGAGAGTATGTTACTTTTCTTTTCTTTTCTTTTCTGTTTTTATTAATTGGTTTAATTTGGGTTTTTGAATTTTTGCAAAATCAAAAAAGTCAATGCGGAGGTGGTTCTTAAGGCTACAAACGTTGATGGAGTATACGATGACAACCCAAAGTCTAATCCAAATGCTCGTCTTTTTCATAACCTTACCTATCATGATGTTATTTCAAAGGAACTTTCAGTCATGGATTTAACTGCTATTACTTTGTGCCAAGAGAATAATATTCCTGGTAAATAACGTTAACATTCTCTGCTTTTTTTTCTAGAATTAACCTAGTAAGTAGCTAATATTTCATATTTTGTTAATGTAGTTGTTGTGTTCAATATCAATAAAACGGGTAATATCTCAAAAGCAATTAGAGGAGAAAGCGTCGGGACATTAATTGGTGCCACATTGGAATCGGCAGCTGCAACTTGAATAACACAACATCTCTTCTTCTTCTTAGTTTGGTTTAGAGAGTGGTCGTATAGGAGATACATACTACATAGTTGAGAATTTGGAATTTTTGATAAAACTTATCTGCTTTTTTTTGCTTACTACTTAATGCTTCTTTATTGAGTGAGATTCTAGATTTCGACATTATTCTTGTTGATCAAAATTGTCTCTTCAAACCTATTAGTTAACATTTAATAAAAAATAACCTTGTCCATAATAGACCAAAATGCGTCTTAAGAATAGTTAGGTGGTAGGCTAAGAAGTGAATTTTCAGATCATCTCAACAAATATACCCATCGGCTTAAATGGTCTCGACTCATACTAGTTATCCATGGACTACTGCTCAAATACCCTTATGATGGCTTGAGTTTAAATATTGGTACATAATACAACAAAAGCCCATTGAGTGTCCCTTATTTTCAAAGAGAAACGACACTTAAACTTTTCACTTGGATTAGTTGTCTTCAAATTAACTTGATCAATTCCAGCTCAAGGAGTCCCCTTCCTTTGGTGACTAACCTCACAATTACATATAACGAGTACCCGGACTTGGAGTCCTCCGTCATCGTTTGATCAGTTAGCTTCCACCTTATGCATTCAGGTTGGTGATTAAAACAAATAACTATTGCAAAGATAACATCACAACTTAAGCCCGATAGCACCATGCTAAAAAGGAAGAATTACAAAACTAGGAATATGCCTCCCTTCAAGTTTATTATCTGAAACTATTGTTTTTCTGAAGGCGCTTCTTTATTTTGTTTGTATCCTAGGAAAAGTACCAGCACCAAGTAACATATTACCAAAGTATTAAACAAAATAATAACAATAAATTCAGTTAACACGGCTTGTGATTTATCTATTTATCTTTTGTTATTATATTTACATTTACAATTCCTAAAACAAAAAGAATAAATTAGCAGATCTCTATTTGATTAGAATTATAGCATGGCTCCCACATCTACATATAATACAATTTGAGATTATCTTTACATTAGCACTCAAAGATTCCTAGATCCGTAATTCTTGAATGTCCTAATTTTTCCATCTAAACCAGCCGCAACAATTACAAGACCACATGTTCCACTTTCGTTATCGCAATCCTCACTAAACGGAAGCTTCTCCTCTGGCCATGTCACTGATCCCCGAGAAGAGATCTCCATAGAGAACCAATTTGCTAGAGAGAAACGTTTTGAATCCGTTAAACAAGAAGAAGAAGAAGAAGAAGCCTCGGGATAATCATCATTCTTCAGTGAGCAAGAGGAAGAATAAACTTTACACTTATCTAAACTTTTCTCTTCTTCTGTTTCAGAAGCTGGCCAAGGTATAGCGACTGAGACAGCATCACATAAAAAATGCTCACACGACCTAACAGATTTTACTCTTTTGGATGATGTGTTCTGAATCTCCTCATGGTTCCATATATAAATACGTGAATCTTCCCCAACAGATATGATGTGTTTACCTGATGAAGTAAATGAAGCTGACATTTGACTTCTCGATTTTGCCAAACCTGTTTAAATTAAATAAATTACTAAATGATTTCATGATTCTTAACTAATTAGTTAATAATCACAAGTTACCTTTATACTTATGCACGACCTCAATCCCATCAAGTATGCGTATTTTTGAATCCTCAGAAGTTATCATTATTTGTTGAGGATTATTCTTGAGAAACTGCAATTATTAAAATTAATTAATAACATAAAAACGATAGTATCAAAAGAAGGGATCAAGAATAAGTTATAAAAACCTGAATCCCGGTAATTCTATTGCCGGAGGATTTCTTTCTATCACTAATATGTAATTTCGTGTGTAGCAAAAGTTCGGTACCTGAAAAGACAAGATAAAAGGGTTAGGAGCTATTTTAACCATAGGATTGAGAGAGATATGTTTCAACTTATTACCTGATGTCTCATAGAATCGGCAAATACCAGAAATTAAACCAACCACAAATCCCTGTTTCCATATAAAAAGAAAAATTAATTAATTTTACAAACAGTGGATGTGAGTATATCATATTATTAATAACAATATTACATCTTACCTTGGCATCAGGTTGGTAGCATAAGGCAGTGAGTATGTCACGTGCGTCTGCCCAATTGACTACACGCTTCTCTTGCACTCCCCAAATTCTAACTTTACCATCTATGGATCCACTAATGAAGTAATTTTCATCAACGGGATTAAACTGTATGCAAGTTACTGTTTGATGCAAAAATATCAGCAACAATGGAATGGAAAATATTAATTAATTAATTAATTAATTAAAAGATATTTACCATAATTAGTGTGAGTGAATAGATGGAGAGATTGTTGGAAACCAATTTTCCAAAGGCGAACTGTATT
The DNA here is from genome assembly GCA_029959085.1 of Nemophila menziesii. Lineage (NCBI taxonomy): Eukaryota > Viridiplantae > Streptophyta > Magnoliopsida > Boraginales > Hydrophyllaceae > Nemophila > Nemophila menziesii. Next base: position 21,287,815 of record JARWIR010000022.1, on the reverse strand, counting down.
GTCTTTGGAGGATGATAGAAGAAGCTGCATTGCATTATATTAGGGATGAATGAGAAAGAAGAAATTTTGAGGTATACCTATACATAGATAGATAGATAGAGATACTTACATTGGAGGATGACCAAGCAAGATCCAACACGTCACTACTGTGTCCATGAAACTCGTATAATGGAGACTCTTCGATATGCAATACCTTGTTGGGATGGACAATACTCCATATACGTACAACACCATCTTCACCACCTGTTGCTAAAAGTTGTGCATCTGGGCTAAATTTCATTGTCAAAATCATTCCTTTATGACCAACGAATTGTTGTTCATTGTAAACAGCACTTAGTTCCATATATTGCTTCTTGTTTTGTCGTACATTTACTCTAGCTAATACATCTGATTTCGATTGATTACTAGTTTTACTTTTCCTCACACGGTTACTCAGATGTTTCCACCAATTTTTGGTTTTCTTCTTCGATGTTACATCATCATCACAAATATGAATTCCCATTTTAGCACTAGCAGGAGGCATGACAGTATAATCCTCAAATGAAGAAGAAGAAGAAGAAGAAGCTTCATCTTCATCAACAGAAGAAATGATTGAGGTATGAGATAGTTGCCTATCACATATAAAAGAGCTGTTGTCCATAATTGAAGAGCAAGAAGAAGAAGAAGAAACTGCTCCACTACTTGATTCTGTAATAATTCTATCAAATCCCATGTTGTTTAAAAAACGCATACGTCGTTCTTTAACACTTTGTGGATCATCATTTAACCAAATCTCATATCCTAAATTAGAAGGATCAAAGAATGCTACTTCCCCATCCTTCTCCTCATGAAAACTCGTCATTTCTGTGGGTAATATAGAAATGGAAGAAATAGAAAATAAAACTTAGAAGATTGTTTTTGTGGGGTGGGGTAGCTAATTGAAGAAGAAGAATAAAAATGACCGACTTATTCCTATAATTGGGGACTCTGCTCCAAATACTCTGTACTGACTTTTAAAAGTATATAATTTGCAGATGAAGCAAAGGCCACCCGTAAAATCTTAATATTAATATTCTGATTCTTCTTCTTATACTAGTAGAAGAGAAGTAAGAAATGGGTTTGGGCCGGGCCTCGAGATGAGTGGGATTCTGTTGTTATTGTAGGGAGGCAGTGGCAGAGCATATACACAGAGAAAGAAAGAAAGAAGACGCACGAGCGGCATTGTTACGGCTACATTACACAAAAGAAGAGAAAGAGAGAGAGACAGCAGAGTTAGCATATTCTTAGGTGGTCTTTCTCTCTCTTTCTTTCTACTGATCTCTGTAGATTATGTTTCTTTGTTCGTTGTCTCTCTGTCTGTCTTCTCTCTTCTATATTTATTTCCACTGCTCTCTTTCTTTCTCTCTCTCTCTCTCTCTCTCTCTCCTACCAACAAAACAAACATTTACAAAAAGTCAACTCATTTCAACACATATATCAACGTAACCCTTCTTATCATCCCCTCCCTAAATATATTTTAATTATCAGTAAATTTAATGAGTATCTTTTTTTTCAAACTTTTTACTAAGCCAATGTCGATACTTAAAATATCTAAAAATTTATGTTACGAGTAATGATATATACCCAAAAATATACCAACTAATCTACCATATTATTATGTAGCATGATTTTTTTAATCGAAAAATCCCTTCATTCATTCGAAATATTACAAAAAAACTATCAAATGCCTATAATATTAAAATCGTTATCACACGTTTAGCGAATTAAGACAAATGTGAAAACATATCAAAATTAAACAAAATGCCTTTTAACCATTGTTTAACTGCCTGATTTGTTACCATGTCTTTTATTTCTTACAATCAAGATATAATTAACATTACAAGTCCTATTAACAATTTATGATATCATCTGCTAAAAGTTTAATGCTGTGAGAATGTTCAATTTTGAAAATTCATTGAGGAAGAACTATCATTTTCAATCGTAACAACTCCATTTGGAAAAGAAGACGTCAATCTAGCAGTTTGATATACCCCATTTGTTTTAACCTCCAATTGTGATAAAACACTCACACAAGATATCCCTACCGTTTGAAGCAATACAAGAGTTAGTATTATGAATATCAAAAGTCGCATCAGAATGAATTTTAAGGTTTACCAAAACTCGTTGGTAACCAACCAGTTTTTGATTCATATGATTTCGTTCTATACACCTCATAACACTTTCTTCATTTACACTTTCTCTTTGTTGTATATTTTTAACCTCAGAATATTTGCCATTAGTAAATAAGTATTCATCATGGAATTTTATCGAGATTTTTATTATCCGAATAGGGCCAGGGTACTCCTTTAAATATAAATTTGTTCTTGTCCTTCCATATATGCCGAGCCAAGTTTGCAGCCAATTCCCTACTAAACTCTTTTAGTTGAACCCCTTCTTTAAATACTCAATCAGATGCTCAATCCTACTAGTCATTTTAAAAGTGGGGCCAGTACTTGACAGAATGTTTAGAGAGGAGACTAGCCAAACCGCCCTAGTCCACTCGCAATGAAAAATAATATATTCAGTTGATTCTAGACCTGAACCACATAAATCACATCTAGGTTTTGTCGTCATCTTCCTTTTATATTTATTTTCATTTGTTGGAAGTCCATCTTTATAAGCTTTCTATAAAAAAAATTTGACCTTGGGAACAACATTTAAACTCCAAATGAATCTCCAAACTACTTTAGAAGTAATATGCAAAGATGCTCCTTTATCTATGATTTTAGTGCTTTCCTTCTCCGATTGTGCCATTATAAGATGACCATATGCTACCTTTACACTAAAAGTACCTGATGGAGAAAGAATCCAAATAAGTGTATCCATTTAGTAAATTAAGTCTAATTCTGTGAATTGGAACCCCTCTTATATATGTACCCTTGGCAATATGGATATTAAAATAGTTACAACAATTGAAGGTGTGCAGTATTTCTACAAAATATCTAGTCCCCTTTTTATTCATTAACTCATTAACCATAAGAGGGCAGATGATGGTAGGTTTTATCATATGTTTGTAGCCTGGAATCCACTATGATTCCCAAATGCTTACATGATATTCTTTTGCCAATATTCTAAAATAGATTTATGGCAAATAAATCCCTCACATAAATAGTACTTTTCCAACCCCTAGAGTTGTTATTTCCTATTTTTTTCTTGTAGAAAACAAAATTTTGGGAAATATTTCCCCTTTAACATTTTAAAAACAATAGAGTCTGGTTTTATAAAAAAATATTCAAAGCCAATAAAGCCAAATTATTGTTATGGAATTCCTTAAACCCCAACCCACCATAAATTTTTTGTTTAATGAAAGTAGTCCATCTAATCCTGTGTATTCTGTTTTTTCCTTTATTTCCCCAGAAAAAGTTAGCCACCAAAGATAAATATGATTGGTTACCTTCTTGGAAATTAGGAAAACTGACATAACTGATTAGGTATAGCATTTATAATATCTTTAATTAAATTAACCTTATCATTGGAAGATAATAACTTAGTCTTCCAAGCCTCCATTCTTCTTAAGATAAAGTCTAAGAGCCATTCAAGGCCCTTGACTTTGGATCTACCCCCAAGAAGTAGGGAGTCCTAAGTATTTCCCGAGATCCACTAATTCATTCATTCTGAGAAAACTAGTAATTTGGGATCTTACTTCAGGGGTTAAATTGTGACTGCATGATATCCCACTTTTATAAATTAACCTTTTGCCCTGAGGCCTAACTATACTTGTGTTGAAATAAACCCACATTTTCCATATTTGGTTCTTGGAAAATACAAGTTATCATCAGTAAAGAGGTAATGGGTCATGCTAAGTGAGTTCCTATATATCTTACCTCTTTTAAGTTATCATAGCTGTTAAAGATTGAGTTACAAGACAAAAGAGAAAGGGAGATAGTGGATCACCCTGTATCAATTCCCTAGAAGGCTTATCAATTTTGTATAATTTTCCATTTATCTGCACCTCAGATGAAACACTTGTAACACAATTTTTCCATTCCACCCATATTTTACAAAAACCTTGCTTATAAGTAAATCAAAGAGAAAATTCCACTTTACATGTCATATGCCTTAGCTATATCAGCTTTGATGGCTATTGAGAATGCGTTTATCAGGTAGTGACTTACCTCATGGGTAATTAATATATTATTAAATATATATCTGCCGGGAATAAAAGAATTTTAGGACTCATACACTAAGGTTTCCATAAAAGAGTGGAGCCTTAGAACAAGAATTTTTTAAATTACTCTATAATAAAATTTGCACAACTAATTGGCCTACAAGAGTCAATAGATTCATGATTAACTAATTTTAGAATAAGTGCAATGATGCTCTTGTTAATTACACTAAGATCTCTATTATTGTAAAAACAGGTCAGCAACTTTTAAGACATCCATCTTGATCAAATCCCTATATCTAATTTAGAAGAAACCTGAAATGTCATCAGGTCATGTTGCTTTGTCAGCATTCAGGGCTCAAACTGCATTTTTTAATTCTTGCATTGTAATAGGTTTAGTTAATTCCTAATTCATATTGTCATCAACCAAAGGTTTAATATTTCTCAGTATAGGAGCATAATCTCTTGGTCCCATAAATTGGTAGACACTAGAGAAATATTGTACTATATATATTATGAAATGATATCACTATCCTCAGTCCATTCTCCATTACTCCATATGATTCTAGTGATTTTATCTTTATTTATTTTAGCTTTAGTTATAGTTTAAAAATACTTAGTATTTTTATCACCCAACTTGAGCCACAAGTTTCTAGACCTTGTAGCCCAATAATTTTCCTCTCTTGCCCATTATTCCTCACGATTTTTGGTAAGAAACTAATATTTATCCAGATTGTCCTCTATATATGATAAATTAGCTAGGTTTTATAACTCAGAATGAGTACTTTTGATAAGATCTCTTTGATTCAAAATAACCCTTTTAGACCATATAGACAAACCAAAAGATAATATTTTAATTCTCTTATTAGACCTATCAATGCCCCAATAATATCATGGCAAGAGTAAATATTAATCCAATTCTTCTCTAAAATGAATCTAGCCTTAGTTTTGATATACATATTATCAACATAAAGCATTAAGGGTGAGTGATCAAACCCAACTGTTGGGTGGGAAACTACCCAAGTGTCTGGGTTTAAATAGAGCCAATCATTGTTAACTAGGGCCATATCAAGGATTAACTTGATTAAATATCCCCCTTTCATCTTATTAATCCAAGTAAACCTAACCTTCTCTAGAGGGAGGTCATATAACTCATTTTGATTAATAAAATCATTAAACTGGTGCATATTCTTTTTATTAGGATAATTACCCCCAAGTTTATAAGAGGCATGCCTAATAAGATTGAAATCTTCTATAATATACCATGGTCCAGAAAAAGGGAATTTAGCTTTAAGATTAGTAATAAAATATGCCTTATCATTAACCGAATTTGGGCCATATATATAGGATATTTAAACACCTCCAACCCCCATAATGTTAATCGTGCAATAAATAATATTATTAACACATTAAATATGTTCTATTTTAATGTGATTTTTAACAAGAATAACTAATACCCCTGACTTGCCTTCAGGGCTATGCTGTAGATCTCGGTTTTGGGCGTTAGGCGGTCGATCGGGGCCTAGCGCCTAGGCGGGATTACACGGGGTCTAGGCGGAATTATACGGTTTTGAATCCCGATGTGTAAATTGGTATATTTAGTAATATATATGTAGTAATTATAGCAATTTTAACTATTTAAGTCATAAAATTCATCTAACAGCACTATAGTAAATATAAAATACTAAAAATTGAGTTATAATATCAACTAAAGAATTCTCGAGAATAAGAAAAATAACAAAAAGTCTATGTAGGCATGTTTTTCCATTAATCGGCGTCTAGGCGGCCATTTTTTGCCATTAATCGATGCCTAGACGGGCTAGGCGCCTATACCACGACGACTAAGGCGCTAGGCAAAAACGCCTAGAATTTTAACTAGGCGTAAGCGGCTGAGAGGGGGGGAGTTGACGCCTAGGCAGCGCCTAGGCGGGGAGATCTACAACATAGCTTCAGGGTCAATGCTATGATGTAGATCTCGGTTTCACGGTCTAAGTGGTAGACCGGGGCCTAGCACCTAGACGGGATTATACGGGGCATAGTCGGAACTAGGCGGTTTTGAATCATGTTGTGTAATTATATATATTTAGTAATATATATGTAGTAACTGTAACAATTTAAAATTTTTAAGTCATAAAATTTATCTAACAATACTATAGTAAATATAAAAAAATACTAATATTTAAGTTATATATCAATTCAAAAATGCTCGAGATTCAAAAAAATAAAAAGAGGGCCTATGCGGTCATTTTTTTCCATTAATTTACGCCAAGTCTACAATTTTGTCAGTTAATATGTGCCTAGGCGGGTTAGGCGCCTGATCCACGCCAACTAAGGCTTTAGGACAAAATGCCTAACATTTTTACTAGGCGTGGGCGGCTGAGGGGGAAGTTGACACATAGGCACGCCTAGATGGCGATTTCTACAACATAGGGGTCAACGTAGACAATAATATTCATATTTAGTTTCTTACTAAATTTCTCAATAAAAATATAATGTTGCTTAGTTTTTGAAAAAATAGTAGCTCAGTACGGTTATGCTTGATTGCGTCAAGCAAAGATAGCTCTGTCAAGGGCGTGCCAACTCCTTGAAAGTTCCAACAAAAGATCTTAATTGTCTTTCGGGTTGTTGTGGAACAACCCCAAAAACCTCTTCAGCCTCTTCCATACCTTCTTCATTCCACATACCCATCCCCAATTCAATATCTTTATATAATTAATTATTAAATGTCATCTATTTGAGCATAAGTGTATCTTCATAATTAGAGACAGGAGTTGCTGAAGATGCAGATGAAGTGTGTGAATCAATTAACCCTAGGCAAACCTGACCTGTCTCGTTCTAACCTTTTCTTTCTCTAGTGAACCGATTTAGAGAAGAGAGATAGAACTATCAATAATGGCCTTTTCTATTGACACTTGTTTTGGATCAATATAAATTGGGCCTATGTTATTAAGACCATACTAATCAGCTGATGGGCTAATAAAATTAAACAGAGAAGATTCCTTGGGCCATTAGTCTTAGTAACCTTTTCTTCATTTTAAGAAATAAAACCTCTTTGGGCCCTATGACCCTAATTTAATGGGTCATATCAACTTGTTTGCATAAGTCTTCTTTGGTATTGGTTAGTGTATTAACCGATGAAGCCTTCTACACCCTTTCTACGTCTTTTCTATAAACATCCATTTTCTTATTTTGATTTCCGTCATGTCACTCGACTTATTAACCGAAATAAGCTTCTTCTTCCAATTTAATATCTTCTTGGGACCTCTGTTTTGTCCTGGTCCCAATTTAAATTTTTGAATGTCTGTCTTGAAGATAAAGCACGTGTTGCCAGTACCAGTCTTCGGAGCTTCAGAAGCACGTACTATTATCAATTTTGTGGGATTTTCACATTCAGTTTGTTCATGTGATATTAATCTACACGAGTAGCAGAAATCAAAGACTTTCTCGAATTTATAAGACACATAACAAGGGTCCCTATGTTTTTTATAAAGCTAAAAACCAGATTCAAGAGGTTTGTTGATCGATCGTGAAACTCGGACTGACATTTTAAAAAGTTTGAAAATTTTCTGGGTTCGACATTTCAATTTGACTCAACCTTTCCCATCTTTGTTTTAATCTTCACTGCATTACTTTATTTAAGGAATAGAGGATAAATCCCATCAATTCGAACCCAAAATGATGTTTATTCAAGACTTTCTGGGTTTGTAATAACCTCATCCCACTTCTGCACCAAAACATGGAAGCCAAAACTAATATGGTCGATTCTCCTATAGCATGTCACAATCTTCTACACTCTAATACTTGAGTAATCATACGTTGTCGCCTTTCTTATCTATTGGAAGCTTTCATTTTACTCTTTAATGCTTGAATGCAATGCTTATTAGGTAAGTGAAGCTAATTAATCTTGAAGCTATGATCCTAACAAATAATTTTGCTTCATCATAAGCTGCATAAGTAGATGAAAATCAGAGGGGGGGGGGGGGAATGAATGATATAGATAGAGCGAGAGAAAAAAGAAAGAAAAAAGAGGCAAAAACAAGTCAGGGTAGGAGATGTTTGGCGGTGGTGGAATTTTATGTGTAGTGGTGAGTAGTGTTAATTGCTACTCGAAGAGTGTGTCTAGGAGAAGAATATTGAATAAAATATATTTTTCTTAAAATTTGATTAACGATTGACTTTCAACCAAGTCATGAATGGTATATTGATTATATGATTTTTTTAATTTTGTAACCATATTCTTTTTCATAATTAATTCTTATGATTTACAATTAACCATTCAGTTGGTTTGTTTATCTTTATATTCACTTTAGTCTACGTTTTGCAAGATTCGAGCTGGATTGATAGTTGTATAGTTGTTTCATACCATTTTTTGAAATATACAAACAACAACTATGGTGCACATGAAATGTTCAATCAAATTCCTATGAGAACCTAGATAGTTGTATAACAAGTGTTTTGATCGTATAAATACCATAAAAACAAGATGTATCACATATGTTTTGATGAGATACATCCCAAAAAAAATTGATGAAATAAAGCAAATTTTTATAGAACAAAACAAATTTGATGAGAAATATCACATCAAGCGATATTTTTACATTTTTAAAGAACATAGTCTAGACAGTTAGTGGCGGATGCAGGGGGCTGAGGTGGGCTGCAGCCCACCCCATCCCATTAAACCACATTGTAATTCAGCCTGTTTTTTAATAGATTCAAATATTAATAAAAAATTACAATTCCTCTTCAATTGAAAAATTAGCCTTCCCCAATTAAAGAAAACATCCCCTCAATTGAATATATTTTCAAATCAATTCATCGGGCATCTCGAATTCTCAGGTGTATCCTATATTCCCTTCAATATTCTATACTGTTTGAATTAAAATTCAAAAAATTCTAATTTTTCTATTTGATTTTTGTGTTATGTATTTTTATTAAATTCATTGTATCCTTTAAAGTTTTAGGTTATATCGTTTTTGTGTAAAATCAATCATATCTGTGTTCTTTCCACCTCTGCCGCTAACACTTAAAAATCGGGTATAATGTGAACAAGTATTAGAGTTGTGATACTTGATACAAATTATAGCAGATGTGGCCATTTGTGAAATAGTCATTCCTTTAGCTACTATTGTAGAGTGTATAGTAAATATCCATGAATTAATAGCTCCATGAACAACGATAAAATATACCATATTTCATTAGCAACTTAGTACACTTTTTTTGTTCGAAAGTTTAGTACCCCATCTGTATAAGATTTTTTTTGTTGTACCTCCTTAGTGATATGATTTGTTGTGCGCAGTGTGCAAAAAAAATTGTGGGTGTTTTTTAATGATTTTGTTAGATATAGAAAAGGTTTATTATGTGTGGTTTTTTTGTAACAATAATAGCCCACCGCGACTCAAAATATTGAATATACCCCTGTAGACAATGAGTTACAAATGGTTTTGATAGGATAAACCAAATATAATGGGATAAACCAATTTTGATGGGATGAATCCCACCAAACGATTGTAGTAATATTCAAATCAATAATCACCAATGAACATGATCCAACTAAGCACCAATATATTACTATTAACTTATAAACGATGTTATATAGATTATTTAGAGAGACATAAATACTTGTACTTATGTCCCTTATGCTCGTGCTTGAAGGTGAAGGTTAGCGAGATTTTTTGTTTTTTGTTCAGGTTTGTTAATATATGTGATTCGTGATAAAGATGTTGAGGATGTAATTCCATTGATTTAGCGACCTGCATTGTACTTGTAAAAAATTATTGGGACTTGGATTTCAATTTAGAACAGGAATGCAATTTTAAAATTGTGAAGCATGTAAATTTTTGGGAGATTAATTTTAATTTTATTTAAATGCTTTTGTATGATAATGAAGGATAAAGTTGTCCAACTTATCATATTAAATCAACATGCCTCTTTATAGTGAAAGGTGGAACCCCCACTTTGATGGTTACCTACGCCAATTGGAATGTAGGCTAGGTAAATAGAAGGATGTACCTTAATCAGCTCGGGTCCAAGAGTCAGCACAATTGATCTTAGTTAGGATGGCAATCACTACGATATAATCGTGATCTTTTCCAAACGAATTATGTCATGAGGTCACCTTTATGGTCAAATTGACATTATATTAAAATATTTTGTGATACCTCTATGAACTTTAGATATGTATTAGAAAGACGTTATTCTTCTTTCTATTATTTCGATAATAACTAACAATGTATCTGATATAGTTAATCTATATATATAATGACATATCCCAAATGATTAAAAAATTAATATACCTTGTCCCAAAAGTAGAAAAATTAGAGACTTTGGTGGAATTTTAGCTAATTAGTTAGGCAAAATTCTCCTTACAAAATTTAAAGGATTAGTCTTATGATTAAAGGTGGTCATGCATAGAGTAGTATCCCTTACACATCCATCTATGTCGTTAGTCTTTTTGACCGAGTGCTCAATCTTTTTAGTCGAGCATGTTACCGTCAGAAAATCAAGGGTGGGTGACATATAGGGGTCTTGGAGACTAGATTTTTTTCCTATATGAACTAGTGGAAATCTTATTTCTTCAAAGGAACCTCTAGTATGACCAAATACTAAAGTACCTTTATATAATACAAAAAACACTAAAGACAAAAAATGTTGAGTGTTGGCATTGTTCATCTTCCCAACCACCGACCTTCGACCTACGACACCACCCACCGACAAAAAAATATAGACTATTGGAAAAAATACAGAGTATCGAAAAAATGGATTATCAGAATTAAAACAATGAGTATCGGAAAAAAATAGAGTATCAATATTAAAGAGCAATATTAAAGAAAACGAAGTACTCAATAAAATGCAGAGTACTCGATAAAATTACGGAGTATTATTCTAAAACACAGAGTATTAGCTAAAACATAACATTTTATTTAAATTTCAAACCCTATACTATTACAACTAAATATACACTATTACGACTGAATAACAGTATAACAAAAAATATACCAGATCAGTAGCTTATCTCGGAAGCTACTAAAAATATGACACCAGTATATTCTTCAAACGGAAAAAAAGAAAAAGAAAAAAATTGAGCAAGCTGAATCTGGAACGAAGATGTGATGGTGTGGAGTAACAGCGGTCGCGGAGGTAGAGCTTGCTCGGAGGTCACGCTCGACGGAGATTCGCGGAGGTGTAACTGCTCGGCGTTGCAGTGATGGTGGCCTGAAAGTTGCGCTACATTGAACCACCACTCTTCCTCACATTTCCACCTCCGTATGAATGACTGAGTTGCTGCAGTATGGAAGCTTCCGACTGAAGCTTCACCGCCGATCTGTGTGAAACACTCAAGCAGCCTCTGATTGAAGCTTCGTCGCTGATCTGTGTAAAACTCAAGCAACCTCCGATTGAAGCTTCGCTGCCGTATGGAGTTTCCGTTCGAGCCTCGTTTGGGTTCGCAGCTCGCCTAAGCTTCACGGAGAAGAAGCCATGTTCATCTCATCTTCACCTTCTCGGAGCACTGCTGCTGCTCGAAATCGAAGTTTTAACTTCCGGCAAGCTTCGAGGTTCTTCACGAAGAGGTCTTCTCCGGTTGGAGGTAAGGAACGGGGGCTTGGAAGTCTGAAGTTTAGCCATGTCAGGTCTAATCTTGAAGCTGAAAAATGGACAGATAAAATAGAGAGTTGTCGTGTTAGTGTGAGAAAAAGAGAGGAAGAGAGAGAAAATGCAAATCTAATTTAAAAATTAGGGTTTAGAATTTAATATATATTGGAAAAACCCAGAAAAAGGTTATAATGGTAAAAGAGTTTTTGGATTATATTGTAAAATTTTATTTGAAGTCTTTAAGAAGAGAAAGTAGATGAGGTGGGAAAAAGATATAGATGGTGTTTTCAAGACCCGTTGGATAATAATCTTGAAAGTCAATTATGTAAGCGAGTCAGGCAATTTATGATTCCATAACAACTCACAACTAAAATGATGTTTTGTTTGTGATCTGAACTGTTGCGTCACCTATCACGATAACTTATTAGATATCAATATTAATTTTAGAGGACAACCTTGTAATAGTTGTTAAGAACCAACAAACTGATTTTAATGGATTATACGATCAAACAATAAAATCAAAGAATAAGTAGTGAGACGGATTGTACACATGTTTTAATTAGGTTCTATTTTCGAATATTGATTTATTTATTATTTACTGACTATCTTTCTCGGGAATTAGGAAACCATGTTTTTTATAATATATATTACGTTTATTCTTCGTAAATTAACTTTATGTGAGATTCAAAATTATATTTATATTTGTCCTATTCAATTCATACCACATTATTACAAAATTTATAAAATTTAAGCTTAGTAGTATTTTTAATACAAATCACACGAGAATACAATTTGGTGATATGAATAAAAAATACTATTTGATTCTAAGATCAAACATTAGTTACAAGGAATCATGACCTAATAATTGGTTGGCATGTATGATTTGATTTGCCTCTCTCTCTCTCTGATAAATATTAAATGTGATATGATTTGTTGTTTTCTTTAAAAAGGAAAGACGGGAGAACTCAATTAAAAAAATGGATTTTAGTTTTTTGAGTTAATCGTAAAGGAGTTAAATTTATAGAAATAAAAGAATAAATAAATGAATAGAAATAATAAAAGAATAAATGGAGTGGAGAGTTTATGGTGAGAGTAGTAAATAATGAGTGTGATGAATGATGGATGGGTAGGTGTAACTGTGTTGCTGCTGACCGCTGTACCTATTGCTCGCCTGCCTCCCTGTTGTACTAATATTACTTCTGCCTTGTCTTGCCTTTCCTTTGCCTACCCACCCTATAGGTGTACGTAGCTGGACTTTTGCTGTCTCTCTCTCTCTCTCTCCATAGGAAAATTCTTATATACACCACAATACTGACCATAGTTTTAGTCTTATTTTAATATGTTAACTTTTTCTCTTTTTTTTTGGGATAATATGTTAGTAACTTTTTTTTTTTTTTTTTTTGTCAACCAATATGTTAGTAACTTATATAGCTTAACTTATACTCCATAAAATTGGAGAACGAAATTGGTTTTATCGTGTTTCATTTTTTTTTTGGAACATACAAAAAATGTTTCATTTTTTCTCAACATTTACTTTTTTTTCTAAAACTTTTCAAAATTTCTGGTTGTAAAAATTATTATTTATTTAATATTTATAATATAAAATTGGAAAAATAAATCAAAAATACAAATAAAAAACAAAAATCGAATCAAAAAATTGGTTAAGAAATTTATTTTGTAGTTCCAATTCTGATTTGATTTTTTTATAAAATCAGAAATCAAAATTGTTTCGAAACATTAAAAATTTGTTCCAAAATCGAAATTTGTTATCGATGAGTTTAAAATATTAAATACCATGAAAAAAATATTTAAAAACATGTTGATGACTAATATAATTAGGGGTCGAACTCGGATCCGAAATTTATGATTTATGATTTTTTCGATTCGAAACTTTCGATTTAGGAACAGATTTTTAATGTTTCGAAATTTTGAAGTTCTGATATCCAGTTTTTCCGAAAAAATCGAATCGAAATTGGAAAAATTTGAAATTTCTAGTATTCTAATTCGATTTTCGTTTCCGATGTTGCATTTCAAATATTAAGAGCATGTTTGAGATTGCTTTTTAAAATATTCATTTGAAGTGATTTTAGATTCCTAATAATACTCTAAACTCTTAAAATCATTTTTAGAAAAAGCATTAGGCAAGTAATTATTATAAAAATTACTTAAAGTGTTTTTTAATGTCAAAATATATTTTTATATTTTTTATAAATATTAAAATATAATTAATAAAAACTTTTGTCTTTAAAATTATCAATCCCAAACGGGTATTAAATAAATAATAAATTTTAAAATAAAAATAAAAATATGCAACCGACGAAAAATTTCCGAACAAAAAATGGAAAAGAAAAGTAAATGTTGAAAAACAATGAATCAATTTTTATGTTAAAAAAGAAATACAATGAAACATGATAAAACGTGTTAAAAAAAAATCATGATAAAACCTATTTCCTTCTCCAAACAACTTTATGGAGTATAAGTTAACATGTTATCCAAAAAAAAAAAAAAAAGATTAACATATTAAAATAATACTAAAACTATGGTCAGTATTGTGGTGTGTGGTGTACCTAAGAATTTCCCTTCTTCATATATGCTCTGTGTCTATTTTTTTTAGACAAACTAAAGGAATAAAGCAATTTATCAACATTAATTAATATTTTCTGGAAACTAAATATATTCCACTACAGTATTTTATTTCCATTTCTTTGGTAGTTAGAAAAAGAGTTTCAGAAGATAGATCGTATTCGCTTGTTGAATTTTATCCAAGTTTAATGGCTCAATTTATATGCTAGTTACTCTGATTAGTAATTATTACTATGATTTAGCCCTTTATTAAGTGTAACTGACAGTTTCGTCGTACAAGGTTACAATTCATCTAACACGATTATTGGAGGTGAACAAGAATTGGGAATCCGATGTGGGTGAGATTCCTGGCAAAGTTCTATGATTATACAAGAGTAGATTAATGATTCTCTCTTTCAATAACTATTTCTAATTCCTATGATGATAAGACATATGAAACTGAATCCAATACAAATGACTGAAAAATGAAAAATAAGCACAAAATGTTAGCAAAATATATACTTCTTCCATCTATTTTTATTTGTTCATCTTTTTTATACATAAAAATTAAAAAAAAGTATTTAATATTCTTTATCTTTACACAATTATCTTTAATTAATGTTATTTAATACAATTCTCTTTATACTATCTAATTAAAGATAAAATTGAAAAAAATATAGCTAAAGTATTTTGATATTAAAAAAAAGACAAACAATATTGGACACCTATATTTAGAAAGTTGGACAAAAAAAGAAAATGGACGGAGGGAGTATAATATTCGATATCTATCATGCTTTGACAAAACATAAAAAATATCTACTATGCAACCATATTTATACAATGTTTATTTGATTACTGCGATATATTGATAATTTATGTGGTACATGCAAAAGATCATCCATCGAATTAAGTTTTAAGGGTAATTTCTTTTTTAAGATCTTAGAGTGTGATATATTAAAAAAGTTATGTGTAATTACCTAGTTGTAAAGTAATCAAATAGGATATAAAGACTAAAATATCCCTCCTTTTATGTTATTCTCTCTCCCACCCACATGGCACCAGATCTCACGACGACGTCAATTCTATTACGTTTCCTTTCCTAGCTGATAGAGAGAGACATTATGGCCATCTTGTTTCACCCAATGCAACATTGTATACACGAAAGGGTTTTGTCTTACTTACACATATTCATTTAAAAGAAAAGAAGAAACGAAGATCAAGAGTTCCAAAGAGAAAAAGTAAAACATAATTGAAGGGGAAATATGAAGTTTAAAGCACAATATTTTCACGGTAAGAACAAAAAATCTGGCTTTTATATTTGAGTTTTATACCAATGGTTCTGATTATTATTCATTTTGTTTGTTTGTACGAGATTAATGGGTATTATACCCAGATAATTTAGAATCTGGCTTACACGCTTTCATTTAGAAGAAAAGAAGAAACGAAGAAACGAAGATCAAGGGTTCCAAAGAGAATGCTGACGGTGTCATTGATTTTCCAGCAAATAAGGTATAACTGTTACGAGTTAAAACTTTTTTACAATGATTTGTTGATTGGGTACATGAGATTCTATGTCTTTTTTAATTGATGTTTCTTTAAATGAATATAGCTCGGGTGTCACAGAAAATGTGCTAGAGGGTGAAGACGAGTTGATGCTTTAGTCTCACCAAAGTTCTTTTATTTTATTTTTCTACTGGAGAACGAGTTGATGCATTAAAAAGGGTAAAGTAGAGGGTGAAAACGAGCGGGCATTGATGCGTTAAGAACTCTATTTTCAGGAATTAGTAATAATGGTTTTTTCTGTCAAAAACATTAATATAAATAGAAATAATCGTCATTACAAATAAGGAAAATTTCTCACCCTATACCACAAGGTATAGAAGAGGCTAAAAGTAGGCGCGCTAATCAATGAGGGGGGTTTTACAACCCAATCACTAGGCAATAAACCAAGTAGTTGTTGTTTTGTGACCCAATTTGCAAAAGAGTTTTCTTTCCTAGGAATATGAAAGAAAGATAATAATATATTACAACTTAAAGATTTAACATCATCATAAAAAAGTCTATGCCTAGCACATAAGGGCATTTTGGGGTGATTCAACAAGTCCACCACCACTTTGTTGTCACTAAAGATTCTTATGTCTTCAAACTGGAAGTTGATTGCTGAGATTAATTCATTGCGCACACCTAAAGCTCGAATTCTTTTGCACTGTTACAAAGGAAAGACGAGGCACATCCATGAATAACTTTGTTATTAATGTCTCTAAGCATACAAACAAAAGATGTAGTCTTGTCTATCATGTAGGTTGCATCAGTGTTTACAATAAGTGACTTAACTTATAATCCCACTTTTCTTTACAGTTTAGAGTTTAAAGAGTGTTATTTTTATCCTTACTAGAAGTATGGTTAGTACTTATATTGTGATCATTCCTACTAGAAGTAATAATGCTGTATTGTGTATATTTTGTAAATGTTTTATGTAATTGGGTTTTTACGGTTTTAATTGAACAAAGTGAGTAATGGTAGATGTTAACAGAGTTATGGGTTGGTGTTCCTTTGTGTGTTCTAAAATAAATGCAAAAGATAATCGAACCACAACCGCAAGTGTACGGTTGTCCCAAGTAGTAATAACTGATAAATCAGATTCGTTCCAAGGACGGATGGTTGATCACAATGTTTAGCAAGTAGTGATTGATGCACTTATGAAAATAAAAGATAATAATATGGTTGTTTGGTTTTTTTTTTTATTAAAGCTAATGAATGAAAGACAAATATTAAAATGCAAGTAGAAGCTAAGACGCAAGTAAAATAAGTGAAAACGCAATATGAGATGTAGTACTTGAGAACGCAAGGATCCTCCTAATTTTACTTTCTAACTTATGTTATTTAAGGGCTAAATCAGTCAATTACAATGGTCGGGATTCTAAATTCCTTATACCCCCGTCAGGGTGGACTATAAGGCAATCCTAAAGTGTCACTAGTCCCGTCAGGGTAAATATGATCCACCGTTGGATGATTAAGATTTCTTACCACTTTGGCCCTAGGATTAACTAAGTTCGTCAGAATCAATAGTTTTTATCCTAGATTGAACAATTAATTCTGTACCTAAACCCCCCGTCAAGATGATCCACACGCCACATATGTGGAATAGCTTAGATACTAATACCTAATTTTAGTTCGCGACTCTAAAATCAGTAAATAATCACAAATTGTCGAAAAGAGTAAAAGACCTGATTTAATTTAATTTAACAGAAACCCAAATTCAACATTCGTTATAAAATAAAACTAGGATTCACCCATTGTTTGTTCTCAAGCACTAATGAAAGCTTAGCTCATATTAAAATTAAAAACTAAATTAAAAGAATTGGAATTCATATTGTTTACAAAATTAAAATACGAAAAGAACCTAATTTCCGGAATTGGAATGACTACGAACGGAGCTATAGACCCACTCCAGCTCTTGTAGCTTCTTCTTTCTTCCTTCTGTTGCTTCTCTCTGGTGTTTGATCTTGTGGAATGTGAATTGTCCGTAAAATAGAAGTCCAGACCTCCTTTTATAAGTAAAAATTCGGACTAGGGCTTGGACCAGAAAATAAAAGCCTAATTAAATGTCCAAGCCCACTTTCTAAGCCCAAAATCCCGTAACTGATGATAGGCCTTCACTAAAACAGCTTTTCCCGATGCGTTACAACTCCGATTGACCTCATTCCAGTTGCTAAAGTTCCGTAACTCGATAAGGAATGATTTCTCTTCAAAGGTCAGCGGCTAAATCATCGCTTAAGCACCTCGAAATCAGCAATCTATGGCCTGGAAAGTGGATTTTCAGCTCTAAAATAATATCTTCGGGATTTGTCTTCAAATCTTGACTCTAATTCACGATCTTTGACCTTCTCCTCGGATTCCTCTCCTAGCTAACATTTAAAACCTGTAAACTTTACACTAAAAATACCAATATTACGCGCAAAAGTTTAATAAATTAAAAATGCTAGAAATAAAAAGGTAATTCCGGATTATTGAATATTTAGTCCAAAAGTCTATCTAATTAATTAAATAAACACCAAAAATGATGTCTCCCAAGGGTCTAAAATAAGAACAATTAGGGAGACATCATGGGTATATTCGAAATGAACCATGAACCTTATGTAATCTAGATTTTAGTGAAGAATGTGATTTGATTGTGTACTAGAAATAAATGAATGTACTACATGAATGTGTTTACCCATTGTAGTTTTGTTTATGTGTAGTTAAAATCTAGTGGGTTTGTACCCAAGATGCCTAAGAAGACCCTTCACCTTAAAGCTCGCAAACTTAATCCTGCAAATACTATATCTTATGTACATGTGAAACTAATATACACATACACTAATCATGCAACATCAAACATAGATAATCTCAATCATAAAATTAAAGTCGCAATGCTTGAAGGTTACACTTGTACTCATCTCTGTATGATGGCTATAGGGTGGTCATTAATCCTAACTCGCTTTGAACGCTCCACCTAGTGTATTCCCTATCAACAGAATTATAAATTCACTACGCACTTAGGAATCACGAGGTCTTTACGGTTATAATAATGGCTTAAGGACGGTGTGGATGTATATTTGGTAAATTTGAAGTGAGCTTTTGGCTCTCTCCTCACTTACCATCAACAATGTCCTCGAGCTTGAGTTAACGCTCAAAAAGATGTTCTCACTCACCCATATACGCAACAATTTAGCTACCCACTATAAATAAGATGATTTTCAGAAAATTCCACTTTACCGGATGTTTTATTCATTCATATTTTTCTTTTTCTTTTCTTTTTTTTTTTTTTTTTTTTTTTTTTTTTTTTTTTTTTTTTTGTACAGAAGTAAACCGGGTACCCGGTTTTGACGAATCCGGGTTCCCGGTTCCTACTGTATGATTTTTCAAAATTTTTCATTTTTTCTTTCTTTTTCATTTTTCTTCATTCCCGGCAAAGGGTTACAAGTATATATCATCTGCAATTGTGCTACAATACAAAGCATATCGATCCCTACCCATTTAATTCCCCATATATGGTCCCACCACCCCAAACT
This sequence comes from Nemophila menziesii, assembly GCA_029959085.1. Lineage (NCBI taxonomy): Eukaryota > Viridiplantae > Streptophyta > Magnoliopsida > Boraginales > Hydrophyllaceae > Nemophila > Nemophila menziesii. The sequence goes on along the minus strand of JARWIR010000022.1, from coordinate 21,268,486 downwards.
CAAGCTCGAGACATGTCTCAGGATTGTGATTCAAGTGCGGGTCATATGGTCATGCCTAATAATCTAAGGGATAATGGCTTATATCGTGGCTACAAAGAAAAGGCTAAAGGCTCAAAGTGGGCTAAGACGGATAATAATTAATACAAGGGATAGAAGGCTAAAAAGGCACAAATGGCTAACAAAGAACTGCCCCTATCATTTTCCTAAGTACATAGCTTGTCTTTAGTTCATATCTAGGTGGGTTCTCTACTAATTAGGATTTCACGTTCTACACACCAAACATATTCCTTGAGTACAAGCTTACTTCATTTGCATTGTTAATTAATTTTTCCTATCAATTACCTATGTTCGCATGCAATTGTAAGTGCGTTTTATATCAATCCCTAAAGTCCACTATTTACTATCATAGATTCATCAAAAGTATGCTTAAAGGGATATTTAAAAATTTCTATAGTCAAACGCAACTCCGAAAATTCTTTTATTGAAAGCAAATAAAGTAAATAACACATAAAAAACTGGGATGAGGCAACGAACCCCACCCCAAACTCAAAAATGAGTCGTGTCCCCACGACTCGAAAAGACTCAATAAAGCATTGAAACTAATATACACTAAGAGGAAAGTTTAGAAAACGTATCTTAACCAGCGCGAGGCTGGTTATCGGTGTTGCGTTCTGGACCTTTATCTCGCGTAACAGCATCATAAATCGCGTTTTGAAGTGTATTTACGCCTAGGATTAAATTTCGAAGCAGGTCCAATTCTTTTGTAACGTTTCCCAAGGTAGCAATCATCCTCTCCTGATTCTCTTCCAACACCTGAATCTTCGCTTCCAACTCAGGTACAGTTTTCGCTTTCTTTGATTGAGGAGTTCTTGGACTTCTTGTAGCTCGTGTTGCCTCTTCATGGATGTTCTTGATTGTGCTCAAAGCTATACTCACACCAACTGAAACAGTATCAATATCTGCGTCCTTACGCGGAATCTTCGCGTCTAGACACAACCTAGTAATAGTACAAGGAAACTTCAGATTTTGTTGTTTCATTGGTGACTTCGCGAACTCCATGATTGTATCATGAATGATCCTAGCAACATCAAATGGTTTCTCCTCCAAAATACACTTAATAACAAATATGTGCTCTTTCTTCAACTCGGAAGTGTGTTTAATACCAAAGAAAGTGGGTATTATGAAACGAGACCAAACCTTAGCACGAGGTGTCAAACTACTGCTGTAAAACTGTCCAGGATACCTTTCACCCTCAGGAATTGGGCTAGTCCCATTAACAAGCACGGTCCCCCAAAGGGATTCAAAATCAAAAGAAGGGTCCTTAAGAGTTTCTTGGAAGGGGCATGTTCCAGAAAAGTTGGGTAGTTTTAATGATTTCCGAATACGTTCAATAGAGAAAGGAACTACCTTTTTGCGGATATCAATGGCATCATGTGAGGTAGCTAAACCTTCGTAAAATTCTCGCACAAAAGTAGGAATAAACTCAAGCTTCCTTTCTTGTAACTCTTTCCAACCAAACTTAGCACATGTCACAGCATATTCCTTATAATCACTACTCATAATACCCTTAGGAAAATTCGTCTCCTCACCAAATTTCAAAAATTCAATTCTTTCACGAACCTGAGTATTCCAACAAGTGTAAACCCTCTTAGGCTTGTGGGCCCACATCTTCATACGCGGAGGTTTTTGAATAGGTGCTTCCGGAATCTCTTGTTCAATTTCCTCTTCTGGTTCCTTCTCACTTTCAAACTCATCAATCAATCTTCTCTTTAGACTTGTGATTTCTTTTCTGTTAGAACCAAGCTTAACTTCGTCAATTTTTCGTTTAGGACGCGAATCAGGAATCTCAATAGCTTGATCTTGTGAACCACCAATGGTGGTCTTTCTTCTAGGAGCAGTTCTTCGGAAATCACCGGTTCTGTTAGTCATCTCTTTTCACCCCAAACTCAAAACTTCAAATAATGAAAAACTTAGGGAAAAGTTTAGAATTTTGATGTTTTGAGGTTGAAGAATTTAAGAACTAGGTGAAATATGAGATGGGTCTCGGTTAATTTGTATGGGAGAAGAAAGAATTGGGTTTAATTTAAGGAATTGGGTGAAGAAGAATCTTGGGAAAAACTAAGGATTTGATGATATTTTGGAGAGGAGGTGAGTTGATCTTATGTTTTTGTGGTGAAAGAGGGTAGGATTTGATGATATATAGTGTTTTGGTAGATGAATTTCGGAGGTGGGGAGGCTATTGGTGCGTTTTAGGTAAATGCTTGCAAAGGAGGCCAAGAAAACTAGGTTAAACTCCTCAAAACCGACATCACAGCTTCGAAAACCGGGTTCCCGGTTTTGGCAAACCGGGTTCCCGGTTCCGCGTCGCTGTGACGGCGCGGAAAAAATACTTAAATAAAATTTTTTCTTTTCCTTTTTTTTTTTTTTTTTTTTTTTTCAAAACGCACCAAAACGCTGGACCCCAAGACGCGGGGTCAGGGATTTTACTCGCCGAAACCGGGTACCCGGTTCTATGGAATGCGGGTTCCCGGATTTTCTCGCTGGCGCGAATCAAAAACGCGCCAAAACGCCACTTCTCAAAACGCTGGGACAGAACTTTTGGGTTTCATCAGCTCCGAAACCGGGTACCCGGTTCTGCCAAATGCGGGTACCCGGATTTGTGTCGATGGCGCGAACTAAAACGCACGAAAACGCAAGCCACCAAAACGCTGGGTCAGGGATTTTCAGAAATCACAGCACCAAAACCGGGTACCCGGTTTTGCCAAATGCGGGTTCCCGGTTCCGACGCTGTGATTTTACCCAAAAACGCCAAGTGTTGCGTTAAAGTGGTTGGTACCAGCTCCAAAACCGGGTTCCCGGTTTCTCCTGGACATCCAACCAATTTTTCTTCTGTTTCGCCAAATCGACCCCAAACTCAAGTCCTTTTTACCCCTGAAATCATCCAAAACAACTACCCTTCCTCATTTCTTAATAAAAACAATAAAATTACGAAAAACAAACTAATCTAAATTGCAAAAAATGTAAAAACTCAGCTAATATACAAGTAATTGGCTTTTGTTTAACGTCGTTAAGCTCGACGGGTTACCTCACGCTTCTAAGGATTCTCGAGGAGATACATGACCTCCCCGGGATGTGGATCTTCCGAGCGATTGGTATCTTCACCTCCATGGTATATCTTTAATCTGTGACCGTTAACCATAAAGGTACGGTTCTCTAGCGGGTGTTCTATTTCTATCGCCCCATGAGGTGTAACTTTGGTTACTATGTATGGACCTGACCACTTAGATCTTAACTTACCCGGAAAATTGCTGAACTTTGAATTATACTTTAATACTTTTTGCCCCACTTCAAAGTTCTTTGGACGAATCAGATTGTCATGCCATTTCTTTGTGTTTTCTTTGTAAAGTTTAGCATTTTCATAAGCATGCAATCGGAATTCGTCAAGTTCATTAAGCTTCATCATACGATTCTTTCCGGCTAAGATAGGATCTAAGTTCAACTGCGCAATCGCCCAATAGGCACCCATTTCAAGCTCTAAAGGTAAGTGACAAGCCTTACCATACACCATACGATATGGAGATGCACCAACTGGAGTTTTAAACGCAGTACGATAGGCCCACAACGCATCATCTAACTTCATTGACCAGTCTTTTCTTGTAGGACCAACGGTTTTCTCTAGGATTGATTTGACTTCACGATTCGAAACTTCAGCTTGACCATTGGATTGTGGATGATATGCAGTAGATACACGGTGTCTAACTCCATATTTCTCTAGAATAGTCTTCAGATATTTATTAACGAAGTGAGATCCTCCATCGCTAATAATCACTCTAGGTGTGCCATGTCTAGTGAAAATATGTGACTTCAAGAACTTAATCACCACTCGTGAATCATTAGTAGGTAAATCCACCGCTTCTACCCACTTAGACACATAATCAACAGCCAATAAGATATAGAGGTTACCATTTGAAGGAACGAAAGGACCCATAAAGTCTATGCCCCACACATCGAATATCTCCACCTCTAACATATTATTACGCGGCATCTCATCCCTCTTAGATATGTTTCCGGTAAACTGGCATCTCGTACATTTCTTAACATATTCATGACAATCTTTTATAAGAGAAGGCCAGTAAAAACCTGATTGAAATACCTTTGCAGCAGTTCTGTCTCCTTTGAAATGTCCTCCATATAATGAATCATGGCATCCAGCTATAATGGCTTGAGTCTCTTCCCTTGCTACACATCTTCGTATCATTTGGTCAGCACAAACTTTATAGAGGAACGGATCCTCCCAAAAGAACTGTCTAGCACGATGAGCTAACCTCTTTCTTTCTTGATAAGTAGAACCTTCAGGAAAAACACCACTCACCACTAAATTTGCAATATCTGCATACCACGGAGCCTCATAATCTTGAACAACGAATAAACTCTCATCAGGAAACTCTTCTCTAACTGCTTCAGTACCACTATTCATCTCTGAACCCTCTAAACGCGATAGATGATCTGCAACCTGATTCTCACAACCCTTTCTATCTTTGATCTCTAAATCGAACTCTTGAAGCAATAACACCCATCTGATTAACCTTGGTTTCGCATCTTTCTTCTCCATAAGAAATCTGATCGCGGAATGATCTGTATAAACAATAACTTTCGCTCCAAGAAGATAAGAGCGAAATTTGTCAAACGAATATACAACTGCTAGCAATTCTTTTTCTGTCACTGTGTAATTAATCTGAGCACCACTAAAAGTTTTGCTAGCATAGTAAATCGAATGAAAAACCTTCTCTTTCCTCTGTCCTAATACAGCTCCCATACACAAATCACTCGCATCACACATAACCTCAAACGGTAAATTCCAATCTGGAGGTAACACTATAGGAGCAGAAATAAGCTTTTCTTTGATTGCTTTGAAGGCTGCTAAACAAGCTTCATCAAAAAGGAATTTGCAATCCTTTTCGAGTAAGTTGCATAGCGGTTTAGCAATCTTAGAAAAATCTTTAATAAATCGCCTATAGAAACCAGCATGGCCAAGAAAACTCCTTACCCCTTTAACAGAAACAGGAGGGGGAAGAGTTTTGATTACCTCTATCTTTGCTCTATCAACCTCTAATCCAACACTCGAAACTTTGTGACCCAGAACAATACCTTCACGAACCATGAAGTGACACTTCTCCCAGTTGAGCACCAAATCTGTTTCCTTGCATCTCACTAACACTTTCTCCAAGTATTCCAAACATATATCAAAATCATCACCAAACACGGAGAAATCATCCATGAACACTTCAAGGAAATTATCTATCATGTCCCAGAAGATGGCCATCATACACCTTTGAAAAGTAGCGGGAGCGTTACACAATCCAAATGGCATTCTGCGATATGCAAAAGTACCAAATGGGCATGTAAAGGTAGTCTTATGTTGATCTTCTGGAGCCACGTAAATCTGATTGTACCCGGAGTAACCGTCCAAGAAACAATAATATTCTCTTCCGGCTAATTTGTCTAACATCTGATCAATGAAGGGCAAAGGGAAATGATCTTTTCTGGTGGCCTAGTTCAGCTTTCTGTAATCCATGCAAACTCTCCAACCTACTACCGTTCTTAAAGAAATCGCCTCATTTTTATCATTAAGAACTGTTGTAATTCCTCCTTTCTTCGGTACACACTGAACTGGACTCACCCATTCACTACTCGAAATGGGATAAATAATCCCCGCATCTAAAAGCTTAATCACCTCCTTCTTCACCACATCCTTCATGGCTGGCATTAATCTTCTCTGACCTTCAACTGAGCGTGCATTAGCATCTTCTAGTATGATTTTGTGTTGACAATAGGATGGACTAATGCCTTTAATATCAGCAATTGTCCAACCTATTGCTTCTTTGTTGGCTCTTAACACACGCAACAGTTTATCTTCTTGAGGACCTGTTAAATTAGCTGAAACAATAACAGGTAGAGTTTCATTAGTACCCAAATAAGCATACCTCAAGTGTGCTGGCAATGGTTTTTCTTCCAACTCCGGAGGAGATTCAATTGAAGGTTTCTTTTTAAGAATAATCTCCCCCGGTTCTCTCACAGGTTCATAGGCAAGACGCCTATATTTCGGATTTTCAGAATTGAGAGCTGCCACTGTTTCTGTAAGCTCCTCCATCATCTCAGGTGAATCTAATGTCAAAGCAGCCTGCAAGATATCATCAAAATTTAAACAATTAAATACCTCTTGCGATGCTTGCTCTACTACATCCATTCTGAAGCAATCTTCCTGAGAATCTGGGAATTTCATGGCTCGAAATACATTGAATTTCACTTCCTCATCTTGTATCCTCATCGTTAATTCGCCATTCTCTACATCGATCAATGTCCTCCCTGTAGCTAGGAAGGGTCTACCCAAAATAATGGGGACATTTCTATCTGCATTGTATTCAAGAATTACGAAATCAACAGGAAATATAAGTGTACCTGCCTTAACAAGGACATCCTCAATACGGCCTTCAGGATGAGCAAGAGACCTGTCCGCCATTTGCAAGACCATAGAGGTAGGTCTTGCGTTTCCAATTTTAAGCTTATCAAAGACTGACTTGGGCATTAAGTTGATGCTTGCCCCCAAATCGCATAGTGCCTTTCCCTTCCATTCTTCTCCAATCGATATGGGAATTGTGAAACTCCCCGGATCAACTAACTTCGGAGGTAATTTGCTCTGGCAAATCGCACTACACTCTTCAGGAAGGCCAATCATCTCATTATCACAGTAGGGCCTTTTATTAGTGAGGGCCCTCTTCAAAAACTTCGTATACTTAGGAATATCTCGAATTGCCTCAAGTAACGGAATATTAATACTCAAACCCCTCACTCTATTGAAGAATTTCTGAAAATCACCCATATCACCCTTTTTCTGAACTCGCGATGGAAACGGTGGTGGAGGGCGATTGCTTACAATTTCATCTCTCTTTTTCGGAATTTCTCTTGGTCTTTCTATCTCTTCAACCTCACTATCTTTCTCATTCTCTTTCTCTTTCTCACCCACTTCCTTTTCTTTTCTTGGAACTTCTTTCTCTTTCATAACGGGAAAAGGAGGTGGAGGAAGGTTCTTACCACTTCTTAATGTAACAGCCTTGCAATCTTCATGTTGTGTTGGATTTTCCGTATCGCTAGGAAGTTGCCCTTGTGGACGCTGATTCAACTGTTTATTAATTTGACTTAGCTGATTCTGGAAAATCTTCATATTCGCTTCAGCTGCGTTCTGACGTTCCAAAGCTTGTGTTTGAAGAGCAATCAAATTTTCAACGGTTTTCTGAAGGGTAATTACTCCTTCTTGTGGATGGGCAGGTAGAGCTTTCTGGTTTAAATTCTCATCGTAGGTATTCTGAGGAGCTTGTCTTTGCACATAATTGTTTTGATTCTGTCCTCCTTGATGATTGTTATGTGGTCTTGGATTATAGTTGTTGCCTTGAGGACGCGGCTGATACGCGTAAGTAGGATTGGCTGCCCCATTAGGATTTGAGTATTGAAACCCAGGATGGTTTCTGTTAGGCTGATATCCATTACCACTTGAATTGAAATTACCTCTATTGGACATAAAATTCACTGATTCTTGATTATTCGGACAACTTTCCTCATCATGATCATCTACCTTACAAATTGAACACATATAAACCTCTTGTGCAGCATGCACAGCTACCTTCTTACCCGAAAATCCTTCTTTCACAGCTAGAGTAAGCTGCTTCAATTGTTGCTCTATGGTATTCTGGATCTTATTCTCAAACGTAGCAAATTTCTCTTCTATGTCAACATTATTTACTCCCTTGACTGGTGTTCTTACTGAGCTCCACCCAACTTCATTCTTGACTGTTCTCTCTAAAATGATCTTGGCATGAGCGGGTTGAACTTGAAGAAAACCTGCTCCACATAGCGTATCCAACTTCTCTCTCGAAATTCCATCAAGGCCTCTATAAAAGATCTTTAACTGTTGTTGTTCTGAAAAGCCATGATTAGGAACTTTACGCAAACACATCTGAAATCTTGTCCAACTCCTACCCACAGTTTCCTCATACTCTTGACGGAATTGTGTCAATTCTAGTTCAGCATCTAACCTCATGTTACTTGGGTAATACCTGTCAAAGAAAGCGATTTCTAATTGGTCCCAATTAGTAATCCTCGTAGGATCTTGCGTATCGTGCCATTCACTTGCTCCATCAATGACAAAGAATTTGAAGGCAGCAAAATACATCTGTTCTCTTGAAACCCCTTGTGTGATATAAGAATCACATATCTGCTTAAATTTTTGTACCGCTCTAAGAGGATCTTCCGATGGTCTTCCGCGAAAATTTCCAAAGTTTTGGAACTGAGCTAGCATACCCGAATCTGGACGGAATCTCGGAACATTAATATCTGGAGCACCTACTCCTATAGCTGGAGCGCGGAATGGAACTTCTGGAGGGCCATTAGTGAACCACGGATCATGATTCATCACTATCTGGACTGGAGGGTTAGGATTTAGTGGTTGAACTTGAGGAATAACGCCTGGAGCTAAAGGTTGGCCATTTGCATCTAACTGGCCTTGTCCGTTCTGTTGACCTTGAATAATGATATTCTCCATTCTGTTACTTAATTCTTCTACTTCTAAAGCTTCTCGTTCTCTTCTTCTTCTGTTCGCAAGTCTGATCAACGATTCTGGATTACTAAGGATCGGAGGTGTTGGCTCTAGATCCTTGAATAGCCTTCTTCGCATACACCAAACCTAAAAACCTGAAAAAGCTAACAAACAAAAAGCGTAAAACTGATAAAATAAAATAAATGCACTTATCACTAAAGGATAAACACCGTGGTCACACGCTACCGTCCCCGGCAGCGGCGCCAAAAACTTGGTGGTCCTTTGTGTGTTCTAAAATAAATGCAAAAGATAATCGAACCACAACCGCAAGTGTACGGTTGTCCCAAGTAGTAATAACTGATAAATCAGATTCGTTCCAAGGACGGATGGTTGATCACAATGTTTAGCAAGTAGTGATTGATGCACTTATGAAAATAAAAGATAATAATATGGTTGTTTGGTTTTTTTTTTTTTATTAAAGCTAATGAATGAAAGACAAATATTAAAATGCAAGTAGAAGCTAAGACGCAAGTAAAATAAGTGAAAACGCAATATGAGATGTAGTACTTGAGAACGCAAGGATCCTCCTAATTTTACTTTCTAACTTATGTTATTTAAGGGCTAAATCAGTCAATTACAATGGTCGGGATTCTAAATTCCTTATACCCCCGTCAGGGTGGACTATAAGGCAATCCTAAAGTGTCACTAGTCCCGTCAGGGTAAATATGATCCACCGTTGGATGATTAAGATTTCTTACCACTTTGGCCCTAGGATTAACTAAGTTCGTCAGAATCAATAGTTCTTATCCTAGATTGAACAATTAATTCTGTACCTAAACCCCCCGTCAAGATGATCCACACGCCACATATGTGGAATAGCTTAGATACTAATACCTAATTTTAGTTCGCGACTCTAAAATCAGTAAATAATCACAAATTGTCGAAAAGAGTAAAAGACCTGATTTAATTTAATTTAACAGAAACCCAAATTCAACATTCGTTATAAAATAAAACTAGGATTCACCCATTGTTTGTTCTCAAGCACTAATGAAAGCTTAGCTCATATTAAAATTAAAAACTAAATTAAAAGAATTGGAATTCATATTGTTTACAAAATTAAAATACGAAAAGAACCTAATTTCCGGAATTGGAATGACTACGAACGGAGCTATAGACCCACTCCAGCTCTTGTAGCTTCTTCTTTCTTCCTTCTGTTGCTTCTCTCTGGTGTTTGATCTTGTGGAATGTGAATTGTCCGTAAAATAGAAGTCCAGACCTCCTTTTATAAGTAAAAATTCGGACTAGGGCTTGGACCAGAAAATAAAAGCCTAATTAAATGTCCAAGCCCACTTTCTAAGCCCAAAATCCCGTAACTGATGATAGGCCTTCACTAAAACAGCTTTTCCCGATGCGTTACAACTCCGATTGACCTCATTCCAGTTGCTAAAGTTCCGTAACTCGATAAGGAATGATTTCTCTTCAAAGGTCAGCGGCTAAATCATCGCTTAAGCACCTCGAAATCAGCAATCTATGGCCTGGAAAGTGGATTTTCAGCTCTAAAATAATATCTTCGGGATTTGTCTTCAAATCTTGACTCTAATTCACGATCTTTGACCTTCTCCTCGGATTCCTCTCCTAGCTAACATTTAAAACCTGTAAACTTTACACTAAAAATACCAATATTACGCGCAAAAGTTTAATAAATTAAAAATGCTAGAAATAAAAAGGTAATTCCGGATTATTGAATATTTAGTCCAAAAGTCTATCTAATTAATTAAATAAACACCAAAAATGATGTCTCCCAAGGGTCTAAAATAAGAACAATTAGGGAGACATCATGGGTATATTCGAAATGAACCATGAACCTTATGTAATCTAGATTTTAGTGAAGAATGTGATCTGATTGTGTACTAGAAATAAATGAATGTACTACATGAATGTGTTTACCCATTGTAGTTTTGTTTATGTGTAGTTAAAATCTAGTGGGTTTGTACCCGAGATGCCTAAGAAGACCCTTCACCTTAAAGCTCGCAAACTTAATCCTGCAAATACTATATCTTATGTACATGTGAAAAAGATTATTAATTTAATTCTTTTATTTTGAGTTATCCGCTAGAAACGTTCATGTTTTTGTTGCATTTGATATTATGAATACCATTTCTTATGTAAATTTGTTATCTTTATTGTTTTTGTGACTATTATCATCCAAATTATAGTGTTTTTATACAAAGCATAATTTCTAGTCCTTAATTAATTTCTAATTTATACAATGGTACGTGTTGCCAGATTTTGTGACTGGAATGGACACGCAAGATACATCCCCAATAGTTCTTCTATTTTTTGACAAACAAAGATTTATATTTAACGATGTCGAACTAAGCATCATCCAATTTATCTACTTTATTTCGAAGAACTTAATGCTACTAGTTTCTTAGCATGTATTTATTTTATTCCAGTGATATATCCTTTTTATTAGAAGTATATATTCAAAGAAAAATCAATTATTGGTTTTCACATGTACATTGGGTTTTTGTGAGATTGGGTTGAAGGCTATGCCTTTGTTCTATTGAGCAAGTAATTATGTATATTTTTTATATTATTTTACCAAATTTCCTTTATTGGAACTAAAATTGTACAATAGCGTTTAGTGGAAGTTCCAATAGTGTATGGCATGTGCCCTCCACATGAAGTAATCTTTCTATGTATTCCTCAACAGGCCAATCTTAATCTTGGCATCAAAATAAGTTAATCTAATTATCCAAAGCAAATTCAATACTATAATGAATTAATGATTAATTATATTGTGATGCTAATTATAAATTTGTGTTTCATTTAAATATAATATCGTATAGCTAAAAAAATTCTTGTGAATATACGAAGTAGATTCATAGCATATACCACCAGATAGTAATTAGTATATACCCATCCAGATATATGGGTATATACTTGCCCAGATTAATGGGCATATACCAACCCACATATAGTGAAACGTCAACTTGATCAGTGATCTTAGCTCATTAACTTGGATATAGTCTTTACATCTTGAACCTCCATTAAGATCTTATATATGTATATTTAGGTGAATAAGTTGAAGTGATTACTAAATAGTTTAAATATTGCAATTTCTTATTCACTTTGTTTAGCTTCTTGGGTTATTAATTTGAAGTGATTACTAAATAGTTTAAATATTTTAGTTTCTGAGTTTATAGTATTTTTAAGGCTTTTTCTTGACTCAATAATTACTTTTTGTAATACTAGATTACACGGTCATGGATTGTGTTTTGATAATATGGTTTTTCTTGGTTATTTCAAACGTCTTATTATATCAACAATTTATTTAAAAGAGATGAGCGTTCCTTGTTCCCAATGTTTTCGGTATAAGTACATTCTGGTCATTTTTGGTTGATACATCATTTTTTGGTGAATTCTTTACTTCATGGGTTTTCCAAATTTATTCTCTTCCCTACTAATGTGAAAACCCCGAGAAAGGAAGTACGGGCTCAAGGAAAGAATCATCCTCTTCATAATTATCTTCCCTTTTACCATGCTCTTTGCAAAACTGTTGACATCCTCAAAGGTCTGTCCATTTTGTATGGTGTGGCAATAAAAGGCCTTGGAGAGGTTTTATAAACTAACTATTCCCCATTATCATTCAAAAGAGTCAGTTTTACATGGATTTCAAAGCCAAAAATACTAAACATATACTCCTTTCATGCAGCTTTGAAGACCCGTGAGGTCAAAATCCTTCGCTAAAAGAAGGATTTATCTATATTGGAAAGCGAATTGGAGAATGCTTGGGGCATGCTTGTTGCTAGAATTTTAGCGGAGGATCTATTGTGTTCTTACAAGATGGAAGGTGACCTCGCCATATACGTGAAGACATATGTTTTTAGCATCCTGATTTGAATTGAATATTTCAACGAGATAGCTTCTCTTCGTTGATGTTTGACCTGGATTTGATTAATTTCGTTTACTCAGGATCTTCTGTTTGACCATCATTAGAGGACATGACTATTTCTTATAATTTCGGCCTTGAACCCTTGTTTTATGTGATAGACCCTTTGCACAAACCTTTTATTACAATGAAAATTTCTTCCGCTTTTCGTCTTTACGCATTTATGTGAATCATTTTCCATAACTATTTCAGTTTCAATTTATAAGTCTTCAAGCTTTGATATTCTTGTAGAAAGGTTGATTAAGCATATTGGTAATTTGCTAAATTTAATAAAGTTAAGCCAAGGCTTCGACCATATCGCATAGGATTTGATCGAGCCATTGGTAGTTCACTTAGTTAACCGCGTTAGGTTTGTGATTCGATAACCTCGTATAGGGATTAATCGATAACACTAGTAACTCAATGAGTTTAACTAGGTTAGGTTTGAGCTTCAATGACCTCACATAAGGTTTACTAGATCGTATTGGTAACTCGATGAGTTTAATAAGGTTTGGCTTAAGTTTCTGTAAACTCACATAGGGTTTAATCGAGTGTATTATTAACTTGATTAGTTTAACTAATTTTTTAGCATCGATAAACTAGCATAGGGCTTAATTGAGTGTACTGGTAACCTTGCTGGAAATGGATTAATGGTCAGTTCTGACTCGGTGGTCGGAATTCAACTACTTCCTGCTTTTATTTCGTTAAAATTTCTTTTTGTGGCTGAAAATGGATCAATAGCCGGAACCGCCTATTCCTGACATTTTTATTTGTTTATATAGTTTGTCGCAATAGAAAATTTCTTGGTCAGAGAGAGATTCAATCAATAGGTGGGAGTAGCGAAAATGCCAGAGGTGTGGGTGTGGGTGCTAGTTACGAACATGTGGCCACAATTATTGAATTTTGTCATCTCGTATCTACTGTTGATAAATATAATTTAAGGATTTGTTTTGGGTGCTAGTTACGAACATGTGACCACAATTATGGAATTTTGTCATCTCGTATCTACTGTTGATGGATATAATTTAGGGATTTTTTTTTCGATCTCCTCCCCTAAGATTGGTTCTTTCTAGATTCAAACATATATTTATAAGTATGATGGATGAATGATGATTTTGTTAGAATTCACATTAATAAAATATGTTTAAATCATTTAAATACAAGGTACTAATTTAATCCTGTTCATGTTCTTATGGGAGAAGTGGGGAAAATAATTTATTGAAGAAAATGTCCCACGTAGGAAGTGAAGTAGAAAAAAAAATTTAGAATATAATATCTTACTTATCTATTCCTTCCAAAAGAACTAAAGGCTACGAAATCCAAAAAGGAAAAAAGCAAATACCCACGCGCGCAGCACCGCTCGCCCGACCTGGCGACGGCGATGGCGTGGGCTCGTGGGGGAGTTGGGGAGTAAAAAAATGAAACAAGTTTTCTAAACTGATTTTGGTGGAAGATGATTGGTACTTCTGGTAGTCGGTGGTAATTCAAAACCTTTTAGGTAAAAGAAAAAACGTCCACCAATTAAAGACACATTAAAATCAGAATATTCCTTATTCAAAACTCAGCTGTTACAGGACTTGGCCAATACGGGAATGAATCAAGCCAACAAAGTGTCCAAGTCATTGCTGGAATTTGAACATATGTAACATTCAAAACGTTAGCAATAATGGAGTCATTTAAGATACTTTATTATGACGATTCTGATAAGAGCCTCTCCTCACCTACTCACCTATAAATACGCGTCCTTCTGCCTTAGCTACTAAACGAATCAGAAAAGAACAAAAAAGGATTATTTTCTACTTCTCTCTAGAAATTATTCTGTAATAGTAGAAATTCTCTGTTAGAGATAACCGGTACGACATAATATCTTTTTAACGCCAATATTATTATTTTCGTGTACTGTTTGGTTTTCGATTATGTGTTTGTTTTGTTCTTTATTTCTTTATTGTAATAAGATAAAGTTTTTACTTTAAATGAGATATATCATTTCTAGATTTCTATTTCTATTGTTTTTTAAAACGGTGATTTACATTTTTTCCAACAATTTCAAAAGATATTATATGACTGGGCATTTCCAATCTCGGCAGTTTCTTCATCCTTAAATGCAAAGATCTTTCCCGACGTGAATAAGTTCGAGCCCCTTAATGGTTCCGACTACAAGCGTTGGGCACCAAATATCTTGATCTGTCTTGAACAGTACGCATTCGACTTTTCTACAGTCGAAGATCCTCCACTTATGGTGGAAAACGAAGTTCCCACTTAAGAAGACCAGTCTAGATATATTTCCCTCGTAGCCAAGTTCAAAAGATCGAATATAATGGCTTGAGGATTGATGTTGAAAAATGTTTCAAATTCTATTTTTGATCTACTTTCCAAAGAAAAGTGGGCAAATGTCATATGGGAAACTCTCAAGAAGAAATATAGGGCTGAAGATTTTGGTAAAAAGAAGTACGTCACCGGTAACTGGTACAACTTCATACTTACCGATCAAAAACCCATGACTAAACAACTTCATGTGTATGAAAACCTATGCATTGAGGTAATCGCTAAAGGCATGATAATGATGTACGGAATTTTCAAGCCAACATTCTACTTGAGAAACTTCCCCATCTTGGAGTGAATACCGTAACCACCTCAAACACAAAAAGAAGGATATGACTCTCCAAGAATTCATCAATCACAAGAATTCATCAATCACATGCAAGTCAGAGAAGTCAATTAACTCAAGGATAAATCTCTCTCTTTCCCTCCCTATTCCTCGAAGGCTAACCTTTTTAAAAGTTATGGGCAGTGTAACAAGGGTAGGTTCGAAGGAAATGGAAAACAGTAAGGCGCTAATTCCAAATTTGGGAGAAACAAGAACCGCAACAACTCCAACAAACAAGGTGAAAGGTTCAAAACTTCTAGTAAGATTTAGAAACCTAAGAGTGCATGTTGTTGTTGTGGTAAAGAAGGACACAAAGCTTTTGAGTGTAAGCTTAGAGCAGTTCCTTATCCACCGTATAGATAATCGTGTCAGTAATCGTTGAGGCTTACTTGGTGGAAAATAAAAGGGAGAGGATCCTTAACGCTAGGGCTTTATGACACTTCTGCACAAACAAAACCCTGCTCAAAAAGTTCAAGGAAGTAACCACTGGTAAATGCGTGTACCTGGGTGACTCATCCACTACTACGGTCCTCTGAAAAGGACAAGTTACCCTCAAATTTTCTTCTGGTAAGACCCTTGAGTTAAACGATGTTCTCTTCGTCCCCTTGTTCGATAAGAACTTGGTTTCCTGGATCTCTTCTTAATAAAGTGGTGCTCAAATTAGCTTTTGAGGGGGGGATAATAATTACAAAAATTGATGAGTTTGTGGGGAAATGATATTTACATAATGGTTTGTTTGTTTTAAATAATGTAACCCATGACTAGTACCAAAATGATGTGTTTATGGGGAAGGGATTTTCAAATAATGGTTTGTGTGTTGAACACTGTAACATTTAATAAAGATGCTTCTAATTCTGTTTATCTCTTTGAATATTTAGATGTGTGGAATGGTATATTAGGTTATCTATATTTTTTTCTTCAAGTAAAGGGCTAAAATCCCTCAGACTAATATGGTCGATGACTTTATAAAATATTTGTTATTTGTAGAGTCCAAATTCATAGGAAAAAAGACCTTTGAATCTGTAACTAAGAGAATGCTAAACTACTATAATTAGTACATTCAGACTTAAATGTTTTTGAATAAATTCGGCAAGTAGAGGAGAAAACCTTTCTATATAACTTTCATAGGTGACCATTCTAGGTTTATGAGAGTATATATCCTAAAACTAAAGATGAAACGGAATATGCGTTTATAATATATAAGTCCGAGGTCGAAAACCAACTAGTTTGCTAAATCAAAATACTTAGCGCGCAAATATTTTTTAGAATTCCTTTAAATAGTTTTATAATATTAGCAGAATTATCAAAGAACTTATTAACTTATACACTCCTACGAAATGACATATCCAAAGGCTATGATAGTCAATTCAGCCCACCAACCTAAATGTGGGGGTGTCTAACAAAGATTAACCGTGTTTAAAAAACCGTTCACAGTTGGACCTATGACCATAGACTCAATCTTCATGGGATATGACACGAATGTATAAACCGTCGTAATGAATTCAAAGCCACTCGTGATGGTCCTATTGAGAAGGATTTGATGAATTCACTCATAAGGCGTACCGTTCTATAAAGAACACAAGGATGGTGTTTAACTCATAACGAATTCATAACCATTGTGGTGGTCCCTTTGAGAAGGACTTGATGAATTCACGATTAAAAGTGAGACTCGACATTCATGATAGAATGCTAAAGAGACGTTCTTAATAATTTCATATGGATAAGTCCACAATGTCCATAGCCCGCAAGGGGTGGTCCATAGAAAATGACTTGATGAACAAACTGAAGGGCGAGGTTCGAGAGAACTATGACTTTCGGTAGGGTAGAGTATGTGCTATGAGAGATGAAATTCGTTAAGTTTAAGAGTAAGCTCGCTTAAACGAAATTTGGTGGTTGTCTCACTTCACTACGTGCCAATTCAAATCGAAAGATATTTCACCCAAATACTGACAGTTATGGAAACATGTTTATCTTTTCTCACAAAGATCTGAGTGGGGGATTGTTGGAATTCACATTAATAAAATGTGTTTAAATCATTTAAATACAAGGTATTAATTTAATTCCATTCATGTTCTTATTGGAGAGTTGGAAAAGATATTTTATTAAAGAAAATGTCCCACATAGGAAGTGAAATATGAAAAATATTAGAATATAATATCTTTCTATCTATTCCTTCCAAGAGAATTAAAGGTTATGAAATACAAAAGGAAAAGGCAAACCCTACACGAGCGCACCACCACCACCCGCTTGCCCGGCGACGGGGACGGCGTGGGCTGTGGGCTCGTGTGGAGTTGGGGAGTTGGGGGAGTCAAAAAATAAAAAATTATTTAATATTCAAAACGTCAGCAATAGTGGAGTCATTCAACAACATTTATCCTGACGATTCTGATAAGAGTCTCTCCTCATCTACTCACATATAAATACAAGTACTTCTCCACTTGCCTTAACTACGAAACGAATCAGAAAAGAACAAAAAAGAATTACTTTCTACTTCTTTTTAAAAATTATTCCGTAATAGTAGAAATTCTCTATTAGAGTTAACCGGTACGCCGAAATATTTTTTTAACGCCAATATTATTATTTCCTTGTACTGTTTGTTTTTCGATTTCGTGTAAGTTTCATTTTGTATTTCTTTATTGTAATAGATAGAGTTTTTACTTTAAACGAAATACATTGTTTTCCGAATTTTCATTTTTATTATTTAAAAAACGGTGATTTATATTTTTTCATAACATATTTTAACCGTCATAAATCTTGGATTGCACTAGTTTGGATGTTGCAGCTCTTCCAATTGAATCAAGTTAGAAGAGGGGAGGTTGTTTTATGCGTACTCTTGCTTTGTATCATAAAAAACTGTAATTAGTTTGAGAAGTTTTTCTCCATAAAACATTCTTTATCCTAAAAAAATATGTAGTTCTGAATTTAGTTGACTTATCAGCATATCCCTTTTTAAAACACAAAATAATTGAAGAACAATGAATGCGCAGGCCATCATCTATGAACTCCAAGAGCATGCATGCAGGTATATAACAGACCATCATCATCGTAATTAGTGTGCAATCAACCTGATAGGATCTGATATGATATGAGTAGATGGGATGGACATAATTAATTAGGAAAATAATTAGTTAATCAATGTAGATATTGACTCGATCGAGAGATCCTCTCTAACTACTAGTCTACTAATTAATTGAAAGAGATTTAGAAATGATGATGATTGTACAATTAGTACTTATTAGTGGGGAAATCATAAAGTAGGTAAGCCAAATATTTGAGATCACATGTTTTTTAGATTGTGATCAGCTTAACCTCCTCGCTCAATAATATATAATAATTAATATTTCCTCTTTTGATTTTTTACGGTTTATTACATGTATGGTTAATGATTTACTTTGATCTCATAAAAAGTTGAGTTTGATCTCATAAAAGTTGAGTCGTCTATAGTCTAAAAGAAGTAAATTAACAATTAAGGTTGTTTTAGGATTTGGATCCTCTCCTAACTAGCTTCTATACTAATTATCCTAACAACCAATTATATCATTGCTATTAAGATTATAAACAATAAGATTTGAAAGGATTTGGATCCTCTCCTAACCAGCTTCTATACTAACTATCCTAACAACCAATTATATCATTGCTATTAAGATTATAAACAATAAGATTTGAAAATATATTATAAATGGTTGGTAAATCAATTAAAAGATTATAATAGGAGTTTTATAATAGATGTAAATTGTGTAGTATTTTAGGAATTAAAAAATTAATTATAGATAAATATAATAAAATATAATTTTCTTAATTATGATTGGTTGTTAGGATAGTTAGTATAGAAGGTAGTTAGGAGAGGATCCAAATCCGTTGTTTTATATTTTGTTTTAAATATATGATTTCCAAAAATACAAACACCAACCAACCGCTACCAATAACCTTGAGTCACCTAATCCGACCACCATCTCAACCCCTTCCTGTTCTGGGTAGTGGGGGAGAAACATCTATCAACGTCATCAACACCACCATATCTCTATTTATCTCCTTAGCCGCTAATCAAAGGATCAAACCCTCACCTCTCATGAGTGCAAAATAGTTGACAACTAAGAGACTTAAACAAGGAGTATCTTCTCTGAGTAGTGAGCAGTGTTCGGAATCAATGAGGCAGCCGACTGGGTTGCCAAACAAGAGCTCTTAAATACCCTGTTTGGAAACTGAAATTCCCATATTCTAACCCAGTTAACTAAAATTCTAATTAGCGACAATGAGTCGATAGGAATAAGCTAATTTGTAATATTTTGACACTATCTATTTATATATTATGCTTTTGAACAAAAAAAGAAAAGTGTTCGGATTCAATGTTGTGATATTTAGAGAAGATCAAAAAACAACCCGACTACGCCACTGATATATCATGTGATAGATTTATAATGTCACGTGATATCATTTTTTGGAGTTATTGGACTTATTTGAGGGATTATTCCCTATTGTGACATATTTTGAATTCTTTGCGAACCTTGGATATTTAGGTTCTTTTGAAATTTTTTGCTTTAATTATATTTTAAGTGTGCAGCTCCTAGATACATGGATGATACGCGACCCGGAGATGATGCGGAGATATCAAAAAGTCAAGACGTGAAATGAGAAAAAATTCAAGTACAATTTTTAGCAAAACTTTGAGTCAACTTGAGTCCTCCACCACACACAATTGGTGAGGTTTCTAATCGAGTCTTTTCATCTCAAGACATTTCGTTGAGTTTGGACGACGTGAGAGGAAACGGATCATGAATCAGATTTGAGACTACAAAATTATGCTAATATTTCTAGGTGGCTCAAACCTTTCCAATTTCACTAAATTCATTTTTGTAACACTTTTGACCCCACTCAAGTAGGGGCCACAACCTAAAAATAGATTTTTTATCATTACGTAGCTGGTGGCTGTGGAGGTGTGATAAAATAATAAATAAATAAAGATAATAAAAGAAAAAACACCCAAAACTACCACGAGAAACTCACTGCAAGTGCACAGACCGTTTGCATGTTATAGTTGATAAATAATATTCGTTCTTAGGGATTTAAGTAGTTATTCTAAATTCGTGTTCAATATTAAAATAAATGGTTTCAAATGTTTCGATTAAAAATATAAGAAAGTAAAGTGTTTTGTTTTCTATCAAAAATGAAAATAAACAATTAATAATTATGCAAATAAGATATGTAGATGCAAGTATGAACCTATCCTGTTGAATTAATGATTCCTACGAATAACGGTGAATGTGTAATTTCAAAATTGTCGGCATTTTAATGTCTTCCTAAATCCCGTCAAAGTAGACTTAGGAACTATTATACGGTATTACTGACTCCGTCAGGGTGAAAATAAGCTAATTTTGAATGATTATGAGTTCACCCAATTGGCTTTGTGGTTTGTTAAGGTCGCCAAACTCAATAACGGACACCACACATCTATATCCTAGTTCTATAATTTGACCCCCCCCCCCTCCCGGATGATCGTCGCCACTAACGAATAGCATAAATACTAAGGGCTATACCTAATTGATTAGAGAAGATATAGTAATTAATACAAGAACATGGTTAATGAAAATTAATAACCAAATTAAATAAATACTAAACTCCTAGATTCAAATTAAAACAGAAAAAACAATAATCAATTGTTCATATAATTTCAATCCTAAAAGATAAATTGTGCATAATAAAACTTGGAATAAATAGTTTAGAAACACCTCATATACAAAATAAATCTAATACTAATTTACCTAAAATATAAAAATAGAGAAATATAGAATTGATGCGGTGAAACTCCAACTCTTGAATATTCCTCCTCTAGACCCCCCTGGTTGCTTTTACGATGATTTATGGATGTATTTAAGCTTAGGCAGCCAAGGGATAATGTTTACTGAGGTAAATAACTGTATTTATAGGTGTTAGGTCAAAATATTGGAGTGGGAGTCAAGTTATTGGAGTCCTATTACTTTTCAAATTCGTTTCCTAAAATATAGGACATGATAAACACTGCATATTGATTTGGTCATATCTCCTTCGTTACTTGTCCAAATTCAGTATACGACCTATAAAAACGACCGCAATTCAAAGATTTATCTGAACCGATAAAGGCTCCTTCAAATTCGTTACCGATTGTCCCCAGGTTTCAAAACAGTGTACATCGTTACAGCTCTTGCATATTTATTTGGTAGTTTTTCCTTTCCTAATTCACTTTGTTTCCTTTTAACTCTGGGTTTCACCTTCGATATTCTTTCCTTAACTCCTTGACATTAATTTGGAATCTAATCTAATTAATTTACCTAATATCTTTTCATTTAACACACAAATGATACCAAAAAATCTCTAAAAGTAATATTACTCTGAATCAAGGCACGGAACGGGAATATATTGAATAATAGGAAAAAATACCTCAATTAAGCACATAATACACCTAAATGATGTATTGTTTATAGATTAATTCATCACAGATAGGGATACATCAAGACCCCCAACTCAAGGTTGTGTCATCCCGATACAATAAGAAAGAATAGTCCTAACGAAACTACTTGGCAAGTTTATGTAATAACTTTTACAAACAAATTAATATTAATATACTTATCATATAAATAATCAACACGGTTCAGTTTTAATATTAGATTAGCTTTGTTGTGGACAAAGAAGAGGTTCTTTTCTTAGTTCGATATGGATGCTATAGAGTGTTCATCGATCCTAACATAGTCTCTAATGATCTATCTAACTAATCTCTATTGGTTCACACTTCTAGATCACATAGTTAAGAATCATACGGTCTTTAGGTTGTAATGTAGGCTTAGGGTCGCTATGATCGTATATTTGAATAATTTAGAGTGAGATTTTGGATCTCTCTTTACTAGCCATCAACGAATCGCCCTAGAGATTGAGTTACTCTCATAAATATATGTCAGTCAACCCAAGATTTGATGTACTTAATTCACATCCCAAATAACCCAATATAAAGCATCAATATGATCACATAAAAATCCACTTTGCCGGTCCAATCCATATAATCTTTTTCAATTCATTTTTTTGTAAGTTAGCTATGACTCTCTTTTTGATGTGAGATGTCATTCTACTTCTTTTCACATATTTATTTTCTTTTGAATGATTGTTTTCTTTTATCCCGACAAAGGTTTACAATATAAACAAGTGAATCATCATCAAGAACATAATTGCATAGCTCGAAAATACCCAACCCAATAATGTTTCCAATAATGTGAACCCACCATCCCAAACTCAAGCTCTAAAACAACTGTCTAAGCATCGCGATTCGAATGAAGGTCATATTGAAAATTCCTACAATCTAAGGGGTATGGCTTGTAATGTGGCTAATAAAAGGCTTTAGAAAGGCTAGAAGGGGCTGAGACGGATAATAAATCACTTAAATTTGGACAAAAAGCTAAAAGGCAACACATGGCTTATTAAAGCACCACCTTAATCACTTTCTTAACTATGCGATTTCGTTACTTTCTCACATCTAGCACGTTCATTAAATGGGTTTATTGACTAGCTCGGATCTCACGGCCTACACACCCCTCAAGTCTCCCTATGATCAAAACTTGCTTCTACTTCATTGCTTACTAATCCTTTCTTTACTTTTAATGTGCGTTATCATGTTCATACTTCAAAGAATACAATACAACTAGTTCATAAAAATATTACTTCTATATCATTAACTCGCTAAAGTTTATGCTTTTAGGCCATTAATTACATTCTACATCTAATTCCATCTCTTAAAAAATTAAATTTCTCCTAAAAAACAGTTTATCACATAAAATGGAGATGAGGGACAACGAGTACCAACACCCACCAACTAAAAAATGAGTCATGTCCCACGACTCGAAATAGACTCGATAAAAAATTAAAAGTAACACATATATTGCAAGTAGAGAAATGGTAAGGAAGAGAGAAAACATATTGTTCAAGGCTAGTGCCTCCCGTGATAAATACCCAAGATAGGGTGCAGTTCTTCTTTTCTTATATCACCATATTTGCATTCACTTACCTCCTAGTGTGCTCCATCCCAATCAATCAACCAACTCTCGAAATCTTTTGTGTTTACCTTTTTCTATCTTCTTTCTCGAATTCGTGTTGCGATAGCTCCTATGGCCCTTAGAAGCTTTGATTGCTTTCATCTCGTTCTCACCCAATTTCTTTCTATTATATTTCTTCATCTTCCTCACATTAGCTAATGTCTCTGTTCTTCGATGCATCTCCCTTGACCGCCAACTCAAAATTCTACCACTTCTGGAATTACCCTTGATTTGGGTGGATAAGTTATTATTTAGAGTGGGAAAGGTGTAAGGATTATGTTTCTCTATATGGGTGTGATGTAATCTTATTTGGATGAGATGGATTTAAGAAATTTAGGGAAAAGGTCTCGAAAATTCTGGTTTTGATACTTTGATTCTACGTGTTTTGGATTAATTAGGGTGGGTAAATATTATAGGATTTCAAAGATGGATTTGGATATGAATTTGTGGTGATTTGGTATTGTTTTTATGGTAGGGGAAGGTTAGGTACAACTTTGATGGAGTTTGGGAGCTTTAGGGAAGAAAGAGGCTTAAGGTTTATGATTGAAAGTGTTATATAAGCATACCTCTTCTTCTTTATTGTTGTTGGCTCGTGTGGTGAACCGTGGATGTGGTGTGGTGTACCGCATAAATCCTCTGTTCCTCAAACGTGGCATGGTGTGTCGCAATTCACGATACAGTTATTGGGTGTGGTGCACCGCAACTATGGTGTGGTATACCGCACCTAGCTACTGGTTTTCGCAAAAACTCATTTTTTATTTTATATCCAAACCAGGTGTTCTCTACTCCATTGGATAGATCTCAAAAAATATGCGATTTAGACTCGAGAAAAGTGAATTTTGAACCCGAGCGCAAAGGTATGTCCAGTTCGAAGTTTTGGTCAAATTCTATCGCCGATAGGTGTGGTGCACCACGATTAGCTGCGGTGCACCACGATTAGCTACGGTGTACCGCAATTTCACTCTGTCCAACACTCCTTAACTTCAAAAAAAATTCAATTTTTCACCCAAAATCAAACTTTTGCATACCTACACATAAAAAACACTCATACCTTCCTCATTAAAGCAATAAACACTAAAACACATAAAAACTACTAATAAACACTAAAAAAAACTAAACTAATAAAGCAACTAAAACTTGCGGTGTCTCCCAAGAGCACTTATATTTAAAGTCATTTAACGTTTGACGTGTTACCTCTATTATCCCTTGAGTCTGTAGCCTCCCCCAGCAGTGGGTGAGGCTATAAATGTCTACTATATTAAGCTTTTGGCCTTTCATGGGTCGTATCTCTAGCAATTTTGTCGTCACTACTCGAGTAACGATGCATTGTCCTATCCATGTATTTTTGAAACCTCGTGGTCTATGCTCTTGTTTGGAGGTCTTCCAAGAGACCTCGTTGCCAACCCCTAACTCATATTTTGTTCTCTCCTTCACGAGTTATGGTGTACCTTCTCTTTGACCTCCTGGATTATTATCTGAATAATTCGGAACTCAAGTGACTCATCCTCAAGCTCTTTTTCCACAACAAGTGACGTTTCAGACTTCTCTTCAATCATAAGGGCCACTTGTTCTTCCTCAATCTCTACACTCGCATTCTCACTCGTTTTTGAGATAGCTTATGTGAATATTTGTTACGGTGTGAGTTCTTCTGTATCACTTTCAAGCATTTGGGCGTAGGTTTCATCTTATTTGAATGCCTCTTCAAATGTGTTATCGATGTCACATTTTGAATGATTTGTCTTCATAGGGTTGGGCAGTGACATCAATGGAGTACTAGGTGGCAAATCTGTCCTAGCCTAGTCTTCTTCTATCTCTTTTATTACCAAGATCTCAATATATGATTCCTGAAAAGAGACTAACAAAACAAGCGTAAAACTGAAAACAAATAAAACTGCTACACTAACTTAAATACAAATAAAATAACTACAATAAATCCCCGTCAGTGGCGCCAAAAACTTGGTGGCGGTAGAGGTATGATAAAATAATAAATTAATAAAGATAATAAGAGAACACATACCCAATACTACCACGAGAAACTCACCGCAAGTGCACAGATCGTTTGCAAGTTATAGTTGATAAATAAGATTCGTTCTCAGGGATTTAAGTAGTATTCTAAATTCGTGTTCAATATTAGAATAGATGGTATTAAATGTTTCGATTAAAAAGATAAGAAATTAAAGTGTTTTGTTGTCTAATAAATGAAAATAAACACTAAACAATTATGCACATAAGATAAGGAGGTGCATGTATGAACCTATTCTATTGAATCAATGATTCCTAAGAATAAGGGTGAATGGATAATTTCACAATAGTCGGGATACTAATGTCTTCCTAACTCCCGTCGGGGTGAAATTAAGCTACTTTCGAATGATTAAGATTTTACCCAATTGGCTACGTGGGTAATTTAAGACCGCCAGGCTCAATAACAGACACCACGTGTCTATATCCTAGTTCTATAATTAGACCCTCACCCCGGATGATCGTCGCCACTAACAAATAGCCTAAATACTAAGGGCTATACCCAACTGACCAGAGAAGTTATAGTAATTAATACAAGTACATATTCAATGAAAATTAATAACCAAATAAATTAAATACTAAAATCCTAGATTCAAATTAAAACAGGAAAACAATAATCAATTGTTCATATAATTACAGTCCTAAAAGATAAATTGTGCATAATAAAACTAGGAATAAATAGCTTAGAAATACCTCATATACAAAATAAATCTAATACTAATTTACCCAAAGAATAGAGATGGAGAAGTGTAGAATTAATGCGCTGAAACTCCAACTCTTGATTCTTTCTCCTCTAGATCCTCTTGATTGCATTTATGATGATTTATGGATGTATATTAAGTTTAGTCAGCCAAAGGATGATGTTTACACAGGTAAATAGCTTTATTTATAGGCGTTAGGTTGAAATATTGGAGTTGAAGTCAAGTTATTGGAGTCCTATTCCTTTTCAAATTCGTTTCCTAAAATATAGGCCAAGATAAACACTGCAGATTGATTTGGTCACATATCCTTCGTTATTTGGCCAAATTTAGTGTACAACCAATCAAAACGACCACAAAACAAATATCCTATAAAGGCTCCTTCAAATTCGTAACCGATTTTCTGCAGTTTTAAAAACAGTGGACGTTGTTACAGCTCTGGAAAATTTATTTGGTAGATTTTCCTTTCCTAATCCACTTTGTTTCCTTTTAACTTTAGATTTCACCTTGGATCTTCTTTCCTTAACGCTTTGACATTTATTTTATATCTAATACAATTAATTTACCTAAGAGCTTCACATTTAATACACAAATTATACCAAAAATAATAATACCCCAAAACACGGCAGGAAACAAAAATATATTGAATAATAGGGAAAATTCCTCAATTAAGCACATAATACACCTAAAATGATGTCTAATGGGTAGATTAATTCATCACAAATAGGAGACACCAGTATCTCATTTAGAAGATCTATACCGGTGACACATTTATCTTTTTAAAATAAAAACGTCTAGAGCCAAGGAGAAGAATAAGAAGAAGAAAAGTCATTCCACTATTAAATTCCATTGAAACTTTTGATTATTAGTGTAATTTTATTACTTTTATTTGATTTTTATGATTATGTTTTATTTATTTTATTTCATCTTTACGTTATGAACAAAACCTTCTCATAGCTTTAAAAAACTAAGGGTATGAACCCTAGATTATGATTATGATTGTTTTCTTGTAATTTGGGATTTAATTATTGAAACGAGATGATTTTTTGTTTTGTTTTTTATATTCTTGTTTGAATTAGTAAAACCTTTGCTACCTAGTGCGTTGGGATAACAATTATACTATCATCCGAAAGTGGGTCGAGTTGTGGAACTAGAGTATAGACGTTCATTGTCCGTCACTAAATAGAGAGGTCTTGGCTAGTCGGATAACCGTATAGGGTTAGTGAATATCATTTGAAAGTTTTTGTAGGGTCACTCTAGAGAGGACCCTAGTATCGTAGGGCATCCCTATCTACCCGGGAGGGATTTAGGTGGATAGTTAAATCCCGGTTAACATTAAAATACCATCTCCTCCTTAATAAAAAAATACCTAAATCGTAGTCAGTGGTGATTACTAGCGATTCTCGAGCTATTTTCTCATCTAGTTATTCATAAATTTCATTTTAGTTTACTATTATATTCATCCTTATTGATTTAAACTTTAGTTTTTACACTTCAGTCTTTCTCTAATATCTAAATTATAAGATTTAAAACCCAAAGTCCATCTTTAACTATATGTTTTTGCAACTAACACCCAAAAACTTAGTAAAGCACACAAATTAACCTCCTAGTCCCTGTGAATAATAATATATAGTACTTTCACATTATTACTTGGGACAACTCGTACACCTGTGAGGAATAGCCGCTTCCCCAAGTTGTGTGGTTTTATACATCACGCCCGGACACCAAGTTTTTGGCACCTTTTTTAGGAACTATTTCGTCAATTTGTGTTTTTATTTTGTGTATTTGGAGTATCATTGTTAGATTTTACTCTATTTCTTTCGTTTTACTCTTTACATATTTTTAGGTAGGTGCATGCTCTCGAACCCCGGGATATTTCTTCGAGCTCAAAGAGAGAGAGAGAGAGAGATAGAGAGAGAGGATAAAAAAGAGAACAAGAAGAGATGTCAAATTCTCATGTCAATGAAAACTTGAATATGAATGCTAAAGGAAATCCAATTCCACCTCAATGGTATGTTCCAACTAGTATGGAAGGGATCAATCAACATCAAGTTTCTCTAGGAGGTCAACCACCACTAGTAGCTAATGAAAACAGTGAATCTTAAATGAATGGAATCAAGTAGGTGCTCAATCCCAACCGGTGAAAGAGCCATGGTTTATGCAGCATCCCGAGCAATTTCAATTCCGTCCGCCAACACTTGGAATTCGATGATGTCTCCCTTTTTATGATGGATTAATCCATTCATGAGACATATTTGTAGGGGTTGGACTAAGTGAGGTATTTTTACCCATTAATTGATGTTTTATACATTCCTGTCAAGTTTTGGTGTTTGTTGGACATATTGCTATTTCTAGAGATTTTGCGATAATTTGTGTAGCTCTTAGGTAATTGAAAAATAGATCACCTTGAGATGATGATAATAAGTGAAGAAAACAAGATCACCCCTAGTTATGGCGATAAAAGAAGATTCGATCACTTTAATAAAAGTAAAGCTTATGCTAGCTAGATTTGGAAAGTGGAATGTTTGAGTATCCATGCAAAATTGACAAGTATTCTGGAAGATCCCTTCAATATATAGATAGGATTTGAAGTCAACAATGCGTAGAATTTGACAGTTCAAGATTCGGAGCTGAAATGAAGAAGTTATGCTAATTGTCGTTGCAATGGACCGAATAAGAAATCTCTTAAGAAAACGGGTTTGGCCTATTTTAACCTATCCAAGTGGACCCAAAACGTTTTATATCAACAGCCAAAATACATTAGCCAAAAAACGTATGGAGCCAAAGAAGAGAAGGGTTTCTACACCCAATTCCACCATTCTTCATCATCCGGACGCCGTTTGCCATCGATCCTTAGAGTAATTTTATTTGGTTTTGTATTAAGCACGATTCTTGCATTATTGTCTACTAGTTTTCAATATTTGAGTGTGAACCAAACCTTTTAATATATTGATAATTTTCTTATGTATGAACCCTATAAGATTAATTTGTTGTTATTTGGATTTTGAAATTACATTATTTAAATAAATTGTGTTTATTTTGTTGACTATATATCTTGTGCTTAATTTCTACTTGTATCTTGATCACATATTGGTTAGTTTTGGTAATTGAGATAGCGTCCGGAAAGGGGGGTATGATTACAGACATAGTATATAGGCGCTTGGTGTGCGTTAGTCTTCGACGAGTCTTGACTAGCCAAGTAGTTGTTAGTTTTTGGATTAACCACAACTTAAATATAGTACGATAGCTTCCTATTTACCTGCGAGGGATTTGGGAAGATTGTTGAATCTTGACTAATGTTAATTACCCAATTTACCCCTATATATGGAAACATCGAATTAGTTTACTTCGGAAATTACTAGCAAGACTTAAGCATATCTCTCTCATACTCAAAACTTTCGTTATTAGTTTATTTACATTTTTTATTAAATTATTTGAAATTTAGATTTTAATCACGAAAACCCAACAAAAATATTATTTATATTATTTGTCTTTTATCATGCAACTAAACTATTATACTCGTAAACACTTAAACTCTAACTTTCATAGTCGCTGTTGAGATGATAACCCCCTATACTTATCAAATTTGTTACTTGTCAATGACCCATACACTTGAGGGAAGTCAACCTCCTTTTGTGTTTATTTATATATCACACATTTGGGGATGACATTTGCCCACCAGCTATTCAGGCCGTGAGGTCAAGCCTAGGGTGCGCATGCTTAATCAATTCACCAATCATGTTAAATATAGTGGAGGCGCTTGTAAATATTCAGTTAGAAATGCTCAAAAGTTTATGCAATTTTTCAATGCATATATCACTCAAGGTGTCACTCGGGAACATATGTACCTTGTCATGTTCCCACTCTTTCTAACCGGAGGCGTGAGTGAATGGTATGATAAACAACCACGGGTGCTAATTACCATACTAGATCAGTTAAAACCATGTATTTTGATCGATACTACCCTTAGAGTATGAGTTTGAGTGTTCAAAAAGACTTGGTGGGTTTCAATCAAGAACAATATGAATCTGTAGAGGCCGCATAGACTCGGTTCTAATCCTGTTTGAGGAAGTGCCAACTTCATGGTATACACCAGAGTTGCAACTTACCATATCCTATAGAAGTCTTGATGGAAGATTGAAAGAGAGGTTAGATGTCGCATGTGGGGGAGGTTTAATGATGTTTCTTCCAAATCATGTTATGATCATCATGGATACAATTTGAAAAAAACGAGATGAGTTGGCAACCATCACGAACACCGGTTTGTGTATAAAAAAAAGGTATGTTACTTTTAGATGCCAAAATGTTGTTAAGTGCTAAGTTTGCCGCTCTTGAGAACAAAGTTACATAGTTAGACTTTAATACTTATCAAGGCAATCATGCTAAGGTGAGTGTTGTTCAAGAACCTAAAGATTTTTCGAGCTGCATTATGTTTATCATGTTTGGGAAGAGTGTTCGAGTAATCCACGGTTGATAGTTTTTGTATCTAATCGAGGGAACCACCATCTGGGTGGTCAAGGTTGTGGTCAACTGAATCATAACCATCTGAGGTTTCAATGCTCAAATACTAATTGGGCCTTAAAACAAGGTAATGTATCTCAACATCGACCCTAAGTGAACAATTATCAACTAAGGCCTCAAAATCGTTATTTAGTTGTTCCAAACTATGGAGGTCTAACTCCACAAAATCCCGTGTATAATTCTTATGCTGAGAATCTTGCTCAGAAATCACATCCTGCTCATCCATAAAAAGGTTTGATAAGTGAGTTGCAATAAGCCTTGAGTACTTTCATGATGATAACGAGAGATAAATGAGCTAGGACCAAAGAGACGTTGCAATCTCATTCGGTGTATTTGAATATTCTTGAGAATCAAATGTCTTAAATCGCTAACGCTTCCCAAGCAATGTCAAAAATCTGAGAAGTAACGAGGCGTGCAAAGCAATTTCACCTAGGAGTGGGAAAAACTGCCCCCTCCCTTAGTGGTCGAGAAAGAAAAAGACTTACCTTCACTCTGAAAATATGTGAAAATGTTGTTGTTCAAGAGGTAACCGAGCTGGTGATTGTTAGTGAGAATCTTGACAAGTTATCAGGAAATAGTAAAAGAAAGAGGTAACCATTACTTAAGCTAGAAAGAATGTAAAGACAATAAGTAAGAGTTTAGGGATAGAAGTTACACAATGATTTGAGATGGTTTGGTATCCATACATCCACCACCTAGGGGTTCCTTTAGGATTTTCAATCATCTTTTCACTAAGATCAATAACACTTAACAGTGAGATATAAACCTATACATGAGACTTTTACCGGTTATGTCACAACCCAAACTTGAATTAATCAAGCTAGCTCCTTATGCATTTCTCCATACAAGATACCAACTACACAAGGAAGCATCATCTTCGTCAAAGAGATAATAAAACCTCTTCTCCAAACTCTAGTAAAAACTAAGTTCTAATCTATATGAAGAGTATGTGTAGCTTTAAAAGGTTTTACAAGATAAAAATGGCTCATTGAATGAGAAGACAGAACAATTAATGTAACAAGCTTTCAATAAAGATGTGAAATTATTATGATTGAATGCTTGAGATTGACGTTGAATAGCTTAATTTTAATGCTTGGAGTAGTAGTAGTTGTTGATATGAAAGATGTAATGAATGATCTCTTGTAAAATATTTTTATAGCTTTTGATTTTCCCATTTGATGCCTTTAAACAATTTTTTGAAAGTCGGAAATCAACATATGTTTTGACAAATTGAGATGACGCTTCTGCAAGTTTGGATGATGCTTTAGTCCAATTGTACTATTTCCCCATTGTGCTTTTAATGATCCAACGGTTGAAAATCAAACGACTATTTTCTTGAAACTGGGATGCCGCTTTGCAAATCAAAATGACGCTTTAGCTTTGATATCATGGTTTTTTTGTTCTGATATGACGTGTCTATACAATGGCATGTCACTCTTTGAATCTGAACAATGTTCTTCAAACTGGGATGATGCTTTCCTGATTTGGGAGTCTAGGGGCTCCATTTGGCACGACGCTTTGGCTATTGACTTTTGCATACAATTTTTTTCAGTGATACTCAAATGGAAAACGTTTCTTTACTAAAGTTGTCAGATATGACATTCTAAGAAACTTTTTAGTTCGACTCAAAATCTAATTTCCAACACACAAGAAGATATGACACAAAATATTTTTAAGAAATATGGAACTAGGAAATTGAGCTTAAGTGAAAATGTTTGATTAGATATATATATATATATATATATATATATATATATGTGTGTGTGTGTGTGTGTGTGTGTGTGTGTGTGTGTATTTTAAAGAGATGTGGAAATGCACATAAGAGACATATAGTTTTAAGAAGATAATTTTTCACATTAAAATACATTTAGGCTTATGTAAAAGATCTTTTTTTACAACAACGAATTATCGATGACCTTATGATTTTTATACTAATTACCAACCTCTCACAACTTTGATAAACCTATATTATCAATTTCCATGTTATCATGAAATAAACAAGATTTTCTTCAATACTTGCTGGTGTTTCTTGAGGTATGATATAAACCTCAACACTCGTGGAATACTCCTATGGGGTGGGGTAAATAGGATACTAATCAAATATACGCCTAATTTTAAATTAAATGACTCCTAATTAGGGTTATTTAAAAGGCAAAACTCTTAATCAAGGATATTAAAGGTGATCTAAAGAGTTTGCTAACTGTAAAAGCTAGGTGCTAGGAGTGTTAAGGGTGAGCAACTAGATATGGATACCAAGATCAAACAATCTAAACTAAGGGTAAATGAATGATAAGGTTAAGTTTCTTAAGAATAATAAATCTAAACAACCAAGGAAAATAAGAAAGGACATATATGCATACTAAATTAGTATAGAATTATAAGATCAAGGACTAATGCACCTAAGGAAGAGAAAGAATTACCTAAGCATTCTAACAAAAGCTAAAGAAGATGAGCAAGTAATTAAAATAAATGCACGCGATAAGTAAAATATAAAAGTAGAGAGATTACGCGAGGCATTTATAGTGGTTTGGTTTCCCAACATCCACTACCTAAGGTCATCCCCTTCGGATTTTCAAGTTTCTCCACTAATATCCTTGATATCTTAAGGGTGAGATACAAACATTAAAATGAGGCGGGCTAACCCACAACCTAAATACTCTCGAGACTTTTTTTGGTTAAGTTATAACCCGATGAGACTTTTAGCGATTAAGTTACAACCCGATGAGAATTTTAGTGGTTAAGTCACAACCCAATAGATTTTAACAAGGTTGAATCCTAACCAATGAAACTCCTCATCTATAATGTAGAAAAAGAGTAATACACTAAATGGTTGGATGGTGAATATTACAATCAATTGAATGTGCTCCTTGATGAGCTAATATTACAAGTTTTAATGCGGACTCCTTGAGAAGTTTATATAAGATGAAGCTTGAAGTTGATATCATTTGTTGAGTAGATATTAAGATGATGGTTTGACTATGTTGAACTCCTTTATGAGACAGATATTACAAGGAAGTGCACCAAGCTTAATTTGATGATCTAAAAGTGATGAACAAGATTGGGGGTTATTTCTTGAAGTGTAGGATAGTATGAGACTGGATTTTAGTTTCAAAAAACATGTAGTGTGATGCAAGATAGCCTTTAATATATAGTAGATCAAGGCCCAACGACTAGATAAGAAGGATCACATCATCCTTGAAAAACTCTATATCGTGTTGTATAAAACAAGTGACTGTTTTTGTTTCCAACGACTATATTCCATGTGGCATTATTACTTCAATGTATGTAACAATTACATGTTCTTAAAATGATGTCATTGAAGTGAAAGTGTTATACCATTTTTCCTTAGAAAACGTAATCTGTTTTGGGTAGGGATACCAAACCAACATGGTTACAAGGTTGTCAATTTTATTTAACATTTTCTATTTCTTACTAGAAATACTATACTAATTTCTGGCATAAAACGATTTCCTATTTTGGAATGGGATGTCATATTAGGGTTGCCAATTTTTAGGCTAAAAATAACACTTACCCGGTTTTCAAATTGATAGATCGGATAAAAAATCTTCCTTCACAAGAGCTATTGGATATAAAATTCTAAGAAAAAGGTTAGTACAACTCAAGAGCTAGATCACAGCACACACAAGGATATATCAAGAAAAGTGTGTAGAATAATTCATGTGAAAGATACAACAATAATATCATGATATTATTCTAAGTGATAAACAAGGATGTTTTCAAAGTGTTCTGCTAATGAATAATGCATAATATTATGATTAAATAAGGATAGCATAGTAATTTATTTAACACTAATAAACATAAGCGCCAGTCACATTAAAACAACCTTAAAAGAGGGATATATGCCAACACAAGTGTATACGTAGTCCCAAGTAATAAAGTAGTAAGTTTAATATCATTCTTTACAGGGACTAAGAAGTTAAACTCGTGTTTTAGTTATGTCTAGGATACTGTTGAGGTAAACAAGGGAAAAAATTTATATTTGGGGGGGGGGGGGGGTTAATGCAATGATTAAATTATTACAATGTACTAAAAGTGTGAACAAAGAAGGCTTAAACAATAATAGTCTAAATAAATAAGTACTAAGATGCAAATAAAGTTGAAATATGAATAATAAGCAAAAGAGTAATGCTAGGTATCACCCAAAAAGTGATCACCCAAATATCACCTTCCCAGGTGGTCCAATTAATCTGTTTCTCTTTCCTGATTACTTTTTTTCTCTCTCCTATATGAAACAGTTTAATTGAACCACCTAGGAAGGTGATATTTGGGTGATCACTTTTTAGGTGATACCCAGCATTACTCTAAGCAAAAACATAACTCAAGATTTTTGGTTTTACCACTAGTTATGACTATGTATCATTTGTGGTTTAAGGGCAACTTGGAGCATTCAATGTTAATCGGGATTTTGAGGTTACCCTAAGTATCTACCAAGTAATTAGGGGCGGTTAGCTTACC
This sequence comes from Nemophila menziesii, assembly GCA_029959085.1. Classification (NCBI taxonomy): domain Eukaryota; kingdom Viridiplantae; phylum Streptophyta; class Magnoliopsida; order Boraginales; family Hydrophyllaceae; genus Nemophila; species Nemophila menziesii. The sequence goes on along the minus strand of JARWIR010000022.1, from coordinate 21,233,547 downwards.
TAGGACTCCTCCGGGTGTATCGTAAGATTTGCCTAGTAAAATAAGACTCTAAACCTATAAATATTATCCAAATAATTTGACCTCCTTGTTATAAACTTCATCGGACATTCAATGTCCTAATGACATAATTGAGCCCACCTTACACGTATAGATCTACTAACACAATTCAACAATTTTCAAAATCATATGGATTCATCATGAAGTACAAGGATATGAAAGATAATAAAATACCCGAATTAATTTAGATATAAAAAAATCCCAAATGCATATAAATCATAACTTAGGGTTCATTCCCAATCATCTCAAGCTACACAATGAGTTATCTAATACTAAAATAGTGAAACACAAGTAAAAGTGATTCATAGTATTAAGAAAGATAAAAAAAAGGATGAAAATTACACTAAGAAATGGTTAAGATTGAAAGAAAATGATGATGGAATGGCGTTGACTTGCTTTTTCTCTTCTTCTAAGCTCTTCCAGGCGCTGTTGTCTTCTCTTTAGTTAAATAATAACTTTATAAACTCTAAAAATGATGTTATAAAGTCTAAAAACTATTTTTTCAAGTTTAGCTCCACTCAGGTGAGTCAAATGTGTCCCAAAAGGCTTTTTTCAATTTAGTACAACCAGAGTCTTTGCTAGAAAAACTCACGTCACTATGTCAATTCAACTCCGATTTGAATATGATATTTCTAATGCAATCTAGCCTCAAAGATATATCTTGAGCTAGATGAGATTGATCAGAATCCTAACTAACTGTTATCATAAGTTTTCAAAGTTGACGATGACGTTTTAACCAGCAATTTTGTTTTAGCTTCCTATGAAACTTTGTATCCTTCGCGACTTGACTAAGGACTTTACTTGAATTTTTGACTTCTTAGATCCATCTGGGGTATCTTATCATCTATGTAACTAGGAGATACACACTTAACACACAAATCATCTTATATTGCTCCAAACACACACACACACACACACACACACACACACACACACACACACACACACACACACACACATATATATATATATATATATATATATATATATATATATATATATAGGATCAACCAAACTCAAAGAATGTCAATTAAAGAGACTAATCACACTTTAATACTCAAAATATTTCTAAATAATGTTTCAAAAGTCTTTAAATCTATTACAAAGATGAAAGATGAGACATCGCTTGTGTAGCTTAGGCCACTCTTGCTTTCCGTGTCCTTATAATACACACTGAACCACTTTCCTTTGGGTGAATCATTGGGCACATTTCTTGTTTTTGTACCCTTCTTCTTATTCTTTCGAATATTGGGGCTAATGGACTAGTTTTTTTCATTACTAAATGAGACTTTACTCTTCATATTTTGTTCATGACCTTGCAACTTGAACCAAGTGGAGTATGCACCCTTAGGGTTGGTGATGAATTCAGCTGCATCGAGTACCTTCACTAGCTCTGGTAAGTTCATCTCAACATTACTAATGATGTTTAATCTTGAACTGGCCATATTCTCTCAAGGTTTTTCTAATCAATTAGACTACACTTAGGTTATATAGTCGGTTTATGATGATCATCAATGGAAACCCCCAAGTAGTCCTCACTACCACAAGGCCCTTTCCTTTTTTTTCACAAATACACAATTATTATGCTAACCTTTGTGACTGGAGGGAAAGTCATCGATCATCCAGTGACCCTTCTTGAATTGGGGAGTTAGCTGCTACCACTTGATCTCTCCCTAAGTCGTACAATCTTTCAACTTGTAAATATATATATAAAAAATTGATCGAAGAGGTAAAATTAAAAAGTGTCGTGCACCCCACATAAAATATGACAATAATAACCCAAGCCTTTGGAGTGACTTAGCTCGAATATAATCCACATCTCTCCAATGAAGTTATAATGAAAGGACCGAATAGAATCTCCAGACCCACGCCGAGTGTACATGTATAGATGTGGATCTCACCCTTATATGGCCAAAAAGCCCATTCATCTTTCTCCAAGTACATGATCTCTACGTCTGCCTAAATATCACCTCTCTTAACAACCTTAAGAAACTTGAATAAATTAAGATCACATTCTCTACGCACGGCTTCGAAGATAGAAATAGATTGAGGTCGTGAGAATGTTTCTTCATTGTGAAAAAAGGCTTATACACAACCACGTAATCATCGGATAAACTTATAAAAAGAAGGAGAGCTCTCGCTTGAAGAAGAATTGTAGTTCGACTCAATGTCACTCGAGGAGGAGGAAGATCAGGTGGTGTCTAAGATAGATTAAGTGATGCCTATGAGTGCTACCAAACGATCTCTTATTGAGACATTATTGTTCGAGTACGGGTTATAGATTTATAATGTTGAAGGTTGAGGGGTGAGGACCCAAAGATTCTCCCTCATAAGAACGTCTAGAACTCCCATAATGGCCTCTCGAGTTCATGGAGTCACCATTAGGAGACATAACGATTAAAGATTCTAAAGATTGAGTGAAGTACCTTGATGACATTGGTAAAAACTATCAGTAGGGAAGAAATGGTCTTGTTGTTTGCTCGAAGACAATGTACGCTATTTGGAAGAGATCTGAGGTAAAAATCAAAGGAACATTAGGAAATTACAAACAAAGAAAATAACATACATATAGAAAAAATGGTGTTTCAACTCGCCAATATAATAATTACCTGACATGTACCAAAAAGATGAATGACACGCATGATGGATCACACAATCCAACGTTGATATAAAAATAATAAGAAAAAACGACCGGTCACGAAAGATCACATGTCCCTTGCAGAAGGAAAAGTAATCGACATACATGCCAAAGTATAAGAAGATTCAGATGAATTTTAGATCGAGCTATTATAAATAGTCGGCTCAGACCAATAAATTAAAGAGGGGTATTAGTTGGTTCGGATATACTTCGTCGTGAATGTCAACCTATTTGAAATCCTCGGCCAACCCTAGACGGAGTTTTAGGTATCTTGCCCGAGGATGCAAGATAATATCGAGGTTTTAGTGAGTTACCGCGTCTTTCGAGTATTCCGAAAGAGAAAATCGACAAGCACCCAATCTCGTCCATTGAACCTTTTTCATATATAAATACTCATGACATAAACTTGACAAGCGGGAAAATATTATTCTATTCATTGCTTCCGTTAGTCATGCTTTACTTTGACAAAAATATTCTCGAACAACTTTCAACCTCATCATCTCTAACGTCTATACCCTAATTTTAGCATTTTATACATTTTATTGGCGTATGTTCCATGTTCTTTTTTGTTACACGGGGGAACCCCTTTAAACTCGGAGTCATCAAGTGTATTCAATGTTCTATTAGTGAGTATCTCTTGAGTATATACTTTCTTTATTTTATAATAAGTGACCGTTTTAGAGTTTTTCATATATATTAAGAAATTTTTAAAATAGAAAAAACTAACATATTGACTGTCAAAAAGAAAAATCAGTATATCTTTATTTGTATGAGAGAAAATTAAATGTCTAGATGTTGATTTGTTTAGAAAAAAGATTATTTATTTTGTAATAAAACTCTAAATCTAACGTAGATTATAAAATATAATTTTGTTAACTAAAATATCAATTATATAGAATGGAGGGAGTATTTTGTCGTGAAATAGCACTTGACAGTTTATAATGCAATAGTGCAATAGAGATAAAAATTTACTAACTTTTATTGTTCTTGTAATAAACTAAATGAGATACCTATTGAATGGTCAATGCTCTTCGATATGGAATGTGAGTTTTTAGTGTAATCCTTCTTATGTCTCAAACTTGTTGTCCAGTAGTTGGAAAATAATAGAGGAATGGACATGACAAATGCATATGTCCATTTGGGCCGGGGTACGTATATGGTCCAAATAAATAATAAAAGGCACACGGCCGGGCAGATGGTCTCCGGCAGGCCTACCCAACACCACAAAAATACTAATCTTATTTTTGAAATTATCTAATTCTTTTAACATAGATGATCTAGGTCATTTTACACGTACCACGACTAATTCTATAGAAATATACATGTTTCTCCATGTATATTTTCAAGTAAATCAGACATTATCTTTCAATATGTCTTATATATTGACCAATTTCTAGGATGACATATATGTTTACATATCACTCAAACAAAAATCAACGATGTAGAAATAAGTAGTAAGTGTTAGAATAATTTATTGGATTACTCTAATTATTCAGTGATTCAAAGATATTAGTAATTTAAAAATTTTATGAATAGGTAATAAGAGCATCAATAATGGCAGATTAATATTGAAAAAAAGATTAAGGCCATCTTAATATTTATACAAGAAAAAAAAGATTTTATTAATATTAACTCTATAATCAAAGATAAATATGTTTGAAGTAATAAAAGCGGTTGATAAATTGAAAGCTGGAAATCTGCCCACTATCTCGGCGAGGAAGGAGTTTGAGAAATGAAGAAGGTTGGCACACGACGAACTTAAGAAGCATATATTTGGCGATCCTTTGGATGCTGAACATGACAGTGATATGGAGAAAAAATCTTTTGTTAATTCAAATGGTTCTCATGCTCATACCGTGCATGCAACTGATTTTTATGCAAGTCCAGACTTCGGGGAGGATTTTGTGGTGATCAGAACTTTGTACCCATGTAGATGAGAGTTATCAAGAGCGATTCAGGGAAACAAAATATGGCTTTAAAACAAAAAAAAACATAGGTACACGTTCATGCCACAACAAAAGGCTAAAATTGAGATGTTGATGGAGATAAATAAATCTAATGGGGTGGAAAATATTTAGTTGGTGGATAACACCCAAAAGAATCAACTAATGAATTCTTCAAAAAGTTTCCAATGATGAGTTTCTCGAGGGAATATGTTTGTGGTGATCCACACTTGTTGACTTTTGAAGATATGGTTAATATGAACCATATGTAGGTTAGTAGGGAGAATATGATCATGGGGTCGATTTTTTGTAGGGTTAGAATTTTGTCCCTGATTAGGCTGCCAAGGAGAAATGTGTTGTTTAATTTAGAACTATTAGTATATGAGGATACCCTTAATGACCTCTATGTTGAAATTCCCCTGTTTCTAGTTACCGCCCTAATATTATATACTTATTTGAATCTATGTTATTATTCGTCTAATGTTGTATCTCAACAGACAAAACAACAATACTTTATTGATTGGTTTGATGTTAATCCGCGGCGAAAGTGTGGTAGGTCTGGTGGGGTAGTTGTTTTGTGGAATTTCCAATGATGAGTTTCTCGAGGGAATATGGTTGTGGTGATCCACACTTGTTGACTTTTGAAGATATGGTTAATATGAACCATATGTAGGTTAGTAGGGAGAATATGATCATGGGGTCGATTTTTTGTAGGGTTAGAATTTTGTCCCTGATTAGGCTGCCAAGGAGAAATGTGTTGTTTAATTTAGAACTATTAGTATATGAGGATACCCTTAATGACCTCTATGTTGAAATTCCCCTGTTTCTAGTTACCGCCCTAATATTATATACTTATTTGAATCTATGTTATTATTCGTCTAATGTTGTATCTCAACAGACAAAACAACAATACTTTATTGATTGGTTTGATGTTAATCCGCGGCGAAAGTGTGGTAGGTCTGGTGGGGTAGTTGTTTTGTGGAATTTCTACGTTAATTTGTTGTATTTCATATAATGTTTGTTCGTGTTGGTATGTTGTGTTTGTCCATGCATTGACTAATTATCAGGATCATAAAAATTTGTGGGATCAATTACAAAAGTGGGGGTTATCTCATTATCAACCATGGATTATCATTGACGATTTTAATGAGGTTGCTAGAACAAATGAGAATACTAGGATTAAAAAAGCTCATCATGGTAGGAAGGAAACGTTTACAAATTTCATCAATTCAAATAGTCTTGTGGATATTCTACTTAAAGGTTGTTTTCATACGTGGTCAAATAAAAAGAAAGCACGAGAAGACCTGTTAAATTTTAATCGTTTTGGGTGTTTGATTGTCCCCCGACTATTGAGTTCTCTATGAAGAAGCAGGTGTCTTGTCTGGTTTTGGACGAATGGAGTAAGAGAGTTTAAAAAGTAATAGATCACAAATTAATAAGAAGGAAACAACTTTATATATCTTGGAAAACGAGGACCCAACAAAAGATACTATTGAACGAATTCAGGTTATATAGAAAATAATTGAACAATTATGTGATAAAAAGGAGATATATTGGACAGATCAAGCACACTTCAAATGGTTAAGGAAGGGGAACTTAACACAATTTATTTTCATGTGCACATTCTTATGCGGCATTGTAGAAACAAGATACTAACCAAGGTAATTGGCAGGAAAATCAAGATATAATTGATTGTATCTTCTAGTATTACTATAATAACATGTTCAGAGAAAAAAGCATGGAAGATGTTAATACTGTTACCGAAAGGGACCAATTCAAAATAAGTGTTGATATGAATTAAGTTTTTATTACGAACCGACGATACAATAAGTTTTTCCATCTGTGTCGAGTATGTATGGAGCTAAGGCCTTACTAAATGGATTTGATGGTCTTTACTTTCAACAATTTTAGAAAATTATCAAGTTTGATATTTTCTCAATTGTTAACGATTTCTTTGTAATAACATGTCGCTTGAGGGTCTTAATCATACTATCATTTCAATGATTCCTAAGGGAGAAGATCAAGAAATTGTGGGTCACTTTCATTCGATTTAGGTGTGATATTCACGAAAAAATTATTTCAAAGATTTTGGCCCTTAGATTGCAGCCTTTTATGGATGAAATTATTGCGCCAACACATAAAACATTTATAAAAGTAAGATACATCCAAGATAAGATTTTAATGGGACAAGAATTTACACATTTCCTCATGAAAAATTAAAGGCCTAATAAGCATTATGCGCCTGTATATTTGGATATGTCTAAATTATATGACAAGGTTTGATGGAATTTTACACTAAATATTATGAGGAAGATGAAAAATTGGTTAAGTGGGTGGAAATTTGTATCTCATCAATGACAATCAAACTTAAAATTAATGGTAAATCAGTTCCATTAGAGAAACCTTCTAAAGGAATAAGAAAAGGTGATCCAATATTGATATTCCCGATCTTACTCATGATTGAAGGATTAATTGGGCTGACCAATAAGAAATGTAAAGAAGGCTACGTTAATGGAATGAAGATTCCTAAATAATGTTCTGCACTTAATCGTCTTCTTTTTTCTAATGACTTGCTATTTCCTTTCTTTATATCACAAAGGGAACTTTAAGCTTTCAAAAGAGTTTTAAAATTTTATTGTGAGTGCTCAGGTCATAGTATCAACCTTCAAAGTTTATTGTGTGTTTTTTCAAGAGTACACTTTTAAAGAAACATATGGTTTTTTGGGTATATCTAGAGCAAATAATCTTGAGAAGTATATGGGAGTGCTTAGGTCATAGTATCAACCTTCAAAAGTTTATTGTGTGTTTTTTATAGAGTAAACTTTTAAAGAAACATATGGATTTTTGGGTATATATAGTGCAAATAATCTTGAGAAGTATTTGGGGGGTACCGTTAAATATTGAACGATCTTGTTGTAGAGTTTTGAATTGGATCAAGTATAGATTCCTTAATATGACACAAGGATGGAAACAATTGCTACTTTTTTATGATGGAAATGAAGCATTGATTAAAGAGGTACTAAGCAAATCCTAATAATGCAATGTTAACAATTATTTTTGCAAAGAACTATCAGCAATGATTTCAAAGTTTTGGTGGGGTTTATGTGGGAGGAATCACATTCAATGATTAACATGGGTGAAATTTGAAATCTATAAGATGCTCGAAAAAATAGGGTTTAGAGATATGTTAAAAATGATTTACGTTCTCTTAGCTAATCAGGTTTGGAGATTACAGATCATAACTCTTTTGTGGCAAACTTATCAAAGGCATTTATCACCCAAGATGTGAGTTCTGCCAAGCGAAGGTTGAACAAGAAGCATATTGGAATTTTTAGTATCCGCAAAGGTAGAGATCAAATTAGGAATGTCTGCACATATCTTATTGGTAATGGTGACGATATAAAAATTTGGGAATCCTCATGGTTATCGATACCTGTTACCGAGGCAATACCATATTAGAGAATATTTTGTGACGCTTTGTTTGAAAATGAGTGGGAACAATCAAGATTTGCAATTGTGATTCTTGATAAGAATCATAATATTATTAAACACTTAATTAAGAAAATTTTGGCAAGGTCAAGTCTGGAATGTTAGGCTATGGCATTACAGGAAGTATGCAGCCTTGCAATTGACGAGTGAAGTAAGACAATGGTGTCGCCTAGGGTGTGATAAAATTAATACAAATAAAGGTCAAGAAAGCTACACACTCTCACCCTAGACAGGCACAATACTGCAAGTATTACAGGACGTATGCAAGTTTTAGTTGATAAGTTGAGTTCGTTCTCAGGGACTGGTGGGGGAAAAGGTGTGATAAAATAATAGATAAATAAAGATAATAATAAAGAGTCACACATCCTTGAGAACCACAGAACTCACTGCAAGTATCACAAATCGTTTGCAAGTTTTAATGATAAGTCAAGTTCGTTCGCATGGATTGTATCCGTTAGATCTACTTATATTTAACAAGCGTAGATGAATTTAGATGTTTAGAATAAAATATAAAAAGATAAAATAATACAAATAACTATCAGACGAGAAATAATAAATAAGAATGCAGATAAATAAATATGGATGTAAGTCTAATAGATTAGGATTACTAATATGAGTCTATTACTAAATTGTTATTCTAACTTGTCACATTAAGCATTATATATTAACCAGGATTCTAAATTCTACCTAGCCTTTTCTGGACTTAGGAGCAACCTCTCCACTACTAGGGATTCCTAAGTAATGATTGGTGATTAAATCAAACCTTAATGGCTATCTAGTTAAACTAGATGATTATGTGGTGTTGTCAATAACTAAGATTAATCCTAAGATTGATCAGATCTAGAGAAATAAGTCAAAACACATAATAACAATATACGCCAAGCTTAATCAATTAAAATAACAAATAGTATTTAAAGACAAAATAATAATCCAATAATTAAAAGCAAAACTTACATAATAAAAGCTTAGAAATATGATTGAGACTAGATCTATAGCTAATTACTCTAAATATAGAGAAGGTGAGATGTAGAAGAGGAGTTTGTCAGTCTCCAATCTTCTTCTTCTTGTCTTCCTCTACAGGTCAACTTGCTTCTTGAATGAATAGCTTGATTCTAAGGATGAATATCTAACTAAAGGACTAAGCTATTGTTTAAAACTAAGAAAATATAAGTAAAGACTAAGCCTATACTTTGCAACTGAGTAAGGACATGTTTACAATGGTATAAGGGTGTATTTATAGGTGTTTATGAAGACCTAATTCGTTTTCTTGAAGGAGAAGTAAGTGGTGGACTCCAAGCCCAACTCTAATTCGTATGAAAATAAAGATAAACACTGCTGGACCGTTTTGAGCATATCTTCTTCGTTATTGGTCGGTTTGAGCTCCATAAGATACCAAAAGAACCGCAACAGAATTATCTTGCCCCTAATGAAGGAAATTACCAAAATCGGCCTATTTCTTAGGTAAATCGCCACTTCTTTAGGCGTGTGCTGCAGAATCCCAGATTAAGGCAGCTTTTCCTTTTCCATCTTTTTAGCTTTTATTTCCTTATCTCCAATTACCATGCTAATCTCTTTCCATAAGTTGTTGTCTTTGACTTGGACTCTAATTAAGCTCCATAATTATCTTTAAAGCCTCACACTAAATAAATAATTAAACCCAATATGCTCTAAAAATATTATTTTACTAAATCAAGACTCAAAATAGGAAAGTGCACTATTTCTCAAGAAAATCGACTCAAAGACTTCCTAAATCACTAAAAATGATGTCTCATCCTAATATAAATCTATCACAAATGAGGAGACATCAAGACCCCCAACTCAAAGTTGTATCGTCCCGATACAATAAAGATAAAAACAAAGGGAAGTCTCTAAATACACACCTAGGTCAATTAAGCACAGAAGACAGAAGATAGAAGAATATGGAGAATAGACTCGAAGCAACTACTCAGAAAATTTCATGCAATAATATTTATAAATTACATACCTGTACACTTCTCATATCCACAGTCAACACGGCTTGAATTCAAGATCAGATTAGTTTTGCAATTTAAGAAGGATTGGGACTTTACTCAGTTCCCCAAGGAAGCTATAGATGGTTCATCGAACTTCACTAGTGTCCAAAGATCCATTTAACTACTCTCTATTGGCTCAATCACTTCTCAATTACATAGCAAAGAATCAAAAGGTCTTTAAGGTTGTAATGTAGGCTTAGGGACGGTATGATAAGTATATTTGGATAATTTGGAGTGAGCTTTTGGCTCTCTCCTCACTAGCCATCAACGAATCGCCCTAGAGCTTGAGTTACTCTCATAAAACGTTTCTCACTCAACCCAATGAATTCTTTGATGCACAATTTAGCATCCCCAATAACCCAATTAAAGCATAAGATGTTCACATAAAAAATTCCACTTTGCCGGTCCGAATATATATATTTTCTTTTCAAATCAATTTCTTTTCAAACGCTATGACTCTCTTTTTATGTTGAGATATCACACTAATTTTCTCATATATATATTTTTTCTTTTAATGCCCTTGTTGGCAAAATTAGCTCGTAGCTTCTTTTTCATTCACTATTACCCCGGCAAAGGGTTACAATACAAATCTGTGAAACATCATCACTATAAAACACAAAGCACAATAAATAAATAAGCTCAAAAATCCCATCCCAATAACAATTCCCATAATGGTGGACCCACCACCCCAAACTCAAGCTCTAAAACAACTGTCTATGCATCGCGATTTGAGTGCGGGTCATATGGAAAAGTCATATAGTCTAAAGGGATATGGCTTATAATGTGTTTCAATAAAAAGCTTTAGAAAGGCTAGAAGGAGCTGAGAAGGATATAGCATAAAATAAAAAATAACATGGTGAGAAGGTATAAAAAGGCTTCAAGTGGCTTCAATATGAAAGAACCGCCTTAATCACTTTCTACACTATGCAATTTCGTTATTTTCTTACCTTTAGCACTTTCATCAAATGGTTTTGTCACTAGCTTGGATCTCACGGCCTACACACTTCTCAAGGTTCCCTGAGAGCGAACATACTTTCTATCGCATTGCTCACGAATCTTTTCTTTACTATCAACGTGTGTTTTCCTGCAAATACTCAAAGCATACAAAATAAAATAGCTCATAAACATACTACTTACTATCATTAACTCACTGAGCTTATGCTTTTAAGCTATTAAACATATTCTATATACATCTAAACCTTCTCATAAAATTTTTAATTTTACCTAAAAAACAATAAAACAGAAAAAAATGGAGATGAGAGACAACGAATCCCCACACCCCCAACTCAAAAATGAGTCGTGTCCCCATGACTCGAAAAGATTTAAATTTTACAGATATTGCACATAAAGAAATTTAGGGAATAAAGAAACTATACTCTTCGAGGCTTTTTACCTCGCCTGATCAATACCCGGAATAGGGTGCAGTGCTTTCTATGTATCACCAATTTCGCATTCCCTTACATCTTCTTATGCTCCATCCCAATCAATCACACTCTATAAATCTCTTGTTAAACTTCTTCCAATTCTGCTCTTGAATACTTTCTCATGTGACAGTGTTCATCCAGGAACATGTTTTGGACAAAGCTACTAGCGTCCCAGAAGCTTTGTTCATCTTTGGTATAGGAATCTTTGACTAGAAGAGGTATTGGCATCTTCTGTTCCCTAATTACAATTGCTTGCTTTTTAGGATTTGAATCCACCAAAAACCGGTTCCTCTCTAATTGCTTGACTCCAATTATCTTGTAATATATTCCCAAACTATTACCCATCTCAATTGATTTCATCTAGAACTTACCCAATACCTTGCTTTGATTCTTCATATCCCATAACACTTGATAATTTCTATATTCTCTTCATCATCTCTTTTGACCCCCAACTCAAATCTTTAAACACTCTTGAAATTTGTAACTCATGATCATAGGTGGAACAAGCTTTATTTTGGTTAGGAAAGGTGTTAGGATGACAAGTCTCCATGTGGGTATGATTGAATCAAGCTTTGATGATATGGGTTTAATGAATTTTGGGAAAAGATTTTGAAATTCATGGTTTTGATTCTTGGATTCTAGGTGTTTTGATATGATTTGGGTGCTTGAATCTTCTTTGTAATGATGTAGGGAAGGATTTGGATGTTAATTCATGGTGAATTAGTAGTGTTTTGGTGTTAGGTGAAGGTTTGTTGAAGCTTTAATGGAGTTAGGAGAGTTTTGGAGAAGAGAAAGAGGCTTAAGGTTTATGAAATTCGGAATTATGAGCATTACATCTTCTTATAACCTTGAAACCCTTTCTTTTCTCTCTCTGGCGGCTCGTGCAGACCATCCCTGCGGACCATGGGTGTACCGCGGGGTACACCGCAACTTCTGTTGCTCGAAAATTTTTACCCACTGGATAATACCCGTGGTACAACCCGTGGCACGCGTTTTGACCTTGCGGGCCATGGCGCGGTACACCGGATGGTACCCCGCGCCTTCTGTAGCTTTCCACGTCAAAATACCCGTGGACCTACCCCGTGGCACGTGTTTTGACCTCGCGGACCATGGCACGGTATAGGGGGTAGTCCGCGGGTCAATTTTTTCTCGGTTCTGGACACGACCCGTGGCTCCACCCGTGGTACGGGTTTTGACCCTGCGGTGCATACCTGCGGACTAGGGGTAGTCCGCGGGGGTCATTCCTTCGCTCCGAAATTTTTTCCTCGCGTCCCTAACTCAATTTCTCCAATTCCTACACACCAAAAACACTAATACCTTTCTCAAATATGCATTATCAACTAAAAACAACTAAATTAAACATAAATTAAAAACGTAAAAGACATGAAAATTAAAAAAAACTACGGGTTGTCTCCCGTACAGCACTTTTGTTTAACGTCTTTCAAAGTTAGACGTGTTACCTCGATCAAGGCTTGCGTATATAACCTCCCCAACAACGGGTTAGGTTATGCTCATCTACTATCCGAAGTTTGTGGCCCTTCTTAGCTTGTATTTCAATCCGTTTTGACGAAATAACTCTTGTAACTACAAACAGACCCATCCACGAATCCTTGAATTCCCGTGGTCTATTCTCTTGTTTGGGGGCTTTCCATGCAACCATGTCACCAACCCCAAACTCGCTTCTGATTCTCTTCTTCACGGGTTTATTGTGGACTTTCTTTTTAATTTCTTTTGTCACAACTCGGAGTGTTGGGGCTTTTTCTATACGTGATTCCTCATGCTTTTCATCCACCAAGTGGGATGTTATAGATTCTTTTCCCATTCGAAAAGTCACGGTTCCCCTATGGATATCAATTATGCTGTGACTTGTCGCCAAGAATGGGCGTCCAAGTATCAATGGAACATGTTGACCTGCAATGCTATCAAGGATAACAAAATCTGTAGGTATAGTTAAAGTACCTATTTGGACAAGCACGTCTTCAATGACTCCCCATGGTTTTATCGTTGAATTATCTAGGAGCAGCAAATCAATATCTTTTCTTTTGGCATCTCTCATGCCTAACTTCTCGAACAGACTCTTGGGCATGATATTCCTTCCTGAACCCAAGTTACACATCGCTTTAGCTTTGAAATTACCACCTATATTAATGTGGAGATATAAAGCTCCAGGATCTTGCATCTTTTGTGGTAGCTTCTTCGGAATGGTTGTCAAGCTTTCTTTAGTACGGTCCCTATTCTCGATCTCAACTTCTACACTTTCACTCTTCTTGGACAGATCTTCCTTGCAGACTATCGGTGATGTAGGCTCTTTATATGCGATTACGTCCTCTATGCATAGCGTGCTTTGTTCTTCCCTTCTCGGAATATCTAGTTCATTAAGTGGAACTTGTGGTGATCCCACTTCCTCCTCTTCTTGAAGGTTGAACTCTTCAACAACATCGAACCAAACCTCGCTATCGATTTTAGTGGCCTCGTCATCAATTTTTTTACCTAGGCCAGTTTGCATGTATGGGACTTCGAGTATAGGAACAATGATTTTTTCTGGGCTTGACGTTTCAGATTTAGTATCACCACTAGGATATGTAATTCTTTGTAGATGAGGTGGTGATAGTAACGGATGTGTAGGCGGTGTCTCCGCCTTGTTTTCTTCTTTTCCAACCTTTTTAACCCTATCTCTGATTGTTATGTTTAAATTAAGCTTCATGGGTTCTTCTAGTGTTGGAATTACTGCTGCACTACTCGCAGTTATAACTTCAACATCATCCTCCCTTTCCCAATCTTCGGTTTTTACCTCGTTTATGTGAACTTTGATTGGCGATGATGGGTGTGTAGGTGGTGGTTCCACCTTACTTTCTTCTTTTTGCACCTTTTGTGCGGTTGTCTCTTCTATATCGGTTTCTTTTTCTTCTTCCACATGCTTGAATTCTGGATCAACCTCCTTCGCAATTTGATCTTTAACAATTACTTCTTCTAAGCTAAGCTTGGTTGGTTCTTCTACGGTTGAAATTTCGAACCCAACATTGCTATAACCCAGTTTCTTATGTAATTCTTGTTGTAACTGTTGATTGATCGTAGTGAGGTCCGTTAATCTTTGCTCCATTGCTTGATATTTTTGGTGCATAGAACGTATTAAGGTTGTATTAGCATCTATCTTTGCCGCATTTTGATCTACCATGTTTTCCAAATAATTTATACTTTCAAAAGGGTGAGACGGAAGTGCTTGTTGAACCTGTTCTTCTATGACACTTCGGATTAACGGTGGAAGCTCTTGTTGGAATTTTAGAGAAGACTTGGTCACTTGAGTGACTTGTGTCTCCAAGGCTTCCACTTTTGCAGCTTGCTCCATGGATGTTTCATTGTTGAGCTGCATACAATTTTGAACCAGAATTAATAATTTATCCATCATTCTTTCGAGCTTGGTTATAGTTTCTTTTTGTGGATTATGCATGGGTTGTGGTGGAGCTTGTAATTGATAGCTCGAACCTTCTTGATAAAAATTTTGACTTCGGGGCCCATGCATATTTTGTGCGTAATAATTCTCCATACCTAATAAACCTGAGAAGAGACTAAAAAGACAACGCGTAAAACTGAAAACAAATAAAAACTTCTACACTAAATAAACACAAAATAGATTTAACTTAAAGATAAATCCCCGGCAGCGGCGCCAAAAACTTGGTGGGGGCAAAGGTGTGATAAAATAATAGATAAATAAAGATAATAATAAAAAGTCACACACCCTTGAGAACCACGGAACTCACTGCAAGTATCACAGATCGTTTGCAAGTTTTAATGATAAGTCAAGTTCGTTCGCAGGGATTGTATCCGTTAGATCTACTTATATTTAACAAGCGTAGATGAATTTAGATGTTTAGAATAAAATATAAAAAGATAAAATAATACGAATAACTATCAGACGAGAAATAATAAATAAGAATGCAGATAAATAAATATGGATGTAAGTCTAATAGATTAGGATTACTAATATGAGTCTATTACTAAATTGTTATTCTAACCTGTCACATTAAGCATTATATATTAACCAGGATTCTAAATTCTACCTAGCCTTTTCTATACTTAGGAGCAACCTCTCCACTACTAGGGATTCCTAAGTAATGATTGGTGATTAAATCAAACCTTAATGGCTATATAGTTAAACTAGACGATTATGTGGTGTTGTCAATAACTAAGATTAATCCTAAGATTGATCAGATCTAGGGAAATAAGTCAAAACACATAATAACAATATACGCCAAGCTTAATCAATTAAAATAACAAATAGTATTTAAAGACAAAATAATAATCCAATCATTAAAAGCAAAACTTACAGAATAAAAGCTTAGAAATATGGTTGAGACTAGATCTATAGCTAATTACTCTAAATATAGAGAAGGTGAGATGTAGAAGAGGAGTTTGTCAGTCTCCAATCTTCTTCTTCTTGTCTTCCTCTACAGGTCAACTTGCTTCTTGAATGAATAGCTTGATTCTAAGGATGAATATCTAACTAAAGGACTAAGCTATTGTTTAAAACTAAGAAAATATAAGTAAAGACTAAGCCTATACTTTGCAACTGAGTAAGGACATGTTTACAATGGTATAAGGGTGTATTTATAGGTGTTTATGAAGACCTAATTCGTTTTCTTGAAGGAGAAGTAAGTGGTGGACTCCAAGCCCAACTCTAATGCGTATGGAAATAAAGATAAACACTGCTGGACCGTTTTGAGCATATCTTCTTCGTTATTGGTCGGTTTGAGCTCCATAAGATACCAAAAGAATCGCAACAGAATTATCTTGTCCCTAATGAAGGAAATTACCAAAATCGGCCTATTTCTTAGGTAAATCGCCACTTCTTTAGGCGTGTGCTGCAGAATCCCAGATTAAGGCAGCTTTTCCTTTTCCATCTTTTTAGCTTTTATTTCCTTATCTCCAATTACCATGCTAATCTCTTTCCATAAGTTGTTGTCTTTGACTTGGACTCTAATTAAGCTCCATAATTATCTTTAAAGCTTCACACTAAATAAATAATTAAACCCAATATGCTCTAAAAATATTATTTTACTAAATCAAGACTCAAAATAGGAAAGTGCACTATTTCTCAAGAAAATCGACTCAAAGACTTCCTAAATCACTAAAAATGATGTCTCATCCTAATATAAATCTATCACAAATGAGGAGACATCAGGGACTTAAGTGTGTTATACGATTGGACAGCAATAACGAGCAAGAAGTAATTAATTAAAGACAGAAAATAAAAGAAAATAGATTTCGAAATTAATAACTAAAACTAGGAGAATAAAGACAATAAAATGAAATACTAAGAATATGAGATGAGAAATGTAGCTTAGGTTTTGCTAGTATGCACTAATCCTTCTAATTCTATCTATAGATCTAGTTTATAAGGGAGAACATTAGCTCTTGGTATACTTAGTCAGGATTCTAAATTCCCATACCTTAGACCTTGAGAGAGACTAAGGGGGCTACGGCACAACCAAGACGTGGTTTCAAATAGGGTTATCAAGCGCTACCAAGGCCCTAAGCAAACGCAACAATCAATTGGTGATATGGTGATTAAAACAAACCCTAATGACTATTTAGTTAGAATCATGTTTTGTTAGAACTAATATCGACACTAGACGTTATGTGGTGGTTCAATAGTTAAACACCCAGCTAAGGTGATCATCTAACTACTATTAATGTAATCCTATACTCATGCACTAGCAAGGAAAACAATCACTAAACCAAAACACATAATCAAATATAAAGGTAAGTAGCTAATATCAAATTAAAACATATAATTCCCAAAGAAACTTAGATAGAAGAATTAGAATTCATAGATTATACATTATGCAAAACCCAAGCTATGGGGAGTTTAGTTCATACCTGAAGGAAATAAACTAAAAGAAATTACAAAAGACATCATCTTGTTCTCTACAATAACTAGAAGAATAAAACTTTAAGAACTAATTACTATGAGGCAAGGATTGCTAGGGTACTTTTACAAGTGATATAAGGGTGTATTTATAGGTGTTTAGAAGATCTAATTCGTTTTCTTGAGGAAGAGATAAAGTATTGGACTCTTAAGCCAACTCAAATTCGTATGGAAATAAAGATAAACACTGCTGGACCGTTTTGAGCATATCTTCTTCGTTATTGGTTTGTTTTTGCTCCATAAGATACCAAAAGAATCCTCACATAATTATCTACGTCCCTATGAAAGGAAATTACCAAAATCTACTTATTTCTTGGAGTAATCACCACTTCTTTAGGCGTGTGCTGCAGAATTCAGATTTAGGCAGCTTTTCCTTTTCCATATTTTTAGCTTTTGTTTCCTTATCTCCAATTACCATGCTAATCTCTTTCCATATGTTGTAGTCTTTGACTTGGACTCTAATTAATCTCCATAATTATCTTTAAAGCTACACACTAAATAAACAATTAAATCCAATATGCTCTAAAAATATTATTTTACTAAATCAAGACTCAAAATAGGAAAATGCACTATTTCTCAAGAAAATCGACTATTATGACTTCTAAATCACTAAAAATGATGTCTCATCCTAATATAAATCTATCACAAATGAGGAGACATCAAGACCCCAACTCAACTTAATTCTTAATTAAGCACATGGTCATATTTACCTTCCATTATTGCCCTTATATGGTTTTTTATTTTATTATATATTTAATATCTAAATTTATTTTTTAATTTATTTTTCGAATTTTATTTTATTTTTTTTTCGAAATTTTTTTTTTTCGAAATTTTTTTTTTCGAATTTTTTTTTTCGGAAATATTTTTTTAAATTTTTTTCCTGAATTTTTTTTTTCGAAATATTTTTCCCGGATTTTTTTTTTCAAAGATTTTTTCATTAACACACAAGTCCATACTGTTTTGTGTTACTGTAACTCACACATCAAGCAATTGTGTGTTACATGTTCAGACTATCTGTACACTATTATCTATTACTGTGTACAAATATTCTGTATATCTTATTCTGTGTTCCTGCAACACACAATTGTTATTTATGTGTGTTTAAGCAACGCAAAACTGTAAATGACACACAAGTCCATACTGTTTTGTGTTACTGTAACTCACACATCAAGCATTTGTGTGTTACATTAACACACAATCAGATGTTCAGACTATCTGTACACTATTATCTATTACCGTGTACAAATATTCTGTATATCTTATTCTGTGTTCCTGTAACACACAACTGTTATTTGTGTGTGTTTAAGCAACGCAAAACTGTAAATGATAAACGCATTGTGTATATTACCAACACTAAACCCATACTGTGGTTGTGTTACTGTAACACATACTTCCAGCAATTGCGTGTTGCATGAACACATAATCAGCCTACATATACATTATTCTATACATTTGTGTACAAATATTCTGTCTGTTTGGTTTTGTGTTCATGTATCACACAATTTGTTATTTATGTGTGTTTAAGCAACTCAATATTATACATATTGGGTGTTCATGCAACACACAACACGTATGATTTTGTGTTACTTTAACACACAATTATCATATGTACT
Organism: Nemophila menziesii; assembly: GCA_029959085.1. NCBI lineage: Eukaryota > Viridiplantae > Streptophyta > Magnoliopsida > Boraginales > Hydrophyllaceae > Nemophila > Nemophila menziesii. Next base: position 21,214,445 of record JARWIR010000022.1, on the reverse strand, counting down.
AATCCTACATCATGTTATCATGGAAAAAAAGAATTCGGGGAAAAAAATCAAAAAAAAAATTAAAAAAAAAATCGGAAATTTTTTTTTTTCGAAAAAAAGAAATTTCGAAAAAAAAAATTCAGAAAAAAAAATATTATTCGGAAAAAAAAATTTAAAAAAAAAAATTGGCAAAAAAAACATTAAAAAAAAAACATTAAACTATCATTAATAAAATATATAATTAAAGTAATCAATAATAGGTGGAAGGATATTTTGGTAATTGAATAATATTTTGTGCTTAATTGGGAATTAAGTTGAAGTTGTAATTAATAGGGAATACTTACCTTCTCCGCGTAATTAATTAGGCGTTGCCCCTATATTTTATAAAGTTTAAATAAAACCTTTAAAAATAATTTTGTCAATCTCTGTTTTGTAACCTCTCCTCGGTTACATTAAAATTCTCTTATTTGCCCATAAATTTTTCCATCTTGAATTTCGATGAAATCATGTGTTAATTAATTGTTTGTTTGAATGTTTGTCTACGATCCGAATCATGGTAAATTGGTTATCAGTGATAAGTATAACAACAATATGACAGCTAGCAAAACAGAATTGGAACTAGAAGAATCAAAGTTAGTTACAAATAGTTAGATACACAAAGTGTATGTATACACAATAATCTGTAATGTATATATACACAATTGATTGAGTTAATAAACATCTTTTTCCTCTCATCTCTATACTCTTCTCTATTCTCTCTTGTTTATCATGGTATCAGTTTAAAAGCCTAAAGAACAAGTGTCAAGCTCAAAACCGCCATTAATGGCTTCCTTCTTTTATCACTTCGTTTTCTTCTAATCTTCATTGAGCTTCGTCACGAGTTTCTTCGATCCTTAGGCCTATTACTTCCGCATCATTGTTATGGCGTCATCATCGTCTTCCTCACCTTCTCCAAATATCTCCTCCAGCTCAGAAATTCCAGCTGGACTTCTTCTTCTTCGTCAAAATTGGGCGAGTCTTGTTCAGGTAAAGCTTGATTCTACAACTTACGTTCTATGGAGAGCTCAACTTGAGGCAATTCTCGAAGCTCATGGCTATCTCAAACATGTTACTGGATGTATTCAAGCTCCACCAGCTGCAGATCCGGCCTTCACAACTTGGCTTATAGAGGATCAACAACTAAAGGTTTCCTTACTATCATCAATGATTCCTTCTATTCTCTCTCAAGTGGTTAAAATTCATCATGCATCTGAAGTGTGGCATAAGCTTGAAGAAATCTTTATTTCGCAATGTCGAACTCATGTTCATCAGCTCAAGATGAAGCTCTGCAACTTAAAGAAAGGAGATAAACCTATGAATGCATACCTTGCAGAGATTCAAGACATTTGCGATGGATTAGATACAGCTGCTGCGTCTTTACCTTTAGAAGATGTTATAATGTACACTCTTAAAGGTCTTCCCTCAGAATATAATCAATTCAAATCGAGTATTCGCATTACTAATGCGCAATCCTCTACTTTAACCTTCCACTCCCTTGGTAGTCTATTAATTTCTGAAGAATTACACATGAAAATGGCGGATTCAAGTGAGAATTCCATGTCATTTCAGAATGCTTTGTTTACTAACACTTCAGCACCAGTTTATAATCGTGGTCGTGGTGGTGGTGGAAGAGGCTGTGGACGGTCAAGAGGTTCACCTATGAACACATCCATTTTGGGACCACCTCCTGTTCAGTCATTTGCACCAACTTGTCAAATTTGTACTAAGTTTGGTCATTCAGCAATTGATTGCTGGTCAAGGACTGACTATGTGAAGTTTCCATCACCTAAAGCTAATGCTAGAATGGCTATGGCAGTTCATACTACTCAGGTTCCTTCTCCAACTCAAGCTTCATCTCAAAATTGTTATGATCTTGAGATGTGGTATTTGGACTCTGGAGCAAACAGTCATGTTACAAATGACTTAGGCTTGCTTCAAAACTCAACTGCTTATCAAGGTTCCAACTCAGTCTCTGTTGGTAATGGTCAGGCATTGGATATAGCTAACATTGGGAATAGTACAATCTCTAACTCTTCCTCTAAATTTTACTTAAAATCTATACTACATGTTCCATCTATATCATCTAATCTCCTCTCTATTTCTAAGTTCACTCATGATAATAGCTGTGTTGTAGTGTTTTCTTCCTCTTCTGTGTCAATTTTTGACTCCTCTACAAATAATCTTCTCTTTCAGGGCCCTTGTAGAGATGGATTGTATCCTCTTGTGTTTAGTTCAAATTCAAAACTCTCTTCATCTCCTTCATCAACACCTGTTTGCTTATCTTCAAAAACAACCACATCTTCAGCTTCTTTGTGGCATATGCGCTTAGGTCATCCATCAACTCATGTGTCATCACTGCTATCTGCTACATTACATACTAGATTAGATCATTGTGGAATTCTATGTAATGCTTGTGCAACATCTAAGGCTCATAAACTGCCTTTCTCTTTGTCTTCATCTAGGTCATCTGACGTTTTTTCTCTAGTTCATAGTGACATTTGGGGACCTTCCCCTGTCAATTCTTGCTCTTCATTCAAGTATTATATAGTATTCATTGATGACTATAGCAGATTTACTTGGGTTTACCCTCTCAAACTTAAATCAGATGCTTATGGTGTTTTTTGTGCCTTTTATAATCTTGTTTTAAATCAATTCAATGTTTCAATTAAAACCTTCAGAAGTGATAATGGTGGGGAATATATGAGCAATAGTTTTCAGACTTTCTTGCATAGCAAAGAGATTATACATCAAACTTCTTGTCCACATACCCCAGAACAAAATGGAGTTTCTGAAAGGAAACATAGACATTTGATTGAAACAACTCTATCCCTTTTATCACATAGTGATGTCTCCTCATTTGTGATAGTAAAATACACTCTTGAGGCATCATTTTAGGCTTATTTATTAGTTTATAGGTTGATTTTAGCTTAATTTAGTGCACTTTCCTATTTTGAGTCTTGATTTGTAGAATTATTATTTTTAGAGCATATTGGGTTTAATTGTTTATTTAGTGTGAAGCTTTAAAGATAATTATGGAGATTAATTAGAGTCCAAGTCAAAGATTACAACTTATGGAAAAAGATATGCATGGAAATTGGAGATAGAAGGAAACTGAGTTCAATTAGGAAAAGGAAAAGCTGCCTAAATCTGGGATTCTGCAGAACACGTCTAAAGATTGGTGTTTTTACCTAAGAAATAGGCCGAATTTGGTAATTTCCTTCTACAGGTCCTAGATAATTCTGTTGCGATTCTTTTGGTATCTTGTGGAGCAAAATCCGACCAATAACAAAGAAGTTATGACCAAAACAACGCAGCAGTGTTTATCTTACGAATTTGGGTTGGGCCAGGAGCCCATTACTTGAAGTTATCTCCAAGAAACGAATTAGGTCAACCTCTAACCTATAAATACAGCCTCTTAACACTCTTAAATCATCCTTGGCCAGACCCTAAGGCCAAGAGGAAGCTACAACACAAGAGAAGAAGTCTGGAGGGAGCTGTGCAACAATCATGTCTCCTTCAACCTCTTATTTTGTAATTCTTTCTTCTTCTTTTCTTTGTATGAACTAATTCTCTTAGCTTAGGTTTTGCATATGTATAATCTATGAATTCTAATTCTTCTATCTAAGTTCTTTGGGAATTATATGTTTTAATCTGATATTAGCTACTTACCTTTATATTTGATTATGTGTTTTGATTTAATGATTGTTTTCCTTGCTAGTGCACGAGTATAGGATTACCTTAATAGTAGTTAGATGGTCACCTTGTAAGGGTGTTTAACTATTGAACCACCACATAACGTCTAGTGTCGATAGCAGTTCTGACAAAACATACTTCTAACTAGATAGTCATTAAGGTTTGTTTTAACCACCATATCACCAAGATTGCAGTATTTGCTTAGGGCCTTAGTGGCGTTTGATAACCCTATTTTAAATCACTTCTTGGTTGTGCCGTTGCCCCCTTAGTCGCTCTCAAGGTCTAAGGTAGTGGAATTTAGAATCCTGACTAAGTATACCAAGAGCTAATATTCTCCCTTATGAATTAGATCTAATAGATAGAATTAGAAGGATTAGTGCATACTAGTAAAACCTAAGTTATATCGTTCATACTATCTTCTTTTCTTTTCTGTTATTTATTTTCTGTCTTTAATTTAGTAGTTTAATTTTCTTATTAAAAACCAAATAAATATCTATCTTTCTCTTCTTTCTACTTGCGTATTATTATCTATCTTTAATATCTGCACTTGATAATTTGCATAAGTTCTCTCTAACTTTCGTCAGTCCCTGAGGAACGAATCTTCTTATCATTAAAACTTGCATACGTCCTGTAATACTTGCAGTACAGTGTTAGTTTAGGGTGTGTATTTGCACTTATTTATATCATTATTTTATCACACCTTAGGCCACACCACATAGCTCATTACCTACTATTTTTTGGCTTGAAGCTCTTTCAGTAGCAGTATATCTTATAAATTTGCTGCCAACACCTGTTCTTGCCAATTCTTCACCATATCAAGTCTTATATAAAACTCCACCTACTTACACTCATCTTAAAACCTTTGGCTGTCTTTGTTATCCTTGGTTAAAGCCCTATGCTCCACATAAACTCTCTCCTAAGTCAGAAGGTTGTGTTTTCCTTGGCTATTGTTCAAATTCAAAAGGATATAAATGTTATTCTTTGAGTTCAAAACGAGTTTTTGTGTCTAGACATGTTTTATTCAATGAATCAGTCTTCCCTTTTCAATCTCAAATATCAAGTTCTTCATCTACTCTTGAGTCTACATATTCAGTATTCATTGATATATTTGACTCAAATATAAATCCTCACTCCATTTCCCAACCTTTCTCCTCTATAATTTCACCCATTCAACCTTCTCATGAGTCTCATTCAGTTACCTCAAATTCTTCTCCACAAAATTCTTCTTCTTCAAATTCATCTCAACAAAATACTTCAGTTCATCCAATGGTTACTAGACTCAAAATAGGGTCTTTGAAACCATCTTACAAGTGTCGTGCTGCAGTTGTGACCTCTCTTGAGTCTGAACCTGTGTCTTATAGAGAATCTACTAAGTCTCAATGTTGGTTAGATGCCATGGCTGATGAATACTCAGCTTTGATGAGTCAAAATACTTGGACTCTTGTTCCAAAACCACATGGGCGCTCTCCCATAACTTGTAAATGGATATATAGAATAAAACGCAATGCTGATGGCTCTATTGCGCGTTACAAAGCTCGTTTAGTGGCTCGAGGCTTCTTACAAGAATATGGTGTTGATTATGTTGAAACCTTCAGTCCAGTGGTTAAGCATCAAACTGTGCGAATTATACTCACATTAGCTGCCACTTATAATTGGGAAATTAAACAATTGGATGTATCCAACGCTTTTCTTCATGGCTCACTTGAAGAAGAAGTTTATATGGTGCAACCTACTGGGTTTATTGATAAAACACACCCTGATTATGTGTGTAAATTGAACAGGTCTCTTTATGGCCTTAAGCAAGCTCCTAGAGCTTGGTACCAACTCCTAACAGCTTTTCTCACATCTCAAGATTTTAAAGTCAGTGCTGCAGACACCTCAATGTTTGTTAAAGGTGCAGATAGCACTTTGACTGTGGTTCTGGTTTATGTTGATGACATTCTAGTCACAGGCGCGAGTCCCTCAATTGTTACTTCTATTATTGAGGCACTTAAAGCTCGGTTTAAAATGAAAGATTTGGGGTGTTTATCTTACTTTCTTGGATTAAATATAACTCGAGCTTCTGGTTCTATTATTGTGGATCAATCTACATATGCTCTCTCTATCATTGCTAAGGCTGGTCTACAAGATTGTAACTCATCTCCAACACCTACTATGAATAAATATTCAGTTCTTTCAAATCATGATAAATTGGCGTTTGAAAATCGTACTTTGTTTAGGAGTTTGATTGGTGCTTTACAATATCTAACTATAACCAGACCTGACATTGCTTTCTCTGTAAACAAGCTTTGTCAAGCAATGCACTATCCTACGAATATGGATTTTGAAGCTCTCAAACGTTTACTTCGTTATATTAAGGGTACACATCAATATGCTTTGATTTTCTCTGCATCTTCTCCAATCTTAAAAGCCTATTCTGACTCAGATTGGGCGAGTTCTATTTCTGATAGAAGATCAACAACTGGTTATTGTATCTTCTTAGGGTCGAATTTGATCTCTTGGGGATCAAAGAAGCAATCTACTGTTTCTCGATCTTCTACTGAAGCTGAGTATCGAGCAATGGCTCACGTATCAGCTGAACTAAAATGGATTTCGTTTTTACTTAAAAGCTTATGCATTGATGCTGGCATCCCTACACTTGCGTGTGACAATATCTCAGCTCTTGCACTAGCCTCGAATCCCGTGTTTCACACCCGGACAAGGCACATTGATGTTGATTATCACTTTGTTTGTGAACAAGTTCAAGCTAAGCTTCTTGTCTTAACTCATGTTCCAAGTAATCAACAGCTTGCTGACGTTTTTACGAAAGGTCTAGCTTTTACTCCGTTTCTTGCGCTGCTCTCCAAATTACCTCTTCAACTACAGCTTAGCTTGAGGGGGGATGATAAGTATAACAACAATATGACAGCTAGCAAAACAGAATTGGAACTAGAAGAATCAAAGTTAGTTACAAATAGTTAGATACACAAAGTGTATGTATACACAATAATCTGTAATGTATATATACACAATTGATTGAGTTAATAAACATCTTTTTCCTCTCATCTCTATACTCTTCTCTATTCTCTCTTGTTTATCAATCAGAGCTTTTGGTAAAGTTTTGCACAACTAGTTTAAGATTTAAGGTTTTGCACCAGGATCAAGAAAAGACCTTGTTGTTTGTTGTTGATGTCACTACGACATTAGCATATTGATTTAATTGAAAAATGTATTGAGTGTTGTTGAATTTGTCAAATCATGACGGTTTTTGAATCAAAACACATATTTGTGTTGCTTTTAAAGAAGAAACTCTTTCGGTACTAAAGTCATAGTAATTTATAGATGATAAAGAGGCCTACAACGTGTACGGAAGTTTCGGTTTTGATGTTTTAAATACCATAATTTACGTGGTATTTAAAATTGATTAAAATTATTTAAGTTTTTTTTTTGTACGAAAAAAGAAAAATTTAGCTTTATAAAAAGAATTAAAGTTTCTTTCTTGGATTTCGTAACAAAAAACTGTTATATATATATATAAAAATAATGATAATAATATTTATTACTCAATTTTAGTTTACCTTTATATCACTTCATACGTAAAGGTTTTAAACATCCATCGGAATATTTCTTTTTTCTAATTTTCAATTTCTCTTTTCTTAGTTTAATATCATTAACATATAAAGAATGATACAATGATAACGTGATAAATATCAATACTCATATCTATATAATAAAGCAAAATGAAACCTAACTCTCCCTATTTATCCTCAAACTTCCCCATTCATCCCATAATTCTCCCATTTGTCTCATAATTTCCCCATTCTTCTCATTCTTTCATTTATTATATTTATTATATATACACATACACATGAAAATATTAAATCATATAAAATCCATTCAACCTTCATATAAATAAAATTATAAGAATTCAAATTAAGTACTTTTTTAAACGGGTTGGACCCTCTACAAAAAAAACGAGCATGATCGTCTTGGTCCCTTAATTATTTTCTATACATTAATTGCATTAATTTTTTTTCTAATAAAAACTTAATTGTCCCTTATCCAACTCCATTAGACATCTAAAGTTCCGTATTTTATCCACGCTGACCGCAGACCTCTAACCTTAACCTAAATTCTTTACTGTAACCTAAACCTTAACTTTAACCTTAACCTCAAAGTCAACCTCAACCTCAACCTCAACCTCAACCTTTGAATTAAACTTAACATCAACCTCTAACTTAAATTTAACCTTAACTTTAACCTTAACCTCAACCTCAAACTCAATCTCAACCTTGAATTAAACTTAACATCAACCTCTAACTTAAATTTAACCTTTACATAAACCATAAACTTAACATTAACCTTAAACTTAACCCTTAACCCCTTAACTCCTTAACCTTAACCTTAACCTCAACCTTAACTTTTTAACTAACAATTTTAACCATATCCTTAACCCTAACCTAACATTAACCTTAATCTTAACCTTAAACTTAAACTTAAACTTAAACTTAAACTTAAACTTAAACTTAAACTTAAACTTAAACTTAAACTTAAACTTAAACTTAAACTTAAACTTAATCATAAAACTTACACTTAAACATAAACTTACACTTACACTTACACTTTAACTTAAACTTAAACTTAAACTTAAACATAAACTTAGACTTAAACTTAAACTTAAACATAAACTTAAACTTAAACTTAACCTTATTGTTAACGTTAACCTTACCCTCACCCTTACCCTCACCCTTACCCTCACCCTTACCCTTAACCTTAACAATGATATTAACCTCAACTTTAACCTTAAACTTAACCATAACCTTATATATTACACCTTAAACCTAAACCTTAAACTTTAAACCATAAACTTAATCTTCATCTTCACCTTAACCTCAACCTTCACTTTAAACTTAAAGATTAAAAATTTACCTTAAAATTAAGCTTAACCTTAAACCTTAAACCTTGAACCTCAAAACTTAACCTTTACCTTTACCTTAAACCTTAAATTTAACTTTCACCTTCACCTTCATCTTTACTTTTTCAACCTTTATCTTAACCTTAAAGTTGAAACTTAACTTTAACATCAATTATAAAATTAATCTTAACTTGAACCATGAACCTTAAAGCTTAAAACTTAAACCTTAAACCTTAACCTTAACCTTAATACTTAAAAACCCCTTATTCTTCTCATAATTTCCATATTCTTCTCACAATTAATTAATATAAAATAAAAACATATATATACTTATACTTACGTTTTACCTCATATTTTACTCAAGTAAGTAACAAATTTATTTCCTTCAATCTCGGATTTTATAGTATTCAAAAAATAGTGTCGTTTTAATAATAAATATATCTAAATATAAACTCATATATGTAGTAAACATATGGATAAATCAAATTGAAAGATGATTACTCATGAAAGACACGTTTAAGCATTCTATTTTAATAGAGTATGTGTCATTCTATACTCAACGTAAATATATATGTTATATAATATCTATCATGTATAAATTAGAAAAATAATTTTTGATATAAAAAGACAAGTTTTGCATTTTATATTTGAATCATAAAAAAAAAATTAATACTTATTTAATTTTCAAATTTACCTTAACCAAAATAAGATATCTATATAAATAGGATACGCCTAACTTTTAATTTTTAATCAATATTAAAATATAACCAAATGAGCATCACAACTTAATTGCATATTTTCTTATTTATTTTTATTACAAGATCGTTTATATTATATGAACTAATCAAACAATTTTTTTAAAATTAATATTTTATATGGAATACTAACGTTTACTTTAAATTTATAATATAAAACAATTCCTTACAAAACTTCCCAAATTTGTCAACCTTAAAACTTAACCTTAACCTTAACCTTAACCTTAACCTTAACCTTAACCTTACCTTACCCTTGACCTAAATCTTGATTTTAACCCTTAACCCATAAACTTAAACCTTAACCTTAATATTAACCTTAACTCTTACCTTAACCTCAACCTCAATCTTAAACTTAACCTTAACCTTAACTTGAAATTTAACCATAGCCTTAGCATTCACTGTATCCTTAGTCGTAGGCTTAGCCAAAGCCTTAACCTTAATATTAACCTTAACATTAACCTTACCCTTAAAATTAAAATAAACTTTACCTTAACTTTAACTTTAACCTTAACATTAACATTAACCTTATTTCTAACCTTACCCCTTAACTTAACCTCAACCCCTTAATTATTAACCTTAACCATATCCTTAACCTTAACCTAATATTAAACTTAACCTTAACCTTAACTTTAATCTTAACCTTAACCTTGACCTTGACCTTAACCTTAACCTTAACTTAACATTAAACTCAACCTTAATCCTAACCTTAACCTTAACCTTAATTTGTCTTAATTTTTATGTTTTGAAGTGCCTTAAGGCATGGGCTATACCTAGTATATCTATATTACATAATATGACTTACATAATTTTCCCTATTTTCCCTCATTCCTCCTTTAGCTCATAAATCCCCCATGTAGTTCCTTATCCTTCTCAAAAATTAGGCTTCGTTTGGTTTATAAAGTTCTATATAATAATTCCCTTATTTTTTTCATTCTCTCATTTATTATATTCATATATGTATAATTTTAACAAAAAAAAAATTAAAAATTTATCTCACCAGTTATATATTTGTTCTAAAATAAAGAATTATAAGTCTTATTTTTATTTTCTAAATTGAACAAGATGAAATATACTAATACTGCAAATAATATACAAAAATAATCTCATTTGAGACATGAACATTATTTTTTTAGACAAAGGCAACTAATATATATAAAAAAAAAAAGGCACCAGGAGTGTTAACCAACTCCTGAAGCCTCGAACGAGTTACAATCATTACAAACTAAAGAAAGCAGATTAGGAGGGGAATTACAAAGCCATGTAGGGGATAATAAAGATTTAGAAAAAGTCTTCGCAAGCCAATCAGCAACCTTGTTCGCCGTTCTTCTAATACCACTAATACGAATATGGTTGTGGACTCTCACCATGTTTCTAATATCACCAAGGATAGCCCTGTCTTTCCAATGACAGTTCGGGCTTGGTGAATACACAGCTTTAAGAACGGCTTCGGCGTCAGTTTCAATACTAACGCAAAGGGAAGCGTGGTCTAAAGCAAATTTGACTCCAGATCTAAGTGCTTTAGCTTCTGCTTCAAAACTGGAGGAGGCTTCAATGTTCATGGCAAAGCCATTAACGATCTTCCCTTCCCAGTTGCGGATTACTGCAGCAGCGGTAACTTTACCAATCTTGAATGAAGCATCTACATTCATCTTTAGTGTAGGCTGTGGAGGAGGTGACCAAAAAAGGGAAGTGGAAATCCTAGTCATAGTAGGGATGGGGTTAGAAGGAGCATCAACTGGATCAGGAGAGTTCTCATCACCAAAGAATAATACTTGGCTATGGAATAAATCCAATAAGGTCATGCATGCATTTAAATCAATAGGGATGTGATGGAAAATCACCTAATTCCTGGTCAACCAAATGACCCATAAACACAGAATAATGTTCAGAAGAAGGTGTGATTTTACATGAGCATTGTTCCCTTGATCAACAATGGATCCCACCCAAGACCCGAATCTCAAATCACTACTCTGGGGAATGTGACAATGGAGGGGAGATAAGAACCAGAATTTCTTAGTCCATTCACATTTTAAAAAGAGGTGTTCAATAGATTCTTCTTCTTTGAGGCAAATGTGGTATAAGTCAGTAGATGAACAAGAACGGGAAAACCTGTTTTGTTCGGTGGAGAGGGCATTCATCATCACTCTCCAGAAGAAAAACTTGAATTTAGGTGCCGCTTGGGAATTCCAACAGAGCTTAACAATGTCAATGGTACATGACAATGACAATGGTACATGATATCTTTTTTATCTCCTATAATAATAATAATTTTTCAAATAATTTTTTTTGTGACATGAAAACTTAATTAGTAGAATATCTTAATCACCACAGATAAATAAAGCCTTATCACCTTTTGATAAACCTTTTAATGTAAATGGTATATTTCCTTTACATGCATTAGTTTAAATTATAACTATAAAATGAATAAAAAAGATTGAGCAATGTTTCCCTCGAGGGGTCTAATTTGCAAAATGAGACCCATTTATGCAAAAATATTATAAGTTGAAGACCCCTAAAAACATCAAAAAATCGGAGGCCCGAAGCAGTCGTCTCTTCAACCTACCCTCAGGACCGGCCCTGGGCCTTCCCTGTATAATTTACTTACTATATTGATTCATGACTTGAATTGATAATATATTTTTTAGGATTAAGGGACCAAATGTTGAATAGGATTAAAATGAACCTTAACCCCCATAACCTCAACTTCTTAACTATTATTTCTTTAACCTTAACCCTAACCTTGACCTTAAATTTAACCTTAACCTTAACCTAAACCTAAACGTTAATCTTAAACTTAACTTTTAACCTTACACCTTAAACCCTAATCTTCATCTTCAACTTAACCTTTAATTTAATCTTAACGCCTAAACATATAACCTTAAACCTTACATCTTAAACATTAAACCTTAATCTTCATCTTCACCTTAACCGTGACTTTAAACTTAACCCTTAACCCTTAAACCTTTAACCTTAACTCTTAAACCGTAAACCTTAAACCTAAATCCTTAACTTTTACCTTTACCTTCACCTTTATCTTAACTTTAAACTCAACCTTAAGCATAACCTTAACCTTGATGTTGAAACTTAACCTTAACCTTGAACCTTGAACCTTGAACCTTGAACCTTAAATCTTAAACCTTAACCTTAACTTTAACCTTAAATCTTACACCTTAAACCTTAAACCCTAATCTTCATCTTTATTGTAACCTTAAATTTAATCTTAACGCCTAAACATTTATCCTTAAACCATACATCTTAAACATTAAACCTTAAACCTTAATCTTCATCTTCACCTTAACCTTAACTTTAAACTTAACCCTTAAACCTTAAACCTTAACCCTTTAACCCTGAAACTTAATCCTAAAACCTTAACTTTAACCTTTACCTTCACCTTTATCTTAACTTTAACCTTAACCTTAAAAATAACCTTAACCTTGACGTTAAGACTTAACCTTAACCTTGAGCCTTAAACCTTAAACCTTAACCTTAACTTTAACCATGACCTTAACCTTAACATTTAACCTTAAACTTTACCTTAAAACTTTAACTTTTAAACCGTAAACTAACATTAACATTAACGTTACCCTTAACCGTAACCTTACCATTAAACTTAACCTTAAACTAAACCTTAACCTTAACCCTCAATCCATTATCATTTTGCCAGCAAAGCTCGCGCATGGAGAACTCTTATGTTCAGGAATATCTCAAGTTCCTCACTTCTACTAGCAAGTGAGTATTAGTACATTTTTTATTCTTTTGCTTTTGTCTTTTTTCCTCACTAATTAAACGTGAAATCAACATGGAAGAGTTGAAAGGATTTAAGGGTATTAAAGTGAAGAGAGCTACTTATATTCTTGAATTACGTGAAGATTCTCCTAATCCTTTCAAGTAAGTAAGGTCTACATATTTCTTTTGTATTGTGATGGATCATGGATGATAGCTTTTGTTGCTTGTTTTTAATAGCTTGACGATTTGGAAAAAATTGGTAAATCTGCGAAGTAGGTATTATTTTAAATTTAGGTAGTTACTTTTTAACGTTGTTAGTATCAGAAATGTTTATTTTTTGAGTTATGTTAAAAAAAGAATCTCTTAATGGTTACATATGAAAATTATGATGAAAATGATAGTTGGAGATCTTTTCAGTTTTTTGTAATAATTTCATATGTTTTTTGTAACCAGGGATATATGAAGTAAGGACAGCCGGAGATCTTTTACTTTTTTGTAATCACTTCATATGTTTTTTGTAACCAAGGATATATGAAGTAAGGACAACTAGAAATCTTTTTAGATTTTTGTAATAGCTTCATATGTTTTTTGTACACAAGGATATATGAAGTGTTATTGTGATTAATTCATAAAATCACTTCATATATCTGAAGTTTATCCCACAAAGGCCGAAGTGTATGATAGAATGTCATGTAAATCTTTAATATTGCCTTTGGGAGGAAAATGCTTTTAATTAATAAAAATTGTATTATATATGTCTCAAAAGTTTTGATTCAACTATACACGCGGAAGAATTGTTCATCTCAACTGTAAAGAGCTAGATAAAATCTGGAATTTGCACTAAACTGTATCAGTTGAATGTTAATATTATGATGATAATTTGCAGAAAGGAGGAGATGTAAATGCAGAAGATCATACAAGTCAAACAATACACTGGCGTGCAGTTTGAGGTTTAGTTCAAGTTGTTGAGCTTTTAGTACAAGAAGGTGGCATGTAATATTTGGGTTTGATTGATCAGTGTTTATAATTTCTTTCTAATTTTGGGTGAAATGCTTCATTGGTACATGTATTATGGGAAATGATCAAATATATTGCATCGTTGGTCCCCGTATTCATATTCTTATTGTTGAAATGTGATAAACCGTTTTAACTGTCCCGGTTTTCAAATTAGAAAATCTACAGGGATTAGTGGTACAACATAAATTGAATAATGTATTTCATGTAGCACTACTTGAAGAATCAGGTTTCATTGGAATGATAACGGATGTTCAAGTGGAGCCAAAATGGGGTTGCGGTTTCATCGTATTGTATTAAGAATGAGGTGAACCGAGGAGCAGTTAAATGCCAGATAAGATGGAGAATTCATAATTTAAAATTATGCTAGGTTTTTCAGTTGGTCATAGTTAATAAGTGATATATTTTTCAATTGGTCATTCCACAATAAAAAATTCATAATGTTTCATTAAGTTAGGGATGTCTTATGTTTCACTTTTTTTTAATTCATAGTAACTGTATGGGAAATTTTGTGGATGTTATTCTTTTTTTTTTAATGTGGAATTAGGTAGAAACTCACTAGAGAAAACACAAAAATGTCCTCTTTTGTTTTTTTTGGTTTTTCTTCTTAATTTCTAATTTTACTGTACTTCTAGACATATTTCATGTTATTTAAAATAGAAAATTATATACATTTTGTAAAATGTCACATATATTCGTGGATTTTTTAGAAAGATTCTTAAATAAAATCTGAAAAAATGTAGGATCAAAGGTAAAATACGGTGGTTAAAGAGAATTTTCATGTTCTTCATATATCACTTAAGGATTTGAGAATTGTCAATATTTTTTGTTTTATATGCTATGCTGTAGATCTCGGTTTCGCAGCCTAGGCGGTCGACCGGGGCCTAGGGCCTAGGAGGGATTATACGCGGCCTAGGCGGAATTATACGGTTTTGAATCCCGCTGTGTAATTTTGTATATTTAGTAATATATATAGTAATTATAGCAATTTTAACCATTTAAGTCATAAAATTCATCTAACAACACTATAGTAAATATAAAAATACTAAATATTGAGTTATAATATCAATTAAAGAATTCTCGAGAATAAAGAAAATAACAAGAAGGTCTATGCTAGCATGTTTTGCCATTAATTCGGCGCCTAGGCGGCTATTTTTTGCCATTAATCGGCGCCTAGACGGGCTAGGCGCCTATTCTACGGTGACTAAGGTCCTAGGCAAAATTGCCTAGAGTTTCAACTAGGCGTAAGCGGCTGAGGGGGGAGTTGACGCCTAAGCGGGGAGATCTACAACATAGTTTATATGTAATTTTTTTAGCTCAATTCACTCATCGACCTTTCTTATTATTGCATAACTTTTTTTAATCATCGAAGTGCCTTAAGGCACGGGTAATACCTAGTGTATATATATATATATGACCACGCCGCTTAAGGTTCGAGAACTCAAATGATGAGAGTTTTGTAGATTGTTATTTATCGATTTCTATTGATATTTAGATAGTTAAGGTTGTTTTTGTCCAAACATGTTCCCATTTCCTTTCTCTTTCTCTAGGACAATGTGTTCCTTAATAGTTATTTGAAGAAGTTATCGTATTTATAAATTAGTTAAAGCATAATTAGTATCAAGAATCGAATAATAATGTAATATGGCTAGCTATTTTGATTATATAGCTAAATGGTTTTTGCAAAATATGACAGGCCAGTTTCAATAATTTAGCCCAACACGAAAGAATACAGCTAAGATGTTGATGGTAAGTGAATGATGATGGGCCACTTTTCATATATTGATTTCAGGTTACAAGTCTCTTTCTTTCTTTGGGTGGGTGGACTGAAAGAATTTTAATTAATTAGACATGATGTGACATAGGTAGTCCTGTAGAAAAATGCAGAGTAGTAAATCGAACAAGAAGTGAAAATAAATAAGGTGATCGATCCATCACACCATTATTCCATTAATGACACTTCATTTTCTTCTTGTCACATTTTTCTTCTTTTCAATTCCAAATTCTTATATTCGTTTGCAAATTGTTTTAATAATTAAAGTAACTATCAATTTATCTTATTTATTTATTACAAGTAAAAAGTACTGGTTACTGGTTATTTTTGTTTTTGTAATGGGACCGGGTGAACCATCAGAATGGCATTGCACTTGTGGTGATCAATTTATTTCCAATTGTCAAATAAAGCCGTTCGTGCAAAGCTACTGAATGATAGTTGATACATGCATCTAGCTATATCTTTCTCAATAAATTATTGATACATTATGATGCCATGCATATATAAAGTGGGGATGAGTCACTCAATCCATATCCAGATTCTTCAGCTCGGTTTATAACCTGAAGTCTTGTCTTTTTAAGAAGTAGTCGTTCTCATAATTCTACTTATTCATTTAGAGCATGAAATATTTCCGCATACCTTGTTAACTTACGATGCTTGGTCCTTTTGTGCTGATATGAACGTCTTATTATTAAGGCTGGTTGGGTTCTGAAAATCAATCTTTAAACCAACATAGTTAGTTAGCTAAGTAGCTAATTACCCATGCAGCTGCTTGATGCCAAAAAGTTGCATATTAAGAAAGAAAACATGATTAATAACATGAACATGGGGCCATGGCTAGCTGAAAGAATGAGAATGAGAATGGGATAAAGTAGAATTGACAAAATTGAATGAGGCCCCTCCCTTGAGTCCCTACTCCCATCGTGCGTGCAACATTAATTTTAATTTGTAGGTTAGGTTAAAGGAACCTTCAATATGAAAAGGTTCCATGTAGGTCCCTACCAAAACTCGTACAACAAACACTTTCACTAATAATATGCAATTCTTATCGAATTATGCATCACCAAAAAGGCTTTTATTTATATATTGAGTAAATACACTATTTACTTTTTAAAGTTTGACTGTCATAGCCACTTTGCTTCCTATTATATTTTTTTATTACTAGATATCTCTTAAGTATCATTATTGTAACTAGAAAACCCTTTTTGATAGAATCTGTTAACTTTCTCCGTTAACTCATCACGTCATGTGCTTTAAAACTTTTGTTTTCTTTAAAAAATCATTTTTTTGAATTATTAAATAAAACCTCTTTTTCAAAAAAGACAAAATAGGTATTTCTTAATCCCTAACATATATAAACAAAAAATTAAAAAAAATTAATCAAAATTAAAACAAAATTAAGAAGGGCAATAATATAATTATAAATTATACTATACATTTCTTTCTCAATAAATTAGGAAAGCCAAATAGCAGGATTTAAATAATCATTTTAATTTGATGGGGACATAAATACGAATGTTGATATTGTCGATAGTGTTGAATTGTAATCGCGATGGTTAAACTAATGGGATTAGCTCAAGTTGATAGTTATGTCATATGTGAACTTGTTAGAAAAAGATTTATTGATTTTAATTTTTTTATAGTAATTATCTCTTTAATTAAATACCATCTTTAACTATCTTTTAGTTTTTTTGGTGATTAATCCAAAAGATTCATAACCGAAGTAACTTTCTTTAGCAGGTTCAGCCCATTTCTATATAATTCGTAGTCGGTAATACCCTTGGTGGGCTCTGTGAATACGTTTGGTGGGCTCTGTGAATACGTTTGGTGGGCTCTGTACACACGTTTGGTGGGCTCTGTACACACGTTTGGTGGGCTCTATACACAAGTTTTGATGGGCTATGTAAAATCAACAATGGTGAAATCGAAATCGAAAGCTCTGTTTCTCCAGTGAAACAATCAGCGAGAAGGGTCATTGTGGCGAATCAATTACCACTGAAATCATACAAGGATCATGAAACGCAAACATGGTGTTTCGATTGGGACGAGGATGCTTTAGTTTTGCAGCTTAAAGACGTATTCTCACATGACGTTGAAGTGTTCTACGTTTGATGTTTAAAAATCGATGACACTCTTGATTAAACCCAACCAAGATGAAATTGCGCAATTATTACTAGATAAGTTTAAATGTGTCCCAACTTTTTTATCATTTGATTTGCTTACTAAGTACTATCATGGTTTCTGTAAGCATTATTTATGGCCGTTGTTTCATTATATGTTACCCAAGACCCCATTTCCTGGTGTTCGATTCGATAAATCCATGTGGCAAGGTTATGTTCAAGCAAACAAACATTGCGCAGATAAAATCATGGAAATTATCGACCCAGAAGAAGATTACGTTTGGATTCATGATTACCATTTAATGGCATTACCCACTTTCTTGCGTAAACGATTTGACAGAATAAACCTAGGGTTCTTCCTCCATAGTCCTTTTGATGTGCTCCATACACAAATTTTGATGGGCTCTGTACACAAGTTTTGATGGGCTCTTGAATTCTCTTATTATCACCATGTCCGGATTGATGAACGGTGATGAGAGCTTTCACTGTTATAGCTCTCGATTAAGACAAGAAGAGGAAGATTGCTATGAGAACCAGATAGCAGTTAGAACGAGATTGCTTGGTTGTGGCGGCGGTCTCTTTGCAGGAAAGAGGCTTGGTTGTGGCGGCGGTTGCTTTGCAGGAGAGCAACTGAGGAAAATGGTGAAAGGAAGGGCGGCGGCTGCTTTGCAGGAGAGCGACTTGGTTGTGGCGGCAGTTGCTTTGTAGGAGAGCGGCGGGTGAAAATGACGAAAGGAAAAGTTGTGGAAGGTTTGGTTCTCAAGACATTTAATATTATAAATAGATATTATAATAATTAGTATAAGGGTATAATAAGTAGTAAAATGGTAGGAATATTATTTTTGGACTCTATAAAATTAAACTATTAGGCTGGACTGAGTTAGACAAAATATTTTGGGATATAGATTTAATTAGAAATCATCTCTAGTTTTTTACCAGGAAAAAGCTCTTTTAATTAAATCCGGACTTTGACTAAAATAATTAAATCATTGTTTTGAAGATTAGAAAATAGATCACGGATAATAGAGAGAAAAGGACATTGGAACAAAAAATAACAAAGAGAAAAGGACACACGCACGTATGATTTTTTTAAAAAAAAATTTCTTTTAGTTCTGAGCACGTGTATGATCAATTGAACTATGTCGAGTTGACAACAACAGACACACAAACTAATCAAACATTAATTACAAAATACAATTGTTCAAAGGAGCAGGTTTGCCTTACTGGTATGATATGGCTTCTAGTAGGAGTAGTCATGTGGGTGTGGGACTTTTCGTGCTGATATTATATTAGTGATCACGACTCTTTCATTAGAAATAAGATTAATTGTTTTTAGGTATTATTCAATCATTTAAATAATCAAATTTTCTCATTTAATTAGAATTATAATATTGGCAAAATATATAAAATAGATTCGAAATAATTAAATGTTTTATGTCAATAATTTCAAATACAATTCCATCAATTAATAGTTTTTTAATCAAGAACATATATTAAAAGAAACTGGAATTACACGAATAAAAGTCAAGGCCTAGCGTCTTAGAAGAACCGAAAAAACGAGAAACTAATTGGAGGGGGGGGGGGGGGGTGGGGGGGAGAACTCATCCAAAGATGAAACACAAACAACTTAGGGTTAGTTTCGTCCCCCAATCCACCCTCAAAGAAAACCCAAAAAAACAAGCAACTACAACACATCCAAAGAGCTCCTTGCAACTCCATCCACCTTACCTAAGATGTACCAATACGCTTTTCAACGAACCAATAGAAACCAA
The DNA here is from genome assembly GCA_029959085.1 of Nemophila menziesii. Lineage (NCBI taxonomy): Eukaryota > Viridiplantae > Streptophyta > Magnoliopsida > Boraginales > Hydrophyllaceae > Nemophila > Nemophila menziesii. Next base: position 21,194,679 of record JARWIR010000022.1, on the reverse strand, counting down.
AACCAAAAAGCTACAACAACTGACACCAAATCCACGAGGTAGGAAATTCGTCAAGAGCGAAGTCAGGTGCTAATCCATACCTACAAATTGGATCACCATAATTAAGGGTGATTTTTTAGACCAAGAAAATGGGTAACTCTCGAGGAGGGCCAAAGACGAAAGGTTTGGAAAGCATTCTAGATGTAACACAACACGCAAAACGACAACTACAGTTACACACTCCACACATATTTTTACAATCGCGAACCTCGAAAATCGAGCACGAAAAATTCAAACACCAAAAATATCGGATGATCTGCAAACACCAAAAACTCTTTATTTCAGAATTGTTTGGTCCATAAATCAAGTTCGGTAAAAGTTTGAGGGTGAATCTTTAGGTTCGGTATTTGGTATGAATAGTGGCAGTGCTTCAATTTCTGCTTGCCTTAGTAAATCTCGTTCGCATATGGTTTTCATCGGTGGTATCTCAATAGGTTTGGAACTTTCGTCCCACATACAATGCCAACTGATATTTTCGAACTCCCGACCAATAGAAGTATATGAATGGTGGAACTCCGATGCTTCGTATGAATGACGTCTGAGCTAAAATATATTACTTGTCGAGCTTGATGACTTGAAATTAGACAATGATCAAGACCACATGGAGGTGTGCCTCCCGATGACACTTCGACGGTCAAGTACGTATTAAGACCGAAGACTAAGGAAAATATATATGGACTAGATCCGGTTATAATATGAATTATGTAAGAATGTAAATGCTACCTCATTGAGTGCATGTCATGGATAATTATAGATACAAACAGCTCATTATACCTAGTTGGGCTTTTGTCGTATCCCACGAGAGGGTACTCGGTAGACTAAGTCTCGAGTGTATATAGGAGTAGGGTGAAACTCCTCAAGTCCCTACCTTAGAGACCATTATGGGGCTCAGACATTTTAGGAGATCTGAATTGGTGGTATGTTAGGGGATCAAGGCAACCTTTATGCTCAGTGTGTGAAAGACCAGTCTACTGTCATTCCGACATGACATGGCCGAGCCCATCAGATATCTAACCATAAAATTAGATGAAAAATGACTTTGATTATCCAGTATCAAATTATGATTAAAATAATTATCAATTTATTTAGCGAACAAGGTATATGTTGGATGCTCAATAGAGGGAAACATGAGAAATCTTAAAAACATCTAGAAACCGAATCATCCATTTAGTTTTTGACTTATAACAATTCCAAGAAAATAAAAATAAAACTATATTCTCGGAGAAATGAGTTTTACCCTTTATTTTTTTTGTTATGTATTAGTTTCATTATTCTATTGCCTTCCAAGTCCAGGGATGGGAATAAATAATGTAACAGAAACCGATGGTAACTAAAACCGATCAAAAACTGATTATATAACCATGGTTAAAATCACTGAATTATGATTTTAAAAAATATAACTGATGGTTAAAACCATTATGTTATGATTTTAGAAAAAAATAAACCTAAATAGACTAAAACTGTTTATTATCTATTTTATAATAATTTAGGTAGAAATGTATATTCAAATGCTAAAACAATAATCTAAATATTAGATTTAACCAACTAATCCAACTTAATCAAATACTAACCTAATTTTGTTTATACTCTGGAGTTCAATCTTGTATGTGATTTTATTTTTAAAAGTTATAAAATGTTTATAAAGTTATCGTTTTGTTACGGTTAAAAATTGAAAAACCGTTAATAAATCTAATTTAAGTAATACATATTTAGTTTAAAAAAAAATAAAACTGATAGTTAAAATTGATAAATTATGATTTAATAAAATACATAATCATATCATACTTTTTGATTTATTCGGGGTTAAAATAACCGTTGGCATATACCTATTTTTAAAAACAATTTTTTTTCTTTTCTTTTTCCAAGGTTTTAAAAGCTATTATATATATTTTTTTCAAATTGACAATATATAAAAGCTATTCAATATCTCTCTTCTTCTATAACTTTATGAAATCACTCTCTCTTAGAAAAACTGAATCTAGCTAGTACACAAGATTCCGCTCTGTATTAAAGTGTCCATGTTTTAGGCTCGTCAATTCTAATCACTCAATTGCCTCGTCAAGAAAGTCTATAATTTTGTAAGAGGATGATGAGGAGGTGGAGTAAAAACAGAAGAGCTATAATTCTGCTAATTTTTTGGTTGATGTGCTTCAATATTTGTGATGCTTCCTCAAGAAGCTCAAATGTATTCTTCTTCAACTCCAAGCCTCTGCCTCTGCACAATTCAGGACGACGACACTTGCTCGGTTACTTAGCCAACAAAAGGATACCCATACCACCCTCCGGCCCCTCCAGAAAGCACAACCAAATTGGCCTGCAAAACTGGAGACGAGGACTACCTTGATCTATGATCTAAAGTCTTCTCATCATCACTTCTATTTTACCTAGCTATTTATATAAAATGTTTATCAAATTAGTTGACGTACATATATATAGTAATTATTATATACAATCTTGCTTCGTTCGTTGAAATCACTTGAAGTGAAGAGCTAATTAATATTGCACATGGTGATTTTATTAATCACGATATTTACTTTTTCACATTTATATATTAGGTTTGTGATATTTACTCATTAAAAGGAGAAAAGAGTTGGCCAACATCTATTATACTAAAATCTATTAATCACACATATTATACTAAGTCAAATAGCATCTGATAAATCGCAAATCTATCACACATATTATACAATTAAATAACTAAGAATATAACCAGTTGGGTTAGCTCAATTGGCCAGAGCCTTGCTATTTTTTTAGCACTTAAAAGGGAGGTCCATGGTTCGAATCACCTCCCTAACGGGTGTAAAGTAAGAGGTACAAGGCTCGAACCCCTCCCTGAACATGAGGATTAGTCGGGTGCGCGCAAGCTAGCCCGGAACCCATGTAACAAAAAAAAAATAACTAAGAATATATATTAAATAGGATAAATGTATCTAAGGGGCACTAAATTATCACACTGGTTCTATTTGGACCACTTATCTATTATGGGTCCCAAATAACCTATTTATGTATCAAAATCGTTTAAAATCAACCACTCCATTACTTATCTATTATGGGTCCCAAATAACCTATTTATGTATCAAAATCGTTTAAAATCAACCACTCCATTAGATTAACATAAAAAATAGTTATTACAATTAATTTGCAAGCAGCTCTTTCATTTCCAACAAAGAATTTTCAAGTCCCCTAGTATTTTCCGAAAATGAAGCTACAACACTATTGTTTTTTTGAAGATGAAGCTACAACCCTGTTATTTGCTCGACTAGTCCCTGCATAATTGGCACTGAATCCTGCAACCCCACAAATATTATTTAACTCAAAATTAGTCCTCACTTGCTTTGTACTTTTACCTCTAGTCCATGAACAATTTGCCACCCCTTTATTTTTCATCCCATCTATTCTATTGTATTTGCAATTCCGTCCCTGCGATTTTGTTTTTCAACTTCGAAGTACGGGCCCTTGTTTATGGGGTTGCAGGATTCAATGCCAATTATGCAAGGACTAGTCGAGCAATTAATAGGGTTGTAGCTTCATCTTCCAAATACAATAGTGTTTAGCTTCATTTTCTAGAAAATACTAGGGGACTTGGAAATTCTTTGTTAGAAAGCAGCTAGGTGGACTAGTCTCTTTGGAAGAGCTGCTTGCAAATTAATTGTAATAACTATTTTTTATGTTAATTTAATGGAGTGGTTGATTTCAAACGATTTTTATACATTAGTGGGTTGTTTGGAACCCATAATAGTTAAGTGGTCCAAACAGGACTAGTGTGATAGTTTAGTGGCCCCTAGAAACATTTACCCTATTAAATATCCTTTATCCAATATATCTATCTCCAAAGTATCTAGAGTATTTTCTCAAGCACTCCTAGTAGGCACCGAGATTTGGATAGATGATGAATAACTTCTAAAATAATCTAATTTGCTTTGAGATCTGGATGCCCCCACATTGCATATGACGTAGATCCCAACTCTTGTACACACACTTAGTTTGGGAAAATGGGTTTATTTCAATGACACTCTAACACTCAAACAATAAAAATGGGTGTATCGAATAAATAAGAGTGAATATACTGGAAAGAAGCAATGTGTATCTCTTTCCATAATTTGGGGGAGGAAGGGTTATACTTATAGACGTCCAGTTTCCATCATGGAAAAAGCAGTATCTCTTTCCACAATGTGTATCGAAATATCTTTTTAGGGTTACTTAGTGCTTATTTGAGAGATTATTCCCTATATTTTGATAGTTTCACATTTCTTGTCTAGTTTTGAAAAATTATTACTTTTAGAGCTATTTGTGTGTGATTTGAGTATTAAGTGTGCATCTCTTAGGTACTTGGATGATATTAGATCCTAAGACTAGGATAAGAAATGGAGAAAGAAAGGTCAAACCCATGTCAAGACGTTAAAGGATAAAAAATCCACTTTTGAAAATCGAGCGCAGATGTCGGGTAACTTTAAAAATCGACAAGATGAAGTCACCACGTGCAATTAATAAAGAATATGGCGGTTTGTGATATGGAGTTCAGATGACGAATTTATTAAAGTTGCAGGTGTTATGGGCCGAACCAGTCTACTATTCATTGAAAACGTTTTTGGGTTGACTTTGGTCATTTAAAAAGGTCCCATAACCCATAAAACGTATTTGGACATTTATATATAAGTTTATATCATTATAAAATAGTCCTTAGTCATCATAAGTCATATTATTCAGCATTGAGAAGATAAATCGCCTGGAAGAGAAGAAGACTAGAAGCTGGAGCCCTATTACACTACTTCTAAACCATTTCACCTTCAACTAGGGTAATTAGTGTTAGTTTTTTTTATTAAACATGATTTTAATATTTCTACCATGTAGTTTTATTGTTCTCATTATGAACTAAATTCCATTAGCTTGAGTTGCTTTATGTATGGACCTTGAATGACAATTTATTGCTTTTTAATGCTATTTGGGACACTTTATTTAATTAAACTGGATTTTATTATTTTATTGCATACGAATTGAGTTGAATGGTTGTGTATAACCTGATCAATTATATTCATCCCTTCAGTGCCCCCACATTGTCACCCTGGCGGGGGGAGGGCGGGTGTTAGGGAACAAAAAGAATTCATATTCATCTGGTGTGTGTTAGTTTTCCTGACAGGCTTGCCTAGCCGGATAATCGCATAGGTTAAAAACTTTCTAGCGCTGAGTTTTTACGTAGAACAATCTCACCTGAAGACTCTAGTAATTGTTAGGCAGCCTTCTAAGATACCCTGCCGGGATTTGGAAGGATGTTAAGGGATTACTTGCAACTTGAGCTATGTCTCTTATTTTTTATTCTTCTTAGTTTATTTGCTAGTCAATTTAATTCTTTCATTTGGTATTTAAACAAAAACTAAATAAATATTTATAAGTTAACAACTAAATCCATCTACGCTCCTTAAAAACACAATATCAAGATGCGTCTTTTTATTGTAACCCTTTTAGCGGGGTCTATTGAAAATAATTAAGAAAAAAAGAAAAAAAATTAAGTAGCATGACATCTCATATAAAAAAGAGTGTCATGACTAACTTACAAAAAATTAATAAAAAAGAATTGAAAGAAAGAACCTGTAAAGTGGATTTTTTACGTAATTGTCGAGAAATTGTTATGGGATTATCCGGGATGATAATTAAGCATATTAATTGGGTTAAGTAAGAACATATTTTAAGCATAAATTAAAGCTCTAGGGAAATTTGTTATGGCTAGTGAGGAGAGAGCCAAAATCTCACTTCACATTATCTAAATATACTATCGTACGCTCCCTAAGCTAAGTCATACCTTAATACCTCATGATTCTTAATTATGTGATCTAGAAACGATTAAACTAATAGATAGTAGTTAAGTGGACCATTGGATACTACATAAGGATCGAGGATCAACCTATAGACACCATATCAGACTAAGCAAAAAACATATCTTTCTTGCATTGTGAAACTAATCTAATCTTGAAATTATATAGCTTTGATTGTTTGTATGATAAATGGATGTGTGATTTAGTTTGTAGATTTTATTATATGAAACTTGCTAGGTGTTGTCCCCAAGAGTGTGATAAATAAATCATCACACGAGGGTGCTACTACCCGCAAGTGCACGGGTCGTTAACAAGTAATAAGTAAGTATTAGAGTATCGTTCTCCATAGGGCATATGAGGTTAATACCTTTGTGTTTTACAAAATTAATAATGGTCAAGTTGCAATTACATAAAGTAAAAGATATATTTTTGGGTTTTTCAATTACGATGGACTAAAATACAAATAAATTTAACTACTTATAATTAACTAAAGGAATGAGAATGTAAATGAAAGACTAAGATGAGAAGTGTAGCCCGAGACTCGCAGGTAATCTCCACTAGTTGATTCTACGGTTTATTGTTTAAGGGTGAATTGGGATATATGTTGTAGTTAGGATTCAACTATATTCATAACTCTCTCATGGGGAGATTATGACACTACCTAACACCTCTAGAGACCTCTCCCGAGTGAACTCTACAATGATGATCAACGCTTAAGGTTCTTACCCAAATGGCTATCCGGTTAGTAAAGACCTCCTAGTTTAATCACACCAACCAGATTATATACTATTTTCTGTAATCGAATCCACCTCGCGGGAGAAAGTCCTTATCAATAAGGTTAACCCTATATTTGACCAAAATAAGGGCTGGAATTTACATTTTCAAATATATAATCAAAGCAATCAATTTACAATTCATTTCAATTGTGCAATCCCAAAACTCAATAAAGTGTAATAAATTAATCTAGGGTTCATACATCATACGACTCTCAAGCTACGAACGATTTAGTTCGTAATGGAAAACAACAAATAAGAGTGTAATATTCATGTCAAAAGATGATATAATAGGGTTACACTAATAAATGTTGAAAGACGATGAAGGAATGGTGCATCAATGGTGGAAACCCTTATTGTATTCTTCTTATCTTTGGTCCACGCGTTTATATTTTTTGCTAATAACTAAGGACCCGTTTCTAATCTTGATTTGTGGTATTTAAAGTTTCATAAAATGTTTTATGGGTTGTGGGACTTTTTTAAGTGGCCAAAGTCAACCCAAAAACATTTTACTCAAGAGGGGACTAGTTTGAACCACGACATCAGCAATTAGCACAACTTTTTCATTTCAGCTCCGAATCGCGAACCGTTAAATCTTGCATGTTCCTAGATTCAAATCCTATCTAGATATGGAAGGGATTCTCCAGAATACTTGTTGATCTTGCATGTCACCTTGAACAAACAACTTTCCAAATCTGGTTGACACAAGATTTTTTTTTATTGGCAGTCGACACAAGATTTCATTTTCTAAAAGTGGTCGAATCTTCCTTTCTCTCCATAACTAGGGGATGATCTTGTTTTATTTATTTCTTATCATCATCAGGAAGTGTCCTAACATCCAAGTATCTAAGAGTTGCACACTTAACAAACATCTAACACACAAAAGCTCTAAAAAGGGCATAAACTCCAAAATTAGACAAGAAAGTGTAAGACATGAAATAATGGGAAAAATCCCTCAACTAAGTCTTATAAACCCCTAATAATATGTCTCGTGACTAGATTACTATAACACAAATGATGAGACATCAAGACTCCAACTCAAAGTTTTGTCGTCCCGACAAAATAAGAACTAAGAATTAGTGGCGAAGTCTTTGTCCAACTAAGCAAAGAAGAAGAAGTTGAACATAATTAATGATTCTAAAAAACTATCCTATAAAGTTTCATGTAGTGATGGTCAAGAATTAATACACGCATACACGTAATATACAAACAATAAACATCATAAATTCAAGATTAGATTAATTCGAGTTTGTGGTGAAATAACGGAGACATTCTTGACTGATAGGTGTTTTTATTGATTTTATTATTGCTAGTCGAGAGGTTTTGTGGTATACCACTGCTTCTCGTGGTGCACCATATGATCCATATCTTCACCACGTTCACTATTTAATTGAGAATATGGCACATGGGGATGAGAGCAAGTATTGGTCATGGTATACAACATCATTCACACGGTATACCACATGACCGTATCGAGCAACGCGTATACCGTCTGCACATCACAAGAAGAACAAGGTTGTGGTATATCGTGTCAACCCTGTGGTACACCACACGCAACCACTGGAAGCAGCTACGAGAGAAGAGGTATTGTTCATACCCACTTCAAAATTCTTTAAGCCTTGATGGTGGAGACATAGGTAACCTAGTTTTGATTTACCATGAGAATATATATGGGAAGACATGTATATCTCTGTGGGATTAGTCGGGTGCGCGCAAGCTAACCCGGATCACCCATATAATGAAAAAAAAATCTTAAGCCTTCGTCTTCTCCAACAACCAAAAGTCATTAAAGTTTCAACTAAACCTTCACCACACATCAAAATACTACCAAAGCACAATAGATTCACATCCACATAAATCTTTCCACTACAAGAAACAAAGTTCCACCATCAAAATCATTCCAAAACACCTAGAAATCAAGATTTTTTCTCCTAAAATTTTCCAAAATCCTTTTTCACCCAAGCAAAATTCCAACATAACCAAGTCATTATAATCATCTCAATACCAAACCTAATCCAAATAACACCATATTCACCTATAATCCAGGGGTACTTTCAAGAGCGGTGCAACTTTAATTTGGAGGTGATGATGAGTAGAACGAATATGTCTGTAATCCTTTGTGAATCTGGGAGTTTTAACTTTGGGAATCAAAGATATATTTGCGAAATTTACTTCTTTGAGTAGTTGACACTTTTTAAAAGAGATTTTGATTGCCTGACATAAATCTTCTTTTGTAATATCTCGTGTTCTTGTAAAGAACCCTATTAAGTATCCATCAGGTCCCAGACTTTTTGTATTACAAATTATCCATAAAGTCTCTTTGATTTTCACATCTAATATAGGAGCCGTTAACAAGTTGTTTTCCTCTTCAATGATGGCCTTGTTACAAATGCTCTTTATTATATTAGAGGTAATATTTTCTTCAATTCTTCTCTTAGTCACAATTACTTGCATATAATGGTTAACAAGTACTTGTGTGATTTAAGCTATGTTGTAGATCTCGCCGCCTAGGCGTCAACCCCCCCCCCCCCCCCCCCCCCCTCAGCCGCTTACGCCAAGTAAAAATTATAGGCGTTTTTGTCTAGCTACTTAGTCGCCGTGGAAGAGGCGCCTAGCCCGCCTAGGCACCGATTAATGACAAAAACTATCCGCCTAGGCGCCGATTAATGGTAAAAAATGGCCGCATAGGCCTTCTTTTTATTTTCCTTAGTCTCGAGAATTCTTGAATTGATATTATATCTCAAATTTAAGTATTTTTATATATACTGTAGTGTTTTTAGATGAATTTTATGACTTAAATAGTTAAAATTGTTATAATATTTACGTATATATTACTGAATATACAAAATTACACAGCGGGATTCAAAATCGTCTAATCCCTCCTAGGCGCTAGGCCCCAGTCGACCGCCTAGTCAGCAAAACCGAGATCTACAACATAGGATTTAAGCTTCATTTGAGGTTATGTTCCCCTGATTATAAGTTATAGTACTAATAGTATTATGTGACCTTCTCCCCCTCATGATTTTATGAAAGTAGGTCGTATTTTAATCCCATTCATCCACCAAAATATCTCTTATTTTTGTTTAGTAATTGATTCATCTTTGAGCAATTTATGAGTTAACTCTTGAACAAGAGTATTTTCTTGATTAAGTAAGTCCTTAGAACTATTTCCCTGAGTTTTTTATTCTTAACAACATTGAGCTTTTGTTGAATACGAATAATATTTTCTTGAGTATTCTTGAAAGTCTTATTATTAAACTCCTTAAGCTTGAGCTTTAAGAGCTTGAGTTTTCTTGTAAATCTATACATGGGGGTTCCTTGAACATTTATCTTCATACCTCTGTAACAAGAGGGATAAACTTAGGGTGTTCCATCAGCTGAATTATTACTCCAAGTATATTTTGGCCCATTTTATTGTAAACCAGTTAACTCAAGGTCTCTAACACATTTGATCATATCATTTGCACAATCTGATAATATAGTACCATTCAATATTTCATGTATATGCATAACTTCATTAAAATCCACCTGAATTATCCATGCATTGTTAGAGCTAGTATTTTCATATCCCCTTAATGTATCCCATATAATAAACCTTTGATGTGGTTTGTTCAAGCAATATATAGAGGAATAGTAGAACTCAATATTTGACGGGATATGAACTACCTTGAAGAGAATAACTTGACTTGTTTTATCTAACTGAGACATTAACCACTTTATTATCCCAAAAATTCCATATTCTACCCAAAATATGATGTTCATAATTACTTGTGACTCACCATTTATTAAATACTGAGTTCCATGCTTTATCTGCTTTAGCTTGCTTTACTTTTGTTTTTAAAATACCAAATAACCAAACATTATTATTGAGGACATACTTAAGGAAATTAACTTGATTAAACTTTTTATTAAGTCCACTTACATTCCATGTAACTATCATGGAGGGTGTGGGTCAGTAGGTTTCTCTTGCACTGCTCCTGAAGTGCTATTATTTCATAACTCCTGGATCATATCTACAAGTTGATCATTGCTTTTATCTAATATGTCAAAGATATTTGAAGTAGAGGCTATGGTATTTCCCTCATTATTTTGAGTTGGAGAAACATTTGATCTCTTATTGATAACTTGAGTATATTTTTCACCTCGGGAGTCAGAGTGAGCTTGCACCTCATGCATACTCTACTCTCCTTCAGGCACTTTATCTTTTTCAACTATATTATTTGGTATTTTAACTTTCTTAGCTCAGATTTGTTTGGTTTTTCTGCAAGTATTATCACTATGCCCCAGAATATTACATTTGTTGCATATGATTGGTTTCTAGGTATACTCTACTTCCACAACTTCAATTTTGTTATCTCGCATATCAATATCAAAGTTATTTATTGCCTCTGTGTTGAGATCCATTTCCACATAAACTCTAACATAATTAAGTTTTGTGTGATTTGTTGTTATCGCATCCATTTGAATGGGTTTTTCTAAAGCAATAGCCACCACACTAACACACCACGACTAACCCCACGGGAATATACAAGCCTCCTTATGCATACCCCAAGTAAATCAGAACTAGGTTACCCATGTTTAGGGAGGGGTTCAAACCTTGCACCTCTCACTTTACACCCTTTAAGCGTTGAAGAAATAGCAAGGCTCTGGCCAGTTGAGCTAGCCCAACTAGTTTGAGAGGCCTATTCTTAATATGCCATAACTCTCCTAACACTTTGTAACACGCTCCTTCTGATTCAAGTTTAAAGACAAACAATCCTTGTTCAAAAGTACTGATGTGAACTTTACCAAACTGTTTTTAAAGAGTATCAACCATATAGTTAACCATGTAAAAAGGAGGGGTTTATCAAGGAATTGTCCCATGTGTGCCAAGATTTACACCCTTCTTCAATTATCCATTTTAATTGTTAAAAAAATACTTATATTTTTAACCACATGAGGAATATATTCCAATTTTAAATCCTCTTAGATATTGCCATCAAAAAATTTAGACTAAACTTTCTTAGGTGACTCATTTGGTGAAGTTTTCAGGGTTGGGGTCTCTATGTGGAGTGATGAAGGCATATTTCTAGCTATATCTTAGCAAGGAACATGTATAGACTCTTATTTAATCACTTATGCTCTTTTATTAGCACCTTTTAACTCTAAAGTGATGGAAATGTCTCTATAATTCTAATATCTCCACTAATTTGACTGGGTTTCTATGGACTAGTTTAAGTTCTGCTTACACTAACATGTATACTTGTGTTTTTCATAGTAGATATACTGGTTTTCTCTTCATCCATTACTCTTTGTTAAACAGGTGTTGCAATTGTAGTTCTATATTTATATCCAACAGATCTATACCCATTACCCGAGGTATGTGCTTGAATTTTACTTAGTGTAGCTACATATTCCTCTATATTATTTTGTTTCATCTGGGTTGCTTTTTTTGGTGCCATTTACTCAGTTTATTGAGGTAAACTAAGTTGAAGGTTAAGTGCTTCAGAAAATGTTTAAGCGAAAAGAAGATAAAAAAGGGGATAAGAGAAGAAAATCTTGCCACCACTAACCCAATGAGGATTCATAGAGAAGAGAAGCAGAAAAGAGAGAATAAGCGGAGAAAACAAGGGGGAAAAGCGGACGAAAAAGAAAAAAGTGTGACCTAAAGAGAAAAAACTTTATGTTTCGGGGGATGTATTCAATTCAAATTCTAAAAGATTTTATTAGAGTTTTTAAAATCCATAGACTTTGAATATTTCGTGGATTATTTTAATTCCATCCAGATTTTAAAAGATTCTTTTACGATTTCATGTAGAGTTTGACGCATTTTTATATTAGTATTTTAAAAGATTTTGATAAATTTTAAAAGATAATAGATGTATTATATTACCTATAAATCTAACCAAATATAAAACCTAGATAATCAATTTATGCATATTTGATTAATAGTACTCCCTCAGTTCCACAAAATTTGTCCACTTAACTTTTCTAAGATATTAAGAAACATAACAGATACATTCACTATTACAAAAATACCCATAATAAATTATCTTGATTTATTAAATGTGTATTGGAAATATAAATTTCAATATTTTAATGAGGGTAATAGTGGAAAAAGTAGGAAAAAAGTATATTGAACTTCTAAGTGGACAATATATTTGAAATATTGTATTTAGTAAGTGGACAATTTCTGAAATATAGAAAGTAATGAATAATAATGTATGAATACTGTACAAAGTGGGGAATAGATGAACGTAATGTTGTAGAAAGAAAACAAAATTGAATACATGAGCTCAATATAGTCCACCATCTTTTTTCATGGCTAAGAAATTTTACTATAATGTTTATGGATACGATTGATTTTTATTCCATATTACTAAGAAATTCTAGTCAGGTAAAATCTAGACTCGGTTATTTTTTTCAAATAATTGGTCCATATTTTAAGTGTGCGTTCATGATTATTGTAAATGATCTATCTTTACCGGGTGCTAGAAAAATGAACTTCACAAAAGGAAAAAGACCGATTTTGACAAACAAAAAAGATCGATTTTTCCAGAAAAACAATAACTATAAAATTTGGAATTTTGATTTTTTATCGATTAATCAGAAATTGAAAAAAATTAACTAGTTTGTCATTGTTTGTTTTTCTTTAAAAATTACAAAATTTCTGCTTCTACAGATGGATTTGTAAATGACATATTTATTTATATTCAAATCCTAACTCCTACGAAATCCAATAACTTAGAAAGTCCAACAACTTTTTAATTTTCAAAATTTTAATGGATTCAAAAGAATATTAATTAAATACACCGAGATTTTAGAAGAGTCTTGAAAATCTCAATTGCATACACCCGAATTTCGAAAGATTTTTTAAAATTTTAATTGAATACCACTGGATTTTTAAATTTCAAAAAAATATAACATATTCTCAGTTGAATACACCCTCTAAATCTAGAGAGAAGGAGAAGCATATGTAAGTTTTATTTGACTTTATTTTAAGATATTCGGCCAATTGATATCAACAATATACTCATACTTTGCGGTGCAACTAATAGTACGAGTATTCATCACTCAAAGAGGAGTAAGAATCGATTGACATATGCTCTGTATAGAAGTGATCAGTGGACTATAGTATATGATAGTTAGGTCAAAGGTTATATGTAGAGCACAATGATTTTTGACCGGTAATGAAAAGAACATAGTTCAAATGGGGTACTTTGGAACATGATTTGGCATTCAAATGTTACAACCAAAATCAGGAATTTCAGTTGGAAAGTTTGTAATGAAGCTATACCGACAAAAGACAACTTGAAGAAGAGAAAATGCATTCATAATGATGTATGCAAATGATGTGAAATTGGTAAAGAAAATATGTAACATCTCCTCCTCAAATGTCCATTTAGTATGGAAGTTTGGGCTAAATCCCCTATTCAAATTAAATTCGACCGTGATTCAAGTTGTAAATTTTCAGAATGGATGCTTAATACTATCGCTACCTATTCAGAGAATGGATGGGAAAAAAGGTCGGTCACTGCCTATTTTTAACAACAGTCTGGAATATTTGGAAGGAAAAGATGAAAGGTTTCTTTGAAAATAAAAGATGGTCGGCTAATGATATCTCACGTAATACTACATCTCTCACATCAAGGTTATTTGATAACAGAAATTCATCACACACTGATCAATACTTGTTAGGTGGAGAAGGAGGTAAGGCCGCAGATAACCCAGTGCTGAACGATACTGCAAATATTTTATGACTTGGCTTTGTGACACATTTTATTAGATAATGGGATCCCGATGCAGTGGTATCAATTGGTGTTAATAAAGAAGGTATTATTGCACATAAAGGTAATATACGGTGTTTGTTTAGAAATACTCTCGAGGGGGAAGCTTGAGCTCTCTTTCTCTCTATGAGACCAGCTGCTGGTCTCATCTTTATAGTTGTTCTTTCTATTCTGACAACCTTGAGTTTATTCAAGTCATAAACAATATGACCAGTCTCTATTGGAGTCTTGAACCAATCTTGTCGAACTCGAGAAGTGGTCCGGTCGATTCCCTTTGTGGAAAGTGACTCATACTAAACAAAAGTTTAGCGGTACTACTGTATATGCTCTGCCTAAATGTACACAGAGGAATATAGATTTACACGGATGTACACAGATGGATATAGATTTATCCGGCTAGATTTAGTGGAATGCCATGTTATTTGGGGAGAAGTCTTCATAATTGTCTACAACCAATGAAAGTTTAACCATATTCATCCTCTAACAATACACTATGTTTTAACTAATGTAGTGATTGGTATGCTGTAATGGATTTAGACTGGAATGTAATGAACCCAGGAATATAATCATGTCAGGAATGTAATGAACATAGCTGGTGCTTGGTTTGATATATGATTAAGGACGGGAATGACTTAATTGATTCCAAACCCGTGCTTGGTAACTATTTTTTCAAAGAAGGGAATTAGAATAATTTATATAATGACTATATTATACCTTTTGATAAAATAACAAAAAAATTAAGAAATTGATTACAAATTGTATCATTTCTCCTTTTTTTTAGTGCAATCGATTTCAAATTTAAGCAATTGGGAAAATTCATATCTATTTAATCATTTACCACAAGTACAGTGAAACCAAGGAATCCATATTGAAACTAACGCTTGAGCTTCTAACTGTCACATAAATCACACTCTGGTCAATACAGAATAAAAACACTACTTTGAAATAATAATAACATGATAATAATCATGTAAAAGTAACAAAAATAGCATGAAGTCTTGTACTACTTTAAACCGTGAAACATATCACTTTCGTTGAGTGGACTCTATTGCAGGTTCTTCAGTCATTGAGCTTGAAACAACATCACCTAAAGTACCAGTTGTAACAGACTTCAACGTATTATAAAATTCCTCAGGGAGAGGACCAGGTCGATGCAAAGGAACATGCTCGGGAACTGGAGCATCATTCTCGATAACTTCACATTTGAAGTCATCCGAAACACCCATGGACTCCAATTGATCATGTGTCCAATGGGCTTGATCCTCTTCAATGAGTTTTTTGACCTACCCGCAGCCGAGGCATTTCTCAGTTGATTCCTTCCGTAGAAACATTTTCGCTGACTCTGAAGATGTTCAACTCGATTGCTTAATTCAGCTATTTTTCGTATCAATTCTCCTTATGTTTTTATTAATTTGCATGACAATCAAATTTAATTAAAAAATTAAACAAACTTCTAAAAGCAAAAATAATGCACAATTTTTACATGAAATCAATTCTATCACATGTCCAATTCTCCTTCTTTTTTTGTCCACTCAAAGAAAAAGGACGAGACCACACCTGGTGATAAAGATGGTTTGCTTCGCATTCCGAGGCTGAACAAATATCCTTGCTATCAATAATTATGTAAGAATCTGGACTATCTGATACATCTGGAACACAAGAACAAACTATAAAAATTATATCAGTTGAACAAAAAATACAACTTCTACTATTTTCAGATTTGCATCGTAAGTCGCCGAGTTTATATTCCTCAAAATTGCACAGAATAGTCCCTGATCTGTTTATTTTCCTGCACATAAATTTCAGCACCTTTAGCATTACAAACCGTGGTTTTAATTTTTACAGGAGCATCCCATGTACTTAGTTTACCATTCCAGCGAACCTCCAAGTCAGCCCCATAACTTTTCTGTAATTCCACATTGACCCCTGAACTATTTAGAATCGAATTCGTTGCCCCAATATATCTTTTCTCGGACCCAAACTTCCTCACTGTCATAATGAACCCAGCATTCTCGTTTCAGGTAACAATTCTGAAATGAAAATCAAACACATCTACTAATTGTAGTGTGGGTCCCTCTACGAACATTTATATCAATTACTTATAAAATTAATTTCACCAGGATGATACAAAGTTTACTATCTCTAACTGATGAGATTACTTAAATTAGTGTAACATCCAAACAATAGCTGAAACATCTAGAAATTAATATTACTTTAATATCCGAAAATTCACTTAAATTGCATAAAAAGTACTGTAAC
Organism: Nemophila menziesii; assembly: GCA_029959085.1. Classification (NCBI taxonomy): domain Eukaryota; kingdom Viridiplantae; phylum Streptophyta; class Magnoliopsida; order Boraginales; family Hydrophyllaceae; genus Nemophila; species Nemophila menziesii. The sequence goes on along the minus strand of JARWIR010000022.1, from coordinate 21,178,032 downwards.
ATCCAAAAAAGTACGACTGGAAAACTCATAAAAAGTACTATTACATCCAAAAATTCATTAAAATTGCATAAACCAAATTTAAACCACGACTACAAAACTTTAGCAGCTTGATTTACTCCAATTCTCCATCTATAATAGCTCTAGCCAACTGCTCTCGAGCATCCCCAGTCATTGTGAACAAAACATCAGTTAACTCATGGTCATGAGCGATACAATAGGTAACTTTATTGACATCACGAGTAGTGAGATATGGCATCTTTTCCACCTCTGAATAAATTTGCTGTCTTTTTTCTGAAATCATGGTGTCAACCCCAATAGCTTTGCTAAAAGACTCAGTTTCTTTTGATATTTCATTCCCAATTACAAGAGCTGCATTTTGTATCCCATCTATCATTGATGTTACCTTATCTTCATTTCTACTTCTCTTTTTCTTCTCTTGGTTATGAATTTCTTCCTTTCTTAGAAACTGCATATCAGTAGTGGCGGCTGCATTTTGCTCACTATTTGGTGTACCTTCAACACTATTGTTGGGTTTATTTTTCAGCATCTTCTTTTTCAATATCTTCTAGTATCTCAGAAGCTCCTCCATCATGGTCTCCTGAGGCACAATCCTTTCCAAAAACATCAAGCAATTCTTCCCAAAAAGGGAATGCTTTGATTTTCCATGGTGCAGCCTTGGGATTGCTCTATAAAAAAATTTAAAACTTACAAAAAAGAATAATTTACTGGAACCATAACATAATCAAACTTAGTAATAAAGAATCAATAATTATTAAATAATATACCTGTAGATATGCATCCCATACTACTTTCTCAGCAGTAAGAGATTTTGTATCTGAATCATAACCAAAACCACTAGTATGTTGGCCATAAATCATGTCAAATACTATGAAAAACTCCCTCTTTAAAACTCTGATTCTTGACTCAATATGTGGTTTAGCTTTCAGATAGGCATTAGGCAAAGAAACTTTTAATTTTTCCTCAAGATACTTTAGATACTCTGGTTTAAACCAATTTTCAGCCTTGTACAATCCACTGTTAACCATTTCAACTAGTGTAGTCACCAACATTGAGTGCTCATTGTAACCCCATTTCCTCTTACTCTTATCAAGTCCTTTGCTATCTTGAGTTTCCCTTTCCATTGGCTACCTACATATACCATTGTAAAATGTCAATACTATGGGTAGTAGTAAAAATAAAAATATTTATCATTCATGTCAAATACGAACTTAGTTATATATTCTAGTATATAGTACAAAAAAACAGAATTAAAAACACAACAATATATAAAAAAACACTCAATATAATATTAAAAATATTAGTATTACGAACAATGTAAGAAAATATATATTTTATCCAGTATATCTAGAAGCCTTCCAAGCATCAAACATGTTCACCGAAAGATTATTTTTAAAAGTACTCCATTCATCAGATGTGTCTATTGAAGTTACAACATCCATTTCATCATTCAAATTTAAACGCTCATCTAACTCTTCATCTTCTTCGATACTACAATTCTCAAATGGATCAATAGTCATCTCTTGTCGTATAAAATTGTGTAGAAGACAACACACTATTATTATACGAGTGTGAATTTTGGGAGGATAAAATGATCGACTTCTAAGAATTGCCCAACGCTTCTTTAAAACACCAAAACACCTTTCTATTACATTTCTTCCTGAAAAATGCTTCATGTTAAAGTATTCCTTAGCATTGTTGGGTTGATTCCCATTTCTCCACCCATTTAAGTGATATCTTTGGCCTCGATATGGTGCAAGAAATCTCTCGCCATTTGTATACCCCACATCCACTAAATAATAATAACCTTAACATAATAAAGTATTTAATTGTTAGTTTTACACTTATATACAAACTTATATTTTTTGTTTAGAAACCATATAATTAATTCTTACCACGAGGAACCACCAACACATTTCTCCTATTCAATGCATCACGCAACACTCTACCATCTGCAGCTGACCCTTCCCAACCTGGTAAGACATATATAAACTGCATGTCTTGCGAGCACACACCTAACACATTGGTAGCAATTTCATTTTTCTGTGTCCGGTACCTTGGCTTGTCCGCTGAAGGCACACAAATTTTTATGTGTGTGCCATCAAGATCTCCTAAACATCCCTATCAATTTATTTATAAATAAATTATATTAATTTTTTTATCTATCATACATAAAAAAATATAAAATATAATGATAAACAATTTTTTTTATCTTAAACCATTTCCATCTCTCCTCAGTAGAATTTGCAGGTATTGGTTCTGGTTTCTTAAACAACTCACCTTGAAGCCTAATGATAGATTTTATTACTTTATTAAAGCATCTACTAATAGTTTCACCCGATCGTCCAAAGTTGTCATTTATAACTCTTTGCTTCTGATGATCTGCTAGGATAATAGCCACTTGTTCATCAACTGTCATATTTTTTGTGCGAGATGATCTCCCTGTTGCTTCAAGGTTAGAGCATAAAGATACGAATGCTCATCTATTCATTCTATAAAGATCCACACATTTCTTATCACTTACATAAACTGTTTTTTCAATATACTTTCTCCTTTGAAAAAAACTATACTCATATGTTGATCTTAAACACATAAATTTAGTAACATTTTCTACCACCTTAGATATAATGAGAAAGAACAACTGTACAAGTTGAACTATGCTCAACCAATGAGATAACATTGCGATGTTATATCTTTTCCTGATTAATTTTCTTGTGACTAAATTTAATCTCGCCCTCACCCTGTAATATTTTTGTAATATGATGCAAGGACAACTAGAATATCCATATTAGGAAAATTAATGTTAACATAATTCTAAGATGTAGTAAAATTAATGTTATACAGTGGAAAACTAGAATATCCATATTTTACAAAATTAATTTTAATAACAATAAAGAGGACAATCAAGCCACTACTAAATTTTGTTACTTAATCATAAGAGGTTGTAAAGTATTCAAGTTCAAACATACACCACGACAATTTAACAAGATCGGTGGCTTAGGAGAAGAACAAGATCAATGGCTTAGGAAAAAAAACAATATCAGATTGACGAATTGTTTTTAAATTTAGTATAACTATAATCTATTTTATAACAGTACGTTTAACACAACACAAAAACAAAATTATAAAATTACAAAAATAACCAGAATAGAAACATACATCTTCAGTTATTCATGAAAGAAGAGATAACACATAACAATATATTATAAATACGATAAAAAAATGATGAATAAATTATTTATGTAGATTATATTTTGATATATACACGCATACAAAGTTACCTAACATAAAAAACAATGTATCTTACCGCTTGATTGTCCGGCCTTGTAATTTCTGGATAAACAAACGATGAACAATAGCGATGATCTATTGAATGATATTTTATTGGGTTTGTTTCAGGTTTATATAGATTGATTGTTCATGGGCTAGGTTAGAATAAGATCTGACTGAAGAATAACGATGGATTGTTTATGGGCTAGGTTACAAATCTGTGAGTTTTTTCTTTTTTTTTTGATCGGCTTGTTTAGAGGGTAGTTTAGTCTGATTTTTACAAAATTCATTACGAATAGTTACATACTGGATTATTCATGACTAGGTGTTATGTAATAAAAAATCTTCTATTTATTGTAATGGAATTACATAGATAATGACATTACGATCTTGATTACTGTATACCCATCTTATTAATAAATTATAAATCAATAATATCATTATATTACTAATCTCATTACAATATACCACCTTAAGTTTATAAGTGTTTTGGTCATGTACTCTCTGAACAATTGGCCACAAGTGCCATGTAATACGTCGTTTAACCTTCCTAGGGAGTCCCTTGCCTTGCCCAAGTAGATATGAGCTACTTAAGGGACTTTGGTTATTCCTCTTTTTGTAATTGTGTTATTCTTGTAACTATTTATTTTTGCTTAATCACTGAAATTACAACAAAAGAACAAAAATCTAATAGCGAACTTAAGTAGACACATATTTTTTCTACTATTACATCTGAGGGTAACAGGCAGTAGCTTAGAGAATACGTTAAGAAACTAAGAAAGCAAATGAAATAGAGAGAGACACCCTTTGAATTAGATGGATATAGGTCTGGAAGGAACAGGAATATCCACGCTTCCTTGCAGCATCAACATCACTTTCTTCATGGATGGTCTTAATGAAGCTTGATCTTGGATGCACCAAATGCATACTTTAACCATTTTTTCCACCTCCTCCTTGTCAATCTCCTCATCACCTACTAGATTACCTAGCTCTCCACTCTCGAAACAATCGTAAACAATTTCTTCAAGATGAGCTTCATTTTCAGGACGATCCCAATCCACATTTCTTCTACAACATATGATCTCCAACAGCACAATCCCAAAGCTATAAACATCGACTTTATCCGTAACAGGCAAACTCTGTTGCCACTCAGGCGCAACATACCCTCTTGTTCCTCTATATCTTGAATAACTTCTAGTTTGATCATGATTTAAGAGTTTCGCCAATCCAAAATCCGATATTTTTGCACAATTGTTGTCATCTATTAGTATGTTTTGAGGTTTTATGTCGCAATGGATTATCTGTGTTTCGCACTCTTCGTGCAAATAGACAACACCTCTTGCTATATCAATAGCAATTTCAATCCTTTTCTCCCAACTTAAACGGTTTTCTTGTATGAAAAGTATATCTCCGAGTGATCCTCTGCTCATGAATTCGTAGACAAGAAGCTTCTTAGGTCCGTCAAGGCAATAACCCAACAGTCTAACTAGATTTCTGTGATGTGTTTTCCCAATTACTTTCATTTCAGTTTGAAACTCTCTTTTCCCGTCTGCTAATATTTTCTCCAGTCTTTTCACAGCAACGACCTTCTGGTTGTCCTTGTCAGGTAAGATACCTTTATATACTGCCCCAAAAGCTCCTCTCCCGAGCTCTTCCTGGAAATTGCTGGTTGCTCGTTTCAACTCTTCATAGGTAAAGGCCCGTGGGGCAACATCATCAATGAACCTCACATTTCTTAGCTCGTTGATCTTTTGATAACGCCAGCGAACTCTCGGAATAAGAAACCCAGAAATTGCAAGGGCAAAAAACGCCAAGAAGAACTAGAATATTTAGACGAAACTTATTTTTCTTTGAAGATGACCATATAGTGATCCATTTTCCGTTGTCCAAGGAGTGAGAATACACTCGAAAGAAACCGTCCACGTCAATTCTCATGAGATATATCGTCGTTTGTCGATGAGGATATTCCCCTTTGGTTATGTCCTTAATGTTAATTCCTGTATTAAACAAATAGAGATGACCATCATCATCTAGATTTAATGTTACATTACCTCCATATCCATCCGTGCCTGATGCATAGTAGGCACCTGGATACTTCACTAGGTTCCCATCGTAATGCATCTTGAGTCGGAAAATCCCCTTGGAGTAATTGTTCGCTGAAGCACGAGAAAATAACGGTAGGTACTAATAGAAGACATAATATAAAAACTTGGTACTTATTTGTCACTTTTGAAATTTTAGACACTCAGTTTTCAATTTTTGAAACGTTAGGTATTCATAGAATAATTTTCCCAACTAATAATTTACACACTTTTCAGCAAGCAAAGCAAATTCAAATGATTAATGAAACAACAAGAATATGATGTTGAGAATTTATCTGTCATGTAGGACTTAGATGGATCTAGGCCTTGGAGGTACAAGAACATCTATTGTTCCTTCAAGCATCAAAAGAACTTTGTTCATGGATGGTCGAAGTGATGGATCATCCTGAATGCACCAAATGCTTACTTTTACCATTTTTTCTACTTCATTCCTATCAATGTCCTCATCAGCTACGAGTTTAGCTAAGTCTCCACCCTCAAAACAATCATAAACAATTTCTTCAAGATCAGCTTCTTCGGGACGAGTCCAATCCACATTTTTTCTACAACATATGATTTCTAAGAGCACAATTCCGAAACTGTAGACATCGACTTTAAATGTGATTGGCATTTTCAGGTGCCACTCAGGTGCAACATACCCCCTTGTTCCTCTAATATTTGTATAAGTTCTAGTCTGATCATGATTTACGAGTTTCGCCAACCCAAAATCGGCTATTTTTGCAGAATTGTTGTGATCCATTAGTATGTTTTGAGGTTTTATATCACAATGGATAATCTGTGTTTCACACTCTTCATGCAAATAGAGGATGCCACTTGCAATATTAATTGTGATTTCCAATCGCTTTTCCCAACTTAATTTGTTGCCTGGATTTGGAAAGAAGAGAACATCTGCAAGGGATCCTTTACTCATGAATTCATAGACAAGTAGCCTTCTAAGTCCGTCAATGCAATACCCCACCAGTCTAACTAAATTCCTGTGGTGTGTCTTTCCAATCAACTTTCATCTCTGTCTGAAACTCTCTTTCCCCTTCTGCTAATAATTTGTCCAGTCTTTTCACAGCAATTACCTTCTTGCTATTTGGTAAGAGTCCTTTGTATACTGTCCCGAAAGCTCCTCTTCCAAGCTCTTCCTCAAAACCATTTGTAGCTCGCTTCAGTTCTGCATAGGTAAAGGCCCGAGGTGCAACATCATTAATGAACTCCACATGTCCTGTCTCATGATTGCGCTTGTTATAAAGCCAGAGAGATCTTCTATCAAAAATTACAGAAATTGCCAAGACTAACAAAGCAAAGACAGCTAGTGAAATACTTATAATTAGCTTTTTCGTCTTTTCTTTTGACACTTTGTTTGTGGTGGATGTAGGTATTCCAATCTCCGGAACTCTATTTGTGATGGATGCAGGTATGGCCACCTTGATAAGAGCGACACTTGAATCATTAGCTTGTCTTCCATATCTCATTGGTATCCCATGCTTCCGACATTGATCATCTTTGAATATTGCCACTTCACAGTTGCAGTCCTCTAAGCAGGCTTTTTCACAATCTTCTGAAGTACTCTTCACCAAAGTACTGTAATATTGAGTCTCCCATTTAATGCCATTTAACCTTCTCATTTCGTATTTAAGAGCTACATCATTGACTTCATTACAACTGTTTGTTGTATAGTTTCTTACACAGTCAGGGCTCAATTTGTCTGGATTAATGAAATAAAATCCAGGCAAACATTGACATTTAGCTTTTTTATCAATCAGAACACAGAATCCATTAAGTCCACATAGACCCATTGAACTACACTTATCATTTGAAGATGACCATATTGTGGACTGTTTCCCATTGTATAAAGAGTGAGAATAGACTCGAAAGATACCATCCAAGTCGAGTCTCATGAGATAGATTAATGTCTTTTGCTGAGAGAGTCCCCCTTGAGTTAAATTCAAGATGTTAATTGTTGAATTGAGTAAGTACAAATGACCATCATCATCCAGATTTAGTGTTACTTGGTCTCCATATGTATAAGTGCCAGTTGAAAAGAAGGCACTCACAACGGCTCGTCCACCAATTGGATACTCCACGAGGTTCCCATCATCTTGCATATAAAGACCAAAAATTCCTTTGGAGTAATCGTTTTCCGAAGCACGAGAAATTAGCTCTTGTCTCGCTACTAAGCGTTGACCTTGTAGAAGGGTGTCTGTTGGATGCTCAAAACTCTGCCATATAATCTTCTGATTTCGATTATACAACACAAAATTTCCAGTGTCTAGCATGGAAGCTGAGGATATAGGTTCAGAAAAATTGGCAATGTATATATCTTGGCCACGGCCTTGGTCTGTTTGGATAATGAACCTTCCATCAGTAGTTAACAATACGGTTATATTATTTGTTGGAAGGACAGGGTTGGTGTCCCTAGCGGCTGTCCAAACAACCGTATTATTTGCAAGCGATATTCCTACAGCAAGGCCATTATCTTGATTAATGAATCCAAATGAATATACTCTAGATGGTGAAAACCATGCTGATAAGTTTGAATGAGGAGTTAAAGAAGAGCCAAGACTTATCTTTGAGTATTTTTGCTGAGCTTGTGTGGAGTCTGAACAGAAAGCAAATAGTATTAGGAGAAGTAACAAGAAGGTAGCTTTAGCCATAACCATACATAGAGATATAGCTTGACTGATCGTAGTTCTAGCTCCATCCTTTATACAACTTAAAGGGAAATCATTGCTAAATTGACCTTTAAATCATCACCAGAAACCATTCAACACGTCTACCAATATGGGCTGTTTTTTCAAGTATATTAAAGTCACCCCGTTATGAGTGGCCCGGGCCAAATTGCATAGACCTTTTTGTCAAATTGCAAAGACTTCCATTTACATGCTCACTTGCTTTCTTAGTCAAGCCACTTGCTTTCTTAGGAAAATCGTAAGCCAACTTTTTATGGTGACTGGCATCTCATAAGCACCTTAATTTCTTTTTTCCTTGGTAAATAATCAACACACTTAGTCTTTTTCTTTTTGTTCTAAAACCCACTTAGTTCTACACATTTTGTGCCCAGTAATATTAGAGATTACTTTAAAAATATTGCAATATACAGCTGCCAAATAAATTGCACTCTCACATTTTTTCTTTAGTCAAAAAATAATATACGACGGTCTTTTACTTGGCTTTAAGGATCTTCACACAATATGCGCCATTTGACAGAAGTTTTATCAGTCATACAAATGCTTTAATTATAGCAATATAGTTTAACTTAAGGAATATATGTTTTTAGAATAAATTCTATTTTCAAGTTTATTATGGATTAAATTATTTTAAGCCACATCTCTTAAAAAGTTATCATTTTTTAGATTTTAGGTCATATATAAAGTGTTATTTTGGATTATTTCATTAATTTCATTAGATATATTATAAATTTTGAGGAGGGCCGACACTGTTTTGATGTAGAGTACGCGGACGCGTAAGCAGTGGTGTATCTAGCTAAGGCCTAGGGGGCTCAAGCACCGCTGAACCCGTAAATTTTATGATATGCAAAGAATAATTTGCCTCTAAGTACGTTTATATTATATATTCTTACTTTAAAGTATACATTAAATGTCTTTAACTTAGTGGATGCTATGCTTGGTTTATAAGATTTAGAAATTTCATAACTATTTATTATGACATTCCTTTATTCTTATATGGGGTTATTGTTGAAAACATCCTTATAAAACTCTCTAATTATTTTTTTGTGCCTTCAATAATCTTATTTATAAAAAAATGCCTAATAAAATAATTATTTATAGAAAACATCCCCTTTATATTTTCTATACCTTTACTACCCTTATTATTAAATATATTATTTTATTTTAATACAATATTAATTTTTAAATATTAAACAAATAATAGGATACTTCTTTTTCCTCCTCCTCCACCACCACCACCACCACCACCACCACCACCACCACCACCACCACCACCACAACCACCACAACCACCACCACAACCACCATGTATGTAACCACTACTACATCCACCACAACCATCACCACCTCCACCACAACCACCACCACCACCACCACCTACTAATTCCATCGCACGCGCGCGTCCGTGAATTTTTTTTTAAAATCGTCATAACTAATTCAAAAAAAAATCAGAAAATTAAAAAAATTGTATTTTTGAATAAAGCAAATTAATATTTACGTCTATGAATTTTTTTAATTTTTTTTGAATTTTTTGGTTTTTTTGAATTTTTTTGATTTTTTTTGATTTTTTTTGATTTTTTTTTTCGCAGACACGGATTTTCATGTTTTAAACATGGACTTCCATGTTTTAAACATGAAATTCCATGTTTTAAACCGTGAAATAAACATGAAATTCCATGTTTAAAACATGAAATTCCATGTTTAAAACATGTAATTTCGTGTCTGCGAAAAAAAAATCAAAAAAATCAAAAAAATCAAAAAATTCAGAAAATTCCGAAAAAAATCATAGACGTAAATATTAATTTGATTTATCCAAATATAATTTTTTTTTGATTTTTTTGATTTTTTTTGAATTAGTTATGACGATTTTAAAAAAAATTCACGGACGCGCGCGTGTGATTATTAGTTTTTTTCTTATTTTTTAATTGTTAATTATAAGGGTAATTTTGGGATGGGCTGTTTTCAATAAATATTTTTTCCTAGGCACCTTTTTCTAAATAAGTTTTTTAATAGGCATCAATCAACAATTGGCTCTTCTTATATTCGAATTTTTTTTATTTTTTTATTTGATATACTAAATTTAAGTCATTATTTTATCAATTTTACCGACTTATAAGAATATTATAATTCATTATACTAGTATTTATTTTGAATTTTAGGCTAGCATTGCTTTTATACATTACTTTTAATAAAAAATTAATATTTATCCTAAAATTTAAAGTGACTGCAATGGTATTTTAAAACTAAATGCGAAACTAAGCTTTAAACACTACTATCCTGCACTCACAATCGTAGGTTGGAATCTGTATAATATTCGCTCAAGAACTGGAAAGGAAGAGGGAGAAGAAAATATGTTGTTGTATTATTTTTGTAAAGCTGGTGTGTGTAGAAATGAGGTGAAGACAGCAGTATTTATAGAGGAAAATCTAGCCAGTAGAATAGCCGTTACTGCTCATCAAGGCTGGTAGTCAAGCAAGGCCGAAAATTAAGTAACGTTCACATCGTGCAACGTTCACTTCAGCTTTTACAAACGTGGGTTAAAATGTGGGAGGAAAGAGTCAACAGCGGACCAAGTCAATAACGGGAAAAATATAATAAAAGCTGTTGAAAAAACTAATTTATTTTTATTTTATAATTCCCCAAGACCCAAGACCCAAGACCCATGACCCGGACCCGGACCCGGACCCGGACTCGGGCCGGGTGGGTGGTGGTGGTGCGCGCGTGTGCGTTTACCCATTATCTCTTAGTGTGCATGGGTGTTAGTTCTTTGGTAGCTATTGGTAGCACAAAGTAAATGAGTGGGATATTTAGCTTCAAACCCACCGATGTGGGATAAACTAAAAAGTCACATTCGTGACTTTCCAACTCCACTGTTACAAGAACCAAAGATCATTACCTCCCACTCACTTAGGACATTTAATGCTCCAACAATCCCCCACACATTGAATGTCTACAGGATATAAAACGAAGGTTTTAAAACAAGATGGGTTTTTTTTTTGAAAAAGAGAAAGGTTTTTGAGCGAAAATTGGGTGAATTGTACTTAAGTGTCAATATCTTGCAATTTGAATTGACACGTAGTGGAGTGAGGCAACAACCAAGTCCAGTCAAGTGAACGTACTCTTGAACTTGACGTTATTTAGTTGAGACCCCCACAACACATACTCGAACCCGTTAGATATATATAGATTCCGCGATATTATCACGAGCGCCTTTTAGGCCATGCGCATACCTTGGTTCTCATGAGTGCTCTAAAAAGACTTCTCTAGTGTTTTATAGAAAGCGGCCCCCACTTTTACACTCACATAAGTGATTTCAAGAATGTCTCTACAACATAGACTACCCCTCAAGGGTCTTGAAGTCATTAAGAGCCTTAAAGCTCAACCTCATCATATGCCGGTGAGTTCATCAAGTCCTTCTCAATAGGATCACCACATAGGGCTATGAACATCATTAAGAGTTAAACTCAACCTCGAAATAATCATCGGTGACTCATCAAGTCCGTCTCAATATGACCACCACAAAGGGCTATGAATCATTAAGAGTCGAAACTCAACCTCATTTGCACCATTGCATGCCATAGGGATGGGTTAGTAGTGCATCACATGTCATCCATATGACCCCCATGAATGGGATTAAGCCCCACCCCCCTCGACATCTCCATAACTACTCTCCTGGTTAGACCTTTAGTGAATGGATCAGCCAAATTTTTCTTGGATTTGACAAAGTCCAATGCTATCACACCATTCTTCAATAATTGTTTCACTGAGCTATGTCTAATTTGGATTCTCAGTCGCTATCACTTATCACATGATGAAAGGTTTCTAACGTTATTTTATTTTTTTTACATAAAAGAACCATTTTGGATTCAAAGTCATTGACTCAATTCGAATCTGCACCACTAAATTGGATAAGTAAAGCTAATCCAAATTGATTCAACGTTATAAAATTTATCATAGGATTTGTATAAGAATATAATAAACAACAAAAAGTTTTCATAATAACAAATAAATTTTCTTTTACCTTAATTTGGGTTCTCAGTGGCCATCACTTATCACACTTCCATTGTCATAATTACCATGTAAACCAAAAAAAAAACAAAAAATAGCCATGGGATTTGTATAAAAATATAATAAACAACAAAAAAAAAAATCAATAACAAAAAATAGTTTTTCTTTTACCTTAATTTGTTTTAATTTGTGTTCTTTGCCAAGTAAGTAGATGTTGGTGAAGAAGGATCCCTGAGTGGCGGTTGTTTTTTTTTTTGCATGAGAGCGGCTTGGTGGGAAGTGATTGTGAAGAGAATTTTGTTATGGTTTTTGTTTCAATTAACCTAAGTTGAAGATATAGTTTTAGCGTGATTTTACAAAGTAATTTTTAAATTACACATAAATTTAATTTAAGATATATGGGATAGATTTTTAGATCTAAATATTAAATTAAATTAAAAATATAATGAAGATAATTTAATGGTTGAAAAATGTAGACGGAAATCAAAATATTTTAGCCTTTCGATCTTGTTTGAACAATCTGAATCATTTATTAAAATTGATCTAAAGACCAATAATTATAGAAAAATAATTTTATAGCTAGAAAATATGAAGAAAAATAAAAGATATTTTGAACCGTGGCCTTATCTTATATTATATAGATATGTATATATAAAACTAATATGCTACAGTTTTTGTTATCAAGCAAAAATTAAAATGGTTAAACAAACAACAAGAATATGATGTTGTGAATTTTCCTAATGTTAACAAGCAAAGCAAACTAAAATGGTTAATGAAACAACAACAATATGATGTTGTGAGTTCATCTGTGGTGTAGGAATTAGATGGATCTAGGCCTTGGAGGTACAGGAACATCTATTGTTCCTTCAAGCATCAACATAACTTTGTTCATGGATGGTCGAAGTGATGGATCATCCTGAATGCACCAAATGCTTACTTTTACCATTTTTTCTACTTCTTTCTTGTCAATGTCCTCGTCAGCTACCATTTTATCTAGCTTTCCACCCTCGAAACAATCATAAACAATTTCTTCAAGATCAGCTTCATCGGGACGAGTCCAATTCACATTTTTTCTACAACATATGATTTCTAAGAGAACAATCCCGAAACTATAGACATCGACTTTAAATGTGATTGGCATTTTCAGGTGCCACTCAGGTGCAACATACCCCCTTGTTCCTCTAATCCTTGTATAAGTTCTAGTCTGATCATGATTTAAGAGTTTCGCCAACCCAAAATCTGATATTTTTGCACAATTTCTGTGATCCATTAGTATGTTTTGAGGTTTTATATCACAATGGATGATCTGTGTTTCACACTCTTCGTGCAAATAGAGGATGCCACTTGCGATATTAATAGCAATTTCTATTCGCTTTTCCCAACTTAATTTGTTGGCTGGATTTGGAAAGAAGAGAACGTCTGCAAGGGATCCTCGACTCATAAATTCATAGACAAGTAGCCTTTTAACTCCGTCAAGGCAATAACCCACTAGTCTAACTAGATTCCTGTGATGCGTCTTTCCAATTACTTTCATCTCTGTCTGAAACTCTCTTTCACCTTCTGCTAATAATTTGTCCAGTCTTTTTACAGCAACTACTTTCTTGTTATTTTGTAAGATTCCTTTGTATACTGACCCAAAAGCTCCTCTCCCGAGCTCTTCCTCAAAATCATTTGTAGCTCGCTTCAGCTCAGCATAGGTAAAGGCCCGAGGTGCAACATCATCAATGAAGTCTACATGTCCTGTCTCATGATTGAGCTTGTTATAAAGCCAGAGAGATCTTCTATCAAATATTACAGAAATTGCCAAGACTAGCAAGGCAAAGACAGCGATTGAAATACTAATAATTAGCTTTTTCGTCTTTCCTTTTGACACTTTGTTTATGGTGGATGCAGGTGTGCCAATCTCCGGATCTTTATTAGTGGTGGATACAGGTATGGCCACCTTGATAAGAGCGATAGATGATTCATTAGTTAATAGTTTTCCATATTTCATTGGTAGGCCGTGCTTTAGGCATTGATCATCTTTGAATATTGCCACATCACAGTTACAATCCTCTAGGCAAGCTTTTTCACAATCATCGTTAGTATTATTCACCAAAGTATTGTAAGGTTGATTCACCCATTCAATACCACTTAACCTTCTAACGTCGTATCTAAGTGGTGCATCATTGACTTCATTACAACTTTTTATTGTATAGTTTCTCACACAGTCAGAGCTCAATTTGTCTGGATTAATAAAATAAAATCCAGGCAGACATTGACATTTAGCTTTTTGATCGATCAGAACACAGAATCCATTAAGTCCACATATACCATTTGAATTACACTGATTAGTTGAAGATGACCATATTGTGGACTGGTTTCTGTTGTCTAAGGAGTGAGAATAGACTCGAAAGATACCATCCAAGTCAAGTCTCATGAGATAGATTAACGTATTTTGCTGAGGGAGCCCCCCTTGAGTTAAATTCAAGATGTTGATTGTTGAATTGAGCAAGTACAAAAGACCATCACTATCCAGATTAAGTGTTACTTGATCTCCATATCCATCAGTGTTTGTTTCAAAGAAGGAATTCAATACAGTTCTTCCATCAGCTGGATACTCCATGAGGTTCCCATCAAATTGCATACCGAGATCAAAAATTCCTTTGGAGTAATCGTTTACCGAAGCACGAGAAATTAGATCTTGACCCGCTACTAGGCGTTGTCCTTGTAGAATGGTGTCTGTTGGATAATCAAAACTCTGCCATATAAACTTTTGATTTTTATTATACAACACAAAATTTCCATTGTCTAGCATGGAAGCTGAAGCAATTGTTCCATTAGAATTGGCAATATAAATATCTTGGCCTTGGGCTGTTTGGACAATGAACCTTCCATCATTAGTTAACAATACTGTTATATTATTGCTTGGAAAAACAGGGTTGGTGTCCCTAGTGGCTGTCCAAACAACCGTATTATTTGCAAGGGAAATTCCGACAGCAAGGCCATTATCTTGGTTGATGAATCCAAATGAATATACTCTAGATGGTGAAAACCATGCTGATAAATTTGAATGAGGAGTTAAAGAAGAGCCAACACTTATATTTGCGTAATTTTGTTGAGCTTGTATGGAGGCTGGACAGAAAACAAATAGCAGTAGGATAAGTAAGAAAATAGCAGCCATTGGAATAGGCTTGAAAAGGATATTTAGCTTAATTGATCATAGTTCTAGCTCTTTTCTTTATACAAATTTAAAGGAAAATAATTGCTGAATTGGCCCTTTGAGTTATCACCAGAAAGTATTCTACACGTCTAACAATATGGGCTGTTTTGTCAAGTATATTAAAGTCTCCCGTTATGAGTGACCCGGGCCAAATTGCAAAGACTTTTTTGTCAAATTGCAAAGACTTTCATTCACATGCTCACTTTCTTTCTTAGGAAATAGCAAGTCGACTTTTTATGTTGACTGGCATCTCATAAGCACCTTAATTCTTTTTCCTTGGTAAAATGATCAACCCACTTAGTTAGTTCTACATATATTATGCCGTGTAATTTTAAAGTTTACTTTAAGAATACTGCAGTATACAGTTGCCAAATAGATTGCACTCACTTTTTTTATGAGTCAAAAGATAATATTAGACGGTCTTTGACTTGACTTAGGATCTTCACACAATATGCGCCTTGAAAAGTAAGTGTGCTTAGTCATACAAATTCTTTAATTATAACAATGAAGAGAAAATTGAGGAATATATGTTTTTTATACTGACACTTGCATAGCCGACATATTTCTAGGCGTTTACATTGATAAAGACAATGCTCTTAAAGCGTTGCCTAACGCTTAGCGTCTACAAATCCATGTTTTCTTGTAGTGTTATATGTATTTATAGGTAGTCAGGGAATTAGGATTATTAACTTAATGGGTCCGTTCTTGTAATGAAAATGAGTCATAACTCTATACTCTACACCCTGACATAAACTCGGTAATCGAGAACCAAAAAACCTAACAATATATACACCTTAAAAAATATATCTACCTTGAAAAAGTATAAAAGTTAAGAAGTAAAATATCAATCTTCAAAATGCTCCTCCGTTTCTATGAAACCCTAAGGGCTTAATTCGATCGGAAAATGCCAACTATGTCAAAGCAATTATCCAACTTAGATACCAGAACCGACTTAGTCATCATATAAGTCGGATTATCATGAGTGCTAATTTTGATCACAACAAAATTACCATAAGCAACAGAATCACGCACAAAGTAATACTTCACATCAATATTATTTGTCCTCTCATGAAACGTATGATCCTTTGTGAGACATATAGAACTCTGACTGTTACAAAACACTACAGTGATCTGCAAGTCTTCACATATTTTGCCTAAAAGACCTTTTAACCAAAGATCTTCTTTTTAAGATTCAGTAAGAACCATGTATTCGGCCCATGTAGTTGAATATTCCAATTTACTTAGTAAAGTATCTCTCCAGCTCATAGCAGAACCACCAATAGTAAATATATATCCGGTAAGGGATCTTCTCTTATCAATATCATTGGCAAAGTCAGAATCAACGTCAAAATTTTCATCTTTAGTCTTCCTAAAATTTAGACAAACATCAGATGAACCACACAAATATCTAAAATAACATTGAACAACCTTCTGTTGTGTTTACTCAGACTTTTCATGTACCTACTGACCATACTAACTTCATAAGATAAACATGGAAGTGAACATACCATAACATATATGAGGGATCTAACTGCACTAAAATATGGAACATGTGACATATGCTTGATGTCATCTTCTGTTTGTGTAGATAAAGTAGACAAAAGATTATAGTTAAATGCTAATGGAGTACTAACAGGCTTAGCATTTTGCATACTGAGTCTGCAAAAGACCTTATCAATATACCCATTTTTCTTTGAGAAATTTTACTTTCCATTATGTCTCTAAAGATCTCCATCCTAAGTATATTCTTTGTGTATCTCATGTCTTTTATCTTGAATTTCTTACTAAGCTAGGATTTGACCTCTCTTACCTCTTCCATATTCTTGGAATCTATCAACATATAGGAGAAGATACAAAAAAAACTTATCCTCGACTTTCTTGAAGTAAACACAATAGTCATAATTGGTCTCACAAATTTGAAAGAGATCATAAAAGAGTCAAATTTTTTGTACCATTGTCCGGATGACTATTTTAGACCATAAAGGTATTTTTCAGCGAACATACATAATTCTCCTTCACTGAGATTGAAAAACCTTAAAGTTGATGCATGTATATGTCTTATTTAAGCTCACCATATAGAAATACAGTCTTTACATTTAGTTGTTAAATTTCAAGATCATACATAGCCACAATACCAATCAAAGCTCGAATCAAACTATTATTCTTAACAACTGGAAAGAACACATATGTGAATTCATATCCGGGAACTTCAATGTATCCTTTTGCAAGTAATACATCCTTGAATCTGGAATCTTTGATTCCAGTTTTTCCTTCCTTCTTCTAGAACACCCACTTGCAACAAACTTCTTTCTTCTATTTTGGAAGTTCTACAAGGTCCCATGTACCATTTTTATGAAGATATTATAATTTTTCTTGCATATTAATCATCTATTTTTGGAATTATTGTTGATGACTGCTTCTCAATAAATAGATGGTTCTCCATAAGATTCAAGATCTTTAGTTGCATTCAAAGCATAAGGAACTAAATCAGTTGCGACAAATCTCTTTAGAGGTTTTATATTTCTCCTCGCTCTATTTGCTACAATAGAATACTCGGGTGATTGTGGGGTTGTGGTGAAGGGGCATCGCCATTATCATTTATGTCTAGATCATTCAAAGATAGAGTTTCTGGTGTAGGTTGTGATTATATCGGCAAATCAACTTGTGCATTTAATTTATTCTGATCTCCATCATAATTATCACTAGAGGGTAAATTAGGAAGTATAACACTTTCATAAAAAAATAACATTTCTGCTAATTACAATTTTCCAATTTCTAGACACCATAATATATAATTTTCAAAACTAGATTTATAACTGAGAATAATACATTTTATAGATCTAGGTTCTAATTTACCATTTTAAAAAACATGCATAACTTTTAGGTCAGATTGTTTTGGAGTAAATTTAGACCATACCTCTTGCGGAGTTTTGCTTTCAATGGGTTGATAGAAATTTATTGATAAGATAAGCAACTGTAGAAATGGATTCGACCTAAAAATATATTTGATAAACCAGAGTTCGAAAGCATGCAACATACTTTTTCCATAAGTGTTCTATTCATACGCGATGCTATACCATTTTGTTGAGGCGTACCTAGAACGGTTAAGTGTCTAACAATACCTTCGCAATTATAAAAAGCAATAATTTCATTAAAACAAACATATGTGTTTTATTTGTTTTCTTGTTTATTGATCGATCATGATATTTCATTCTTTAAAGATAGGCAACACGTCATTCTTCTCTTTCAAGAAGAACACCCAAAACTTTCTAGAGAAGTCGTCAATTATGGTCAATATGTAATACACGCCTCCCATGGAAGACACACTAGATAGCCCTAGAAGATCTGAATGAAGGTAGTCAAGTGTTCTTCAGTGTTGTGAATTCTTTTTGGAATTGAACACTCTTATGTTTTCCAAAAATGCAGTTCTCGCAACACTGTAGTTTACCCAGACTCTATCCATCGAGAAGTCCTTATATGTAGTCCAGTCAAACCATTTTCACTCATATACCATAGACACGTATGCCAAAGTTTAATGCCACTCACTATATATGTTTACAATGAAAAAAACTGACACGTTCATATCAGACATAATTCAGTGAAGGAGTGACTAAAGACTGATGTGATAGTCCTATAGTATGTACGATTAGCGAAGAATTTGGTTGATCGATTTACTAAAATCTTAGCCAGTAAGGTAGTCTTGGAAACGTCGAGGGGGTGGTGCTAAAACACATTGACTAATGAAATCTAGCCAATGAGGTCATATGATCCATAATGCATTACATTCTTATTCCTATGCTGTAAAGTAGTATTTAACAAGATAGTTGAGAATTCACTCTTAATGAACTCATAACCTTGTGTGATGGTCATGTTAAAACAAGTTTGAGGATTGATTTAAGGTTGAATTATATTTTTGATAAGTTTATAAAATTTTATGGTATTTTTATTGAGACAATTTGATGAACTCACCCATTTATAATAAGGTTTAGATTTATAATTTTTAAAATTATTTCAGGACCCAAAGTAGAATAGTCTACCAAAGTTAGAAGTTAATCAAGGGCCCTCCAAATGATATCTTTGAATCAAGAACAAGATACTTTTCAAAATCTTATTAATCAAAGACCCTCTAATATTATGTTGACCCAAGAATAAAAGTACTTTTCAAAAGCTTATTTATAAAAGGGCCTCTAATATAATATCTTTGATCCAAGAAAAAATATGTGAGCAGCGATATTTATTTGGCAGCTGTATGGCTCTATTTCTAAAGTAATCTTTACACGGCACGAGATATGGACCACTAAGTTGATCATTTTGCAAGCTTAAACAAATTAAGAGACGACCACCCAGTTAACAAAAAAGTTAACTTACTATTTACGAAAGACTGAAAGAGAGCAAGTTAACTAAAGTATTTGCAATTTGGCCCGAGCTACTTTTAAAACTGCAGATATAAATATACGTTACAATTTCCTGGAAATAGCCCATATTTTTAAACGTATTAAAATAGTTTCTGGCGATAAAATTTGTATAAGAAGAGGAGCTAGAACTATGATCAATAAGCTAAATATCCCTTTTAAGGCTATGCCAATGGCTGCTTTCTTCTTACTTATCCTACTACTATTTGTTTTCTGTCCATCCTCCACACAAGCTCAACAAAACTACTCAAATATAAGTCTTGGCTCTTCATTAACTCCTCATTCAAATTTATCGTCATGGTTTTCACCTTCTAGGCTATATGCCTTTGGATTCATCAACCAAGATAACGGCCTTGTTTTAGGAATATATCTGGCTGGAGGTTCACCAACAAACATTCCTGTTGTTTGGACAGCCAATAGGGACGACCACCCCGTCCTTCCAAGCAATAATGTAACCTTATTATTAACTGCTGATGGAAGGTTAATTGTCCAAACAGCCCAAGGCCAAGATATTTATATTGCCAATCCTTCTGAAACAATTGCATCAGCCTCCATGCTAGACACTGGAAATTTTGTCTTGTATAATAAAAATTTGTCGATCATATGGCAAAGTTTTGATCATCCAACCGACACCCTTCTACAAGGACAACGCTTAGTAGCGGAACAAGTGATATATTCTCGTGCCTCGGCGAACAATTACTCCAGGGGAATTTTTCAGCTCAATATGCAAATTGATGGGAACCTCGTGGAATATCCTGTTGATGCAATACCAGTTGAGAGTTACATCTATGCAACATACACAGATAGATATGGAGACAAAGTAACACTAAATCTTGATGATGATGGTCGTTTGTACTTGCTTAATTCAACAATCAACATAATGAATATAACTCAAGGGGGAAACCCTCAACAAAGTACATTAATCTATCTCATGAGACTCGATATTGATGGTATTATTCGAGTCTATTCTCACTCCTTAGACAGCAGAGAACAGTCCACAATATGGTCATCTTCAATTGACAGGTGTAGTTCAAATGGTATTTGTGGATTTAATAGTTTCTGTTTTTTAATAACTGGAGAAGCTGAATGTCGATGTTTGCCTGGATTTTATTTTGTTAATCCAGAAAAATTGAGTGATGGCTGTGTGAGAAACTATACAATTGAAAGATGTAATGAAGTCAATGATGCACATTTTAGATACGACATGAGAAGTGTAAATAGTATTGAATGGGCGAATAACCCTTACAGTAGTTTGGTGAAAAATACTACAGAAGATTGTGAAAAAGCATGCCTAGAGGACTGTGACTGTGATGTGGCAATATTCAAAAATAATAAATGCGGGAAGCATGGGCTACCAATGAGATATGGAAGACAAGTTACGGATACAACTGTAGCTCTTATCAAGGTGGGCATACCTGTTGCATCCACCACGAAAGGAGATGAAGATATGATGGAAAAAGAATCAAGAAAAGAGATCCGATTAGACGTTTTAATTATCGCCATTACACTTCTTGTCTTTTCCTGTATAGTCTTGGCAATTTCTGAAATTCTTATCAACAGAGCTCGCATATGGCGTTATAATAAAATCGATAAAGGAAGAAATGTCGAGCTCATTGATGGTATTTCTGTGCAGGCTTTCAGTTATGCAGGATTAGTGCAAATAACCAACGATTTCAAGGAAAAGTTAGGCAGAGGAGCTTTTGGAACGGTATATAAAGGAATCTTACAGCACAACCAGAAGGAAGTTGCGGTGAAAAGACTAGATAAAGTATTAGATGAAGGGGAACAAGAGTTTCAAAATGAGATGAAAGTGATTGGTAAAACACATCATAAAAATCTAATCCGACTTCTGGGTTACTGCCTTGATGGACCCAAGAGGCTTCTCGTGTACGAGTTCATGAGCAACGGATCCCTCGCAGACATATTATTCACACCAGGAAATCAAATAATCTGGGAGGAACGGATTAAAATTGCACTCGATATTGCACGAGGTATTCTCTATTTACACCAAGAATGTGAAACACAGATCATCCATTGCGATATAAAACCTCAAAACATACTAATGGATGATAATATGTGTGCTAAAATTTTCGATTTTGGGTTGGCAAAGCTTTTAAAGCAAGATCAGACTAGAACCTTCACTGGGATAAGAGGAACAAGGGGGTATGTTGCACCTGAGTGGCACAAAAATTTGCCGGTGACAGTCAAAGCAGATGTTTATAGCTTCGGAATCGTGCTCTTAGAAATCATATGTGGTCGAAGAAGTGTGGATTCTAGTCTTCCGGAAAATGAAGCTATCCTAGAAAACTGGGTTTATGATTGTTTTGAACGTGGAGAGCTTGGTAAAGTTATACGTGATGAGGAGGATATTGACATGAAAAAGCTCGAAAGATTGGTGAAGGTAGGAATTTGGTGCATCCAGGAGGAACCTTCACTCAGGCCTTCTATGATGAAAGTTGTGTTGATGCTTCAAGGAACAGTCGATATTCCAATACCTCCTAGTCCCACATCTTTTTTAAGCTCTATGTGATGATTGTTTCCGTGTTTCTTCCCTGTATTTGTGTAATTATGCATGTTATTCAGAAATAAACTAATGCGTCTTTATCAGTAATTTGTAATTACTATTTATTGGTTCTTTTATCTAAGTAAAAGAATCGTCTTGTTGTATTAGAAAAGAAATTCTTAATTTTTATAAATGATGCCTAGTCAAATAACATCACTTTTGGAGTAGTGGAGAAAGGTAGAGTATGTTTGATTTGGAGATAGTTGTGTGGAGTCTGGACAGAAAACAAATAGCAGTAGGATAAGTAAGAAGAAAGCAGCCATTGGCATAGCCTTAAAAAGAATATTTAGCTTAATTGATCATAGTTCTAGCTCTTTTCTTTATACATATTTTATGCCGTGTAATTTTAAACTTTACTTTAAGAATACTGCAGTATATAGTTTCCAAATAAATTGCACTCCTCACTTTTTTTTTTTATGAGTCAAAAATATTATTAGACGGTTAATGACTTGACTTAAGGATCTTCACACAATATGCGTAATGAAAAGTAAGTGTGCTTAGTCATACAAATTCTTTAATTATAGCAATGAAGCAAAAATTGAGGAATATATGTTTTTATATTGTCAACTTAGTTGTTGTGTAAATGAAGATGAAAATATTCAAAAAGATTCATTGAAATATGCAGGATATTTTGTGTGCAGCTCTTGCTTTTTTATGGAAAAATTATTTAAGGATGCCTAATGCTCTCCTTCTCGAAATTGACCAAATTTATTGCCTTGATTATGATATGAAATTCCTCCAAGAGACACTATCCTAAAAGAGTTGAGGAAATCGTACTTTTCACTCTTTAAACGCCTTATCTTTTTCAGCAGATCGTGTATTTATCCTATATATTAATTAAGTAAAACTACACTTAGCATTTGGTAACAATTTTGTATCAAATTTCTGAATGTAGTTTACCATCGTTTTTACTGTCTTTCATATTATTGATTTACCTAGTTCAGGAAAAAAATTCTTCAAATTGATCATTACTTGCATTATTGCATAGATAAAAGAAACATAGTAACTAGCACCATCCTCAATATGCCTAATTTTGCATAACATAGCTGGAGTAGTAATGCTTTTAATAGACATAATAACACTATCCTTTCTCCAAATTAAAAATACTATTCCTTTTTTCTCCACCACTCCATAATTAATGTTGTTTAACTAGGTAAACTTAGAAGTTCTTCTCTAATACAGTAGATAATTCTTTTCCTCAAATAAAAGAATAAGAAATTATGCATAAGGACACATTAATTTATTACATAAACGACCAACAGGCATAATTAATTATACAGATATAGGGAAGAAATAAGGAATCAATCATTACTCTTAAGAAGGCATGGGACTAGGAGGAGGTATTGGAATATCTACGGTATCTTGGAGCATCAACACAACTTTCATCATGGAAGGCCTGAGTGAAGGTTCCTCCTGAATGCACCAAATCCCTATTTTCACCATTTTTTCCAGTTTTTTTATGTCAACGTCATCTTCATCGCGGATAAGTTTATCGAGCTCTCCACCTTCAAAACAATCATAAACCCAGTTTTCTAGAATAGCTTCATCTTCGGGAAGACTCGAATCAACACTTTTTCGACCACATATGATTTCCAATAGCACGATTCCGAAGCTATAAACATCTGCTTTAACTGTTACAGGCAAGTTTTTGTGCCACTCAGGTGCAACATACCCCCTTGTTCCTCTTACCCCAGTGAAGGTTCTAGTCTGATCTTGCTTCAAAAGCTTTGCCAACCCAAAATCGGAAATTTTAGCACACATATTGTCATCCATTAGTATGTTTTGAGGTTTTATATCGCAATGGATGATCTGTGTTTCACATTCTTGGTGCAAATAGAGGACGCCCCGTGCAATATCAAGAGCAATTTTAATCCGTTCCCCCCAGATTAATTGATTTTCTGGTTTATATAGTATATCTGCGAGGGATCCGTTGCTCATGAACTCGTACACGAGAAGCCTTTTGGGTCCATCTATGCAGTAACCAAGAAGTCGGATAAGATTTTTGTGATGTGTTTTACCAATCACTTTCATCTCAGCTTGAAACTCTCTTTCCCCTTCAGCTAATACTTTATCTAGTCTTTTCACGGCAACTTCCTTCTGGTTGTGCGGTAAGATTCCTTTATATACAGTTCCAAAAGCTCCTCTGCCTAACTCTTCCTTGAAATCGTTTGTTATTTGCACTAATCCTGCATAACTGAAAGCCTGCACGGACATATCATCAATGTGTTCGATATTTCTTCTTTCATGGATTTTATTATAACGCCATATCCGAGCTTTATTGACAAAAAATCCAGAAATTGCCAAGACTATACAGGAAAAGACAAGAAGTGTAATGGCGATAACTAGAATGTCTAGACGGATCTCTTTTTTTGATTGTTTTCCCATCATATCTTCATCTCCTTTCGTGGTGGATACAGGTATGCCCACCTTGATAAGTGCAACATTTGAATCAGTAATTAATCGTCTTCCATATCTCAATGGGAGCCTCATTTTCTTGCATACCTGATCTTTGAATAATGCTGCCTCACAGTTACAGTCTTCTAGACAAGCTGCTTCGCAATCCTGTATTGTGATCTCGGACAAAAAAGAATAAGAGACATCTTCCCATACAGTGATCTCTGATCTTCTCATTTGATATGTAAAATTTGTATCAATGGCTTCACAACCCTGTGATGTGAAGTTCTTCACACATCCATAGTACCTATTGCCTGAATTCTCAAATCCAGGTAGACATTGACATTGAGCTTCTCGATTGCTCAGAACACAGAATCCATTAAGTCCACATAAACCCTTTGGATCACACTTATCATTTGAAGATGACCATATTATAGATTGGTTTCCCTTGTCTATCGAGTATGAATAGACTCGAAAGATACCATCCATGTCGAGTCTCATTAGATAGATTAATGTCCTTTGCTGAGTGAGCCCCCCTTGAGTTAAATTCATGATGTTGATTGTTGAATCGAGCAAATACAAACGACCATCATCATCGAGATTTAGTGTTACGTTGTCTCCATATCCACCAGTGTTTGACACCCAATAGGCATATATATATAAATCCAATGACTCGACAGGATATTGAACTAGGTTCCCATCAGTTTGCATCTTCAGACGAAAAATACCTCTTGAGTAATCGTTTTCTGAAGCACGAGAATATAACATAAAATCCGATACTAAGCGTTGACCTTGTAGAAGGGTGTCTGTTGGATGATCAAAACTCTGCCATATAATCATCTGATTTTTATCATACAACACGAAATTTCCATTGTCTAGCATTGAAGCTGAGGCGATTATTCCGGAAGGATAAGCAAGGTAAATATCTTGGCCTTGGCCTTGGGCTATTTGGACAATGAACCTTCCATCATTGGTTAACAATACTGTTATATTATCTGTTGGAAGGACAGGATAGTAGTCCCTAGCAGCTGTCCAAACAACAGTAATATTTGTGGGTGAACCTCCAGCAAGATATATTCCTACAGCAAGACCGTTATCTTGGTTGATGAATCCAAAGGCAAATAGTTTGGAAGGTGAAAACCATGCTGATAAGTTTGAATGAGGACTTAAAGAAGAACCAATACTTATATTTGAGTGTATTTGCTGAGCTTGTGTTGAAGCTGGACAGAAAGCAAATAGTACTAGGAGAAGTAAGATTAAAACAGCCATTGGCATAGCCTTAAAAAGGATGAATTCATTGTTCTAGCTCCTTCTTTTATACAAAATAAAGGGAAATAATTGCAATATTGACCCATTTAGAAACCATCCACGTGTCTAACAATGTGGGCTGTGTTGTCAAGTTAAGTATATTAAAGTCTCTTGTTATGAGTGACTTTGACCAAATTGCAAAGACTTTCATTTACATGCTCACTTGCTTTCTTAGGAAAATGGTAATCAACTTTTTATGTTGACTGGGACACCTTAATTTCTTTTTACTTGATTGAATGATCAACCACCTAGTTGTACACATTTTGTGCCGTGTAATTGTAAAGATTACTTTAAAAATATTGCAGTATAATTGCACTGCTCACATTTTTTATTGAGTCAAATATTACGGTCTTTGACTTGACATAAGGTTCTTCAATCTTCACACGAAAGGTGGTGTTAGAAACATATTTGTATCGCTCTTAAGGCTCTACTAATATTATTAAATTCTTCAAAAAACCACTTGATTGCAAATTTGGAAGGCTCTTCGCTATTTACTTCAATCTGTAATGCGAGTATTCGATGAATGGATAGGTAGTTGGTCGAGTTTGGTGTTATACGCGAAATCTTATTCCTCTTCAGTCTTGACTGCTTCTGAATTGCACGACACAACACACTCTGGTAGTAGTAGCTTATGATATTGTATGTTTCTTATTATTATTTGTTGGAATATTTGAAAGTAAACAAAATGTTTACTTCCCACATCGGTGGGTGGAGGGAGTATAAAACTATTTATTTACTTGGTACTCTCAACAATGTCCAAAAGCCAACACCCATGCACATGGCAAAGCAATAATCTAACCCACACGTGCGCACCACCACCGGCGACGACGGCGGCGTGGGGACGTGGGGAGTTTGGGGAGTCGAAAAATGAAACAAGTTTTGGGTGGCACTCTTATAGTGCCCTTGACAATCTATCAGAAGATAAAACGCTGGACAAGGCTCCTCTAATCACGCTCCCATTAAGCTGGTCAACTTGTCAATCAAAAAACGTGGAAGAAAATCAAATCAGCCAGCGGTTACAAACGTGGGGAATTGGAAGTCAACAGAAACGTGTGGAATAAAATCAAATCAATAGAAAAACTGTCAATCAATTACGAGGAGGTAATCACGGACTTAATTGGTCCGTTACAAGTGACAAAGGTTTTTCAGAACTTCCCCTACCCTATAAATAGTGCTCACTCCCCACTTGTAACCTTAACGAAAGCTACAGCAAAAAACCACTCTCTCCCTACTTCACTTCTCTCTCAAAGTTATTGTAGTAGGCTACTAGTCTTTTTCCGTTTGAAGATACCGGCACACCACCGGAATATCTTTTAAACGCTAGGCTTTTCCGTGTAATTGTTTTTTGCTACGTATTCCGTGTAAGTTTTGGATTTTCGTTTGTAATAGCTAGTTGACATTTTAAATCAATATTTCTATTTCTGTTTTGAATTGCTTTCATTTATTTTCATTACGAACGGTGAATTTTTCACCTACAATTTTAAAAGATATCCCGGTTTTAGCTTTTCACCGTTCTCTTTTTTTCTGAAATGGCTTTTCAAAACACGGCAGTTGCTTCATCATTGAATGCAAAGGCTTTTCCCAACGTGAATCAGGTGGAATCCCTTAATGGTTCCAACTACAAACGTTGGGCACAAAAGATCCTTATCTGTCTTGAACAGTACGAACTGGACTTCGTTTTATACGAGGATCCTCCACTTTTAGTGGACAATGGGGTTCCCACTGAGGAAGAACAGACTAGGCATCTTGCTCTGGAAGCCAAGTTTAGGCGAGCTAACACCATGGCTCGTGGGTGGATGTTGAACAATGTCTCAAACCTCATTTTTGATCTTCTTGCCAAAGAAAAATCGGCAAAGATCATATGGGAGACACTTGAGAAAAAATATGGGGCTGAGGATTCGGGGAAGAAAAAATATGTCACTGGGGCTTGGTACAACTTTCGCCTCACCGATCAAAAACCCATGACCGAACAACTCCATGTCTATGAGAACCTTTGCGCGGATGTGATTGCTGAAGGTATGAAAATGTGCGAAGTTCTTCAAGCCAATATCTTGTTAGAAAAATTTCCACCTTCCTGGAGCGAATACCGTAATCAATTGAAACACAAGAAGAAGAAAATGACACTACAAGAGCTGATTAGCCACATTCAAGTGGAAGAGGCTAATCGACTCAAAGACAGGTCTATCTCTTTTCCTATTCAATCCTCCAAAGCTAATCTTGTTGAAAGTTCTGGTGAAGGTAACAAAGGCAGGTTCAAAGGAAAGGGTAAACAACAAGGCCACAACAAATCCAAATCTGGTGGGAACAAGAACCGCGGCAACTCCAAAGGTGGTGGGTTCAAAACCTCTGGTAAGATTCAGAAACCCAAAGGAGCTTGCTACTGTTGTGGGAAGGAAGGCCATAAGGCTTTCGAATGCAAACTTAGAGCCGATCAAGGTCCTAAACCTGCCGCAAATCTGGTCGAGACCGAAGAGATTATCGCTGCAGTAATGGTCGAGGTAAACCTAATTGAGAACAAAACGGAGTGGATCCTTGATACTGGAGCTTCTCGTCATTTCTGCTCAACGAGATCCATGTTCAAGAAATTCGAAGAAGCAACAAATGGTGAATTTGTCTACATGGGTGACTCCTCAACCGCCATGGTCTTCGGCAAAGGACAGGTTTCTCTCAAACTCACTTCTGGTAAGATCTTAGAGTTGAATGATGTTCTCTTCGTCCCCTGTCTCCGTAGGAACCTAGTTTCCGGAGCTCTTCTTAATAAAGTAGGCCTCAAACTTGTATTTGAAGGGGGGAAAATGGTCATTACCAAAAACGATGAGTTTGTGGGGAAAGGGTACATGGCTGATGGTTTATTTGTTTTGAACACTGTACCAATGAATGAGAATGCCTCTGATTTTGCTTATGTCGTTGAATCTCTTGACACTTGGCATGCTAGACTAGGTCACCTTAATATCTCTTCTATTAAAAGGCTTAAAGAACTTGGACTAATACCCCTAAATAAAATAGATGACTTTTCCAAATGTCAAATATGTGTAGAGTCCAAACTTGCGAAGAAACCCTTTAAGCCTGTGACCACGAGAAAAACTAAAATACTAGAATTAGTGCATTCTGACTTAGCTGATTTTAAAAACTCCGCTAGCAGAGGAGGCAAACTTTACTATATAACCTTTGTAGATGACTACTCTAGGTTCACTAAAGTGTATCTCCTTAAAACTAAAGACGAGGCGGAAAACGCGTTTTTAAAATACAAAGCTGAAGTAGAAAATCAACTAGACTGTAAAATCAAAAGACTTAGGTCAGATAGAGGAGGCGAATATAGTTCTAATTCACTTAAAGAGTTTTGTGAAACAAATGGAATAATCCACGAACTTAGTGCCCCCTATACACCCCAACAAAATGGCATAGCTGAGAGGAAAAATAGGTCCCTTAAAGAGACTATGAATGCTATGTTAATAAGCTCAGGTTTACCAACCAACATGTGGGGGGAAGCTGTTCTATCAGCATGTTATGTCCTTAATAGGGTACCCCATAAATCCCTAGATAAGACTCCCTACGAGATGTGGAAAGGGTTTCCACCTAACCTGAAATTTTTAAAAGTGTGGGGGTGTCTGGCTAAAGTCAAACTACCCGATTTTAAAACAGTCACTGTTGGCCCCAAAACAATAGACTCCGTTTTCATAGGGTATGCTCAGAATAGTGCAGCCTATAGATTCCTATCATTAGATGATAACTCCGTTTTTGAATCTAGAGATGCTGAATTTTTTGAAAACATCTTCCCTTTGAAAACTTTGCATAGTGTTGATGCTCCTTTGTCTTCTAGCAACTTATCTGATGAGGTTAATGTTCCTTTATGTGATAGTGCCCCTGGCCCCTCTACCTCCTATGTGCCTAGTAGTATTCCTGAGGAAGAACTTAGGAGGAGTAAGAGGCATAGGACCGAGACCAGTTTCGGACCTGATTTTATCACAGCCTTCTTAACCGAAGGTTTTCACATTGACCTGATAAGTGAACAGGTTGTCACCTGTCTCCTCATGGAGGAAGACCCAAAAACTTATACCGATGCTTTGAGATCGGTAGATGCTAGTTTTTGGAAAGTAGCCATCAATAGCGAACTTGAGTCTATTAGAAGTAATCATACGTGGGAATTAACTGACCTACCCAAAGGCAGCAAACCCATAAACAGCAAATGGATTTTTAAGAAAAAGTTGAGACCTGATGGCTCAATAGAAAAATTCAAAGCTAGGCTTGTCATTAAGGGTTTCACCCAAAAGAAAGGCCTTGATTACTTCGACACTTATTCCCCTGTGACCAAAATCGCCACCATTAGGACCCTCATCGCTCTTGCGGTCATTAACAAACTTGTCATACATCAGATGGATGTTAAGACTGCGTTTCTGAATGGGGACCTAGATGAAGAGATCTATATGGCTCAGCCTGAAGGGTGTGTGGTTCCTGGTCAATGGGATAAGGTGTGCAAGTTAAATTAGTCTCTGTATGGCTTAAAACATGCACCCAAAAAATGGTATGAAAAACTCGATAGTACCCTTATCTCCAATGGGTTTGTGGTCAACACTTCTGATTCATGTGTTTACTCCAAAGTAAGAGGATCAGAGTGTACTATCATTTGCCTGTATGTAGATGACATGCTCATCTTCGGCACTTCTCTTCATACCATAAATGAGACCAAACGCTTCTTGTCTTCTAAGTTTGACATGAAAGACATGGGAGAAGCAGATGTAATTCTTGGGGTAAAAATCATTAGGAGCAGTAATGGTATTTCCCTAAGTCAGTCTCATTACGTAGAAAGGATGTTGAAGAAATTCGACTCCTTTGAGGTGACACCTGTAAATACTCCCTATGACTCTAGTATTCATTTGTCTAAAAACTCTGGAGATGCTGTATCCCAAAATGAATATGCCAAAATCATAGGTAGTGTGATGTTCTTAATGAACTACACTCGACCCGATATTGCCTACGCCGTTAGTAGACTTAGTCGCTATACTCATAACCCGAGTAATGACCACTGGGTTGCACTTCGTCGTCTTCTAAAGTATCTGCGAGGTACTATGGATCTAGGTCTGCATTTCAGCTCATTCCCTGCAGTTCTCGAGGGATTCTGTGATGCAAACTGGATCTCTGACAATGACGAAGTTAACTCCACCAGTGGTTATGTTTTCTCCTTAGGAGGAGGTGCTATATCGTGGAAGTCCTCCAAACAGACTTGTATAGCACGCTCCACCATGGAGTCTGAGTTTATAGCACTAGAAATGGCTGGACAAGAAGCTGAGTGGTTGAGAAGTCTCTTATCAGATGTGCCCCTTTGGGAAGGTAAGGCCACACCTGTGTGTATTCATTGTGATTCACAAGCAGCCATTGCAGTCGCTCATCAAAGTGCCTACAATGGAAAGAAGAGACATATACGCATCAGACATGGCTCAGTAAAACAGTTACTGAAGAATGGTGTGATAGCCTTAGAGTATGTACGATCAGAGGAGAATCTCGCTGATCCTTTTACCAAAGGCCTACCCAGGAGAGTAGTCCTGGAAACGTCGAGGGGGATGGGGTTGAGACCCATTAATGGGGAACATGTGACTCTTGAGTCAAGATGATCTCCATCCATCCCTATGGCATAAAACTAAAGTAATATGGATTCATAGCCACTTGTGGTGGTCCTTTTGAGAAGGACTTGATGAATCAGAATTCATAGCCTTAATGGTGGTCCTTTCGAGAAGGACTTGATGAATTCAAGGGTAGTAGCAAAACCCAAACCTTTATAGACAAAATGTTAAGGAGACGTCCTTGAACAAATGTAAATAAAGGTATCCACAAAGTTCATAGCCCACAAGGGTGGTTCTTAGAGAAGGACTTGATGAACTAAACTGAAAGGTGAGGTTCGAGGGGACCATAACTTTCAGCAGGGTAGAGTATGTGTTGTGAGGGCCTCTATCGGAAACCGTTAAAGTTCAAGACTAGGTTCACTTTAAACGGAATTCGGTGGTTGCCTCATTTCACTACGTGACAATTCAAATCGAAAGATATTGGCACTTAAGTACAATTCACCCAAACGCTGAAAGTCGTGGAAACCTGATCACCTTCTATTCAAACCTTTTGTTGACCTTCAAATATGTGGGGGATTGTTGGAATATTTGAAAGTAAACAAAATGTTTACTTCCCACATCGGTGGGTGGAGGGAGTATAAAACTATTTATTTACTTGGTACTCTCAACAATGTCCAAAAGCCAACACCCATGCACATGGCAAAGCAATAATCTAACCCACACGCGCGCACCACCACCACCACCACCCACCCGCCCGGCCCGGCCCGGCACCGGCACCGGCGACGGCGGCGGCGGCGGCGTGGGAGCGTGGGGACGTGGGGTCGTGGCTCGTGGGGAGTTTGGGGAGTCAAAAAATGAAAAATGAAACAAGTTTTGGGTGGAGCTCTTATAGTGCCCTTGACAATCTATCAGAAGATAAAACGCTGGACAAGGCTCCTCTAATCACGCTCCCATTAAGCTGGTCAACTTGTCAATCAAAAAACGTGGAAGAAAATCAAATCAGCCAGCGGTTACAAACGTGGGGAATTGGAAGTCAACAGAAACGTGTGGAATAAAATCAAATCAATAGAAAAACTGTCAATCAATTACGAGGAGGTAATCACGGACTTAATTGGTCCGTTACAAGTGACAAAGGTTTTTCAGAACTTCCCCTCCCCTATAAATAGTGCTCACTCCCCACTTGTAACCTTAACGAAAGCTACAGCAAAAAACCACTCTCTCCCTACTTCACTTCTCTCTCAAAGTTATTGTAGTAGGCTACTAGTCTTTTTCCGTTTGAAGATACCGGCACACCACCGGAATATCTTTTAAACGCTAGGCTTTTCCGTGTAATTGTTTTTTGCTACGTATTCCGTGTAAGTTTTGGATTTTCGTTTGTAATAGCTAGTTGACATTTTAAATCAATATTTCTATTTCTGTTTTGAATTGCTTTCATTTATTTTCATTACGAACGGTGAATTTTTCACCTACATTATTTTACCTGTTCAATTTTATTTGCCCACTTTTTTAGTGTACAAAAGATTGAAAAAAAACATTAATAACTTCCCTTTACAAAATTATCCTTATTAATTAGATATAAGATTATTTATTGCATTACTTTTTTTTATTATTTAATTTGAGATAATATTTTAAAAATTGAGAAAAAATGTTTTGAAATCATTAAAAGGAAGCATGCATATTCACATCTTGTGGGTTGTGGTTTCATTTATTGGATCATTAGCATTTATTTATATGGAGTTGTTGATGAGAAAGTCTTTCGGGTATTGTAATTTATAACAAAAGTCGTGTAAGTGTAGCTTCTGATAAATGTAATACAACTCTTTCCAATAAGAACTGAAGTAGATATAAAAGTTGAGTTGGATAATAAGTGGTTAGTTTTTGTACAAGAAATAGGAAATAGGAATAGGAATATACATATGATGATAATAGATTCTTAGAAATGAAGATATATATATATATATATTATATTTTATATACTCAGGTTTAAAGTAGTATTCTATGGATTTTGGTTGAGATTGAGCAACAAGTTTTTGATGTTTGTGTAACCACGAAGCTCTTCAAGTGCATCAGCTGTTGTTTTAGTTGATGATGATGAATATACTTTTGAAGCTGAAGCTGAAGTTGAAGATGATGATTCTTCACACAATTCTTGATGTTGATGAAGAGGCGGTGCTTTATTAAGTATGCAAATTAGTGCCCCTACTGCCCCTTCTTGTTTTTTTCTATCTTTATCATATGAACTACCCCTGCCCAAACAACACAACCATTACTCAGTAATCAATACTTGACACAAAATTAATAAATTTACCATATTTGAAGAGAGAGTAAAGTTATACACACTTTCCTTATCAGTTATCACTTTCTCTAATCAAAATCTTTAATATTTCCTTTCTTAAATTACCGTTACATCTCATCATTACTAATAAATTTAACAATAAAGGTGGATTCTGTCAAGCATTAATATTAAGAAAAAGTACATATTTATAACTCAAAATGGAATAAAACAAGAGCCAATTGTTGATTGATGCCTATTAAAAAACTTATTTAGAAAAAGGTGCCTAGAAAAAAATATTTATTGAAAAGAGCCCCCTTATAATTAACAATTAAAAAATAAGAAAAAAACTAATAAACACGCGCGCGCGTCCGTGAATTTTTTTTAAAATCGTCATAACTAATTCAAAAAAAATCAAAAAAATCAAAAAAATCAAAAAAAATTATATTTGGATAAATCAAATTAATATTTACGTCTATGATTTTTTTCGGAATTTTCTGAATTTTTTGATTTTTTTTGATTTTTTTAATTTTTTTTTTCGCATACACGAAATTCCATGTTTAAAACATGGAATTTCATGTTTGAAACATGGAATTCCGTGTCTGCGAAAAAAAAATTAAAAAAATTCGAAAAAATTAAAAAAAATCAAAAAAAATCAAAAAAATTCATAGACGTAAATATTAATTAGATTTATTCAAAAATATTTTTTTTTTAATTTTCTGATTTTTTTTGAATTAGTTATGACGATTTTAAAAAAATTTCACGGACGCGCGCATGTGATGGAATTAATAAAGGTATAGAAAATATAAAGGGGATGTTTTCTATAAATAATTATTTCATTAGGCATTTTTTTATAAATAAGATTATTGAAGGCATAAAAAAACAATTAGAGAGTTTAAGGAGGATGTTTTCACCAATAACCCCATAAAACAACCAAAGCAAAGCAGCAACTAAATTATCATACTCATACTGCCCGGATCTAACCCAAAAATTTTAAAAAAAATAAAAAAAACAGCGTACCTGCTGCCCGGGTCTGCCCCTTGAGCTTCATCCACAACAAAAGGTCCCGAGAACTCAGAATCATCATAATCATCCTGAAAAGATACTCGACTCGGACTTCTCGACAATTTTCTAGCTTCATCTTTCACACCCTGTATCAACTACAACATGAAAAACAAATCGTAAGACCGATTAACAACACTGAAAAAACAGAATCCAGAACATTACCTTATCAGCCGCTGAGCTTGTCTGAATCAAACCCGATCGTGCATCAATCTTGTTACCATGGGGCCCACTAGCTTTCACCGGAGGAGAAAGCGGTGGCATCTGAGTGTTATTAGACCGTGTCGGTATACTAAGCGGCGCACTCTCCGACCGTAAAAGAACTTTCGACACGTGTCGTATATAAGTCGGTGGCGATTGAGACGGAGATGGCGAATAAGGAGGATGTGGACCCCAATACTCATCCGGTTGCTGACGTGGCATACTCGAAGGAGGTAATCTTTGCGACCGTGATTTCGTAATCAAAGCGTGAGATTCCGAATAAGTAGGTGAAGGCGAAGGTAAAGTTCCTCGGTTGAAATCATAACTCCAACTATGTCGCCTTTCAAAAGGCGACGAAGATGGAGAAGGCGAGGGACCTGATGGTAATTTCTTTAACCGATCAGCCATTGGACTTCCAACATAATCTTGTATAAACTGTGGAGACATAGGAGTTGAAGGCTCTGAATTTCCGTCTAAAATGGATAAACGATACGTAACCGAAAGTGATAATCGACCGAAAGAAGTTTCGACCGGAGAGAAAACGAATTTTTGCATTTGCGATTCTTCTTTACGAGTGAACGGTTCAACGAATGAAGTTATTCGATGACAGAGATTATATTCGCGAAGATGAGGTGAAGACATGAGATCTCGGAAGACTTTATAAGCAGGTAAAAGCCTAACCATTACATATAAAGATCTTAATAACAAGATAGATTTTTTATACACAGTAGAAGATGAAGTAGCGCAATTTAATCTTTTATTCCCGGAGGAGGAGGAAGAAGTAACATTCTTTTTACTTTCGTATTGTACTATCCATCTCTCGATGATTTTCTCTCGTTTAAATTCGTCTTGATCGGATGAATTTCTAATAAGACCCCTTTTAGGGGAAGAAGTATTCAAAGGGTCCCACTCGAATGATCGTTTAACCAAGACAATATCAACAAACATAGGTTCGAGATTACTTTGACGCCAAAAGTCTATGTTTTCTAGTGCGGCTGGGCAATCTTTGAGAGCTAGATTGAACCATTTATCTCTTGGCCTGATACTCGAAGTAGAGGATGTAGATGATGAAGGAGATGAAAGAAGTTGCTCACCACTGTAATTGCGAGAAGAAACGTAAGGGCACCGTGATTCAAGTACTATGTGGAGGCTTTTTGCAAAAAATTCTGTTATTATTTGTTCCATTTTCGCTGGTTCTGAGTGACTATTTCCATGGTTTGAAGCCATACTTTTTTAATTTGCTAAACTATTTACAAAGATAGATGCTTTTTAACAATCCCTTCACTGCCAAACACAAAATATAGGTTCAAGTAAACTCAAATCAGCAATTAAAATGATTAAATCAAAGATAATTAATAAAGAAGAGGAAATAACACAAAATTCCAAATTAAAATAGGGTCAAGCTAAACAAAGATTAATCACGAAATTTAAATAGAAAGGAGAAGGTAGACTGAGTATAATGAGTCCTTGGGTTGCGAGATAACGATAGAGAGGGTGCAAGATGGGTATTTTTTGTCTTTTACACTTAACTATATATATTCATTCCTTGATATGATTATGATTACATTCAAAATATTTACATATATGTGTCTATGTGTATGTGTGTGTACAGTTAGTAGTTGAAGATGAAGAGCCCTAACAGTGGATAATGATGGTGATGATTATGATGAAAAAGCGAGAGAGAGAGAGAGAATATTACCAAAGGAGAGAGATAGAGAGAAGCAGCAGTTTATAGAGAGAGAGAGAAAGGATTTGAAGGAAAAAGTATTACTGTAAATACTACTCTCCTGGGTTGCCGTTTGACAAAAGAGTGAAGATGGAATTGAATTTCGGATTTGGGCCTTTTGGGCTGACCACGCTATACGACCCAAAACAAACAAACAAACAAACATTATCAACAATTTCTTTTCTTTTTATATTTATATTTGAAATGAAATTTTTATGAAGAATTGAGCATATGTTATGAATTATAAAGTTTTATATTAATAAAGTTATGCAAATTTAGAGAAATAAACAATATTTTATCATATATTAATCTACAATTAAAAAAACGTAAACGAGTGATTAACAAGTAAGTTCATTTTATAATTAGGTTTTAATTAAAACTTGAGCTAATTTATAAATGAAAGTATTCGAACGAAATTTTTCTTAAACAGAGATCAAATTGTTCGCGAATGCTTGGTTCATTTACAATCCCGATAAACAGTAATATATTTATAAAATAGGCGGGGTTTTGGGATGTAAGTCCGAATTTATTTTTTTAAATGATTTTTAGTTTGAAAAAAGTTTAGGGGCAAATATTTAAATTGAGGGAGAAACGTCCTTGGTCCCCCTCTGATTATCACTTTTACAAAATAAAAACAAACCAAAAGAAATTTAAGAAAACTACTCTCTCCGTTTCAAAATTAATGTCCACGTTACTAAAAATAGTGTCCCAAAATTGTTGTCTACTTAGAATATCGAGACACTTTTTTTCAACCTTTTTTTCATTATTACCTTATTAAAAAATAATTTTTTTTATCGGCAAATCAAAACTTTTATAAATAAAGCTCAAAACATCAAGTTTTTACAACTTTGGCCCAAGAACATATGGACCTAAACCTTAGTCCTACACCTTATATTACCTATTACAGATCCAAACAAATTAAACAAAAATAGGCTAACTATTACAGACTTTCTCGGTTAATTTCTCAGCACTATTACACTTAAATTTTCTGCTTTTCAACTTTATAGCTACAAATGAAATGATATTGTTATAAATTCTATCTTCATTCAGTTATTTATCTCCATGATCCCTATGATTTCTCTCGTTCCAGATGAAGTACATATATGTTGTGATGCAAACACTTAGGACAAGCAAGATTTCAGAATTTGCACAAGCTTTCTGACTCTCAACTAGCAGCTCTTCAACCGAATTAATAGTGTTGTTAACACTACAACCTCTAAAAAATACCCATTCCATCTCCCGTACTCAGCCTTCAACCGACCACCACCTAATAAATTACCCACTAACCCTCCCCTAACCCTAATATAGTGTACTCGACTTGAGAAATGACGAAACTGCTTAATTCTAACAAAGTAAATCAACCGGGCTCCTCAAATTCACGGCCACGAACTCGGTACAGTAACATCACGAAGGAGATATTTGCTCCTAAGGAAGTTATTAGTGAAAAGGGGGAAAGTAGTAAGCAAAACACAAAGCAATCAGCTATTGTTGTGCAGGAGAGTGATGAAGAGATAGTTACACCGATTACTACTCCGATTCAAACTCCTAATTCAACTGTAAAGGATGTGGTAAGTTCGCCTCCTATAGATCCGAAAAATGTTGCCGACAAACCTGTTGCTTGGTCGAAGCTGTTCAAAAATGAAGGTAAAAACGCCTGTAAGCTTGAATTTCATTCACCATCAAAAGATACGGGTAGAAAAATTGTTAAACCACCGAAAGAAGTCTTTGAAGAAGGTGATGAACTTTGGGTTAATTGCTTAATTGGTCAGTTTCTCGACAGCCCGCCGCCGTTTTATGCGATTACAAATTTCGTGAAGTTTCAGTGGAAGAATCTTGGTAAGGTTGAGGTTAAATCTAGTTCAAAAGGGGTGTATGTATTTAAATTTGAGAATCAACAGTTCTATAAGAGTGCGATGGAGCAGATTTGGCATATAAATGGTAAACCACTCCTTCTCCGTCCTTGGTCTTCAGATTCACAGTTTGAGAATATAGATGTGAGTAAAATTCCAATTTGGGCCAGACTTATCAATGTGCCAATGAATTTATGGACACAAAGAGGATTGAGCTATGTCGCGAGTGGAATAGGAAATCCTCTCCAAATGGATACGGTTACTGAATCTAAATCACGTCTAGGCTATGCTAGAGTCTGTATTGAAGTAGAAACAAAAGAAGAATTACCTGATGAGGTGCTAGTAGATGTTGGTGCTGAGAATCTTCATGTGGTTGGTGTTAAATATGACTGGAAGCCATTAATTTGCGCTAAGTGTAATAAGTTTGGACATCCTGATAGCAAGTGTAAAAACACACAGAAGAAATGGATTCCAAAGGAAATTGCACCTGTAAGCCCTTCCTCTGCGAATAAGACTAAGACCAGTACTGATGAAAATGAGTGGAAAGTAGTAAGGAGCAGGAATAACCACAATGGAAATGAAACTGCTGATAAACAAAGTGGAGGAAATAAGGATAAAACGTTGTCTTATAATAACAAATATAATGAGCTTCAGAGTATTGAACATGGTATTGATAGTGATGTATTGAAATTCATATCAAGGAGTGAAGGGAAGGAAATAGCTCGCCCTCTAAATTTATGAATCTAGTCTCATGGAATGTTCGTGGATTAAATAATGTTCTTCGTCAGCTAGACGTTAAGGACTTCATAATTAGGAATAAAGTGAGTATTATTGGGCTTCTTGAAACGAAAGTTAAAGAGGATAAGTTTACTCCAATAATAAATACACATTTTAATCACTTGGAATGTGTTCATAACTATAATAAAGATGTTTCTGGAAGAGTCTGGCTTCTTTGGGATAAAAACAAAGTGGAGGTTAGTGTACTTAATACAACTGCTCAAGCTATATTTGCTAAAGTTAAATCTCTGAATAATAATGAGGTATACTTTGTGGGAATGGTTTATGCTTCTAATGATGTAGATATAAGAACTACCCTGTGGAAAGACATTGTACAATGGTCAAATAATCATGTAATGGAGAAGGTTTGTATCTTAGGAGATTTCAATGAGATCCTTCATATTCAAGATAGATATAATTGTGATTCACTAGATAGGGGTGCATTGGAATTTAATGATTGTATAGATGAGTCACTACTGTTTGAACATAACTATGCTGGACACTTCTACACTTGGACAAATTAAAAGTCCTACTGAGATAAGAGCAAGTAAACTGGATAGAGTGTTTATAAACTCTAATTGGCTGGATAATGTAGTATCTTGTGTGAGTGTAATGGCTCCTTCAACTTCAGATCATTGTCCCATATTAATTAATATTGGTGGTAAGAAGGAGATTGGACCTTCTAACTTTAAATTCTTCAATGTTTGGGTTTCTCATCCTAAATATAATGAGGTTATTCAGGAGGCTTGGAAGATAGAGATAAAGGGAAATTTTATGTTTCAACTATGTATGAAGTTAAGAGCAGTGAAAGGTGCTCTTAAAACTTTCAACAGTAAATACTTCAAAAGAAACTCTGATAATATAGAAGTGATTAAAAAACAGCTAGACATAATACAAAAATCAATCATGGAGGGTAATCTTAATCCTCTAGTTCTTAGTGAGGAAAAAATTCTTGAAAAAAGTCTTGAAGATGCTATTTCAGTTCAACATAACATCCTAAAGCAAAAAGCAAGAGCTACATTTAATAGTGATATGGATTGTAGCTCGGCCTATTTTTATAAGGTTATTAAAGGAAGAATTGCGATGAATAGGATAAATTTAATTGCTAAGGATAATGGTGATTTTATTTCTGACCCCATCCTAATTAAGGAGGAATTTGTGAAATTTTATACAGATCTTCTTGGTACAGTAGATAATGAGGAAGAAACATGCTCTGTACCAATACTTAAACGTATTATGTGCTCAGAAATTTCTGAGGATCAATCTAAATGTTTAATTACACCTTTTTCAGATAAAGATGTAAAGGATGCCTTGTTTTCTATTTGCGATAATAAGAGCCCAGGCCCAGATGGGCTTAACTCATTCTTCTTCAAGTCCTCATGGGACGTAATAGGTGATTTATTTACTAAGGCAGTGAGACAATGTCTTGAAACAGGTAAAATTCTCTCTCAAGTTAATTCAACTAAACTAGTATTAATCCCTAAGGAGAAGAATACAACTAGCCTAAAGAAATACAGGCCAATCTCCTGTGTTAATGTGGTTTATAAGACTATCTCCAGGCTAATATCGAGCAGGCTTAAAGAAGTATTTAGTTCTATTGTGTCTATAAATCAGGCAGCTTTCATTGGAGGAAGACAAATCAGTGACAATATTCTTGTTGCACAAGATATTGTCTTGGGGTATGAAAAAAAAAATTCAGAACCTAAGTGTACAATTAACCTTGACCTTCAGAAGGCGTACGATAGCGTTAACTGGTGCTTTCTTATCAACACATTACATGCTTTCAACTTTCCTGTGAAATTTATAAATTGGGTGAGAATGTGTATTTGTTCCCCATCCTATTCAATATGTCTTAATGGCGAGTTAACAGGATATTTTAAAGGGAAGAAGGGATTAAGGCAGGGTGATCCCATCTCACCCTACCTATTTACATTATGTATGGAGGTTTTCACGGGGCTATTTAAGCA
The DNA here is from genome assembly GCA_029959085.1 of Nemophila menziesii. NCBI lineage: Eukaryota > Viridiplantae > Streptophyta > Magnoliopsida > Boraginales > Hydrophyllaceae > Nemophila > Nemophila menziesii. The sequence goes on along the minus strand of JARWIR010000022.1, from coordinate 21,136,667 downwards.
TATGGCTCATAAAAAATTTAAATACCATCATAAGTGTAGAGAAATCAAGCTTAATCACATCATTTTCGCAGATGATGTTCTTATTTTCCTTAAAGCTGATATAAAATCAGCTATGATTGTTAAGGATGCTTTAGACTTGTTTTCAAGGATTTCGGGACTTAAAATTAATTACACTAAGAGCGAGCTTTATTTTGGTGGTGCAAGTTCTACTGTTATGAATAATATCTCAAGTATCCTTAATATCAAATTGGGGCTACTACCTATGAGGTACTTGGGGGTCCCATTAAATTCTAAAAAACTATCTGTTTCTGATGGAAATAAATTGGTTGAAAATATCTGTAGCTCAATAAATATTTGGTCTTCAAAATTATTGTCATATGCAGGAAGAACAGAGCTTATAAAGTGTGTGCTAATAAGTAAAATAAGATTTTGGTGTAGGATCTTCCTCTTACCTAAACAGGTTATATATAAACTAAACCAAAAGATGGATAGCTTCATTTGGAAAGGCAATCTTGATGGAGCATTGGGGGCAAAAGTGTCTTGGAGTAATATCTGTTGTAGTAAGAAGATGGGTGGTCTTGGAATTCCTAATGTGGAAGATATGAATAAGGTATGTATCCTAGCTACTTTTTGGAGAATGTATACACATAAAGAGAATCTGTGGAGCTTATGGGTTCACCAAAATATAGTTAGAGGTATGTGCATATGGAGTCTTGATCCTAAACAGGCACATTCTTGGGTTTGGAAGCAAATATTAAAGATTAGAGTGATAGCCTATAAGTTTATTACCCATAAGGTCAAAAATGGTAAAAACACGTTTCTCATTTGGGACAGGTGGGTTAATGGTGAGAGCCCAAAGGATATTCTAAATATTGATGGGTTAAATCTTGATTTGAATAAAAATAAAACTGTATGCTCAGTGTTTGGGGGGAATAGGTGGAGATTACCCCCTGTTGTGGGTAAAATCCTCCCTATTATTAATGAACTTAGACTTTCAAATGGTGATGATATAGTTCATTGGAGTGAGAGTTTTAATAATAAGTTTTCCTTTAAGAAAACTTTGGATGCCATTGAAATTGTGAAAGATGAAGTGTTATGGTGGAGGGTGGTTTGGACAAAATCTTGTATACCTAGGTGTGCTTTCATTGCTTGGTTGTGTTGTCAAGATAGGCTTGCAACTAAGGCAAGGTTAAATAGATGGGGTTTACAAGTAAATACCCTATGCATATTCTGTTCAGCAAGTACTGAAGATGTTGATCATCTATTTGTGAGTTGCACCTTTATTAAAAGAATTCTTTTGAGGGTACTCGAGTTTTGTAATCTATGGTTTAACCCGATTGATTTAAATGATTTGATAGTCAATATTTGTAAACTCTCAAGTAATGAGATAATGGACATAGTGGGCTCTCTCATATCTACTTATATGTACTGTGTGTGGTGGGAGAGAAATGAAAGAAATCATGGAGGACTTGCGCTAAATGAAGACCAAATTTGGAAGAAAATATTTAGCTTGATCCATGTAAAGATAACGAGAAAGAAGTACAAGACTAAAGAAGCCTTTTCTCTAGCTAGTAAATTTGAGTCCACATAGTATTGGGCTTTTATTATTTGTAATTGTAATGGGCCTAATGTAATAGACTAATAGTTTATTTAGCCAATGTTAGTTGATACTTAGTAATTGTAATGGGTCAAGGTCTGGCTAGCTGAAGCTAGTTTAAAAATTGTCCCAAAGTTGTAATAGTTACTTTGCGTTGAGCTTTATTAATAAAAGTTTGATTTACTGATCAAAAAAAAAAAAAGAATACACTGCAATATAGCATTTGAGAATTCACATTTGACGAACAAGTGTTCTGCATCTTCATCTTCTACTTTGCATAAAGGACATACAACATATACATTCAAGCCCCACTCTCTCATTCTGTTCCTAGTAGATAATCTATTCAATGCACCAAGCCAAGATATAAATGATCAGCGAGGGATACATGATTTAGCCCAACCTACATCACTCCATGGTGCTTTATCTTTATGATCAGTAATTCTCTTCATCGTTTTTCTGTATGGAAACTGACCTTTATCACTTTCAACCCAGGTTATAACACCATCTTTCTCCACCAAATTAATATCTTGTATTTTGGTAAAAAAAATCCCAATACATGGTGGTATCCTCCACCTTCCCCTACCAAAACAATCCTTGACTTTTTTATTGCACCTCAGGTTATATTCATCGAGTTTAATGTCCAAAATTTCTTGAACACTCCTCTTTTTAACCACCTATCCCACAATATGTAAGTTAATTCACCATTACCTACCTCATGATATATCAAATTATATGCTACACTTCTGATTTTAAGCAATTGCTTCCACATCCATGAGTGGTGTTGTTTTTTATCAAGGCTCCAGATACACTTTTGTTTAAGAATATTTGTATTGATCCACCTGCTCCATAAATTCTGACCTTGTGAGTAAAATCTCCGGAAGGTAAATAAGAGACAAGTTATATTCATATTCTCAATGTAAGGAATATTTAAACCTCCATCTTCTTTACTGCAACATATATTCTCCCATGCAACTTTAGCCCCATTTGCATCTTCTAAGGTACCTTTCCACAGAAATCCTGACATTCTTTGATTCAGCTTGTAAATCACTTATTTTGGAAGTAAATATACTCTACACCAAAACATAATCTTACTTATCAACACCACCCTTATAAGCTCCACTCTACCTGCATAAGACAAGAATTTTGAACTCCACTGTTTAATACTATTACGAATTCTTTCTACAAGCACATTTCCATCCTTAACACTATGTTTTTTTAAGTTAAAAGTTATACCAAGGTATCTAACAGGTAGACAACCCATTTTAATATCCAACATGTTAGATATCTTAGCTTTAATATCATCTTTTACCCCACCAATATATAACTTACTTTTTTGAAAGTTAATGTGTAACCCAGATTACCTTGTAAACAAGTTTGAAGCCTCTTTAACAACACCAGCTGACTTTATATCACCTTTCATAAAAATAAGTAAGTGATCTGCGAATATTAGGTGATTTAAGTTAAACTTTTTACACCTTGGATGGAAACTGAAACTCTTCTTCTTTGATACAATATGAAATAAACTTGAGAAGACTTCCATACATATAGCAAAGAGATAAGGGGAGAGAGTGTCCCCTTGCCTAAGCCCTCTCTTCCCTTTAAAATACCCACAAGCCTCCCCATTCACACATATAGAGTATGAAGGTGAACATACACACATTTCAATCCATTCAATAAACTTATCAGGAAACTTCAATGCATAAAGAGTAGATATCAAAAAATGCCAATTTACACTATCATAGGCTTTTTGTAAATCCAAATTAATTGTACAAGCTGAGCTAACTAATATTTTTTCATAACCTAGCACCACTTCTTGAGCCACTAGTATATCATCACTCATACACCTACCTCCCACATAGGCTGCTTGGTTTAAGGATATAATTGAGCTCATGACTTTCTTTAATATATTCATAAGCACTCTTGAAATGGTCTTATATACAATATTCACGCAAGAGATAGGTCTAAATTTCTTCACTTTTGAAGGTTTCTTTTCTTTGGGTATTAATATAATATTTATAGAATTCACTTGATTTAGCAACTTACCTAAATTGAAGCATTGTTTTGTAGCCGAGCAAAAGTCCTCTTCTATAATACTCCAGGCTGATTTTAAAAAACAAGCCGTGAAACCATAAGGCCCAGGACTTTTCCTATTTCCAATAGCAAATAAAGTTGTTTCAATTTCCTCATTAGATATTGGGATCACTAATACCTCAAGAAATACATCAGGTACCTCCTTATTTAAAATTGATTTAATAGTATTAATGGAGCACTTTTCCTGATCACTCTCTTCTGTTCCAAGTAAAGTCTTATAGTAATTTACATACTCTGCTTTGATATCTTCAGGTTAGTAAGAATTGTGCCATCAACTCTTATAATAGTGGCTATATGGTTTTTAGCTACTCTTCCTTTTATCATTCTATAGTAATATTATGAGCTACAGTCATAATCAGTTATAAACATAGCTCTAGATTTTTGTTTCATAGCTTCATGATGAATAATGGTAGCAATTTCCAGCTTCTTGACTAGGATTTTTTCTTCAGCTATATCAGTACTTATATAACTTCACTTCATGACCTGGATTGAACTAATTCTAACTGTGCTTTAATATTATTGTTATCATCAAAATTTCTTTTAAAATATTTGTTGTTGAATTTCTTCAGGACTCTTTTAACTTCTCTAAGTTTCATACATAATATAAAAATGAGATCACCATTGAATTTAGTGTTATAGGTCTATTTTACAAATTCCAAATAGCTTTCATGTTTAGTCCATGCATTGAAGAATCGGAATACTCAAGGAGTTGATTTTTTAGCTGCACCAATTGTAAGTTTTATTGCACAGTTATCCAAAGTTGAGGGAGGTATGATCACTACATTAGACTGATACCCATCCATCCATTTACTGTTGATGAATACCCTGTCGATTTTACTTGCTCTTAGATCTCTTGTATCATTCTTGTTTGTCCATGTGAAGAACTGACCTCCATATTGGTGTTCATAAAGAGAGGTATCTTCAATACATTCTGCAAATTTTAAGGAGCTATTAGGTAATATATCACAATTTAATCTATCCTCTAAATTGAGAATCTCATTAAAATCCCCCATATAGCAGATACAATGACTCTAATAATCCTGACTAAGCTTTATCATATCATTCCATAATAGTTTTCTTTCATCATTATCATAACTGGCATAAATATACCCTACAAAGAAAGATATATTTTTGGCAAGTATAGTAACACTAATGAATATCAGCTGAGAAGTCTCATGGATTAAATTTACTTCCATATAAGTGTTGTCCTACCAGTTTCACATTTATTATAATTGTGAATCACCTCCAAGTGAGAGAAGTGAGCACTTAAAATAGGTATACTTTTATGAATCTTCACTTTATTTTCAAGCAAACCAATAAGTTTAATATTATTACTTAAAATAAAATCTCTAACATCTAATTGCCTGAGAAGGTTGTTAAACCCTCTCACATTCCAGGAGGCAATACTCATAAGTTAGGAGGTCTTGTAACCTCCCTTTCTCCACCTTGATTGATTAATCTTAACATATCAGTATGTATCTCACTACCATCAGTACTATGCAATTTTTCAAAAGAATTTGCACATGAAACATTAGTAGAAGTAGAAGATTTATCTTTCCTGACTTGATTTTCTATGATTAGCTATTTTCCAATCATTTTCCTCAATATTCTCTTTACCCTTATCATTTCTATTTACACCATTAGCTTTTGGAACCCATACTTTTATCATATTAGGGCACTTATCTTCCAAATGTCCTATTTTGTTACATTTCACACACACTTTAGGTTAATCATATTCTACCTTGACAACTTGCAATTCCTCAATTCCAATATCAACAAATAGTTCATCTTGTAACTCCTCCTTATTATGTATTTTAATACATACTCGTGCATAACCAAGCCTAGTTCTAGACTCAGTCATGGTGTCCATCTGCATTGGATTACCAATTCCACTAGCTATATAGCTCAAACATTGTCTTGTCCATAGAGCCATGGGTATGTTTACAAGTCTGATCCAAATTGGGATTTTAGATACATCTATATTCTCAAATTGCATCCTTACTCTCCGAGGTCTTAATAACAGTGGAACACCATATAAATGCCACATCTGCTCCAATACTTTACTACACATTTGTTCATTCTCAAACTTAAAGACAAACGTCCCATTATTACTCGATTTAACCATAATTTTACCAAACTTTGACCACTGGAACTTGACAAAATTCACTATGTTATAGTAAGGGGAGAATCTAAAAATTGCCCGATTAAGCAATTTTCCCATTGTAACGAACCTTCCTCTAACACATCCTTAGCTGGGGTTATGATTTTCTTACCTCCTTGACAAATCGGCGCATGATAATCCAATTTAAGAGCTGGATTTTCACTACCTCCAAATAATTTCAACCATTCCTGAGGTTTTATCTTTAAGTCCGTCGGATTTACACTTTTCTCGTTCAAATTGACTTTAGGCGGAGTTGTGTCCTTAATCTCAACCACTTCTTCTTCGCTACTAGAATCTCGATTGTACGTAGAAGCGGGTGGAGTGACTTTAGTACCTTCACCGTCAGGAGAGAACGTCATTTTAGTAATATTAGTGTACCTTGTTTTGCTTTTCGATCTTGCTTGTGAAGCGTTAATACGAGCGGAGTTAAACATTTTAGTCATTTTTGGATCAAAGAAAGTAAACAAAGGAAGGAAAATCAAAAGAAAATGGTGAGAAGATCGAATGAGGTGGTGAATTTGTTTGTGGTGTGGTGGGTGAGTACGGAAGTGAATGGGAAAAATTCCAGAAAAAATGTTAGATCCCAGAGTTTAGGAAATAACACCTAATCTGAAGAAAAAAAGAGTCAAAAAATGGAAAAGGGAGGTGTTATGAAGTGTAAAGAGAATAAATCTGATGGAATAACTGTTAAAGGTTATAAATGGCTAGGGAGAGAAATTTTTTTAGTTGTCTCTCATTTGACCGGCTCTTAAAAAGTTGCTTTTTATACAAACATAATATTAAAAAAAATACTTTCAATTCATATTTAAAATATCAAGATACTTTATTAGAGGTGTTTTAAATAAGGATTATTGCCCAAGAAACACCTCAAGTTAGAATTAATTCCCTCTCACCCCAACCATCATTTTTTTGCCCATAAAAGGCACATATATTTTGCTTTTTTCTTTTTTTTTCCTATAAAAAGAGTCGTTTGAGTTATGGGAAGCTTCCCATTACTCAAAGTTTGAGTAGTGGGAAGCTTCTCATTACTCAAACTTTGAGTAATGGGAAGTTTCCCACTACTTATTGTTTTAAAAAAAAAACGGTATCTTTTATAGACAAGGGTGTAAGGTGACAGGTACCTATTGGGCATTAACCCTAATAAGGATTTGTATATACAATTATTATTTTTCTTAATTTGTGTAAAAACTTAGTTGATACTATCTTAGGATGGAGGAAGTATGAGAACGTCAAATTACAAATTGTTCAAAAATGAAAAATAGTATATGAAGTCATGAAATGAGTCAGGCCCAAACCAAAAAGTATACTACGCAGATTTATAATTGTTAAGTGGTGTGCCGCGTGTGTGTTCTCCTATAGGTCATTAACTATGGAGTAAATTAATAAAAATCTAAATATCTAAAAGCCCCAGATCATTCGTCAGATCTGGCGGAAGGCGGAAGAAGCAGGATCAATATCCTTCAGGTTTATCCCTAGGAGGATCAACGGTCAGGCGGACCATCTTGCGAAACACGCTAGGCACGGAGCCAAACATCATCAGGAAGAGACAACACGACTAACGGAAGAGATGAATAGGATGGGTATCGGCTGAGGATCTGGTGTTATACGCTATTTTATTGCTTTCGGTGACAAAAAAAAAATGGTGTGCCGCGTGTGTGTTCTCCTATAGGTCATTAACTATGGAGTAAATTAATAAAAATCTAAATATCTAAAAGTTTGTTGATAAAATCTCAATTAAAAAAAAATATACTTATAAAAATAAAATTTTGATTTTTAGCTAGCTTTTTTATCTTTATACTTTTATTCAGTTTTATCATTGGTATGTATTAATATTTTTTTCTTTGGTATAGACTAATATTTTTTTTCTTTGGTACGTACCAACTAATATCATGTTCGTTTTTACGATTTATTATACAATCAATTTTTTATAATTACATGATAAGTCTCTAATTTATTTATAATTGCATGATATGTCTCTAATATCATTTTTTTAAACTTAAATGGTTTTTGTACATGTTAAAAGTTAATATTCGTACTTAATTATATAACCCAATCGAAACTAACCATGTCAAGATCTAAGCATTGGTACGTGTCAAGGTCTAAGCATTGGTACGTGCCAAATAGATTTTTTTCTGCAAAATAATTCAAAAATAACGAAACTTGAAACACTCGTATCGGACTGAAAACAAAAAAATAAACTTTTGACGATAAAATCCAATTGGTATATACTAAACAGATCTGTTTGGTAGGTACCAAACAAATCTATATCTAGATCTAAACACGCTTTCTGGAACAAAAAAAAATCTTTTTACACTTGACATTGAAACTAAAAAGAAAAGAGGAATATACCTTTTAGGGCCCAAAATTCAAAAAAGAGAATTTTAAGGGCCCAGTTTTTCTTTATGTTTTTTAAGGGCCTAACTAGATTTTTTGGCTGGTTAGGTTCACGTTTTAGGGGGTTCGCACCCGCTATTTTTTGAATTTTTAGGGGGTAGATCCCCCTATTTTATTTTTCGGGGGGTACACGCCCACCATTTTTTAATTGAAGTCTATTTTTTATTCAAGTCCTTTAAGTCAATATTGTCCAAAATACCCCCCAATTGTCCAGAATACCCCCTAATTGTCCAGAATACCCCCTACTTGTCCAGAATACCCCTAAAATACCACCAATACCCCCCTAAAATACCACCAATACCCCCTAAATACCACAAATACCCCCTAAATATCACAAATACCCCCTAATATATCACAAATACCCCCTAATATATCACAAATACCCCCTAATATATCACAAATACCCCTAACATATCAGATTAACCCCTAAAATAAACTGGTGTTGGTGGTGGTGTTGCTGGGCGGGTTTGGGAAGCTCGCAGCTGGTGTTGGTGTGATGTGGCTGGTTGTGGTGTTGCTGTGATGTAGCTGCTGGTGGTGCTGTCAAGATCTCGCCGCTGCTGGTGGTGCTGTCAAGATCTCGTCGCAGCTGGTGGCTCGTCGCGGCGGAGATAGGGTGGATCTGATTCAAGCAGGGTGGGTTGTTGACGGTGGGCTTGCTCGTGGTGGCTCGTCGTGGTGGGGTTGGAATAGCTCGTGGGTAAAATGGCGGTGGATCTCATTTGCGACGGAGGGCTTGGTGGTGGTGTTGGTAGACCTCGACGGGGACGGCGAAAATCATAGCAGAGGGTGGTGGATCTGATCTGATTCGCGGCGAGAACTTGGTGGATCTGATCTGATTCGCGGCGAGGGCTCGGAGAGGAGAGGGTGGGATCTCAATGGCGGTAGTGGTCGATCTGATCTGGTGGTGGCTCATCGTGGTGCAGATCTGGCTCGGCGTGGGATCTCGATGGCGGTGGTATTGGTGGTCCTCGGCGAGGGTGGGCCCTCTGATTCGCGGCGAGGGCTCGGAGAGGAGAGAAGGTGGTGGTGCAGCTGGATTCGCGCGAGCTGGTGGCGTGGTGGCGGTGCGTGGTGGCGGTGCGTGGTACGGGTTGAGAGAGACAAATGGGGAGGGGGTGGGTTTTCTGGGAGCACGACGTAAATGGGGAGGGAGTGGGGAGGGGGTGGGGTTTTATCTATTTTTTTTAGTTGGGTTTCAATTGGGCTGGTTTGAATCCAATTGGGGCCTCTATTTATTAGATTGTAGTGTAGAAGGGCCCTAAAAGCTCTTTTACCCAAAAGAAAAAGAGAGAAACTCTTTTGACCAGAAATTAAAATAAAAAATTATAAAAAAAAAAACCTATCTCTTCACACTCGGCAATGGAAGATAATGAAAAAAAATCAAAAACCAAAAAGGAATTGATTCACGCTTTCCATTAAACAAGATCTCTTCAAATACTAATCTTTTCAACATTTTGTTGAAGAATTGATTATACTCGATATTTTTAACATGATTAAAAAAACAATCTCTTCAAAAGCATTATAACTAAAAAGAAAAAGAAAAAGACTCTCATGAACAATATTCGCGTTCACCATTCACAGAAATGAAATAAAAAAAAAGATCTAGTCATAAACGGCGGCTGCTTGCTGATGGTGGAGAACGGTCCACGAAGATGGCGGTTTCCTCCAGTAAAAAGATGGTCGCGGTTTTCTTGAGCAGCTTAGCGCCGGAGATAGCCATCTCCGGTTTGTTGATGGTGGAGAATGGTCTAAGAGACGGAGCCTGCAGGAAGGTAAGATCTGATAATGGCCACGAGATGAGACATTAGCAGGATAGCTTATTGGTGGAAAGGTGAGAAGGATGGCGTACAGAGAGAGGAGAGAGAGAGAGAGAGAGAGAGAGAGAGAGAGCGAGAGAATTTTAATCTTAATAGGTTTTTTTTGTTTCTTTTGTTACTGGTAATAAAAAGGAAGAGGGATGGTCTTTTATGTCTTTCTAGTTGACTTCTAATTAGATGACTATATACAGACTCTAATAAGAATAAGAATGTCAAAGGTTGATAGGGCCTTTATAAATAGAAGCCCTTTAAATATGACAATGGTAGGGTCTAGTTTAAGATTTAAAGGCAAAACAGACTCCCAAAAATTTTACAGACCATAATTTTGTTTCTTGTAAGTATCCGAGCATAAATTTACTAACTCAATGCAACGAATGGAATTTGACAATTTCGTGTTGGACAGACAAATAATTAACAATATTGTAGTTACTCACCTTCAATGTTTTCTCTTTGTAGAAACTACTAAGTAATTGAGTACAAAATTACTATTAGTTCAAATAAGGAATCACAATCCTAATGGAACACAACTTACAAAATGATAATAGATAACTTAAATTCAGTTTATGTAACTTGCAAAATGATAATAGATAACTTAAATTTTGTTTATGTAACTTAAATGATAATAGATAACTTGAATTCAGTTTATGTAACTATCCTAGTATATTACATTCTTTATATGCATGTGCGATGTATCCATATTTGTGATAGAATAACCTAGTCACAAGACATCATTTTAGGTTCATTATGTGCTTAGGTGAGGGATTTTTGCATGTTATCTGATATGTTCTCGTTTCTTGTCTAGTTTTGGAGTTTTGTTATTTTTAGAGATTTTTAGGTGTAATATGTGTGTTTAGTAAGAATCTCTTAGGTAAAAGGATAATATTAGATGCCAAAGCATGTAAGAAGTTGAGAAAAGGAGATCAAAGACAAAATCAAGAGTTAAAGGACTAAAGAAGCTTTTTTTAGAAAGTGCAAAAGTTTTCGGTCAGATTTAGAAAGTGAATTATTTTTGATGTCGCGTGAAATTGATTAAGAGTTTGAAGAAGCCCTTTTATATCAAGATATATATCTAAGTTAGGAACGTGCGATCGCCGATGGTTCGTGATTTGGAGTTGTAATGAAGAAGTTATTAAAGTTATTGTTATTATGGGTCAGACCAATCCACTTTTTAAGGAAAATGTGTTTGAGTTGAATTAGGACTCCTAAACCTAGTCCATAACCCTAATTTTGTCCCAAAGCCTATATATATTAGTATTTTACTTAAGAAACAAATCCCAGCCATCATGACCTTTATTTTATTAAGCAATTCATCAGAAAGAGAGAGGGAGAGAGAGAGAGAGAGAGAGAGAGAGAGAGAGAGAGAGAGAGAGAGAGAGAGAGAGAGAGAGAGCCAGTTGACAAGAGGAGGAAGACATCAGAAGTTGGCGTTTCACAGCAAAAATTATGTGTTATTCCAATGCTACCATTAGGATAATCTGTCTTAGATTCTTAGAAATATTTATGATGATAAATGCCCCATATAAAGATATACGCACCCAAATATATTTGTCTTATTCCACTGCTACCTTCTACCATTAACTTTGTTTTTAATATCTTAACTCTTTATTTTATTTCTTTTATCATGAACTAAATTTCCCATATCTTGGGTTTGAATGTTGTATAAACCCTAGATTACTAATTTGTTTTTTCAATGTTATTTGGGAATTCTTTTTAATTGATTTGATATTGACTTTATAACTGTATTATGAATTGTTTATATCAAACTTGCTAGAGCATGTACACCTCTAATTTGACCTAAGTTTCCTATATTGTCACCCTGGCTGGGAGTTTATGGACGGAAACACATCATAATCGTCTAGTGTGTGGTAGTGATTATAACGGACTTGCCTACCTAGATAATCAATAGAGTTAGATTTAACCATCAATCATTTCACATTGTACCCTTACCAAAGTCCCCTGGTAGTGTTGGGGTTGCCTTGTAAGGTACCCTGGAGGGATTATAGAATCTCAGCTACTTATATATTGCTTAATTCACATTTATACAATGAATATCAATTTAGTAAGATAGGGAATTATTCGCCACAATCATGGGTTTGAGATTAACTATATATATCAAGAAGCGAATAAGTGTGTGGATTGATGGCAAAGGAGAAGGAAAAAATGAAGATGGAACCAGTGGAGTACAGTGATCTCCCAAAATATTTTTGGTCTAAAATCACGAAGGGTGGGAGTGGTAGATATGTGTCTAGATTAATTTTTGGACTCCCTATGAAGGTTTCTTTTAAGTGTTTTTAATCTACGGTATTTAAGCCTCTTATGTATGAAAAAAAAATTGATCAAAGAAGTAAGATTATTTAAGGTTAATTACTTCATTTGATTATTGATTAATAAAAGTTTGGCTATGATAAGTTAAAACTATCTCTATAACGTGTACAAGATTGTTCTATATGATGCTTATTTAGTATTGATTAACATTTTGACTAACAAAATATTTTGAAAGACTAGAATAAAATTATCTATAAAGTCTATAGTTGCACCTAAAAATAGCAAAATACCATTATAAATATAAAAATATGGTCGGTCATGAAGTAAGGAATCCCCGCTTTGAGTCCCATGAAATCTTTTTTTTGTGGGGGCTCTAAGCCTATTTTTATATATAGTATTTCGAGACTAAAACAAATATCTTATCTAAAAAAATTCTAAAACTTATTTATTTAATTAACGTAATCTGATATGGGAGAGCTTAGTTTCTTTATTGCTTGAAATATTTGGAAAAGGAGGAATGAATTTATTTTTAAAAGAAATGTGTCTGACCCTATATTTACAATTCAAAATTCAATGATAGCCTATGATGAGTACATCATAGCTAATAAGAATACTACTGAGGCTAAAGGAAAAAATAAATCTCATCACATTTTGAATGCTAATTCTTTTGGCAGAAGAAATGGAATGAGAGGGAGTAATACAATAGTTGATCATGAGTTGGATAATGTTAATGCTAATTAAGGAGATATAAGTGATTTAAATGAATCAAAGTGGATATCACCAGTTAATGGTTTTTGTAAAATTAACTATGACGCAGTAGTAATACTATATACAAAAAAAAATTAGAAGATCTAAACAGATTTTCTTTCTTTAGTTATGAACCACATGCATGAGTAGCTACTCTATTGGACATGGTACAATCTAATTTTTTGATATGTTGTATGATAAAGAACACAAAGTACGTACGTAAATATCATTAAGAGAATTGTTTAATCTAAAAATACATAATCTTGATTACTACTGACTCAGTAACACATAAAGTACTATAAAGAATGACTAAATGTTAGTACTTTAAGGGTAAAAGGGACTAAAAGGTAGGGATAACAAACCAAAAGCTGAGATTTGAGAAAAGTTCCAGGGATTCTTGGTGTAGGTGGACAAGTGGCATGTTTGTATATCTTAATTAGAAAAGTGGTAAACAATATTAGCTTGATTAAAGATATAAAAGCACATTTGATTTAGTTTTGATTTGGTATATTTTCTAAATAGCAGTGAAGCCTTGGCTTGAATGATTATAAATTCATGGTAAGCATGTAGTTACTTGGCCGATCAGTTGGTCAAAACAATATTCATATCTAACTATTATATTGGAATAAGGATATATAATAAAAAAATCATACTATTAAAATACTATTAAAAATAAAATAATATACATAAATTTATTCAATTATGAAACTAATATAAAAGCTATTTTTTTATAAACTAAGAATTTATAGTTTCCATTATCGACGACGAAATATGTTAATCGTTTCTGATTATCAATCATTAGCGTAACATGCGTAACATATGATATGATACGATTACTAATGATGTCGTCACTAATAAAACATGATGTAACAACGTTTTTAAATGATAAATGTCCTATATTTATATTAGTAAACGTAACGCGTTCGATTTTAAAGATATATGCACCCAAATATTAAATCCACCCAGAAGAAAAAAAAGAAGGGGCATTTCTTTTAAGGAGCCTCAACAACTTGTTCAATCAATTTAAAAAGCCTTTAAGTAACTATTAGTTACAATAGCCTAAAAAGCCCAAAATACCCTTATTCAGTTCTTATACATTGAAAAAAAAAAGGCAGAAATGAAATTAGCATCCTATTAGGGTTTTGTTTTACCATTTTGTCTTTTCTCTCCTCACTCTCTCTGTGACAGCGTTCTCTGTTCTCTCTCTAAACCCACCCACAACCCCCTCCCTCTTTCCCCATTGATGCCGCTTCTTTTATCACCTTCCATCAGCACCACGAGACCTGCTCACCCTCTACCACCGCGAATCCTGCTCCCCTCTCTTTCCCACCAACGAGCAGCACCACCACCGCCGAGTAGCACCACCACTGAGCCTCGCCATAGTAGCAGCGCCACCAGCCTTCACCACTATCTCAGGCAATAGTCCTCCGTCGTAGTGTTGCAGCAGTTATCTTCGTCGCCTGAGCAACGCGGCCATTGACACCGCCCGAGCGCCACCATTATTCCAGATGTCGGCGAAACAGGAGCAGGTTCGTGACTTCGATCTCGTCCACACCGCTCTACATCGTTTTGTTCCGCCATACTGATCCACTATTGCTCTCCATCTCCTTCGTGTTGCGCCACCGCTGTCCAACGAAAACCGTCGCACGGATCCGCTCTCCAGCACAGTTCACCAGTTCGCTGCACCACTGCCGCGTTCCACCATCGCGCTCCGATCTATCGCCGCGAACTCGGCCCAAGAAACAAGGCCCAACAAGTAGACCAAAAATGCGATCCATTACATCTACTTTTTTTTTTTTTTTGATTAAGAATTGTTCTTTTTATTTTTTATTCCAGATTACATTGTAAATAGATTTTCTTGTTTTTTAGATCTAGATTTAGATGTGTTTGGAATGTACAACTAGATGTGTTTGGAATGTACCAACTAGATGTGTTTGGAATGTACCAACTAGATGTATTTGGAATGTACCAATTCGTTTTTATCGTTAAAAAGGTTACTGTGCATATATTTGTGTGTTGTTTTTCCGGAAAAAATCATTGTTTGCCGCGTACCAATGGGATTTTAACACGATATCTTCGATCGATTTCTAAAAAAATCCGGACAATAACCTAGTACATAGACAAAAATCTCCCATAAGTTTAGAAAAATATTACTAGTGACCGTAAAACGTAAAAACGAATATAAACGGTATTTGGTAGGTACCAACCTCGGGAAACATTGGCTATACCAAAAATGAAAAAACGTTGGTATATATCAATGACAAACTTACCAGGGGTATAACAGTAAAAATTCTAATGAGATTTTTTAACTAAAGGACTTTATAAGTTTTTTTAGTTAGGCTTTTGTTACTATTTTTTATTTTTTTACTTTTAAGCTCCTAAAAGTAATTTTCTCAAGAAAGAAACTTTCTTGCCCCTTCCTTAAACTTAATTATTGAATTAAAATTAAATTAACTGACGATGCGGAAATATTTGCATTATCCTGTAGAAGGTGGGATAAATTGTTGTGTCCATCACATTGGAAGCCATATATTAAAGTAATTCCAGTGGAGGATCCTTATAGTGGAAGGTCATATAATCTAATCTAGTAAAGTGAATGTGTATACCTTGAGAATATTCTTTTACTATTTTATTATGTGTTATGATTACTTAAAATACTATTTGTTTCAGAAAGGTAATGAAACCCCTTTTCCCTCGATCTCTATAAATTCTTCCTCTTATTTCACAGATTAAACATCAACAAAAAAGAAGTATTATTGTATCCAAAAAAAAAAAAAAGTATTATTAATACACACTACTCAAGTAGACATGGATGCTTCTTCAACAACATTATTGGTGGTTCAAGAAATTCTTCAAGTACAGTTTCATTCAAGAAAGCTATTACAATATGAACCTACTGCAGCTCCTAGCAATGAAGGAGATAACAACAGCTTTGATGCAAATGTTGTGATGGTTCTTTCAGTGTTGATATGTGCTTTGATCTGCTGCCTTGGGTTAAACTCTATTATTAGATGTGCCTTGAGATGCTCAAGCTTTGCTGCATCTGATCATGGAAATAGCATTGATTCATCAAAAGCTAACACAGGGATTAAAAAGGAGGCTTTGAAAACATTTCCAGTAATAAATTATACAGCCGATTTGAAACTTCCAGGCCTTGATAGTGAGTGTGTGATATGTCTTTCTGAGTTTTCAACAGGAGAGCGTGTTAAAGTGTTACCTAAATGCAATCATGGATTTCATGTTAAATGTATTGATAGGTGGTTAAATTCACACTCCTCTTGCCCTACTTGTCGTCACTGCCTGATTGAAACCTGTCAAAAGATTGTTGGATACACCATTCCCGCCATACCACCACCACAACAGGAAATAGTAGTGATAAGTATTGTACCTCTACAACCTGAAGGTTTGATACGTATCTATGAAACTTGATTAGAAAACTTTTAGCTATAAATTTCATTTGTAGCGTTTGGGATATATAATTTTTTTTTATGTTTTAGTAGACTGGCTATGTTAAAAATGTGTAATTTGCCAATTGTATAAATGTATATATATACACCTTTTACTCATACGTTTTTTTCCATAGTTTTTTTATTTTTTTGTTACTTAATAGGTTTAGTTGACCAGGAAGATGTACTTCCTTAAATTTATTGTCTAACTAAATACGTACGAGGTACGGTCCATCTATAACGATTCTTAGTTAGCAATCGCCACAATTCGTCTAGCGGGTCCCTATACGGAACCGGTCCTTTTAAACTAGCCGCATCCAATGTAGTTAATCGATCCGCGCAGTATTTGCCTCTCGAAATCTCTATACCAACTCAAATTGTTATCTAGAAGCTAGTATCTCACGTCAATGCTCTTAATGTCTCATTCGAAAATCCTATTGAGTTCGCACCTCCCTTCATAGATATTAGTGAGATTAAAGAATCTCAACTATTTATATATTGCTCAATTTACCTTTATACAACAAATAGAGATTACGAAATTCTTCACCAAAATCATGGGTTTAAGATTAACTATATATATATTGAGAAGCGAATAAGTATGTGGATTGATGGCAAAATAAATGGCAAAAATAAAGATGGAACTAATAGAGTACAGTGGTCTACTTGAATACCTTTGGTGTAAAATAACGAAGAATAAAAGTAATAAATATGTGTTTAGATTGATTTTAGACTCTCTATGAGAATTTTTTGTAAGTGTTTTTAATCTTTAATTTTTAAGTCTTTTATGTATGAAAAAAAAAGTGATCAAAGAATTGAGATTATATAAGGTTAATTACATTATTTGCTTATTGATTTAAAAAAGTTTAGTTAGGATAAGTTAAAACTATCTCTCTAACTTATACGAGATTGTTCTATATGATGCTTGATTAGTATTGCTTACTTCCTTTAAGGGTTCAAGAAATAACAAGGCTGAGAAGATTCGAACCATGTATCTCCTAGATGAGAGACAGGCATCCTGGCCATTGAGCTAGTCCCAATGGTTAAAAAATAACTAACTTAAAGTCTATACAGTGACACCTAAAAATAGTGGAAATGCTATTATAAATATAAAAGCACGGTCCGGTAAAATAAGGAACCCCTGTGTTTCCCAAAAGAAAAAATTTGGGCATAAGCCTATTTCTATATTTAGTATTTTAAAACTAAAACAAATATCTTATTTATAACTTATTTATTTAATTAACATATTAATGAAATTCAGCGTAGATTGAATATAATGGTTGAACTTGGACAATTGACCCTTACTATCTCTAACATAGTTAACACAAAATAGTGTGTCTCGTTTATTGATCATTTTTATCTATAAGGAAAAAGTGTTCAAGTAATATGTGTTATAAACTAGGATAATATATAAACTCAAAGATGGAGAAATATGGAGAAATATGGAGAGAGTTTTCTATTCTTTCTTCAAGTGTGTAAAGTACAAATAGATGAAGGTCATATATTTATAGGGGATATATGACCCTTCATTTACAATAAGTTATACCCATAAAGAAGGTACGGGAAAAGACAAGAAAATCAATGGACATCCACTATTAAACTATATTATTTACAATACTCCCCCTTGGATGTCCATTCCTTATAATATATGCCTCATCAAAACCTTGCCAAGAAAAACCATGTGGGATAAAAACTTGGTCGAAGGAAAAAGAATACATATGCATAGGTTATCTTCAAATACTGCCTCGTTAAAACCTTGCCAAGAAAAATCCAGTGGGATAAAAACTTGGTCGAAGGAAAAAGAGTACAGTGTCTTGTTCATACTCCCCCTGATGTTGGTAAGAGATCTCTAAGCTGTCGCATTCCAATATTGTGGACCAATTTTCTAAAAGTTGTGGTTGGCAATGATTTCATAAATAAATCTACAAGATTGTTACATGATTGAATTTGTCGAGTGTCAATATCCCCGTTCTTCTGTAGCTCGTGTGTGTAGAAATTTTTTGGTGAAATATGTTTTGTTCGGTCGCCTTTGATGTATCCATTTTGAATTTGTGTGATACATGCAGCATTATCCTCATACACTATCGTCGGTATATTTCTTATTGAGGATAACTCACACGTTTATCGGATATGTCGAACTAGGGATCTTAACCATGTACATTCTCGACTTGCTTCATGTAGTGCCAATATTTCAGAGTGATTAGATGAAGTGGCAACTAAAGTTTGCTTCACGGATCTCCATGATATCGCAGCACCACCACAAGTAAACACGAAACTACTTTGAGATTTGCCTTTGTGAGGGTCTTGTCAATAAGTTAACTGGAAATGCTATGTCAAGCCTTGTACAATTTGCGAGGTACATCAATCCTCCAATGACAATAAAATGTGGTACTTCCAGACCTTGTACAATTTACGAGGTACATTAATGCTCCAATGGTACTAAGATATGGTACTTCCATACCTAATAATTCTTAATTTTTCACTCGCTAACGAGAATGATATCTCTTTGTACTTAGTGATTGTAGAACCATGTGGTTTACTAAACGAATGATATTTGTCCATATAAAATCATTTTGATACGTTATGTATTTATTAAGAATATTCACTTAAATAAATATTTTATACCACTTCCCCTTAAATATTCACTGAAGGATATGCCTTATAAAATCTGCTGAATTCTCATTTTGATCATATCCGTTCCATGTCAATAAACAGTGGATTAATATAGGAAAGAGTATATTGTTTTCTTTATGATAGTAGATATTTGGCATGCCTTGTAAAAACCTTACTAGGAAAAACTCTTTGTGGGAAAAAACCTTTAGTGAAGAAAAAAGAGTACAACGCCCAAATATTGTCTCCCCTCATTGTACCACACATTATTTATATTAGAATCATATAATATACTTTCGAGCTTACCATTTAACATAAGTACACACTATAACTTTAACTGATGGATCTGCTAGATTCTTGCCTGAACAAATTCGTTAAATACATTCTCGAATTAACTGTAGAAATCCTTTGGTGAAATATATTTCAATATCTCACGAATTGATCTTTAATTTTTTTTAATGATAATAATATATACATGATTTGTGAGGAGTTCATTAATCATTCTCTATTTCTTAAATCTTCAGGCTGAGAGAACATTATCATAAGATAATATCATACTTGTGAGGAAGTAATCCATACTAACCGTTTTTTGTTATATGACTAAAAATCTTTTCTCAGGTGTTTAATGCACTTTATGTTCTCTACGAACCTTATATCTCAGACACTTCTCATTCTCTAAGAATCTAATATTTCATACGCTCTAAGTGCTTCGGGCACCTATCATGCTTCAAGAACATGTGTTCACTAAGAAAATTAATATCAATCCAAGAATCATGTCATTTATCTTGGATATTTCCTTATCATAGTAAAATCTTTTATAGTTTCCAAAAGTTAAAACCCAAATGTCATTGTATCCACTACATGAGGACGTCTCCCCATAATTATTTATAGGTTTTCTTTTTTCGTGAACCTTTGTGATACAAGTCAGGTCATTGAATTAATAATCTTGTATGGCCATTTATTTATTTGTTGACAATTTTCACGACTTTGTGATTTAGGATCCTCTGTATTCATTTTCAGCCATAGTGAAAGAAAATATATCAATTCCATAAACCTTCTCACAGATTCATATATTTTCACTAGATAAATAATTTACATGGCTTTTCTATATTTAGGTACAGTACCTTGGTCTCTTCGGGGACTATTACTTCCTTTTTTTAAGAGTAATGCATGTGCCAACATTAGCTGGCTCCAGTAATTTTCTATTGCATTACCGGATGTGCACATCCCACGATTTTTACCATCATATACTCATGAATTTTTCTTCTTCGAGGAATGGTATATTTTAAATCAACAGGTCAATCATGCTTCATGCGTTGATAATATGCATTACATGTCTACCACGCTGCATGTGTTGGTTAGATGCATTACAAGTTTACCGCCTTCATGTGTTGGTTAGTATTATTCTAAGCTCACCACGCTTCAAGCGTTGGTTAAATGCATTTGCTGACATTTTTAAATATTTCCTTCTAGGACAATCATCTATACTGTAGCGTTAACATTATATTTATGGGATTTTACAATATTCTGTTTGTCATGTAAATGCATTTGGTATATTATTTGCATCGCAAATGACTCCTCTCTTGAACTTCAAGTTCCAAGTCAAAACGTTTTTTAAACTATATAATCAAAATAACACTCTACAAAACGTGTTTGTAAAGACATCACCTCTCAGGTGTTCAAGATATAGAATTCTAAAAGAGAATTAAAATAAACATAAATCTCAACTGCCCGTTGAGATAATTTAATAGTAAATTTACTATAGAACATTTAACATATGGGTAGTCACTTGGTAAACGAAACTTCCGGTTCTTTTAAGTGTAGTCCAAGTGAATTATCTATTATTCGATATATCATTAACTTTCCTGGATGATCAAGTCGATCATGTCTTAATACGAAGTTATTTGGATTGTAATATCTTTGTTTTTGCACAATGTGTATTTAAACGACTTGGATCTGTATATAATACAACCCTGAAGATATAACATGAAAATTTTCTAATACATACTTTTGATATGACTTTCAGATAATAAATCAAAGATATATATTGTTACTGATACTTATGGTTTATACAAAATATTCATTTCTCTGAATATCCTTATCTTTAGTAAATTTATCAAAGATTTACTTAAAAACATGAACTGCCGATTTATATTATTTTTGTACCACAAGGTAACATAACTTCTGTACATCCAAAACTTTCAATTAGATCGACCAAATAGTTTAACATACGACATGTATGCGATCAATATATAGTTCTACTATAGTACCTATCGTTAAATCTTGTGATTACTTGTTTTCGTGATCTTTCCCTTTTGTAAATTTTCTTATTATTCCACTTCTGGTGGTAAGAATTTTATTCTTTATAGTATTCATACTACTAATGAATTAAGGGTTGATTCTTTAATAACCTCAATCTCGACTAAAGTATGGACCATCATTACGTCAATTCCAAACAAATTAGAAGATGTTGTATTTTCTTCAGGAAACACAATATCATTCACTTCAGGGAATAATTTTAGTCAGAAAATATTATATTTAATTCATTCGACTTTCATGGTCATCAAATCTATTTTGTAGATATTAAAAGTTGTTATATTCCGTTCGGGGAATGTAACTCCATTCATCTCGAGAAATGAAACTTTGTCAGTGGAGCGTGAATCTTGATTATGAATCAATAATCCATTATTTTTCTCGTTTACAAGCATATATAATTTTTAATCTATAATATTGGGAAAACACTTTACTCACGATATAATTATTCCAGTATTATAATTGTGGGTTAGAAAGTTCGAGATAAAATTCCCCAACACGTATTCATCCGGAATACTTCATCCAATTTGAATCTGTAACATAAAATTCTATTTGATAAGCAAATGCAAAAAGCGTATTTTACGAAATATAGAGATATTACACGTGGACTACTAGTTATATATGCCATCAAGAAAAATATACACGGCTCTAGTACATATACGTAATTGAACAATATAAATTTGTCCCATAGTTAAACTTCAAAAAATCATAATCATTAAATTATTTCCGCTCCCAGATCGGGTATTCAAGATTGACTTCGTCATCAAATAAGTCATTGATATCCTCATCTTTGATTCCATTTCTACTCAATAGAGATAAACCAGATTTTTTTTTCATACGGGTATCATCAATTTGTGACGATTTTGTTTTAGTGCCTTTACCAATATTTTTCCACTTCTAGTGGTTATGGTTATTTTTCTTAGTAGTATTAAGACTACTATGAGACCACAAATTATTCTTTCCACGACCTTAGACTCTTCTGGAGTCCAGATCACCATAATTTTAATTCTAAACATATGAAAATTATTTCATTTTTCTTCAAGGAATATAGTTTTATTTCAGGAAACGGTTTTTATATAAATTAAAAACCGTTTATTCACTTCAGGGAATATCATTTAGTCAAAATAATATAAATTATGAGGTTACAATACCAAATCAAGTTATAAAAGATTATCAATATATAATCTTATAATTACAAATGAATTAAATAAAACTTGATTATTCTGTTTGAAAATTCACAGACATAACTCATGTTTCCTTCATGGTTCACTTCTCTTATATATTGGAAAAAGTTGCATTTTCGTCCAGAAATGCATTTTAATTTACTTCAGGAAATGATTATAGATAGGAAATACAATGTTTCCACTCGCTTATTGTCAACACCTGGTCAGTTTCAATAAATATAAAAACAGGTTGCATTCACTTCAGGTTATGCAATTTTATTCGTTTAGGGGTACAAAAATAATACAGTAGAACGGGAATCTTAATTTTAAATTGAGAATACATCTTTTTTTTGGTAAAATATGTTGTTCTATATTGATTTGAGACATGTTGGAATCTCACAATTATCGAAAATAATTAATTTATGCTTCAGACATAAATAAATGAATATATATATACAATTAATTAATATATTATCATAGCTCAATTGGTAAAACAAATTGTTTTATTTTGATTTGGTACATGTTCGAATCTCACAAGTGTCGGAAACAATTAATTTATACTTCAAGAATAAATATATGTATATATAAAAAATATTGGATTAACAATCATATTATAGCTCAATCGCATTGCTTACTAATATTTTCTTTACTATCAATGTGTGTTTTCTTGCAAATACTCAAAGCATACAAAATAAAATAGCTCATAAACTTACCACTTTCTATCATTAACTTACTGAGCTTATGCTTTTAAGTTGGAGAAACATTAAGAACCAACCAATTGGGCCTTTTATATCTTTGTTAGTGGTGTTTTAGTGTCCGGTAAACTTCACTGGGCAACATATGGTGGCCCTAATGTATTTCTTTCACTTGATATGGCAATGCTAAGCTCTTTAGATATGACATAGCTTCGAATCTTGCAAGTGCCAAAAATAATTAATATTATGCTTCATGCCAAAAAAAAAGTCTAGGCTTCCGGGCCTTTCTAGCGTTAGATTTCGAAAGAAAAATAATTTATGCTTCGGACATATATTTTGTTTTCTAGGCTTCGGGCCTATAATATTAAATTTAGGTTTCAGGCCTATACGATTTTTTTTATGCTTCGGGCATTGTAGGCTTCAAGCCTAGAAATAAATCTCGTTTTACTTTCAAGCCATTCAAAATTATATTTACATATAGGCTTCATGCCTCTATTTTTATTTTAAAGTGATTAACCATTTTATCAGCTTGAATAATATAATAATATTGTATAGGATGCAATGGAAGTCCTTATAATATTTATCGGTTGCAATGGAAAGTCCTTATTATACACTCTCTCTTTTTTGTCAAAAGAAATATATATAGCACTACATATATAAAATATAGTAATATAAATCATACCTGAAAATATTTTTCTTTGATTCGATTTGCAGAGACTCGTGCTGATAACATGTTATAAACTATGATATTATATAAACTCAAAGATGGAGAAATATGGAGAGGGAGTTTTCTTATTCTTTTTTCAAGTGTATAAAGTACAAATAGATGAAGGTCACATATTTATAAGGGATATATGACCCTTCATTTACAAATAAGTTATACCTATAAAGAAGATAAGGGAAAAGACAAGAAAATCAAAGGACATCCACTAATAAATTATTTTATTTACAATACTATGTTTTTATTCAAGAGTCATTAGAAATTATTTTTATTTCAATAAAATTTATTTCATGACTTTTTGGTTTTTGTGAATTAATTTAACCACTACAACATCTTTTTAGAATTTATTTTAAATTTCCAAAAAATAAAGATCTAGTCTACCTAAAAGACAGTAAGTACGTTTTGAGATTTCAAGCATGCTAACACATATTTGATAAATGATATCTATTGATGCTCTAAGGTTGAGTTTTTTTATTTCTGATATTTTTTAAAAAAATAATTGCATTATAAACGTAAACGAAAAATAATTGCAGAACTAACGCACAGGCTCTCTCTCGAGGAGCGCCTCTCCTTTAATTTTTTTAATGACGGATTAGAGAGGCGGCTGAAGGAGCGCCTCTCTTAATAATTTAGACGGGTTAAGAGGTGCTCCCCTGGAGAGTGCCTATGTATCAATATATATACCCTATCTGAAAATTAAACCCTAACCCCTCTCTTCCACCATTTTCTTTCCTTCTTTTTCTCCAAAAAACTCAAAAATCAAACCAAATAATCAACCAACTCACTACATTCATCTTAATCTTCTAAAATGGTAATCATTTCATCTATTACAACTATTAGTTATTTCAATTCTAATATAAGTTTAGTTTTTTTTATTTTCTTTTGTTTAAATGTGATATAATTAGTTGCTTGTTTATCAATTGTTGTATATCTAATGCATGTTGGTATAACTAATTAATGTGAGCATTTTGTTATCGAAGCTTAAAATGTTTGGAATAATAATATTTTTTTTTAAATTATGGTTAATTATTGAAGTAATTTTTTTATATTAGGTTGGATAATATGGAATTTAATTGGTTATGTCATTATGGTGGAATATTTTCGAATGGTAGTAATGGTGCGAGATATTATATCGGCGGAGAAAGTGGTATGTTTAAGACGAAAGAAAATACAACTCTTCGGGAACTTCAACATAAGATATGCGCAAATTGTAATTGGATCGAAAGAGATGTTAGTTTTAATATACTTTGGCGTTGTCTTATTTCCTCGAATCCTCCACGTTATCATGTTTTAGTTATAAAAGATGATAAGCTTAATTCAATGATTAACGGTGTAAAGAACGGGCACTACTATTGCGTTGAGGTTGATGTTGATGGTAAAGAGAAAATAAAAGTTGCGGATGCTTATCGACGCAAAAAGGGTAAACAACGTGCGACTGATTCAACCTTTGCATCTACCGCTCATTTGACTATGCGTGATACGGTTCGTGATAGTGGTAGTGACAGTGACGATGACAGTGACACTGACAGATATAGTGATCGTGATAGTGATTCTTTTCTACACGATGAAGAAGAAGAAGAAGAAGGCTCATATCATAGTGCTACTAGCTCGGACGATGATAATTTAAATGGAGATTTTGGTATGTGACATTTTGGAGATATTGATACGGATCTTATGGCAAAATCCACCGATTGGTAAACAAGTCAACCAAAATCATTTGGGGTAGAAAAGGAGCTTATGTTAAATGCGTTGTATGCAACGAAAGAAGAGATTTTGATAGATGTGGATTTGTGGCATACTAATAAGGGTAAAGAATATAAGACTGGTCGAACCACAAGTACATTGGTGACACATAAATATGCATATGCTAAAGATGGGTGTATGTGGCACCTTCGTGGGGCATTCATTTTAGGTAGTAAAATGTGGGAGATTAGAAAGCTAGGGATACATACTTGTCTAGTCGGAATTCTTATAAAAATCACCGTCAACTCACTTCCACTTTCGTGTCAAGACGTGCATACACTATGGTTTTTAGTGACATAGACACCAAAATTGCATCGATTCAATCGTTGATACATTCGGAAACTGGACACCATATTTCGTATGGGAAGGCGTGGCGTGCTAAGCAGAAAATTCTTGAAGAATTATTTGGAACCCATGAGGCCGCTTTTACCGCATTACCGAGATTTTTTGGTGCGTTGGTTAACAAAAACCCGGGTACCATTGTCGAGTTTGAATACAAGTCAATAATCGACAACATAGCAACTTTCAATATGGTGTTTTGGGTATTTAGGGCTTCCATAGTAGGGATCCAATATGTGATGCCCGTTGTTAGTATTGACGCGACCCATTTATACGGTAAGTATGATGGAAGGTTTCTTATTGCGGTTGTGTATGATGGGAACAATAAGTTGTTTCCGTTATGTTATGCCTTGGCCGATAGTGAATCCACACGTTCTTGGACTTTTTTTCTTGAACGTCTAAAGAAATATGTTATGATGCAACGTGAAGTATGTATACTCTCTGACCGACATTCGGGTATTTTGGCAGCAGTTGTAGCTGTATATCCAGAGCCTATTGGAGCCCATCGATGGTGCATTCGTCACTTGGCGAGTAATCTAAATCACAAGTTCAAAGACGCTCGTGCAAAAAAAATGCTCAAAAAAGTCGCATACAAGGCTAATAAGGGTGAGTTTAATTTTCATTATGAACAATTTTGTGCTATGAAAAAGGGTAAGTATAGAGAATGGATCAGAAGTAAACCCTTGGAAAAATGGGCCCTTGCATATGATGGAGGGTATCGGTATGGTAAAATGACCACTAATTTATCAGAGATATACAATTCCGTGTTAAAAGGGGTAAGAGGGTTGCCTATAACGGACGTTGTGGAGTTAACATTTAGTAGAACAGCTGAATATTTCGAGGATAGGAGAACACGTAAAGTAGCTAAGGAATTAGCTTCTAACAGTTTATGGCACTAGAAGTGACGATCTTTATACACGTCACTGAAACCCTATCCGGTCGGTACCACTCGACTTTAGCAAAGTGAATCCAAGGTACCACACTCAAATATAGATCTATGCCCTCCATGCAATTCCCGCCACATGAACTAGTCGACTAGCATCATATGGTGTCCAATTAACCTACACACCACAAGAATACTACATTAAAATTTAAAAATTAATTGGTGAAAGCAAACATATTGAATACAGTTACCTGTCTCTGTTCCAATTGATCCAACTCATCCGGGAAGAATGGAAGAACATTTACGGATATACTTTTCCAAGACTTAGGCCTGTTCCAACTTCAACCAAATCATTCATTAACATAATTATAAAACAAGTGATTTATAACAATAAAAAATATACTTTTACTTACAACGCAGACACGGAGCATTCGCAAGCAACAACGGACTAATACTTCTAACGGTTGGTCGCAAATGTAAATGCTCCCAACACCAAATCTGTTTCAAAATATTAATGATTAGGGCCCAAAAACTTGGCAACCAAAACAATAGTTAAAAAAGAAATACCTGTAGGAGTGGAACACATCCCAATAAATATGTACTACTTGCAGTTTCGACACAATGACACAGCGCACCATACAAATGCGCCAGAACAGCCGAACCGAAACTATAAGTACTTGTAACATTAAAATTTTCAAGAAAACGGAGATATATGGCAGACACCTCAGACTTCTTTGCAGTTGGGAGGAGATAACCGCCAATGACAAACAAATTGTAACCCCTAGTAAACTGCCGCAATGTCTCGAGATCGGCATCTACAGGCGGGCGTGCTAAAGCGAAAAAAATATATA
Organism: Nemophila menziesii; assembly: GCA_029959085.1. NCBI lineage: Eukaryota > Viridiplantae > Streptophyta > Magnoliopsida > Boraginales > Hydrophyllaceae > Nemophila > Nemophila menziesii. The sequence continues at coordinate 21,108,831 of JARWIR010000022.1, read as the reverse complement.
TATATATATATGACAAACATATTTAGTATTTAAAGAAAACTTACCCTCACCAAAACACTCCTTAAGCCACGACAACAACAAAACATTTTTCGTCCCACGCTGCACTGGGTTTCCATCCACTATAGGTACAGGCTTCTGCCAAGTAGTCGCATACACTCCGTATGTAGGTCAATAAAATCGTCATTGCATAAAACCGGTTTGCCATCAATGTGTAACCCTAGAATCATGGCGACATCCTGTAATGTCACTGTCATCTCACCGACCGGCAAGTGAAATGTGTGGGTCTCTCGCCTCCATCTTTCTACCAAAGCGGTGCATAAGACTCGATCAGTAACAACTTTGGGTATTTTTGGAATACACCCAAAACCGACTTCTTCGAGAAATGGCAGGATTTGCGCATCGGGCTTCCATAAAGTCGAAAGGACAGTCCAAACTTCGTAATTGTCCTGTATCATCTTAATTGTAAATTTCAAACAAATAAAACATTGAAAAAATTTGACGTTTAACTTACATCGTCTTTCCAAATTTTTTCGCTCTGGTGCCATCTTTGACGGCCAAGGACCTCAGATGAAAAAGCAACATCGTAGTCTAGTTGGCTTAATCCGGCCATTGATTCGTCCTATAACATAATTTAAAGGGACAATCATAAAATAAAATAATTTTAAGGTTATACAGTACAATAAAATCAATTTAGGAATTTACAGAACAATATAATCATAAAAGGGACTTATAGTGCAATATAGTCAATAAAGGGGAGAATTCAACATTTTTTTTAATTTAAAAAGGCCTTTAGAGCAATTGTTTAAATTTAAGGGATATATGGTGCAAGTTACTACATTAAAAGGACATATACGAAAATTTTATAACTTTAGGGTCAAAAATTGCAATAAGATTGTTTAAGGGACCAATAGTGCAATTTTCTAAATTAGAGATACCAAAATTCATATATAAAAGTAAATCATGGACTAATAATACAATTTTATAGAATTAGAGTGCAATTTCTAATATTTTAAAGGACCTCTATTGCGATATAAAATTAATGGTCATATAACATCATATAATACTATTTAGGAGGGACCTATAGTGCAATTTGATGAATTTCATCACCCTAAAGTGCAATTTCAAAAATTAATAGGACCTATAATGCAATTTTTTCAACTATACACAAAATTCATATCTAGATATCAAGAACACCAATAAAACAACTAATTCTACACAATTTTACACCTAAAATCAATATATAAACAATTTTACACCTAAAATAATAAGCTTTAATATATATATATATATATATATGATTAAATAAAAATAGGATAGGAATTACCTAGATTATAGCTATATAGAAGATGTAAGGATGATGAATAGGAGGAAGCGGCAGGCGGCGGCAGGCGGCGGCGGTGAAGGAGGGGAGCCGAGCTCTTTTCTTTCTCTTCTTTGGTTAAATGTCGAGACAGAGGGTTTGGGGAAATTTAGTAGAAGAGAGGCGCTCATCGGGTGAGCGCCTCAATACCCATATCCGTGTTTTAAATAAAGGCGCCCCTTCGGAGAGCGCCTATGTCTAATTACCCGCTAATCTTTGACCGACAAAATAATTAACTAATAAAATAGGAGAGGCGATCCTCGGGAGAGCGCATGTACGTTAGTTCCGCAATTATTTTTTCTTTTACGTTATCATGCAATTATTTTCTTAAAAAGTATCAGCAATAAAAAAAAAACTCAGGTTTCTAGATTTCATTATCACTTTAAATTTTATACCATATAACAAATTTAGAAGATCTAACCAGATATTCTTTCTTTTGTTATGAACCACATGCATGAGTAGCTACTCTACTGGACATGGTACAATCTAATCTTTTGATATGTTGTATGATAAAGAACACAAAGTACGTTCGTAAATATCATTAAGAGAATTCTTTAATCTAAAAATACATAATCTTGATAACTACTGACTCAGTAACACATAAAGTACTATAAAGGCTGACTAAATGTTAGTACTTTAAGAGTAAAAAGGAGTAAAAGGTAAGGAAAACAAACCAAAAGCTGAGATTTGAGAAAAGTGCCAAGGATTCTTGGTGTAGGTGGACAAGTGGCATATTTGTATATCCTGATAAGAAAAGTGGCAAACAAAATTAGTTTGATTAATGATATAAAAAGCACATTTGATTTAGTTTTGATTTGGTATATTTTCTAAATAGCAGTGAAGCCTTGGCTTGAATGATTATAAATTCATGGTAAGCATTTTGTTACTTGGCCGATCAGTTGGTCAAAACAATATTCCTATCTAACTATTATATTGGAATATATATAATTAAAAATCATACTACTAAAATATTATTATTAATAATATAATAAATATACATAAATTTACTCAATTATGAAACTAATATAAAAGCTATTTTCCTTATAACATCTCATTATCCCCGACAAAATACTTAACCGTTTTTTATTATCAATCATTGGTGTAACATATGATAGTCGCTAATAAAACAGGTTGTAGCAGCGTTTTCGGATGATAAATACCCCCATATATTTATATGGAGATACTCAACACGTTCGATTTTAAAGATATATGCATCCAAATATTAAATCCACCTTGAAGAAAGAAAGAAGCTTCCTTGCCCCTTCCTTAAACTAAATTGATGAATTAAAATTAAAATAACTGACGATGCGGAAATATTTGCATTATCCTGTAGAAGGTGGGATATAATTTGTTGGGTCCATCTTATTGGAAAGCCATATAGTAAAGTAATACCAATGGAGGTTCCTTATAGTGGAAGGTCGTATAATAAAAAATGAAACTCAGAATGAGTAACAACCGTGAGAATATTCTTTTACAAATTCATTATGTGTTATGATTACTTAAAATACTATTTGTTTCAGAAAGGTAATGAAACCACTTTTCCCTCAATCTCTATAAATTCTTCCTCTTATTTCACAGATTAAATATCAACAAAAAAGAATTATTATTAATACACACTACTCAAGTAGACATGGATGCTTCTTCAACAACATTATTGGTGGTTCAAGAAATTCTTCAAGTACAGTTTCATTCAAGAAAGCTATTACAATATGAACCTACTGCAGCTCCTAGCAATGAAGGAGATGACAACAGCTTTGATGCAAATGTTGTGATGGTTCTTTCAGTGTTGATATGTGCTTTGATCTGCTGCCTTGGGTTAAACTCTATTATTAGATGTGCCTTGAGATGCTCAAGCTTTGCTGCATCTGATCATGGAAATAGCATTGATTCATCAAAAGCTAACACAGGGATTAAAAAGGAGGCTTTGAAAACATTTCCAGTAATAAATTATACAGCCGATTTGAAACTTCCAGGCCTTGATAGTGAGTGTGTGATATGTCTTTCTGAGTTTTCAACAGGAGAGCGTGTTAAAGTGTTACCTAAATGCAATCATGGATTTCATGTTAAATGTATTGATAGGTGGTTAAATTCACACTCCTCTTGCCCTACTTGTCGTCACTGCCTGATTGAAACCTGTCAAAAGATTGTTGGATACACCATTCCCGCCATACCACCACCACAACAGGAAATAGTAGTGATAAGTATTGTACCTCTACAACCTGAAGGTTTGATACGTATCTATGAAACTTGATTAGAAAACTTTTAGCTATAAATTTCATTTGTAGCGTTTGGGATATATAATTTTTTTTTATGTTTTAGTAGACTGGCTATGTTAAAAATGTGTAATTTGCCAATTGTATAAATGTATATATATACACCTTTTACTCATACGTTTTTTTCCATAGTTTTTTTATTTTTTTGTTACTTAATAGGTTTAGTTGACCAGGAAGATGTACTTCCTTAATAATTTATCATCTAACTGAATATGCAGATACTGTCTATCTATAACGATTCTTAGTTAGCAATCGCTAGCAGGTCCCTATACAATAATTGCTCCTTAATGATACAATAATTGATCAATATATATATATATATATTTTGAATAATAATAACGTTAAAAAGCAGATCAATTAAAAATATTTAAGATGTAATATCTAAGATGTATCACATAATTATTTAAATTTATAAAACCTGATTAATCTGTAATATCTAAGTCATAGCATATTTTACTATTTCTCATGGAGTTGATTATTATATCATCCCGGTCAATTATCATTATTTTGCCCAAGTAGATCTATTATTACCATCTTACCCAGTTGAGTCCTATAATGCCAACTATTAATATTTAACCCTATTAGTCTAGGAATTAATATTTATAGTAAAATGTCCAATGACATCGAGTTAAATATATTATCGCATAATTTAAAATATAATTAATAATTGACGTATTAAATATTATTTAAACCCTCATTTTATAGGAGACTATTGCAAAAAAATTATCAATAGCCGCCTTCCTTACCGAGACTGTTATAACTCCATCTATAAACAGGCTCGGCCATTTATTATATGAATCACTATCATAAATTTTTATTATTTATAAATTATATCTCATTTCATAATTTCTTTTCTCATTTGATATATCTATGCTTGATATTTATAGTAATTAAAGGGTTTCAGTCATATTGTTACATGATGTATGTAATGGTAGATTTTTAACATATGTTGATTACCGATATAGACTAAGAAAATGTGACAATTATAATTCCCAAGACTCCCCAAAACTCCCCAATGACATGACCACACCCCATCTTGTCGTCGCCTGTGTCGGGTCGGGTCGAGTGGGGAGGGAAGGGAAGGGAGGGTATTTTCCACTTTTTTCATCTCTTAAGTGTTGGGCTATTTGAAAGGTATACAATGTAGAAATAATATAAACATCTATTTTTATCCTTTCAATGCATATGTGGGAAAATGAAAAAGACTTTTGGTCGTCTTCCTCCAATAGCATGAAAACTAATAAAAACCTCTGTTTTATTTTTAATTTTCAATAATTCACCATTTTTTATATTTATATAACCTTTTGTTTTTGTGAATCTTATTTTCTTTTACTTGTTTTGGATTTAATCAAGTGAGTTTACTAGGTTATACCTCGGGCACGTGCTACTAGGTTAGTGCCTAGAGTTTGAGTACTAATTCATAATTCTTCACCATTACAAACCCATTTATCTTCGATTCTTAGGTTAATTTTATTCTGTTTTTCATTTTAAACATGATACTTACATTTTTATTTGCTTTTTTACTTTATTTTAATATGAATTAAAACCCTCATTTTTTTTTACTAGAACCCTCATTACTTGAGGGTTGCTATATGTATGAACCATTGTTAGCTTTTTAATATTTCTTGAATTTGGGATTATATCTAATAGGAGTGACGTTTATTTCCATTGATTATATGCATGTGATTAATTACTACGTGTATTTTGGCCAAATATTAGGTAATTTTAGTAATTTAGACTATCACCCGGGAGGGGGTTGGATTACGTACTTAGCATATATACGCTTGGTATTTGTTGGTGAACCAGGAGGTCTTGACTAGCCAAGTAGTCAATACGGTTTAAACCATCTAGCATTTGAAAAGAATTGTAGGGTCAATCAAAAGAGATATCTAATGTCGTAGGATAGTTTCCTATCTACCCAGAAGGGATTTAGGAAGAACATTGATTCCTTACTACTTTGAAAATACCACTTTGCCCTTATTCCTAGAAACATTAAGTTAACTATTTTGGGAATTACTAGCAAGACTCAATCACACCTCTCTCATATTCAACTCGCTAGTATTTTTTATTGCATTTCCATTTAAGTTCTTACCTTTCTATTTCAATTAATCCTATAAGTTAATCAGTATTTATTGCAACGTAGTCCTTTTAGTAAAAAACTCAACAAATATATTTAGTTTAATTATTTAATTTGCAACTTATTCTACCATACTCGTAAACACAATCCACTTAATATTCATAGTCCATGTGGAGACAATAACCCCCATGCTTATAAATTATTACTTGTCAATGCCCCATACACTTGCGTGCAGTAAGTCCTCTCAAAGGTGTTAAATTATTATCATATACTTGGGGACGACATTTATGTTTTTCCATAATGTCCAAATCATTGCACAAAATACCATACACCACTCCATGTATGCAAGTAATGTCTTTATTCCTCCAAATTAATAGTTGTTATCTCAAACAAGGATACCACATGCTGGTTAGTTAACTTCTACCACACATGATGGACCCACTCACATGTCCTAAAGACGTGAAAGGTTGTCTCCTCTCTTGTCTCATGCCCTAGGCATGTGGTAGTAACATCAAGGCTATTATCTTGTAAATAGCCTTTTACTATTTTCCCTTTAAATAAATATCTGTATCAGTTAAGTATATTTATGCTTCGATAATTCATGTGGATCAAACTCGACGCATGACTTCATATTTTGTTCATACATGTAGGCCGATCTATGTTGTAGATCTCGGTTTCACGGCCTAGGCAGTCGACTGAGGCCTAGCGCCTAGGTGGGATTATACAGAGCCTAGGCGAAATTAGGCGCTTTTGAGCATCGTTGTGTAATTTAGTTGTTTAGTAATAGTGTACGTAATAGTTATAACATTTTTTATTATTGAAGTCATAAAATTCATCTAAAAACACTACATCATATATAAAAATACGAAAATTTGAGTTATAATATTAATTCAAGAATTCTTGCGAATAAGAAAAATAAAAAGAATGCCTAAGCAGAACCTTTTTGTCATTAATCAGCGCCTAGGAGGGTTAGGCACCTCTTCTACGGCAACTAAGGCGTTAGTAAAAAACGCCTAGAATTTTTACTAGGCGTAAGCACCTGAGGGGGGAGTTAACGCCTAGTCGGCGCCTAGGCATGCTAAACGGCTATTTCTACAACATAGAGGTCGATTTGACTGAGTATTCCCTTTTGACTTCATGTATCCATAACAAATAATCTTCATCACCCAGTAATGTGACATTCAAATATTAGTGATTTCAAGCAACATTGTATGTGAGAGTAAGTGTCGGAGCACGTGAAAATCACAATTGTGTCATAGATACCAATCCACCATATACTTGAATTTTCATTATCCTGGAAACTTGATTAAATGTCTTCATTAGTGTCGTGTACCCCACCTAAGTGTATAACAAAAAACGCGCCGACCTTTTATTTTGCACCACCCACCTTAATCGTAGAAGATGACCCAATCCCTCCAAAACAGCTCGACAAATATGTGAGTTATTCAGTTATGCCTTGTGGTCGAATATACCTGAATTTAAACACCTAAAAAATATAGACTCGTGTATCGGCATGCACAATTTTTGTCCAACCTTCCCAAGTAATATCGTGTTGAATCTTTGCGCCTCCTGAAGTGGCACGCCATCTCACAATACACCTAATAGACCGTATAAGATCGCACTCAATATGATCTAACTAATCGTATACATTGATGGGAAGCTTTGTCATTTACATTATATATAACGACACCCTGCTAGTAATAGGTTTTGCCCCACTTCCTTTAAAAATTATTCACGATTTCTCTGTAATATCGACTTGGATTCTCCCAAACAGAATAGAAACTCTAAGTACGCTGAAATAATTTATTGTTGAGTGAATTTGCTACGTTGGGCATTTTTGGTAGCTAGATTTTCATTTACGTTTTTGGGAAAGTAAATTACAAACTTTTCATTGTTGATTGTCTACCATGCATTCCGATAAAATTATCAAATGGTATATTGCAAACACCAATCTTTAAAGTGAATAGATAAAATTAAATCATCAATAATTAATACACGAGAGTCGTAGATCCCCATGAGCACAACAAAAAAGTCTCTATGAACCTTTTTGGACAAGTGGTTGCATAAGAACCGCTAGTCTTTCCATTTAAATAGAAACAAAAGGGTACAATGAGAATGGATACCTTTGTCATATGCCTCATTATAGTGGTAAGTGAGGCACAAGGGCACATGTACTATAAGATACTCAATTCATTCCCCTCCATACCCGTCATGATGAGTGATAATTAGATATTACGCCAGGTAAACAAACTATTTTAATATATTTATTTCTCTCCCTTTTTATTTATGATACTTGTAATTCTCTCTTGATCATTTCAGTTAGTTTTGACAAATTAACACATCTTTTTCATCAATTGTTTATCATTAATGATGTATAACAAATACTACCTCCATCCAGAAAAGGTTGTCATATTTGTTTTTATACACAAATTAAGAAATGTCATGTATTATTAAAAATATAGATTTTAATATTTAAACAAGGGTCGAAATGATATAATGTCCCGTTTGGAAGTGTTTTTTAATAGCACGATGTTTAAAAGTGTTTTAAATCCTGAAAATAACTTTTAGGAGAAGCACCAGATATGTGGTTTTTAAAAAAGAACCTAAAGTGATTCTAGATTTTGAAAATAATTTTTACAAGTATTATATTTTCATTCTAAAAATACTTTTTACTATAAAATAAGCATTTTACAAATGGGCCCAAAGAATGAAATGTATTTTTGTTGTTTAAATAGACAATCTTTTATGGAAAACTATATTAAAAAATAGTGAAAAACTTTTTTGGACGGATGACTAGTTGTCACCCAATATAAGCAAACTTTTAATATATTTATTTCACTCCCCTTTATTCTTAATGACAAATAATTTCTCTCTCAATCATATTATCTTTTTTATTCTAGTTGTTCGTAATTATCTTAATTTCCCTTCCTAATTTTCATTCGCTATCTATATAAAAGTAATTTTTAGATTAACTTTAATTATTTTGAGACACGATGTACAAAATTGTCATATACATCTTTTACATAATTTTTTACTACTTGTGCCTCATTAAATTAAATAAATTTTAATTTATTTTTTAAGCAAAAAAATTCATTACCTATGCACTTGTAAATAAATAAACATATAAAAAAAATTGGATTTGTAAAAAACGCTCTCTCCTTCCGTGAAAAACTAGCCATTGTATCTTACTCTTTTGCTCCCTTCAATCCATTCATGGAGAATCCGCCGGAGAAGGTGGATGAAAATGGGCCGGCGCCGCCTGATATTGGGGTACGGTCTGATTTAATGGTACTGGATTCGGGTGAAATGGCTGGCGACGCGGGAGATTATCCCTCCTTGAAGCACGTTGTGGAACGCACAAATAAAAGGGCTCGGCCCTCAGTAAAAGGCACGCAGCAGCTAAACATGGGATGACACAACCTCCACCAGCAACTAATTAATATGGAGGTTCGAACCATGACATTCCGCCGCAGAAAACTTCCGGTTGGTATAGCGCATTAACGGGTAAGGGCTCTATCATCCCCTCTATTATCGATAATGATGAAATTAGCGTTAATAGGTGAAATGGTTTTGATAATGACTATCTTGAGTCAATAAAAGACGATGTTTTGATCGATAACTGCGAGTTTCCGCAAGTGTTAAGGTCCCGTGAGGAGATTATCGAGGGAATCCAGCTATGGAACAATACGGTCGTGGTTAGATTGCTAGGTTACAAAGTTAGTTTTGGGTATTTAGCGTCTAAATTGCAGCAAATTTGGAAGCCTAAAGGGGTGATTGAGCTGGTAGATGTGGGCTATGGTTATTTTATGGTGAAATTTGAAATGAGGGAGGACTGTGAATTTGCGCTAGCGGGTGGGCCTTGGATGATATTCGATCACTACCTAGTGGTGAGAGAGTGGACTCCAGAGTTTAAGCCGCACACAGATTCGATCACCACTACTACTGCGTGGGTCAGGATTTCTAACGCTGGGATGCAAAATTATACGGCCCGGATTCTGCGTAAGATGGGTAATTTAATTGGGAGGACGGTTCGGATTGATTCACTCACCAAAGCTCGGAAAAAAGGTAATTACGCGAGAATCGCCGTGGAGTTAGACCTTAGCAAAGCTCTTATACCAAAAATTCATATCGGATGGGATATTTGCTTGGTTGAATACGAGGTATTGCATCTGGTGTGTTTCGAATGCGGAAAGTTTGGTCATCAGAGGGATAAGTGTGGGGTGTCTACACAACAGCAAGACTCGCCACGCTCGGGTTTGAATAAAACGGATCAGACATCAACTCAGCCACAGGGTCCCGTTGCTCATAATCACGCGGAAGAGACCTATGGCAAGTTGGTGACAGTAAAACAGCAAAATCGGGTTAATAATAAAAATAACAGTAGTTGTACGTGAATGGGAACCGCGGTGGTACAGGTAAGGAGCTTGGGTCCAGGTTTGAAGCGCTTCTGTTAGAAGACGGAAGGGATTTTAGCATCGAGTTTAATCAGGGTAAGTTACCTCTTAACAAAAAGAACAATGAATCAAATGGTAGGGGTAAGAGTGTGAGCAATTCGGGTCTGAATGCATCAAGTCGGGTTCGCTCGGGGGGGGGGGGGGGACATAGAGTTGTGGTGGATCCGGACTTTGAGCGTAGGGGGCAATTAACTTCAATACCAGAAGTTGAGAGCATCGAAGGGGGAAGGAGTCATGGTAGGCGAGTGGTTGCAAGTGGTTCGGGTCCGGCTAATAATAAGAATAAGAAAAAGGTTGGGGCTGGGGACGAAAGTATGGGGGTAGGGACGGATGGGATAAATATCGCAGGGACTAAGGGTCAATTTTCGAGTGGGGCTAAAGATCAATCAGCAAAGTGTGCTGATATGGATCAGGTGGGCGAAGGGGAGCAGATGTCAGGGGGTATTTTTGTGTTTAGGAACAACACAATGGTGCAAGTTCAGGGGCAAGAGGGATTGGTTCAAGATGGGTCAGGTACTGGTATTGAGGAGGAAAGGTCAGGGGCTGAAAATGAAATTAATGAAAGTAGGCCTACTCCTTTGATGGGCAAAATAGGGAAGGAACAGGTTGATTTTTGCGCAGGGACCACCCCTGCAATTTCAGGCTAGAAACCCGAGGAGTGGCTAGCTCAGCAGGTGGCGGGTTGGGTTACAACTACGAGGGGCGCACCTGGTGTAGAGGTGGTGTGTGGAGAGGGAGGAAACGAGGTTCTGGTTCAAGACAGGAGCAGCGCCAGTCCAAACACCACAGGGACAGAAAACGCAGCGTATTCGGGGGTCCTGACCTGTCTTTAGTTCCCGAGACGCAGTTCGAGAGAGCGGATGGGGATGAGCAAATGGAACTACTTGCGGAAGATGGTGCATCTTCGGAGCAGGTATCCTCTTAAACCTCTCGTTTTTTTTTACTAATATTTTTCTTTATGTGTACACAAGACAGGAACTTGGGTAGGTGGGGAGGTCTTCCACAACCGCTCAATATTTTAGTCTGAAATTGCCATGGTGCTTTAACGGACAACTTTCAAAGAGTAGTTCGGGATATGATACGCCTTCATCGGGTTTGGTTAATGGTTATAGTGGAGCCGAGAGTAAGTGGGGGGACCGCAAATGATATTGTGAAACGACTAGGGAAAGCGAACTCGACAAGAGTGGAAGCGGGTAATTTTAAAGGCGGTATTTGGCTTCTTTGGGATGATTCTGATATTGGTGTCCGTGTTATATCAGCGGGTAAGCAAGTTATCAATATTGAGGTCTCCAAAGACAACTGTGAAACTTGGGTTTTTTCGGCTATTTACGCAAGTCCTGGAGCAGAGGGGAGGGAACCTTTATGGAGTGCTCTTCATCAAGCTTTTAGCGGTACTGATAATCCTTGGTTAATATCCGGGAATTTCAATCAAGTAGGGAAGGAAATTGACAAGAAGAGAGGTGTACCGGGTATTTCTAGGAGAATGGAGAAATTCGAAGAGTGGTGACATAGCTGTGATTTAATCGATTTGGGCTTCGAAGGGTCGAGGTTTACGTGGTGTGACTCATGGAATACAGGTCAAAGGATATTTCGAAGACTGGACAGAGCCTATGGTAACACCAATCTTATATCACTTTTTCCTTTCGCGAAGGTGACTCACCTGGATCGAAGGCACTCGGATCACATACCCATTCTGATCCAGCTTGAGCCTCCGAATTAGGCGCGGTCTCCTAAGAGTTTTTGTTTCAAAGCGACGTGGTGCTTACACAAGAACTTCAGAGATTTTATTCAAGAAAAGTGGAAAGTGGATGGTCCCGATTTAGGGGATTCGCTCTCGGATATTAAGGAACAATTAATGGAGTGGAAATATTTGGTTTTTGGGGATATTAATAAGAAGAAGAGGGTACTCCTGGCCAGGCTAAGGGGGATTCAGGTCTCATTAAAAAATAAATATAATCCCTCTTTGTTTAGCTTGGGGAAGAGACTCAGGCAAGATTAACTTAGTGTTCTTGAAGAAGAGGAGATTTTTTGGTTTCAACACGCTAGAGAAAATTGGATTCGTTCGGGTGATCGTAATACAAGATTCTATCACCTAGCTACAATCAATAAGAGAAGAGTTTCCCGAATACAAAGGCTCAAAGATTCGAATGGGTTATGGGTCGAGGATGAGGGAGACTTGGGTATTTTAGTTTGTGAGTATTTTGTAGAGCTTTACTCGGAGAAGGATAAGTTTGTGGGGCCTTTTGCCTTGCCCCACGGCAAGAACCTAGAGGGGGTGGAAGAAGGAGCTCTTAGGTGAAGACATTACGGATGAGGAAATTAGGATCGCGGTTTTTCAATCAAATCCGAGTAAAGCACCAGGTGGTGATGGGATATCAGCTTTGTTTTATCGAAAATGTTGGGATACGGTAGGTGCGGATATTTGTAGGATGGTTAGAGATTCGATCGGATTGGTGAGTTTTCACATAAGTTGAATGGTACTTTAATTCATCTCATTCCGAAGATACCGGACCCTGAATCAGTGGGCAGCCTCCGGCCAATTAGTTTGATTAATGTGCCGGTAAAATTTGTTATGAAAGCTATGGTGAACCGGGTTAGACCCTTGCTTGCAAATAGAATTGGACCAAATCAGAGTAGCTTCCTTCTGGGTCGTTCAAGGATTGATAATGTGGTTCTGGTTCAAGAAGTTGATCACCGTATGCAGAAGCTTACTACAAAAAAGGGAGTTATGGCAGTGAAGATCGATCTAGCCAAAGCTTATGACAAGTTGAGCTGGAGATTTATAGAGGATACTATATCCTTCTTTGGGTTTCCGCCTTCTTGGATTAAGCTTATCATGTCATCTATGTCTACGAATGAGATGCGAGTTCTATGGAATGGGGAGCAGCTGGAGCCTTTTACGCCTCAGCGTGGAATTCGGCAGGGAGACCCTCTCTCTCCTTATATATTTGTACTTTGTATGGAACATTTGTATGTACTTATTCAGGGACTTTACGATAGTGGGGAATGGTCACCAATTCGCCTCCATCGTCAAGGTCCCCTGATATCTCATGTCTTTTTTGCAGATGACTTGTTACTTTTTGCTGAGGTGGATGAGGCACAAGTAAGGCTGATTAAGGAAGTCCTTAAGGTGTTCTGTGATGAGGCTGGACAAACAGTGAGTGAAGGAAAATCCTTGATCTATTTCTCGAAGAATGTGGAGGAGACGGAGGCGATAGACCTTGCGAGTAGAAGTGGCTTCACGAGAAGTGATTCGTTGGGGGTATACTTGGAAGTCCCTATACGTTCTCAGAGATTGCCAAGAGGTTTCTTTAGACAAGTCACGACGAAGATGCGAAGCAAGCTACCACATTGGAAGAGTCAGAATTTGTCCTTAGTTGGTAGAGTAACTTTAGCACAATCGGTGCTTTCGGCAATTCCAACCTATATTATACAAACGATGAAGCTCCCTATTAATGTTTGTACGGAAATTGATCGGATTATAAGAGATTTTATTTGGGGCTCTTCTAGTGAGGGTCGGAAGATCCATTGGTTGGCATGGGAAGTGTTGTGTCGTCCAAAGAAGTATGGTGGGTCAGGCCTCCGAAGTGCAAAGAATTATAACCGCTCACTTCTGGCCAAGCTCGGGTGGAAGGTGTTACGAGATGACTCAGCGTTGTGGGTTAGTGTTATTAAGCAAAATTATTTTGGTAATGGTTTCTTGGAGCGCGAATTTAAACCGGCGGATTCAAGAATATGTAAGAGTATCTTGACGGGTCGGGAGGTGATTAGAGGGAATGTGGAGGAAGTAGTTACGGCAAATGGTGTATCGTATAAGTGGAAGCTAGAGAGTTCGGGTTTATTCACGGTTAAGTCAGCTTACAGTAGCCTATTACCAGAGTTTGGAGTACCAGAATTTAGGTGGAATCTGGTGTGGGATCTAAAATGTCCTCAGAAAGTTAAAGTACATATATGGAGGGCAATTTGGGAGCGTTTGTTACTAACCGTAATTTAGCTGCTCGTGGAGTCTTGGTGGACCAGGGTTGCAGCGTGTGTGGGGAAGTAGCCGAGACAACTGATCATTTATTCCGGGTCTGTAATGGATATAAAGAAGTAGCTAGAATGTGTTTTGGTGTGGATAATGGGTTGGTATTGGACCAGCATGGTCCAGCTGCAGTTGGGTCGAGCGCTACAGGGGATGTAGTGGCAAGGAACAACATCTCTGAGGGGTTAAACATGCTGTCTCGTGATGTTAGGGAGCTGCGACAGCAGCAGGATTTCATGGGACACGGTAGTAACCTGCTGCAGATGAGGCGAGGGACCTTAGCTGCAATAAACAAAAATTCTGCAGCAAATGTTAGGTACTGGAAGGGACTTTTATCCTCGAAAAAGGTTCGTTTTGGGCTTGAGGAAAGATATATGTTTGCTGCATTTATGTGGCACGTGTGATTAGACAGGAATGAGAGAGTATTCGACCCATCTGCTAAGAAAAAGTCTCCCAGAGAATTGTATGCGATGATAAGGAACCCAGCTTGTAATTATGCGCGGGCATGGGAAGCGGAGAGGGACGGTGGCTTGCTTACGATAGCTAAGACGGTATTAGTTCGATGGGAAAAGACGGTGGTGGGTGTTAAGTTGAACGTTGATGGATCTTTCGATGAGCATAAAGCCATGGCTAGTGTTGGAGGTCTTTTTAGAGATGTGGGTGGGGAGTTTTTGCGGGGTTTTGTGGGGCAATGTGTGGTGCGCACACCCTTTGAGGCCGAGCTCATTGCGTGCATTTTGGTCTTGCTATGGAGGTACAACTAGGTATTACATCTCTTACTATAGAAACTGACTCGAGTGAGTTGCACGCGATAGTGAAGGGCGGTGCGAACTCAAGAGATTTTCTAATAGTATAATTGGGGCGTGCCGAGACATCTTGAGTGCTAATACGGGGTTTGAACTTCTTTGGATATGTTGTGAGGCGAATAAGTGTGCGGATTGGTTGGCAAAGTTTGGAATCTCCAATAATGAAGGTCATATACCGTATAGGGAACCACCAGATGGGTTGTGGCGTTTGTTAGCTCGCGACCGGTATGGTTGGACCGTGCCGAGAATAACACGTTTAGTTAATAATCTTTAAGGAAGCTTGCTTCCTGGTCCTTGGACCTCACTTGTAGCAAAAAACATAAACATATAAATAATATTTGTGTGAATAATTAATTATTGGGATTATTATATTGTGATTGTTTGCATTATTACAATTCATTGATTGTACTTAGACTCATAACTAGCTAACCATATCACCTAATTTCAACTACCCATCTCATAGAACATTCTAAAATAAGGGAGTTTCACATATTGAACCTACTCATAGAGATTTTCATAGTAGAAATTAGTCAATATTGCGTAAGAGACATATGTATGAATAATATATATATATATATATATATGTATCAGGTTTTACATTACCTTATTGGGATTTATATTAATTTCTTTTTTGGCTAGATTTCGCCAAGAACATGTCATAATATACCTAGTTGGATGTCCCATTAGAGTTTGCATATGTAAAGTGAGGAGTATTAAATGTATTTGAGTAATCATATTATCTTTACCACTTTAGCACAATGAAATGTATGTGCAAACTTATGGTGTGAAATTGTAGCTATTTCAAGTCACGTAACACTCTTGAAAAAATTCCTTTTTTTATTTTATAGGTTAATTAGTAGTTACCATCATAATCTATCATCATTGTTTGTCTTTAAAGTGTCTACTTGTACAATACGTATTATACTCATAAAATTAGCTTTGTAATTTACAACTAATTATTGAAAGAAACGATTTTGCTTAATCATTATACTACTTGGACGATATGTGCACTTGTGAATGTTAACACTTCTGATGGTGGTGTAACTTACCTCATCTTTGGAAACTACAATGACTTGTAATATTTTGATAAAAGTAATTTAGAGCAAAAAGATCACAGTTTATGATTTGGTAACAGTTCAATGATTCGGTAATGTGCTAACATATGGAATTTTAATTATTTCTATTAATGCAGGACCAAAATGAGTAACGTGTTTACATATGTATTTTATATGTTTATGATATTCCTTGTCCAAAAGGAATTTTATTCTTTATAGTTATAAACAATGGTTAATCCTGTTAAAACCTAATATCGTTCAATGGTTTGAATTGTAGTTGCTTATAATTAATATTTTTTGCATTTTTATATCGTGAACTTTGAATCACAAAAAGTTGTCCAAGGAATCCTTATGGCATGCTAGTGTAAAGAGTAAGATCCTTACATTAATCGACAAGCTACACAAACAAAGGCCAAAAGAATACGTTTATTGGACTGTACTGAGTACATTTTCATAGACATGTGAGAAATATTTGATGTTTTAGGGGATACTGTGAGAGTATAAAAAATCACAATCCTTGTCAACGGTAATATTCATATCAATAGTTATGAGCGATTTAACATAAGTTATTATTTTGATTTTGGTCTATTATCTCCTTGTCAGGGTCATTTTTCTCCTGATAGTGCACTCCAATGTTATGTTTACCCAATGATGGCTCTATAAAATTTACCATAGTAGATATCAATTGGAGTTGTCGTTAGTTTGTAATAAATGGTACCAATTTTTAAGTGGTGAAATTCACCAACCTAATTTAGTAGTTTACGATTTTTCACTTAAATAACACAAACACAAACTAGAATGTGCTTATTGGCATCTACTTTCTTGCGTGCTATACCCATTATACATCTTCCTACACAAAAAAAAAAATCATAGCTTAGAGAAAGATATCTTTTAAATCAATTCCAATGCTTAAGTCGTTAATGGATGGTGTGGGGTTATAAATAATGCGATGAAATAAAAAAAAAGTGTCATTCTAGAGAATTTATGTAACTTTGGTGTATGAATAATATGATATATGTATATGATACATGTATTCAATAATTTGGTGTGAAGATCTTACTCGCTATTTGGTTTATTGGTCACATTAGTGCCAATCATTTTTAATAGGGACTGGTTTTAATTAGATTTCTTTTATGGTGTAGCATATATCAATATGTATCTATGACTAAGAGATACGTCGTGATCCTTGTAATTTTAGTAGAATAATTTCCAAAGTTTGTTGGCTCAGGCCTCCTAGTGTTGAGTGTTTGAATGAAATCAACATTTATCACGAACTACGTAAATATTGGATAGTTTCCTATCTACTTTAAAGGGATTTGGGAGGAACAATGAATCCTGACTAGTGGAAAATACCACTTTGCCCTTATTCCTAGAAACAACTAAGTTAACTACTTTGGGAATTACTAGCAAGAGTCAATCACACCTCTCTCATATTCATCTCGCTATTATTTTAAATTGCATTTCCATTTAAATTTTTACCTTTCTATTTCAGTTAATCCTATTAGTTAATCTGTATTTATTGCAACTTAGTCATTTTAGTCAAAAAACTCAACAAATATATATTTAGTTTAATTATTTAGATTTGCAACTTATGCCACCGTACTCGTAAACACAATCAACTTAACCTTCATAGTCATGTGGAGACGATAACCCCATACTTATATATTATTACTTGGCAGCGCCCCATACACTTGCGCGCAGTAATTCCTCTCAAGTGTGTTTAATTATTATCACATATTTGGGGACAACATTTATGTTTTTCCATAATGTCCAAATCATTGCATAAAATACCACACACCACTCCATGTATGCAAATAATGTCTTTATGCCTCCAATTAATAGCTGTTATCTCGAACAAGAACACCACGTGCTGGTTAGCTAACTTTTAGCACACATGACGGACCCACTTACATGTCCTAAAGATGTGAAAGATTGTATCCTCTCATGTCTCACACCTTTAACACATGATAGTAACATCAAGGATATTGTCTTGCAAATAGCCTTTCAACGTTATCCCTTTAAATAAATATTCGTATCATTTAAGGACATTTATGCTTCAATAATTCATGTGGATCAAACTCGTCACATGACTTCATATTTTGTTCATACATGTAGGCCGATTTGACTGAGTAATCCCTTTCGACTTCATGTTTCCATGACAAATAATCTTCATCACCATCTTATGTGACATTCAAATATTAGTAATTTTAAGCAACATTGTATGTGAGAGTAAGTGTTGGAGCACATGGAAATCCCAAGAACCATTGTTTCATAAATACTAATCCACCATACACTTGAATTCGTTATCCTTGCAACTTGATTAATTGTCTTGGTTAGTGTCGTGTGCCCCACCTAAGTGTATAACAAAAAACGCGCCAGACTTTTATTTTGCACAACCCACCTTAACCGTATAAATTGACCCAATCCCTCCAAAACAACTCGAAAAATATATGAGTTATTCACTTATGCCTTGTGGTTGAATATACCTGAATTTAAACACCTAAAGATATAGACTAATGTTTCGGCATGCACCATTTTCTGTACAAACTTCCCAGGTAATATCGTGTTGAATCTTTGTGTCTCCTGAAGTGGCGCGCCATCTCCCTAGACACCTAATGGACCATATAAGATCATGTTCAATATGATCAAACTCATCGTATACATTGATGGGAAACTTTGTCATTTACATTACATATATTGATACCCTGCTAGTTATAGGGTTTGCCCCACTTCCTTTAAAATTTATTGACGATTGCTCTGTAATATTGACTTGGACATCTCCCAAATAGAATATAAACTCTAAGTACACTGAAATAATTTATTGTTGAGTGAATTTGCTATGGTTGGCATTTTTCGTAGCTAGATTTTCAGTTACGTTTTTAGGGAAGTAAATTACAGACTTTTCATTGTTGATTGTCTACCATGCATTCCGATAAAATTATCAAATGGTATATTGCAAACACCAATATTTAGAGTTAATTGATAAAATTAAATCATCAGTAATTAATACATGAGAGTCAGGGATTCCCATGAGCACAATTAAAAAAGTCTCTATGAACCTCTTTGGACATGTGGTTGAATAAGAACCGTCAGTCTTAACATTTAAATGGAAAATAAGGGTACAATGCGAATGGATACCTTTGTTAAATGCCTCATTGTGGGAGAAAATAAGGCACAAGAGCACACCATAAGACACTCAATTCATTTCCCTCTATACCCGTCATGATAAGCGATAATTAGATATTACGCCAGGTAAACAAACTTTTAAAATATATTTATTTCTCTCCCTTTTTATTTATGATATTTGTATCTCTCTATTGATCATTTCAATTAGTTTTGACAAATTAACAAAAAATTTAATCATCACTGATGTATAACAAATTCTACCGCCATCCACAAAAGGTTGTTACATTTGTTTTATACACAAATTAGGAAATGTCATGTATTAATCAGTTACTAATATATCCTCTTTTTTTATTATTTACATGGGTGTCCGTGCCAGCTTTCTCACACCACAACTAGTTTCATGGAAAATATACACGACTCCTCATGCATATTCCCAGATAATCAGAAATAGGTTGCCCATGTTTAGGGAAGGAATTCGAATAGTGTACCTCTTTCTTTACCCCCTTTACGGGTTGAATAAATATCAAGGCTCTGTCCAGTTGAGCTAACCCAACTGGTTATTACTAATATATCCTTCATAATATGTCTTGATATCTTACTTTTTATTAAAAATATAGATTTTAATATTTAAACGAGGGTCAAAATGATATAAAGTGCTCGTTTAGAAGTGTTTTTTAATAGCAATCAAAGTGCTTCCAGATGTTTAAAAGTGTTTTAAATCCTGAAAATAACTTTTAGGAGATGTGCCAAATATGCGGTTCTTAAAAAAAGGACCTAAAGTAATTCTAGATTTTAAAAATGTTTTTGATAATTTTTACAAGTATCCTACTTTTAGTCTAAAAATACTTTTTACTCTAAAATAATCATTTTCCAAATGGGCCCAAAGAATGAAAAATATTTTATTGTTTAAATAGGCAACCTTTTATGGAAAAGTATATTTAAAAATGAGTAATGATATATGTCACCCCTTTTTGTGTCACTCTTTTATCACCCTTCTATATATATGTTTTGATTTCCTTGAATAGAAGATAGAGAAAAATTAAATAGGATAGAGAAATCAATTCATTGGTACATGTAGGCATACACGTAGGAGGTGATAAAAGGGTGATAAAAAAGGGTGACGAATATCATTACTCTTTAAAAATAGTGAAAATCTTTTTTGAAGGATGACTAGTTGTCACCCAAAATAAGAAAACTTTTAATATATTTATTTCACTCCCCTTTATTCTTAATGACAATTAATTTCCTTTTCAATGATATTATCTTTTTTATTCAAGTTGTTCCTAATTATCTTAATTTTCCTTTCTAATTTTCATTCTCTATCTATATAAAAGTAATTTTAGATTGACTTTAATTATTTTGTGACACGATGTACAAAATTGTCATATATATATCATTACATATTTTTTACTACTTATGCCTCATTAAATTAAATAAAATTCAATTTCTTTTTAAGCAAAAAACCTCAATACCTATCCACTTATACATAAATAAACATATATAAAATATTTTTGTGAATAAGTAATTATTGGGATTATCACATTGTGATTGTTTGCATGATTACAATTCATTGACTGTACTTAGACTCATAGCTAGCTAACCATGTCACCTAATTTTAACTACCCACCTCATAGAACATTCTTAAAAAAAGGGTGTTTCACGTATTGAACCTACTCATAGAGATTTTTATAGTAGAAATGAGCCAATATTGCGTAAGAGACATATGTGTGTATATATATATATATATATATATATATATATATATATATATATATATATATATATATCGTGTTTTACATAACCTTATTAGGATTTATATTAATTCCTTTTTAGGCTAGATTTCACCACGAACATGCCATAATATACCTAGTTGGATGTCCCATTAGAGTTTGCATATGTTAAGTGAGGAGTATTAGCACAATAAAATATATGTGCAAACTTATGGTGTGAAATTGTAGCTATTTTAAGTCACATAACTCTCTTGAAAAATTATCTTTTTTATTTTATAGGTTAATTAGTAGATGATTGTTTGTTTTTAAAGTGGCTACTTGTCCAATAAGTATTATACTCATAAAATTAGTTTTGTAATTTACAACTAATTATTTGAAGAAACAATTTTACTTAATCATTATACTAATTGGACGATATGTGCACTTGTGAATGTTAACACTTCTGATGGTGGTGTAATTTACATCATCTTTGAAAATGACAATGACTTGTAATATTGTGATAAAAGTAATTTAAAGCAAAAAGATCACAATTTATGATTTGATAACAGTTCATGGATTCTCGGTAATGTGCTTACATATTGAATTTAAATTATTTCTATTAATGTAGGACCAAACTGAGTAATGTGTTTACATATGTATTTTATATGTTTATGATATTTTTGTCCAAAAGGAATTTTATTTTTATAGTTATAAACAATGGTTGATCCTGTTAAAACCTAACATCGTTCAATGGTTTGAATTGTACTTGCTTATAATTAATATTTTTTTACATTTTATCTCATGAAATTTGAATTACTAAAAGTTGCCCAAGGAATCCTTATGGCAGGCTAGTGTAAAGGGTAAGATCCTTACATTAATCGACAAGCTACACAAACAAAGGCCAAAATAATACGTTTATTGGACTGTATTGAGTATCATTTTGATAAACATGTGAGATATATTTGATGTTTTAGGGGATATTGTGAGAGTATAAAAAAATTACAGTCCTTGTCATGGGTATTATCAATAGTTATGAGAACTTTGACATGAGCTACTATATCGATTTTGGTCTATTATCTCCTTGTTAGGGTCATTTTTCTCCTGATAGTGCACTTCAATGTTATGTTTACCTAGTGATGGCTTTTTAAATTTTACCATAGTAGATATCAACTGGAGTTGACGTTAGTTTGTACCAAATGGAATCAACTTTTAAGTGTTAAAATACATCAACCTGGTTTAGTAGTTTAGAATTTTTTACTTTAATACCACAAACACAAACTAGAATCTTGTATCGGCTTATCGACATCTACTTTCTGTGTGCTTTACCCATTATACATCTTCCTACACAAAAAAAAATTCATAGCTTAGAGGACGATATATTAAATAAACTCCAATGCTTAAGTCTTTAATTAATAAAAAAATGTCTGAGTCTCAAAGTCATATGGATGGTGTGGAGTTATAAAGAATGCGATGAAATGAAACAAAGTGTCATTCTAGAGAATTTATGTAACTTTGGTGTATGAATAATATGATCAATGTATATGAGACATGTATTCAATAATTTGGTGTGAGAATCTTACTCGCTACTTGGTTTTTTGGTCACATTAGTGCCAATCATTTTTTATAGGGACTAGTTTTAATTAGATTTCTTTTATGGTGTAAAATCTATCAATATGTATCTATGACTAAGAGATACGCGTGATCCTTGTAATTTTATTATAATATTTTTCAAAGTTTGTTAGCTCAGGCCTCCTAGTGCTGAGTGTTTGAATGAAAGCAACATTTATCATGAACTACATAAATATTGGCCATCAACTTTGTCATAGTACACCGTCACGAACGACAACCGCCATAACACATAACAACCCATTTTAACAAACAAAATACTCTTGCTCAGTCACCATATTCACGTCACAATTAAATCTAAAAATATATATATAAGGAACACTCTCGTATAATTATAACTAAAGAGACTAAGAAAAATAGTGAAACTTTTCTCTTGTTTGATTGAATAAAAATTGTCCATCCACACACGCTCGAAAGTGGATTTTATTCTCACGAGCTCGTATTTCTCCTGCTAGACAAGAGAGAGATGGTGCCATTCTTACACTCAAGTCGTAGGTAGAATTTGGTGCATGTTCTCTTCAAATAAGGTAACTTGGAGAGCAATAGAAAAGTGTGTGAATTACATGTAATTTGCTAATGGGAAATATTTATCTTAACCTTAAGTGTTTTATGAGGTATATAGTTTATTTGGTGGTTCACTCTACTTGACAAGTGACAAAGAATAATGGTGAAACGGTATCTTGCGTACCATACGCTGGTATTGGTAGTAATAGCATGGTTGTGATAAAACATATATTTATACATACGATTCACATGAGTATATATTGAATTTTCTTTTTAATTCTCACATACCCCAATTAAGTGGTGAAATTTCCAAACTCGTACAATAACTTAAATTTTTTTTACTAAAATAACACAAACACAAACTCATATATAGGTTGAATTTACTGATGTCTGCTTATTTAAGTGATATATCTAATCTATGTTTTCCTACACAAACATAACGACATAACTTGGAGTGCATTATATCATAATTAAACTCCAACTTTATGTCATTAATGAATAGAAAATGACATATTCTTGAGCTTAAGTGGTAATGTGGGCGACTATAAAGATGATATGAATATATGTTGTTGCAAGTAATTAATTTAACTGTACTGGATAGATTATTTCTTCTTTATATACGAGATATGGTATGAATAATTAAGTATGATCATCTTATTTAATTCATAACTTAACATATTGGTGCCAAATAATTTGGATAGAGATAATTGGATTTAGATTTGTTTGATGGTGCACACAACATCAATTTGTATTCATAACCTAGGGCTACGTCGTGCGCGCCTTCACATTCTATTGGATCATTTTCCCAATTTTCTTGACTTGATCCACTTGGTGATCACCACGTCTTCAATAACACATAACCATTTTTTACAAACAATATACTCATATACGGGCACCACATATGAACCCGAATCAATGCTACAACAAACCTAAAAGGAAAAAACTCTGCTATAATTAAAACTAATGATAAAAATAAATATGTTTAAATTATAGTCTATTTTTATAGAAGAATATTTTACATCCATATACGTAAGAGAATAACTAACTTCTCTTTAACTTCTATTTCACCTACAAGACAAGAAAGCACGGAGACCACCAGAGAAGAAGCTCCTAATGACACTTCAACACACAAATTAAATAAATATATCATTGTTTTAAATCTTCATGAATGGTAGCTTTAAGAGAAAGAAAACAGGTGTAAACTTTGTGTAATTTAGAGACTAAAAAAAGTTACCTTAGCCTTAACGATTTATCGACTTTATATAGGTTGATTTGGTGCTCCACTTTGGTTGATAGGTGTCCGCAGATAATGATGAGAAAATATCTTTTGTGCCGTATATTGATCATTAGGGCTGTAAACGAACCAAGCCGCTCGCGAGCCGCTCGAGCTCGGCTCGGTAAAAATCTCGTTCGAACTCGTATGTTTATATAAACGGGAAAAAAAAGTTCGTTCGAACTCGTTTGTTAAAAAACGCGTTCGTTCGAGCTCGTTCGTTAACTCGTTAAAAAATTATAATCTGTAAATTAATGGTTTGGTTATCAATAAATATATTGTTAAAACTATAAAAAAAATTATTCGTTAATAACTCGAGATCGGCTCGAAAAAAACTCGTTCGATATGTTATCAAGTCTTAAAATTTGAGCTCGGCTCGACTCGTTAAAATTTGAGCTCGACTCGACTCGACTCGTAAATATTATCAAACAAGCTTGCACATCTAGTATTCGGCTCGACTCGGTTCGTTTACAGCATAGTGGAAGCATGATCCAAATAATACATATATTTGTACGATTTGCACATTAGCATCCGGATTATTTTGTTCGAAACAATGACATTTAAGCATGCTACCCACATGTAAAAGTATTCAAGTGAAGTTGGCCTAGTTAAGATTGGATAATTGATAAATTTAGATCAATTCTTAACAACTTATTCCTTTGGTTGACGACCCAACCTCAAACCCTTAGAATTATAACATACTCAAGGGACAATTTTAGTTTGGCATTGGTGACTGACAAGATGAAGGGTGTGTGATGTCATGTCATAGATGAGGATGTTTTTACATGGTAACAACATATCTAAGTTAAAGTATTAGTATTGGAAAAAAACGACTAAGGTTTTTTTATTAGTTTAAAGCTAGACTATGAAGTAAAATAACCGCCTAGGCATTAAAACATGGTAGCTACTTGTAGCCAGAAATGACTTTAATTCATAATCAACTCTAAGATAATTTCAACCATTTTAGATATTTTTCCTTGTATTCTTATGGTCATAGTGAACATAGTAGGAAGCTTCCTCGACCCTTGTAGGTCAAACGGTAGACACCTTAACTATATAGTAGCAATTACTACATTACGGAAAAAATGCTATTAAATAATAAATGAGATTTAAAAAGAAAATTAAAACTTTATAAACGGTGTGCATGTTATTTTGCTGAATGGTTCCATCACCAGACATCAACCATTAATCCTTTTTGTGGAATAATAATTTACATGTATGTAGTCTAGTTAATGTATAAATAAAGATATTTGAAATATATATATATATTATCATGTATAGTGTTAATACTATCATCACTTAAAATTAATATAATAAATTGATTTTGTAAAAAAATATGCGCTCTATTGTTTTAAAATCAAAACATGTAATATATATTAAATATTTAGTATAACGGTAAATATTATATCTTTTAAAAAATTGTTTTTTAAAAAGGTTTTACTTGTTAGTAGATAATTCTTATATAATTAAGATTGATCAAAATCTTTTGTTTTTGCTTATAAACAATATAGTAGTTATTAACTGAATATAGAAAAAATAATAGTTATTAACACACATTATTATATTACAGGTTTGTAAACATGCATTCTTCTTTATTGAACGTTTATGCATGATTTGTTCATGACAAATGATTTCAGCCATATTAGCAACAACAGTTAGCATATAGAATAAGAAGAGGCAAAAAGTATATAATGAAGTTGGCTATGAAAAAACGCGCGATTAATTATTTTGGTCAATTATCAGCTCTGTCGTGTGATAGATAGAAATTTAGCCATGCATATGCCCTCGTGTATTACTTCCTCAATTACATGTAAGTTAAAAAACGAGTTCATAGTCATTGTAAGTTTTTGTATATATAATAATGCAGTGATGCATATGTATACAACTTTGCCTTTATGATTTCCAGATAGATCCAAAAGGATAGTTTATAATATTACAACACTAACAATGCAAACAACTTAATTGTTTAAATTATTATTATGTGATAATTTTCTCTAACATACTATTTTTTTCAAGCTTTCAAGAGTAAAACCTTAGAAAACTTTTAGTGTAACTAAATAAGAAAATAAAAGAAAGTGATGTTGAATTTACGGGCCACCAAGTGACTACTGGGAGTTAGAAAGGAATAAAATTATATTTAAACGTGTCAGGTTTAGTTTTCCAATCATATTTATCAAATATTATCCTACCTAACAAAACAATATACGTTTTCTAAAAATTTCAACTAACAACGTCAACTTATCAAATTATATCCTAACTAATAACACAATTTACGTTTTCTAAAAGCGTTAACTAACAACGCCAACTTATCAAATTATATTAAGTTTTATCCTTGTTAACAACACAATATGCTTGACCCCACCTAAGTGTAGAACAAAAAACCAACAATAAAAAGGACCCCAACACCCTCCGTCGTAGATCAAAAATCATGTAAGTGAATTGCCTTGTAGTTGATTATACCCGAATTAGAACACCTGCATATAGAGTTTATCATCATGCACCAATTTCCATCCATGATTCCCAAGTAATTTTGTGTTGAATCTTTGTGTCCACTGAAGTCCTAAACCCCCATCCACCTTTTGGTTTGCACATCGTCTCCTAGGTCAGGCAATGGACCTTAATCTACTCTGCAGAAGAACCCCAAATAATATCACGACAAGCTTAATATAACTCATCGTAGTCGTAGAGTGAAATATTTATCAACTGTATTATTTATGTCATTACAAACCCTGAGTATAGATTGGGAAAGGGTGGTATGCTATATGTTGGCTACATGTTTTGACACATCTACTTTGCAGTTGATTAATGATTTATTGATAAAATTGAATTAGACGTCTTCCAATTAGAATATGAACTCTAAGCTACATGGAAAGATCTTATTTTTTAGTGAACCCAATATATAAGGTAATTCTTTAGGCTAGGTTTTCAGTTACACTGTTAGAAAAGTAAATTAAAGACATTATATTGTTAAATGGCTGCCACACATCCTCACAAAATACTCACATGGTTTCTTACCAAATACCAAGTAAAGAATAAACACATTGACATATAAAAGAATCATTAACAAATATATGAGAGATGTAGATCCTCTCTACACAATTGAAACAATATACTTGAGTCATTATGAACAAGTTGTTGAATAAGAATCATCCGTCATTCCATGCAAATAACAAATAGGCACAACTGATGTGGGTCTTTTTGTCGAATATCTTGTTAAGGGATAAAAGAGTAAAAGAACACCCAATCTATAAGACACTTAATTCATCCCCTCCATACCACCATAATAAGTGACATAATGATTAGGTTTCGACCAAATAAACAAATTTCTAATTTTTCTTTTCTTTTCTTTTAATGAAATTTATTTTCAATAAGTTTTGAAAAATTAACACCTTATTGACCAAAATATTTATCATATAATGCATAACAAATAGTAATCCTCCAAAATAAGTAAGTACCTGTTTGGGATTGATTATTTTAGAGTTAAAAGCGCTTTTCAATTGAAATTTGAAAATCTGTAAAATATATTAAAAAATGTTTTGACATCCAAAATCACTTTAAGAGATTTTTTTAATAATCGCCTATCTTAAATGATTTTTTTTAATAATCGCCTATGTAGTGCTTTTCCTAAAAGTGATTTTAAAGGTCTAGACTATTATTAAAAATTTAAAATCAGTTCAAATGATTATTTTTAAAAACAATCCCAAACAAGCTCGTGGAATATATTTATTTCTCTCATCTTTATTCATATCAATGACAATTCATTTCTTTCAATTTACATTATCTTTTCTTATTTCGTTTGCTTTTTATTACTTTTTTCTTTCTTTCTTTTTCTTTCTTTATCCCTATAATTATTATTTTAGGTCAATTTTATTAATGTTGCAATACCATATACAGAATTGCCATATTCTTTTTTCTAGATAGGGCTCATTTAGTAGTCAAATTTAGCAATAATTCGAAATGATTAAGTAACTTTTTTTTTTCAACAAATAATTAAATAACATTTAATCCTACAATATCCGTAATAAAGAAAAGGCCATATAAACACGTGTCGACCGTTGGATAACGAGTACATACCCTACTATAAATATACAATCAGTCCACACTGTTGTTTTTCACTTTCCCTCCCTGACTCATCTCCCAACGCAAACAAAATAAAATTAAAATTACAAAGCAGAGGGAAATTCGTAAAGTCTCCAAAAAAGAACCCCAAATTGAAAAACACAATCCAATCAAAAACCCTAGCTACAGTATTCAAACTCAACAGGTAACAATCACTTCAATTCTAATTTTTCATTTCAATTTCAATTTTTGTATATGAATTTGCAAATGATTTATTTTTATTTTTTTTTAACTTTTATCGTTACATAAAGAGAAGATGGGAAATTATCGACCAGTGGCGACGAGGAAGAGTAAGAGAAATCGAACAGATGATAATGTCGACGCTACTTCAGATATCCTGAGGTATAATCATAATTTTACATTCTTTTGATAAAACTTTTGATTTTGCTTTGTCATTTCTCAATTATTTGTTAAACGAATGCTACATTTCGTATAATTGTGTTACTCCCCTAAAATTGGGGCGAACTTTTCCCGGATAGATGGTGGGACCCAAACCGTTGACATAACGGAAGCTTTTTGGGCCGAGTTTTTGATTATTCAGATAACTAACTAGAAACAAATCTTTCGTTTTACTTTTTTCTATAAACGGATCTTTTTAGTATTAAATTTAATAATCTATTCTTTTTGGTGTAGTAAAATACTTTCCAATGGACAAGTAAACGAAGAGGATTTAGATCAGCTGTATATGATATCTAAGCCTGTATGTCAAGGCTGTCGCGTTAATACTAAAGACAACCCTAACTGCTTATGTGGTTTAATCCCAGTTTCAAACGGAACCAGAAAAACAGGATTATGGCAAAAAACATCAGAAATAATCCAAGCTCTCGGTCCAGATCCATCTACAGATCTGCGTGCTTCTCCAAGCTCCCCTGCAGGACTAACAAACTTAGGAGCGACTTGTTATGCAAATAGCATATTGCAGTTTTTGTACATGAACAAGCCGTTTAGAGAAGGAGTGTTTTCTGTTGAACCAGAGCTTTTGAAGGAAGAGCCTGTTTTGAACCAACTAGCCCGCTTATTTGCTCAATTGCATTCAAGCAAAATGGCGTATGTTGAATCTGCTCCGTTTATTCAAACTTTGGAATTGGATAATAGTATTCAGCAAGATAGTCATGAATTTTTAACTTTGTTGTACTGTTTGCTTGAACGATGCTTGAGCCGTTCTAAAGTCAGTAAAGCTAAAACAATTGTGCAAGATCTGTTTCGTGGAGGTGTCTCACATGTTACAACGTAAGTCATGAATTTTTGTTTTATTAATTTGTTTATTTTTTTTAATTTTGTTTTGAATGAATTTGTAGGTGCTCTGAATGTGGGATAGAATCTCAAGCTTCTTATAATGTCGAAGATTTTTATGAGCTAGAGTTGAATGTTAAAGGGTTGAAAAGTTTAGATGAGAGCTTAGATGATTATTTCAGTATCGAGGAGCTAACTGGAGATAATCAATACTCATGTGGATCGTGTAGTACAAGAGTGAATGCTTCGAGAAGCATTAAACTGCGATCTTTGCCAGCTGTCCTTACTTTCCAGCTTAAGCGATATGTGTTTCTTCCGAATGTAAGTTTGTTTTTTACCGTTATTATTATTATTAACTTTTTACTGATAATTTAGTTCTATTGTTTTTTTACAGACCACTACGAAGAAGAAGATAACTTCTTCGTTTTCATTTCCTGGAACGGTGGATATGAGTTCAAGGCTTTCGGAAAGTTCTGGATCTAATTTGATCTATGATTTATCAGCTGTATTGGTACATAAAGGAGCAGGGGCAAATAGTGGGCATTACGTGGCGAATATAAAGGATGAAAACACAGGCCTTTGGTGGGAGTTTGACGATGAAAGCGTCTCTAGCTTAGGAAATGAACCTTTTGGATCGTCAAAAGCTGTCGCGAATAACAAATCTGTGGATGAACCAGAAGGTAATGGTTTTCATACTGAGGGAGAATCGTTAGATGTGAAACCATTTACATCTAACGATGCATACATGCTTATGTATGTAATGAGGGGTACTAATAATGTTACTGAGGATAAAAGAGATGAACCTCTTCCTGATCATCTCTCTTCTGAGTTGGAAGAATTTAATGTCACGTATGTTGCTAATTGTGAGGAGTATAAGACTAAGAAAGAAGGGCAATTAAGTCAAATTACCGAACGTAGGCAAGAAGTGAGATCAATACTTTCGGAAGCTCCTGTTCAAATGCTTGGGGATAATTATTTTTGGATTTCTTCTGATTGGCTTCGTCACTGGGCTGATACTATTAATCCATCGTAAGTTTTTTCTATCCGTATCACTTTTAAGTTTTTTTTAACAAGTGTGAGTATAATAACGGATGATTTTATTTGATGGTTTTTTCAGGCACATTGATAATACATCGCTTGAATGTAAGCACGGAAATGTGTCAGTTTTGAAAGTGAACTGTATGAAGCGAATTTCTACAGAAGCATGGACGAAGCTTCAATCAAAGGTATCTATTAGTTGATATTACTAGTTACATACTTTGCAATGTTTATTAACTAATATATAATGATATAGTATGAAGGAGGTCCCGCTTTGGGAAAAGCGTTGAACTGCAAAGAGTGTGTGTTAGAAATGGCAAGCAATAATGCTATTTGTGATAGTTATAGGGACCAACGAGTCCTTATGAAAGAAGTTGCGGAGGCTGCTTTGACAGGAAAGAATTTACAAGGGGAGCTTTTCTATGTTTCAAGGACATGGTAACTTGTCTCTCTATTATTCAATATCTATGTATGTATTTGACTGAGTTCTCTTGAATTTGTATCTGTACAGGTTAAACCAATGGGTGAAACGAAAGTACGTAGACGCACCATGTGAAGCAGATGCGGGACCCACAGCTTCAATCAGATGTACACATGGAGAACTTGCTGCTGGGGAGAAGCTAGTACTTGTTCCAGAGACTCTATGGAACTTTTTTGTTAGAATTGCTAAGACGGTTAAACCTGACGACTCTATAGGATGTACACCTTTTCCTTCAGAGGTGGAGCCTTGTGCACAATGCTGTATCGAACTCAATGAAGTAGCGTGTGTAGAGGATAATTTAAAGTAAGTCATCTTAGAATTTACCTTTTTTATTGTTACTGACTTGATTTATTTATGGTGCAGAGAGTTCAGGATGAGACAAAAGCAGAGCCATGAGAAATTAGCTTTGGGTAAAAGTATAGGGCTTAATCCAGATATGATACATTACTTGGTTCCATCTTCATGGATTTCAACATGGAGAAGTTTCACTAATGTTTTAGGAAAGAATCCTGTTTGTGTAGAACCTGAAAAGTTAGACGAGGCTGTTAAATCCCTAATCTGTGAAAAGGTACTTTCTTGTGATGGTAAATACTTTTAATTATATAAATTTTTCTCATCTTTTTGATTGATCTTTTAAAAATCAGCATGGAAGACTTAATGAAAGACCTCCTATTCTCGTATGGAGGCGAGGGGTTATACAACAGAAATCTCCTACGGTAAGTCTACTTTTTTAATTTTATTTTTTTAAATTTAAATTGGAAAAGTATTAAAATATTATTTCTTCAGACGGAAGTGTTGACTGTACTTCCGGAGGAAGAATGGAGATTGTTTTGTGAAGACTGGGGTGGCATAGAGGGGAAAGGTGTGTCTGCTGGGATCGAGATAGATACAACAACCCTTAACAACTGCATTGATATAGATGAGGTCATCACTGATGATTTAATGGATGAGCCTCAGGAATCTAAAAATCCTCTTCTCGTAAATATTTCACCTGAGGTATAATTAATTTTGGATTTTATT
Source organism: Nemophila menziesii (assembly GCA_029959085.1). NCBI lineage: Eukaryota > Viridiplantae > Streptophyta > Magnoliopsida > Boraginales > Hydrophyllaceae > Nemophila > Nemophila menziesii. Next base: position 21,076,653 of record JARWIR010000022.1, on the reverse strand, counting down.
GGTGGTATTAGACTATTCGTTTAATTTATTTATATATATATGTATATAATATAGGTGTGTGAGGAATGTATTGGGGAGAGGGAGAGCTGTGAATTAATGAAGAAGATGGCTTACTCAAACAAAGATATATGTGTGTGTTTTGTTCGTGGGAAGGGCCCACCCAAGTCTGTTCTGGAAGCTTCTTCTGGAAATGGTACGGAGCCAAATCGAAGAAGCTCTAAACGATCGAAGAAAACCACTTATGGAAACTCGGTGAACCTGAATGTTTCGGGAACTACTACGCTTTACCAGCTAAAGATGATGATTTGGGAGTCATTTGATGTAAGTTTTTTTTGTGATGGTTTTCTTACAAAATGTGTATTTAATTATGAATATGCAGATTGTGAAGGAGAACCAGACCCTTCATAAAGGGCCTGTAGTTATTGAAGGGGAATCGGAATCTGTTAGTCTAGCTGATCTGAACATCTTTGCAGGAGATGTGTTATGGGTAACTGACTCTAAGGTTCATGAAGACCGAGATATTGCTGGTAATAATTCTAATTCAATTACTTTTATTCATTTTTATTTAGTTTTTTGTTCTTTTGAGTTAATATTGATTGAATTGTGTGTGCAGAGGAGCTGGTTGATACAAAAATGGAGAATGCGCCGAGGACGGCTGAGGCAGGATTTAGAGGATCGTTGCTGACATCATCATCCAATATGGCCTCATCTCATGAGGAGCCGCCACTTGTATAAGAGTGTGAGAGAGATCTTGTTTTGTATTATTCATAAAAATTTGTTTTCCTTTTCTACATTTTTAATGCTCCTCCCCATGGAAAAATGGGGAAATTTTGAACTACATTATTTATTGTTTAGTTGGTACACAAACATAAATTGATTGTTGAGCTCGTGGGAGCTGTGCTTGTTTGTTTGTTTGTTTATTAATATTTAATATATGATGAGCCATTGTGTTCTTCCCAAGTTTTTTCTCTTTTCTTTTAAGTTATACTGCTTTCTTGTTAAATGATTCTAATCAGGGACCTGGGGCACAAATTTCTGGAAGGAAGGGTGCATTACAGCACTGTACTTGGAGGCAGCTAGGTGAGATGGCTGAAACTTGTGCTGCAGGTTTTCTTTTGTACTGTAGATTTCGGTCACAGTTGGTGACAAAGCTTCTTGGCAGTTGGAGCTGTTGTTTTATTTTCAGACTGCAAATGGAACGGATGATTTGCTTGGAGTGTGTGTTGATAATATTGAGCAAGGTTTGGGTAGTCTTGGGTTATTTGAATATACTGTGTTATGTTATTAGAGGTGGATCGGAGAGTAATGGCTTGAATTTGGGGGTCGAGCACCATTTGCAAATGGTTATCGTGGGGTTCGGTATTCAACATGATACATAATCCTCCGATGTGCGGTAGTGATCTTGACGGGCTTGACTAGTCGGATAGTTAATAGGGTTAAATACTTTTAGCACTGATCATTCCATAGGGATACCTCATCCGAGTCCCTAGTAGTGTTGAATTAGTTTCCTAAACTATTCTTGCGTGAGTTAGGAAGAAGTTAGAATCCGACTATTGCATAATTACCTTTAATCAATAAAATATAAAATCGATATTCTTGTGAGTTCTCGAGCTATATACTTATCTTTTCTCTTTAGTTTATTTGCATTCTTAGTTCATTATTTTAATTTTTAATACTTTTTTCATTTATCTTACTTGCGTCTTAGTCCCCTTATAAATCTAATAACAAACAAATATATATCTTGTAGCTTTCTTAGTTAGTTTAGCAACTCATTCTAAGACACTTTCTAAATCACTGCTCTAGAATTTACCATTGTAGATCATGTGGAGACAATACTTTATAATATTTATTTTTTATTAATTGTCAACGCTTGGTACATTTGTGGTAGTTAGCTTTCTCAAGGTGTGTAATTGTTAGGTTATTTTCTTCACATCTTAAGATTATGTTTTAAACACAAGAAACACAAATTACTCTAAATGGCTTCATCGAATCGATTAGGGGTGAGCACGATTAGGTTTGCCTCGGTTTTTGGCCAAAACCGAAACCGAATGATTCGGTTTTAAGGTTGCCGTTACCGAACCGAACAGTTTTCATTGGTTCGGTTTTCGGTCCGGTATATTTTTCGGTTTTAGTATGTGTTTAATTCGGTAATTGGATAAGTTTTACGGATATCTATTTGGGACATCTTATTATTTAGCATAGTATATATGAAATGTTTGATTTTCATTTATTGATCAATATAGAAAAATTGACTTCTTGAAATTAATATATTACGCGTTTAAATTGTAAATAACTAATTACAAACAAATATTTATATAATTTAATCTGTATGCTTAGGTTCAAATTTTTTTAGTAAACGAACAACCTTTTGAAATATATCAACTAATATTTTATGTAAAGAGATTTTGCATATTATGATCTTTTCAGAGGCGGTGAATGTCGTATATAAGTATTTTGTTTTCAAAATTTAATCTATTTTTATGCCCTTATCATAATATTTTTTAAAATATAAATGAAAATTAAGAATTCTTAACTAAGGTTAGATGGGAGATCATTGAACTCGACAAATTAGGGATATAAATTAGTTTTTGTATTTTCTTGGTTTCGTTTACTATAGAAAAACCAAACCAAACTGAACTTTTTCGGTTTTTTAAAAAGCTACTACCGAACCGAACGGTTTTTTCGGTTTTTCGGTTCGGTTTTTCGATTTTGTTTTCCTCAGCCCTAGAATCGACGAAGGAATAGTGGAGTAGGACCCCATTTCTTCCTCTCCAGGCGTGTCCGTAGATGAATAATTGAAGTGTTAACCCTCTATGAAATGTAATTGCTGATATGTTAAAGGTCCAATAAGTTTGTGGGGTGTGGACTCCTTTTAAATGGCCCAACTCAATCCAAATACGTATCATAACTCCAAATCACAAACCACCACCTCTTACGAGCCCGTGACTTCAAGTGATACCATGAAACTAAAGGGATCTCTCAGAATCCTATCCAATTGCACATAGTGAACTCCTATTAACTGAGTTTCGAATTGGCGATAAAAGTTTTAACTTTCCAAAAGTTGCTTTTTGGTATCTTAACGCCATGACTTGGGGTTGACTCTGCTTTCTCAATTTGTATCCTCATCTTGGGGTCTCGTATCATTCGAGTATATAAGAGATGCACACTTAACACACAATTAACTCACAAATAACTTCAAAAGTAACAAATATTCAAAACAAGAAAGAAACGTGAATATGTCTAAATATAAGGAAAAATCTTTCAAATATGTTTAGATAACCCCTAAATAGATTTTTTGTGATACGACTAATCTATCATATAAAAGAAGACATCAATTAATTAAGAAAAATTGTGTAAAGAGAGAAAATATGAAATGTTTTTTTGTAAAGATTTGTGTACCAAAAATGTAAATAAATCAACCTGGACCAAAAGAGTATTATTTGGATGAAAACTTGTTGTCAGAGATGGATCTTCTGGTTTGGTTGTGGCTTTTGGTTGAAATTGTATTTTTTTCGTTTTGGTTGAACTCAACTTATGTTATTTATGTTTAATGAAATGATTTTTTCAGAAAAGAAAATAAAGTATAGGGACCTATAGCATAATTAATTAAAATTTCGGGTCACAAATGAAATTGTTGGATATTTTGAAATGAAAAGGAAAAGAAAAAGAAAAAGAAAAGAAAATAGAAAAGTAAGATGTGATGCGAATATAAATAGAAGGTATAGTCCACACCTCTTATTTGATCCTCCTCCTATATTACAGCCCATCTCTCTATCTATCTCGTATCATCTTCATCGTCTCATTTCTGCTTAACCCCTTTGAAGAACAGAGGTAATATTCTTCACACAGATCTACTTTTTCCTCATCATCTTTGTTAAATCAAAGTTTGACTTTTTGAACTGTTATAGAATTGTAGATCTATCTTGTTATATTCTTCGTTATTCTTTAATTCCTAAATCCATTAGTTATTTTTTCGAAATCATCTGGTATGAATGCTTAATTTGAGCTAGATCTTCATAGATCTGCTCTTTGTAATCTGTTTGTAGTGTATTTTTGATGAATTATTGGATCTGCACTTAAATCTTTGTCTGTTGCATCGAAAATATATATCTTTGTGGTATTTTTAACTAAAATTTGAAGCTGAAATTGCTTATTAACTTGAATCATTTAGTAATATCACAAGTCTCGTAGTATTTTTTTTTAATCTGTTAACGAGCTTAAAAGTGTGAAATGCTGTGTAAATCAAAACAAAATATTTGATTAACGCATCAAATAGCTTTAATAGATATAATTTTTTGTAGATTTATAGAAAATGGCAGATGCTGAGGACATTCAACCACTCGTTTGTGACAATGGTACCGGAATGGTGAAGGTTAGTTGATCGTATTATTTGTTTATAATTTTGGAATCGATCGATTTAATTTTGTATAACTTTATATATATATAATGTATGTATAGGCTGGATTTGCTGGTGATGATGCACCAAGAGCAGTGTTCCCAAGTATTGTTGGTAGGCCACGTCACACTGGAGTTATGGTCGGTATGGGTCAAAAGGATGCTTATGTAGGTGACGAAGCTCAATCGAAAAGAGGTATTTTAACTTTGAAATATCCAATTGAACATGGAATTGTTTCCAACTGGGATGATATGGAAAAGATCTGGCATCACACTTTCTACAATGAACTTCGTGTTGCCCCTGAAGAACACCCTGTACTTCTCACTGAAGCTCCCCTTAACCCTAAAGCTAATAGGGAAAAAATGACTCAAATCATGTTTGAAACTTTCAATGTTCCTGCTATGTATGTTGCTATTCAAGCTGTTCTTTCTCTATACGCTAGTGGTCGTACTACAGGTTTGTTAAATTTCGTATACTCATTTTTCTAGAACAGACAATAATTTGATGTGTCCTCTTATTCCTAGGTATTGTGCTTGATTCTGGTGATGGTGTGAGTCACACTGTCCCAATTTACGAAGGGTATGCTTTACCACATGCGATTCTCCGTTTGGATTTAGCTGGACGTGATTTAACCGATTCTTTAATGAAGATTTTGACCGAAAGAGGTTACATGTTCACTACCACAGCTGAACGGGAAATAGTGCGTGATATCAAGGAGAAGCTTGCTTACGTGGCACTTGACTATGAACAAGAGCTTGAAACGTCAAAATCCAGCTCATCGATTGAGAAGAACTATGAATTACCAGATGGACAAGTGATTACTATCGGAGCAGAAAGGTTTAGGTGCCCGGAGGTACTTTTTCAGCCTTCAATGATCGGAATGGAAGCAGCTGGTATTCACGAGACTACTTATAATTCGATAATGAAGTGTGATGTGGATATTAGGAAGGATTTATATGGTAACATTGTTCTTAGTGGTGGGTCCACTATGTTCCCTGGTATTGCTGATCGTATGAGTAAGGAAATTACGGCTTTAGCCCCAAGTAGCATGAAGATTAAGGTGGTTGCTCCACCTGAGAGAAAATACAGTGTCTGGATCGGAGGATCCATCTTGGCATCTCTCAGTACCTTCCAGCAGGTAAATTAATAATCCTTTTTATTTTTATTTTTTAAAATATGTTTTGGGTTTGTTACTTAACCTAATTATGTAATATTAAATATACAGATGTGGATTTCGAAGAGCGAGTATGATGAATCTGGTCCATCTATTGTTCACAGGAAGTGCTTCTAAGGTGGTGATGGTGGTGTTGTTATGTTTGAATTTCTATTTTTTTTTTAATTTTAAAATTTGAATTTAGTTGGTTTTGGTGTTATGTTTCTCAAGTGAATGAATGAATGAATGAAAGAACATACATGGATGCTGAAGATGTATGGCCTTTTAACCATGTCTTTTTTAGTAGTTGGAGAGTGGCTTTGAATTTCAATCATGTTTTCTTTGAAATATTTTTTATTTTACCTCTATTTCATCTTTTCTTGCTCAAAACTATTATTGTTAATACTTATTGTATCAGATTTTTTTTATATTAGTTGTCTGAGTTTGCGGATTATTTATATTCTTCATCATTCTTTCGTTTCCCCAATTCAATTTTAAGCTACCATTTGTGCTTCTTGGAAAAACCTTAAATTTTGAATAGTTAAAACATAAAAACTCTTGGATAAGAATAACTTTGATGTCTAAGTACATACTTTATAGCAAACAGCCAAAGTCTCTTTGTGAATAACACAAACATCACTAAAATATTGCAATTTGAAGCGCTTGTATTACATGTGGCAAACACAAGCTCAAGGTTATTTATCAAATGAAACTGCTTTTGTACGATACTGCTTTATAAAACAAAAAACGACACCTTTTATTATAAATGACCAACATTTTAATAATGTTCTTTTTTTGTGTAGTATGTGTCTCAGAGTAATCCTACCACCATTTATAAGTAGATATAATTTTACATTATCTTTGGATTGAATTGACTAGCTAGCTGCTTGATGGATTAATGTTTAACACTTAGTATGAGTTATGACGTGCATGATCATGACTTAAATGGTATGCTTGCACGATATATATATATATATATATATATATATATATATATATATACAGCGAGATGGGTTGAATTTGTATGTATATTAATTTTTTATTATTAGGCCAATGAATGAATGTGAATGGGCAAATTAAGGACCACTTCTGAGCCTATGACCAATGAAATGCTGGCATCGCTGTCACACATGTCCTTATTAACTTACTAGAACGAGTCCTACATATATTTATATTAATTTTTATGTTGTCTATCTTGCTATTATAAAGATTCCAAACATAACTCTCACAATGCATATTCAAACTATTGTTTCGCAATTGAATTTTTCCTCAAATTTTGTAGTCTTATCTTAGCGTGGAACAGGACCAAATTCACTTGGTTATTATTTAGTTTCAAAGATATAAAGTGTGAAACACAACACATTTAAATATTTTAGTATAAAAGCATTTCAAGAATAAAATATAAAATATATTAATAGAATAGTTCTACCAATCGACATTTTGCGTTGGCAACTTAGTAGCTGTTGAGAATAAATAGTTTGTTAGTAAGAACGATAAAAAAAAAAATTATAAAAAATGAAATACATTTAAAATCAGCTATCTCATTGAATCAAGAAAGAGCTCTCAACAGAGTCTAAGCAAATTATTCTCTGTTGAGATATAAACATATACATTTTACATGGCGATGTCAAACAAAACTAATTCTTGATTCTGTATATTTGAAATTCCTGAACGAAACTTTATCTTATGCCTCTTAAATTAGCAAAAATAATTCTATTAAAAATAACAAAATTATTAGAGTTGTAAAAGAGATTTCGTTTAGTTGGGACATGAAGTTCTATTTTAAGAAATGGCATGGGCAAAATTTAAGTTAAAAGAGTTTTAATGTCTATGGAAGCTCGATAACCGTGTTATTGATATTTTTTACCATTTAAGTTCTTTTTTTTTTTTTGAATACATGGGAGAGCCACTTTGGACTCGGAGTCATTTCGACTCCAATGAGATTCGATCCCAGGACCTCTTGGTCTCTGCGGAGTAACCTAACCACTAGGCCAACTATCAATCTCATTTAAGTTCTTTCTACTTATAAGACAATTAAAATATTCTTAAACTATTACTTAATGTGACATCTAATTTTTATTAGAAATAAAAATTAGATTTATCATAAATTTACAATGTATAAAAGAGTTACATGAAAATAATATAAAATTATAGTTTGGTAAAGATATTTTGTAGGTAGATTATTCTATTACATTATTTATTACATTATCTATCAATTATAGTGATAATATAAATGAATAGAATTTATATTTATTATTTATAAATATTATCATTAATCTATATAAGTTAGTATATAATCAATACGAATTATAATTTATATCGATTCCTAAAATACATAAATCTGTTTAATATATATTTATAGAAAAATAATATCTAAACTTGTTAATTTGTTTTATATGTTTTTTTCACTTTATCATTCTGATCTATTCTTCACTTGAGTAATACTGGATATTACTTAAAAAAGATTTGATAAATATCATCAATGACAGTTAAGTGGTTTAATAATGAAAAGAAAGAAAAAAAAAATAACATGATTAAAAGATGTAACCAGTATATTTGTCCCTTGTCCAAATAAAAAAAAATCAGTATATTTGTTTTATTGTTTACCATCATTACTCTTTTCATTCACATTCTACCTCTTGTTCACCACCTGAAATTTATTTTCATATACACACTTCTTGCCCCAACTATCCACTAATTTGTTAAAGTTAACAACAAAATTCTTAGAATTTTGTTGATTTTTTTCATTTACCAACACCTAAAAATTGTATTACTATTATTATTTTATCCAAAAGTTTACAAAATCTCTCTCAAACACACGATATATAAAAAGAGGAAAATACAAATTAAATTCTACTTTTTATAAATTTTTCAATTAAAATCCTAGTTAAAAAAAATCCTATTAAAATTTAATTTCAATTTTCTTGTTTGAGTTTTTACTTGCTTACCTCTATTCTTGCTGGCTACGGACCCAGTCCGGGCTCTAAGTTTTTTAATTTTTTATTGATTCGCTTATTAATTTTATATCAAACTTCTCATACATTAAGGGGCTGACCACATTAAAAACAAATAATAACATAAAATGTATTATTGGGCTGTACCCAAAATGCTCAAATGGACCATCAAAAAGCATAACAATACTTGATCAAAATTGCATTCCGGGGCTGTACCTATGAACAAAAAACACTAAAATTCAAACCATAATGGGCCAGCCACATTATGATAAAAAAAAACTATTCTACCACCTTAATGGGTCAGCCCCATTACCCATAAACAAACTAGCTGGATCTGACCCCAATAGCATCACAAAGTAGGTCTGGTCCCATATTGATGTCTTCCTATTTGTTCTAAATATTAGCCCTATGGAGACATCATTTTAGGTGAATTATTGACTTATTAGCTAGACTTTTATGCGTATTTCGTCATATTGCACTTTCTCCCCTTGGAATTAGACTATTTGCATTTTTAGAGCTTTTGTGCGTTAATTTGATTATTTTTAGTGCAAATTTAGTATGTTCTTAAATTTCAATACAAGGAGGAGAAGTGAGAATTAGAGTCTTAGCTTATTTTTAGTGTGTTAGGAAGTATTTGATTCGAGTTTCTAATTTTAGAGTGCACTTTCCTAATTCTAGTCTTGAATTATTGATTTATTATTTTTTAAAGCATATGCGGTTTAATTATTTATTTAGTGTGAAGATTTAAAAGATATATGGTAATTAGTTAGAGACCAAGTCAAGTCAAAGAAGTAAAGGAAAGAGATTTACATGGAAATAAGAAGATTAAGGAAGGATATATGCAAAGAAGGAAAAGATAAAGCTGCCATATGAATCTGAAATTCCAGCCACGTTTCAAAGACAAGTCCATAACTTAATATTGGATAGGAATTTAGGAGAATGGTCTGGACCACTGGAAAGAGCTTTCCGAGACAAACGGTTTCGACTATTGGAACGCCTCAAACTGATAAGTATTGAAAGAGATATTACCAAAACAAATCAGCAGCAAAATCTTACAAATCCTAGATTTTAGGGTTACGGATTAAAGAGTTCTTGACTTGTCTTCCACTCCAAGTAAATTCGACCTAGGGCTTTCGAACACCTATAAATACACCCCTTAGCCTTCTCTTTTACCTACACTTCATATAATTATCAAAGAGGCTTAAGGATTCAAGTCAGAGCAAGCAGGAAGGAAGAAGCTAAGAGCTGGAGCAGTCATCTTCTCCAGTTCGCAGCCAAACCCAACCTCTTAATTAGTTTTATTTATTTTCTTTCTGTAAACATTATGTCTTTTAATTTTATTGTCTTAGTTTTATTTTCCGTTATGAGCTAAACCTCTTAAGTGCTTGAAAATCGCTATATGGGTTGAACCTTAATTTAGTTAATTGATGTTTTCTGATTTGGGAATTTTATAATTTAATTCGAATTGAGTAATTTAGTATTGTTTATATCGTAAGTTAATTTCACTATCAATGAATTAGCTAATCGGAGATAGGTTTGAGTAATTAAGCTATTCACTAGTGGCGGTGATCATCTTGACGGGGGGTTTAATTACAGACATAAGATAGAAATTATTGATCCTGACGGACTTAGTTAATCTTATAGCCAATTGGGTAGAGAACTTGACATTCGAAGGTGGATTATGGTCGCCCTGGCGGGGTTTATAACATCTGAGAATAGCTCCTAAGTCCACCCTGACGGGGGTTAGGAGAATCTAGAATCCCGACTATTACTAGTTACTAATTTGTCCCTTAGAAGAAGCATTGATTAAGTTTATTTTGGTGAAACCCTAGCGTGACTCAAGTACTATCTCTCACCCTTGCATCTCTTCATATTTTATTTTCTTGCATTAGTCTTAATTTAGTTTAATATTTTACTTTGTTTGCACTTTAGTTCTTAACAAAAACCAAACAAAAATCTATTTCTTTTACTTTTAATTGTCATTCAAGCAACTATTTACATTTATTGCATAACACCTTAGTCTTACCTAATCCGTCCCTGAGATCGAAATCCCGTTTACCGGATATTACTTGGACGACCTGTACACTTGCGATACGTGTCTTGCCTTTTTAGGTGTGTTTATTTAGCGGTAAGTGTTTTAGTTGCTAGTTTTAGTTTTATTTTTATTTTATTTTCAGTTTACGCTTTGGGTTGTTCTTTCTTTCTCAGATTTACAGGTTTCGGTATATGCTTGGAGATCTCATAATCCTTGATAATCCCGAAAGCCTAGTTCGAGAAGCAAACAAAAGAAAGAAAGAAGCTCAAGCAAAGGAAAGGGAAGAAGCAATGGCAGAATTAAATGCTCAAGATCCCGCGATTCAGTTGGATGAAAACGGTCTTCCAATAGTTCCACCAGTATTACCAATTCCTCCGATAGGAGTCCAAATACCAATTCCTCCCGAAGGTCAACAACAAATCAATAATAATGGTGGATTGCCTCAAGATGATGGGCCGCAAATCTTCCAACCAAATAACTATAGACCTTTTCATATACCACCACTAGGACTCTGTCCTCCTGCAATTCAAGGAATTCGATTTAGACCAGACGCGGGTATGATTAATCAGTTTACAACTGTTGGACAGTATAGTGGTGCAGCTCGTAAAGATCCTATTCGCGCTATGTACAAGTTTATGCAAATCTGTGATGCATATGTCACCCCTGGAGTAACCCAAGAGCAAATGTACTTCCATATGTTTCCATTCTTCCTCACCGGAGGAGCTAGTGAGTGGTATGATCAACAACCACACAACGCGATCTTGACTTGGGATCAACTTCAGACAGCCTTTTTCGACAGGTACTATCCTCAAAGTGTTCGACTTAGTAGGCAATTAGATATTGTTAGTTTTCTCCAAGAGTCAGGAGAAACTGTAGGTGTTGCATGGACTCGTTTTCAATATTTGTTACGCAAGTGCCCGTAACATGGGTACTCTCTTGAATTACAGCTTGGGATATTTTATCGAAGTTTAGGTGAAGCCGCGAAAGAGAAGATTAATACTATGTGTCAAGGTGGTCTCATGATGGTCACAACTAATCAAGCTCTGGCTATCATGGACAGAATTGTGAAGAATGAAATGAGTTGGCAATCTTCGAAATCATCGGTTAGAGCTTCTGAGAGATGTACTTTAAATCTGGACACAGAAACTGCATTGAACGCTAAGATTGCCGCACTTGAGAACAAGCTAAAACAATTATCTATGTTGAATAAAGCTGTGATAAACGTTGTTAATGAGCCAGAATTATGTTCTAGTTGTGGAGGAGATGATCATAGCTGGGAAGAATGTACCAACAACCCAATATCCGTTTATTGCGTTAATCGGTTAGGTAATTATTCAGGTGGTCAAGGGTATGGAAATCAAAACAGAAATCATCCAGGCTTTCAGTATTCGAATCCACATGGGGCAGCCAATCCAGGAAACTATCAGCAAAGGCCTCAGGGGAACAATTACCAGTTTCGGTCTCAAAACCAATACCAAAGGAATCAACCGAGAGCCGATCATGACACTTATGCCGATATGTTAGCTCAAAAGGCGCTTCCCTCTCGACCTCAAGAAGGCGCAATTACCGCAAGTGAGTTAGCACTTACTGTGACGCAATACATGTCCGATGCGGAGAAGAGGTCAGAAAAAATTGACAACCAGCTATCTCGATTCATGGAGGACACCTTCACGAGAGATAACAAGATGGAAGAAAAATTAAATTCACATTCCGATTCGTTAAAAATTTAGAGACTCAAATATCAAAGATCGCCAATAGCTTGAATGTTCGAGGTCAAGGCCAACTTCCAAGTGATACAGAGGTTCCTAAGCAATATGAAGAGTGTAACGCGATCACTACGAGAAGTGGTAAGAACTTGCAACCACCACCTTTCCCAGTTATGAAAGAAAAGGAAGTAACTAGAAAAGAAAAACCGTTGGAAGAGGTGGAAGAGAAAGATGAAAAACCTGAAGTGGTAGAAGTGGTGAAGATTCCGGAAAAACCAAAGAAGAAAGATATTGTAAAAACCCGTCCTCCTCCACCGTTCCCTTCCAGAGTTCAGAAGAAAGGAGATACGGATGAATATGAAAGATTCATGAATATGGTGAGTAAGCTCAATATTAATATACCTTTCTTAGAGGCTATCAAGGGGGTACCAAAATATTTGAAATTCCTGAAAAGAGCTCTCACGAACAAACGCCGGTATATTGAGAATGAAATTATAGGCTTGCCAGAAGAATGCAGTGCGAATGCCAAAGTAAGTTACCACCGAAGTTACTTGATCCTGTGAGTTTTACTATTCCCATCTCTATTGGTAATGAGTGGCAAGCGAAAGCTTTATGCGATTTGGGAGCGAGTATTAATCTTATGCCCAAATCAATTTTTGAAAAGTTGAAAATAGGAGACGCAAGACCAACCTCTGTGTTCTTGCAAATGGCTGACAGATCCCTCGTGCATCGTGAGGGAAGAATAGAAAATGTCCTCGTCAAGACAGGTACTTTAATTTTTCCAGTTGATTTTGTTATACTTGACTACGACGCGGATAGGAATGTCCCCATTATTTTGGGAAGACCATTCCTAGCCACGGGGCGTACTGTAATTAATGTAGAGAATGGAGAATTGACTATGCGGATCCAAGACGAGGAGGTAAAGTTCAACGTGATCCGACCAGTGAAGTTTCCGGACTCCAACGAGGAGTGCTTCCGGATAGGTGTGATTGAACAAGAAGAATCTTGTGGTGATGAAGGGTCTGGTGGTGATGGTGGGGGCTCGGCATAGTGGGGGTAGGTGATGTTGATGGTGATGATGGAGGGAGGGTGGTGGTGGTGATATTGGTGGTGAGTGGGAAGGTGGAAGGTGGACGGCATTGCTGGGAAGGTGGGAAGGGGGGGGAGGGGGGTATCGATGGTATTTGACAGAGAGAGAGAGAACAGATAATAGATTGAGATAGAAAGAATGGGATGGGGTGGGGGATTTCGGTTCCTTAATGGGGTTGGGGTGGGTTTGTTGTTTTTTATTGTGGGGAAAGGGGTTGGGGGAATTTTAGTACTATCCCTATCCTAGTTGAATCAATTAGGGGGTTAGTTGGGGTTGGAATTTAAAATAAAAAATAAGGTAGAGTTAGGCCTTATAAACTGATTTCCCCCTATAAAAAGGTTTGCACATCCACAAATCGTCCCCTGCATACGTGCACGAACACAACAACCCGATGTCATCATCATAATGCAAAACTTCATTCCTCCTCTACACAAAAGCCATAGATCATGAAATATTATCAAAATTAATTCACAAAACAATAATTAAAGCATTTACCATAAACCAATTAAGTTTTTAAGTATTACACATGAGCCAATGGTGTAATTAACTCAATCAAAATAATGAGAAAATGCATTGATCACAAAGCATCATCGCGACATTCTCCCCAAACTACCAAGGTGACTAAGCAAACAAAAAATGGTCAACTCAGGAGCCAAAAACTATTTTTCCTGATAGCTCATTGTTCAGTCAGTGATGTTGTCTGTGTGAAGCTTATATTTTTTATTTTTTTCACTACACTTATTAAGGTACCATGATACAAAGGGCACAATACAAGATGAGAAGTAGACAAGGGGTTTAAGTTTAGACAGAGAAAAGATGCAAGGAAAGGCAAAAAATACCTCGTCACGTAAGTTATCATCAAAACAATGGTAGCAATAAATTTGACGACGTGTACTCAGACTCTGATGAGTGATTAATAGTGCACCCATTAATTGACATTGGAAATTTAGTAGACTTACTATTTACGGATATACCCTCTAAACGATTACATATCGATCCCAAAATATTTTGAACCATATAATCTGAAATTTGCGTGATTTACTAAATAAGACTATCCTTTTGATGGGAAGTATCAAAATACCAATTACAATTGGGTTCAGAAAAACTTGGAGGGATCCAAAAGCTACTTCGACAGAAAAAAATTATGTCAGTCTTGCAACCTTTTGCTTTGAGTTTCAAATTTGCAATTAAGATAGTTTCAAACAAATGATTAGATTTTTTATTTTATTTTTGAAGCACCCCATCATAAAATGCAAGGTGAATGGTAAAATTAAATAATATAGAGAAGTTTATTAACTGCGTTTATCTCATAATGTTGTTAATATGCACATATACAATTGGATGTAATATAATAGTAGAAGATTTTGTGTATGTAAATGATGGATGGGTGGATCATTGGTTGTCACTGGATCTCTCTAATATGAATATGTTTCCTTTGTCATCCCTTCCTATTCTCAATGAATCATCCACATATCTATTCAAAACAAATAATTCAAGGAAAATATGTATTTTATTGTGTACTAGTATTAATTAAAGGAAAGAAAAAAGGATACGTTATGTCGAGCCATCCATCTGGGTTAAATATGCTGAGAAGGATATCATAGTTTTTCTGGAATACGTTCATCAGCTGTTTTTTTTCAAGGTTTAACAAATAAGTAAGTAATCATATCATAATTTTGGGGAATAATTAAGAAATACCTGTTCCGGAGTAATACTTGAACTCTCATAAGAAATATCAACTTTCTGGACAAGATTAACAAACTCTTGTATTAATATAATCCACCAGAAAAAAAAAAGAAAAAAAAAAGTAATAGGTAACTGATTCAGATGCAATCTGGAAGGAGGCATGAATTTGTAGTTGGCCACTCAACATAGTGAATCCTTTAGCATTGAACTTTATCACATTAACTGCTTTCCCCTCCATTATGATAGATCAAACAAAAGTTTTCAATTTAACACAAAGAAAGAGTAGTTAGTAAAAATGTAATGAGTTACGATTTACCTACCTTAGTTATTTCTATAATCTGGAAAAAATCACCAAGAGTGATGAAATCACGGAGTCCTAATTTAGTTCTTTTAGCTCCTAGTATGGTGATAGTACTGTATATTAGCTTCCATTTTCCAGCAACCTTGGCTTAAAGATAAAGTTAATTTGGAGAAGCTATATTCAATCAATATACATACATACGTTGTATACCTTGTTTAGATGTAGAGTTGGTTTGGGAGTTGGATTGTGAGATTCAAGTAGCTTCACCAATTCTTCTATCTCACTTTTCTTGGCTAATTGCACTCCAAAAATTCCTCTATCAATGCCTAAAACAATCTATCATTTCAAACTATTGGTTGAAAATGGCTTGTTTATTTAAATAACTAATAATTAAATGATTGAAAATGGTACCTTGTAAGGAGGTATATAGTTGAGCTTTAAGTTGTTGATTTTGATTTTTATTTGTAACCAACTCAGAACTACTCATAGTAATGGAAAGATTAGTAGATTTGGATTTGTTCTTGTTTTTCCATGGATGATGAATATTGGTGGAGAGTAAACCAGAAGTGGATAACCAAGGGAACACGTGGAATGCTGCTACCATTGTAAGAGATGTTTGGACAATCTTTGCACCTTTCTTAATAATAATAATAATAATAAAAAGAATCTTCTCTTCTAGAGTATATCCCAATCATCTTAAACATCTTATCTCTCTTATCTCTTCTCTAACAATTTGTATTACTTCTTTCATTTATTATATAAGAAAGTACATATGTGGTTAGAAGTTCCTAGGTGAAGCCAACCACTTATTTGTTTCCCTTTTTATCCTTTTTTTCTTTTTTGCCTTTCAAAAATTAGTAAAATAGTGAACTTTCATAAGGAGGAGAGAGTATAAGAAAATAGTCACAGCCAAATCACAAGAAAACATCAAATCTCCATGTAAAAATTATTACAGCAAGATATATTAGAGAGAGAGTTCATATGGATGTAAACACACACGATAATATAGTCATTTTAATGGCAATTAAGAATTAATAATTTCATATTTAAGAAGTTGCTTCTTGCTGCTTTTTCCACTGGTCGGGTGTTAAAGCTTTGGTGATGGAGAGAGCATGAATTTCTTTCATCTCCTCAGTCAATGCAGTATTTACCATTCGATGCCTCTCTAACAATCTTTTTCCTTCAAATTCTTGGGACACTATTTCAACCTTGAAGCTAGCACCACATCTACATCACATATTCTATATTTAATATTTGATATGTTCATAGAGAGAAATTGAAAATAATGTAACTTACCCTCCTGATGTGTCAACTACCTCCTGGAAACAAAAAACAAGCAATCACTATTAGTATTCAAAATAGATTACACTAAAAATTAATTAAATAAAGGAATAAAGCCATTTATTCTGCAAACAATTAAGCATCTTCCTGTTTATATTGAGTACCTATAGACAAGCTAACCCAGGTTTCCACAACTATTCCGAATCAATTAACAACAAGGAAAAGATGATTGATAAAATGATATGGGCAAGTTGTTACTTTGAATGTTTAGGCCATATCGATTTTAAACAAACAATTTAATGGTTGATTTCTCATATGAACAAATCATTCATTCTGCATATTCTCAACTAGTTCAAAAAAACACAATCAACTACTCACAAACAATGAATTTATTGAGATATTAAAACAATAAACCAAAACATAGCAAATAATCTTTATGTTTATGGTGGGTCAAAGGACTAATTATATATTAACTGAAACTAAATTCAAATTAAAATAGATAATTTAAAAAAAAAATTAAAAGTGTGTGACTACTCACAAGATAAGATGGATTAAGCTTAGCAGTAAGTGAAGATTCAAGTTGCTCCTTGTTCACGCCCATTATGATTCGCTCTTTTTTCTTCTATGCTTCAATGATGATGGATGTTGTATGTATTTGGGTAGAGAATTTCGAATAATAGAGGACCATACAATCGGGCCCATTAAGGCCCACTATTCATAATAACCATCTTAATCCATATTGGTTCTCCATTAAGGTAAAACTTTCCTCTAATATTTACATAATAATCATTAATTAATAATAACAAAACATGTTTTCGTTAGACTAATTAGGTAGTTACTATAATTAGTTTTTAAAAAAATTTAAAACATGAAATCATAATATGATTGATATTGAATCTAACCAAAATTGAATAAAATCATTTCCCATTAACACTTAGGTGTGAAAAGCTAGAACAACAAGCGAGGAAGGCGGACGCTTAACTTGTTCTAATTTCTAGTATGGGAAGAGTTTTGGGGACGAATATTAGAATCGGGGGCAAACGTCTATGTTTACTAAAAATAATCAGTTAGAAAAATATTTTTTCCCGATAAATTCTCACTGTGTCTCGGATGCAGGAACAACCGTCTATCCTACCCCTTAGGTCAAGCCCTGGCCTTAATAAAAACTGAATAAAGAAATAACCATGTCATCTTCATCCTCATTCTCATTCTAATATACTGTGGGTGTAGTATATTAAGATTAAATTAATCATAAGCATTATAAATGCAAGAGCTAAACAAAATTTGCGCCTAAGAGAATTTTTTCTTTCCTTTTATTAATGGTCGTAAATGTGAAAAAGTACAAATGCAAAAAATGAAAAACAAGTGTAAAGGTGCAGACTGTTGATATTTCTTGTTTGTGATAAATAAATACCCTTAGGAGACATTATTTTAGGTAGAAATTGGACTTGGTTAATAGATTTATTGGCTTAATTTGCAATAATGCACTTTCTTCCTCTGCTTTATACTTATTGACACTACACTCAACCTTACGGTGTCATTTGATTAAGTTAAACTCAGAGTTATTGTGTAACATTGATCTTATATCAAATGGATGACTGAGATTTAACCAAAAGATGTCTCATATAAAAGACCTCTTCTATTCACAACTCTTCCATTCATTCCTTCGCTCTTTTCAAAATATCTCTCTCGCATTTTTTACAAGTCAAACTAGGGTTTGCTCTACTTTGTATTCAAAACTTAAATCCTCTGTAATAGTTAGTGTGATCCTGTTATTTCCTTGAATATTGCTGATTCAAGGTTAGATATTTAGCGTAGTTGAGTATTGGTTAGATTTGCTGGTTCTACACTTAGGGTTCATTGAATACCGTGATTTTCTAGTAATTGTGGAGATTGTAATCGGTTGATAACAACGGTGATAGTGGATTGACGCTCTTAAATCCGAGCTCAACGTGAATGTAGACTATTTTGTCGAACCATGATATATCCTATATTCTTTACTTTCTGTTTTCTTTAATTTCTTTGTTTAAACCTTGTTTGAAACTCAATTTTACCACTCCACTATTTTACAACATAATTCTTAAATTAGAGTTTATTACAAATAAATGAGTTTGGAGGCGTTGTTTCAAATTGTGGTAGATCGGTTGTTGAAGGCTTTATTTATTTATAACCTGTGACTACGGAGGAGATGCTCTCCCAAACTAGTAAATAGTAATGCATCTGGTCTTTGTCAGTATATTTTACGGTCAACAGCAAGTACCCCTAACCAATGCAATGCACTATGGAGTATGGACCCCACTTCACTTATTCACTTCCTACCGTTAAAAACGATACTACTACAATAGAATAGTACTTACATTAAACAAACATCATATGACACTTCTTGATTTACTCACCAAGTGGACACAAAACGTTCATATGTAAAATTGGTAAAAATATCTAGATAGTGACATTCACATCCAAATCCACCTCCACGTACACATCCACCCACCGTTAATGGCGGATTATGAGGAAACCACCACTGCTTCCAACCACCACCACCACCATAACACGATACCAAAAGAATCAGCTCTCCAAGCTCTAAGCACAATAATCCAACTCCATTTCGAAAAGACTTTGGAGAAGAAAAAAGCAGTAGACCTTCAAAAGAAAGAGCTATGGAAAATGTTTCAGCTCTTCTTCTTGTTCTTAAGCATGGTTTTCATGGCATTATCTTTATCAGTGAAGCTTGAATGTCGACATTGTTGGGTACCTATTGGTTTACTTTCATTATCTCACATGGTCTTTTATGTTTCAGTAGCTCAAACACTTCGATGCATCAATGGTTTGAAGTATCAAAGGAGGTGTCATAAGTTAACTCTTGGATTAGCTACGGAGAGGCTTAGAGAGCTTAAGATGAGGATTAATGCTAATGTTGATAATGTTGATCATGATGAGTTTGAGATACATTATCAAGAACCACCTGAGACTTATTTTGCCAAGTTTAAGAGAAATTGGGCTTTTTACTTTGCCTTCTTGATCTTTGTTTATGCTTTCATGGTCTCTTCCTCTGTTGTTCTTCTTTGTTTTTGACTCATTTTTTCAATTATTCCTATCTTTTCTGAATATCAAATCTATCTTTACATTAGATGAGTTTTGTCAAATTTACCTAAAGTAACTTGTAGATAGACTAGGATTATAACTAAGGAGTAGTAATAAGACCTAGTAAGGATTAATCCTACCACAAAAGTAGAATACTCAAATTGTTTGTTGTTGACAAGTAGGTAGATCTGCTCTTAAACGTAAAAGTTGATCCATAATTGGTGGTGTATTTGTTAATTTATCATAGTTTTTTGACCAAAATTAATAACATAGCTCGGTATATATATATCTTGAACAAAAACAAGTGTAAATTTGCAAGTTTTTCTTTTGTTATTTATATTCTGACGTACTTTAATGAGATTAGTTTATACTCCTTTGGCAATTGAAAATTTTGATTGCACGTTTGTTCTCAATATTTAATTTATTGATGAATTTTCGAACTTCCCTATGTTTACAGAAAAATTGTTCTCATAAAACTTTCCCTATCAAAGAGATTTGTGAGAAGTTTCTACATCTTTACCCAAATTAAAACCTGTTTGAGCACTTGAAGACCACTTTTTTAAGAGAAGAGAAGGGATTGCTCTTGAACCAAGGTGTACACTTTTTCCTAAATTGGAATAGAGATGTACATCGTTCCACAAATTACTATCATATTAAGGTGTTTGTTTTTTAGTTTGTGATTCACATGCTCAAAATATTCCAGAAGAGGATATGCAAATTTTCTTACTCAATTTGAGATCATTATGCAAACCAAATTACAAGTTGATAATAACATACACCTTCAATTCACTTAATCACTTGTATATAATACTCATTTCCGATTTATTACAAGATTTATCTCACAATTTCATAATTAGCCCTAATAATTTGTTTTCAATCTTTGGCATCATAACACCCAACCTAAGTGAGCAAGTTTATCTAGTTTCACATTTGACTTGTCACCAAAATTAAAAAGATAATTTTCACCCAGGGGTCAATATGAGATTTAACACAATTAGAGACACTAATAAGTAATTTCTTTGGGGATTGATGGATTCCAAAGTATTGTTGAGTTAATAATGATCAAATCTGGACTTAAAAAATGAGCGGAAACTCATGACTTATGAGATAGTACATAATAAGCATATCAATAGGTTAAGCTGCTGAGATTGCACTACACAGTGATTTATAAGCATTAACACACTCTTTGAATTTCTCTTCAGCCTTTGCCTGTGAAGGCCCTTGATGTCTATCAGGATGCCACCTCAGCGCAGCCGAACGAAAGCTGCATAATTTCAATAATAATTTTAAATAAAATAAAATTACGAAAAAGCCCTGAAAGAGACTTACGCGGTCTTGACATCATCAATCTTCAAAGGTCCTCTAGCTGGTAGTCCAAGAACTATTCTATCAGAATACTTTCCTATAACACAACACTCTTCTTTTTCTTCTTCATCAGATTCTGTTTCACTTTCAATATCTGACTCATTAAGCTTTCCTTTGTTCCATTCAAATCCTGTTCTTGAACTTTGAAAAGAAGCTTCTTCCTGAGACTTATATGCCCATGTATACCATTTGTTTCCAAATGTAGATTGAAATATATTAGGAAATTCATCCGTATCATCACATGTTTTCTCTTTCTTAAGCTTACCTGAGTATGTTCATTTAAACTAATAAGTACTGATTAGTATTACAGATTATACAAATAGTGTAGAAAGAGAAACACTCACGTCTCGATATCTTAGCTTTATTAGCGTGACGAGCTGAAGACTTTGATCTTACCCCAGTTTCTGGAAATGTCTCCTATGTAAATTCAATTGAATCAGACAATACACAAGAAATTAGATTAGATTTATATATTTACCCCAAATGAGAATTTGGAGGAACCATTTCTGTAAAGTAGATCATTCAGAGCTTTCTTTGCATCTGAACGCTTTTGACGTGTCTCAAATCGTATATGATTCTGGATTATCACTTATATGTTAGAAACTCAAAATCACGTTATCCATTATTACTGATTAATGGTTTAGTAATATTTCACCTTTGTAGGCTGCTGAGCTTTTCTTTCATCCTGCACATATAATTTACTTTTCAATCTTCTTTATATTCATATAATCCACATAAACCAACAAGTTGAAAGTATTTTGTTTAAATTTCACTCAAATGCAAAAAGTGAGGCAATCAAGAGAAAATTAACAGTAATCTGAAGGATTATAGCCCTTTTCTTTTCAGGTCACACGTTTATACCTAGCAACACATAACTAAATAGGAAAAAGTTATGGCAATCTTAAAATTGAATCTTCTCTTTTTAGATGAAGAAACCAATCAACAAATAATTGCGAGTTGACAAGGATAGATATAAGATAAAGAAATAGTAAGATTGACTTACAGAGTTGTTCCATTTCGCTTTCCATTTCTCAAAATTTGTGGAAGAAGAATGAAAAGAAGAGAAGTGGGTTGTTGATTGAATGATTGTTTTGTTCAGAAGCAAAGCATTTCTCCATCTGGGTAAAACCATATTCAACCGTTACTTCAAATCATCTAAAACTGCAAAAAGAAAATCAAATTTTAGTGGTTGCGGAGGTGCGCGTGCGGCGAAGAAGAAGACTGAGTTTTTTCTCCCTCAAACTACGGCTGAGATATACTTTTGTAGTTTTTTTTTTTTTTTTACGGGTTAAAAAGAAAAATCCGAGATCGATAGTTGGCATAGTGGTTAGGTTACTACGCAGAGACCAAAAGGTCCTGGGATCGAATCTCATTGGAGTCAAAATGACTCCGAGTCCAAAGTGGCTCTCTCTCATGTATTCAAAAAAAAAAATCCACCTAATCGGGCATCTAGCTGGCCCGTCCTACAACAACTACCTCTTCGTCTAGCTATGCACGCAATTTTATGTTTGAACGTCACGTTTCTATATTGTTCCGCAATCTCTCCAACCTGCAACGCATACGGCCTGACTCGCCACCACGCAACCGATGACGACTTTATACCTTGAATAATATCAAGGTTGTTCGAACAAATGATCGATTTGATTCCTGCTTCCAAGACTATTTTCGCCTTTCCTTCGCCTGCTGAGTCAACATACACCGATTTGGAAAAAAAATGGGGTCTACCCAAACGGGTCCGTCTTTACAATCCCAGTGCAACTATGATGTGCTTGAAAGACAAAGACGTCACAAGGAATAATTGATTAAACTCCCCGAAGTTCGTCTACGGTCCGAACATGGGATTACTACTGGGATGCCTATATCCATTCTTTATCGAACAGTTTATCCAGTCATTTCCAAAGAGTTTTTTCCATCCCCAAGCATGTTGTCCTCACAATGTCTTACGGTTCCAAGTGCTTATTCTCGTGAATGATCTTCATCTTATATTTTCAGATATTCCATAGTATTAGCAAAATATATGTCGTCACCACCCTCCTATCCCACCTAACAGAACCAAAGTCCTCAACTGCTCTAACGATCCAGTTTCCTAGACCTTCCAGCTGGTCCTCGATCCTAATTTGTAGAGTAGATCCAGTCCAAACATAATTGCATATTGCACGTAGAGTAGTAAATGTTAAATCTTGTCCACTTGTTCATCACACCAGCAACACCATCTATTGGTAACATAATGTTTAGTCTTAAGGTTTCTCTTGGTTGGAACATTCGATTTTCAGACAGTGTCCACGTCGTTGAGTTGTTAAGCTCCCCCTGTGTGGACGATTGAGCTAAATATGAAGTGGTCAAGGTATGGTACCTTGGCCTGGTTGAGTATACCTCCGGATCGCGTGTGGGGACATGTAAACGTGACCTGACCTTACCTCCCCCAGAATAGACATTCTCATGATCTCCATACGAACCGGCTCAGGGAAGTTAGCATTCAGGATCTCTAAATCTCATGATTCCACCCCCTGCTTCATAAGTTGATCAACCGTTGTGACATTAATGTTGCCGTGTTTGTCCTTTATTATTCTCGTTTTCAACCATTGGTGCTTTCAGATATCAGTATTTTTTCCGTTTCCTATTTGAATTATCCCCTCTTGAACCAAAAGATCTTCCCCTTCTAATATGCTTGCCCACGGCCAGGACCTGCTATGTCTCAATTCGACATCCAACAAGTCCTTATTAGAAAATTAGATTCCATTCAGAACTCCCCTTGCTAGAGAATCTGGATTTCGCAGTAGTCTCCATACATGTGTCGCCAGTAATGTTGTGTTCATTCTCTTTAAATCACGGAATCCCATACCTCCGATCATATTCACAAACGCTATTCACAAACGCCATCTTTTCCCATGCCAACCAATGTATTTTACGTCTTACGAGGGAGCTCCACCAAAAGTTTGCAATAATCGATGACAGTTTTTTGTAGAACGAAATCGGAAAAGAGAAAATAGACATCACATATGCCGTAATCTCTTGTAAGACTGCTTCAATAAGTATCTATTTACCTATTTCAGACTTCGTCTTAGTCATCCAACCCTGAGCCTTGGAAAAAACCTTGTCCAATATCCAAGTAAGATTCCCTCAATTTTTGACCTTTTGTGGCACAGTGGGATCCCTAAATAAAAATATTTCCCTAGGTCTTGAGTTTCTTTAATGTGCAGGAATTTGACTGTCTCCCTTATGATATTATCAAGTGTTCATTTACTAAAACAATCGAGGATTTACCGAAATTGATCTGTTGTCCAGAGCTAGCGTAGTAAGTTTCCATACACTGCTGGCATTCTTCAATCTCGATTTCTTCCAAGGTGAGAAAAAAATAAAGAGTCATCTTCAAATAACAAGCGAGAAATAGTCGGGCAGTTCCTAGTGATTCGGATCCCTGTGATAGCCTTAGTGGACACTTTATTTTCACTAAGGTTAATAAGGAAGTCAGTCATAAGAGAAAATAAAAGAGGAGAAAGAGGTTCTCCTGTCTCAATCCCCTGTGTGGAATAAATTTGGGCATTCTATCTCCATTGATATTAATCTGGAATGAGACTGTCGATATACAGTTCCAAATACATTGAATCCAGGTTTGGCTAAAACCCAATTTATCAAGAACATTCATCCAAAAGGTACATCTTACTTGGTCGTATGGCTTTGCCATATCTAATTTGACGGTTGCCAGGTGATTCTATCTTTTCTTCCTTCTCTTCATGAAAAAATAAATTTCTTGCGCAATAATAATATTACTCCCTCCGTCCATTTATATTTGTCCACCTTTTTGATGCACAAATATTAAAAATAGTATTTAATACTCTTTATCTTTATATAGTTGCTCTTAATTAATGTACATGAGGTTATTTAATGCAATACTCTTTATACTATTTAATTAAGGGTAAAATTAGAAAAAGTATAAAAAAGTGTCTTGATATTGAAAAAGGGACAAACAATATTGGACATCTTTTTTCAGAAAGTTGGACAAATAAAAGTGGACGGACGGAGTATCTTGTATAACCCTTCCTTCGCTGATTGATTTGGTACCGTAATCTCAATCATAATCTCCTGAAATATGTTAGCAAGAATTTTTGTTAATTTTATACCCAAATTTGACATAAGAGATGGGTTTGTATTCACCCACACATTCTTGGGATTCTCCTTTAGGTATAAGCGTAATAAGAGTTTTGTTCAAAGAGTCCAAAGAAATACTGTTAAGAAAAAAACCTTTAACCATCCGAATGTCTTCCTTAATAATGTCCCATGGTAGATTCTCCCGTTTAATCTATCAGGACCCAGAGCTTTACCTGACCCTATGTCAAAGAATGCTCTCCTAACCTCTTATATGTTTGGTATCTTGGTTAATGCCGATTCATGTTATTTTTAGTTTTTATTGTAATGAATCAGATGGCTTCCTGGCTCCAGTTCTCCGGGCTCCGTTAAGAAATTTCTGTAAAATTCAGACAATAATTGTGTATTCTAACCTTATTTTTTTGAGAAAATCATGTTCGCAATCTGCATCAATGTCTCCACTTTTGATCTCTTATGGCAAAACGGTATGAATGTTTTATGTTGGCAACTGGTAAGTGCCAACGTGCAAGAAAAATACCATAATTCGGTTTAGATATTTCCCAAAATCTTGAGTTTTTTGGTTCTCTAAGTATGATGTATCATCATTCTGTATTTCCTCGGTAGTATCTCGACTAAAACCTATTGATGATTCTGAAAGTTAGTTTGTTGCCCCGATCTAGAACAAGAAATCTCAATACATTTTTGAAATTCATAAATCTCTAGTTGTTCAAGCTTTAAGAAAAATAAAAAAATAAAGCATTTGCAAACAACAAATAAGTACAATTTCGAGTAATTTGTATTCCTTTTTAGTGTTTTTAGACACCCGGTCCACTATAAGACCTATTAATGCTTATGTCATGAGAGAAAAGAGAAAATGAGATAAAGGGTCACCTTGTTATCCTATCTCTATTTTTGGTAACGTTTTAGGTATGTGCCAATTTGCGTGCACCTCGCGCCTAATCTCCCACGTAATATGCATGTCTCCCCTGTATATTTCTATAGAAAAAAACTAAATTACTCATCTTTAGTGAAATAATTTAAACCATGTATCTCTTATTTTACACCTCTTTTAAGTACATAAGAAATAACAAAATCCTGACTAGTTATAACTAACTGGTTATCCTATCTCGATTGATTTGGAAATACACATTAATATAAACACAACTCTTAATGCAAAATATCCACGTTATTATTAATAAATGATGCCACATATTTTTAAATTTACTCTAGTAAAATTAGAAAAATTGAAAAGTAAACGAATATTCTCTGCCTATTTGTAATTATATTAATTTCAATTCGACGAGACTATATTGTTTATTTAAAATACATAGTAGGAGAGCCCGATCTAAATTCATTTTAACTCTAATAATTTGAGTACATCATGCGACCACAACTTTTATCTTTTTTTTTTTTTTGTCGGGGGACCACAACTTTTATCATTTGAACAAATTCTATATTATTTTTAATCACATATATTTGTTACATTGGAAGCAAAGCAGGCCGATTCGAACAAAAAAAAAAGAAAAGCAAAGTAGGCCGATACATAGATATAAAACAATTACATTATTAAAACATTAATTTTCTCTGTATTCCTTATACATGCATGTTCCATAAAAAACACTTACAATTATTGGTGCAACTAAATATGAGGTTAAGATTACTTAATTAAGAAGTTGGAGCATTTGAAGTTAGGTTATTAGGTTACTGTCATGTATGGATAGTGATGTTGAAATAGAATTAGTGGGTATAATCATGGTATATGATCAGATCTTGGGCAAACTTTTTGCAAGTGACCATTACTTTCGGTTTTTGAAGCACATGAATCCAATTTCATTTCCTCCAATTTTTGCTCTTTGTTCTTTCCCCACAAAACAAAATATAGACCTCCAACCAACAAAATTGCCCCTAACAAACTACAACATAGATCAAATTAAAAAGTAATTAGGGTTATATTCTATAGATAGTATTATTAGAAATGAAATAAAATTGAGAAAATCTAACCTTCCGAAGCAAATAATGTCCCCGAAGAATAATGCTGATAAAAGAATAGTGAAGAGCAAAGCCATTGGAGTAGTCATGGCTAAGAATACAGGTCCTTTACTCTCCACAACCCATGCTTGTAAGTAAAAAGTTACCCCCGTTACCACTATTCCCTGCATGCATGCCCAATAATTTTGATTTTTATTTAACATTATATATTTAAATAAAATAAGTAAGATAGATGGGGGTTACGTACACAGTAAGCAACTGATAGGAGTTTGATATCCCATCCAAGCTTCCATTGATGAGGATTTCTTTCAATAGCAATGGCAACCACAAATGACTGAATCGCACTGCATAAACACTGCACTGTTGTGGAGAGTAGCTTTGATGGGTAAACTTTCAATATTTTTCCCTGTAATACAAGCCAGCAACCCCAGAATGTGTTGGAAAGGAGCATAAGAAATACTCCTTTTATCCATCTTGTGTTTGAATTTGATTGATTATGATCTGTATCTCGATGCTTCATATGGTAGCTGAAGAGGTGATGATGCAACAAAAGTTTTAAATTTGAGCCTTTTACAAAGGCGATCATTGCAACTCCTGCCATGCAAAGTGATACCCCGACTAGCTTTAACACACCTGACATTCTTCTAATGTTCACCTTTTCCATCCTGTCCCGATCATTCTTTTTAATTAATAATTCATTAAAAAATAAGAGTAATGATATATACCACCCAACGAGAATTGGTGGGTTACAAATCTTTAATCAAATCAAGAAAATAAATACATTATGGATTTGTAACCAACCAATTCACGCCTACGTTATTGAGTGGTATTTGGGTGATATAAAAAATAATAAATTAATAATATTTCTTTCAGTTGACCTATTTATATTTAGATGAATAAGGGGTGATGTATGTATGGGCTTTCAAAAAACAAGTTGGTATTACTACTGCTACTGCATCTTCCACTAGATTATAATAAGTATACTGCATCTTCCACTAGCTATATTATCACACCATTAATGAAGGAATGCATGTCTAGTTGTTATATAGAGAACAGAACATTCAATGATATTTAATTAGGACACTTGATTTTTTTCTTTCATCAGACTATTAATGAAGTGTGATTACGAGAGATATATGAGCAGATCGTCTGTGCCTAGCTAAAGTTATCCCAAATTTCCCTTGAACATATTGTAAATTTTTTAAGTTGGTGCTTTTAGCTTCGATAGTATGAGAAAATAAATAGGTCTTATTTCTGCAATTAGTGATGCAGGAATAAAATAATTAAAATTATAGGGAGGACGGAAAAAAAAGGTCATCAAATTACGGGGCTTGTACGTATGGGCCACCAAGCAAGATAAGTTTCTTTAATTAAAAGAAAAAAAGTGTCACTTTTGCGGCTGTTGGGAACATGAACAAGAATCCCGATCATCCATTAATGGATGTCACTTTCAAATATTTTACATCCAACTTGCACCATTATATTATACTAAATTAAACAAAACTTTCATAAAAGCAATACCTTAAATATATATTGTTGCTTTTGGGGTTATATGTAAATAGTAATAGCTAAAAAAATTACTATTAAATACTTACTCTTGTTTTAGTTACGAATAAGTCAAATCTTTTGTGTATATATATACTCACAAATTTCTATATGGAGTTAAACATTTCTCAATTTTGACAACCTGACAGATACGATTATATATATACTTAATGAAATGAAAGAAGTGATGAGAATATTCTAATTTGTTTGAATTAACAAAATAGGAAACAGTTACTTATATTCCTATGACTAACTAGGAAAAAGTAGTATATACTAGTATGAGTAATGATATATACCGCCTAAATACCATCCAACGACGTGGCGTGAACTGGTTAACCATAAATAGTTAATTTATTTATTTTTTTAATTTGGTTAACGAATTTATTGTAAACCAATTCATGTCACGTCATTAAGTGGTATTTGAATAGTATGAATTTGGGTAATATATATCATTACTCTACTAATATTTATATAAATTGACTTCCTAATTAGAAGACCATCCCTCTCCCATCTATATATGTCTTTCAACTCAATAAAGCCGTTTAATAAATTCTCTACGTTTCCTCACGTTTGTTATAAAGCATTGTGCTTATAATGAATATAAATTCATTTACAAATAATAATACATATCCTTCAAAATTTATACCATTTAAATATCACCTATCTAACAAAATTTATACTTTTAACTGATAAAGTTGGAAACACTTACCCTAAGATAAGTGCAAGAAAGAAGGTAATGACCGGAAGGCTGTTAGTTGTTGCAGCTGCTAGAGTTGCTGATGTATATTTTAGAGCTACACCATATATATTTAAGCTCATTGTAATTCTGCAATGGTTATTTGAAGCAATCAAACACCTTCACATACTCTCATTAAAATATATAGTTATTATACAATAACTTAACTTACCCACATAGAGAAAGTAGGAAAATCTTGATAAAGATGGAAAATGAGAAAGGTGGGGCAGTTTTCCTGAAATATAAGTAAACTAATTAATTAATAAATTCATGATCACTTCACTAGCTAGGTAATACTAGCATATGTTTAAGTTCACCTAACCCAAATATATATATATATATTTATATGTTTAATATCTAAAGTAGTGATCAATTGAAGGAGTAATATTATATTACGTACATACCATTCAAAAAGCATCGCAATAGGAACCAAGAATAAAGCAGCAGCAGCTTGTCTGTAGAAAACAAAAACGAATGTGTTCATACCAATATCGAACGCTATCTTAGAAAGTAGGAACATCCCTGCATAAATCGAATGTATAATTACAACAGCTAAATAAGCTGCTTTCTTCTTTTCACCCATAATTCGATCTCTGCTAAGAAGTAGCTAATATTAGAATGAAAATGAACAGAATGGAGTATATATAAATTAATTAAGATATCTTTTAATAATAGTATCTCATTGGAAAGGTACAGCAGTGTGTAGTATTAATAATACTAATATGTATGGTCCATTATTGAGACGTGTGTGGTCATAATACGCATCCGCTTTACTCCACTCTACTCACGGATGACGGAACACCATGCAAAACCTCTTTAACTAGTAATTACTCCCTCCGTCCACAAATGTTTGTCATACCTTTTTTTTCACATAGATTAAGAAAAACAATTAATGCCTTATACTTTTACTAAATTACCCCCAACTAACTATTTAATGATTAAGAAAAACAATTAATGTCTTCTACTTTTTGAAAATTAAATAAGGGTAAACTTGGTAGAACATGTAAAAAAGTTTCTTGATATTTTAAAATGACAACCTTTTGTGGACATCCATTTTTAGAAATTATGACAAACATTTGTGGACGGAGGGAGTACCTTAATAATATTCTTCATTAGGACCGATTTCTATAATTAGAAGCTTAAAATAGAACGGTCCAATAAGGATAAATTTATATTATCGATATCTCATATTTTGTGATAGAATAATCGTATAACGAGACATTTTCTTGGAGATTAATGTAACTGAGAGAGGGATTATTCTCCCGTATCTATTATTTCTTACTTTCTTATCTCATTTTGGGTTTATCACTATTTTTTAGAGACTTTTGTACTTTAATCGTTTGATATCTGTATAACTAATTAGATACATGGTTGACATGAAATTTCAAAATAATATGAAAAAGTCAAAAGTTATATCCAAACCCACGTCACCGCGTAAATAGAGCGAAAAATCACTTTGGAAGAACTTTAGCGTTTACCAGAAAAGTTTGACATAAATTATTTCAATCACCACGAAAAATTAGTTAGAACTTTTCACCCGATTTCTTTTGATTTGAATAGAGCTTGAGTCAGTGACGCATGAGAAGTGACAAAAGTTGATTTGGAGTTGAGACGAAAAAATTATGGCGATCTCTCAGTATAACTCGAACCTGATCAGCAATAAGTAAAAACAGGTTGGGCCTTTTGGAACTTTTGATTTTCCTAGTTTTAATTATTAATTTCTAGTATTTTAATATGATAAACTCTTTTGTACTTGAGAATTGTGTAGTGTATGAACTTTTGATTAGTTAACTGCTAATTCTTATTTGGGATATTTTTATTTAAATGAATGGAATACATTTTCGTTGATTATATTTTTGCGTTTAAGGGTTGTTCTTACCTTGATCAAGTATATGATAGTAATAGTAGTTAGACTATCGGCCGGGATGGGAGTTTCATTACAGACTTAGAATATAAGTGTTCGGTGTGTGTTAGTGATCTGGAAGGTATTGACTAGACGAGTAGTCAATTGGGTATGAACCAATTCGTGTCCAAGAATATAATAGGGTCACCCATGAGGGGTCTGTGGTATCGTAGGGTAGCGTCTTATTCACCCGGGAGGAGTTAGGAAGAAAATTGAATCCCGACTACCGTAAAACGACCAATTTACCCTTACGTCTGAAAATATCTAATTAATCAACTTAGAGAATTACCGGCAATGATCGAGCACTACTCTCTCATATGTCACAAATTTTCTTAGTTAATTTTCATTTACTTTTAGTCTATTACTTTGTTATCTCTTGATCATTTCAATTTAGCTTTTATTTATCATAAGTAGTTTTATATCAAGAAAACCAAACATACATTTATCTTTTATTTATTTGTATTCAAAACTAATCCACTGTAATAATAAACACAATTGCATTAACTTTGATAATTCTTGAGAAAAAAAAAATCCCTTTTACATGTAATTTTTCAGAATCTTCCTTTAATCCTCTAACTTGTAAAATTTATAATTTTATTATATGAATATTTTATGTTTTTATATAGGAATATATGTTATTTTGTATAATATATGAATTTATAGAGTAATTAATTGTATATTGATATTTATTAGACAATCTTTATCTAATATAGAGGTTTATAGTACAATTTTGTATAATATAGGATTTATTTTGCAAATTTTGCATAATATATGAATTTATAGTGTAAAAAAGTCATAAAAAGTTTCGAAAGCGTCAATCTCGAAACCTTATGTTCCTCCTAATAAAAAACAAAGTAATAATATTTACCACCTAATGATGTGGCGTGAATTGGTTGACTATAAATAGTTAATCTAATTATTTTATTGATTTAATTAACGATTTATTACCAATCAATTCACACCACGTCATTGGATGGTATTCGTGTAATATGATTTTAGGCGATATATATCATTACTCTACAAAAATTCTGGCTCCACCTTAACTAGTGAAGTTTTCGGCTTCATGATTAGATGATCAACAAAGTTATATTAAAGTTAAAAAACATTAATAAAATGCAGGCATATTGATATACTTAAATCTTCAATCAATAAAGCGATCCACCCTTTATTGATCAATTATCACTTTCTTTTTCATGCATCCAGATAGTAACATAACGTCTTTTTAGTTAACGACTAGGAGATCGATGTGGATATAGCTTAATAATGGGCATGTAACCTTCAGGCTTCAATAACATTGCATACAGTATACATAATGTGTTGTCAATTTATGTGAATTTGTTTTAAATAAAATAAAATAACTGTATACGTAATAAATAAATAGATAAAAAGAATCTGATAAGATAAGTCAATATATATGTGATCATAAAAAATTACTTACAAAAAAATTTAGGAATCTCTAAAATAAGTTTTCAACTTTCACTAAAAAGTTGAATCCGTACAAATTGTTAAATACATCCTCGACTGAGAAATATTCAGGAATATCTTATTCAAGTTTTTCACTTTCACTTAAAAACTAATCATACAAAAAGTGTTAAGTCCAATTCTGACACGAGTTTGTTTACTAAAGCAATGAATGCTCAGTTTATATCATATGTTTCTAGTACAAAATTCCTCAAATTATTATGATAAAGATATTGAAAACATGCCCGTCTTTATATAAAGAGAAAGAAAGTTATAAATGGTCCATGGTCCCTTTTTTCTTTTTTTCTTTTTATCGGTCGGAGACCCTGACCCTTAACTTAGAAACCAATCATATACTCCTATATATCCTTGATCGACCGGTAGCAATGTCAAGTTGTCAACGTCACAAATGAAATCGTATTCATGCATGTAAAGTTAGTTAAGGTGTAACTCAAACAAACTGTGGGGTTCAAAGCATTCTTCCCCAAGCGATAGATCATATTATTGATTCTCAAATTTGCTAATATCTTGGGAAAAGACTTGGGAAAAGACTTGTCAACAATGTGATGTACTCCATCACATAAACAAAAAGATTATGCATCTATTAAATGTATAGTTCTAAAACATGATATATTTCATAGATTTATTGAAAAAATAAATTATATGTTTTTTTTTTTTTCCATTTTATGATCCAAAACGTGTAATCAAGGAGTGCCACTTTCCTAAATATTGAAAAATATGTGTAATACATGTTTACGTCTCTTCACTAAATATCATAAAATTATTTAATGGAGTATACATCAACTTTTGTTTTTTATATTTTCTTATATTGTTTTTTTCCTTCCTATTTTAGAGTATAACTATTTATGGAAAAGCAACGCGCCTTCTTTGATTTTTCCTCTCTGATACGGGCGGCAGACGTGCATCTTCCACTCCGAGTACCATCCCAAAACTAATAGATTTGTTCCCTGCAACCCTCTGACTCCAAAATTAGTTCCCTTAAGGACAAAGCACATAGCGTGATTTTTTTTATATAAAAAGGCTACGGTTCTAATCACAATAAAGGAAGGAGTCTTCATCCAAGAAATTTGATAAAGCGTAATAGACACAGAACATAGGAACAAGAAAACTAAGGCTCCTTAGCGCTCTCTCAACTATGTTGATAGAGACGAGCTCTCTCAGGTGGAGGATATTGGTTCAAGGGAAGCGGTCATGGCAGTAGTGCTTGATGGAGGGATGGGTGATGTAAAATTGGTTGAATAAAAACATCCTCAATAATTAATAATCGGTCAGGTTACAATGAGTATTCCCAGGAAAGATGATCATTTGAAATCGGTTCTTATGTCTGAGATAGAAATGGGACAAATGATTGTTAATATGGTGTTTAGTACGTCTCCTAGTAGTTTGGAGAATCTGGAGACTAATAAAGTTATAATAAGTACATTTATATCATTCAAATTCAGAACTTGAAGACTTGGATTTTCAATTGAACATGGATCATAATCTTACAAGTAATACCGATCCTTCAAAATTTGAATAATATAATCATGTAGGGCTGCACAAGGTTGACCCAAACCCGCCCAACCGAAAAAACCGACCCAAAATCGGCCCGAAAAAACCCAAACCGAGCCCCACCCGAACCCATTGGGCCAAAAATAATAATTATTTGGGTATTGGGTCGGTTGCTGGGTTTGGCAAAGCCAAACCCGCGCTTAACCGAACCCGACCCGTTGGATTTTTTTTTTAATATTATATATCAATATATTAACTCCTCACTCACGTCCTCTCTCTCTTCCCACGCGTATCCTATACGCTATACTCTCTCCCTTCATTACACGAAAGGTCATTTGGTGTCTTTGACCTCTCTCTCACCTCACTCACGTCCTCTCTCTCTTCTTCACTCTGTATCTCTCAAAAACCCTAAGCCGTAGCCCTGGCTCTTCTCCTTCTCCGTCTAATCTCGCCGGCGTTTTTGAGCGGTATTGTATTTGATTTAGACCGTGGGTTGGAGGATGTTGAAGCCTATATATGGCACGGTGGTGGATTATTATCCATTAAAACACCCTTTCAAAAGGTATTTTGCAATTTCAAAACCCTAAGGTTTGTTTTTGGGATTTTCTGTAATTCTGTTTGAGTTTTATTCGATTGCATGTGAAAAGCTTATGGGTTTGTAATTATTATTTGGTTTATTAAAGGATTTAATGGGTTTTCAATCTTTAATTCGAATATGGTTTGGGATTCTAAGTGTTTTTAGACTATTATTTATGGTATTTGATTTGAATTTGAGTTGTTCTTTGATTTTAGTAACCGTGTTTCGAAAACCCGTTGTTATTTTGAAGTCAGATTATTGATTGAGTTTGGGATTTGTGATTAATTAAGATTTCATTTGATATTGGCTAATAAATTGTTTACCTTGTTTATTCATGGTCTCGCAATTGTTGCCATGTTATACTGGACCTGTTCTGGATTTGATACTTTAATCCTTGCTTTGCTACTAAACTTAAAGGTAATTACTTAGTTTTCTTGTTTACAGAATAATTTTCTACAGTTAGTTTTCATTTGGGTTTTGAATATTGGCTAATGGAATGTTCCCTTGATTTACTTGCATGATCTCGCAATTCTTTTTAATGGACCTGTTCTGGATTTGATTGTTGAAACATGATCTGTTACTCCATTTACAGGTAATATATTCACTTATATATAATTTATTATTCTGATTTTACTTAGTATTTGACCTTATGATCTGAAATAGTTGAATTGTTGTATTTTACAGGTTCATACCTTATAAGTTACACTTTTTAAACAATCAAATACAGTGTATGCATCTCCTATTTTCACTTGTCCCTAAGTTCAAAAGTCCCTTCAATGATTAAGTGATTATGTTCCTATGATGAATGCATAATAAAATTGTGAAAATGGTTGAGTTGGCAACATTGTTTGATTAAAAACTGTATCTTGTAAGTTGGTCCCTTGTCCCTAAAAGGTCCCTAAGTGTAATTAGCCAATGAAGATATAAAATCTGAGGCTAAAATTCGAGGCCAATGATGAGACTGAATCTGAGGCTCAAACTAAAACAATTTCTTCTGTTTTGTGTTTCAAAATTGCAGGAAATTTGATAAAGGGCAGGTTTTTTTTTTGGAATCAGTGGAAGATTTGCATCCAAGGTTGTACATGAAGATATTTTTGCACAATTTAGGTTGTAAAATTAAAATTTAATGTAATAGCTTAGAATCTGATTTGGTTTTTGTATTAGTAGTGTGTTAAGAACTGTAATTTGTGATTTTTGGTTCGGAAAACAATGTTTGGTATCGGAAAGTTACTATTTATAGAAAGTTACTAAAAAAGTAACTTTATATTCTAGGAAACTTACTAGTTATGGAAACTTTTTAGGTGTATTGACTTTACCCGAAACCGACCCAAAACCGACCCCACCCGACTAAACCCAACCCGTGTGGGTTTAATTAAAAAAATTGGGTAATGGGTTTACATTTACATAAAACCGTGTACTCGGGTTGGGTGATGGGTTGACCTCTACGGGTCGGTTAACCGACCCGTGTGCTGCCCTATAATCATGTATATCTAGTTGCATGGGACGGTCGAAACGACATTATAACGTGCCCTAGTCCAATAGTAGGCGTTGATCGTAGTCATGGAGAGAACAAACTTCCCGATAAGATCATAAAAATAAGCCATGGATTTTATTGTTGCTAAATACAACTTGAAACCTATGTTCATTGCTAGTAACAAGAGTCGAGATAAAATGGAGGCGTTTATCTGTCAACGTAAATACACTACTGACTTTGCTTGTTCACGACCCTTTGATGTCTCATTTTTTTGTCATGTTATTTAATAGTTTGAAATATTTTTTCATGGGATATTTTTTTTAGTCTAAAGTTTGTATTTTGTCTATCTATTTGATATATTTTGAGTCCTTAGTTATCTTAATGATTTTTGTATTTTTTGAGTATTTTGAGGTGTTTTGTGCTTTATAGGCAAGACTTGTAGGAACCCGTGGGTCCAAGGACCAATGGATTAGATAAGGATAAAAAAATCAATTAAAAACCTACAAGGAAGCAAAAAAAAGACCAAAAAGTGACTTGGGAAGTCAAGATCTTACTTGAAACTCAATGAAGAAAGGTTTTATGATTAGATAGAATCTTCAAATCGGTTACTAGGTCGATTGAGATGATTTAGGATTTAAATTATGGATTGTTAGAAAGACCTCGGAAAGACAACGCGTGAAAAAAGTTTGTTTCGAAGTCCGGAAGGTCTAGTTGCAATTGTTTTTGTGGTCCGAAAGTGACTGTTGTGTGCACAACCTAAAATGATCCACATTTGTAGAGTTTTAAACCCATGGAACAGCTCATATTATCATTTTCCATGAATTTAGAAGTTATAAAAGGCCTTTTTCTCTTTTTTTAATACATCTCATTCATTTCATCAAAATGGAGTAAGATCTTGTACAAAGAAGATTGAAAAGAGCCTTTGCATCTTCAAACATTCATGTCATTGTCTTCAAATCTTCAAGTTCATCAATTGCACACCAAATTTGTAATTTATTTTCCTTTTTATTTCTTTCATTTATTGTATGTTATTTCTACTCATATTCTTTATTTTTTATATAAACATGAGCTGATTTCTTAATTGAGTTTGGGATTTGCCTAGTTTAACTTTTTGGGCAATTTTATGTAATTGAAGGCATTTTAGCTTAGTTGAGATTGATTATAACATATTTCTCTTTACATTGTAGTGAATTGTGATTAATCAATTTGGCCAATTTGTTAATTATCATTAATCCTTGAATAACACCCAAGAGGTGGGTCAGAGTAAATCTAGGTAATTTGATAATGTATAGATCTATTCAATCGAGAGATCTTAGATGGGTGCATATCCACGTTGTGGGTATGATATCTTATCACTTTATAGGGTATATTGGTTTAACCGAAAGGAACTCCATATCCTTGAGAGTAGTACTTAATCCTTTGGAAGGGATTTAGTGTGAATTTCAAATCCTGGTTGATGTGGATTTGATTATCCCAATCTCACTTTTCTCCCTTAAGTATTAGTATTTTTAGATTAGTCTGTTTAATTTTTTAAATAATTAGTTGCATTTTAATCCTTTACTTTCATAACAACTTAATTCAAACACATAAAAACATCCTCAATAATTAATAATCGGTCAGGTTACAATGAGTATTCCCAGGAAAGATGATCATTTGAAATCGGTTCTTATGTCTGAGATAGAAATGGGACAAATGATTGTTAATATGGTGTTTAGTACGTCTCCTAATAGTTTGGAGAATCTGGAGACTAATAAAGTTATAATAAGTACATTTATATCATTCAAATTCAGAACTTGAAGACTTGGATTTTCAATTGAACATGGATCATAATCTTACAAGTAATACCGATCCTTCAAAATTTGAATAATATAATCATGTATATCTAGTTGCATGGGACGGTCGAAACGACATTATAACGTGCCCTAGTCCAATAGTAGGCGTTGATCGTAGTCATGGAGAGAACAAACTTCCCGATAAGATCATAAAAATAAGCCATGGATTTTATTGTTGCTAAATACAACTTGAAACCTATGTTCATTGCTAGTAACAAGAGTCAAGATAAAATGGAGGCGTTTATCTGTCAACGTAAATACACTACCGACTTTGCTTGTTCACGACCCTTTGATGTCTCATTTTTTTGTCATGTTATTTAATAGTTTGAAATATTTTTTCATGGGATGTTTTTTTAGTCTAAAGTTTGTATTTTGTCTATCTATTTGATATATTTTGAGTCCTTAGTTATCTTAATGATTTTTGTATTTTTTGAGTATTTTGAGGTGTTTTGTGCTTTATAGGCAAGACTTGTAGGAACCCGTGGGTCCAAGGACCAATGGATTAGATAAGGATAAAAAAAGCAATTAAAAACCTACAAGGGAGCAAAAAAAGACCAAAAAGTGACTTGGGAAGTCAAGATCTTACTTGAAACTCAATGAAGAAAGGTTTTATGATTAGATAGAATCTTCAAATCGGTTACTAGGTCGATTGAGATGATTTAGGATTTAAATTATGGATTGTTAGAAAGACCTCGGAAAGACAAACGCGTGAAAAAAGTTTGTTTCGAAGTCCGGAAGGTCTAGTTGCAATTGTTTTTGTGGTCCGAAAGTGACTGTTGTGTGCACAACCTAAAATGATCCACATTTGTAGAGTTTTAAACCCATGGAACAGCTCATATTATCATTGTCCATGAATTTAGAAGTTATAAAAGGCCTTTTTCTCTTTTTTTAATACATCTCATCCATTTCATCAAAATGGAGTAAGATCTTGTACAAAGAAGATTGAAAAGAGCCTTTGCATCTTCAAACATTCATGTCATTGTCTTCAAATCTTCAAGTTCATCAATTTGCACACCAAATTTTTAATTTATTTTCCTTTTTATTTCTTTCATTTATTGTATGTTATTTCTACTCATATTCTTTATTTTTTATATAAACATGAGCTGATTTCTTAATTGAGTTTGGGATTTGCCTAGTTTAAC
Organism: Nemophila menziesii; assembly: GCA_029959085.1. Classification (NCBI taxonomy): domain Eukaryota; kingdom Viridiplantae; phylum Streptophyta; class Magnoliopsida; order Boraginales; family Hydrophyllaceae; genus Nemophila; species Nemophila menziesii. The sequence goes on along the minus strand of JARWIR010000022.1, from coordinate 21,037,348 downwards.
TTTTTGGGCAATTTTATGTAATTGAAGGCATTTTAGCTTAGTTGAGATTGATTATAACATATTTCTCTTTACATTGTAGTGAATTGTGATTGATCAATTTGGCCAATTTGTTAATTATCATTAATCCTTGAATAACACCCAGGAGGTGGGTCAGAGTAAATCTAGGTAATTTGATAATGTATAGATCTATTCAATCGAGAGATCTTAGATGGGTGCATATCCACGTTGTGGGTATGATATCTTATCACTTTATAGGGTATATTGGTTTAACCGAGAGGAACTCTATATCCTTGAGAGTAGCACTTAATCCTTTGGAAGGGATTTAGTGTGAATTTCAAATCCTGGTTGATGTGAATTTGTCAATCTTTCCCTTATTAAATAGAATTTGCACAATTAGAGAATTTAGGTGGATTTGATTATCCCACTCTCACTTTTCTCCCTTAAGTATTAGTATTTTTAGATTAGTCTGTTTAATTTTTTAAATAATTAGTTGCATTTTAATCCTTTACTTTCATAACAACTTAATTCAAACCCAAATCACTTTCTCTAATTTGTTTTTCTCACAAATAATGTCTAAAATTGATCTAAAACACAAAACAAAATTGTTAATCCATTGGGAGAAGATCTTTTTGTAAACCATTATTACTTCATCAGATATGTACACTTGTGGATAAAGAACACTCGTATGCTATGTTGGATGATGTTTCTGTACAAGACCTAACCTAACCTCAGCTCATATGTATGGATGAACAAAAGCGTCAAGGGTGTAAGGTATGGAAGTGTTTGTTAATTACTCGCTTATTGAGATATAACATTGGATACAAATACTTGTCAAATAAGATTAATCAAATTTGGGCTCCGAAAGTGGAAATGAAACTAGTAGAGATAGGTTTTGGTTATTTTATGGCCCAGTGTACGAGTTATGAGAATTATAAGAAAGTGTTAAGTGGGGTCCATTGAGGATTCTAGATAGATATTTGATTGTTTATGCTAGGACTCGTACTTTATGCCCCAAGAGGTTCTAATGATTATAACGACAGTGTAGGTGTGTTTGTTGTGGCTGCCATTAATCAACTATACAAAGTAAATATTAATAACATTAGGGTATATTATTGGAAAATGATTAGAATTGATCCGTTTAAGAAATCACCAATGAGATGGGACTTTAAAAGGCTATCAATCAAAGTGGAGTTGGATAAACCTTTAGTAATGATAAGTCAAATACAAGATAATCTTCGAAAGTTTGAATATGAGGGCTTGCACCTGATTTGTTTCAACTAGGGTAAATTTGGGCATCTAAAATGGGATTGTATGAGTATTAAGAGTGACACAAGATCAATGGATGAAAACAAAATAATAGGAGGATTACAGATTACCTCCTGTAGTGGAAGTGAATTTGAATCGTCTTGCTAAGAGACGTGAGTCCTTACTTGAAGAAATTAATTCAATCCACAAGTTATGATACCATTCATGGTTTCTTTCATTTGATTGAGTGAGTTTGAAAGATTTGATTTGTCTGATTTGTTATTCGAAGCATTTTCAACTTTTGAGGGATTTAAGGCTCAATGACCCCTTTTGCATGTTAATTTCTTTTTGAATAATAAAAGATAACTACTCCTTCCCAAATATCTTATGGGTTATTGGTACGGGTTGATCCATCATGGAAGTCACCAGACTCTAATCCTTACAATCTCCCACTCTAACATGATAGGACAAACCTTAATAGCCATATTATTGCCAGTGAAATTAAACGTGTTGATGTCTCCTCATTTGTGATACATTAATGTTAGGATGAGACATCATTTTTAGTGATTTAGAAGTCATAAATGTCGATTTTCTTGAGAAATAGTGCACTTTCCTATTTTGAGTCTTGATTTAGTAAAATAATATTTTTAGAGCATATTGGGTTTAATTGTTTATTTAGTGTGTAGCTTTAAAGATAATTATGGAGATTAATTAGAGTCCAAGTCAAAGATTACAACTTATGGAAAGAGATTTGCATGATAATTGGAGATAAGGAAACAAAAGCTAAAAAGATGGAAAAGGAAAAGCTGCCTAATCTGGGATTCTGCAGTACACGCCTAAAGAAGTGCTATTTTACCCAAGAAATAGGCCGATTTTGGTAATTTCCTTTCATAGGTGCAAATATAATTCTGTTTCGATTCTTTTGGTATCTTATGGAGCTCAAACCGACCAATAACGAAGAAGATATGCTCAAAACGGTCCAGCAGTGTTTATCTTTATTTCCATACGAATTTGAGTTGGGCTAGAAGTCCAATACCTTACCTCTTCCTCAAGAAAACGAATTAGGTCTTCTAAACACCTATAAATACACCCTTATATCACTTGTAAATCAACCCTAAAAATCCTTGCCTCATAGTAATTAGTTCTTAGAGATTTATTCTTCCAGTTTATTGTAGAGAGCAAGATGATGTCTTTTGTAATTTCATTTAGTTTATTTCCATCAGGTATGAACTAAACCTCCACATAGCTTGGGTTTTGCATAATGTATAATATATGAATTCTAATTCTTCTAAGTTTCTTTGGGAATTATATGTTTTAATCTGATATTAGCTTCTTACTTAATATTTGTTTATGTGTTTTGATTTATTGTCTTTCCTAGAACTGATCACTTTAGGATTGTTTTAAGAGTAGTTAGATGGTCTCCTTGACAGGGTGTTTAACTATTGAACCACCACATAATGTCTAGTGTCGATATTAGTTCTGACAAAACATGATTATAACTAGATAGTCATAGGGTTTGTTTTAACCACCATATCACCAATGATTGCAGTATTTGCTTAGGGCCTTAGTAGCGTTTGATAGCCCTATTTGAAATCACTTCTTGGTTGTGTCGTAGCCCCCTTAGTCGCTCTCAAGGTCTAAGGTATGGGAATTTAGAATCCTGACTAAGTATACCAAGAGCTAATATTCTCCCTCATTAACTAGATTCATAGATAGAATTAGAAGGATTAGTGCATACTAGCAAAACCTGAGCTATACTTCTCATCTCATATTCTTAATCTTTTACTTTATTGTCTTTTATTTTCTTAGTTTTAATTCTTAAATTCGAAAATCTATTTGCTTTTATTTTCTGTTTTCTAATTATTTACTTTTACTCGATATTCCTACTCACGCGATTAACACACTTAAGTCCCTGAGAACGAACTCAACTTACTAACTAAAACTTGCATACGTCCTGTAATACTTGCAGTACTGTGCCTGTCTAGGGTGAGAGTGCGTAGTTTCTTGACTTAATTTTATCTTATTTTTATCACACCCTAGGCACCACCACGTGTCAATTCAATTTTTGAATTTTTTTCTTTTTGTCTAGAGTCTAGTGTTGGATGGGCATGGGATTTTTTTGTTACTAGTATGGTGTGACTCGGTGTTAGGTTTTGACTCGGTGTTGGTTGTTAAGTATGATTTTGAAGTGGGATCTTTGCTTCAGTTTTCTTTTTGCTCAAATCCGAAGATGTTTTTGGTAAGTTTGAATTTAAGTTTAGCTTTATTCTTGCAATTAGTCTCTTCATGATCAAGCATTCCACAGAGATAACATAAATCACATAATTTTTCATATTCAAGTATACCTCTGATTTTTTGCCCATACGCGAAATTGATGTTGTAGGATCCTTGAATTGGTTTGAAGATGTTCCAGTCAACCATCACACGTGTGGCGTTGAATTTCGTGTAGCTTTCAATTGCTAGTAAGATACTTCTTCAACTTTTCCCAGCTTTTCCCTAATTTTTCTTGTGTAATCTTCATTGATGAGTGTTGGTGGAATATCATGTATCTGAATGATGAAGGATGAAGTGGTGAGTTGTATATCAGACTGAAGCTTTGAAATGTCCCATTTCTGTAATAATACATGTTTTCCCACCAGTTTCTATGGGCGTTTTTTTTTCCAAACTTTTTTAAGACCATGTTCAGACTCGAAGGTGGTGATGCATGTGTTGAAGCCTCTCTTCTAGGTATGAAACTTACCTTTTACTCCCCAAGAATTGATAATGTTTTCTTAAGTAGTTGAAACTGATCCCTTTATCTGCAATGACTTTTGCATACAGTTTAGGGCCTTCAAATTGAGCATATACTGAGTTGGGATCCGCTGTAAGTATATGCAGTTTGTAGGTTACTTTAAGTGTTAAATTCTATTTTGTAACGATATAGTAATGAAAGTATTAGATGTGGAACAATGGCTACGTAATAAATGCAAGAGTAGAAATATAAAGTAGGAAGGATTAGATAGGCTATGTCTAAAATATGAGTATGATTGTAAACTGGATGAAGAAATCAATGTTAATATGTATGTAAGTTATCTTAGCTATTTGGATGAAGATTAATGTGAAACACATGATATGTATGGTGATTTAGATGAGGGTATGTTGGTGGTGTTATGGTGGTGATGTGGTTGAGCTTGGTGGATCATTCAAACTCAGCTATTCCTCAGGAAATGTGTCTGAAAAACATACTATCCAATATTTATAATCAACGATGTCACTTAATTCGACTCTCAAAGTTTACACGGGATTCATTCCAGTATTTCTTAATATCACTGATTATTACTTGATTCCATTCTAGATAGGATATGTTTAGGCGATTGTAGTAAGAAAGTGTTTTGCTAAATACATACTATCTATTTAATAAAATCTAATTTATGAAAACAAAAATGGAAAATCACAAATCACGTGTCCTTCACGTGCCCTACAAGGGTTTAAGCTCGGAGCCTCTAAAACCTCTTCCCCCATCTAAAGCCGCTCCTCCTCAGTTCTCATTTCTAGGTTTTTCTTACTTTTTGATTTTATCATGAAATAATCAAGAAGAAGCTACAACAACAATGGTAAATCCAATTTCTTCAAAACCCGTTCTCAAATTCCTCTTGTTCAATTCAAAACAATCACCAATACTATGCCATTTTTTGCATTTCTCTTCATTTCATTCACTTCCCAATCCTTCTTACCCATCTCGTCGCCACGAGGAAGAAAGCCGTAACGTTAAGGTATCTGTATGGTGGGATTTTGAGAATTGTTCTTTACCTAATGGTGCTAATGTGTATAAAGTTGTACCCTCGATTACTAGTGCCATTAGAGCTAATGGCATCAAAGGTCCCATTCAAATCACTGCTTTTGGTGATGTAATGCAGCTTTCTAGACCCAACCAAGAAGGCCTTTCATCTACTGGGATTAATCTTACTCACATTCCTCAAGGTAGGCCCCTTAATTTATATCTCATTTTACAGTAATAATTGTTAATTTGTAGTAAGTATATCTTCGTTATTATGCTTACAGGAGGGAAAAACAGCGCTGATAGATCACTTCTAGTTGACCTAATGTACTGGGTTTCACAAAATCCTCCTCCAGCTCACCTATTTTTAATCTCTGGTGATAGAGATTTTGCGAGTATCTTACATAAACTTAGAATGAACAATTACAATATCTTACTTGCTAGTCCAGAAAATGCTCCAGGTGTACTCTGTAGCTCAGCAAGTATAATGTGGCAATGGAGTTCTTTAGCTAGAGGAGAAGGTTTAACAGGTAAGCATTTTAACCTTCCTCCAGATGGTCCTTATGGTTCATGGTATGGACATTATAGGACATCTTTAGCAAATCCATTTGCAGTAAATGAACAAAGCAGTTATATTAAACCAGAAGAGTCGTTAGAGTCAGAAGTAGATAAGGTTCGTCCAATTCCAAGTAAAGTTCAGAAACATATAAGGCACATCTTGTTTTCATACCCTAAAGGAATTCCTATTACAGAACTTCGTGCTGAGTTATTGAAGAATAATGTAGAGATTGATAATAACTTTTATGGGTTTAGAAAATTCTCTCGTTTCCTTTTAGCTATGCCTCAAATCTTGAAGCTTCAATCAGGTACTGATGGACAGTTTCTTGTACGCGGTGTTCCGAAACTTGCTGAAAAAATTGAATCCATTTCTTCAGTACCTAAAAGTACAAGTGATGAGATCAAAATCCCAAAACCAAACGGTGAAAAAACCTCTTATAAAGAGTCTGTGATTGTGGATGAAAAGTTATCAGTTCCTCCTTCAATCCGAGAATCCAAAATGATAAATGCTACTGAACAAAAATTAGTAGATGAACTTCCAAAACCCTATTCTGAAGGGACTAGTGAGCCAAAAGTAGCAGGTTTTAAAAAATTGCAAGTAAAAAACAGTGAAGAAGCAAAAAAGGGTGATTTATATGAAAGTCTTAAGAAATTGCAAGAAGAACCAAAAGTAGAAAGTCATAAGAAATTGCAAGAAGAACCAAAAGTAGAAAGTCTTGGAAAATCTTCAGAAAAAAAGGTTGAAGTAGAAGAGATTCCAAAAGAATCAATAGAGCTCCCTTGTCTTGTTCAAGGTGTTGAAAATGATGAAGAAATGAAGGGTCAGATGATGATTAAAGAAGATGATAGGTCTGTATCTGAAGCAAGGTTCATCCAATGGATAAGGAAGATTTTATTTGGGAATCAAGATGATATTTTACAGGGGAAAAAGAGTGTTGAGACTGATAATATATCAGGTGAAAATGTGGAGAATGAGAAATTAAGTGTTACTAATAATATATCAGTTGGAGAAAATGAGAAATTAAGTGTTACTATTGCTGAGGCTGATAGTGTTAATACTGCTGAGAATTCTGAATCTGCCATTGATGAATCTAAAGAAGCTCATAGTATCTGGACACAGATTATGATATGGTTTAAGGGTCTGAGAAGTTCAGATGATTCATGTGAAGAATCAAGTAAAGAAGAAGAAGTGATTGAAACAAAAAGGCAACAACAATTATATTCTGAGGAATCTTTTTGGAATGAAATGCAATTATTCTTAGATACACGTCAAGGTTCAAATCTCATGTCACTATCAAAGACCAGGTATGTACTCAGATTTAATTCCTTTTTTTTTTACTTTGTTTTTAATTTGTGTTATGATTATTTATTATAGGATGCAGATTGCACATAAATTACGAAGTGACGGGCCTTGTGTTCTGAGATCTCTTTCAGATGATGATCTTCTTCAGCTAGTAGAGTTGTTAATCTCTGATAAGAAATGGGTTGAAGAATGTTTCTTCCTAAAATACCCTTACAAAGTCACAAAAGCTCCTGAGAAAGATAGTAAAACTGAATTGAGTTCAATGTTTTCGAGTACTAAACCACAGGTAAAGAAAGAAGAACAAGTGATTAAGGAGAAGAAATACGAAAGAATTAAAGCTTCTGACAAGTCAAAAGAAGAGATGCTCTGTGATTGTCGAAAGCTTGTGGCATTAATTATTAAGGAAAATCCAGAAGGATTACAAATGGGAGGTTTCAGAAGAATGTTTATTGAAAATTACGGGTATAATATAGATATACAAAAGCTTGGGTACCAAAAATTATCATTGCTTTTACAAACAATGCCTGGGATAAGAATGGAGAATTCGTACATTGTTCCTTCAGATAAAGTTAAAGAAGATGATGAATCTACATGGGAAGAACTTGGACCAGTTGATGAATCAGTTTCCAAGAACAAGTATGAATTATTATCAGAAGATTCTGATTCTGATTCTGATTCAGAAAACAAGACAAAATCAGACAAGAGATTATCATCGTTATTAGCAAAACCAGACGAAGAGTTGGCAAGTAAGGATAGCTCACTATTGCAAATTCTTGACTCGTGGCATGGATTTAAAGAGAGTAAGAATAGTGAGTTGTTAGTGAAAAAAGAAGAAGATTCTGAATCTGACAAGGATGATGATGTGTCATTATCAAAGATGTTAAATAATGGAAAAATGATGAAGAAAACAACACGAAAGAGTATTGTGTTTGTTGAGGAAGATAAAAGAGTTAATGATCTATTGAGCACCTTCAAGAAGAAATCAACAACAACATAGAGAGATCATACATTTGTCATTTTGCAGAAACCTATGTTTTGTTTTGTCTTCTATTCTTAGACAGAATAAGTTGGCTAATATCTAACCTTGTTTGCACGGTTTATTTTCATTTGCCAATCCTGACAATTATTTATTATTATTAGTATTATTGTTGGTTGAAACTGATAAATCTATTAGTGTTAAGTGTCACTACTCACTAGTCTCACGTTACATGTTTTGAGGCATCTAGCTCATAAGTTAAGTTCAGAAATTTGAGTCGCTTTTGCATGATATACTCATGTCCAAATCATATAGGATCGGATCACTTGTGTATTTTTGAGCATTTTAATGTGATGTATCACGTAAAGTTCCGTTCTACACTAAGGCTGTTAATGAACTGAACCAAGCCGCTCACGAGTAGCTCGAGCTTGGTTTGAAAATAACTTGGTTCATTTACGGCCTTATACATTACCATCTTTAGGTTCCTCAATTTGGGCACATCTTACATTTGTTCCTGACCAATTCTATGAATCATTCCTAATTTTCCCATAAGATCGTAACTTCCTTAAAAACTAACGGAAAGTATGCGACTCTAACGTGTTTCTCGTTTATTTATTACATAATTTTTTTTGACTAACGTGGGAACAAACATAATAGATCAGGCCAAGTCAAAATTGGAGAAACTAATATAAGTAGTGTAGAACGAGACTTTGCTCTTTTGTATTGGAGCTAGTAAAACCCCCTAGATAGTAACGTGGATGAGATTTTACACTATTGTATCATTTAACGTGTAAGTTGATAAACAAAGGTAATCTGTCATATAATATTAAAAAGCTCAAGGACTCTAGTTTCTTACACCAAGTTTTCTGCAAAACTTGTATTCCCCGAGTGTGAAGTAATCTACTAACACTAATAGTGTATGTTTTCGCTGCAAAATCAATCATCTCCTAGCACCTTTCGAGATATTGGAATTTGGGTTTAAGAAATACAATAAAATTGATGGGTATATAAACAATGAACGACGAGTTGATACCGTATTTGAGATGATTTCAAGGAAATATTTCGTGTTTTGTAATCAAAATTCCACACTCTATTGATAGGATAAGAAAATACTAAGGTTGGGTTAATGCAACAGGATTAATACAGGACACAAAGGGTACTTGTATAAGAAACTTTTCGATGAAGGTCTTGTATAGAGTTGATATCTCTATATGAGGGTCTATATGACCGTAACATTAATTGAACATGATACTTAATAAGGAGAAAGAAACGGGTTAAAATAAATTATAAAAAAAAGTAAAAATAATAATATTAAGACAGTTAAAATTCTAAAATACCCTTGGCTTGAATATTTTTAGTCGAATCATGGCTTGAATAATAATGTAAAGTCAACATTCCACGTGCACATAAGAAAATGGACAGTATTTTGGCCAATAACTAAAAATGAGTACGATATAGATATTAAAGGACCATTTGAGGCAATTTTATATAAGGGACCGTTACAAATTTTAACACTCGCTGAGAGACTATTTGGTTAATATTTCCTATTTTTATAATACAAGAGACTTTAATACAAGGAAGGTAAGACCGATATGAAATAGCTCTAAATGTCCTTAGAAGGCGAAATATATATGACTCGAGGCGTCCTCTAAGCGCCTTTATCTTGAAATAGCAGTTGCCTCAATCCACTCAGCTCCATCTCAAATGTCTTGTTCTAATTGTAATGCGATACACCCAATTTTGTAAACCAATCTGCACATTCATTGGCCTCCCTAAAAATACATTTCATCTCAAAGTTAGTCATTCATCTTAGTACACTCTCTATTCCCTCGATCCACCGTGCTCCCGGCCCTCTACTATTACTCTTCCAATTAACCATTTCCAAGACCTCCTTCGAATCGATCTCAGTGCACACCCTCTCCACCCTTACACAATCAACTCAATCTAACCCATCATATTTCCTTTTAAAAAACAAGAATTAATGGGCAATTTCTTATAAATAATTAACCAATTCTAGAATTTCTTCAAAAGGTAGCCGTGCGCGAGCGCAAAATACAACTGTCAAGAAACAAATCCGAACATATAAGCTCGAGCCACATATTGCATTCATCAAGTACAAGCACTACACAATTTTACAAACTTCCCATTGCTCACCACCTTTTTTGCTACTCAACTCGTTTTGATCACCAGCTCTATCTCAAATCTTCATTTTGATATTCTTAAAGTTGATTCTTCAATTGGTAAAGTTATTTCGATCTCTTGATATCTTAAATCCTTTAATGTTTTCTGAAAATGGAATTTTTTTGTAATTTTTTGGTGATGACTATTGAAACAATTTAAATTTTTTATCTGATTTAGAATAAATTTCAGTAATTATTTTAGTTATAATGTTCTTTGTAGATCTATAATTTTTCTTTTTGAGCGATTCATTATTAGGGCAAATTATAGTTAAAGCTGTGAGTGAATTTAGATTTTTTTCACCAACTTTAGGAAGACTATACACAAAATTTAACTGCTATTAGCAAATTTAGAATTGTCAAACATATGTCTTTAGAGCACTTAACTTCAAAATTTATTTCTGACAGTTTATTAGTGATAACTATAAACATTATTTAATGACATTAGAGTTTTTGGAAACATTTAAGCAATTTTAGCTAAGTATAAACACAATGTAGTACTCCTAGGGGATCTAGTGCAGGGCTAGAGCAAAGAGTTCATATTGAGGGGCAAAAAGTTAGTGCACTTATTGCGTTTGGAATGAGTTCAAATTTAGATACCCAGAAGTTATATATGCTCATTTTATCTGCAACAAATATTTATAGTTGATGCTATAATTTCTGCAGGCTGCATAAGATTAATCAGAGTAAACGCTAAGTTTTATTCTGAAAATGTCTTCAAGTTTTCATATCAGTGATCATGGAACACTTCTTGAGGGACAGAAAGGAAAAGTGAGATGCTTTTACTGCGATAAGGTTATGAGCTCCGGCTTTTATCGCCTCAGATTCCATTTAGCTTGCATTAGAGGAGACGTGGCTCCTTGTGAGAATGTACCTACAGATGTGAAGCTTGCTTGTCAAAATGAGATACACCAGAAAAAAACAAAATCAGCCATGAAAGTTGACGAAAAGCTTCACACTTCAGAGAAGAGAAAGCGAGTGCCAGCTGGCACTACTCGAGCATCCACATCATCAAGGAGTACTCTACCTCAAAACAGTGGTATGGGCTGCAGTATCGTGTTAGAAGCATGGTTAGATCCAAATTCAAATAAAACCCTAATGGAAGCTCTTGCTAATCACCCAAAAGGCAAAGCAGTACACCTCAAAACATTCGACATTTCAGGTTTGGACGGGAAGTTTAATGAGATGATGAAGATATTCGATCAAGTTCTCGAGCAAGTCGGGGTTAATAACGTAGTTCAAATCATATCGTACTCCACTTCACCTTTTATGAAAGAGCTTGGTAAACGAGTGATGGCTAAGTACACATCACTCTATTGGACAGTGAGTGCATCTTACTGCTTTAAAAAGATGCTCAACAGAATCTTTGATATTGACTGGTTCAAAGATACATTAGATATGGGAAAAAAGCTAGCTGATTTTTATTACTCTGATGCTGTAATTCACGACCTTTGGAGAGACCATGGGTCAATTACACAGTATTTTACTCTCGAAAAGCTTGTTATCGAGGAAGAAACTGTAATAACATTCTTTACCTCTAGAGATTGGAAAGGCTCGGCTAAGGGGAAATGGTTAGCTGATTTAGTAGCAGACTCATCTTTCTGGAACAGGATGAAGATTTTTCTAAACGCAGGGATGCCAATAGTGCAAGCTTTAGAGTCTATTAACGAAGAAAATAAGGCAAAGATTAGTTTAATATACGATAAACTGGATCAAGTGAAGGAAGAGATCAAAAGCAATTTAAAAAGAAAAGAATCTCGCTACTTACCAATTTGGGAAGCAATCGATGAAATTTGGAACACAGAGTTTCACAGCCCTCTTCATTCTGCAGGCTACTTTTTAAATCCTTGTTTGTTTTACTCTACCAGTTTCTTCTGCGATGATGAAGTTATTTCAGGTTTATTTGAGTGTGTTACACAAATGGTTGATAACAAACGAGATGTTCACTTAATCATTAAACAGTTAGATGATTATAAAATGATCAAGGGCACCTTTCTTGAAGGGAGTTTGGAAGAAAATCGAGACAGTCTTGCTCCAGGTTTTGCATAATATCTTCATTTATTTTTCACGCTCTTTACTTAGAATTAACGTTTGCATGTTTGTTTCAGAAACTTGGTGGTTAACATATGGAAGTCACTGTCCTGAGCTACAACGATTTGCTATTCGTATCCTGAGTCAAACTTGTAACGGCTCCTCGGAGTGAAATGTCAAAGGGAAGGAATCTGATAAGGAATGTGCTCATACATATACTAGAAGGATTCTCAAGAAGTTCTTTTTCAATCTGTTTGTTTTGGTTTTCTTGTTTATTTTATGGTTTGTTAATGTCATTTCAATTTGAAGTCTTAAATTTATGTACTGCTTTTGTAAGAGTTTGTGGATTTGATGAAAATTACATACGGTTATCATCTTATTATTAGAGTAATGATATATACCACCCAATTCTATACAATCCAAATGTCACTCATGATGTGCCATCTTACATGACAGGTACCCTCATTATCATACTTTTTAAATATTCTTTATTTTATTTAACATTTTTTATTCTTTTTACCTTTATTATCTCAATTTAAATCTAAATAGATTTATCTAAAATATCTTTTAAAGATTAATAATACAGCAATAGTTATCTTCTGCAATAATTTTTTTCTTCCACCGAAGTCGACTACTCATTCGAACAAAAAAAAAAGACGACTACTCACAAGTAAAACCAAATTGTTTTCCGATGACATCAATTTCACCGGCCGTCAACTACCACGATAAAATTACTTTATCCCCAAAAAAGTAAGAAAAACAATTTTTCAAAACTATCAAATGTTTATTGTATATTTGTTTTTTCCGTCAAATATCATCATGTTGTTTGGGTTTTAATTAGATGACTAGCATGGATTAGTGATATTCAAATTAATCAAGTCATGTTTAGATCTGCAGAAAATGTACGAATATCTGGATTTTAATTAGATGACTTTTTGTCTTCTTGCACATGTGGTGTAATCCCTTCTTGCACATGACTTTTTGTCTTCTGCAGAAAATGTACGAATACCTTTGCACATTTTGAGAGTCTAGTCCCTTATTTGCATAAGCAGCTTTTGAATCCCTTCATTTTTTTTTAATTTTGTGATAAAAATTACATAATTATGCACGGTCCTTATAAACATAATTATAATCAATTTATGCACCATTTGTTTGTATCTGATTATGCACGGTTTTAATGTACATAATTATAATCGATTTATAATAATATTGACACTTGTACTATTAGGGATAATCCTGCAATAAAGAAGATATTAGGCATGCTCCCGTAATATTATTCGACAAAGGCTAGAGGTTTTTTTGGGATATCTGGTACGGAGGGAGCTGGGAAGACACAGTTACCGCTAGAGCCATTTTTGATGAACTCGGTTGTGGGTTTGAAAGAGGTTCTTATTTACATGGACAAGGAATAAACTCTATGGGAGCCATCGCATCGTCAAAATAATCGACATTATCAGGTCTTTAATCAGTTAATGCTTCCGCAAACCAAATACCTTCTCCAATATCTGAAGTTCATTTTCGCTTATAACTTTTAGCCTTCCAGCTAAAGGATAGTAAGATACTAATGCCTTAGATAAAGCAGTTTGAATGGTTGGTGTTGCGTTTAGGCCATTTTTAAACACGTGAAGTGCTCAAGCATAACAACGTAAGACTGGTAGTTTGCCGATGAATGGAAGATCAAGTGTATTGGTTGAAGGTGTTGGACCCGAGGGAGGTACGAGCAGTCCACCTGATTGTGTTACAATTTTTTTTTTCATTTTCAGCCTGCTTTCCTTTGAAGAGATACACTGAACAGTTTGGTGTTGGAATTTGATAAACATTCTTGAATCTTAAAGATTGCTATTCAGTGTTTTTCAGTTTGTGTTGTAGAATAGTTATTTAATTGAAAGATTATTATTATGCTTCCAAGTTCCAATTCAGTTTACCTTTTTAGATTTATAATGAAAAAGCGTAAACTCGTGAGACAGAAGATTTCATATAATTTTTAGATTAATAAAGCTACTTTTTAAGGATAGAATATCATCTTATCCTTCTTCTCATCTTCAATTTTTCCGATGTTCTCCATACATTACAAATCCATTCAAATTATACACGTTCATCTTCAAAATATTTGTTGGGTAAAATCGGAAAACTTAATATAAAACTTTATTCGCATTACAGCAATTGAACAAAACTAAAATGAATAAAAACAACAATTGCTACTTTTCATAATCTATCTCCATCATGTAAATCTTCTATTTTATCTTTGAAACTATCTCTATAATCCCTGTAACTTGAATTGTCGAAACACCATTATTGATCTACTGAATGAAGCAGGCTCAAATTGTGTTCTACAGGATGAAAGCCGGACTTATCCAACAGGAAATGGTAATTTGTTTGGTCGATGAATAAGTTTGATCAATACTGGTCAGATATGGAAGTGACTTCTTTTGCCTGTGACTGACTGAATTTAATAGTTTGAGTACCTTCAGTCTCGAACAAGGATTAAGAACACAAAGAGTATAGAACACAAACACAAAGAGGATTGAAATTGGACAATTTTAATTAACTGCAATTACTTATAGTAACTACAAATTGGATGAAGATGCTCCACACGTTACAGTTTACAAACCAAAAATTTAATATAAGGACCTAAGTGCAATTTTTTCATAACACAAGGACATATAATTATGTAACTAACTAATAAAAAATTCTGAGCACATTATATTTCATTTTATTCGGATGTGAAACAAACTAGAAAAGAACAAAGAATTAGAATATACAAAATGACTTAGATACTAAAATAACTACATTTGGTCCTTCTTGGGCCTTCTCTGGCTTTCTCGACCCGATCAGTTATTAGTTTTCTTCTTTTTCCTAACATGGCAGATCCAATCACCCGACCAACAATTACTAGTCCCCTCCTGACCTTCCATTTCATTTCTTTTCACACACTTGTTTATCTTGCTTTCTTTAATAAACAAACACAATAAAGAAAAAGTAAACCAAACAGGTCTTCATGTAAATGGCTTCCAACAATCCTAATATGGCCACTGTAGGATTTGATAAAATATAATAAACAAACACATCAAAAAAATCAAACAAAACACTTTTTTAAATGGCTTCCCACGATCATAATATGGTCCCCGTAGGATTTGTATAAAATATAATAACAAATACAACACTAATTATACTTAAATCAAATACTAAAAAATTAATTTTACAAAAATTAAAATTAACTATCTCTTTAATTTAAAGGGATGTAATTTTCTTACTTTTTAGGGGACGGAGTGATTTCTTCGTGGTGATTAGCTGCCGATCAATTTGATGTCATCTGGACAAAAAATTGTTTTTGCTTGTTAGCTGTAGAAATCTGTCGTAAAAAAGAATTAATTGGAGAAGATAACTGGTTGTATTAAATTAGATATTTTAAGTAATTTTAGATTGAGATAATAAAGGTAAAAATAATAAAAAATGTTAAATAAAATAAAGAATATTTAAAAGGTAGGATAATGAGGTGTACCTGCCATGTAAGATGTCACATCATGGGTGACATTTGGGTGGTATAAAATTGGGTGGTATATATCATTACTCTTATTATTATTCCGCCAGAAGGCTATTAATTTCTCTCTCATCATGAATTTAATTTTGTTGATATTTGGTAAAGTCAAAGTGTTGTGGTCAAAGCTGAGTTGGCATCTTATGTGGATTAACACTTCAGCTTTGGAAGTGGATTACTTTCTCGGCTTTTATCTTATACCGACTTAGCTACGTGGCTTACTTATACACGTTGATGAAATATATCATGAACGACTCAGATTAAAACCCTTATCCTTGTCATATAAATAGCCAAGGTCTTCAGACTTGGTCATTCTTCGCTTCTCGTCTTTTGACTCTTCGCTCTCTTCTCTCTCATCTTTTTCAGATATTTTGTTAGGGTTTCTTGTACATTAACAATCTAATCTATAAAGATTGTTAATTAGAATAGATAAGATTAAGCCTATTGCTTGAAGGTTGAGTAGATTTCTCGATTGATTCTTAGGGTTTCACGCTGAAACCCTTGTGGTGTTCTATTCTTGTAATCTTGTACTTGAGACAGATCTGAAGTTGTAATCGTGTTCTAATAGTGTGCGAAGCATCGTCTGAGGGTGGCTTCAACGTGGATGTAGGCATTATTGCTGAACCACGATATATCTCGTGTTCTTTATTTTTCTGCAATTTCTTTTCTGGGTTTGATTTGGTTTTTCAACCTTAGATCTATTTGATATATTTTCGCCAAAGATTATTACGTTTTACTAAGTGTTTTTACAACAATTTTTTAGCAGGCCAAGTAAGTTTTTTAATTCTCTTGTTCTCATTGATCTCTATTGGTACAATTACGTTGATCCTATTACTCTTTACTATGTATTTTATTGGCGCACTGTGTTTCCTATTATCCTTCCAAGACTTTAGGAGCTTTAGCTTATATATTTTATTTGGACTTTCTCTGTCTTATTGTACAAACTGGTGATGTCTCCTCATTTGTGATAATATAATATACTTCAGATACATCATTTTAGGCTTATTTATTAGTTTATAGGTCGATCTTAGCTTAATTTAGTGCACTTTCCTATTTTGAGTCTTGATTTATAGAATTATTATTTTTAGAGCATATTGGGTTTAATTGTTTATTTGGTGTGAAGTTTTAAAGATAATTATGGAGATTTATTAGAGTCCAGTCAAATACTACAAGATATGGAAAGAGATTTGCATGGTAATTGGAGATAAGGAAACAAAAGCTAAAAAGATGGAAAAGGAAAAGCTGCCTAAATCTGGGATTCTGCATACACGTCTAAAGATATGCGTTTTTACCTAAGAAATAGGCCGATTTTGGTAATTTCCTTCTTTAGGGTCAAGATAATTCTGTTGCGATTCTTTTGGTATCTTATGGAGCTCAAACCGACCAATAACGAAGAAGATATGCTCAAAACGGTCCAGCAGTGTTTATCTTTATTTCCATACGAATTTGAGTTGGACTAGGAGTCCATTACTTTCCTTCTCCTTCAAGAAAACGAATTAGGTCTTCCTATACCCTATAAATACAACCTCTTAACACTCTTAAATCATCCTTGGCCAGACCTTAAGGCCAAGAGGAAGCTGCAACACAAGAGAAGAAGTCTGGAAGGAGCTGTGCAACAACTATGTCTCCTTCAACCTCTTATTCTGTAATTCTTTTCTTTTCTCTTCTTTGTATGAACTAAATTTCTTTAGCTTAAGTTTTTAGCATATATGTATGAACCTTAGTTTTGATTGACATCTATCTAATTTGGGAATTTAATGTTTTAAATTGAATTATAGTTTTTATTCTCTGTTTATGTGTTTGGATTTATATTCCGTGTTCTTGTGGATGCGCGCCCATATAGAATTACCATCTAGTAATTAGGTCACCATTGACAACGGTGTTTAATTACATGTTTAGCACATAACGTCTAGTCTTAGGTCTGATCTGACAACCCAACCTAGCTAAGATAATCACTATGGTTTAGTTCTTGTGACTATTTACCAATTACAGGAAAAGTTTGCTTAGGAAGCCTTATTGACACAGGTAAATCCTATTTTAAACTACAGATAGCGAATTGGGACCGATTAGGGAAATACTACATAATTCACCCTTACATGTTTAGAACGGCAAAACTAGTGGGGATTACATGCTAATTACTTAAGCTATGACTTTCGTACTATCTTCTTTTCTTTGCTTTTATTTATTTTTCTGTCTTTTAATTTAGTAGTTTAGTTTATTATTTAAAAAACCAAATAAATATTTGTCTATCTTTTCTTTCTATTTGCGTATTATCTTTTCTATCTTTAATATCTGCACTTGAATAATTTGCATAAGTTCTTCTTAACCTTCGTAGTCCCTGAGGAACGAATCTTACTTATTCATTAAAACTTGCATACGATCTGTATACTTGCAGAACCGTGTTAGCGTAGGGTGTTTATTTGCACTTATTTTATACATCTTTTTATCACACCTTAGGCCACACCAAGTTTTTGGTGCCGCTGCCGGGGACTACATCGTTAGTCCTTGTGCAATTATCTTGTGCTTTTATTTTAGTTAGTTCTATTTTACGCTTTTCTTTTTAGTTTTTGTTTTACAGATTTTTTTTAGGCGAAAGCAGATTTATTAGGAGATAAAGGTTCCGTGTTATTAGATCCTGAAGAAGCTAATACATGATGGAATCTCTAAAGCTCAAGGAGTTAAGCCAACAACTTGAGGAATTACGAGAACAATCGCGAAAACTAGCTCAGAGGAATCTAGTACATACATCACCTTCATGTCCTAGTTGTGGAGCAAGAGACCACTCGTGGGAATATTGCATGAACAACTCAGCCTCAATTTCCTTCATGCCTTATCAAAGAGACCATTATTATGATGGTTATTATCAATCTCAAGGAAATTACGCTGATTATCAATCTTTAACACAGTAAAAAAACTACATGAAAAGTACATGAACTTGATTAAAACACTAAAAAGACATTTAAGACCACAAAAGATGTAACTATACTCAAATAGGGCATTGTAGAGTACTGAATTCCCTAAAATATATGCAGAATAATACCCAAAACCTGTTAAAAAGCATGAAAAATATTTGGACATCAATTCTTAAATCTAAATGGCATGGCCATGTAACAATACAATCCTTATTCATACACAAAAAACCTGTGGTGTTGTTTTTTGTTCCTACCAATGATGTCAATACTAGGTACTTCACTTTCTCCAACAAATGATGCATCACAGAAGATATTCAAGAGTGAAATGCTTATATCATGTGGTTTATCCGTGTTCAGATCTTTCCTCGTAAGAGGGAGGTTATTGTTAAACGGGTTCACCCAATTATTTACAAAAGAAGCTCCCATCAAGTTGTCGACTAAGATGAGGACAACTTTTGGGTTCTATTTTATACATTTGAACAACATTTTATTCTAGAAATCTAGATATTCCAAAGAATAATGTAGACGTAAGCATTACACGAAGGGATAAATATAACAATTGACAAAAAGGAGATAAAGAGACATATTTTTATTGGAATGCTTCTATAAAGCTTCTTGGAATGTTATTGGAGAAGACTTCATTAAATCTATAAGGCAATGTCTTGAATCAGGTAAAATTCTTTCTCAATTTAATGCTACAAACCTGGTTCTCATCCCTAAGGAGAAGAATGCTACTAGTCTAAAGAAGTACAGAACAATCTCGTGTGTGAACACCACATACAAGACTATCTCTAGACTTATATCAAACAAGCTAAAAAAGTACTTGGATCCATTATTTCTATCAACCAAGCCACGTATATTGGAGGTAGACAAATCAGTGATAACATACTTGTAGCTCAAGACATTGTATTGGAATATGAGAAAAAGAATTCAGAGCCAAAGTGTACAATAAACCTTGACTTACAAAAGGCATATGACAGTGTGAACTAGATATTTCTTATCAACACTTTACATGCCTTCAATTTCCATAACAAATTCATTAATTGGGTAAAAATGTGTGTGTGCTCCCCTTCCTATTCAATTTGTATTAATGGTGAAATGGCAGGCTACTTTAAAGGTAAGAGGGGTCTCAGGCAGGGAGACCCCATCTCACCTTACTTATTTGCAATATGCATGGAGGTGTTTACAGGGCTCTTCAAACACATAATGCATAAGAACCAGTTTAATTATCATCACAAGTGTAGAGAGCTCAAACTCAATCACATCATATTTGCAGATGATGTATTAATATTCCTCAAGGCTGAAGTTAAATCAGCTAAAGTTATAAAGGAAACACTTGATCTTTTCTTAAGAATATCTGGGCTCAAGTTTAACTATAATAAAAGTGAGCTCTATTTTGGTGGTATAAGTCCTCATATTATGCAAAGTATCTCTTCAGTTCTGAATATTAAAATAGGCACATTGCCTGTTAGATATCTTGGGGTCCCACTGAACTCAAAAAAACTATCAGTTTCAGATGGTAACAAATTAGTAGAAAGCATCTGCAGCTGTATAAATTAATGGTCATCAAAGCTATTGTCATATGCTGGGAGAGCTGAGCTCATCAGGTGTGTTCTCATCAGCAAAATATTATTTTGGTGTAGGGTTTTCTTACTGCCAAAACAAGTTATATATAAACTTAGCAGAAAATGGATAGCTTCCTCTGGAGAGGTAATTCAGAAGGTGCCATGGGATCAAAAGTGTCATGAAAAAATATATGCTCCAGTAAAATGTATGGAGGTCTTGGTATTCCCAGTATTGATGATATTAATAAAGTTTGCCTTATAGCAACTTTTTGGAGAATGTACTCACAAAAACACAACCTGTGGAGTTTGTGGGTTCATCACAACATCATTAGAGGCAGGTGCATTTGGAGCTTGGATGTAAAACAAGCTCACACTTGGATATGGAAACAGATTTTGAAGACCAAGTATCTGGCTAACAACTTTATTACTCATGATGTTAAGAATGGAAAGAATACCTACCTGATCTGGGATAGATGGCTGAGTGGTAAAAGTGCACAGGAATTCATAGGAATTGATATACTGAGAGAGGATATTAATAGCAGTAAAACTGTGTGTTCATTCTATGGGGGTAATAGATGGAGATTGCCTCCTGTTGTGGGTAAACTTCTTCCTCACATCAGCAATATCAAGCTCACTAGTGGTGAAGACATTATTGTGTGGAAGGAAAACTCTAAAAAGGCTTTTCCTTCAAAAAACTTTGGGGCAAATTGCAGATGTAAAGAGTGAAGTAGAATGGTGGAAAATAGTGTGGACTAAGTCATGTATACCTAGATGCGCTTTTATAGCTTGGTTGTGTTTTCAAGATATATTAGCTACCAAGGTCAGGATGCTTAGTTGGGGGTTACAGGTCAGTTCTCTATGTTGCTTCTGTAATGCTAATTTAGAAGATGTTAACCACTTATTCATAAGCTGCTCCTTCACAAAAAGAATATTGTTAAAGCTGCTCGAGTTGTGTAATATAAAAGCTACTCCTGCAGATTTAGATGAGTTGATCAAAACTATTAATTCAATACCGAGTTTAGAAGTTTCTGATATTGTGGGGACATTTGTTTCTACTTATATATACTGTGTTTGGTGGGAAAGATATGAAAGGGAGCATGGAGGGAATTGTCTAAGTGAAGAACACATTTGGAAAAGAATCTTCAGCCTTCTCCATGTGAAAATAGGAAAAAGGAAGTACAAAACTAAAGAAGCCGTTTCTCTCATTAAAAAAATAGAGTCCAACTAGTTATTGGGCCTTATTATATAGATTAGCTTGCTTTAGTTTTCAAGTAAAATGTAATGGGCTTTTTTTGTAATAGTAATGTAGGCCGAGTTTAGGTGTCTCAGATACTTGTAGGGTCAAAGTTGTAATGTTACTTGATGTTGGGCTTATTTTAAAAATTTGATTTATTGATGAAAAAAAAAGGCTAGTAGGGATTACTTTCTAGTTTCTCGAGCTAAACTCTCATACTATCTGCTCTTTGCTTATTTACTTTTCTGTCTTTAATTTATTAGTTTAATTTTCTCTTTACAAAAACCAAACAAAAATCTATTTAGTCTTTTATTTCTCGCGTTTTATTTGTTCTAGCTTTCATATATGCACTTGATAAATTGCATAAGTTCTCTCAAACTTTCGTAGTCTCTGAGGAACGAATCTTATTTATCAGTAAAACTTGCATACGTCCTGTTTACTTGCAGAACCGTGCTTAGCCTAGGGTATTTCTTTGCACTTATTTTATCCATTATTTTATCACACCATAAGCGACACCAGTATATAATCAACAACCAAGCTATTATTTTTGTGATACTTTTAGCCTTGTTGGTTGTCCATACGTCATTCATATCATTCTTTCATTGGTAGTCAGTTGAAATTGTCTAATTTGACATTTGAATGTTAAAAACACGTTATTTAATGGAGACTTATAGGAGATTGCGTATATTCAACAAATACATGAATTCACGTACTTTAATTTCTTATCTCATATTTGCATAATTCATAAATTACATTTATGGATTGAAACAAGCTCCGCTGGTCTGGTATTACAAGTTCAGCGTTGTGGTTTTATCAGGTTCCATCATGAATATTATGTATTTCCCTGTATTATAGACGGGGAGTCTTATACCCACATCACCTATTTTTTCTCAACGCTCTCAAAATATTTTGATATGAAGGATTTGTATTTTTTTGGCATGTAAGTTCGTCGCACTCCTTTGAAATTTGTTTATCACAAGTAGACGATTCCTTGCAATTATTCGAACGATATGGCATGCAGGGACAAAAGTCCGTCTTTACGTCTATAGAGGTATCACACCGTTTGGATTCTGATAATGACCTCCTTAATGATCACACAAAGTTTTATCAGTTACTTGGTTCCCTTTAGTACTTCACGATGAATCGACCAGATTTGTTTTTCGCAGTATAATATATATGTGAATAAATGTACCATTGGTACCTCTCACTTGGAAACTGTTAAGCGAGTCATTAATTATGTGAAAAAACATACTATCTTGGGGTCTTCATTTCACTCTTTCTCATCCATTAAGATTGTGGGTTATTGTGATATGAATTGGGTTGGTTGTCCAGCTACAAGCCATTTTCACTACTGGTTGCACCATCTATATGGGTGGTAACCTCATACATTAGAGTTTGGAAAAGCAATCCACTATTTCAATATCTAGTTCTGAGACTGAGTTTCGCGCTTTTTTCCACCCTCACCTCAAAAGTTCTTTGGACTCTTCATATATTGAAATTACTTTGGGTTTCACTACGTGTTCCACTGGTACTACTATGTGATAGTATTAGTGTTATCTATATGATATCAAATTCTATCATTCAAAATCGTGATCGACACATTAAGAATGATATCTCTTTTGTTGGTGAGAAATTTGCTGATAAGACTATTTAACTTCATCACGTTCCCTTCGAGAAGTAGGTAGTTGAGATCCGTATAAAAGCACTTCATCGTCCACCGTGGAGGAGTCTTTGTTCCAAACTTTAGCGATTTCCCTTTAACTTGCGGGGTTGTTAACATAGAAGACAAATTGGTTACCAAGTTTTTATGATAACTGGATCATACATTAGTTTAAATGTTGTGTTTAATTTACATAAACCAGTAAAACAATATAAATATTAATGCATGAATAAGATAGGTGAACTGATCAAGGGTATCTTTCTAGCATTGTGAAATTAATTTGTAATCGAAATTATTTATATGTTTGATTTTGTAAGATAGGTGTAAGTGTGCATTAGTTCTCAGGTTACACTATATGAGATTTTTAAGTTTTGATTTGGGTATCATTCTTTAGATTATGCAGTTGCTTCTTACCTTAGACCTCTACTTTTGTTCTTACTTTGTCGGGACGACAAAGGTTTGAGTTGGGGGTCTTGATGTCTCGCTTTCTTTGAAAGAAAAACACCCTTAGGAGACATCGTTTTAGGTTGAATTTGGACTTAGTTAGTTGATTTATTGTCATAATTTGATATAATTCACTATTATTCTTCATATTTGAATTATTTGTACTTTTAGATCTTTTGTGCATTAATTTGTATATTTTAGTGTGAAGTTACTAGGTGTATGGATGTTAGGAGGCATCAAGATGAAGAGAAGAAGTGGAGCTTCAAGTCCAATTACAAGAAAAAACGTTAAAGGAGCAAAACAAAACACTTTAGAGAAGGCGGAGGGATTTCAGATCGAGTCAAGTCGTCACTTGCAGCCCTTCCTTAGCCTAAACATTTTTGATTTAGACTTGGTGGTTCAAATAAAAAAACTGGCCTCTGAGTTAGCGAAATTCGAGAAGTGGAATCCTCGGTGGATTTGGACTTACGATACGAAAGTTACAACCTTTTTACTGAAGTTGTGTACAACAGAGTGGATTTATTAAAATAATAGTGGACCCCTTAATCACTTGATTAAGCCCAAAATAGACCTAATCTGTTTTTTTACCTCTAGATAAGGCTTATTAGACCTCTTCAATTAGTACACTTTAATGCACTTCAATACTTTAAGAGAGAGAACACTTGGATTCAGAGGAGCAGGAGTTGGAAAAGTCTTTCTTCTTCAACAACAATTAAGTCATTTCAATTAGGTTAATTTCAGTTTTATTTTTGTTTTAGGAATTATGATTTCAATTAATTGTATTTCTTTTCTCTATTCAATTATGAGTTAAGCAATTAATACTTGAGAATCGCGATGAACTCTAGTTTTCTAATTTAATGTATTCTTAATTTTGAATTATTTCAATTTAAATTAAATTGCGTTTGTTCATATTTACTTTATTCTTGCAATTATTCACTATCAATATTTGCTTATGGGTCTGACCCAATGCTAATGGATCTTTAGTATTATTACACATTAATTATTAGGCCTGACTCATGTTAACATGTATAAATAAATTAAACAACTATTAAGCCTAATCCGATAGTAAGAAATTAATTTTTTTTCTTTCACCGTTAGTATAAATAAAAAATATTTATTTATATATTTTTTACAAAAGTTTATGACTTGATTTTTATCATTTAAATTTGAATAATTTTTAACCAAATAAGTATATTATGTTAGTTTTAATAATTTAATAAACGTATTAATCAAAATATCATCAACTCAATAAATATCTGGATAAAATCCATTTAACCAACATTAAATATATTACTAAAAGGTTTAGATCTCATCATAAAAGGTATGGGGAATATCTACAAATCAAGATTCAACAATATAAAATCAGATTTTTATGGTTAATTCATTATTTTTAGACTTTTTATAATCAAGTCACTCAAATATTATACCATAAATATAGTATATGGAACTAATTTTATATTATTTATATTTTTGTACAACCATTACCAATACATGAATATGTATCACTTACAAGTTGCGAGGATTTAATATTTACTTAATATAGGTGATTGCAAAATAGATAGGGGCATTTTTCAAGTTTCTATGATCGGGTCGATATTGGCCTAAGGTGATATTGATTTTTTTATATTATTTTAAATATCAG
Organism: Nemophila menziesii; assembly: GCA_029959085.1. Lineage (NCBI taxonomy): Eukaryota > Viridiplantae > Streptophyta > Magnoliopsida > Boraginales > Hydrophyllaceae > Nemophila > Nemophila menziesii. The sequence continues at coordinate 21,012,306 of JARWIR010000022.1, read as the reverse complement.
TGCCGTGTATATAAGTAGAAGTTAAGATTTTCTTTTATTTCTATGTTTATTTGACGGGTGGTTTTATAATTATTCGTTTATTGCTCTTTAATGAAAAACCTTTTCTAAAGATAACAAATGGATAATTGAAATTGGAATGAGGAAATATCATCTCTTTGGCTTCATGTACGTGTATCTATAATAAAGTTTATTTTATTCACACCAAAATTGTGAGCACACAAAGAAAAGTTCCACACGGAAAGTGATCTCTATAACAAAAAAAGAAAAAACATATTACAAACTTCCAACCATAAAAATAAAAAAATAAAACCATACTGTATACTACTAGTACATACTAGTTTTATTTTAATTTTTTAGTCAAATAGTAGTACGTAGATTATAGTACTCACACAAACTAGAAAGAAACAGCAAAAGTATTACTAGTAGAGACAAGACAAGATAATACAACACGACATCCTCTTCTACTTGAACTGTTTCCCAAAACCTTAAAGAAAATAAGAAACACATATACTAATATTATACTACGTACATCGTAATCTAAAATCTATAGCTCTTACTACAAACCCTTGTGTGGGTCCCACACACACCATAATTCATACGCGTCTACTCTTCATCACTTCCCATAAACACTCCTTGTAATCTTCATAAAAGTCCATTACAGCTACCATACAGCTTTGCATTCTAAAAGTTTATAGAAAAATAAAATAAATTCCTGTATTAATTACTCATTTGCAATTTTTACACACTACTCCATATAATTAATATTTTTTCTTCTCCTTTTTATTAATTGGGTTTTGTTTTTTCTTTATTATAAGGGTTTTCTCAATGTGGGTTTCGTCAAGTTGGGGTTTTTATAATGGAAGGTCTTAATCTATAAGTTTTCACAAAAAGATGCCACCTTTGAGCCGTTTTTTCACTAAAAATTGAGTCTTTAAACAAATTTACGAAAAAAGATCGGATTTTTGAAGGTGGGATTTGAAAATGATGCCGATGAACACCGGTGGTAGGCTAATTGCTGGTTCACATATTAGAAATGAATTTATACTCATCAATGCAGATGATGCTGGAAGGGTAAACCTCTCTCAAATCTTTTCTATTTACTTTTAATTTTTGCTTTCTCTTCAAAAATTTGCTCAATTTAATTGTTAATCCATCTAATTTGGGGATTTTCTGTTCATAATTTGGGATTTTTTCCCCTTCTCGATACTGGCTTTAAGAATTAACATGCTATTATTTTATAATTATTTAATTATCTAATTATTTAATTGAAAAATATATTCGGGATGTTTCATATCTGTTTTTTTTTTTTTTCCTTAAAATCAATCATTTTACTGAAATTATTTTTAGACAAAATTATTAATTTTTTGTTGTTGAATCTTCTATATATTTGTTTAGATGATTTATTGTGACAAGCTCAATTTTTAATTTTAAAAAATTGGTCGAAAATGCATTTCAATTTGCATGAATTGTTGAAGAAATTCATAATCGTTTTTAATTAGTTGCATATTCTAATTGTTTTTATTTACAAGATTATCATATATTTTTTTGAGTGATTTTGTGTTAATATTTCCCCTGTTTATACACTAAAAAATGGTTTGTTTATTGTGATCAGATTAACTCAGTGCAAGAGTTAAGTGTATTAATATGTCAGATATGTGAAGATGATATTGAACTAAACAAAGATGGTGAACCTTTTGTAGCTTGCAACGATTGTGCTTTTCCAGTTTGTAGGCCTTGTTATGAATATGAACGAAGAGAAGGCACTCAATCTTGTCCTCAATGCAAAACTAGATATAAACGCATTAATGGTCTTCACTTTTACTCTTTTACCCTTTCTTACTTTACTTTATATTTACATTTTATCATTTCATTTCACAGGTAGTCCTAGAGTTGATGGTGATGAGGAAGAAGATAATATCGATGATTTGGAACGTGAATTTGCTTATGAAATTACTGATCATGTCACTGTAGGGTCATCAAATCTTCCCAATGATCATACCTTTTTATCTGTAGATGGTGTTGAAATCCCTCTCTTGACCTTCAATGAAGAGGTACTTATTTTAAAACATAATCTCTTCATCTTATTATTTAAATTAATTATCAATTAATCCTTTTTTTTCCGTGTTTTATTAGTATGAACAGATTTCGCCAGACCAACATGCTCTTATAGTACCACCATTTCCTAATTCTTTATCTCCTTGTAAGTACTATTTAATTATATTATTACATTATTACAGTCCTGAGTAACATATGTGTGCTTTATGTTTTAATTAGTACAACCTAGACCAATGGCTCCTGAGAAAGATATCGCATTATATGGATATGGAAGTCTTGTATGGAAAAATCGTATGGAAGAATGGAAGAAAAAACAGAGTAACAAACTTCCTATGATTAATGGTGGAGATGGTAATGGAGATTTTGATGATATTGATGATTCTGGTTTGCCTATGTAAGTAATTATTTGTAGTTTAATTTTATTAAAATCGATTAATTATTTGTTTTTGTTTTTTGATAGGATGGATGGAGCTAGACAACCTTTATCTAGAAAAATGCCAATAGCTTCAAGTAAAATAAGTCCATACAGAATAATAATAATTCTTCGTCTTGCAATTCTCGGATTGTTTTTCCATTATAGAATTCTCAACCCAGTAAACGATGCATATGCTTTATGGCTTACTTCAGTTATATGTGAAATATGGTTTGCTGTTTCATGGATTCTTGATCAGTTTCCAAAATGGTATCCGATTGAACGTGAAACTTATCTGGATCGATTATCACTTAGATATGAACAAGAAGGAAAAGCTTCTGAATTAGCTGATATAGATGTGTTTGTTAGTACAGTTGATCCTATGAAAGAACCACCATTAATTACAGCAAATACTGTGTTATCTATACTTGCTGTTGATTATCCTGTTGACAAAGTTACATGTTATGTTTCGGATGATGGAGCAGCTATGCTTACTTTTGAAGCTCTTTCTGAAACTGCTTTGTTTGCCAAAAAATGGGTCCCGTTTTGTAAGAAGTTTAATATCGAACCGAGAGCTCCTGAATGGTATTTTGGTAAAAAAATGGATTATTTAAAGAATAAAGTTCATCCTGCTTTTGTTAGGGAGCGTCGTGCAATAAAAAGAGATTACGAAGAATTTAAAGTTAAAATAAATGCTTTAGTTGCTATTTCACATAAAGTTCCTGAAGAAGGATGGACTATGCAAGATGGTACCCCTTGGCCTGGTAATGATGTGCGGGACCACCCTGGTATGACCCAGGTAAGAGATACGATATAATACGATTTATGAATCTATTATTATTTAATAATGATTATAAATATATATGTAACAGGTACTTCTTGGTAAAGAAGGTGTTTCTGATGAGGAAGAAACAGAGTTTCCTCGTTTAGTTTATGTTTCTCGTGAAAAGAGACCTGGTTTTGATCATCATAAAAAAGCAGGAGCTATGAATGCACTGGTAATTTATTAGTTACATTTGTTTTACGTATAATTTTATTTATTCTTAACACGTTATTTTGTGACTCAGATGCGAGTTTCAGCAGTTATATCGAACGCTCCTTATCTTTTAAACGTGGATTGTGATCATTATATTAATAATAGCAAGGCACTTAGAGAAGCCATGTGTATCTTAATGGACCCGATTTCTGGAGAGAAGGTTTGTTATGTGCAATTTCCTCAAAGATTCGATGGTATTGATCTTCACGATCGATACTCTAACCGAAACGTTGTATTCTTTGATGTAAGTATTGACTTTTCTTTTCTTTTGTGTGATTAGAGACTGATTTTTTATGGTTTCAACAGATTAATATGAAGGGCTTGGATGGGTTACAAGGCCCGATTTATGTTGGAACGGGTTGTGTGTTTAGAAGACAAGCTCTTTACGGATTTGCCGCTCCGCTTAAGAAGAAGCATCCTAGTAATACGTGCAATTGTTTGCCAAAATGGTGTTGTTTGTGTTTCGGGTCTCGAAAGAATAAAAAAGTCAAAGCAAAGAAAGATAAGAATAAGAAGAAGAAGTTGAAGAATCGAGACACGTCAAAGCAAATTCACGCACTTGAAACTATTGAAGAAGGAATTGAAGGTATTTTATCAACCATGTATTCTGTTATTTGTTTAACAAGTGATATTATAACATAACCTTAACCATAACCATGTTTGCAGATATAAGTTCATCTCGTGTTGCTCAAATAAAACTCGAAAAGAAATTCGGGCAATCAACTGCTTTTGTAGCTTCAACGCTTATTGAAAACGGTGGGGTCCGCTCCATTAATAATGTCGATCCTGCTTCACTTTTGAAGGAATCTGTTCATGTCATTAGCTGTGGGTACGAAGATAAAACAGAGTGGGGAAAAGAGGTACTTACGCTTCTTTTTTTTTAAAAAAAAATTATATTTATATTTACTAATACTCAATTAATAATTCAGGTTGGATGGATCTACGGTTCTGTAACTGAGGATATTTTAACAGGCTTCAAAATGCATTGCCATGGTTGGAGATCAGTATACTGTATGCCTAAACTAGCTGCATTTAAAGGATCAGCTCCGATTAATCTCTCGGATCGTCTTCATCAAGTTCTTAGGTGGGCCCTAGGATCTGTCGAGATTCTCCTTAGTAAACATTGTCCGATTTGGTACGGATATGGAGGTGGTTTAAAGTGGTTACAACGCTTTTCGTATATAAACTCCGTCGTATATCCGTTAACCTCTATTCCGTTGATTGTATATTGCACCTTACCTGCCATTTGTCTTCTCACCGGAAAATTCATAGTCCCTGCGGTAATAATTATTTTTATTTACTTGGTATGATATTCTGTTGTTTCTTTGGTTTTTTCTAATGTTTATGGTGTATGTATATACAGATTAGTAACTACGCGAGTATAATATTCATGGCGTTGTTTATCTCAATTGCTGCAACGGGGATTTTGGAGATGCGATGGGGTAAAGTTAGAATTGATGATTGGTGGAGGAACGAGCAGTTTTGGGTGATTGGAGGTGTTTCTGCACACTTGTTTGCGTTGTTTCAAGGTTTACTTAAGGTTTTAGCAGGTGTGGATACGAATTTCACGGTTACATCTAAAGGAGGAGGAGATGAAGGAGACTTTTCTGAGCTTTATATATTTAAATGGACATCACTTTTAATCCCACCAACAACTTTACTCATAATGAATATAGTCGGAGTTGTGATTGGGATTGCAGACGCTGTGAATAATGGGTATCAATCGTGGGGTCCGCTATTTGGTAGATTGTTCTTTGCTATTTGGGTTATTGTTCATTTGTATCCCTTCCTTAAAGGTTTGATGGGAAAACAAAATCGTACACCAACAATTGTAGTGGTTTGGTCGATTCTATTGGCTTCGATATTAACGCTTTTGTGGGTTAGAGTTAATCCGTTTGTTGCCAGGGATGGACCAAAACTTGAAATTTGTGGATTGAATTGTGACGATGACTAGGGAGTCGTGTTCTATCTACAACGAGCTAGGGGAGGTTAATATATTTAAGTATGTTTAGGAGCTAGCTAGTTGTTGCCTAGTCAAAGTTACTTCAAATGGTTTTCATTGTTTCATTCTTTTGTTTATTACTAGTTGGCTTTTAGATCAGTGAACATAATTATTGTCTTAAATTGATACTTGTTTCAAGAACAAGTGTTATAGATTTTGAGTTCAATTTATATTGTAAACTTCATATTATGTATTATGACTGTTTGTAGAGACTTTTTATTCCTTTTGGTTGGGTACCCCTAGCTAGTACATAACTACTTGATGAGGGGTTTGTTCGTGGGAGACAATTATGTGAGATATTTACCGCGAGTAAGATATCCTTACAAAAATGAGTAAGAGGACAATTAGGATTCTCTTACTCTTTTTGGCTCCTATTTCTTCTTTATGAGGGAAGTTATATATAGGTGGTGAGACTATTTGGTCTCCAAGTAATCATATAGTAATTCTAGTGGTTCTAAACCATCTCTAAGTATGTGTTTCTAGTTGTTATGGACAGATCCATACAGTATGTGTTTTGAGCTGTTATGGACATATCCATAGCCTAATAAGAGATGTCACAACTTCATACCAATTGATATGTAGTGTCTTTTGGGCCATTCAACCTTATCAAGTATGTGTGTCGTGTTCTAGGGTTAATAGATAGAGTGATCAAAGTAACGACTTGAGGTCGTGGGTGACAAATTATTGAGATCTTCTCGGCGAAGAAGAGAGTTTTAGGGTTAATAGATAGAGAGATCAAAGTAACGATTTGACAAAGGTTAATTCGTCGGAGATAAATTTATGAGATTTTCTCGACGAAGAAGAGATCCTTACAAATTGTTTTTGAGAGTAATGTTGATATGAGTAAGAGGATGAATATGATCCTCTTGGTTCTTTTGGTTTCCATTTCTTCCCGACCTTTGGAGGATGTGTATCCCGACCTTTGGTGTCTTTTAGTTTGTTTGGTCTTAACTAACATGTGTGTTGAGTTTTAGCGTTATCACGTATATTTATGGGATTCTAAGCCTAAATCGTAATTTTACCATAATATTTTGTTTCCCATTTTCTAAGACAAGATAGCGGACTAAAAACTATGGAACTCGAGTCGAGTGTCAGTCTTTTGTCAAAATAAAGCTTATACTAGGTAGATTAGTATTAAACGTAAAATCATAGTTTACTCATAGACCATATGATTGTTACATAGAAGATGATAAAAGAGTGATATACAGAGAAGTGATTACTATTATTACTGATAAAGAAAATGATAAAATCTTTGTGCATTTAGTTGACCATGAATAACATGGTTCTATGTAATAGTATCTTTATTTTTTAAATGGGTGGTGTTTGTATTGTAATATTTACCGATTTTTAAAGCTACTACCAATCAAGTCCTTATTTCACCTCACCATGAATCAATATGATAGATATTAAAAAAACCTAACAAATGTAACCAATTATGTGGCTGTAGTTTAGTGGTAAGAATTCCACGTTGTGGCCGTGGAGACCTGGGCTCGAATCCCAGCAGCCACATTTCCATCTTTTCTAAAATTATTTTGTGTTAAAATCGATAGTTGTTCTAGTGGGATTTGTTGGTCTTTTTCTATAATTGATTTTTGTGTTAAAATCGATAGTTGTTCTAGTGGGATTTGTCACCAACAAAAATTCGATAGTTGTTCAAGTGGGATTTGTCACCGTCGAATCTTACCATAGTCAGATAGATCTTTGATTCCAAAGATCAAATCTTACCATAGTTAGATAGATCTCTGGTTTAACTAGGAAAAACATGTTTTTGGATTAGAAAACAAGTTTAAATTTGTAATAATATATATTTTCCATTTTATTACTTGGAATATTATTATATTACAGGGTTAGTTAAGCTTCTTTACGTGGATTTTTTATTTGGTGTGTCGAACGAGTTGTTGGACCTTAGATGAATATATGATTATAAATGAACTTGGGTTTCACACATGCCATCACTCTGTCATGACAAAACCAATAAACTAACTAATCGAGATAAATTGAACCTTTTTGCATGTGTGGACCTGATAATGTAAGAATGGTAGATCTACATGCTAGGTAACAAAAACATATCCAAAAGACCGTCTATAGATTAGATGGCGTATTGTATTACTAGATAGTTATCCCGACGGTCTTGCCTAACTAGATAGTCACTAGGGTTTGAGATTAACCACCGATCATTGCGCAGGGTCCCCTTACCCAAGTCCCCTGGTAATTGTTAGGTCGCCTCTTAAGTCCACACAAAATGGGATTGGGAGGAATATAGAATCCTGTCTATTGGATACCACACGATTCTCCCTTAGATAATAATTGTAAAACAAGGCTAGTGGAGATTACTTGCTATATCTCGAGCTAAACTCTCATACTATCTCTCTTCTCTTATTTAGTTTCCTGACTTTATTTTATTTAGTTAATTGTTTGGAGTCATAAAACCAAACAAATATTTCAGAGTCTTTTAGCGTATCATTCTTCTAACTTCTTTTATTTGCACTTTATATTTGCATTAGTCCTAGCTTACTTTCGTATTCCCTGCAGACGAATTCTATTTAACAACTAAACTTGCGCACGACCTCTGATACTATTGTTCCTAGTGAGACAAATAACCCCGAAACAAAGGACAACAGTCAATAAAAGACTCATTTTTTCTTTTAAATTATCACCATTATCAACAATGGAACCTATCCAAGAATTAATACCAAAGTTATAAAAATAAGGAATATGACAATGTAGAGGGGATAACAACCAGAATTTCCTGGTCCATTCGCATTTCAGAAACAAGTGCTATAAGGAGTCTTCTTCCTTAAGGCAAATATGGCAAAGATCTGTACTGGAACACTTCCTCGAGAACCTGTTATGTTCAGTGTATAGGGCATCCATAATGACACGCTAGAAGAAAAAATTAAATTTAAGGGGAGCACTAGATTCCCAATTTAACTTTATTAAATCAGTGTTAGGGTAAAAAGAGGAGCCTGGATGATGAGAAGGGACAATGAGATGGGAAACAACATTCCAATAGCTAGATTTGCGTGAGTACTTACCATCTCTAGTATATGGCCAGATCAAAGCACTATCCGGGGTAGTCCAAGGAATGTTTAGTTTTATAATGATAGAGACTACCTTATGAGGGAACATGTAATACAATATATCCATCTTCCAAGTCTTGGAAGTAGTATGAGTCAGATCAGCTACAAACTTAGGAAAAGAAGGATCCTCTGAATAATTACCTGGTTTCTCAATGATCTTACCAATCCAGTTGTCCTCCCATATAAGAGTAGAATGCCCATCCCCAATAGGCTTGATTAAGTGAGGTTTAAGGAATGAACACCCCTTGCAAATACTGTTCCAAATCCAAGAACCTCCCTTAATATCCCAAGTGTCCAACATATCCTTATTAGGAAAGTATATTCCTTTAAGGACCTGGTGAACAAGAGATGAAGGGAGCATAAGAATAGACCAGGCCTGTTTAGCAAGGAGGGCTAGATTGAAGGCTTCCAAATTTTTAATACCTAAGCTACTTTATTCCAATTAATCCAATGGATTACTTTGTCATCTTCATTACCCTGACGAAAGTGACATGTTAAGGAGTTAATCTTTTTAATAACCCCTTTAGGAATAGCCAATAAGGACATGAAATAGGTGGGAAAGGCATGGATAATAGAAGAGATAAGCACAACTTTCCCAGCCATAGACATCAGGTATTTTTTCCAACCACTTAACTTAGATGCAGTTTTGACAATTAAGGAATCCATAGGCTTTGTTTTTTAGCTTCCCCATTTAGTGGGTAATCCCAAATAAAGACCAAGATCCTCAGTGATAGGCATGCGAAAAGCATCAGAGATTAAGTTCCTCATGAAAGGCGTAGGACTAAGAAAAACAGAAGATTTATTGAGGTTAATAGAAAGCCCAAAAGCAAAGTAGAATTTATATAAGGTCTCCCTAAAAGCATGAATTTCTAATACAGAGTTCCTAAGAAAGAAGATTGAATCATTAGCAAAAAGGAGATGGTACATGTGAGGGCCCTGATTACTAAGTTGGATACCATTTATATCAGCTAATGAAAAATCTTTTTCAATGAGTAGGGAAAGGACATTAGAGACAATGGTAAACAAGTAAGGGGAGAGAGGGTCTCCTTGGCGGAGACCCTGAGTAGGATTAAAAGCGTTAACTTTTTTACCATTGATCAGGACATTAAACTTCACAGAAGTAACACATTCTCGGATGAGGGCAATTCAATTTTCATTGAAGCCAAGTTTTTGAAGGATAGAAAAAAAGAAAGGCCACCTAACTCTATCATAAGGTAGAGATATGAGAAAAAAATATATAAAGAAAGAAAGTTTCTAAAGATTTATGGGTCTTTATATGGGGTTATTTTGAGTAGTAGGAGCCTATAGGATGTGTGGTAGCGAGGAAAATACTTCTTGAGGCCACAAATTGGCCATTTTTATGTTTTAAGTCCAAATCAAAAAATAGTTCTAATAAAAGCCAAAAACCAATTTTCTGGTTTGGTTGGATGACGATTTTACCCCTAGTCAGCTGAACAATATTTTCTTCTTCGGTGGTACAGACCCATAGGTACGGATCCACGACTATATTCATAATTAAAATCGTAATGGGTACGGACCCTTTTTCTGGTTTTTGGGCTCAAACTGCGATATTACAATTTTTTTGTTCTTGGGCTGTACCCATGACCTATTTTACAGTCCAGGTTGCTATGTTTTTTAGCAGTATCTTTTTGTTAAGTACAAACACGAGGGGCTGGCCCCATAATGACCAAAAACCGAGAAGGGGTCGTACCCATAATGAACAAACACAATAAATACAATAAACAATATACTGTTTCCATTACACAAAAATATAACCTGGGGCTGGCCCAATAACGAAGAAACTAAAAAATTCAAAATATAACTTTGGGCTGGACCAATAATGAAGTAAATCAAAAAAATTTAAACTACATCTTTAAGGGCTGGCCCGTACTACCCATAAACCTATAAGGAGTTGGCCCATGATACACAGAAAACCAAATGGGCTGGCCCCATTGCGCCTAAAAAAAAATCGGTGGTGGTGATAATGTGCAGCAGCGGTGAAGCAGTGGTGGTGGTGGATCTCGATGGATTCGTTATGTGACGAGATGGTGGATCTCAAGGGTCTGTACCATCGGAACTGAGTTGTACCTCTGTCGCTTGAAACCAGATCGAGCATTCATCCAACCCTTCTGATGTCTGGCCCCACCAAGACAGAACACGAAACAAAAACAATAGGGTTGTACCACTGTCGCTTGAAACCAGATCGAGCATTCATCTGAGCTGGACCTATGACTGGATGGCCTTCACAAAGCTGGACATATGACTGGATAGCCTTCACGGAGCTGGACCCATCACGTCGGAGCTTCTACCCATCACAAACCAGCAAGAGCTCAGCGCGCCTCCTTGCTTCGAGCCATCACGAACCACCATGAGAAACCATCGGATCTGTTAACGTGAAATCTACTGCACCTTGCTTCGAGCCAATAGAACCACCAAGGGTCCAGTTCGGCGGTGGTGGTGCTGTTTATTCTGCAGTAGAGAGGGGTGGATTTGCTGGGCCAGTTCGGCGGTGGTGGTGCTGTTTCTAATCTTCTGCAGCAGCAGGCTTGATGTTCTAATCATCTTCACGAACGGAGGTTACGAACGGAATCTGATGCAGCTCCACGGTGGCGACGGCGGTGTTGCAGCGAGAATGAAAAAACCCAGATCTGGAGTTCAGCAGGGTGGGGATGGTTATGGTGGTGTTCATGGTGATGGGGGCGGTGTTAATGGTGTTGATGGAGGGACGCAGGTAGGGTTGGGGATGAGAGAGAGAGAGAGAGAGAGAGAGAGAGAGAGAGAGAGAGAGAGAGAGAGAGAGAGAGAGAGAGAGAGAGAGAGGCTGATAATGGGGGTGGTGGTGGGTTTGCTGCTGGAGAGAGAGGTGCTTAATAGGAAAGAGTTTTGGGATTTCAGTTTTTCTATGTTGGGTAATGGGTGGGAAGGTAGTTTAGGTAGGTTTGGGCTATTAGTTAGTTTGTAATGGATCTAGTTATAGAAGGCTTTATTTTATAAAGTAGATATGGCCTTAGGCCTCTGAAAATAAATAGCCCCTCATCGATTAGATTTGACCCATTAAAATTTTATGTGACCTTGGTTTGTTTGTGGTTTTGATTAATTCTTAACCACGAGGTCCATCTTTTTGTTGGGCTAACTAAAAATTTAAAAACTCACTTGCAATTGACACCACTATATATTTGACCCAATCTCCCATCGTCCCCATTTCATTTCGCTCAGAAGGAAAAAAACCAGCTAGGGTTTCGCTAACAATTACGACAAATTCGCCGGGAAGCAATTGAAGGACACTATGGAATTCGACGAGATTGATTACTTGGAAAGAACCGTTGAAGAAACAAATGGCCTTGCGAAAAAGGACAGCTCTGAGAGAGCCTATCGTAGAAGAGACCGTGACATAAGTGATGACGAGAAGGAACGCAAAATCAGCAGCAGGAGATCTCGAGGAATTGATGAAGAAAATGTCCGAGAGAAGTCTAGAGACCGTGACCGTGACAGAGACATAGACAGAGATAGGTCGTCGAGGCATCGTAGCAGAGATAGGGAGAGAGCTAGATCCAAGGATAGGGAGAGGAGGGATAAGGATAGAGATGTGGAGAGTAAGGAGAGGAGAGATAGGGAGAGAGAAAAAGAAAGAGAGAGAAGAGATAGGGACAAGGAACGTGAACGTGAGAGAAGGAGCAGTAGCCGGTCTCGACTTGATCGTGAAAAGGAGAGAGGTGAGAGGAGGAGGAGCCGTAGCCGGTCTCGACTTGATCGGGAAAAGGAGAGAGGTGAGAGAAGGAGGAGCCGGAGCCGGTCTCGGCTTGATCGGGAAAAGGAGAGGGGCGAGAGAAGGAGCCGTAGCAGGTCTCGGCTTGATCGTGAAAGGGAGAGAAGTGAGAGGAGGAGCAGGAGCAGGAGCCGATCTAGGCTTGATCGTGAAAAGGAGAGGGAGTTATTAAGGGAACGCTCGCTTGAATTAAGAGAAAGCAGGTGATACTTTAATTCCTTCAATCTTATACTTTTATTGCATACATACATATATATAATTTGATGCTAGTTACTAGAACTGTGTGGTTTGATAATTATTTGAATTGTGTTAACCTTGTATAATTAGATTTAGATAGCAGAATTCTGTACTGTTGTTCAAGGGTTTTGATAGAAAAGAGTCCTTTTTGGGTGGATTACAGTCTCCTAGTGTTCTGAATTGTGTATAACTTTATAAAATTATGAATAAAACAGCTGAGGAATGTCTAGAGTAGTGTCATTAGAGAGAGAGAGAAAAAGTGTGAATTTATGCATAAAGATAAGATTCTAACATGGATTGAAATCGTAGATGGATTATTTGCACATCTTAATGGGCCGGAAAACCCCTTGAAGGCGTCACTGGCTTTTACCACATTATGATTTTGATAAAAGGTCTGTTGTGTTTCCTTTTTTTTCTCCTTCTATGGATGCCTCATTCACTCTTCTTCTTCTTCTTCTTCATATCTACTAGTTCTTACATCTTCTGTGAGCTGAGATGTTTGACACGGATGATGTATTCAATTTTTAGGTTTGGCAAACGCATGTGGTGATGCTGTATCAGTTTTCCAACCCTTTCGAAGCCGATTATTCTTTAACTCAATAGTTTGTTCTGAAACAGGGATTAGAATAGTAAAAATTTTCTGTTAGCATGACCCAATCACAGAATTTTTGTGATGGGGATTGCTTTATTCTTTTGATGTGCAGGTTATTATTAACATGTTGACTTTGATTGACTAATCATAGAACAAAAGAGTGAAAGTTGACTTTGTTTTCTGATTTTTATTTTGAGTTGTTTTATGCAGGCGGTTCAGAGACAAGAAGGAAGCTGTTGAGCCAGAAGCTGATCCAGAAAGAGATCAGAGAACCGTTTTTGCTTACCAGGTATGTGACACGTGTCCTTTATATCTCCTTCTTCTCTTTCTCATCAGTTAATCAGTTCAACTTTTTGCATTCAGATGCCTCTGAAGGCAAATGAGAGAGATGTTTATGATTTCTTCTCAAAAGCAGGAAAGGTTAGAGATGTGCGCTTAATCATGGATAGAAATTCTAGGCGCTCAAAAGGAGTAGGGTATGTTTATTTCTGTCGATTTTTAAATATATTTATCAACTCAGATGTTTATTTAATTTGGAGTTATGTTGAATTGGCAGGTATATTGAGTTTTATGATGCTATGTCTGTTCCAATGGCTATAGCCTTATCTGGTCAACTCCTTTTAGGACAACCTGTAATGGTGAAACCTTCAGAAGCCGAGAAGAATCTTGTCCAGTCAAATACTAGTGGTGGTTCAGCTTTTGTGGGACCATACGGTGCAACCGAAAGAAAACTTTACGTGGGGAATCTACACTTTAACATGACTGAACTTCAGCTAAAACAGGTAATTTTGTTAATTTTATTAACCGGGTAAATTTACCATTACTCTACTTATCCTTTATACTGTTCTTTCTTATTGCAGATATTTGAAGCATTTGGACCAGTTGAGTTAGTGCAACTTCCTCTAGATGCAGAAACAGGACATTGCAAAGGTTTTGGATTTATTCAAGTCGGTATTTATTTAGTGAAATTAAATTGATTTAATTGTATTTAATTTAGTTTGTTGGATTAACGAAAGAGCTGTTTTTAATGAATGTAGTTTGGTCAACTTGAGCATGCTAAGGCAGCACAAAGCTTGAATGGGAAACTGGAGATAGCAGGTAGAACTATAAAGGTTTCATCAGTTACTGATCACATTGGAGTACAAGATGCTGGACCTAAAACTGCTGATTTCGATGATGATGAAGGGGGTGGATTGGTAATTCTTATATTTTATTTTTATTTTTATTTTATATTTTTATTGAGTGAAAATTAAATGGCATATGTATGTTTGTGCAGGCACTAAATGCTCAGTCAAGAGCTTTATTAATGCAGAAGCTAGATCGTAGTGGAATTACAACAAGTGTTGTGGGTCCGGCTCCTATGGTGATTAATGGAGGTCCTCCTGTTCAACTACCTATAACTGCTGTGGTGGGCCCACCTATTCAAATACCATTAAACACCACTATAAGTTCAGAACCTGTTGGTATCCCTAGCGAATGTCTACTTTTAAAGAATATGTTTGATCCAGCTGAAGAGGTTATTTTTGTCTAATAAATTAAATTGTTTATTACTTTTCTTGTATAATTAAATTAATTGGGGGAAATTGTTTTTGCAGACTGAACCAGATTTTGATTTGGACATTCAAGAAGATGTGGGAGATGAATGCTCTAAGTTTGGGAAGGTGAAGGCTATTCATGTGGATAAGTAAGTGATAAATATATTAGCAAATTTAATTTGTTAATTACTAATATTATATGTGTATACTATACAGAAACAGCGCAGGGTATGTGTATGTAAGGTTTGAAAATGTAGAAGATGCATTGCGTGCTCAACAACATATGCACAAGAGATGGTTTGCTCGTAAATCAATTTCAGCCATATTCTTGGTAAGAATATACTAACTACTTTTTTTTTTTTTTAAATAATAATTTTGCTTGTGGTTCTTAATGGGTGTATTGTATTGTATTTGTGTGATGATGCAGCAACCATATGAATATGATGCCAAATTTAAAGGGGCAGCAGCTTGAATGAGAATGGAGAGTTAGTGACCAGCTGAATATTATTTATTAGTAGTATTCTCAGTTTTCTGTTTAGAACCTACATAAGTATGGATGAATATAGTTATCTAAATGCTTTGGTATTTATTAATCAGGGATTCTTGAATTTTATTATAACAGATGCAAATTACAGTTTTACTATTTAAACAAGCCTGCAACTTTTAGCCAAGTTTGTTGCATAACTAAATTTCACTATAAATGAGACTTAACCATATATTCTAACAATTACGGATCACTTGAATGTTCTTTTCTTTGCATGATCAATTGGCCCTCCATCCATCTTTTGGAAAAAAAAAATACAAACACATCCTATTCTATGTTTATAATCCGAATTTTGTTGTTTGAAAATTTATATTCGGCAAATCAATTGGTAATATGAATATCTGTCTTAAAATTTAAATTTAAAATTTATCATTTACTTATCATCATCACCAGACATTCTAGTGAAGTTGTATGTATAAGTGTACGGGTAATTGTTATCCACTGATTGAGTGAAAGTACAAAACAAATCTGTTATCCACTGATTGAGTGTAAGTACAAAACAAATCAACTCATCTTTACTTCCCACTAATTCGTTAACTGACGGAATCTTCCCTTATTGAAGATGGTCGGTGCACTCTTCTTTTTTTTCTTCAAAGAGAAATGGATGGATTTGTTTGCAATCATATATTCTGGATTTTTGAAGGAAAAAAAAGAAAAACAAACTCCGATTTTCAAAAATTTCATGGATATTTTTGTGTTTTATGTTTGAAGAGAAACGAGTGATTTTGAAAAAAATTATCTCTAAAAATATTATATTATTGGTCATATATTTAAAGATATTGTTAGGTTTTTATATTTGAAGAGAAATGTGTGATTTACAAATACTCACGATTTCGCATATTTGAATAAAATAGATCGATTTGGGGGGGGTTATATTCGCGGATTTTGCATATTTTACTTCATAAACAAAAATGGTCGATATTGGGTGATAAATAAAGGATATTTTTGTGTTATATATTTGAAGAAAAAAACATTGATTCACAATCATATGCTCGTGATGTTGCCTTCTTGTGGATAAATATACCGATTTATAGGGCTAACACACATAGATTTGAAAGATTTTACTTCCAAAATAAAAATGGACGATTTTTGGCAAAAAACTCGAAGAAGTCCTCGTGTTATATAATTAAAGAGAAAAGGGTAGAGTTGTAATCATATACTTGAGACTTTGCATTTTGAAGAAAAACAAGTTAATTTGTGGACTAACACTCACAGATTTTATCAGATTTTACTTCCGACATAAAATAATCTATTCTTGGTGATGAACTCAAGGATATTGATGTGTTTATCTCTGAAGAAACGAGTTGATTCGCAATCATATAGATTTTGCATTTTTTTTAAAGAAAACATGGTGATTGTGGGTTTACTCGTAGAATTTGCTAGGTTTTACTTAAGAAACAAAATTGTCAATTTTGATGATATAATCCGGGATATTGCGGTGATTGATAAAACACCCTCTAACCTATCATTACATATTGTTTGCGCTATTTGTTTTACTGAATTAACTAATCCACACATAAATCTTAATAGCTCACAACACACATCAACTTCATCATTAAAAAAAGAACTAAAACCACAACTTAAACTATTATAACACATTATGTTGGTTTTGATATTGTACTTATATTAATATAAAACATACATAGGCATGAATCAAAAGAGTTCTCTCTTCAAAATCATATTACTGTACTTTTACACTGTCAGATTAGCTCATAATAAAGTATATCGCTGAATCATTTCTTAGTGTTTGTAATGCTTCCTGAAAAGTGTGAATTTGTTAGGATTTAATAACTTAATCTTTTGCCTACTTTTTCGTAGTACTTGAGAGGGGATAGTATAAGAGAAAATATTGATTATGATTGATAAGTATATATATAATGAGTATGTGTAGAAGTTCATGTATTTTGTCTTATGAAATATTTTCCTTAATTTTTTTTCTTACTAATAAGGTTATTTTGGTCCACAATAAGTAATATATATTTTTAATAAGATATGTTACTAAAAATAAGGTGCCAATTTTTATCTTTTTCCAAACAAGGTGCACAATCCACTATCACGTTTAATAATTAATTTGCTAGTTAGGGCCCCACGTGACCTGGCAGTTTACATCCAATCCACATTCACATAAAGAGTTAGCAACAAAGTGGGCCCTCCCAACCATCCCGCTCTTCTTTCTTTACTTTGCCTTTCCCGCCATAACAAATTCTTTCCCACAACATTTTTGGCGGGAAATCCAAAATCAAGTTTTAAAAAGTTTGCGCAAAATTCAACAGAAACCCTAACAACCCATACATTCAAACCACGCAGACCCTCTTTCTATATCTATATATACCACACACGTAAAATCATAGCCACCACTGACAAGCTCTCAAAATATTCCATTTCAACTGTTTGATAGAATTCCTCTAAGCGAAGATGTATGTGGTGAAGAGAGATGGGCGACAAGAAACTGTCCACTTCGACAAAATCACGGCCCGTTTGAAGAAGCTAAGTTATGGTCTCAGCGCCGATCACTGTGACCCTGTCCTCGTTGCTCAAAAGGTCTGTGCCGGTGTTTATAAAGGCGTCACTACCAGCCAGCTCGATGAATTGGCTGCTGAGACTGCCGCTGCTATGACTGCTAATCACCCTGATTATGCTTGTGTAAGTTCATTTCCGCTTATGTGTTTTTAATTTTGCAGAAATTTATCCGTTAATTGATTTTGTGGTTGAGGTTAATTTAATGTTAGTCCCATGTTATGCATAAAATAGCAAATATACCCATTTGAAATCAAATAAGTATTAAATAAAAAAGCAATTGAAAGGAAAGATTTCAGAAATTAAAATTGAAATGAGTTTTGGTTTAGATTAGTAGATTTGTAATATTAAGGCTTGAATTATATAACGAGATCTGTTTAATATTAATGTTTGCTTCTCAATGTTTGTTTATACAGTTAGCTGCAAGGATTGCTGTTTCAAATCTCCACAAGAGCACTAAGAAATCATTTTCTGAAACGTAAGTTCTGTTTTCAATTGCTAATAATCATGTATAATTTATATTTCTCTAATCACTTTTATATGTTATAGGATTAAGGATATGTATAACCATGTCAGCGAGAGATCTGGACTGAAAGCTCCTCTAATTTCAGATGATACTTATGACACAATCATGAAGGTAATTTTCATTTTACGACATATCTATGAATTTTATTAAATTATCTTTTCTTTTTTATCAGAATGCTGCTCGTTTGGACAGTGAGATCATATACGACAGAGATTTTGATTACGATTACTTTGGTTTTAAAACACTTGAAAGATCTTACCTCTTAAAGATCCAAGGAAAAGTTGTAGAAAGGCCACAACACATGTTAATGAGAGTAGCTGTTGGAATTCATAAAAACGACATTAAATCTGTAATACAAACATATCATTTAATGTCTCAAAGATGGTTTACTCATGCATCTCCTACTCTTTTCAATGCTGGAACACCTAGACCTCAATTAAGCAGTTGCTTTTTAGTATGCATGAAAGATGATAGTATTGAAGGTATTTATGATACTTTAAAGGAATGTGCTGTAATTAGTAAATCTGCTGGGGGTATTGGTGTATCTATTCATAATATTCGTGCTACTGGAAGTTATATTCGTGGTACTAATGGGACCTCTAATGGTATTTTACCTATGTTACGTGTTTTTAATGATACTGCTCGTTATGTTGATCAAGGTGGTGGTAAAAGAAAGGGTATGTTACTCACTTTCATAAACCTTTTGCTTAGTTATTAATTATTATAATGAAATTTGATTTTAAAAATAGGTGCTTTTGCTGTATATTTGGAGCCATGGCATGCTGATATATTTGAATTCTTGGATATGAGGAAGAACCATGGGAAGGTATATATACTATATATAGTTTTGAATATTACTGGATTGGTCCCTAATGCTTAGTACTTTTATAGGAAGAGCAACGTGCAAGAGATCTATTTTATGCACTTTGGGTACCTGATTTATTTATGCAAAGAGTAGAAGGTAATGAGACATGGTCTTTATTTTGTCCAAGTGAAGCTCCTGGTTTAGGTGATTGTTGGGGTGAAGAATTTGAGAAACTTTATTTACAATATGAACAAGCGGTAAAAATTCAATCTTTTTACTTACCATCATAGTCTTATTTCTTATTAGATTGTTTTAGTATTAAATTTTGATTATGTTTGTGTATACAGGGTAAGGCAAAGAAAGTTGTTCAAGCACAGAGTCTCTGGTTTGAAATATTGACTTCACAAATTGAAACTGGAAATCCTTATATGCTTTACAAGGTAACTCATATAAACAATTATATAGCTTCAATTATGTTCAATCTAACATGAGTTAACCTCTATTTTGTAGGATACATGTAATCGTAAAAGTAATCAGCAAAATCTAGGCACAATTAAATCATCTAATTTATGTACTGAGATTATAGAGTACACAAGTCCTACAGAAACTGCTGTTTGTAATCTCGCTTCAATTGCTCTGCCACGTTATGTTAGAGAAAAGGTGAGTTTTAAGGGTATTTTTTTTTTTTAAAAAGCTGGTAATTATTTTAATTAATACTTTTTACCTTTTGTGTAGGGTGTAACTATTGAATCACAAACATCTAAACTAGTCGGAACTAGAGGATCGAAAAATCGTTACTTTGATTTTGATAAATTAGCAGAAGTTACTTCATTAGTAACAAAAAACTTAAACAAGATAATTGATATAAATTACTACCCAGTTGAAACAGCAAGAAGATCAAATATGCGTCATAGACCTATCGGAATTGGAGTTCAAGGTTTAGCTGATACATTCATATTACTCGGCATGTCTTTTGACTCACAAGAGGTAAAAAAAATAAAAAATAAAAATATAATCTCTCTTTTTCTCTTCTCTTATACTTTAAATTTGATATACAGGCTCAGCAACTTAATAAAGCTATATTTGAGACCATATACTATCATGCTTTGAAAGCTTCATGTGAATTAGCTATAGAAGAAGGTACATACGAGACATATGAAGGTTGTCCTGTAAGTAAAGGGATACTTCAACCAGATATGTGGGGGGTTAAAACTTCAAATAGATGGGATTGGGAGGGTCTTCGTGCAAATATAGCAAAGAATGGTATTAGAAACTCTCTTCTTGTAGCTCCTATGCCTACTGCTTCTACTAGTCAGATTCTTGGAAATAATGAATGTTTTGAGCCTTATACTTCTAATATTTATAGCCGAAGAGTTTTAAGGTATTTTTTTTGACTTTTTTCTTTTTTATTTGATATAATATATCTGATGTTAAAATGTTTATTTACTGTAGTGGTGAATTTGTGGTGGTGAATAAACATCTTTTGCATGATTTAACTGAGATGGGGATTTGGTCTCCTAATGTGAAGAATAGGATTATTAATGATGATGGTTCTGTTCAGAAAATTCCTGAAATACCTGAAGAGCTTAAACTTATTTACAAGTGAGGACCTTTTTGCAATTTTTGATAATATTTGGTTGATGAATATTACTAATGATGGGTGTGTTTATTAATAATATTAGGACGGTTTGGGAGATAAAGCAAAGAACTTTGGTTGATATGGCAGTTGATCGTGGATGTTATATTGACCAAAGTCAAAGCCTTAACATTCATATGGATCAACCTAATTTTGGGAAGCTTACTTCTCTTCACTTTCATGCTTGGTCCAAGGTATTTTAATTATTATTTATTTTGGAATTAATTGAGAAAGTAGTAGTAGT
This sequence comes from Nemophila menziesii, assembly GCA_029959085.1. Lineage (NCBI taxonomy): Eukaryota > Viridiplantae > Streptophyta > Magnoliopsida > Boraginales > Hydrophyllaceae > Nemophila > Nemophila menziesii. Next base: position 20,991,319 of record JARWIR010000022.1, on the reverse strand, counting down.
AATTGAGCGTGTTTGTGTAAAACAGGGTTTGAAAACAGGGATGTATTATTTAAGGTCACGTGCTGCAGCTAATGCTATTAAATTTACTGTGGATACAGATATGCTTAAGGTAAAAAATAGTAGGGATTATAATATAAATTTTTAATTGTTAATGAGAATGTTTTTATTTATGTAGGAAAAGGTTGAGAGTGTTGTTGAGGACGATGATGATTCAAAAATGGCACAGATGGTTTGTTCTTTAACTAACCGTGAAGATTGTTTGGCTTGTGGAAGTTAAATCAACTTATTATTATTATTATTATTATTATTATTTATAATAAATAGTATGGTATGGTATGGTATGGTATGGTTGGTCTTTGATTGTATAGAGAGTATTTATTATTATTAGTTAATGTAATAGATGATGCAAAAGATTCTCTTGCTTTCCCAGAATTGATTACTTTCCTTGTAATCTGCTCTATCTAATAGTATTAAATCAACTTTAATTTAATTGCTCACTTTTGACTTCTTTTAATCTATTTGTTTTGATAAAGGAAGAGCTTAAAGTTATCTTTTCATATGAAATACAAACACAAGCAAATCATATTATATAATCTTACAGAGTAGATACATTCTATTTATATTTATAAGCAAACCATGAGCTAAAGCACCATACCATGGTAAAGTTAAAAATACACTAATCCATTCCTTTCAAACTCGATTTTAAAGCTCTTCTTGACCACCAATATGCTCGAATCATGACTCGTCACACTCCAAGGAAGAGTCTGACTGATCTAATGATAAGTTATTATTCATTATTCATTTTCTTTCAAATTAACTCGGTATCAAGCTTTCTTTGAATTCAAGATTCATTTCTTAAATCTTTTGTATTGTTCTAACACTTGTAAAAATTACAAGTGTCATGATCCAAGAGTGTAACCATATAGAATACACTACAAGGATCAACTCACATTGATGGTAAATGAGAAAGTCCATATTTTCTAATAAATCTCTGAAAAATCTTGTATTTTTATTTTTTTCTATACATATTTATTTTATTTGCTTTAGACATTCAAACCTATTTGAATATTAGGTTATTTTTTATTTTTACAACAGTATTTATCAAAAAGTTGAGTGACTTCTAACGTTTTTAAAAAGGTTTTAAAAGAACGTAATTCAAGCTAAGTTGATTTTTGCTTGATTAAAGAAAAATATTTTGGATTCTTATATATATTTAGATTTATTTCGGGCTCGTTTGAAAGTGTTTATTTTAGAGTAAAAATATGTTTTTAGAATAAAATTTAAAATTATTAAAAATAATTTTAAAATTTAAAAACAAGTGCTATTTTTAAGTAGCACATATTTGGTGTTTCTCATAAAAGTGTTTTTCAGAGGTTTAAAACACTTTAAAAGTTCTATCAGCATTTTGAAGTGTATTTTCAAAAAAACACTTTCAAACGGGCACTTAGATTCGATGGTTTTATGAAGATTTCACAAAGTTATAAAACTTATACAACATTTTTTTCGATTTGAAATTACAAATTTTGAGAAAGAAAATAAAAACTGTTTAAACAGAAACTAGGGTTTTTTTATATGTTTTTTAATATTAGTTTATTTTTTTTCAAGTTTATTTGGTGTTTCAATATATTTTATGATATTATCATTTTCTATAAGTCCTGACATACGTAGAAACTGATTTTGGAGTTTAGAAAAAGAAAATGAATATACAATTGCAGCTTTTCTATGTCTTAGAATAGGACCTTAAGGAACCGTAATTGATGAGAAAACCTATAATTTGTTTATTGCTGAATTGGTTTTGATAAAGGTGGATATACCAAAAAAGTATGTGAATCTGAAAATTCTAGACAAAATTTTAACTTGTAATCCTTTTAATAGTAAAATAGTCATACTAATTAATAAAACGTTGCAAGAGTTGTTAAAGTAAATTTGTTTAGTTGGTGATGGCAATGCCAGGCAATATTATCGTTAGTACTTGTATTATTTTTATTAGAATTCTAAATCCATCTTTAACATAATAAATCATTTTTACTTCAAATAAAAATTAGATCTTAAATTAGATGTTATTTCATTGTTGAATTGGTTTTGATAAAGGTGGATATAACAAAAAGTATGTCAATTTGAAAATTCTAGACAAAATTTTAACATGTAATCCTTCTAATAGTAAAAAAATCATACTAATTAATAAAAAGTGGCAAGAGTTGTTAAAGTAATTTTTTTTAGTTGGTGATGGCAATGCCAGGCAATATTATCGTTAGTATTTGTATTATTTTTACTAAAATTCTAAATCCATCTTTAACATAACAAATCATTTTTACTTCAAATAAAAATTAGATCTGTTTCAAAATCACAACTTTGTACAACTTGCATAAAATCTATTATAATATTGTAGTTTTTCTTGTATTCATCAACTATGTAACATTCTTTTACATCATTATAATTGTAAAAGGTAACAAAATATACTATAATCTATAAATAAAGAAGTATCATATAAATGAAATTTATATTTTACACTATTCATAATATTTATCAACTATGTAACATGCTTATTCGACTATCCAATATTATGCTCTCTACTAGTGATACTCATCGGGGTCCGATCTTATTTGCAAAGGAACAAATTGAGATTCTTTTATGCAAATAAGATCCTTGAAGAGATATTTGACTCTTGATTTTATTGCCTGAAAAAGATCCTTGAAATTCCTTCTGAAGCACTTCTTAAGAATCATGTATCATCAATCAAAAACTTTCCACTTCTTCTAAAAGATACAACCATCAGCTTCCTATCATACACAAAAATAAATACAATTACAAAATTACAAAAACACCCTCTTTAATTAAAATACTAAAACACAAATTACTACCATAATACTCCAAGTCTCTTCACTGTAATTCGTGCATAGTCCTTTGACACAACAATGATGTTCTGCAATGTAAGAAAACCATCACTACATAGTATATACTATCACTATCATATAATAACAAGAAATAATATTAAAATATTACATGTTCAGTTACTCTCAATCTAAGATATTCCTTCAACTGCTTTATCACCACATATTCTTCTTCTCTAAAAAGGCCATCATTATAAATTAATGTTTTGACCATCTTGAATTGAATAGATTTATATATCCATTGTTGTGCATAATATGATTAGTGTATTCATCAACACTTTCCATCTCATTAAAAAGCTTCAAAGCAGCACCACATCTATCATCATTAAACAATCCTTGTATCATAGTATTATAAGTCACTGTATTTTTACAACCTTTTACATTTTCAAATATTTCAAGCGCCTTATTTACACATCCTTTCTTACAATATCCTTTTATTAAGATGGTATAAATGTAAATATCAGGCTCAAATCCATTATTTTCCATCATATTTACAACTTCTAATGCTTTATCCATTTCCTCTTTCAATATATATCCATTTAACATCGCACTATAAGTAAATAAATCCACTTTTACCCCTCTACTAATCATCATATCAAAATACCATTTAGCATTTTCCATTAATTCGTTCTTACAAAGTGAATCAATCAATATATTATAAGTACGTGTATTTGGAGAAATGTTACGTGAAATCATTTCACTCAACAAATTATTCGCTTCTTCATGCCTCTTAAGCATACATAATCCATATATTAAAGAATTGTAAGTCACAACATTTGGTAAAATACCCTTCTTAATCATATTATAAAATATTCGTAAAGCATCTTTTACCTTATTCACCTTACAAAACCCATCTATAATCGTGGAATAAATAACTAAATCTGGGTTTAGACCTCTCGAAATCATCATATTCACATACTTTATTGCTTCTTCCAGTAATCCCTTCTTACAATATGAATCAATTACTATATTGTAAGTATGCACATTTGGAGAAATATTACGACCAATCATTTCATTAAAAATCGTGTTTGCTTCTTTAAGCCTACCAAACTTGCATAATCCATGAATTAACGAGGTATAAGTTACAACATTAGGTAAGATATCTTTTTCAATCATATCAACAAATAATTGTCGAGCATTATCTAACAATCCTTCTTTACAATATGAATCAATTAAAATAGTGTAAGTATGTGTATTTGGAGAGATTTTACAACTTATCATCTCCTTAAACATTAACTCTGCCTCTACACGCCTATTAAACTTACATAATCCATTAATTAACACGGAATAAGTGACAACATTTGGTAATACACTCTTCTCCTTCATATCAGTAAATAATTTTAAAGCATTATTTATTAATCCCTTCTTACAAAATGAATCAATTAATATAGTGTAAGTATATGAATTTGGAGAAATTTTACGAGAAATCATCTCAGTAAACATTTTCACTGCTTCTCCATGCTTATTATACTTACATAATCCATTAATTAACACGGAATAAGTTACAACATCTGGTAAGATTCCATTTTCCTTCATATTGAAAAATGATTGTAGAGCATCATCTAATTTGTTCTCCTTGCAAAGCCTATCTAAAATTGCGCTATAAGCTTTAATACCGGGTTTATAACTATTATCCTTTTCTAATATATTTACTAAATCAATAGCTTTAAGAGTATCTCCCTTTTTGCATAGCCCATCAATTACAGTAAGAAATGTAACTTCATCAGGCTCAAAACCACGTTTAAAACAACTACCAAGTATTGCGAAACTTAAATCACTGCGGTTTAATCGATAGTAACAGTTCATAGCTACAGTCATTGTATATACATTTAAATAAACACCTAAAGTGCACATTTGTTTGAACACATATATAGCATCTGAGTACTGTTTCTTGTTTACAAATTCATTCAATAGCTTAGAGTAGTCCATAACACAAGTCTTTTCTTCAACGTTATTATCACTTTCACTCAAATCGTCATAAGTTGAAGCAGAAATTGAAGAATAAGAGGTTTGAACAAGTACTTTACCTTTATTAAGATAAGAAATAGACATTGTTGAAGCAGCTTTTAGATTCAACTTCATCGGTCTCTCTCTAGGAATAAACGAATAGTTCCGTTTGAATATTACAATTGGAATGATGATGTGACATTTGAAGACAATACCAATTACAACGAGGTGATGAAGTAAAGTGGGTATCGTAAGGTGATTACTGAAAGGTCTGTTGTGTTGCAGAAGGTAGTTTTATGGGGCGCGAATAACTCTTGTGGGGATTAATTGCTTGGTTTCCGTTAATATTCATACACTCTGTTCTATTAGAAGTTGCGCCAAATGAATATTTACTGCAAAACAATTCAAAAAGAATGCAGTATAAGACCAAATTGCTCACTCCAACAAATTAATTTGGGTTCTTCGCCAAGCCGGGTTGATGATGGTGGAGAATGGTCCCCGAATGGCGGCAGTTTTCTTGTTCACTAGAGCAGCTTGGTGGGAAAGTGAGTTTTTTTTTTTTTTTTTTCAATGCTGAAGTGATGAGTTTTACAGTAGGTTTAAGTATGTTTTATTGTTTTTCAACGTTTACTTTTCATTTTCTGTTCTGAAATATTTTAATGTTTTATTTTTTAAAATACAACTTAAGTTTAAAAAAAGATCGATGGTCTATCTAAAAACTTACTAAACTTTTGAAGGAGCGCTAACAAAAGGACGCGTTGTCGCCCATCCGCTTCTGTCACGCATTAAGTCCCTTAGGAGGTCCATATACAGAATCGGTGCATCCCCATTGGGTGCAACCAATCCGCGCATGAGCTAGTTTCTCGATATACGTAAATAATATCAAAGTTCATATGACGATCAAGTATTCTCCTATAATCCGCAATTATTTCATCAGATCTTGTTTCCACCGTCTTTTACCAGAGCGTGTAACTCAAGCGAATCAGTCTTAATGATTAGTGTCTTATACCTCTGATTAACTGTCATGTATAGTCCAAAATGTAAGGCAAAATGTTTGGCTTGGAATGACGATTTAACCTCACAAAAGCGCGCAAAGCCTCTTATATATTCTCATTTTCTATTTCATAAAAGTCCTCTGACACCCTCTCTATAAGTCTCATTCGCTAAACAACCATCAATATTAAGCTTGATCCACGATGCCAGTTTTATCATTTTGTCTAACATACTTATTTGCCGAGACAACCACTTCCCCATTAATTTCCTTCCCTTCCCGAAGCACGATTTTAATTTGCAACTGCATTTTTTACCACAAAATTAACACTTACATTGAATATTTGGCCCATTCTCCTCAAAATAATTATCATCCTGATTAATCCATATTTGCCAACACATAGATACTGCAACTATCCTCAATTCCATGCCATTATCCACAACCTTGCAGTTGAACTCATTCCACCAATCTAGAGCAGTTTCCCTTTCTTCAAAAAGTCGCCACCTACTCCCTCGGTTTCAATTCCAGAGGCTATGTGCTGGCCGGATTTTCTTCCATGTCCGTGACATGCATAAATCATCTCTGCCAGGCCCACCATTATTGCAGACCCGTCCCTGAGTTTTGTGTACATGTACAATACCATCGGAGGCCCCTTCTATAATATCCTCGAGGCCCAAATCGATAGAGACACTACTGTCCAAATTCTAAGTTCCATGTGTCATATGCTCATCAGATCAGATCGTTGGTTGCAGCTCTATATTTCTCGAGGGTTCTTCTATATTTCTCGAGGCCCCTTCTATATTTCTCTAACTTCGTGAGTTCTGGCCAACCTTCCCAAAGTTTATCATATCTTTTGCAGTCACAGAGTAGATGCGAAAGCTGTTTCATGCGCAGTCCTACACCCTTTACATATTGGTGACACAGACAGTTTGCGTTTTTGAAGATTATCCGCAGTTGGCAAACGATCCCAAACCGCATATGTAGATATGGAGTAAAAATATTGAGTAACTAAAATAGATGAAGTAAAAGTTGATGCAACATATTTATAGAGTAACTGTTTTTTGATACGGCATATGTAAATATAAAGTATATAAATAGTGTAACTGTTGGAGATAGAATTATTACAGCTAATGGGTTTAATAAGGAAAGGGATGGATGAGTGGGTCGTATATTTAATAGAGAGAATAGTTAGGCCTTATGGGCCATTTTTACACGACAACTTTAGGGTGACGGGTCTTGCTTTGAAAGGAGGGGATGAGATGCTTGGATTATGTTACAATTTGTGGTGTTTAGCACGACAGTAGGTCATGATTGCGGAGCTACTTCTGATTAGGTACCTCCTACTGGCTCTAGTTGTTGGATTTTTTTTTCTGATTTTTGGTTTTCTTTTCATGGGGTATCAGACAAATCCGAGGGACTTAGTGGTTAATCATGATTTGTTAGGAAAGACTAACACGATTCAGATTGATGATGTTTTGGTAGGAAAGACGACTGCGATTTGGGACCAATGTAGGGATAATGGTTTTATGTTTTGTGGTTTTTTTGGTGATTCATTTTGTGTTGAAAATTCTTGTGTAGATAATGTTGATGTAGATAAGACTTGTAATAGCTAAGATTATTCATTAAAAAAAAATTCAAGGTAGTTTGTGCTTTAATTGTGTAGCTCTTAACATGGAAGTTCCAAGGATGAAAATGCCAAAGTAAGGAGTCAAGAAGTTATGGAAACACCCAGTATGAGCAGGATCGAGATCGAGACAAGCCAAGGAGTCGATAACGAATGTGCTAAATCTAGAAAAAGGATTCGCTGACTTGCAAAAATCGCAACAAATCATTGATAACGAATGTGGGTCATGGAACTTTCACTCAAGATAGTTCTTGGACGCGTGAGAAGAAATACGATCAATTCCGAGTTGAGTCGAGGAAGTGATATTTTGGCAAGATGACTTGAGTAATTCAGATCTAACAAAGGTGTTCACTGGCAATTTTTTACCTATTCTCAGGCCCATGACTTAAACCTCCGAATTTCCTAATATATATTAGTACTTTACCGTTTTTTAAAGACACTTCATCATTCATGCATTATTATTAATCTGTGGAGTAAGAGAGAAGTAAGGAAGACAAGAAAAACAACACAAGATCTCTATGTTTTGTAATTTTTTTTTTATATCCATATTATATATTTTAATTATCGCTTTTATTTCTTTAAGCATGAACTAAGCATATTTGAACTTGAGATTTTATATGTATAACATACGAATTGGTTGAAACAAGCAATGGATTTAACTTTAATTTTGGAGTACTCTTCTATGAAATTTGGGATAACAATAAAATTTATATTGATTGTGGATTGTTGGTTTATTATAATTCTTATTTTTAGTTGTAATTTGTTAGTTTGATCATATATTGAGTCGTGTTAGAGTCTGAACTAGGTCCGTGGAGGGGGAGGGAGGGTGTGTGTTTAATTTTTTTAAAATACAATTATAATTTTTAGTTAGGTTTGAGCATTAGAAGATCTAAATAGCTAGATAATCACTTAGATTTAAATGGAAAATATTAGATAATTTTGTAAATTCACTTGGAAGAGATACCTAGAATTAGATATCAACCCCTACTTATCCGAGATGAATTTGGGATGACTTTAAAATCTCAGTTATCAAGTGAAATTTTCAATTTATCCTTATATTTCGATTTAATACAATGGTTTTTGATTTGTAGACTAAAGTCATATTTGTTTTTCTAAGTGATATGTGTTGATTATGAATAAACAACTAAAAGAAATATATTATGATCATAGACAATATTTTAATGAACCAAACTTTACTTAAAATTTTAAAAAAATGAAACAATTAAGAACCATTCAGTCTATATTGGTAAAAAATTAATCTTACGAGACCAATGTCTACTTGAATGAGATTAAGATCTTAAGGGTAAATAAAACCTAATTTTTTATGTTGGGCATTGAACTTATTGGGTTTGAGATGAGAATGGTTGGTTGCCCATGAATAATTAGAGATAAAGGTTGGTTTAATATGAATGATAACAGATTAAATTGTTAGCTGTGTGTAGCTTTTCCCATAAAGCTATAGATTTAATAGTGTCTTTGTCCTTTCTAGGACAATAGACTAGAGATGAATCTATATACATTTAAGGGGAAACTATTTAATTTGGTTTGTTCTAGCTGTATGAAGAGCTTTAAGGCTGTTGAGGTATCAAAGAACCTGAAATTCATGGTCCAGTTTGTATCAAATGTAACCGTCTAAGAAAGAATATGAAGACCCAGAAAGGTTTTAAGGTTGGGTAAATTATCCCAATTCCAGTGTCCACAAAATAAAGTATAAGAAGCATACTAACTGAAAGTCTAATAAAAACAAGTATTAAAGCATATGAATCAATCATGAAAAACAATAATGAACATCACAATAAATCCGGTACAAAATAATCGTCAATACATTTCATCCGGCAATAAAAGAGTGTGTGTCTCCTCGAATAAACCTTGAAAAGATAATTAAGTGGAATAAGAAGATGTAGTTGAAGAAGAGTGGTAAGAAAATGTTAATAATAATACCTAGAGAAAAAGTAGATCAAACTTTAAGAAGAGTTTTATGAACCATCATTTCCTTATGTATTTGATGACAACTTTTCTCAACAAGATCAAGAAGCTTCTCCAAATTAGTAGCCCATGAATTTAATATCTCATTACTATCTTTCACTGCTTCAAAACACACTACACCCATTGGCCTATCAATTTTCGCCACAAGTGCTTTCGATACCACCATCTCTGATAAATGCTTCTCAGCTTCCTATTACACACAAAAATAAATACAATTACAAAATTACAAAAACACCCTCAAACAGAAATTATTACTACCTGAATACTTAAACACAATAGATCCGCAAGTCTCTTCAATGTAATTCGTGCATAGTACTTTGACACAACAAGAATGTTCTGCAATGTATATAAATCATTAAACAATCATCATAATAAAAATAAATAAATATATATATATATATATATTCGAGTATTACATGTTCAGTTACTCTCAATCGAAGATCTTCAGCTGCTTTATCACCTAAAGCACCACCACACATATTCTTCTCATTTTCAAATTCATCCTTAAATGTATTCCATAATGATGTCCATTGAATCACCTCCATAGTTACCAATTGTTTCAGTAGAAGCCTTTTCCCAAAAATATAAAAAATAATAATTAACTGATTTATAAATTATAAGACAGAAGTATATTAATTAAAGCGTAAAGTTCAAACCTAAAATGAGGGATTTCAAATAAATTCTTATCCTCGAGTGTTGAGTTTAGAAGACTCGATTGCATAGGATCGTGTGGTGATAAAACTAAGTACCAGCAGATTTTTCTTAGGAGCTACACATAAACACAAGACAGTTTTTTAATAGAATTTCATTAAAATTATAAAAATAATAAAAGAAAAAGAAAGATTAAATACCGGGGTCCACTGAGATGGATCTTCCTTCACGGAGGGAATCTCGTAAATTGACTTATAGCAACGACAAATCTCAAGGTAATCATTGTTATGGAAGTGATACCTGAATAAATATGATTAATAAGAGATACATATACACCTTCAATATATACATACACACATACCGAATCATAAGTTCGTAGTAGATTCTTTTTAACTCCAAAAGTGATGGAATTTCTGGAGGAGGTGCTTCAATTATATTTTCACCGTCTTTTGGTTTTTTCTTTTCCTTTGAAGAATCTGCTTCGAATACTCGAGTACTGATTTTTCGAGAGAGTATTTGTGCTCGTACATAATCTTGACGATCTAAGCATAATCTTACCTACACAGATTTAATCTCAAAGCATTAGTATGATGATTAAGTAATGGAGAAGGAAGAATGTTTCATACTTGTTCAAGAATGAAAGCTATTTTTTCAGTTTTAGCCATTGCACCAAAGGTTTCAACAGCTATTTCTTGCATTAAATCAGCAGCCTCGGCTATAAGTCCTTGCTCTTCTTTGATTTTCGCGAGTCTTTTGATTAATCGAGCTCTCTCTATCTCAACATATATCTACAGTAGTTGAAATATGTAAATATACACGTATTCTTATAGACTTGAGTATAAATTCAAGGATATGATTTTACCTTTCCTGCAGATACATTGTTAAGAGTCTTGATGAGCTCTATCTTAGTTTCAATATCAGGTGTTTGGTCAATATAATGCATCGCTTGCTGAACCATAGCTTGTACAGCCTGCACATAAATCCCAATAGAACATGGATCGAACACTTAATAAACAACTAAATACAAATTAGCCTTAGCTATATAACTAATTCATACTGTTTACAGCAAAAATACTAAAATTTATATATATATACCTGCTTTAATTGTCCACGGCGTTTAGACAAGAGAAGAATCTGGTCGTTAAGAGTTTTCCAAGCTTGAGCATCGAAGCATAGCTGAAGAATATCAGTGACGGACTGGCGCGTCGCGGCCACATCACCGGCTTGACGCGCTTGCTTCTCCACATTCAACAACGCTTCAATCTGCGCCTCCAATTTGCCATCCCCTTCCTGAACCCACAATTGTTTATGCATTAAAATATTAAAGAATCAATAAATAAGATCTGATGTGAGAATTTAATAATAAACTGAAAATATTAATAAAAGATTAGATTGAATAGCTTACCATTGTGATTCGTGTAGTATCTGAAACCCTAGAGAGAGAACGTGAGGAAGAAGAGTTTCGAAAGGTATTGAAGCAAAGCAATAGTTTTCTTTTTGCTTTTACTAGCTAACAAGTGAAATACAGTAAGTAGTTTTTTCTTTTTCTTTCTTTCTTATTTATATTCTTTATTCATTGTTATGTTTATTGAATTGTGATCGGAATCTAGTTGTCTTGGAGGAGAGGGAACAAAAGGGAGGTTGCTTCAAATGACACTTATACCCATAATCAAACACCTATGTGCTAAATAGGGGTGAGCATGAACGGTTCGGTTCGTCTCGGTTTTTGACCAAAATCATAACCAAATCGAATATTTTGGTTTTTTATAATTTAATAACCAAACCGGGTGGTTCGCATTTGGTTTTTTGGTTCCGAATTGGTTCGTTTCGGTTCGGTTTTGGTTCGCTTCGAATTAAGATGCTTAGTCAATAATATATTCACCCAATTTCTTGAAATACATTGTCCAAGAGACTAATATTCCAATACAATTATGCTACTATTATTTGTCCATATAGACTACTTAATATATCAATTAAATATAAACTTATAATATGACAATACTTATTTTAATTCACAATACTACAATAAATTTAAATCTATTATTTTCTATTTCATGCAATCATGATTTATAAAATCAGTCATGTAATGAATACTTATAATCTTAAGTGATATAAAAAAATTCTCAGTAATAGCACCATCAAATAGTATAACTAAAATTTTACGTAGATGATAAATTCTCAACAAAAGTTTCTTCCACATAACTGTTATAAAAAGAGTTCACACATTCTCTATTTTTTCCTTCATTTGTTAGGTTTTTGTTCGGTTTTTTTGGTTCGGTTTTTGCGTAGTGAACCAAACCGAAACAAGGTATTATTTATATTACCATGGAGCCATTATACTAGGGTAAGATTTGATCCCACGACATTATCTATATATTCATGATAGAAAAAATGAAAAATATCTTGATTTTCCCATTGAAGTTGGATAGACCAAATATTTGGCTTCGCCCGGATTTGAACCGGAGACCTTCAATGTGTTAGGCTGACGTGATAACCAACTACACCATGAAAGCTTATTTTTGTCTTGTTCCTACATAGTAGTCTAGTCATGACATTCTGGTTACTACAGAGTAATGTAACTACTAGAGACTAATGCTCTTAAATTTTCTTTAAAACTAAGATAAGAAAAATGAAAAAGAGCTGATTTTTCCATTAAAGAGAGAAAAAGGAAAAATCTGGCTTTGCCCACATTCAAACCAGAGACCTCTAATGTGTTAAATTGACGTATGTGTCGTTTGTCTTTTAAGTGATAAGTAGTGAATACTGAATAAACAACTGAATATAACTTGTTTTGTTAATAGGAAATGTCTGAATGAACCCGTCTTAGCTTGAATCCTAATGAAACAGACTAATTAAGAGTCATTCATAATTGAATTGTTCAAGAAAAACAATCGGTCTTATTGATTCGGTGTTTTAATGAACCAACTTAAGATCCCATTAGGTGCAAACAAACACCCCCGTAATATAATACTCGTATAATCTATTTTAATGTAGAGCCATTATTCACGGGAAAGATTCGATCTCACGACATTATCTATATTGTTAAAGATAGAAAAAATGAGAAAGATCTCGCTTCTCCCATCAAAGTAAGATTAACTGAGTATTTGGCTTCGCCTGAGTTCGATCTGGAGACCTTAAGTGTGTAGGACTGACGCAATAACCAACTACACCACAAACCATGGGGTTTGTCTTGTTCTTACAAAGTTGTCTGGTCAGGAGCTTCTATTCACTACACACTACACTAACCACTAAAACAACTATTGATTTTACCTTCTCTATATAACTAAGATAAGAAAAATGAAAAAAAAAATCTGAATTTTTACATCAAAGAAAGGAAAAACAAAAATTTGGCTTTGCCCACATTCGAAAAAACTAAATGTTTGGCTTCGCCCGGGTTCGAACCGGAGACCTTCAGTGTGTTAGACTGACGTGATAACCAACTACACCACGAAACCTTGTTGCTATCATGTCCAAACAAAACTATGTAGTAGGAACCTTCTGGTAACTACACAATACTATAAACCCTAAATAAATTATTGATTTTACATACTCTATAAGACTAAGCAAGAAAAACGAAAAAGGTCTATATTTTTACATCAAAAAATGAAAAAACAAAAACTTGGATTTACCCATATTCACACAAGAGCCCTTTAATATGTTAATATATGTAGTATAGTTCTTGTGTAATCTATTTTACTGTAGAGCCATTATATCCGGGCAAGATTCGATCCCACGACATTATCTATATTGTTAACGATAGAAAAAATGAGAAAGCTCTTGATATTCCCATCAAAGTAAGATTAACCAAATATTTGGCTTTGCCGAGGTTTGAATCGGAGACCTTGTTCTTACAAAGTTGTCTACTTAAGAGCTTCTGGTCATTACAGAACACACTAACCACAAAAACAACTATTGATTTTACATTCTATATAAAACTAAGATATAAAAAATGAAATAGACCTAAATTTGTACATCATGTGTTAACCTAATGTAATATAGTTCTTAGCATTATTTATCTTACTGTCGAGGCATTGCACTCGGGCAAGATTTGGTCCAAGCATTATTTATATAGTTAACAATAGAAAAAAAATGACAAAGCTCTCATTTTTTCCATCAAAGTAGGATGAACCAAATATTTGGATTCGGTAGGATTCAAACTGGAGACCTTCAATGTGTTAGAATTACGTGATAACCAACTACACCACGAAATCTTGATTTTGTTTTGTTCTTACAAAGCTATTTAGTCAGGTTCTTTTAGTCACTATGGTTGCAAACGAATCGAGCCGAGCCAAACTTTAGCTATCTTGAGTTTGGTATTATTTAGTGAGCCTGAGTTGATTTGAGTTGAAACGAGTCTCAATATTCAAGATTGGACTTGATTCGTTAATTTTTTTTCCTAGCTTGAGCTCTGCTCTGTTTGTTTCGTAAGGCTCATTTAAGCCTCATTTATTTTTCTAAGATATCATTTTTTTTTGAATTTTTCGGAGATTAAAAATAAAGTTAAGTAAAACTAATATAAAACACATTACATATTAGATATATCATATTTTAGTTATGATTAAACACATATGCAAAACTTTACGTAGTTTTGACTTTTTGTAAGTGTGTGTGCATATATATATATATATATATATATATATATATATATATATATATATATATATATATATATATATATATATATATATATAGTTGAGTGTAACTACCAAGCCTATTAACGAGCTCTTAAAGAACCTTTACCAAACTGTTCACGAGTTTAACGAGACAAGCGTATACAAGTTTGAGTTCGTCTCGTTTAGTAAACAATCCTGAAATTGTAGCTTGAGCTTGGCATTATTAACTAACGAGAAGAACTCGAACAAACCCTTAACAAATTCAAACTCGATCCCTTGGTGAGAGTATCAGCTCAATTGCAGCCCTATCCGGGCATAAAGCTAAAAGTAGTCATCCTTTTTTCTTAGATCATAATCAATAAACATCCAGGATAAATACACAATCTCCCAAAAAAAAGACATAAAGATACAAAGATATATAACGAACTAAAAGTACAGTTATGGCTTCATTAAAAATAGGCCAATGAGACGGGATTACTCTCTTAAAAAATATCATGTTCCTCCCCCCAAACAAAACAAATTGTCGTCGTATAATAAATGTGACTGCCTTCATCTTCTTAAGCCATTTCAAGGAATCCAAAATAATGCTCCAATCCCTCAAAATGCCTAACCATCTCTGCACTTCTCCTCAAGCATTTGACACACTAAAAAAATAGATGCCTAGTAGACTCGAACTCACCCTCACACATGCCATAAATCGAATTCAACTCCATAAACACCAACAATACTTTGTACGAAACTTATCAAGTAAGGGCATCCAAACGACCACCCTGGGGTTCAGAGCTATGCACATGTCAAAATAATATTAACCCAAGGTCTAAGTTGCCACAAATTTGATTCAACTCCATAAACATCAACCGGTTCTTTGTACGAAGTTTACCAAGAAGGGTCATCCAAACGATCACCACGTGTTTCGGGGTTATGCACAAGTCCTGAATATCAACCCAAGGTCTAGGTTGAACTTGGCGTTGGAAGACATCCGTGACTCTATACTTAGGTTCTATTTTTCATAAAATAAATAAAAAACAAATAAATATAACGAAAGTAAATAAATAAATAAAAAATAATACACTTTCACACCAAAAGAGTGATGTAGTGTTTTTAGAATCCAATCTCATATTTAGTACAAGGCTCGAGCCTGGGTGTATAGGGATCTTGAAGAACTTTTAACAAAAATTCTCTCAAAAGTTCCGTATGTTGGTGTTTTTATATATTTTTGGGCTACATATTTAGATATAAAACTCAAAACCCCGAATTTTGAGTCCTGGATGTGGATGCTTTAAGGTCATAGGTTGTTAATTAAGTTCTAATGTATTTTTTTCCCAGAAAAAAATAGTGAACGGATAAAATTATTAATAAAAAATGAGGAAATTACTCAAAAGAGCCCAACTAAATCAAAAGTTATTTTTCAAGGCCTAGTGTTATATTTGTTATATTTTTTTGGGTTCCAGATCCGTCTTTGGTACGTACCAATCTCGAAACAACAACAAAAGTGTTATAAAATCATGTTATAAGGTCAAACTAGTACCTACCAACGTTGGTACGTACCCATCTCGAATCAATAACAAATGTGTGAATTATAGGTCCTAGATCCTTGCATTTGGGTTTACTTCCACTCCAAGTCTTTTTCAAAGTATAGGTAGGGAGTGTAAATGCAAAAAAAGTCAAAATCCAATTCAAGTTGCGGTATTTCCGGCAGTTACCAAGTTCCAATGTGTATATACCAACATTGGTAAGTACCAATTTCAATATAGGACATGTTTCATTTGGGTGCAAAATAATATGTATGGTCTGTACCAATCTCTTCACCCTTGTCGGAACAAAACACAAAGTGAAATCTCTGGAACAATCCGGTTAACAAAAAAACAAAAGTAATCTCGTTAGAACAAAAAAAAATAGAAATTTTCTTCACAACACCTGGTGAACAAAAAACAAAATGAAATCTCTTCATTCCGCTGAAGAAAAAACAAAAATTATTCTCTTCACATTTGCTGATACAAAAAATACAAAGTAATCTTTTCACACTCCATGGAACAACTACAAAAAAGAAATGAAAAATTAAATGTTGAAAAAAATAAAATTAGGTAAAAAGTAAATCGATTTTTACCTTATTTTGGGTTATTGATATGTGGATGCCAGAGAATGGCCCACTAGGGGAGACGGTTTTCTTGTGCAGGAGAGCGGCAAAAAGGTAAGATTTGAAGAGATTTTTTTTTGTTCTGATCTCAGTTTGATTGGTCCACTAATGGCGGCGGTTTCCTTGTGCAGGAGATGGCGGCGACTTTCTTCTCCACGAGCATTAGTGGAGGTGAAATCTCTGTTCCACGAAAGGAGGTGGAGGAGAGACGAGTAGTGGATGATGATGGAGATGGGGTTTGAGACTTGAGCGCCGATGTTTTCTATTGCGAGAGGGTGGTGAAGAATGGTCTATGGGATGGTTGGTGGTGGTGAAGAATGGTCCCAGGCGGTGGTGGGTTTTATGTGAAGAGAGAAGAGAGAGCAAGTACTGAAACAGAGGAAAATGAACGGGAAATGAGCTGCTTTTTGATTTCTCGTAATCTATATAGGGTTGGATTTTGGTTTTTGATATTTCACTATAAGGAAGGTTGAGAGGTTTTTGAGTATTTTATTATATTTAGTTGGAACCTACCGGGCTACTTATTATTTAAGTCTTTATATATTAATTGTTATGTTTTTTTTTCATACAAGGGAGATCCAAAGCGGATCGGGAAATACACGTAAGCCCACATCAAAAGCTAGTCTAGTACATCCCTGGCTAAGCCAGGACTATGAATCAACCTAGGAGTTTTCCACCCCATTCGATCTCGTGTTAGGATGCTCCATATTCCATCCGGAGGGTTATCGTGTCGGCAATATAGAACCATTTGAGACACTCCCTGTTTCGCTAGCCAGTCCGCACAAGTATTGCCTTCCCTGTATATACCACGCACACTAAAGGATTTGTTACTGGATAGTGTTTGTCTAATGTGATGAATCCATATAGCCGTCGGTCCTCTTCTAAAGTCTTCTTGTCTTAACATCTCCAAAGCCTCCCATGAATCTATTTCCGCCACCACTTCTTGCAATACTAAGTCTACTGCCATACTCAATACAGCGCCATAAGTTTGATTACAGTAACCAATTCGTGTTCCACCTTCATTGAAAAGCCCCTTACCCAATTTCCTTCTCCATCACGTATCACCCCACCACCGCCACCGCAATTTCTCCATTTATTTAAACTTTCGTCTGTATTCAACGTGAAGCCTTGAGTAGGCTTGGACCATCCAATTAAATTGACAAGCTGATTCCGTTGCGCTTTCCCACCTGGTAAAGTACCCCATACCCGCGAGTAGCCAACCGCATTAAATAAAGTCTTCTTGACCATTACTGCTGGTGTAGGAAATTCCGCCCCATTAAACACTATATCATTACGTGTTCTCCATATTGTATCAATCATTGACCCAAAGAAAACGCTCCAGAAAATCCCTGAATACACACTCCGGCTAGTGAGATTTTTATTCCACCAATGTTCTATGTCCATTGCTTGACCATCGTCCATGCCAGCTGCGCTATCTGCTGCATAGCGTGAACTGCTTCTTGTTGAACTGTCCAAGCGAGCCACTCTGACCATTGCACCCCCCCTGCCGCACCTGTACATTGCTGACCTGTTCATCACTCCTTTCCAAAAGTTGTCGCTGCTCATGAATGTTCGGAGTCATCACAGGTCCTGGAACTCGCGCCTGATTCAAGCTGCTGCTCAGAAATTCCTCCGTGGCTTGACTGATTTGGTCTCTCGATTCATTCCCCACCCTTCTGGCCTCACGTTGCACTACAACCAAGCGAGCTTCCTGGCCCATCCCCATTAAGCCTAAGTTTTCAGTTTGCACTTCTAGTCCCTGTAGCATAATTTCTATCCAAAACCCCATTGTTACCAGCTTTTGTCCCTCCTATCTCCTTCCTATTGAGACTTATAACCTCATTACGTAATTCTTTTAACTTTACCACATTCTCTGAACAAATGAGCCGCATTTTCCTCGAATAATCCACAACACGGACTAAACCCGATTCTGTAACGCCGCGCTTACTTAGATTTCCACAAGTTGCTAATCTATCTCGTATAGCTCTCCAAAGTAGGACCCGAATACGTTGGGGACATTTGATCTTCCAAACCTTATCCCATCTTATCCTCGAACGCATCCCACTCAATTCTTGATCCCAAATTGCTGATTTAATTGTATATATTCCGTGAATTTCCCTTGTCCAAGACAACATGTTTTTGCTCTCATTATCTCGATGTACTGTGATACTAGTGATCTCCAGAAGCTTAGAGGCTGGGAGAAGAAATTGGAAGTTATTCCAATCCCAAGACCCATCCTCGAGTAAGTAATCTTTGACTTTCTTCGCAATCTCACCCTCTCCTACTATCCCCGTGGCATAGTTGATAAGAGGGAGGTCCCCCACCCAAACATCTAACCAAAAACACACCTCATTTCCATCGTACAAGAGCCATCGGGATCCCCGTCTAACTACGGCAATACCTTCCACGATGGCTCTACTCATTCTCGAGTCCGAACCTTTAGAAGAGTAATGTAAAAGATTCGACTTAAAATATTTTTGCCTCATAACGATAGTCCATAAGGTCTTCTCATCATGGATCACTTTCCATCCTAACTTACCCAAAAGTACGTTGTTCATATCTTCCGCAAACCTAAAACCAAGTCCTCCTAATTTCTCCGGCTTGCATATATCATTCCATGCTACCCAATTAATATGACCCTGTTCCTCGGAAATACCCCAAATGAATTCTCGGCTAATCTTGTCAATCTCATTACACATGTAAATCGGTAATTTTTCGACTTGCATTAAATACATCGGCACGACACTAAGGACGGATTGCGCTAGAGTAATTCTACCCGCTAACGAAAGGGCGGAGCCTTTCCATTTCGCAAGTTTACCTCGGAGCTCATTAATAAATTCACCATAGAATCCACGTGGTCTTCTCATCGAAAGGATGGGCACTCTAAGATACTACCCCAACCCTTCACTTCGTCGATAGCCACTTCTAATTCGCAATGCTGGAGGCGACTTCCTCATCCGTCTTCTTTGAGAAATAGATCACTGATTTCTCCTTACTAATTGATTGGCCCGCATCCTTACAAAAAATGTCCAGTGTATCCTGCAAAATATCAAAATTATGAGCTGAAGCTTACGAAGAAAGAATAAGATCATCTGCAAAGAAAATGTGAGAGATTGGAAACCCCCCCTGAAGTCATCCGAATAGGTTGCCATTCCCCGGTTTCCACGCGTTGCTGAATTAGGAGCGAAAGACGCTCCATGCAAATAACAAATTGGTATGGCGAGATCGGATCGCCTTGTCTAATGCCACGTTCTGGTTTGAAGGATTCCAAAGGAGCGCCTTGCCAAAGTATACTCAACTCATTATCGCTCATCCCATGAATAATCAAAGCTATCCACCTCTCAGGTACTCCAAGAGACTCAAGAGAATCTCAAATGAAATTCCATCTTATTTTATCATAGGCATTTGCCAAATCTATCTTAACAGCCATATAACATTTCTTTCCCATAGAGTGCCGCAACATGTGATCAATATCATTCACTAATACCACGTTATCAATAGTAGACCGCTGAGGAAGGAAACTACTTTGGAACGGTCCAATATGGCTAGCTAGCATGGGTCTCAAACGATTAACTATATTAATTGTTATATTGTTCACGCGGCTATTCATAATTCCCCAAAAGAAAATTAAATTTAAAAGAAATTGTGATAAAGAAAATGAAAAGACACCATCGAAATCAGATGGATTATCAATCCTCGACTACAAAATTTCACATCCCTTAACGGATGATAACGGAAGTATTAAACAAGAATTTCATTTTAAAAGATCATTATCATCTCCAAGTTCCAACAAGTAATTTCTTTCTCTATTTAAAGATTTTCAACAGTCATCAACAAGTAAAGAGTGCCCGATCAAATTTGAACAATGTTAAATTGTACAGTTGCCTTAGAATGCTGCAAATTAAGCTCCTAGAAAAAAAGTGATGAAGAATTGTATGCTTAATAAAATCGTGTTGTCTAATCTTCCACGCTAAATCCGAAACAAAACTCAGAGGGGCTTGGAGGAAACTTGAAACTACTTCTTCTACTTTCAACATCTTTAGAATCACGGCGTTGAGATATATTCAGAAAATCTTTCCCTATCTCATGATCATTTTCCACCTTTTCTCTTTTCCCCTCCTCCATATTATAAACACCTTCTTCATACTCCATTGAAGACTTCGAAGCCTCTTCATCTTCCATCTCTGCTTTAGAATTACGCCGTTGTGATATCTTCAGAAAATCGTTACCTATCTCATGATCATCTTCTACCTTTCCGCGTCTCCCCTCATAATTAGTTCCTTTGCAGTGATTTAAGACCTCTTCTCGTGCATATGCATGGAAGTTAATTCTCGGAGGTTGTATTTTAGTGCAGAATACTTCTAAGAAATTGTTGAAACATCCTCGATCGTAAACATTGAGTCTCGTGTTTGCTCTTAATCGGAAGAACTCATATGTAGTCTGGTTTGTAGCGATGAGATATAAATGGAAACCAGTGAGACCTCCCACAAACCAGAGTAAAATAAAAGAATACAACATTATTACTACTGAAGCTGGTGATTCTTTCATAGCCATCCATGTAGATCCTTTGTACTCTTCCACAAGAAGTTTCATGTACCAAACTGATAATGAAAATATATAGATACAGAGTAGGGCCGAAGATGAAATCAGGAGAAAGAAGCAATTATAATTGTGCTGCAAATAAACAAATTAATCAGTTATATATGATTGTATTGGAATTTAAGATTCATACCTTTGCAATACATTGTCCTACCCAAGGGCAATGGTGATCGAATCGTTCAACACAATTATCACATACTGAACAATGAGAGCATCTTGGAGGACGAAATAACATGCATGTTTCACAGTATTTGACCTTCACTGGTAATCTGTTAACAAAGACTTGTTTGGTTCTTTGTACACGACGGCCATTATCATCAACTGAAGCTGTGTAATTATTGGAGATTTCTTCTGGAGGAGATGAGTTACGTGGCACAAAACCTGGATCTCGAGCTGAGGTTAAAAGTAAAAGCAACAACACCTAAATAAACAGGGGATTAGAAGATGACATTATATATTAACGGAGAAATTAAAGGAAGATGAGAATTAGTTAACTTACATAGATAGTGAAACCAATTGTTACTGCAGTGACTGCATAACCTGCTACTGGAACTTTGTGGATAAGCTTCCTTCCGATGAATGTACAGAAGATGAAAACCGGAACAATAATTAGGGAGAGTGTAATTGTTAACGATTTAGCATCTGGTCCAAATACAAGCCTTCCATTGAGTAGGAAAATCTGCACAACATACATAAAAAAGAATCCAATTCAATATAGAAACTATGTTTTATTTAGTTGATTAGCATAGCCAGACATGAAATTGAGTTTAAAAAAATGTTCAAACAACGAGTAATTTACTATTGAAGGAGGCTCAACAAACAACATTAACATACACATATGAGAAACAAAGTGAAATAAGTGAAAGAATTTAGTAGAAATTAAGAAAAGAATTAGAAGCTTACATTTTTTCCCTTCCAGAGTTGGTAAACTCTTGAGGCCATAGTTAAGGAATCAAAATATCTCTGAATCTGACCTTTATGTCTAAAATCAAGATATGGGACACAACACCAGTCACCAACGTCACATGATGCTTCACTTTCATTCTCTTGCTTTTCTTTTTCTCTTTTTCCTGCATCAAAATTCGTGTCTAAGTGGCGCTACATTGTGTTCAAACACTATTTTCTTTTTCTTTTTTCCTTTATCTATTCTTTTCTTTGTTGGTAGGCTGCCTACTAATTAATGGAGAACTTTACCAATTAATTTAATATTTTATCTCTCCTCTATGATTGGTCCACGTAGAAGGCGATAAAAGGGTGATGCGATTTGGAGTGATATCCAGCATTACTCTTTCATTAACCACCATAATTTAATACTTATAAAGTAATTTTTCTTTTTTTACAAAGGAGGTCTAAAACATCGGGGGGAAGTTTAAAACTTCCAATCAAACTTATTGACTGACTAGTTATGTACGGGACACGACCCACCCGTAACGATCTTTCGCTAGTAGCCGCCATAGTCCATCCGGAGGGTCCCTATACGGTGTTGGTCCCTCTATGTTTTTCGTCCCGAGTTTAGCCATCCAGTCCGCACACGTATTAGCTTCTCGAAAATTCCAAACTAAATCGTTATGTTCATTAGCGCTCAGAATATCTTGACAGGCTCCGATACTACCACTTGATAGCCGTCTTGAGTTCGCACCTCCTTTCACTAGCGCGTGCAACTCACTCGAGTCTATTTCAACGATAAGGTACATAAAGCCTCGACTCACTGCCATTTGTAAATCCGTAATGTAGAGCAAATAATTCCGCCTCAAAAGGTGTCTTTGCAATACAATTACCGGGGAAACCACCCAAGTAGTCGCCCTTATTATCGCGAAACAACCCTCTCGCTCCAGATGGTGATTTATCCGTCACAAAAGACCCATCTACATTTAATTTAACCCCATTTACCGGCTTAGTCCACTTTACGAGCACGTTCCTAGCGGAGGTTATTAATCCCACATCCCTCTCAAATCCCCAAGTCCTCACGTAGTCCCTTACCGCATTATAAGTCATGTTATTAGTGCACTGTACGATTTTCGGCGTGCTAGTTAATCAAAGATGCACTCATTTATATCGCGCCAAATTTGCCAAACATATGCAAATACAAGCATCCTTCACCCGATTCCATTGATGAGTTCCTTACTAGACAACATCCTCGCCCACCAAAGTTTTGCAGCTCCTTGTTGATGTTGTCCTACCGCAGACCCTCCTGGCCCCGCCATCATCACTCTGACCTGCTGCAGCTCCGACGATCCAGGCACACTTTGTATATCTGCAAAGTTGTTATTAATTAAGTTTATTTTTGTATTAAATGTTTTTTATACTATAATTTTATCATCTAGTTTCTTTTGGAATATCATGAGACATAACACATACATTTTGAAGATATTTATATACACTATTAGTACAGAGAAGATAGTAACGAATAAATATTTACCTTTATCGCAAAAGAGTTAATAATGGATTTATTTTATATTATATCACCAGGTAGACAATCACACTGACATAATATGTTTTATCATATAAAAATCATATTATTTAAAATGTAGCACTAGTGTAATATTAGATTATAGTATAGATAAAGCCATATTGGTGACAATGGGACACTTATACAAAAAGTATTATTAGTCGCTATTTTTATTTATGAATAATTTAAATCATTGAAATAATTTGACAAAATCCAAGGAATTCCTATAAACAATCAAGTGATAATATAAATAAATTAAATATTATATAGTGTACATAATATATATCATAAAAATGAATATATTTATATGAATGGCTGGTCGGATTGGATCAAACAGATTTTGCCAACATGAAATCCCGTTATTGGTCCAAACCTACAGGTTTTTCTAATATTAAGGTCTGTTGTAAACCCAAAACACGCGGGAACGGGTCATGTGGGCAGGGTAATGACCGTTCAAGCGGTTTGAATGGTCCTAGGGGGCTATTTGCTTACCCCGACTAAATATATTTTCAAGAATAACCTAATCATATATGAAATGCATAACTTCATACTACAAGATTCAACTGATACATGAATAATTCCCAACAATTTAGTGTAATATTAAACATTAGTATCATTTATCTTCTCTTTATTTCTTCTAGTAACACCATTAGCATATTGAATAATCCTAAGATATTTTTTTGTAACTCTACCTCTAATGATTTTGAAGAAAAACTAGTGTTAAAATCTCCTTATTTATCCCATGAGAACAAGATTTTGCCTTAAACTTTTCATCTCCGGCATAACTTTTTCTTTCAATATGGATAGCACATCTAATTGTTTTCCCCTCAAGATAGACGAACCTTCATAAAACACAAGATTCTCCTATATGTCACTCAATTATGCTCTAAGACTTATAACTTCTTCTAGGAAAAATCATAAAATATACTCTATCAAATATTTCTGAAGCATACTTAAAAAATTGTTGCTTTTTAATCCATCAACATTGGAGAACAACTAACATATTTACTACGCTCATCATCCTCTAGAGTAGAACAATCATGATGAGTACACCATGTATCATAGAATTTGATGTGAGAGGTTAGTCTACTCATTACCTTCCCCACTATTACATATATATATATACACACACACACACACACACACAAGTATGATAAAAGATTGAATTCAAATCATATTCCACGATGAATGAGTAGATTCAAACCATTCATCACTCACGAACAACCAATATAGTTATTGTAACAGTTTCATAATGTTTTATATATGTATAGTGATTTAACTTTTATAAAAAAAGGAACTTATTTAAAATCCAAGATAATTTATTAGACTTTCTCCAAATAAAAAGTATACTAATAGTATAAACGTTGAAGACCAATGAGAACTAGAAACAACTAATAAATCTAGTTGCAGACTTTAATCACACACATAGTCCAACACAATAATCTTATTTATTACATCATAAACTTAGTAACGATAGCATATAATATATAATCATATACTAGTTGATTACTAACGATTCTTCATTTCTTCTAGCATTTGCACATTTGTAGCATGCATCATACGAGCAATTTTCTCCTTTAGATTTACAATTTCCTGAAAATGACATAGTTGATTCATTAATAAATAAAAACTTATATATTATTATAATATAATATTAAATATAACTTACAACTGTCTCACGCCTTTGGTACCAGAAATGCACAACCTCCAACAACATATAAACTAGTGAACAAAAGGCTGTCATTCGAACCACAACAATCTGCAAATAATGATAAGAGTGAGACCAAATAAAACACAACTGAAGTGAAAAATTAATTAATGATAGCCTCAAATTGAATTAATTTTATTTTTGTGTCACTTACCATCACCTCATTCAAAAAGTTGTAACCCTGCATCGTCAAACCATCGGCTAGTAGCCAAAAAACAATTGGCTGCAACAACACATGTCAACAACAATGTCATTGAACAAAAAAAAAATCAGTAATCCCATCTAGACTCTCATTCCGATTTATAGATTTTGACCCGATCATCTGTCGTCCCTCTATTACGACTAATAGAATAATTGAGAATTTCTTACATTAACTAAATTCGTGACTTCAAGGCCCATCAATTTTTAAATGTATTTATGACACATTATATAAGATTATTATTGTAGTATGTCTAATATAAAAATTAAACATCATATGTAAATAAAAGAGTAAGAAATTAGTAAGGGGCGATGGAGACTTACAATTAAATTCCAAGCACTTATACAAGTATTTTGGGCAGATGCAACTGTGTCATACTCGTCAGACTTCTCATCAACAACAGTAACGACAGGTCTAGTAGTTACCTCAGGCCTAGACAAATAATTGAGTTAAATACAAAAAATTTAAAATAAATAAATAATTTATCTATTCATTCATCTTTGTATATTTTAAAATTTTGGATATCTTATCTATTGTCCATAAAAAAATTTATCTTGCAAATTTAACATTTAAAATCTTTATATGTATATGTGTGTGTGAGTGTGTGTAATGATTAATATTGACACAAAATTATTTTATTTTAAACATGAGAAACTAAATTGTGAAAATAAAAATATCATACGACTTATAAACTAAAAATGTTTGAAAGGTAATTATATAATTAAAAAGTTACCTGATATTGAGAGTAACATTTTTGACCGAAGGAACAAGTGGAGGAGCAGAAAATCCTTTTGATTTTGGAACAACAGAGTCAGGAGCATATGGCTATTTTTCAGAGTCAACAAATTAATTGTTACACATGGATAATACTTAATTTCAATCAATTAATAATATAATTCAATTTATTAAAAATAATACATTGACTAAAAAAAATCCATGAATAATTATTTCAATTTATCTCAATTAACATAAAATATAAAACTTTTATGCATTTCAGTTAGAAAATAGATATGTGCAAGAAATAAACTATTTTTTAAACTTTAAAGGGGTCTTGTTCATTTACATAAATTTTAGGGGAGATGTACATTTATCCTATACATTTACCTTCTTGACTTTAAAAAAAAAAAAAAAAAGACCACATAAAGTGAAAAAGTTTACTGAGTTAGTTGGATTTATCATTAAATATACAAAATTACCAATATAAAAGTTATGATCTGATAAATAAATATACGAAATCATCAATACAAAAGTTGTTATGCTTAAGTACTTTTATTACTATTTAAGGGTTTATGGTTCAATCTTAGAGAATTCAATTTAAATTAAAACAAATCATAAGAATTATATTAAAACTAAAAAACTATTCAACCCAATTTTGTTATTAAAGTAAGATAAAATAAATATTTTTTTTAGATAAATTGATATAGAGGCAATTACCAATACCACCCTAGGAGGTGTTGATATTGACCTTAAAAATCATGTCTAATATAAAAACCATAATTAGACAATAATACCCTTGACTAAAATTCCCACCAAACTAAATATTCCCACAAAACAAAATTTTCCCGCCAAAAATTTTCCGGTCAACTTTTCCGGCCAACTTTTTTCCCGCCAATTTTTTCTGACCAATTTTTTTTCCCGCCAATTTTTTTCCCACCAAAATTTTCCGGCCAATTTTTATTCCCACCAAAATTTTCTGGCCAATTAATTTTCCCACCAAAATTTTTAGGCCAATTTTTTCCCGTCAAATTATATACAAATGAGAGATTTGTTAAACAAGTATGAGTAAATTATAAGATAATCTTACAATATTTAAATTGCTAGCTGGAGTTACAAGAAATTCTCAATTAGAAATGAGTCATCCCTTCTCTACTTGTGCCGATATTAAAATAAAATAAATAGAAGGGGAGGAGCTGCTTTATTCACTTGGAAAAAGCAGCAGCACGATATTTTATTCCAAAAGCATGTGGTCCACTTTTCAAAAGTGAATCCCCATTACACACTACTTGTACCCAAGCATTGATTACTTGTTTTTAAGTTAGGATTATAATAAAAAGAAGGGAAGGAGAGAAATAACATTGTACAAAGATGATACATGGAAACTAAAAAAATTCTATTAAGAAAATGAATGAAAAACGTTGAGAATCAGAGCATCATTTTTTTTTTGGACGGCGAATCAGAGCATCATTTTTGCATCTTACATTTGCAAGTGAGATACTACATTAAAGGTTAACCACATAGTCCTGCAATAAACCCCCAAAGTATAGTATATAATGTGACAAAAAATACAGTTTTAATTAATGGGTCGAACAATAAAATCTACCCAAAGAATAACTTTTAACTTTTGATAAGTCCCTTTTTTTCACCCTCTCAAATTGACGTATAATTGGTGTAAAGAAGTAACAAATAATCAAGTGTCTCAGGTAAGAATTTCCTTCCAAAATAAAAACACAGAAAATGATATATCAAAACAAAATAAAACTTTAACAATTCAAAAAGGTGATATTCATTTAATAATAAACGCAAATACAGAAAAAGACTTGTCCCATATAAAAACAAATAATATAAAAATATACTATCAATCATTAGTCAATAACATGTAAACAAAACATTTAAATCACCGTCTGATTACTACAATATAAAAGTACGAAAATTCGGATATGATTATGCAAAAAAACAAAAAAAATTATAAAGAATACAGCTCAGTGTGTGTTTATGCTGGAACTGAAATTTAAGCAATAGCAGGCATATCCTTAAGCCAAGCATCTAATGGCTTACCAATAGAGTAAACAATAAAACCAATCTTCCTCAACTTCTCAGCATCAACAACATTTCTTCCATCAAATATAAAAGCTGGTTTTTGCAAGTGATTATTTGGTGGGAAAAATCCCACCAAAGCAAGTGATTATTTGGTGGGAAAAATCCCACCAAAGTAAGTGATTATTTGGTGGGAAAAATCCCACCAAAGTAATTTACCTGATATTAGCTATCATCACGGTATTACAAGCTCCACCGAGAGAATCTTTTAACAGGTGCGTAAGCTTCGAATTACGAAACGGAATATGCTTTTTCCCCTCAACTAATGCGTTTATACAGCTGCTTAGTGCTAGAAGTGATTTGTTTATATTCGCACCCTCTAGTGATCTGAGGGTTCTTTGATCAGTCGCAAGAGCTCTCTCTGAACCCGCGAAATCAATAAGTGATAGCTTCACAACTCTATTGACTATGTTTTCTGACACATCCTTAAACGAATACTCAACCACAACCTAAATGCAATATATAGTTAGTAAAACAGATTAAGACAAAAATAAAATTGAAAAAATAAAATAAAATTTACCTGTAGAATAGCATGTGAACGAGACGAGATTTAGTTAGCACGAGTGGGCTCTGTTGTGCGATTTCGATTACCTTGTTGAAGTAACGCCATTACTTCATCTGTGGAATATGCTCTGTAATGAGTAAGAACTGCAACAACTATGCCCTGTGGTTTAGCAAACCATGTCATGGACTTGAAAGTAGATAATCTTCTGAAGAAATCACTTCGATCCCATGGTCGGCATATTGGAGGTTGCACAGCTTTAGCAGAAGCTGATTGGTTCCATAATTCACCAACTAAATTACTTCTTGAGTTCTGCTCCGACCTTTTCTTTCCCCTTGATTGAACACCTGAATCACTAAATCAACAAACTCATAACATTATAAAATCTTCTATCTTGCTCAGCCAATTTATAAATTGCATAAAAACAAACATAACACTTGAACTCTTTTATCTTAAGCACAATTATTTAAGCTTCGAAGAAACGAGCTTATTACAAGAATTGAAGATAGATGTGAATAAAGAAAAATTAAATTAACAACGGTGAATAAATTAAACTAGGAGCTGAATCAAAATGACAATAAGCGCGTGTTAAAATCTAAAAGGGGGAGAAATACGACGAATTAAGCTAGTTGATATAAATAATAGCAGAAAATTAGAAAATAGTATAAATAATAAAATGAAATAGAAAGAATAACCTGGTGGCTGTAGAGCTAGATTTGGATTTAGGATTGAAAGAACTTATCCATAACAGCAATGAGTCTCTTCTCTGATTCTTCAGCCATGTTTAATAATCTTCGTCCACAGTATCTATTCGATTTTTTGTATTCGCGTATATTACTATGACTGCGTCCTTTTGAGATTCTGGTAAAATTGTCTACTTTATGTTTTACTTCGATAGTGGAGACGGCGGTGAGGTATAGAGGAGATGATGTTGGCGTAGGAGAAGTGTCTTGATTGGGGTCAGCAGCGTGGGTATAGTGTGGGAGTACGGTGGAGGTGTGTGAGAAATATATAAGGATGGCGGAGGGTTAAACGATAGAGATCACCACCACGCCGCCGCCGTGCATATGGATCGAGAGATCGGAGAGAGGTTGAACGGAGGTGAGGCTGAGATTAGGTAGGGGTTAGGTGTGAAGCTGAGAGATTGTACCGTTCTGATCAGATATAAATATATTAGGGGTAAAAAAGTGAAGTATAAATTTTTAGAGGACTTTTATAGACAATATTATTAAGATGATGCTGGAGGGCAATTATTATTAAATTGGTGACTTAGATGGTAATTATTCCATTGATATAAGAGAGTAACAAATATTTAATTACCTCGAGACAAATTCCACATATACAATCCATATTCTTAATGCATTCCCTGTGAACCTTCTGCACATCAAGAAAATATGTCATTATACTTTAAAATAATATCACAACCTGTTTTCTTTTGAGGTCGGTCATATCTTTTGTTCATCATTAATAAATTTGGTCAAAAAGATCCAGACAGATCTAGTGAAGATCAAATATTTTAAATTTCCTTTATTCAGTTTTATGTATTTTAACGGTTGTAATTTACATTTAAAAAAGTAAAGGATATTTCTCAAAAGAAAATATTAATCTTATTATAAATTTAATTTTTATATAAAAAGTATGTGTATAAAATTTAGCCTTCATAAAAATTTATGCATCCATTTTTTAATTCAAACCTATACATGGACACTTAACATAAAGATATAATCATTAACAAGGAAATTCATTCTTTTGATTAATATGTGTTTTACCCATAAAAACACCATAACTTGGATCCCGCTAACCTATCAAAATTATCTTTTTAGGCTTTAGTTTATTTTAATTATATAAAAATTTATGATTAAATATATTATTTTGTATAATATAAAAAGATATAGTGCAATTGACTCAAACAAACAATGAAGGGATTTATAGTACAATTCTTGCATAATATAGGGACATATATTGCAACTAAATTAAAAAAACTAGGGAGGTTTTCCCCAACCCCAAATTGCCCCTAAAATAAAATCTTAAACCTTCTCCCCCAACCCCACCCACCTATTTGGTTTTGCTATGACAGATCTAAAAGTACATATATGTGGTGTGTGTATTACAATTATATAAACATATACCTGCGTGACCTCGTTACAAGAACAACGACAGATTATTTTTGTAACATCGTCTTCCTCTTTGCAAAAAAGACAAAATTCCTTTTTCTTAACTGGATCTTGCTCATTAGCTTCAGTCGGAAATGTTTCCCATATTTCTTTGTCATCAATGATCTGGAAATCACCGAAATCCCCCTCATAGAGTGCCATTAAGTCATCAATACACACAACAATGTGGTCCGACATTATATTTCACCTTCAGAAACAACAAACAACAAAATAAAAAGATAAATATAATAAAATTATTATTATCTATAACGATTTAACACTAGCAACAACTATAATAATAACTTAAGAAGCTAAATTATGCAACATTCTATATCATGGAGATTGTGACTAAATGTCGAAACTAAAGAAGGTAGTAGAGGAAGTATAATAATTACTTGAAATCAAGTGAGATATGGAGAAAAAAACTTGGTGAAGAGAAGTGTTGTAAATGACTGATTAAATAGCTCAAATCCACTTCAATGATGCACTTCAGTTAATGTGGCATATGTCACTTAAATGTGGTAAACAGGTGTACGACTAGCATGGTTTATCTTGGAAAATTCAATGAGACTTGACTAAACTTGATCTTTGTCCATTAGTTTTGTGACACGTACATCTTTGTAATTTTTATAAGTTTGGAAGCATTCGAAAATTGTGAATAAGTCCTTAATTATTAATTGGGTTCTTATATCTTTATCTAATGATTATAATTAGTCTGCCAAATTTTGAAATGTCACATTTAGGTTTTAAATTTTGAATACTTTTACATCCAATCGCCCATTACTTCATTTATGTGCAGATAGAATCTCAATCTTACCAATTTATGAGGAAACAAAATGGACAGTCTCTCAAGATGAAAACCCTCACCTCTTACTAAATTCTTTTCCAAAATCTCTCTAACAATATTTAACTTTCTACATTTCTTTCCAACTAAACTACATCAAAATCTTCTCAAATCCAACATAAAACCACGATCTCCTAACATAAAGAGTTATAAATCTTTTTTACCCATTTGTTTCTCTCTAACATTCCTCCATTGCATGTTTGATCTAGAGAAAAAGAGGGCGGTTTGTGAGGAGTTCGGAGAATTATAAAATAAAAATAAAACTAGTTTTTCTCATTGTTATTATAGGAGTTGTTCATTGAAATAATTCTGAACTCTTAAATGTTTTTAGCTTCAATCAAACATATGGATTTAATTCACGATTTCCCTCAGCCTAATTGTTTACTACATTTTGCATCAACTAAAAAATTCAATCGTTTGTAACATTTGTAACAATAACAACTTGAATTCCTTGTCTTCTTCTCCTAGTTTGTTGCACCGTTAATAGTTGTTAAATATTTTGATTTCATTGGAAACTATATGTACTTGGACCCTTCTGTTCATTTGGACACAACTTGGTTTATATATTAAATAGATTTATTCTTCTCATTTAAGTATTTTAGAGCAAAAAGTGTTTAAGTAGAACTCACTTCCTTGTTTTTTGAGTTCACACAAAACATTGGTGTAGTGGTCTTACCTTGGGAAACGATTAGGGAATGCAATTTAGCCTCCAACAGAACCATAAATTATTTTTAAGTCAAAGGTATCCACATCTCTACACCTTTTCTGTAAGTTATGTTTTTAAATATATTTATAGTGTTGTGTTTTGTCCAAGTTCCATTATAGTCTAAAAATAATAATTTATAAAACGGTTTGTGTTTATTCTGTAATGTCTTCCTCCATAACTTTGTAAACACTACCAGGCACGTCATACATATAAA
The DNA here is from genome assembly GCA_029959085.1 of Nemophila menziesii. Lineage (NCBI taxonomy): Eukaryota > Viridiplantae > Streptophyta > Magnoliopsida > Boraginales > Hydrophyllaceae > Nemophila > Nemophila menziesii. Next base: position 20,958,291 of record JARWIR010000022.1, on the reverse strand, counting down.
AACACTAGTTGGGACTAACTTCAAATGCAGGTCACATCTTTTACCCCTTTGTATTGTATTTTTCTTTAAAGTTAGAGGCAACCGAGAGTCATGAAAATGATTTTTCAAAGTTTGAAAAGGATAACAAAACTATTAGGGGTCATCTTTTAAACCTCATATCTAACTGTCTTTTTGATCTATTGCTAAAATCTATAAAAAATTATTTGGTAGAGAAAAAATATGGGATGATGGTGCGGGTTACAAAAAACATGTGGTAGGTAATTGGATGAGATTCAATCTCACTAAACAAAAGCCAAAAATGGAACAAGTGCATGTTTATGAAAACATTCATGCTGAAATATTATTAGAAGGGATGAAAACGTGTGATATTTTTGCAAGCTACTTGTTCCTATATAAATTTTCACCCACATGGAGCGATTATCGTAACAAACTCAAGCAAAATAAGAAGGGAATATCTCTCAAGGAGTTGATAAGCAACACGATAACTGAAGAGGAAAAATATCTCAAGGATAAGTTTGACTTCTTTACTCTTCCTTCATCAAGTACTAGTCTTGTTGAGTCTTCTAGTCATGCAAATAAGAAATGATTCAAGGCGAACTGAGACTCCACAAAATCTCTAGGGTAGAATAAAAAACTGAATGGAAAGAACAAAATAGGTAACTTTAGCAAGGCCACAGGTATTGTCAATCCAACCAAGGATTTTGAAACCAAGGGTACTTATTACTGTTGTGAGAAAGATGAACATAAAGCCTAACAATGCGATCAAAGGAAGGATCAAAACCCAAGTCCTATTTCCAACTTGACTGAAGATATTTAAGATATTTATACTCAAACTAATACATGTTCCATGATTTCGAGGAGATTGTTAAGGGAGAATGTGCCTATATGGGGAACTCAACCACCGTTAATGTCCTTGTAAAGGGACTGGTTTTTCTTGAACTCGTCTTATGGAAAAACCTTGATGGGAAATAGTTATAACTAAGAAGGAAGAATTTTTGGGGGAAGGGATACCTGAATGGGGGACTTTTTCTTATCGAATACCAATTTTATTAATGAGAATACATCTATTTCTGGGTACATTGCTGAATTTAGTTTTATGTGGCATGGTAGATTAGGACATGTAAATGTTAAATCTATTAAAAGGATAAAAATTAATTGGATTAGTCCTTGTTAGCAATATTTATGATTTTGATGAGTGTCAAATATGCATAGAGTCTGCACATATGCTAAAAACCTTAAAATTGTAACCACTATAGAAACCAAATTGCTAGAATGGTGCATCCTGACTAAGTTGGTTTTAAATATACCACTAATCGAGGAGGTAAAATGTATTACATATCCTTTATAGGTGACTACTCTAGGTAAACCAAATTTTACGTCCTAAAATCTAATGATGAAGTAGGGCAATTGTTTTTAAAATATTAAGTTGATGTTGAAACCCAACTTGATAGAAAAATCACAAGACTTAGGTCTGACAGGGGCGGAGTATATAGTTCTAATTCCCTTAGTGATTTTTGTGAGAAAATAGAATTAATAATGAGCCTAGTTCCCCATGCATACCCCAACAAAATTCAACAATTGATAGGAAAAATATACCCCTTACATAAATAGTTAGTCCCATGCTTATTAGTTCAAATTTACCTAATAACATGTGGGTGTTGTCTTATTTGCTTAATAAAGGACCTCATATAAATTCATTAGAATGGTATGAAAGTTCCATCTATCAATATCACCAATTCAACAACTCCATAAATCATCTGAGTATGCGAAAAAAAGATATTTTTATTTTTATGATTATTAACAGTGATATAGTATATAGATAGTAGTACTTAAATATCTCTTATAAACATCATTTTTGAATTATTGACTTTATCAACAAAAAAATGTTTACAAACATATCCGTACCAGTTTAGTTCACACTTCATATAAAGAAGTTTGGACAAATACCTTATTCTAGTTTCAACAAAAAAAATTCTTTGTACAAACCCTCTCATTCATCAACACATCTTTTGCCTCTTCTTCTTAGCTTATAAAGAATTTGTTTGCCTTTTTTCCCTTACTTTTTTGTCAAACCTCTCTCGGAGAGTTCGACAACCCTTTATCCTTTTTCTTTCTTTGTCCTTGTTTTTATTTTTAGGTTACGGTCTACCCAATTGATTCAATTGCTTTTCTAAGTGAAATTCTATTTATTTGATGTTCTGACTATAACTTCAGCAAGAATATTAGGGATCGATAAGGTTTTTCAATTCTTGTAATAGCAACATTAAGTTTTTGGTTGATCCAATTATTTTTATCCCATAGAGAAGCTTGGATGCTTTTTGGGTCGTGTGTTTGTGACGGATATTCTCCAATTATATTTTGATGTTTCATTGATTGAAATTTGTTCCTTCAATTATGACCTTTAAAATCAAATCTTAATATGACACTTCTCTTCATATTTGGGTGTTCCATCTTTTTGGTTGTATACTATTCCGGAAACTGAGTTTGTTTGGTAAAATTGTTTGAGTTATCAAGGATTATGAAAATTATGGTCGAATTGTTAGTTTATATATATTTTGTCATTAGTACGATGATCGTTCTGTTGTATATCACTTATAACTAACCTAATATTTATTTATTTTGGTCTCAAGGGACTAAAAATATTTATAAATAATTTGTAAATGTTTTTGGTTAGTTAGAGAAATTTGAATTTGAGACTTTTGGATTTATCTATATATATTATATCACTAAACAAAAAAAACTTATTTCACAATTCTACTTGCTTGATCCGCCTTTTTAGTGGAGGCTTCTAATTTTATCTTGGTTTTATTTTCAAAATTCTTTCCTTCACAAAAAAAAAAACCGGTACTTACAAATTGAATCCAAATGATGTTTTGAGACCTCATTATTTTAAAGAAAGCTCTTGTATAATCTCCAGAAATCAAATGTAGTAATTATAGACAAGAGAAAATTGAATTATAAAAAAATGACATGATAGTAGTTTAAAACTTTGTAGAATATATGAATTATGATACATATATTAAATCATTTTACAATGATAAGTTTCGACAGAAACTCTAAATAGTTATGAATGTATTACGTAATCCCCCGTTTTCGCCTAATGAAAATTTCTCTACCCCCCCCCCCCCCCCCCCTCCTTCAACCTTCCTTCATCACCTTCTACAAAATTTCTAACTTTTCTATAACTTAATCCACCCCTTCTTCACAGATATTTGCGCTACAAAACTTGATATCTTCGAAATACTCCAAATTTCTGTTACGTTTCATTCTTTAATCTTTCCAACTCTTTCTTTGTTTTCTCTGTGTTTTTCTCTTCACAAACAGAATATGACTTTATACTCCACAAACCACCCTCTTGCTAGAGATGGTGGTATTGTTATCATACTAAAACACAACATGAAATGCAAGGCAGTTAGTGAACCAAAACTAATTGCTAAACTTATTTTCCATGAACAAGTCAATTTCATCTTTATAGTAAACTAATATATATTAGACACATACTGATTCAGTGGAAACTTAGCGGTTAGAAAGTAATGTTGCCATCATCAAATTCAAGAATGAAGTGGACAAGCAGCGAGTACGGTCACAGAGACGGTGAACGATTATGGGCAATCACTTTTCCATTAATCAGTTTAGACATGGCATAAAAAAATGAAGTAACACATAAAACATAATGGGTTCATTTGTTGGGTACACTAACTAACCTTCTTACCAAGAAATTCATAGAAAAATTGATGAATTACTTTGTTGAAGTGCATAAAGTTGAACTATCTGAATCAGCTGGCATTGGTGAAAACTTCATCACATGAGTGCAGGTGGATTTAAAGTTTAACAAACCAATCTTTACTAATATCAATTTCTTGGAGGATGAAAAAACCCAGGTATAGGTTTGAAAACATAGGCAAGGTTTGTTATTGTGTAGGCTATTCGGTCATGAAGAGAGAAAGTGTGAAAACGTAAAACTTCTACCGAAATTGGGAAGTTGGGTGAAGCTCTTTACAAGAGGCCCTCACATTCAACACTTTTTACAAGGCGAAAAATGATTTCAACTCTAGGAAATTCTTTAATGGAGGTAATAAAAGTTTTAAACCGACTTGGAATTAAAAACTCACTAAACCCAACTCGGGGTTAACTAAGTCGTTTATTAACGGTGAAGGTAAGGTTTTAAGTACTAACATCAAATGTTCGTCTATGATTGAGAATAAGAAGAAAATGAGAGGGTTAAGAAGAAGGAAGAACAAAAAGAAAAAGAATTAAAGTTGGCTGACATGGCAACTGAGTTGGTTAAAATATTTATACCCCACCGCCACGCATTGAGGACATTGCGTTTGGGTCATTTCCCAACCCAAGTCAAGGTGGCCCAAATAACCCATCATACTTATATATCCCAAACCTTTCTATCTTTTCCCTTAAACCTAAATCTCCCCCCTCCCCCGTCTCTTGCCGAAATCAAACCTAATACCTAACACCGACCAACCTAATCACTCAACACCTTCAGCCTCTTGCATCTCTGACCCAAACAAAACCCTTTTCTCATCCCTTATCACCACTAAACCTTCCACGATCCAAACTAACCTTAGCCTAACTTCACCTTTAACAACAACTATCACCGAGATGATCCATTCCCCTTTTACTCCAAAACCTAAACCTATCACCTCTAAGTATGATGATGATGAAAATATGCCGAATGGTAGACTATCTATCAGAAGAAGCCTTAAAATCAGTAATACAACAAGGAGGGTGAAAATGGAGGCTAATAAAGTTCTAAAATCTGGCAGTTTTGCTCTTCCATTAAGAAGTTGATGGATTCTGAAGGAAATGAGGGGTACGAATCACGAAGATGGAGAGTCCATGAAGTCATAATCAGTACAACTATTGAGTTTTGCGAGATTGACCAGAATCAGTCCCACGCTAGATCATGATACACATCGCCTGGAACTAGCAGGGTATTGGCACACCTTTGACAGTCCAGACCCTCGTTGATATTTGTTCTAGATATCAACCTGAGGTAATTTTTTGTCTAAAACTAAAAATCCTATGTCTAGTCTTATGAAATTGGCGAGTATTAGTAAATTAGAACTAATTACCACCATTGAGCGTAAGGTGTAAGTGGGGTTTGACCTTTAACTGCAGTAACAAAAGCTTATTAAAGTAATAATGACAGATGATGAATATATACATTATGAATTTGAGAATCATAGTGGATAAATCTACCAAACAACATATGTGTACCGGTACCCCTATGATAAAGAAAAGATAAAATCTCTTAAAAAAATTAGTAAGTGTGCACCCCCAAAAGACTTAGCCTGGAATCTCATATGTGACTTTAATATTATAAGGTATATATACCAGTGAAAAAGAAGGATGATGAAAAATATAAGAATACAATGAAATATTTTAATGGCTTTATTAAACACCACCAATTGAATCAACTTATATTTAATGGATGTGCCTTTTCTTGGTCCAATAGAAGAGATGGATCCAATATTGTTAAAATCTCTTGACAGATGCATGTGTAATTAGGAATGACAATGGTTACGGTTAAAAACCAAAACTGATGATAACCGAACCGATTGAAAACCAAATTATATAACCATGGTTAAAACCATTAGGTTATGGTTTTAAAAAGTGTAACCGATGGTTCAAACCGTTAAGTTATGGTTTTGATAAAAATAAAACCGAAAAACCGAAGACCGTTTATTATCATATATTTTTCATTTTTTTTAACAATTTAGGTTAAATTAGATATATTGAAATTCTAAAAGCAAAATCAAAATACTAGATTTAACCAATTAAATAATAAATATGCAATTTAATCAAATACCAACACGATTTTTTATAAACCTTGTAGTTTTCTTTTATGTGTGTGGTTTTATTTTATGAAATTTAATGTATTTATGAAATTATCATTTGAATATGGTTAAAAACCGCAAAACCGTTTAAAAACCCGAAACCGAATAATACGGTTATGGTTTTGAAAAATATTAAGTATAACAGTTTCGTAAAAAAAATAGAAACAATCTGGAAAAAAAGAGGAAGATTTTTGGGCATCTAGATCCAGAAAAACCTGGTTAAGTAAAGGAGATAGGAACATAACATACTTTCAAGCTACAACTAAAGAAAAAGAAACATTAATAAAATCATCAGAATTCTTAATAAAAATGGTAAGTTGTTGGATGAGTGTTAAGACCTTAATAAGAATATACTTACTTATTTCAATAACATCTATAGATATATAGGTCCTAAAAACTTCACATCAATATTAGAGGTTATTAAGCATGTGATAAAGATCCTTAAAACTTCACATCAATATTAAATGTTATTAAATGTTATTAAGCCTATGATCACTGATAATATGAACAAAGCCTTACTAAAACCAATTGAAATATCAGAAATTGGAAATGCTATACATGAGCAAAGGGCTAATAAACCCCCTGGATATGATGTGTACCTGAAGTTCTTTTATAAAAAATATCAAGGTATTATCAAATTGAATGTTATTAAAATTATTAACAATTTTTTGTATAAGTACAGAAACCTTAAGGATATTAATCAAACTTTTATTTTCCTTATACCAAAAATTGATAACTAAGGCACAATAAAACATTTTATACCAGTCAGCGTGTCTAATTTTATTTATGAAATTATAGTTAGAATTCTAGTGAATAAACTTCAACCCCTTAAGAAATATATAATAGAAGAAACACAATCAACTTTTGTTCCTGGTAAACACATACAAGAGAACTCTATGATTGCTCATAAAGTGTGTAATTTCATAAAAGAAAGAAAAGTATAAAGATATACAATATGATTATAAAAGTAATAGGCATATGAATTTCTGGAATGAGATTTCCTGAACTTATGAAGAAACAGGTTTTGATGGAAAGTGGTGTAAAAAAATATTGATTTGTGTATCTTTTGTATCACACTTTAGGTTGATTATTGGTCAACCCCATAAACTTATTAAACCAAAAAGAGGGATAAGGCAAGGGGGTGATCCGTTGTTCCTCATTTATTTTGTATGGTAACACAAATTTTATTTACTTTGATACAAAAATAAGTGAAATATGGTTTACTAGAAGGTATTAAAATAGCTAAAATTGTCCTAGTATGACCCATTAATTGGCTAATGACAATATGATTTATCTAAATGTAATCTATAAAGAGATAAATAACTTTAGTGACATTATAAATAAGTAATGTATACTCAGCTAGTCCTCCCTGACCTATAATAAATATGATAAACTTAGGGTTTAAAGACTTAAGCATTATGAATTTGGCCTTTTAGTTGGTAATTAGGCTTAGAACTTAATGTCTAACACAAAATAGTTATTGTATAATGTATTAAAAGGTAAATATTTTCATCATTGCTCCCATTGAAGCTAAGTGGGAAACTTATCCTTATGGGATTGGAAAAGTCCCCTACTTGAGAGAGGTGGTGAATAAACATATCAAATGAAAACCAAAAAATGGCCTAAATATAAACCCCTACATAGATATTTGGACCCATACTATGATGAGGTTATCAAAGACTACTAAATATAATTATTCTCTAGCATGTTATGAGAAAACAATAAAGACTCTTATTTAGGGCTGTAAACGAACCAAGCCGCTCGCGAGCTGCTCGAGCTCGGCTCGGTAAAAAGTTTGTTCGAACTCGTTCGTTTATATAAACGGAAAAAAAAAAGTTCAATCGAACCCGTTCGTTAAAAAACGCGTTCGTTCGAGCTCGTTCGTTAACTCGTTAAAAATTTATAATCTGTAAATTAATGGTTTAGTTATCAATAAATATATCGTTAAAACTATAAAAACATAAATTATTCGTTAATAACTCGAATTTGTGCTCGGCTCGACTCGTTAAAATTTGAGTTTGACTCGGCTCGACTCGTAAATCTATCAAGCTTGCACATCTAGTATTCGGCTCGACTCGGTTCGTTTACAACCCTGCTCTTATTCTTATGACTCATTCAATAGTATGGTGTGGACTCTTAACAAAGAGGGGATATACTTAGTCAAAATTACTTACTATCACATGCAAATGTTAAGAGGAAACTAAGGTAAGTAAGAATCATTTAAAACCTACCTATTCTTAATTTACTGAGCCTGAAGTTTGAAAAATGATTTGGCAAATGTTAAAGTTAAAATTTTCATGTAAAAAGCTATACAAAATTTACTCCTCTAAGGAAAATGTTTTTGTAAGGAAAGTGATGCAATATTTGCAAAACTTCATTTAGTAGTCGTTGGGCAATTTACTCCTCAAGACTAGAACCAATACTTTACTATATGTGTTGAGAAAGACAGCATGCAATACCAAGTGTATATAATTGTCTGGAAAATATGAAAAGATATAAATAATTTTATGTTTAATAGCGGTATCTTGACTAACGTACGGACCAAACCGATTTTGGTCCAGACTAATACTAGTTTTGGTCATTACCAACTCAATTCGGCTTAACCGTCGTTATTTGTTTGGTTCGGACCGGTTTCGATCACACCTTGGTTCAAACCAAATATTTCTTAATGGTTTAAACCAATTATAATACCAATAATGAAACTAGTTTTGTGTGATTATTTTTTTTGTTACATAAAAGAGTCACTTTGGAGTGAAAGTCATTAACTCAATTCGAACCGCACCACTAAATTGAATGACCAAGACCCTTGCGAGTTAGCTAATCCCAACTTATTCCCAAACCCATGAAGACCAATTCCAATAGCCATGTTGTGCACTACATTATACCCAAAAAAATAATTTTTCTAAAGATGACGATAAATAAAGGAAGATTTACATATTGGAAATTGTAACTTCTGGATGACACCAAAAGCCTATTTAGAATTGTTTTTTAAAATAATTTCAAATCCATAAAAAAAATTTAGCCCTTTAAAATCACTTTTAGAAAAACACTAGATAAAAATGATATTAGATGTGAAAATATTTTTTAAATTATTTTTACAAATGTTTTCATATTTGTAAAAAAATACTTTGTTATCAGTCCTAAACGGACACTAAGGATGTTTTGATATTTAAAAAGAAAAAAAAATAATAAAAGAAAAATGAGAAAAATTATTAAAAAAAGAAGAAAAAAATATTTTTTAGACTGGATAATTTTAACAAAAAAACATTTATAACAAATTTTGAATATTTTTTTGGTTTAAATTAAAAAAATAAAAGGAAGAAAAATTATATATAAACATATTTCAATTTTTATCTTTGTTTATAAGATGTTTTTTTTTTAGACAAAGGGACTTATATAAAAATAGAAGGTGAAGGAGTTAACCAACTCCTGTCACAGCAATGTTTGGTAAATCATTACACAAAAAGGAATTCAAATCACTAGGAATATTACAAATCCAAGATGGACAAAGCATAGAACTAGAAAAAGCCTTAGCGAGCCAATCAGCGACCTTGTTAGCTGTTCTTCTAACACCACAAATACGTAAATGAGTGTGGTCCTTAGCCAAATTTTTGATATCCTCAAGGATGGCCCTGTTCTTCCATGGACAGTTCGTGCTTGAGGAATAAATGGCTTTCAAAACAACTTCAGTATCAGATTCAACTCTGTTGCATAGGGTAGCATGATCAATAGCAAAAAGAATGCCACTTCGATTTGCTTTACCTTCTGCTTAAAAACTAAAGGATGCAGTAATATCCATGGCAAAACCATTAACTACTTCACCTTTCCAGTTGCGGATCACTGCTGCTGCTGTGGCTTTTCCGTTCTTAAAAGTAGCATCCACGTTCATCTTAAGGGACTGCTGGGGAGGAGGTGACCAAACAGGGATAGTAGAGCCGTTCGTCAAAAAGATTACTGGGATTAGAAGAGGGAATAACCTTGCTGGATTCATCAACATAAAAAATTTGCCTCAGCATGCCAATCATCCATCACGAAAATAGCAAGGCCTCCAGATATACCCACCGGGTCAACACTCCAAAGCAGTCTTATTTTTAACTTCTTCGCAAAAACTAGTAACTTCTTCTTCTTGGTTTTAGTCTCTGATAGACCAATAACCCCGGGGATTCTCCTTAGAAATTAAATCTCTAAGGTTTTGGGCTGTCAAGGGTGACCCCGAACCTTGACAGTTCCAGAAAATTCCGATCATGGGTTATGTGGGGGTTGCTCAATGCAACCACCCACAGGAGCAGGTTCAATCATCACCAAAGGAACAACATCTACCGCCATATCAAGAAGAGGGACCTCGACCAGACCGTCCTCACTTTCCTTAAAGCCAACCATATCTGTATGTACCAGTTTACGCTTCTCAGCGCTGGGACCACCTTTTTCCTTCTCTGGACGTTCCATTGAAATAGGGATATCAGTAAGGGCCAAGGAACTATCATGAACTGGGGTATCTGGAACCAAATATGAATTTGGAGAAACCATAGGAGTAGAAGAGTTCGAGTCAGGGGACTTAGGGTTATCAACCAACACCGGAGAAGTAACCAAATCAGAGTCAGCCATCGTAGTATCCACCATCTGAGTGAACGCGGTTTCCTCATTACCAAGAGAAGGTGAAGATGAAATTTGGATAGGGATAGGTTCGGTGGGGGATGGAGATGGAGTAGGGGTGCATGGAAGAGGGGTGTTAAAAAGGGTAGGAGGAGACGAGGGTATAATGGGAGGAGGAGCGGGTAAAGGGGTTTGTTTATTATTAGAGTTAAAATCTAGGTTGACCCACTAACGACTAGTCTTACCATGGGTGGGGTTGGATCTGGACCAGGTGCGGATGGAGCACCTATTGCCAAACGCAGGCTTACCACTATCAAAGCCTTCCTTCTTAATGGGCCAAGCTGGCCACTCATCTTTGGATGCATCACCACTTACTTTTCTCTTAGATCCAGACCATTTTGAAGAGGATTTCTGTTTGTATTATGGAGAGTGGGCCTAGAATCTTTATTTTTAATCACCGAGGATCTATGACAATTTTTAATCTAGAATCTTTATAAGATGTAAAGGAAAAAAATTTCTCTCTCTTATTTATTAAAATTCTTTTCCTTCCATTTGATCCCGATTTAAAATAATTATACAATAGAATTTATAGGTGATGATCATAATCATTCAAATTAGATTCCTTTAAAAAAAATTCTCAATCCAAATGTTATAATCTATCAAAAATCTTTTTTTCCCCTTTTCTTCTCAACACTTTCAATCCAAACTTCTCTTTTGAATACTAAAGTTTTAGTAAATGTACCCCACCCTCTATGAAGAATACTAAAACAAAGTTGAAATTAATACAAAAGTTGAAATTTTTGGAATCTTCAAAACATGTTTATGGATCACAAAGGCCATTAATGCAAAGAACAACAATTGCAAGACTTTTATGGTCCCTCTCGCAAACAATTGTAGTAGTATAGTTAATCCAAACATCCAAACATTTGTAATATTTCTAGTAATATCCATTATATCTTTCAACTTTGACCTTATTTCTCTCCTGCCAAAAGAGGGAAAACTTAATCAATAATCACCAATTAGGTAAAAACATACTATTATCCAAATGTCTTGGGAATGGTAAATCCCACTCTAACCTAATTAGCAAGATTTTAACAAAGATGATTAGAGTTTGATATCTCCCTTGGAGATAGGCTAAGTACTTTGTAGTTAATGAAAAGCATCTTGGAAAAACAAAAAAGACAGAACTTACACAATTGAGTATAACAAACAAAGAAATGGAACTTTCAAGTTAACAACATTTGTTAAAACAAATAAATGTAAGCTAATGATCTATTTTGACATAAACCAAATAAATGTTAAAAGATTGATCAGGCAGTACGAATACATAATAAAATGCCATCATGTAATAGCATCAGAATGTAATACTTCATCATCTCGTCCTCTAAAAGCATATATATTATTAGATTAAAGTAAATAAAAGACATAATAAATCTAATTTTTGTTTAAAAGTATATATTTATAAGTAAAATGCACAAAATTGTTCTATAATTTGAGTAAATAAAATATCAATAAAAGATTGGAATTAGGATGAGTAAAGAGAATGATCAGTTAGAGCTAATACTCATGATAAATAGCCATCATATCAGCTGTCAAAATTGTAGTAAATTCACATCCTCTCATTCTCTTTAAACCCCAAGAAAAATTATACTCCACTAAATATCACTTTTCATATTTACCATACTAAATAAAAATAATTAAAAAAAAATCAAAGTCTCAGACATCCAAGGAAGGAAAAAACAGCATTAACTCTCAAGCCTGGCGAAGGCGAAAGCTCTTAGTCGGCAACTGCGAATGTTCTTGAGAAACAAGCCTTAGATTTATCATCATCGACACATGAACTAACTATAATTTAAATTCAACAAAACAAATATTCCATCTATTTATGATCAGTAAAATATATATAGAGAGAATACTGACAAAGTGAAAGACGGGATTTAATTTCAGGGAGTTAAAATCCATCCCTGAAGCAATTCAATTCAATGCTAAAGAGGCAGACGTTTTACTCCCATAAACACATATTAATCAAATCAAAACACAAAAAAACAGATCAATTGGAGTGGAGGAGGTATCTCAGACATCCAAGGAAGGATAGAAAAACATCATTCAACTCTCAAGCCCGGCGAAAGGCGAAAGCAATTAGGCGGCCACTGCGAATGTTCATGAGAAACAAGCCTCAAAATTTCTTCATCATAGACAACACACCCCAATCCAATTCAATTCATACATAAAACAAATAATTTATTGTGAGAAAACTGATGCATATGGGGGAAGAGATAGAGATTATGAGAAGAATAGGTGAAAATGGTTTAATTAAATAGAGATGGGAGAGGTGAGAGTATATTGATGGGTTTTAGGGTTCAGGCTAAATTAACGGCTCAGATTTTATGTATCGCCTCCTTCTTTCTTATAATGGCCTATGATACATATTAAGTTAAAGCCCATGCTTGAGATTGGGTTTGGCACACCAACAATCCAATTTACTTAATGCTTCGTTTCTTTCATTGGGCCATAGCTAAACATATATATAGCGATTCCTTTTTCTACTTATTCCCTTAGATGATGGTGGCATGAGTTGAACTTCTCTTATATTTAAGGGTAAAGCCCCGTGAAGCATTTACACAAAGTGTGGTAGTCGCCTTTAACATTATTTTTTGTCATGGTTAGTATTTTTTTTAAAAAAATTATGTTAGTTGACCATTAGTCAACGCCATCTAGAGCCACGTCATTCCACCTCAGCGCCACGTCTGATCCATGTAAGCGTGACGTCACCATCATTTACACGTCATTTTTTTAATATCTGTTTTTTAAATTTTAAAAAAAATCCTCTTTAATCTTCTTCTTGCCGCGCTCCACCATCATCAATCGAACCCACAAGCTGTAAAACAAAAAGCTTACATATTCGATGGAGAAGGAAGCTATTATAACAAAGGAAGCTATTACTCGAAATCTTTCTCCCTTTTCATTCACCCATATTGAACTGGAATCTCATTGATAGGAATGTACATGTTTGTTCAACAATAATTAGTTAGCATCACTCTCGAAGTTGATTAAAACTACTATATGCTGTATGTATTTTACTTACTTGAGTTAAGTTTCGGTGACTTTAGCTGGGCGAGTAAAGACAAATTTGCTTTTGGATCTTGCAATTAAGAATAAAGATAATAGTGATTGGAATGCATAATGTCAGAATGGCAGATTGATGAAAATCTGCATTCATCATTTAACAATTATCGATATAAATAATTGAATATATAAAAAATAAAACTTACATTTTTTGCGACAAATTCTGGGTAATTAGCATGGAGAAGAGCAACAACTTGTTAAGTAGCCACACGAACATCTCTCTTAGAGGGCCCAGGTGAGTTATTCAGATCGTTAATTTGAAGTAATGAATTAATGCCACTTGGTTTAAAATCGAGCTTCTGAATACCTTTCTCCATAAGCTGAACTCTCCATCTCAAGAACTCGATCCTCTTTTCTTCCTTTCCGAAACTCATCTTACATACCTCTATGTTATCCTAAATCCTAAAAATGTTGTAGCAAATTGGATAACCTTCACAATCTACTCCACTCATGTAAGTAGCTGAATCAAGATCACCTCCTAAATCTTCTTCGAAGATCGAATCGATTTTGAATTCCTTCCTCTATTGAAGGGTCCTTTTAAGCATCTTGAATGCTTCATTGGGTTTGAAATCTCTTGCTCTTATGAATTTCAAGAGTATTACGTCTTTTCCTTTGCTAGGAAACAATAGCACACCCCAGATGAAGATATCTTCATCAGCTTCTTCCTCGATGAAGAATATGTTATCGAGAATTACTTGCTCAACCTTGGATTTGCCCTGCTCAAGTAATAGCTTCCTTTGTTATAATAGCTTCCTTCTCCATCGAATATGTAAGTTTTTTGTCTTACAGCTCCTGGGTTCGATTGATGATGGTGGAGCGCAGAAAGAAGAAGAAGAAGAAGAAGAAGGAGTAGGATTAAAAAAATGATTTAAAAAACATGACGTGTAAATGATGGCGACATCACGCTTAGATGGATCAGACGTGGCGCTGAGGTGGAATGACATGGCGCCTTATGGCGTTGACTAACTGTCGACTAACATAAATTTTAAAAAAGGGCTAACGATGACAAAAAAATGAAGTTAAAGGGCCACCCGAGGGAATTTTAAAGATAAGGGGCGGCTACTGCACTTTTGGTAAAGATAAAGGGTTTCACATGGGCTTTACACTATATTTTATAGGGTAATAACTATATGTGGCCATTTATCTTTCAGCAAAATACACCAATAGATTTTTATCTTTCGATTATTACGGGATGACCCTTTATCTTTATATATTATGACACCATTTTCCTTTTTTTTTCATTTTTAGTTAGTTATCGGCCAGTCAACGCCACGTGGTGCCACTTCAGCGCCACGTAAATACCACATAAGCATGACGTTAGTCAACCACTTGTCTCCACATCGTACCCTTGTCTACAAGTAATGAGGTGTCTTTTGCAGCTTACTCACATCGTACCCTTCTTCCTCAGCCTTTTTCACCATCTCCTTGTACACAACTTCATCAAGACGATTCTTTCAGCACAATATATATTGTCCAGATATTACAGTAACTCAACTCCAATATACTATATCTTCTTTAGTTATTAACACATATAAGATAAAAGACTAAACAGAAAAAAAATGAAAAAAATACTAATTACACATGGAAGTAATATGAAATAAATTGATAAAAGAGAAAAAATACCCATAAATAATCCTGGCTAAGTTGGCCAATCAAAACATACTGACAATCCTCATCGACATCATAAACCCAATAATCATCGTTAACAAGAATTATAGGCAAAATTAGAGGAACATAAAATTTGACTTAGAGTTTAGTTTCATCACTGGAAGGAAGTGCTACCTTCAATAAAACCCCTTTTTCCATCACCAGACCATGTCTCATTCAATACATGACCCGTTCCATCTAGGTTCAATGTGTATGTAGCTCTTGTGTCAACACCATCTTTTGGTTGAAATCTTGATAAAAATAAAGTTATTTCGTACCATTTTCCCATGTATCTTTTCATATTAAAGTTTTTCACTACTTACATGGCTTTCAATTCGTGGTTATATACTTATGATTTTGAATTTTTTTCTAAAGCACGTTATTTTGTGGGTTAACACTCACACATTTTTTCAGATTTTATTACAAAACCAAAAATTGACGTTTCTTGTTTGTTTGCTTGAGGATATTGTATTATGATATATCAGAAATTAAACGGGTCAATTCATGGTTAAATACTTATGATTTTGTATTTTTTTTAAACACGCCATTTTGTGGGTTAACACTCACACATTTTGCCAGATTTTATTACAGAACCAAAAATTGACGTTTCTTGTTTTTAGCTTGACGATATCGTATTACGATATATCAGAAAAGAAACGGTTCAACGTGGTTATATGAATATAATTTTGTATTTTTTCTAAAACGCGCCATTTTGTGGGTTAACACTCACACATTTTGCCAGATTTTATTACATAACCAAAAATTGACGTTTCTTATTCATTAGCTTGAGGATATTGTATTATGATATACTAAAGAAACGGGTCAATTTGTGGTTATATACTTATAATTTTGTATTTTTTTAAACGTGCCATTTTGTGGGTTTAACACTCACACACTTTGCTAGCTTTTATTACAGAACCAAAAATTGACGTTTATTGTTTATTAGCTCGAGGATATTGTATTATGATATATCATAAAAGAAATGGTTCAATTTGTGGTTATATACTCATGATTTTGTATTTTTTTTCTAAAACGTGCCAGTTTGTGGGTTAACACTCACACATTTTTCCAGATTTTATTATAGAACCAAAAGTTGACGTTTCTTGTTTATTAGCTTGAGGATATTGCATTATGATATATCAGAAAAAACAGGTTAAATCGTGATTATATACTTATGATTTTGTATTTTTTCTAAAACACGTCATTTTGTACACTCACAAATTTTGCCAAATTTTAATACAGAACCAAAAATTGACTTTTTTTTTTTGCTTATTAGCATGGGCATATTGTAGTATGATATATCAAAAAGAAACGGGCCAATTCGTGGTTATATACTTATGATTATGTATTTCTTTTTAAAACGCGCCATTTGTGGGTTAACACTCACACATTTTGCCAGATTTTATTACAGGATAAAAAATTGACGTTTCTTGTTTATTAGTTTGAGGATATTGTATTATTATATATCAGAAAAGAAACATGTCAATTAGTGGTTATTAACTTATGCTTTTGTATTGTTCTAAAACACGCCATTTTATGGGTTAACACTCACACATTTTTCCAGATTTTATTACAGGACCAAAAATTGACGTTACCTCCACATTGTTGACAACCTTGTGCTTCTTGTACTACCTTTGTAGCGGCTATATTCTTCTCCATTGCGATTCTCAGCTCCTTGATTTGATTTTCTAACGAGGATATTTGAGCTGAGTTCGCGGTTTCTGCATCTAAACGAAGCGTTCCTCGGGTCTTTGCTACAGAAGCTCGCGTTGAAGGCCAACTTCTTTCTTGTTTCATGATATTTTCCAACACCTCGGAAGCTTCATTGTGATTCATGGACACAAAATTACCCTTTCCAATGTTATCCACCTTTTCTCTACCTTTATCATTAAGACCTTCATAGAACATAGCAAGTTGTAGAGCAGGTGTATAACCATGGAGCGGACATCTAGTTAGTTTTTGTTGAAACCTTGTCCATGCTTCTCCCACTGTGTCTCCATCTTCTTGAGAAAATCTTGCAAGCTCGGTTTGATCTTTGAGTCTCATGCTCTTCGGATAAAATCGGTTAAAGAATGCGGCTTGAAGTTCTCTCCAAGAGTGAATGGTTCCATGTGGTTGTCTTTCTAGCCAAGCGCTAGCTCTTCCGGTCAAGAAAAACGAAAACATATGACAATACAGTTGCTCGCGTGTAATGCCAGGAGTAATGTAGGCATCACAAATCTGCATGAACTTCTGAATCGCTTTTACCGGATCTTGAATAGCTGTACCAGTATAGAGTCCGAAACTTTGAAATTGACTGAGCATACCCGGATCGGGTCTAAATTTGATATTCGGAATCTCAGGAGGGCGGTAACCAATTGGTTGAACATGGAATGGTACATTAAGGTCAGGTAGATCTTGTTCAACTCGGTTCTGTAGATTATTAAGATTATTCCCATTACCTCCTCCTGCTGGTAGTTGTTGTCCTTCTTGTCCACCGAGTGGTGAATCTTGTTGACCGAGAGGTGGTCCAAGTGGTGGATCTTGTTGCAATCCTCCTCCTGGTAATTGTTGTCCTCCTACTGGTGGGGTTAGTTGGGCTGCCATAACTCTTCTCAAGGCTCTTTCCTCACGAACTCGTTTGTTGTACGGTCTGAAGCTCCTCTCAGGCTCCGATAAAGGAGGCCAAGAATTAAACACTGTGAAACCTGAAAAAGACTAAAGCAAACCACAAGCGTAAATCTGGAAAAATAAAAACTAAACTAAAAACAGAAAAGTAAAAACTAATTAAAAACTAAAACTCGAAATAGATAACCCACACGCTAACGAGACACAAGTCCCCGGCAGCGGCGCCAAAAACTTGGTGTCGCCTAGGGTGTGATAAAAATAAGATAAAATTAAGCCAAGAAACTACGCACTCTCACCCTAGACAGGCACAGTACTGCAAGTATTACAGGACGTATGCAAGTTTTAATGATAAATAGAGTTCGTTCTCAGGGACTTAAGTGTGTTAATCGCGTGAGTAGAAATTACGAGTAAAAGTGAATAATTAGAGAACAGAAAAGTAAAGGGAACAGATTTCGAAATTAAGCAATTAAAACTAAGAAAATAAAGACAATAAAGTAAAAGATTAAGAATATAAGATGAGAAGTATAGCTTAGGTTTTGCTAGTATGCACTAATCCTTCTAATTCTATCTATAAATCTAGTTAATGAGGGAGAATATTAGCTCTTGGTATACTTAGTAAGGATTCTAAATTCCCCAATCTTAGACCTTGAGAGCGACTAAGGGGGCTACGTCACAACCAAGAAGTGATTTCAAATAGGGTTATCAAACGCCACTAAGGCCCTAAGCAAATACTGCAATCTTGGTGATACGGTGGTTAAAACAAACCCTAATGACTATCTAGTTAGAAGTATGTTTTGTCAGAACTGCTATCGACACTAGACATTATGTGGTGGTTCAATAGTTAAACACCCTGTCAAGGAGACCATCTAACTACTCTTAAAACAATCCTAAAGTGATCAGTTCTAGGAAAGACATTAAATCAAAACACATAAACAAATATAAAGTAAGTAGCTAATATCAAATTAAAACATGTAATTCCCAAAGAAACTTAGATAAAAGAATTAGAATTCATAGATTATACATTATGCAAAACCCAAGCTATGGGGAGTTTAGTTCATACCTGAAGGAAATAAACTAAAAGAAATTACAAAAGACATCATCTTGCTCTCTACAATAAACTGGAAGAATAAAACCTTAAGAACTAATTACTATGAGGCAAGGATGATTTACAAGTGATATAAGGGTGTATTTATAGGTGTCTAGAAGACCTAATTCGTTTTCTTGAGAAAGAGTTAAGGTAATGGACTTCTAGCCCAACTCAAATTCGTATGGAAATAAAGATAAACACTGCTGCGTTGTTTTGAGTGTATCTTCTTCGTTATTGGTCGGATTTTGCTCCACAAGATACCAAAAGAATCGCAACAGAATTATCTAGACCCTTTAGAAGGAAATCATCAGATTCGGCCTATTTCTTAGGTAAAAACGCCTATCTTTGGACGTGTATGCAGAATCCCAGATTTAGGCAGCTTTTCCTTTTCCATCTTTTTAGCATTTGTTTCCTTATCTCCAATTACCATGCAAATCTCTTTCCATAAGTTGTTGTGACTTGGACTCTAATTAAACTCCATAATTATCTTTAAATCTACACACTAAATAAACAATTAAACCCAATATGCTCTAAAAATAATAATTCTACAAATCAAGACTCAAAATAGGAAAGTGCACTAAAATTCAAGAAAATCGACATTATTGACTTCTAAATCACTTAAAATGATGTCTCATCCTAACATTAATCTATCACAAATGAGGAGACATCACTCTCACAATTTTGCTAGATTTTATTCTAGGACCAAATATTGACGTTTCTTGTTTATTAGCTTGAGGGTATGGTATTATGATATATCAAAAAAGAAACGGGTCAATTCGTGGTTATATACTTATGATTTTGTATTTTTACTAAAACACGTCATTTAGTGGGTTAACACTCACACATTTTGCCTGATATTATTACAGAACCAAAAATTGACGTTTCTTGTTTATTAGCTAGACAATATTGTATTATGATATATTAGAAAACAAACGGGTCAATTCGTGGTTACATACTTGTTAATTTGTATTTTTTCTAAAACGCGCCATTTTGTGGGTTAACACTCACACATTTTGCCAGATTTTATTACAGAATCAAAAATTGATGTTTCTTGTTTATTAGCTTTAGGATATTGTATTAATGATATATCAGAAAAAACGGGTCAATTCAAGGTTATATACTTATGATTTTGAATTTTTTCTAAAACACGTCATTTTGTGGGTTAACACTCACACATTTTGCCAGATTATATTAAAGAACAAAAAATTGACGTTTCTTGTTTGTTAATTTGAGGATATTGTAATATGGTATATTAGAAAATAAACGGGTCAATTCATGGTTATATACTTATGATTTTGTATTTTTTCTAAACGCGCCATTTTGTGGGTTAACACTCAAACAATTTGCCAAATTTTATTACAGAAACAAAAATTGACGTTTCTTTTTTATTAGCTTGAAGATAATATATTACAATATATTAGAAAAGAAATGGTTCAATTCGTGGTTATATGCTTATAATTTTGTATTTTTTCTAAACCGCGCCATTTTGTGGATTAACACTCACATATTTTGCCAGATTTTATTACATAACCAAAATTTGCGTTTCTTATTTATTAGCTTGAGGATATTGTATTATGATATATCAAAAAAGAAACAGGTCAATTCGTAGTTATATACTGATAATTTTGTATTTTTGTAAAACGCACCATTTTGCGGGTTAACACTCACACATTTTGACAAATTTTATTCCACGGCCAAAAATTGACGTTTCTTGTTTATTAGGTTGAGGATATGGTATTATGATATATCAGAAAAGAAATGGGTCAATTTGTGGTTATATACTTATGATTTTGTATTTTTCTAAAACGCGCTATTTTGTGGGTTAACACTTACACATTTTGCCAGATTTTATTACAGGAACAGAAATTAATGTTTCTTCTTTATCAACTTGAATATATGGTATTAATATATTTCAGAAAAGAAACGGAACAATTCGTGGTTATATACTTAAGATTTAGATTTTTTTCTAAAACACGTCATTTTATCGATTAACACTCACACATTTTACCAAATTTTATTACCGAACCAAAAATTGGAGTTTCTTATATATTAGATTGAGAATATTGTATTATGATATATAAAAAAATAAACGGGTCAATTCGTGGTTATATACTTATGATTTTGTATATTTTCTAAAACGCGCCAATTTGTGGGTTAACACTCACACATTTTGCCAGATTTTATTACAGAACCAAAAATTGACGTTTTTTTGTTTATTAGATTGATGATATTGTATTATGATATATCAGAAAAGAAACGGGTCAATTCATGTTTATATACTTATGATTTTGTATTATTTTAAAAACGCACCATTTTGTGGGTTAACACTCACACATTTTGTCAGATTTTATTACAAGACAAAAAGTTAACTTTCTTTTTATTAGCATGAAGATATTGTATTATGATATATCAGAAAATAAACGAGTCAATTCGTGATTTTATACTTATGATTATGTCTTCTTTTCAAAACGCGCTATTTTATGGGTTAACACTCACAAATTTTGCCAGATTTTATTGCAGGATAAAAAATTGACGTTTCTTGTTTATTAGTTTAAGGATATTGTATTATGATATATCAGAAAAGAAACAGGACAATTCGTGGTAATATACTTATGATTTTGTATTTTTCTAAAACGCGTCATTTTGTGGGTTAACACTCACACATTTTGCCAGATTTTATTACAAGACAAAAAATTAACGTTTCTTGTTTATTAGGTTTAGGATTTGGTATTATGATATATAATAAAAGAAACGGGTCAATTCGTGGTTATATACTTATGATTTTGTATTTTTTTAAAACGCGTCATTTTGTGGGTTAACACTCACACATTTTGCTAAATTTTATTACAAAACCAAAATTGACGTTTTTTCTTTATTAGCTTGAGTATATGGTATTATGATATATCAAAAAAGAAACGGCTCAATTCGTGGTTATATAATTAAGATTTTGAATTTTTTCTAAAACGCGTCATTTTGTGGGTTAACACTCAAACATTTTGCCAGATTTTTTTAACCAAAAATTGATGTTACTTGTTTTTTAGCTTTAGGATATTGTATTATGATATATTAGAAAAGAAACGGGTCAATTCATGATTATATACTTAGGATTTTGTATTTTTTCTAAAACGTACCACTTTGTGGGTTAACACACATTTCGCCATATTTTATTACATAACCAAAAATTGATGTCTCTTTTTCATTAGCTTTAGGATATTGTAATATGATATATCATAAAAGAAACGGGTCAATTCGTGGTTTTATATACTTAGAATTTTGTATTTTTTCTAAAGCGTGCCATTTTGTGGGTTAACACTCACACAATTTGCAAAATTTTATTACAGAACCCAAAATTGACATTTCTTGTTTATTACCTTGAGGATATTGTATTTCGATATATCAGAAAAGAAACGGGTCAATTCTGGTTATATACTTATGATTTTGTATTTTTTCTAAAACGTGTCATTTTGTGGGTTTACACTAACACATTTTGCCAGAATTTATTATAGAACTAAAAATTGTTGTGTCTTGTTATTAGCTTGAGGGTATTATATTATGATATATAAGAAAAGAAATAGGTCAATTAATGGTTATAAACTTATGATTTTGTATTTTTTTCTTAAACGCGCCATTTTATGGGATAACACTAACACATTTTGCCAAATTTTATTACGGAACCAAAAATTGACTTTTTTTTGTTTCATTCCATGGGGTATTGAATTATGATATATCAGAAAAGAATCAGGTCAATTCGTCCTTATATACTTATGATTATGTATTTTTTTCTAAAACACGCCATTTTGTCGTTTAACACTCATATTTTGCCAGATTTTATTACTGGATAAAAAATTGACGTTTTTTATTTATTAGTTTGAAGATATTGTATAATGATATATTAAAAAAGAAACAGGTCAATTCGTGGTTATATACTTATGCTTTTGTATTTTTCTAAAACGCGCCATTTTGTAGGTTAACACTCACACATTTTGCCAAATTTTATTAAAAGATAAAAAATTGATATTTCTTCTTTATTAGCTTGAGGATATGGTTTTATGATATATCAGAAAAGAAACAGGCCAATTCATGGTTATATACTTATGATTTTTAATTTTTATAAAACATGCCATTTTGTGGGTTAACATTCACACATTTTACCAAATTTTATTACAATACCAAAAATTGAAGTTTCTTATTTATTAGATTGAGGATATTGTATTATGATATACCAGAAAAGAAACGGGCCAATTCGTGGTTATATACTTATGATTTTGTATTTTTTCTAAAACGCGTCATTTTGTGGGTTAACACTCACACACTTTCCCAGGTTTTATTACAGAACCAAAAATTAAAATTTCTTGTTTATTAATTAGGATATTGTATTATGATATATCATAAATGAAACTGGTTAATTCGTGGTTATATACTTATGATTTTGTATTTTTTCTAAAACGTGCCATTTTGTGGGTGTACTAACACATTTTGCCAGATTTTATTACAGAACCAAAAATTGACGTTTCTTGTTTATAACCTTGAAGATATTGTATTATGATAAATCAGAAAAGAAACGAGTCAATTCGTGTTTATATACTTATGATTGTATTTGCTGCCTCTACCAGACCCAATCTTTTGATTTTACAATCTAATTGATTTTCAACCTTAACCTTATATTTTAGAAAAGTATGTTCTGCTTCATCTTTAGTTTTTAGGAGGTATACTTTCATGAACATAGAGTAGTCATCTACTAATATCATGTAGTATAGTTTTCCTCCTCTACTAGCGGTGTTTTCAAAATCAACTAAGTCTGAATGTACTAGTTCTAATAGTTTAGTCTTTTGAGTGGTCAAGGTTTTAAAAGATTTTTTTCATAAGTTTGGACTATAAAAATATTTGACATTTTACAAAATCATCAACATTGTGAAATGGAATTAATCCAAGAGTTTTTAACCTTTTAAGGGTTAATGCCCAATAGGCACCTGTCACCTTACACCCTTGCCCATAAAAGGCACCGTCTTTTTTAAGGAAAAGTGAGTAATGAGAATCTTTCCAATACTCAAAGTTTGAGTTATGGGAAGCTTCCCATAACTCAAACGACTCTTTTTATGGGAAAGAAAAGAAAAAAGCAAAATATATGTGGCCTTTTATGGGGGAAAAATGATAGTTGGGGTGAGAGGGAATTAGTTCTAACTTGAGTTGTCTCTTGGGAAATAATCCACCTTTTTTAATAGAGGATACGTTCAAATGTCCTAGTCTATCATTTTACGTATCTAAAGATTCAAATTAGAAGCATTCTCATTCATGGTTACAAAGTTCAAAACAAATAAACCCCAATTCAAATACCCTTTCCTAGCAAATTCTTCATTTTTGGTAAGAACTATTTTCCCACCCTCGAAAAGTAGTTTGATCCCCAATTTATTAAGAAGAGCTCCGGAAACTATGTTACCACGGAGCGAGGGGACATAGAGAACATCATTTAAATCTAAAATCTTACCAGACGTTAGTTTGAGGTGACCTGTCCTTTTCCGAAAACGACTGCAGTGGATGAATCACCCAGGTACACGCACTCACTGTTAGTAACTTCCTTGAACTTTTTGGACAAGGCCTTGTTGGCGTAGAAATATTGGGAGGCTCAAATGTACATGATCCACTCGCTCTTATTTTCCATCAAATACGCCTTGACCATCACCGCAACAATGATTTCTTCGGTCTTAGTCAGGTTGGTGGCGACGTTTGGACCGTGACCCTTTCTTTGTTCACTCTACTAGGATTTGTATCCATCTATTCCACAACAGAAGCAATCACCTTTCGATTTTGAATCTTACCAGTGGTTTTGACACCTCCTCCTTGCTTCTTGGAATTGCCTCGATTCTTGTTTCCACCAAATTTGTTCATGTTCGGGCCCTACTGGTTTTCCCTTTCTCTTTTACCTATCTTTGTTTCCTTGACAAGAACTCTAAAAAAGGTCAGTCTTTAAAGAATTAGAAGGAAAAGATAGGTACCTATCCTTGAGTCGATTAGCTTATTTGACTTGCATGTGGTCAATGAGTTCTTGGAGAGTCATTCCCTTCTTTTTGTGTTTGAGATAGTTAATGTATTCGCTCCAAGATGTGTGGGGGGGGTTTCCAAGAAGGATATTAGCTTGAAAAACTTCACCATATTTTCATACCTTCAACGATTACCTCCGCACATAGGTTCTCGTACACATGAAGTTGTTTGGTCATTAGTTTCTGGTCAAAGAGTTTGAAGTTATACACGTTACCAGTGACATATTTTTTGGTACCCAAATCACCAAACCCATATTTCTTATCAAGGGTTTCTCATAAGATCTTTCCCGAACTCTCTTTGGAAAAAAGATCAAAAATAGGATTCAACACATTATTCAATATCCAGACCCAAGCCATAGAGTTTGCTTTCTTGAACTTGGCTTCGAAAGCGAGGTCCCTAGTTTGCTCTACTTTTGTAGGAACTCCGTTGTCCACCATAAATGGAGGCTTTTTGAATAAAACAAAGTTGAGTTTGTATTATTCGAGACAGATTATAAGCTTTTGTGCCCAACGTATGTAGTTGGAACCATTGAGAGGCTCCAACTTAGTCACGTCGGAAAAGACTTTTACATTCAAGGATGAAGTAACCGCCGAAATCGGAAAAAACCATTTTAAAATCAGTGATATGAAAAATATCTTTTTAAAATTGTTGGTGAAAAATAACAATGTCATTGATAATAATAAAAATGGTTTCGTAAAATACTGCAACTATTACACAAAATTGAAAAGTACAAAATTTACACAGAAATTCAAAAATTATAAGATACGATTACTAAAAAATTACGTTAAGAAAGATATTACGGGTGCACCGGTATCTCTAACAAGTGTATCACACTAATCTCTATTCTCAAGAATCGTTTAGAGTAAGAGGGAGAAGCGAGTTATCTTTTTGAATTCTAGTTTTGTTAAAATACAATTGACTATGACTCTATTTATAGAAGAAGAGGCCTGCCAGATCGTTACATTAATGGTTGGTGATTAAGGCATGTTTCACTGGTTACAGAATTTTCAAAGTCTTTCATGAACCTGGACAATCTTCAAGCAGGTTGTCAATACACGAATCTTGCCAGGTTGAACAAGCTTATTTAACATCCGTAACAGCTGAGGTTTCATGGTGGAATTTTCTGAACTTTCAAGAAGTCATTAAGCCTTGGGTGTTTTGTCTTATGTTGGGATTAATATAAAAGACCAAAGGACTAGTATAAACACTAATTTCAAAACTTGTTTTATTTTTATTTTTTAATTCCCCAAGATTCCCCAACTCCGTGCGACCACCACCCCCGTCGGGGCCGGACAGGTGGTGATTGTGATGGTATGCGCGTGTGGGGTCTTCCCATTTCTCCTTTAGTCTCCATAGTGTTATGCGATTTGAATTAGATAGGAAGGTAATGTAATTTATACTCATATTTTTCCTTCTCCACTTCTTATGTGAGACTTTTCCAAAGAAAAAGTCGTCTCTACTTCTTTCGAGAACGTGAAAGGATTTATAAAAGAAAACTATATAATTGTCTTTCAATAATTCTAACATTAACTACAAGGGGAAATGTCATCCCTCCCCTCTTTATCATTTTGACAAATATGTGCATATGTGCTGATATTATAGGTTTTAGAATAATATGGTAAAGGTTTTTATGTCCTCACGGGGACATGAATAATCTTTTCACTTAAGGTTGAGGTTCGTCGCCCTCACTTTCTCTTACACGAGTATTTAGTGTTTTACACACTTTTACTTTGTATATATTTTATTTAAATAAGACAACACTCTTCCCGTGCATTAATTCTCAATCGTAAAGAAATTAATCGTGACCGTTAACTATTTTTTTATAGGTTGTGTTACGTGTTCTTGACGTGTGTATATTTGATGTCTATTGCATTTGATTATCTTTTTTCCCTATGTTATACATATATCCAAACGAGTAATGCTATATACCACCATTCACATTATCCATGACGTGGACTGATTCAATACGAAATGAGATAAAGTTAGATAAAGAAAATAAGCGGAATATGACTAATATTTCATTTACAATTAAATCATGAAACATCATGGTAATATGAAAAGTGGTACGAAAAAAAGGTATTATATAAAATTACTTTATCTAAACTCTTCAGACATAACTCAGTTGACAAATATTAAGAGTATAAGTTATAATGATTGTTAGGGCTGCAAATGAACCAAGCCGCTCGCGAGCCGCTCGAGCTCGGCTCGGAGAAAAGCTCGTTCGAGATCGGCTCGAATATAAACAAACTCAAGCTCAAGCTTCATTTTAAGCTCGATAAATAAACGAGCTTGCTCGAGCTCGACTCGTGAGCTCGTTTAAAATTAGGAATTATAAATTAATATATTATTTACTTATAAATATATTATTAAATATTCAATATCAAATTAGATATTTTTAATTTCTTTAGACATTTATTTTTTCATTAATATTATGTTACATATTTTCATACCACACACTCCATTAGATACCAGCTGTTCATGAAAGTCCCATTTCAACCATAATTGTTCATGAGCAACTCGTGCTCGACTCTAAAAATGATTGTTTTATAAGTTAAACAAACAAGTTCTGACAATTTTTATTTGAATCATTGGAAGCTCGGGCTCGGCTCGTTTAAATTTGAGCGCGGCTCGGCCCGGCTCGTTGAAATTTGAGCTCGGCTCGGCTCGAGTAATTAAACAAACAAGCCTGTACATCTAGTATTCGGTTCGATTCGGCTCGTTTGCAGCCCTAATGATTGTCTTACCAACTACATAGATACTCGAGGATTGAATTTGCAAGTAACACAACGTTCATATAGTGAAATTAGTGATGATAATTATTGAAATCATATCTTGCAATTTTGTATATTTTTCAAAGATTATGGAGATACGGAACTTATAATAATTCCACCAATAAAAATATGGACCAAAAACAACCTTACTTGGACCAGGTCATATAAGTTATAAGGTGACAATATTGAAAAAGAGAAAACAAACTGTGTGGTCTCTGCGCAAAGCCCAATTAGTTTTTGTTTGTTTGTTTGTAAAGCCCAATTAGTTACCAAACCAGAAATGCCCATTTACCATCCCGCGCTCAATTCGAAGTCGAACAACTTCTCTTCTTCTCAAAAGATGTCTCAGCCATTCCCGGTAGACATTCTCTCCGACGACGACGACGCTTCCGATGGACGAGTGTTCTCTAACCGGTCGAACATTCAAAACGACGACGTAGAAGTCGTTGATATCTCAACTCCACTCCCTACCAATCCCTCGAAAAAGAAACAGAGAATAGACTTCAATTCAAACCCTACCACCGTGTTCATTATCGACGATGATCCTACGCCTTGTAAGCCCACCACAAGCACTTCATTTGTTACTGAGACGCCAATTTCCGATGCCTCTATCGTCAAATGCTCCAGACGATCGCTTAGTAAGTTTGTATTACTTTTAATTAAAAACTCAATTTCTGTCTTATATTAGTGTGTGATGTTACGATTCCATAGTTTAATTGCACTGTCAAATACTTTTTTACTCCAATTTTCTTCAAGGAAATGGAAATGCTAGTTCGAATTGATTTTTTGGTGGAACATTTAGGAATGCTTTTGCGAATTTACTTCTGTTCCATAGTAAATCATAGTCCATGCTCGTGTTATCTTATTGGCGTTGATCATATAGTATCTCTTTTGTAGGTCACAATTCATCTCCTTCCATAGTTGATGACACCCCAATATCTGAATTATCAAAATCCAAAGTTTCGATTGTCAATTTTTCCAAAGAGTCTCATGGTGAGTTTTTTACACTCTTTATTTAGTACCATCACCTTACCTATTTTCTTATCATGCTTTGATATTCTTCAGATGATGGAACACCATCCTTTGTTGCTGATACACCAATGTCAGATTTGTCAAAACATAAAGTACCAGATTTCATCATCTCAGATTCTAAGTTATCTGGTGAGTTTAATCATGGTCAAAATAGAAGAAAGTACTGATGTACTGATGTTCAATATGTTAATAGATACAGGATTTTCTCCAGGTGATAAAACATCGTCTTTTGTTGTTGATACACCAATGTCAGATGTTTCAAACCATGATGTTCAAATTGTAAAGTATAATAAAGGCATTACAGATTCTCAGCCTATTTCTGGTTTAGTAATATCCGAGCCTAAGTTTTCTGGTGAGTTTAATAATCTTCAAATAGGAAGATAATAATTTTTAACTTAATTTTACTCAATTGGATTCTTTTGTTTCATTCATCAGGAATCAGGGAAATGATATGTTTGGAGTCTGATAATGAGTATGAAAATGAGAGCATGGTTAAAAATAATGCTGAATCTTCATTTCCTGGTAATTTAATATAATCTTTTATAACTGACACATTGTATGATCATTAAAAGCTTCAACAGGAAATTTCAACATGTTACAAACAAATAAGAACAGTTCATTATCATATTTATCAGACAGTGATACTGAGAGATTAGAGCAAACAATTACAGTTGCAAAAGAAAAGGGTAAAGGTAAAAGTAAAGAAAAAGAAAAAGAAAGCACAAACAAAAACAATACAGATGAAGCAAAAGGAAGAAAAAGAAGCTCCAAAGAAGACAAAATTCGCTTACAAGAAGAAAAGAAACAACAAAAAGAAGTAAGTTTTTTTATCCATAATAATTAATTCTTCTATATTAATTTAATTTTAATTCATATCATAGCAAGAAAAGTTACGAAAAGCATCCGAAAAAGCCGAAGCTGCGGAGTTAAAAAAACTCGAAAAAGAAAAATCAAAATGGGAAAAAGGAAAATTTGCACTCAAATCCATTGTAGCTGAAATAGACACTAAAGTAGTTGAAATTGGATCTATTGGAGGTATATTTATCAGTAATAAATTATCTTAAAATCTGCTAAAAAGGCTAATTATGTTACCTTTTTCTTAGTTTAGGACATCTTCTTACAAGGTTTGCAGAGAAAGGTGTTACATATCGCATAAAATCAAATCCAATCGAAAAATCTATTGTATGGACTATGAGTATTCCAGAACACATAGCTCAGGTAAAGTATTGCGTGAGATTTACTGTAATTTACCATTCTAACCTTGTGTTTTATATTGTAGATATCATGTGAAGAAAGTGAAGTACGATATGTTTTATTAGTGTACGAAGCTGAAGAATTTTGCAATATTATCATGAAGGATTCTCTTATATCTCATGTTTCTCAAGTTCAATCTCGTTATCCAAATCATACTATTTGTTATATGACAAATAAACTTATGTCTTACATTAATAAAAAGTAATTTTTTCTGTTTTTTTTTTTTTTTTTTGTTATTTTCTGTTTTTTATTTGTGTGTTATAACTGTTTTAGGGAGCAAGAACATTACAAGAATCCGTCGATAAATTGGAGGCGCCCCCCTATAGAAGAGGTTAATTTATAGAAGAAGCTCTAATAATATATTTATTTATGAATAAATATTAATTATTTTTACAGGCTTTATCAAAATTAACAACTCATTTTGTAAAAGTACATACAAGACAATGTATTGATGAAGCGGAATTAGCTGAACATGTTGTTGGATTAACTTGTAGCCTTGCTTCTTGTCAATATAGGTAAATTATAATATTATTTAATAAATAAGGATATTATCTTATTTAATTTAATTGATTCAGAAAGAAGCTAACAAGATTATCAGTAAACGCAAATGGGTCGAATATTTCAAAGGATTGTGTTGATAGGAATTTGATAAAGAAGAATATATGGTGAGTGTTTATTTATTTTTATTTATTTTTGGCGTGTGATATTGAATAAATAATGCAGGTTAAAATCACTGGTGTGTATACCAAAAGTGCAACCGAGATTTGCGATAGCGATATGGAAGAAATATCCGACAATGAAATCACTTTTGATGGTTTATATGGATTCAAGTAAATCAGTGAGTAGAGCATATAAGTGTGAATATGTTTTATTTTATTATTATTTTAATTTTATTGTTATTATTATGTGATGAAAGGTGCATGAGAAGGAATTTTTGTTGAAGGATTTAATAACAGAAGGATTACTTGGAGATGATAGAAGATTGGGTGAGATATGTTCAAAGAGAGTGTATAGAATATTAATGGCTCAATCTGGTAATTTAATTACTGATGATGTTGAAAATGGTGCTGATTTTTTTACTAGTGGAGATACTCACATGACTAATCAGGATTGAGCCTTGTATTATTATTGATGTGTATGTATGTGTGTGTAGTAGTTGTATTCTAATGGACGTATTAGAATTATATGATATGTACATCTTTTGTTTGACTTTAAGGTTAAATTGGACATTACTTCTGAAATGTGTCCCAAAATAGATAAATGCCATTTCATGATCTGCAATCAGTAACCAGCAACACACATTTTATAGAAACTTTTACATTTCATCAAGAAAATAATTGGATTTTACATGTTTAATTTTATGAGATAGGGAAGGTGGAAACTGGAAACAAATCTACTATATACAGACCACCACTTTTATTATTTGCAAAACTCAATATCATGAACAATATGAGGGTATCAATAAGATATTCTGTTTAATTCATTCTATTTTTTTAAAAAAGGTCAATTTTTTTAATATATCTTAGAGCCACTTTGGATTTGGAGTTATTTTAAATTTAATAAAATTTGATCCTAAAACTTTTTGGTATCTGTGGAATAGTTTAACCACTAGACTAGTGATGTCAATGGGGCGGGTTTACCTATCTCCACACCACGCCCCATAAAATAAAAGAAGCCTCACTTCCCGTCCCGCCCTCGCGTTGTTCTTCCCCATGCCCCACTCCGCTCTTTAAATCGCCGCAGTTTGTGGGTTCTACCTGCGTGTTTCAATTTTTATTATTACAACAAAATTAGTTTTAAATTCTCAAATATTCCATTTTTTAGAATTTGCATTTGTATTTATATGTTTAGACAAATTCTCTGCATTTGTATTTATATGTTTAGACAAATTCTCTCCTTATAGTTGCACTTTGATTTGAATAATTAAAATTTTGTGTGTAGACACACAAACATTGATTTGAATAATTGCTGAAATCAATATATATATATATTATAATTTAAATATATTAATTATATATTATATACACGCCGGGCGGGTAGGTGGGGTGGGGAATACTTATCCCTACAACCCGCCCCGTCCCGCCGTGCCCCACGTGAGTTGCAAAAATCCATCCCCATGCCCTGTCCCAAACCCTATATAGTACCTTAAAACTTGCCTTGTTTAAAGTGAGGTGGGGCAGATACCTGTAAACTCGCGTCTCATTCACATCCTTACACTAAGCCAACTATCGATTTTTAAGTAAAACTTTTTTAATTGTATGTAACTAGAAAAATGAAAGGTTAATTTATCATTTATTTTTTGATTATAATATTTAAATATATAATATCATTTTATAATTATAATCTTAAAGAACACCGTTCAAAAATATCATTCTATAATATTCTTTTTTTAATAAGTTATTTTTGTCTTGAAAAGTTTTACACTAATATATTATTAGATTTTACTATCTAATTTAATCTTAACTAATGTATTATTTTTATATCAAATAATTAATCCAGTACAAAATATACCGGCTAATATACCTTTCCCCCCTCTCTTTCTTAAGAAATAACAATTACTAGGAATTAACGTCACCACCACCGTGGCAATACAACCCCCATTCTTTCACTACACCACCACCAGACAATCACAGATAAGCCATGTCATTAACGCCACCACCACTGTGATACACAACCTTCCCCTTCTATGAATCTGATTCATTTTTATATCTTTTAAGAAAACATTCCAAGCAGTATACAAAGACAATCTATCAAATTATGCATACAATCCCGTCAAAACAGTCAAACAACACATCAATTTATTTAAATGACCTAGGAAAATACTCAAACAACCCGCCATTTTGTGTAAAATCCAGGCAAAACAGAAAACCAACACACCAATTTGTGGAAACAGCCAAAACAAAACACAAACACGGTCCATTGAAAGTATAAATACAATATAGGGAAACTATACATACAACCCAACTAATGGCAAACAAACTCACATCATAATTGGGCGTAATAATACTAGTTCCACTATCAAACATTCCTCCCAGGTGTAATCTAATAGCTAACAAACTCTATATATGTGGCCATCATACACTAATTTAAGAACAACCATAAGCATAATTACAACAATAACAATTCCTATTTTATTTAAATTAAAAATCTCAAATTCATACAATTCAATCCAAATCAATAACTAGGGTTCATACTTTGGGTATCTCAATATACAAATGAATTAGTTCATAATGGAGTAAAATGAAACAAAATAAAGGGAAGACATAGTTAAAGAAAGAATTACACTAATTAAGGAAATAAAGTGTTGTAATAGCTCTTCCTTGATTCTTGCCCTTGCTACCAGTGTTTCTAACCCTTCAATATGATAATTGATTTGTTTTGAGGATAAAACTAGTGTATATAATCCACAACCACATGCAAGCTCAAATGGACCAACTTAAGTGAGTAAAAAATGGCCCAATGGTCTCTTCTAAATCTTGACAACTTGGGTCTTGTTAGTACTACATCCATAACTTCTTCAATTCAACTCCAGTTGAAAATTGTTTATTCTCACGCGATCTACACTTGAAGATATATCTTGAGCTTAGCTTTCACAATCACAATCTTCACCAATTATGAGACCTTCACAAATCGATGGAAACATTATGTTGTTTCCTCCTTTTTTGTGTCTTGTTTTGGTTTTATTCGTGACTTTTTGACTTCTTAGCTTCATGTTGGGGTCTAAGATCATCCATGTACTATGAACTTCACACTTAACACATAAATCGTTTCAAATTGCTTCAAAAATACATATATCATCCAAGATTAGCTAAAACTCAAATAACATCAAAAAAATGGACAAATATTGCAATTAAAATAAAAATAATAATAAATTATGTCTCATAAGTCTCTAAATATATAAATAAAAAGACATCAAGACCCCTTCTCAAGGTTTTGTCTTCCTAACAGAATAAACACAAAAGAAGGTCCCAAAACCAAGAATCCACAAGGGAGAAACATGTAATAATCCCAAGATACCACTACACAACAAGTATCATAAGGTCATACTCAAGAAATATGTCAAAAATATACTTTCCTACACATAATAAACGTGTTAAAGTTCAAAGAGAGATTAGATTAGCAATGCAAAAAGGGATACTAGAATACTTAGCTCGAAGTGGCGGCTATAGTGTGATCCTCGATCCATCCATGACATGTAGTGGCATACTAACTCACTTCCTTTCCGCTCATTTGTTACTCAATCATATAACTAAGAATAGGATCTTTTCGGTTATAGCGTATGGCTCAATGTAGGTACGATATGTATATTTGGATAATGTAGAGTGAGATTTTGGTCTTCTCCTCACTAATCAAATAACTAACCGTCTAATAACTTAAGTTAACGATAATATATTTACTCACCCATCCCCTTTTTTATGCCAAGATTAGCATCCCCAATTTCCAAAAAATCTTTCTTCTCGATGGGCAAATGACTCACTTGCTGGATTCATTTATTTACACACTTTTTTGATTTTTTTTCTTTTTGCAAGTCAAACACGACTCTTGTTTTTTTAATGTAAAACTCATGTTGACTTATTTTAAATTATCTTTTGTTTTCTTGAAATCCATCAAGGACATATAAAAGTGCATCAATAAAATAGCACCATACAAGCGTAACACCCACCCAAATGTATCCCATAGACACAAACACCCACCACCCCAAACTCAAGTTCAAGGAACCAGTCACAAGGAATTGTGACGTGAGAGATGGTCATATGGTAAAGTCCTATACATTAAGGGTTATCGATATACAATAAGAATAACAAAGAAAAATCTTCAGCCTCAAAGGGTATAGGACTTATAATTCAATTTTAATTGGTCATGAAACTATATGGATCAAGTGGCTAACAAAAAACTGCCCTAGTCATTTTCCTAGCTATGTGATCTCATTACTTATTCATGTCAAAGTTGCAAAGCAAGTAGGTTTTCCACTAGATTGGATCTCATTTTCTACACACCTACTTAGTTCTCACTTAGTTTCTAGGATCTTATATACATTGCTCGCTAATTCAAGTACAAGTATGGACAATTTCAAAAAGCAAGTAACTTTTACCTATCATCGACTCATAAATACATGCTTTTCAAGGGACAATTACTAGTTCACACCTATTTCCTATACTAATTTTTTTTGTTATTTCTTAAAGCAATTTAACACATAAAATAGGAACGAGGATAGCTAGTACCCCAACCCAAAATCAAATATGAGACGTGTCCCCATGACAGAAAAAAGACTCAAAAAACGATAAATACTTAATATTATACACTAACACATATTACACAACTTAAAAGAAAATACAAAAAGGGAAATAAATTAATTACTCAAGGCTCAAGGTCCCATGGATGACATTGTGCGTGCTCCACGTGACTAAGTACTAATCATGTGCTCACACTCTGTTTTCTAGATGATATGTTTAGTGTCTAAACAATTCTCAAGAAGCTTGAGGTACTCCTACTTTAACCTCACCCAATTTCACAACCCTCAACTCATTATTCACCAACTTCCTCAAACCATAACTCAAATTACACAATACTTCAACAATCTATGAACAAATGTATGATGTTACGTGAGGATATTTTGTGATGAAAATATAATATATAGAGATGGTATGTGATTTTAGGTGAAAAATGACGGTGGTGGTTTATTTGAGTGAAGAAAAGATGAGTTTCTGAAGGTGGAGGGAGGCTTTATTGGATGTTTGGGAAGAATGGGAAGAAGAAGAAGAAAAGAAGGAAGATAAGAGGATATTTTCTTTCCAGTCAACTCTACTTCAGTCCAGATCCAACTCTGACGAAAAAAATTCAAACAACAATAGTTTTTTTTTTCTCGATCTAGGTTGGCCAGATTACCTTTCTAGATTGGCCAGATATTTTTGAACCCTACAGATTTTTGATATAGGTCGGTCGGACAAAAAAAAATTAATTGGAAATACGGATTTGAACCCGTCGTTGCACTCAGAATCTTAATCAGATACACCGATAAGCCTTTTTTCATTGTTTCCTCATATCCACCATCCTTTTTTGCTTTGAACTTTACCTACTTTAGTGCATGCACGTCATATACTATATCCTTCTCGTTATGTGTAATATACACTAAAGTGACGTTACAACTACTTAACTAATACACATTAACTCAATACAAGAAAGTAATTAAACTGTGGGTTGTATCTACCAACACTTATATTTAACGTTGTTATGTTCAACATGGGTCCCTCAAGTTTTCTTCTTGATGTAGCCTTCCCAACATCGTGAGAGACTACTTGGATCAATCAAACATGACTCTCAACCCTTCTTTCCCTATACTTCAACCACCTTGTCTGAGATGACTTTGATTACTAAAGGCGAGCATGGTTCAATTTGTTTTCCTTTTTGGCCAAAACCAGAACTGAACCGGATGGTTCGGTTTATTATTATTTTTAAATCAAAATGGACGGTTCGCATTCGGTTCCACATTTGGTTTTTGGTTCCGGATTGGTTCGTTTCGGTTCGTTTTTTGGTTCACTTCAAATTCAGATGCTTGACAAGTAATCTTTGTTACCATATTTCTTGAAATACATTGTCCAATAACAGATAATATTCTAGTATCATTAGACTACTATTACATGACCACGTTGAGCTATTAATATATCAATTAGACAGAAATATATAATCTAACAACGATTATCTTAATTTATAATATTAAATAATTTCATAAAATTAAACTATTACTTTTAAATTCATACGATCATGATTAATAAAACCAGTTAAGTAATGGATACTTACTAATATAATCATAAGTTTCTAAAAATATTCTCACTAATAACACCGTCAAATAGTAAAAAAAATGCATGTAGATGATAAATTCTCACCAAAAGTTTTTCCATATAATTCTTATAAAAAAAATGCTCCCACATAAATCTGATGTGTCTCCTCATTTGTGATATATTTATATTAGGATGAGACATCATTTTTAGTGATTTAGAAGTCTTAATAGTCGATTTTCTTGAAAAATAGTGCACTTTCCTATTTTGAGTCTTGATTTAGTAAAATAATATTTTTAGAGCATATTGAGTTTAATTATTTATTTAGTGTGAAGCTTTAAAGATAATTACGGAGATTAATTAGAGTCCAAATCAAAGACTACAAGATATGGAAAGAGATAAGCATGGAAATTGGAGATAAGGAAACAAAAGCTAAAAACATGGAAAAGGAAAAGCTGCCTTAATCCTGAATTTCTGCACCTACGACCACAAATCAGCTTATATCTCAAAAACGGTGTGGAAAATTTGAAAATCTTTCCGAGACGATGAATTTGGTGTACTCATACGCGTCAAACGGATCAATATTGAAGCTGCTAGGACCAAAAGAAAAACGGGTCTCAGTTTATGTTTTTAGGGTTACGAATTTGAGTTGGGCTTAGAGTCCATTACTTACCTTTTCCTTCAAGAAAACGAATTAGGTCTTCTAAACACTTATAAAACACCCTTATATCACTTGTAAATCATCCTTGCCTCATAGTAATTAGTTCTTAAGGTTTTATTCTTCCAGTTTATTGTAGGGAGCAAGATGAAGTCTTTTATTATTTCTTTTAGTTTATTTCCTTCAGGTATGAACTAAACCTCCCATATCTTGGGTTTTGCATCATGTATAATCTATGAATTCTAATTTCTTTCTATCTAAGTTTCTTTGGGAATTACATGTTTTAATCTGATATTAGCTGCTTACCTTTTGTTGGCATATAGCCTCCCTTGATAGGTTGTTTTAATGTGACAAATCCTCTTGTGTTTAGTGTGCTAATTATTCTTGTTATACATATTCTATCTTGCACTCTAATTCATCAAAAAACACATTCTTTATCATTTAGATCAAAGCTCTATTGTTTTATCTTAAGAAACTAATTCTCATACAAATACTTTTAACCTTATCTTTGTGTACATTGAGAATTAGCTTTAGTGATCAACTACAAAGTTTATTAGAATGATGTTATCTACAACTCTCGTGAAGAAGGTTTTCTGATCCGAGCATCATAGTAAAAGATATACTCACTAGAAGGTGTTTTAGACCTTTGGTGCGGTACACCGGAGTTTCTGTGCGGTACACCGCAGCCCACGGACTACACCACGGACCAGGGGGCTAGTCCGTCAGAAAGCAAGTGAATTAAGCAAGGTCAGTGCGGTACACCGCACCAACCCCGCGGTGCACCGCAGGTTAGGGTTTTCTGCAGCAAAATGAAGACAAAAGGCATATAAACGTTGGGGATATTAATATATCCGTTGGAGACAAGTCTTATGACCGTTGGGAGCATTTTGCAGCTATAAATTGAAGGTCTTTCAAGGCTACAACTACACCTTCAACCCATATACACTAAGGGGCTTAATTGTTATCATCCAAGAAGGTGTCAAGAGCTATACATTGTCATATCCACTCAATTAAGGAGTTAATCCAATAAGCCACAAAGTTCTATCTACTCAAGAGGAGTCTTTCATGCTTAAGTGTTATATCTACTCATTAAGAGATTGTTAGCAAAGTAGTTTCACCCTTTAAACTCTTTGTATTTATCCTCTTAAGTCTAGTTCTTGTAATATATAGATTAAGAGAGAATTTGAGTATCGGGAGTATACTCGGTGTCCTTGTGTTGTGATTACACAAGAGTTTCCTTCGTGGTTTCGAAGAGGTTGTCCTTCGTGTTATCGAAGAGGTTGTAAGGGTTATTGTGTTCTCGACCCGGTTAAGAGAGACACGGGAGCTTAGTGAAAAGCTTGAAATCCTAAGGAGGCTTCCTTAGGTAGTGGATGTAGGGAAACCGAACCACTATAAATCGTGTGTATCTTTCTATCCCTACACTCTTTATTTTCCGCACTTTATATGTTTGATTATATGCTAGTATGATTATTGTGATATTGATTATCTAGTTTATCTAACTTAGATCATCTAGCATAATAAGAAAATATAATTTCTATTTACTTGTTTAACTTCTATATCAAACCTCTAACTTATCCATTGCATGATCCCTTAAGAGTTTGATATATTAGTTGACTTAGAAGCTTCTCTTTAAAACATATAATTGTCCAAAAGATTTTTAATTAGGCATTAATCTTATTAGTAATCCTATTCACCCCCCCCCCCCCCCTCTAGGACTTTCACCTTTATATTTGTTTATGTGTTTTGATTTAATGATTGTTTTCCTTGCTAGTGCACGAGTATAGGATTACCTTAATAGTAGTTAGATGATCACCTTAGCTGGGTGTCTAATTATTGAAACACCACATAACGTCTAGTGTCGATATTAGTCCTGACAACACTAATTCTAACTAGATAGTGATTAGGGTACGAATTAATCACTATCACCAT
This sequence comes from Nemophila menziesii, assembly GCA_029959085.1. Taxonomy (NCBI): domain Eukaryota; kingdom Viridiplantae; phylum Streptophyta; class Magnoliopsida; order Boraginales; family Hydrophyllaceae; genus Nemophila; species Nemophila menziesii. The sequence goes on along the minus strand of JARWIR010000022.1, from coordinate 20,918,917 downwards.
GTATGGAAATTGATTGCTTAGGGCCTTAGTAGCGTTTGATAACCCTATTTGAACCAGCCTCGTGGTGTGTCCGTAGCCCCCTTAGTCGCTCTCAAGGTCTAAGGTACGGGAATTTAGAATCCTGACTAAGTATACAAGAGCTAAGTATCTCCCTTATTAACTAGATTTAATAGAAAGAATTAGAAGGATTAGTGCATACTAGCAAAACCTAAGCTATACTTCTCATCTCATATTCTTCGTATTTATTTTACTGCCTTTTATTTTCTTAGTTTAATTAATTAATCTCGAATTTTATTCCTTTTATTTTCTGTCTTTTAATTATTTACTTCTTGCTCGTTATTGCTACCCATTCGACTAGCACACTAAGTCCCTGAGAACGAACTCAACTTATCAACTAAAACTTGCATACGTCTTGTAATACTTGCAGTATTGTGCCTGTCTAGGGTGAGAGTGCGTAGTTTTCTTGACTTATATTTATCTTATTTTTATCACACCCTAGGCGACACCAAAATCTTATAAAAAATGTTCTCACATTCACTATATTTTCCTTCGCGGTTTATTTTTTGATTGTTTTTTTTGGTTCGGTTTTTGCATAGGAAGCCGTACCAAACCAAAAAAATCGGATTTTGAAAAATTGAAAACCGAACCATTTGATTTTTCAATTTTCCATTTTTTTGGTTTAGTTTTTGCACTTTTTTTGTTCAGTTTGGTTTTCTGGATCTCAATTGCTCACCCCTACTGGTTACTATGAAAGGCCTGATCCAAGTCGATTGCTATTTTTACAGTTTATTTTTGGGAATTGGATCTCTTATATACACTTCATCTCCCACCCAAACCCTTCTTCTTGTCTCTTCCACAGGATTTTGCTTGAGGTCTTTGCAGTTGAGTTGTTGGTCAAACTCTGGATTATCGAAACATCCATTACATTTATCCTATTCACGCTTCCCAAAACATAGAACATTTGATATCCATCTTCAGATCTTAAGGTAACAAAACCTTCGTATACTTTAATCATTATGCGCCCAATGACCAGGAATGGATCCCCTAAAATGAGATGGGCGTTCTTATCTGCATCGTAATCAAAGATATTGAATTCAGTAGGTATAATGAGGTTATGTATATGAAATTCAAAAGGGGGTTATGTATATATATACACACAAAAAGATGGATATAAGATACAAAAATGTAAAAATATCCCCAAACTGGAACACTATAGAAGTAAGGACCCTATGGTGTGTGGAAGGGGGTTTCCAAGATCCCAAAGGTAAAAATATAAATGTTTAATCTACTTTTTAGTTTGCATACAATAATTTTATAGGGTTTAGGGTTTAGGTTATTGATGGTTATTCGCCCAAAATAACACAACCTAAATGATTTGCCCAAAATAGTCCACACCATTAATCATGAAAAACTAGGAAAGTATGTCCTTAAGCTACTACACTGGTGCCTTAATAGAATGAAATTACAACCCATCCCTGCACACCAAATGTAACCCCGTCTTCTCTTTTGAGGAGACAAAGCAAGCCTCCTCCGTAAGCATATCCACAACCAACAAACTTCATCCAATGAAATATTATATTTGTTTCATTTTTAATCTTTTTTCTTACTTTATCTACCAAAATCAACTTCATCTTCTCCATTAAGTTTCTTAAATAATCCATTAATGACGAAAACTTCATTGATGTTCATACTTTGGAATAACTTATTCATCGCATAAGTTATATCCCACTCGTAAAGGCGTAAATCTTTTTCATAAAAGGCACACAACCCACTAAAAATAATAACACAACATATTCAAAATAACCCACCTCTCTACCTCTCCACCTTGCCACCTAGACACCACCTCGCACCAAGCTTGTAAATTAAAGCTTGAATCAATGGGAGATTGGACCTATAAGCTCAATTTTGTGGTTTGGGTTTGAAGGTTGCAAGCTACGTTAATAGAGGACGAGAGAACAATTTGTACAAAGAAGATATATAAGATGGTGGTGTGGTGGTTCTGTGGTGATTAAGGGACATGGAAGGTGGTGGTTATGGTGTAGATTTGCTGAAAATAGTGAGGTGGTGGCTGTGATTGGGCAGGCAGAGCAAGACGAGGTGGTGGTGTAATCAGGAGATGGTTATCGCCTTCTGTGTGGTTGTTAAAGGTATAATAGTTTGTATATTTTTTGAGCAACCCCTGAACAACTTTTTGCTTCCTTTTAGGTTCCTAACTTTTACATACCCCAACCGACTAGCCAATGACCCCAAACTCAATGTTTATGCACAAAACTATTTTTGAAAGATCAATCGTGATCTTTGCACGAATGAGGTGGCTCCAATTACCACCACATGTACCTACACACAATAAAAATACCTTATTCTCAAGTCATACACCATCAAAATTACAAAATGAAAAATCACCAAGTGTTGAAATTACTACTATCAAACAACTACTCTCAAGCACTTAAACATGGGTTACCTCCCAAGAGCATAATTTGTACGCTGGTAAGTCCACATTATTATCTCAAGCATATTTTGACTTTATGTAACCTCCCAATGATGTGAGAGGCTTCCCTGGCTTACTAAGCTGAGTTTCCACATCGTTTTATATTAGATATCAATCACTCTTCTAAGATGGCTCTTGTTACCGTTGGTGGTCATATCCACGTAGCTTTCCAATTTTGAGGTTTAAGAACCACCTCATCTCCCACCCCAAATTTTTGTTGCGGGTTCTTCAAACCCAAGCAACGAGCAACAGTTCTTATCATGGAGAAATTCTTCACCTCTCTTAGAGGCTTGACCTAATACAACCTTTATTCTCTATCAAGCGTGATGCCTAATTTGAGAACAATTATTCACCAACGAGTATATATGTGATATACCATGATTTCAGCCAAAATGCTCCCATTGGTTAGAAATGGATGGCTGCAAAGCCTGCAATTTATAGTTGAAGGGGAAACTATTGCATTACTTGAAGAGCGTTTCTCAATCTTTGAACCTGGAATCTACTATTCTACAACTGTGTTACTTAAAAAAACTCAAGTCTTCTAGTGTACATCTAAGCTAAGATGGAAAATTTAACATATGTCCAAACCCAGAGAATTTGTCTGATATGGACATTTGCTAGTCAGACATATCAATCACTCGATTAATATAGTGACAAATTTTTTAACTAGATACTCCATGAAGAATGCTTTACTGAAAAATTATACAGTATACTTGCTAATAATATTATTTAGGTTCTCCAACAATTCCTAATACGAGTGTTTGTTGACTAAATTGCAATTTTTATGGTTTTGACTTCGTAATTTTTTTCTACCCGGGGAAAGGGGGAGAAAGTAGCAGGCTTCTTGGTGGTAAAAAATTGGGATAATTTAGGATTAGGGGGGCGAATTTTCGTCTTCATGAAAAGGGGGTAAGGGAGGGAATGGTGAATTTTTGACCCAGGGTGGGCGAAAAGCTATTTTTATATAAAAAAAAAATCTAATTTTTTTTTAACCATTTTATCATTGTGTTCAATTTTTGTTTTAATTATAGAATTAGATTAGTTTTACAGGCGGTCAGGGGCAGATCTAGGGTCATCGCCGGTAAGACTAATTTTTTATATAATCTCTCCGCCTCTAAAAGGTTGTCACACTTGCTTTTGCGCACAAACTAGAAAATGACATTTATTATCAATGTGATTACTAAAACATCTTACATTTTTGATATTTTAAATATTTATAAGGAACATAGATTATGATATTTAATTAGAGGTAAAAGTGGTATAAAAAATTAAAAAGTGTCTTGATTTTTTAAAATGACAATTTTTTTCAATACATTGGGGAGCCATTTTGGAGTTGGAGTTAATGATTCGATTTAATCTTGTACCGCTTAGAAGAAAAATTAAGATTTTGGCTAGTTGAGTTAACTTCAATTAATTAAATAATGTAAATACTATTTTTAGTATACGTTCTACTCCCTCCGTTTCATAATGTTTGTCCACTTACTAAAAATGTAGTTTCAAAATGCTTGTCCATTTAGAATATCAAGACACTTTTTCCCTCTTTTTTCCACTATTACCCCCATTAAAAAATTAAAATTTATGTTTTCAATGCACATTTAAGATATCAAGACACTTTATGAAAGGTACTCTTGTAATAGGGAGTGTAATAATGACGTTTCTTAATTTGTGTGAAAAGTAAAGTGGACAAACATTTTGAAACCGAGGGAGTATCTTTTAGAAACGAAGGGGGAGGGTAATTATAAAAACATCTAGCCGTTTAATCATTTTCACATACTTCTAATGCAATGATAACTTGTTGACGAAAGAAGATTTCAGCAAGAGATCATCAAAGTAGGCCTTGGTATGAGAAAGCATGTGGACTGTGGACCCTTTTTGTCCACTCTTGATGAAAGGAGATTAGAGGTTGATAGAAGTGGTGCACGCACTCATTATGGATTGTGGAGCCAGGCTTACCTCAGCTTGATCCCACCACCAATAGTGGACTAGGCCCACCAATTTATGAACCTTCCAATATATGTCTAGCATCTTTCTCAAGTCCAACTAAGCTTAACAACCAATACCTTCTTTTCTTTTTTTTTTTTTTTGTCGGGAACAACCAATACCTTCATTTTAGGCTTTTTATGCCCAAAAGCAATAATACCACTTGTGATTTCCAAATAATGCCATATATTTTATTCTCTCATGAACAAAACTTACAAATTAATCCTTTACCAGATTTGGAAATACTGTCAAATACTTTAAATTGTACAAGACTTTTCTTCAAAATGTGTGGTATTCTATAGTACTATTTATACAGAAAAGAATATCATCTGAAATCAGAGTATTATACTCCTAATATTAAATAACAAAACTTACAAATTAATCCTTTACCAGATTTGGAAATACTGTCAAATACTTTAAATTGTACAAGACTTTTCTTCAAAATGTGTGGTATTCTATAGTACTATTTATACAGAAAAGAATATCATCTGAAATCAGAGTATTATACTCCTAATATTAAATAATTTACATATCTTAAAAATATTATTAGTGTATTAGTATAACCTATGAATAATAAGTTTTAAATAAAGCATCTTGTGGTCATGGCCTATTTAAAAAAGTCAAATAAAATTAATTTTGTTTCTCTGAAAGTGTAAAACATTATAAAAACAAAACATCAATCGAAACTGAAAAGGGCAATTGATTTTTATTTCCTTGCATTTTGTTTAGTTTCTGACTTCAATAGTTTTATTACAAACCACTAACATTTAATATACTTAAAGTTGAAAATCTATTACCTTATTTTATTATCTTTAAGGTCAAATTGAGTCACTAAAGAATGACACTGGGTCTCATATTATGTTATAAGAAATGATACTGTATCATTAAAAAAATGCACAGGAAACAAGAAGAGAAGGGATGGGGGCAAATGAGTCAATATCCTTACCAAGGGTTTAAATTTGAATTTCTTAAATATTTATTTAAGTTCGTCTCATTAGTTAAATAAACCAAGGTCAAGTATTAAACTCAATCTCGTTTACTAAATAAGACGAACTCAAACTTATATAAACCCGACTTGTTAAACTTGTGAACAACTAACTAAGAATTTTTTAAGAGTTTATTAATAAATTTAATAAATATATTCAATTAGAAATTATCAAAATATATATACAAAGTCAAGATTATGTGTCACAAAAGTGAGAGGTACAAGGCTCGAACCTCTCCCTGAACATGGGTCACCTAGTTCTGATTTAGCATGAGAATATATATGGGGAGGCATGTATATCTCCGTGGGATTAGTCGGGTGCGCGCAAGCAAGCCCGGAACCCATGTAACCAAAAAAGAAGAAGTCAAGATTATGTAATTCTTTTACATATGTAATTAATTATAAGTAAAATATTCTATATTTAATATGTAATTTTTTTGTTTTCTTCAAAAAAGATTATGCAATATATTGTATATTAGTTTTACTTTATTTTATTTTTAACTGAGAATTCCCAAAAAAAAAATATCATAGAAAAACAACGAAATGAGGATTAAACGAATCAAACCAAATAGAGTTCAAACTTGGAAAACACTTAACAAACGAATCCCAAGTTTAGATATTGAGACTTGTTTCAAACGCAAACCAAGCTCAAATTCCCTAAAACATTAACAAATCAAACTCAAGATAGCTAAATTTTGTCTCGTCTCAATTCGTTTGCACCTCTAACTATAACCCCAACCTTGGGGTGATTAAAAAAGATTTTCAAATATTTTTTAGGTAACAATCCTTAGTAAAAATAGTCTTTCCCTTCTTAAAATCCTGGAAACACCATTGATTATAAAGAATGTAATTGTAATATCTAGCACTAATTATATTATAATATAGATAAAGATTTTAGATTTATTATAAGCAATTATTATTAATCTAGAAAGGCCTTAAGTCCCTCAACTTTTTAATAAAGCTTTTATGTAATGGCAAGTTGAAAACTTTTGAGTAACCTAATCACAAAATATGATTTCAAATACTTAAAATTACATATTCTTAAATATGGAATTATCAACCATGTGGTGTGGACGACAATGATGGATATTTTGGGTTGATACTTGGGTCATTCTCGATGGTTTAGTGGACTTTTTTCCCCCTTTGTCCATTGTGCTATGTTGTTTGTTTGTAACTTTTGATTAGATTGGGTTATTTTTCCCGATCTATGATGTACGTAGTCCACTTTAAATTTAATGGAATTTCTTCTTCAATAAGATATACAGTATTCTTATCATAAATCATGCTTTAAATTTGTTTGCTAATTAAAGTCTCGTCATGGCCCATGCAAACCACACTAGAGTTACATGATAAGTTTTGCATGGGGTCCCCATATTCAGGTATGTATGTGTGTATAAAGAGTGACTCTCATTTCTTGAAACCGGATCCATCTTTCTATCTAGGTCTTTCAACCTTTTTCTCTCTTGAATTTGATCATCTTCATCACTATCAATCAAAATTAAAATGGAGAAAAGTAAATCATTCCCTTATCAGTCAGCCTCATATGCAGAAGCTAGATTTGATTTCGAAGATAGAGCTAAATCGTTTAGCTTTAATGGAAACGGTCCTGATGATAATCCAGAAGGTAAGAGAAGGAAAAGGGTGGCTTCATATAACATGTACTCCATGGAAGGTAAATTTAAATCATCTCTTAGGAACAGCTTCAAGTGGATCAAGAACAAATTCTCAGAAAATTATTACGACTCGGCATGATTAATTAATTATTTCGCAACAATAGTAGTATACCTTTAATTGAGTGAGTACGTGTGAACGTGTATCAAAAGACAACCCTTAATCACGAGTTGTTTTGATAAATTTCGAAAATTGTTAAAACCTTGACCGGAAACATTACCCCGAGTTCCTTCCGAGGTGTATGCGTGTATATATGTTTATATATAATAAATGTTTGCCATGTTGAAATAGAGCGCCTCAGTACTATTTGTTTTCTTTTTCTTAATTATTTGATGTTTATCTTTTGAAAATCTGTCATGATGGTATTAGTTTGATTTAGAAGGAATATATGGGGGGTGAGTGTGCTTTATTGGTTATTAATTAGAGTAAATAAACTCCTAGTCTTTTGTACTTCTCTTAAATGGTTAGTTTACCACTCTATTGTATAATGTTTATCTCTTAATTTTTGATTTTGTGATTTGTCACCCTTTAATAACGGATTTCGTCCATTTTCTCTGTTAGCATGTGCGTCTTTTTTTAATATTAAAAAAAGTTTTTAATTAATTAAAACAAAACATTTATATTAAACCAGATAAAACATGTATTTCTTAATTATCCCAATTTATTATTCAAAAAAAAATCAAATTCATCATCTTCTTCTAACATACATCTAAGATTTAAAAAACCCAAAAAATCATGTCCATTTAAAAAAAAAAACTCGAAAAACATGTTCATTTTCAAAAAAACAACCCAAAAAATCATGTTCATTTTTAAAACAAACCCAAAAATCATATTCATCTATAAAAAAAAAAACCAAAAAACCCACCACAACAACAACACCATAAACACCGATCACCAATAATAACCCACCTTCATCTGACCTCAGATCCACCACCACACCAACATCAAACAAAGTGATTATAAATCAAAATCAAACTCTAACTTCATAACTCATGAAGTTTAAGATTTTGCAATTAACATCTGAAAAATTGCACCAGAATTGAAAAATCCTAAGAAAGAACAGCATCTGAAATCGTCGTATAAATTTTAATAGAAAGAACAACATATGAAACATCTGAAAATTACAACAGATTTGCTAAGTATTACATATGAAAAATTGAAAACCATCACTACTCCCGCATTAGCCTCTAGCGACTAAATTTCTCGCGACTACTTGATGTAGTCGCTAAAGATAGGAGCATTCGCGACTACAAATCTCTAACGACTACATGGTATTTTTCGCGACTACCAAGTAGTCGTTAACAATGTTTGATTTTTTCGACTACATGCTGTAGTCGTTAATACGTATTAAGTAGTCGATAATGGTATTTAGTATTTCTTAATTATTTTCCAACCGCCAACGTGTAGTCGCTAGTGGGTTAATCATGTAACGACTACTTCATGTAGTCGTTAGTACTCATTTATAACGACTACAAGTGAACTTTTGGCGACTACTTATGTAGTCGCGAGTAGTGTAGCGTCTTTTCCAGCAATAACTTGCGAATTGCTTTACCCAATACACCATTATTATATAATTTCTCTTTCTTTCTCTCAAATCTCTCCCAATTTTTTTCCACAATTCATCATTAAAAATTATTCCAACACTTTGAAAAGCTTTCCCGGTTCAATCATCAAGTGGGACCGCATCAATTATCAATTTTTATTTCCAAACTTGCCAAAAGTAGGTATTTTTTGTTCCATAAAACTCTTTCAATATATCTTTTAGTTTCATTCAATTGTGTAGTAAATGTTAAATAGTATCACTTATTAGGTATTTCAACACGTGGGCAAGCTTTCCCGGGTCAAACATCAACGTGGGGCCGCCTCAATTATCAATTTTCCCTTCCGAATTTGCCCAAAAGTATGTGTCTTTTTCATCCTTTCCTTAATTGATTACAATTCTATAGTTAATGCTAAATATATAATATCATTGTGTATATATCTATACTCATTTATTAATTTCATGTGAATTATAAATAATTATATTAAGTATATATATTTTTATATATATATATATATATATTTTTAAATATATATAAATATATATTATATATATATATATATATATATATATATATATATATTTAAAAATATATATATATAAATATTTGTATGATATATTATTGTATGTTGCTATATTATGTATGCTTTTAATGTTATATTTATGCATTTATTTGGTGATGTGATATTTCGTGTGCTTTTAATTTTATATTTATTTATTTAATCGGTGATGTAATAATTTTTTTCATTTCATATTTATTTATTTAATCGGTGATGTAATAATTTTTTTTTTTATTCATTTATGTAATCGGTGATGTAATAATTTTTTCTCGTTTTATTTTTATGTATTTATTTGGTGATGTAATAATTTTTTTTTTCATTTTATTTATGTTGTATTCTTTCATATTGTAATAGTTGACTATGGCTTCTGGTATTGATAAGAGTTGGATTGGTACGGCTCATAAAGTTTCGCGTGAATTCATTAAGGGGATAGAACCATTCCTTGCTTTTGCTGAAAAAAATAGACCTCCTGGTGAAGACACAATTTATTGTCCGTGTAATCAGTGTTCGAATTATCGTAGGTATACGGTTGAGAAAGTTAGGTCACATCTATTAGTGCATGGGTTTTTGGAGACGTATGATATTTGGACAAAGCATGGTGAGCCCGAGGATATTCTCGATACTCGATATGAAGAAAATGAAATGTTGGATATATACGATGATTTGAGACCTAATTACGAGGTTGGTGGTCATTCTGGTGACACCGAGATCACAGACTCGAACAGTACAGCTCGTGACAAATTCGAAAAGATGTTTTCCGATTTAGAGACCGAGTTATACCCTGGTTGTGATGTCATGAGTTCATTAAATTTCATTGCGAAGCTAATGCACGTGAAGGTCAAGAACAAGTGGTCTAACACGTCTTTCACCGAGTTGCTTCAGCTATTATGCCGTGTGTTGCCCAAACCTCATACGTTGCCCGATTCATACGAGGCGTGCAACAAGAAGTTAAAAAATTTAGGTATGGGTTACGAGACCATCGATGTTTGCGTGAACGATTGTGCTTTGTTTTACAAGGAAAATGCTTCCCTTGAAAAGTGTCCAGTATGTAATGAATCCAGATGGGACCCGAAGAAGGGTCTGAAAGTAGCGCATAAGAAACTCAGATATTTCCCGATTGCCCCTAGGCTGCAGCGACTTTACGCTTCGAGGCACACTGCCGAAAATATGATCTGGCACCAAACAGGGAAGAATACAGATCCAGATTTGTTGCGTCATCCAGTTGACGGAGATAGTTGGAAGAGATTCGTTCAGTTAAATCCCGAGTTTGCTAGTGAACCTCGGAACGTCTTCTTGGGTTTGGGTATCGATGGCTTTTGCCCATTCTCCATGCAAAACAACTCTTACAGCATGTGGCCGGTTATATTGACCGTCTACAACTTACCACCGTGGGAGTGTATGAAGGAGACGACATTCCAGCTTTGTTTGTTGATTCCGGGACCCCGTTCACCCGGCAAGGACATGGACGTCTTTCTTCGTCCTGTTATAGATGAGTTGGGCGAGTTGTGGGGTAAAGGGATTATTACTTATGATGCCCACAAGAAGGAAGAGTTTACTATGAAGGTTTGTTTGTTGTCTACGACTAACGATTTTCCCGCTAGGACATACACCTCAGGATGGTCGGGTCAAGGTTATAAAGCTTGTCCAGAATGCATGGATGCTACTCCGTCATTGAGCGTGAAGAAAGGGGTTGCTTACTTCGACCACAGACGTTGGTTACCTATCAAACATCCTTTCAGAGACGAAAAAGTTTTGTACAAGAAACCCACTGATAGGCGACCACCGAAGAAATATAAACCTGCCGATATTCAGACACAGTTAGATGGCCTTCCCATTGTGTTTCCCGGGAAACACAAGGACTTTGGGGGAAAGATCGTGAAGCCAGATGTTAATCGGCGATTCAATTGGAAGAAAAAGAGTATCTTCTATCGTTTACCGTATTGGTCTGAAAACCTGTTGAAACATAACATTGACGTTATGCATTGCGAGAAAAACGTGTGTGATGCTCTTCTTGGCACAGTAATAGGTATTGATGGAAAACTTAGCAAAGACAACGTGAAAGCGAGAATTGATCTCGAGGAAATGAAGATCAGACCAGATTTGTGGTTGCAAGAGAAAAATGGTAAGAAGGTAATGCCTCGAGCTAATTATACGTTAACCACCGAAAAAAGGAAAGTATTTCTTGATTGGTTGAAGGCACAGAAGTTTCCCGATGGATTTGCATCGAGTTTGAGAAATAACGTTCAAAGCGACTTAGGCAAGATTGTAGGAATGAAATCTCACGACTGTCACGTGATGATGCAGTACCTATTCGTGGCCAGTCTCCCAGGGCTTTTCGAAGACAAAGCGATAAGTGACGCGATTATCGGGCTAGCTAACGTGTTTCGAGTTGTGTGTAATAAAAATCTGAGTCGGAAAAAGTTAGAAAAGGAGAAGAAGAAAGTGATTGAAGTTATGTGTAGACTGGAGATGATTTTACCTCCCGCGTTTTTCGATATAATGATCCACTTGGTCATTCATTTATACGACGAGGCTTTGTTAGGGGGACCGGTTCAGATGCGTTGGATGTACCCGTTTGAGCGGTATCTAAAGAAATTAAAGGAGTACATACGAAACCCGGCTAGGCCAGAGGGTTCAATCGCCGAGGGATACGTTGTAGAGGAGACTTTGACATTCATATCGCGTTACCTTAAAGAAGAAAAAACAAAGTTTAATGATCCGGGTAGATATCCCGATATCGAAGCTCAACCTAAAGATTTGTCCGTATTTAAGAGCCAATGTATTCCTATAGGTAAAAAAGAGTATGGTAATTTGCATTACAACGAGAAGGAGCAAATCGACTGGTATATCCTCCTTAATTGCGATGAAATCCAACATTTGATGACGTAAGGTTTCAATTTATTTATTAATTGTTTATTCAATTTATTTAATAAATGTTAATTCATTGTTGATCGTCAAATGTGCAGAGAACACAAAGCCACGTTAGCGGGTTCCCCAGACGAAAAAGCTAGGAAACACCGGCAAAATTTCCGAGACTGGTTTCTACATAAGGTATAGATCCATTCAAATACAAAATTAATACTCTATTTTAGGAAACATTGTTATAACTGTTTATGCTTGTAGGTTTATGAAATGGAAAAAGAAGGTGATGCATTCGCTACAAGTGAGATGATTTCATTACGGGGTATCCGCCATCTACAATGGAACACCGTTTTACGGTGAATTGGTCAAGGTTGTAGAGATCACATATGACGATGACTGTTCTGTTGTGCTGTTCGAGTGTAATTGGTATAAAACGAGTAAACCGAGGAAAGAGCATGGGGTAACTCTTGTCAACACGTCTAATTTTTTTTGGCAATCAGAGCCGTACATCTTAGCTACTCAAGCAAAAAAAGTTTTTTACATAGACGATATTAGTTTAAGGAAATCACAAAAAGGTTGGAAAGTAGTTTGGGAACTCAATGATAGACATGGATGGAGTCCTGAGTTATGGGGTGCAGAGTCAATGCCCACTGGTGGGGATACGAGTGTCGATATCCCTTTAGTGAATACCGAGACGATTTCCGATCCGGTGAACTTGGCATCCACTGAGGAGATCGAGATTGACCCTGCTCATTTTTTTGTTGCTTTGAATTTTGAAACGGTTGTTGATGAAAACGAGGACATTGAAGATGACACCTTGGATGAGTACGGTGATGAGGAAGAACCCATTGAGGTTGATAGTGATGGCGAACCTATAGTTGTTAGTGGATATGATTCTGAGTAGGAGTTTTTTTTTTTGGGATTATTTGTATTAAAACATTTTGACTCTAAACTTTGACCATGAACACTCAACTTTGACCATAAACACTCAACTTTGACCATGAACACTCAACTTTGACCATAAACACTCAACTTTGACTCGAAACACTTAACTTTGACTCGAAACACTTAACTTTGACTCGAAACACTTAACTTTGACTCTAAACACTCAACTTTGACTCTAAACACTCAACTTTGACCATAAACACTTAACTTTGACCATAAACACTCAACTTTGACTCTAAACACTCAACTTTGACCATGAACACTTAACTTTGACCATGAACACTTAACTTTGACCATAAACACTTAACTTTGACCATGAACACTTAACTTTGACTCTAAACACTCAACTTTGACCATGAACACTTAACTTTGACTCTAAACACTCAACTTTGACCATAAACACTTAACTTTGACTCTAAACACTTAACTTTGACTCTAAACACTTAACTTTGACCATAAACACTTAACTTTGACCATGAACACTTAACTTTGACTCTAAACACTCAACTTTGACCATGAACACTCAACTTTGACCATAAACACTCAACTTTGACTCGAAACACTTAACTTTGACTCTAAACACTCAACTTTGACTCGAAACACTCAACTTTGACCATAAACACTTAACTTTGACCATGAACACTCAACTTTGACCATAAACACTTAACTTTGACTCTAAACACTTAACTTTGACTCGAAACACTTAACTTTGACTCTAAACACTCAACTTTGACTCGAAACACTTAACTTTGACTCGAAACACTTAACTTTGACTCTAAACACTTAACTTTGACCATAAACACTTAACTTTGACCATGAACACTTAACTTTGACTCTAAACACTCAACTTTGACCATAAACACTCAACTTTGACTCTAAACACTCAACTTTGACCATAAACACTTAACTTTGACCATAAACACTCAACTTTGACCATAAACACTTAACTTTGACTCGAAACACTTAACTTTGACTCGAAACACTTAACTTTGACTCGAAACACTTAACTTTGACTCGAAACTTGCATAATTGTTTAGTGTTTAGTTTATTTTAAATGTTTATTTGGTATTGAATTAAAATATTGCATAATTGTTTAGTGTTTAGTTTATTTTTTAAAAAAAAAAAATTATCTAGCGACTACATTTAACTTATAGCGACTAGTTCTTGTACATGAACTAGTCGCTAATGATTCTTTAGCACTAGCGACTACAATGTAGTCGCTAGACGTCGAAATAAATTCCCCAAACCCATGGCGGTCAGTTTTCCCGCCCCCTCAATGTACACGCGTTTTACTTTTCACTCTAGCGACTACATTGTAGTCGCTAAAGACTCGTTGACGTGGTCAATATTCATTCTAGCGACTACATTTTTTGATCTAGCGACTACAAAAAGTAGTCGCTAGAAAAAAAACCCTATATCTAACCCGAGAGCTCCATTTTCAGTCTTATTCTTTCTTCCAAAACTCAAAAAAACGAGAGCTCCATTAAAAAACCACTCCAAGGGCCGATTCTAGCATCAAATCTTCAACAAAGGTAAGCAAATCCAACACCATTTATCATTCTATTCCATTTTTACTCTTAGATTAAGCTTTTTTCCTCCATTTTTACATTTCTAATTAAATTTTTTTTGTTTGTGTTTCAATCCGAATCTAAATGGCATGGATTCAACACCAAATCAACTCCAATTTCATCCAAAAAGGTTAGTATTTCAACCAATTTTTGATTTTTAATTTTCATGTCAATTTTTTTTGGTTTTTTTTCTTTGATGATTAAATGTTATTATTAATTCCGAATATAGTAGGGTGTAATTAGAGTGTTCTATGAATTGTTTAAACGAAAAATTGATGTTAAAACCCTTAAAAAAATAGTTTTTGAAAGCTAATTAAATTTTTTCCATTTTTTTGGTGTATGATTGTTAAATCCGAATATAGTAGGTGTTATTAGTGATTCATTTTTGTTATTTTGAGCATGTAATTCATGGTTTATGATGATAAATTAATTATGATGATTTATTGATATTTTTGTTAATTTTTGTTATCATTCTTAGTAAATTTTGATGCTTAAAAGTGCAAAAATTATGTTAAAAAATGTGTTAGAATGAAATTGTGTTAAAAATTGTGTTAAAAATAACTTAGGGACCTTTAGGCAATTAAAAAAAAATTATGATAGGGACTTTTATGCAATTTAAAACTACATATGGACTTTCATGACATTTTAAAATATTTAGGCCTTTTTATGCTATTTAAGAAAATTAAATATGGACTTTAGGGACTTTTATGCAATTTACAAAAATATTTATGCAATTTTAGAAAAATTAAATAAGGACTATTATGCAATTTAAAAAAATATATAGGAATATGTATGGAATTTTTAACAAATAAAATATGGATTTTTATGCATTTTTTAAAAATAAAGGGAATTTTATGCAATTTAAAAAAATATAGGGAATTTAGTTTATTTTATTTATAATTGTAATAATTTATTTAATTTTATTTTCATGTTTTTTATTTTTTGTGATGTAATAATTTAGTATTTTTTATGTTTATTTTTTATTCCGTATTTTAATTAATCTATAAATTGGTAGATGGCCGATGTGATGTCACGACACCACGGAGGGGACGGTGGGGATAGGGACCCAAGCCGGAATCCTAACCGGAACCTAGCCGACTGTGCAAACCAGCCAGGTAAATAAACAAATCCAGTTAAATACTTTGTCAAAAAATAGTCACTAATAATTAATCTAATGTTAAAACAGATCCCCCTAGACGGAGAACAAGGGGTGGAGGTGCCTTGAAGACTGCGATGAAGGCATTGAAGGAAGTTGGGTGGCCTTTGCCAGTCAACTTTTGTGCGTTAGACGACACGTGGAGTCCTTCGGGCAAGTACGGGCACCACGTTTCTCAAGTTATTGGAATCGCAGTACGAGAGAGGATTCCGCCCTATCACCCGTTTTGGAGAAAGGTGCCGGAGGCGGACAAAAAAGCTGTTATTAAGAGATTATCGGTATTTAATTTAACTGTTAATTTATTTTTTAACTTAATTTATTATTCTTTTTTAAATTTAAATAATGTATTTTTTTTTACAGAAATATTTTAACATAAATGATTGGAAAAAGAGGAAAGATTGTAACAAGATTTTTGGGAATTTGGACGATACAATGAGGATGAGGTTTAAGGATTACAAATACAACGTGAAGAAGTATTATTGGAAAAAGGGTATAAAGCCGGATTGGTTGTCAGATGAGGTGTGGGCTAAGTGCTGCGAGTATTGGAGTTCAAGAAAAGCTAAGGTAAAATCTTGATGATTTTTAATTTTAGTATATATTTAAAATTATAATAGTTTGTAATAATAATTGAATTTTATATTTTTTCAGAATCAAGCAAAAGAGAATAAAAAGAATCGAGAAAAGCAGAAAAACAAGAGTGGAGCGGGGTCGAGGAGGTATTCCCGAACTCGGGATATGCTATACGAGGTAATTTTTTATTTAAGTAATTTTTTTTATTAATTTATAATTTATTTTGAATATTCTTTATTTTATTGAAACAGGGTGAAGAATTAATCCCGGGAGGGCATCTGGTGATAAGGGACGAGTCTACCCAACAAGACATCCCGATTCCGCCTATGGGTGCGTTTTACGAGGTGGTGGGGAAGACAAAGAAGACGAAAGAGTGGAGGTCGGTGGGGTACGAAAGAGCCGATGTAAGTTATTCTTTATTAGATTGTTTTAATTATTTTTTTCATTTATTATCAAATTTAATTGATATATTGTTTTTTATGTAACAGAAATTGCTCAAGGACGCGATGAAGGAGAAGGTGAGTCAAAGTCAATCAGAGTCAGGCGATTGGGGAGGAATGAGTCAGAAGGAGCAAGTCGATTACGTGAGGAAGACCGCGACGGAGGTTGGGTCACCGAAGAGGAGCTTTATTCCGGGCATTGGCCGTCCGGGAAAATCGAAGAACAAGGCTAAGACTACTCCAGCCCGGAACGAGCAACACGAGGAGATGATGGCGGCTATTAACGAGCTCCGAGTGTCCAGCGGTCTTGCCCCCTTCCCCCGCCCTGAAGATTCTACTAGCACCGCGCCTGCAGCTTTCTCGATGGCTACTGTGAATGATGCCATCGCATACATTAATCAGTTGAGGGCGGATAAAGGCGAGGCCCCCTTCCAGCCTATGAGTGCGGGCCCCACTCCTCCTAGCGATGACTCAGAAGACTCAGACGATGATAGTAGTAGCAGCGGTGAAGATGTTGATATGGATGTTGATTTGGATGAAGATGATTACGTGCCCGGGAATGAGGAGGACCTCTATAGACGCCGAGGATTTTAGTGATGTTTTAATTATTTTATTTTGAGACTATTCGGATTATTTGGGTTTGTATTAAGACTTTATTACTTTTTTTGGTGACTTATGTAATGATTTAATGTTTGGTGACTTTTACCTGGCTTGACCAGGTTTGACTTTGACCTGGCTTGACCGGGTTTGAATTTGGTTTAATTTTATATTTTAATTAATTATTTAGAATTGTTAATTTTATATTTTAATTAAATTAATTATTTAGAATTGTTAATTTTATTATTATTTTAATATTTTTTATTTTTAAAAAAAAATAAAAAAATATGATTTTCGAATATTTTTTAATTACAGTAATGCAATTAAAAAAAATTCGAAAATTGTGTTTTTTTATTTTTTTTTAAAAATAAAAAATTATTATTAACGACTACATTGTAGTCGTTAAAGAATAATAATAGTAGTCGCCAAATCATTAGTAACTAACGACTACATTGTAGTCGTTAGTGTTGTCCACTATTGTCGACTACAAAGTAGTCGCTAGTAATGGCGTTCTCTAGCGACTACTACGTAGTCGTTAATATGGACCCAAGCTCTAACGACTACGTATTGCCCAGTAGTCGTAAGGGTTACGTTCTAACGACAAGATTCTAGCGACTAATTTCTAGCGACTACTTGTAGTCGCTAGAACCTTGATCCCACATCTAGCGACTACTTTTTTAAATTCTAGCGACTACTCGTGTAGTCGCTAGAAGCTTGACGCGGAGTAGTGCATCCATATCTGCATAATTAGGGAGTTCAACATTTGCAAAATTGAAAACCTCTTCTATCATAAAGGAAGATTCTTTCAGAGTGGTATTTGGATGCTTAAACTGTTGCAATTAACATATTCAATGGGTACTAATGACAAAAGCATTGCTGGATTTGCATATTATTCTCCTTAATTTTCCTCTTTTCTATTTTCTAACCCAAACAAAAAATCAAAATTAATAAAGAGCAAATTCCATTTTTGGGCCATTACCTATGGCCTAAAAACATTTTTAGGCCAAACGTTTCAAAAGTCACATTTTTAGGCCAAACGTATTCAAAATGCCCATTTTTAGGCCATTTCACTAATTTCATAAGATATTTTATTAATTCTAAAGACAATTTAGGCATTTTAAATAAACTATATGTTTATTTGGCCGCATCACAAACTAGAAACTCGGTCTAAAGTGTCTAAATTGTCCTTAAAATTAATGAAATATCTCATGAAATTAGTGAAATGGCCTAAAAATGGGCGTTTTGAATTCGTTTGGCCTAAAAATGTGACATTTGAAACGTTTGGCCTAAAAATGTTTTTAGGTCATAGGTAATGGCCTAAAAATGGGATTTCCTCATTAATAAACAACACGACTCTAATTATACTAAAATTAGATATTTTTGAAAAATTATAAAAGTGATGATGGTAGGTCCTATCAAATAAAATGGCATTGTAGGATTTGTATAAAAAAATAAACAACACGAACGTGATTATACTTAAATCTAATAATTTTAAAAAATTTGTACAAGTGATGAGGTTAGGGCTTATCAAATAAAGTAGCCATGGTAGAATTTGTATGAAAAAATAATAAACAACACGACTGTAATTATACTTAAATCAGATAATTCTGAAAAAATGTAAAAGTGATGAAATTAGGCCTATTAAATAAAATGGTCACTGTACGATTTGTATAATTATGATAAACAACACAATTGTAATTATACTTAAATTAGATAATTCTGAAAATTTGTGAAATTGATGAGATTATGGCCTATCAAATAAAATGGCGACGGTAGGTTTTGTATAAAAAAAATAATAAACAACACGATTGTAATTATACTTAAAAGTAGATGATTCTGAAAAAATATAAAAGTGGTGGTAAGATTAGGCTAATGATAATTCAACAATTTAGAACTTCAATGGTAAAAATTAATATTTTACCTTAATTTGAGTTCTTCGATTATTGATGTCTCGAGTGGGAGCGGTTTTCTTGTGCAGGAGAGCGGCGTGTGAAGAGATTTCTTTTTTGTTTTTTCTTCGAATGTGAGTGTGAAGAGATTGAGTTTTAGGTTTTGATTATGTATTTTTATTTTATTTTAATCTATTAATAATGTTATTTAATTAAAAAAATATCTTTTTTACTCTTTTTAATATAAGAGTAATGTTTTTAAATAATTAATTAATTTTTAATAATAAAAAATGATTAAAAAATTACACATGCATCGCACATGACCACTTAACGGAAAAAATGGGTTGAATCTGTCATCAGGGTGTAACCCGTCACAAAATCAAAAGTTAAAGGGTAATTTAGACTTTATACAAATTAATGGAATAAATTAATAATTTGAAGAAAGTACCAGAGGCAAAAGAGATATTTTTACTCTTTTAATTAAGCCATTAAAACCATTGTTCTTTTTCTTTTATCTCACTTTTTTTAGATGTATGGGTGTTCGGGTCAGCTTACGCGCACCACGACTATTCCCATAGGAAATATACACGCCTCCTCATGCATATTACCATTTAATCAGAACAGGTTACCCATGTTCAGGGAGTGGACTCGAACCTTGCACCTCTTGCTTACTTCTTTTAAGGGCTCAAGAAATAACAAGGCTGAGGGGATTCGAACCCTGTATCTCCTAGATGAGAGACAGGCATCCTGGCCCCTGAGCAAACTAGATTATCTCACTTTCCTTCTTTTCTTGTTTCGTGTTATAATTATTTTTCTTCTAACTATATAACAAATTATAGAATGATATCTACCATTTTATACTTAATACCTTTCACATAAGACCATCACCGAGATTCAAGGATTTTTATGGATCTAAAAGTATAAAAATTAGAGAAAGTCATCTTGAACATATTCTTTTAAGGTTTAATTTGTATATACTTTACTAGGGTTTAAAATCTCAAATTTCTCATTTTTTTTTGGTCGGAGAAGTTACATAAAACCACATGTCTATCGATCCCCAACTTTTCGATCCCCGTCGTAATCCCATTGATATCCATTCCATGTCCTCTGGCTCCGCACCTAGCATTTTTCGCAAGCCTGTCCGCCTGGCTATTCAATCCCCTCAGCAGGTGCCGAAAGGATATCGGACCATGGTCCACCGATTTCTTCCAGATCTTCCGGATGATCGGTAGAATAGTCCACCAATTTTCTCATTTATAAGGACTATATATAAGGTTTGTGAAAATATTATAGCTGAAATAATATGCGTGTCAGTGTGGTGGGGTGGTGGGGAGTTAGATTTGTTCATGGCGTGGTACAGCTAGTATTCTAAAAGATACCAGGCGTTAGGCGGGTGGTCAACCACTTTCAAATCTATAGAGACGTAGACGAGGACTTAACCGTTAAGTGCTTTTCGTAGGCGGTTTTAAATTATATCTTATAAAAAATATTATTAATTCATTATTTTATCAAAAAAATCATTACCTAGAAATTACCACGACAATATATATCATTTCTTACATTGAATAATGAATATAAATTAGATGAATGATTTTTATTTATTTATTGGATTCTTAAGTTTTTTTCTTGTCCTTAATTATGTATATCTGGGGTTTATATAATTTTTATAAAATAATTTTTTCATTTCCGGCCACCTAAACTGATTAACAACCACCTTAATCGCCTAAACCGCATAGGTTGGCTAAATTGCCCAGACCGCCTAGACAGCCTAGCGTCTGCCTAGTCCATTTCCTAAAAGGTTACATACCTTCTGGCGTCTAGGCGTCCACCTAGACTATTAGAACATATGTGTGATTAAATTGGAAATGAATTATCAATCCATTTATTTTCTCAATCCAATTTTATCCCAACAAGATGAATTGGAAATGGTATTTGGTTCATGGTATTGGTACCCAACAGGATAGATTTGGCGGGAACGAGCATTGTGAGGCTACTTAACGCAAAAAGATGACAAAGCGGTGCAGATCGGGACAGAAATCCCAAAATATGAATTCATATCCACTCCACAATCTACAACATTAAAAATTGACGAACAGTAGAATGGGGTGGGAGCGATGTGAGTAATGGCGGGGTGGTGAACGATATCTTTTTTCATTTAATTCGGGATAATGAATCAAAAACTCTACAACCAAGAATACTTTCTCCTTATAGTCCAACTGGTTTTTTGTGCTCCAAAAGATCCTAAACATTATTTCAATAAGATGATCCTTCAATTTTACTTTTAATAATTGGTTAGCTCGATTTATAATAAATTTACCCATCATCATTTTCCATCACGCATAATCACCACCACCAAGCTACAAACATATCACTCCTTGAGTTTATGGATCTCATTCGTTGCATCCGGTCAATTTTTTAAATCACATTTTGATAAGTGACGTCTCCCTTTTTGTTCTAAATATTAGCCCTTACGAGACATCATTTGAGGTGATTAATTGACTTATTTGATAGACTTTTAAGCTTATTTGATTATTATGCGTTTTCTTCCCTTGGATTTGGATTATTTGCGTTTTAGAGCTTTTGTGCGTTAATTTGTTTGTTTTAGTGTAAAGTTCCTAGGTCCATGGATTAGATGGAGCACCAAGATAAGGAGGAGAAACGAGGATTAAAGTCATAGATCGTGTGTAGAAGTAAAAGGCGAGAAAGGATGATTCGAAGAATGTATTAGAGGAGAATGAAATCTGGAAGGCTGTTACAAATCACTGTTTTGAGCCACTTAGCCACTGATTCAGCCTTAGAGTCGTGAAATAAGGAATCTGCATCTCTGAGTCGGGAAGATTTTGAAAGTTGAACAAAGTGATTTCGAGTCCAGACGCAAAAGTTACAGCTATTTTAGTAACAGCTGCACATTAGTTACGGAATTTCATTTAAGGATTAGGCTTTTATTTCATTTAACCTATTTCCTTATTATAGAAGAGCCCAATACAATTTTCCCATCCTATATAAGCGTTAGACTTCATTTTTTAGAAAACAACTCATATTACACAAAGAAGAAACGCCAGAGAGAAGTCAGAAGCAAAGGGAGAGAAGAAACCGAAGCTGGGAAAACCTAATTCCTCCATCAACAGTCAATTCCTTCCCTTCAATTAGGTTTTCTCATTCTTTTATGTAATTGAATATGACTACCTTTTATCTTATTTTAGTTTTCAATTCGGTTAAGAACTAATTTCATAAGTACTTGAGAATCGCAATTATGGGTTAAACCCTTATTTATTTTAATTAATGTTTTTCGAATTTGGGATTATTTGATTTAATCTGATTTGGTTATTTTGTATTGACTATTATCGCATGCATATTACTATATTCTAATATGGCAAATTAGAAATAGGATTGAGTAATTAGGCTATTCACTTTGGTGGGGAAGTGATCACCTTGACGTGGGGTTTAATTACGGACCTAGGTTATAGACGTGTAGTATTCGTCAATGAACCTAACGGGCTTGACTAACCACATATACAATTGGGTAGGAGACTAAAACCGTTCAAAAGTAGGTATAATCGCCCTGACGGGGTTTATAATACCGTAGGATAGGTCCTAAGTCCACCCTGACGGGGGTCAGAAGATTATAGAGTCCCGACTAATACATAAATACCAATTTAGCCCTTAAACGGAAGCATTAATTATATAAATATTGGTAGATCCCATGCGAGACTCAAGTACCATTCTCTTATTTGGGTCTACGTTCATTTATTTGTTTTATTTTCTTTTCAGTTAATTACTTTAATACTTTATTTTCTTGCGTCTTAGTTCGTGAACAAAAACCAACAAAAAATTATATCATTTACCTTTTCGTACTTGCAATTACTACTACTATTTGATAAACACCCGAGTTCTACCTATTCCGTCCCTACGAACGAAACCCGATTTATCATAGCATTACTTGGACAACCGTACACTTGCGGTATGTGAGTCTTTACTTTTATCGCTTATTTTATAACACACCAAGACCGACCAATAAACATATCAAAAAATAATTGGTGCCTATCTTTGTTATGCGACGTGAAGATTGGTGTGATGGTGTCTCCTTGTGTGTTCTAAATAAACACACCTAAAAAGGTAAGACACGTACCACAAGTGTACAGATCGTCCACGTAATATTCGGTAAACGGGATTTCGATCTCAGGGACGGATTAGGTAAGACTAAGGTGCTATGCAATAATGGAAATAGTTGCTTGAATGACAATTAAAAGTAAAAGAAATAGATTTTTGTTTGGTTTTTGATTAAGAACTAAAGTACAAATAAAGTAAAATATGAAACTAAATTAATACTAATGCAAGAAAATAAAATATGAAGAGACGCAAGGATGAGAGAATAGTACTTGAGTCACGCTAGGGTTTCACCAAAATAAACTAAATCAATGCTTCTTCTAAGGGACAAATTAGTAACTAGTAATAGGCGGGATTATAGATTCTCCTAACCCCCGTCAGGGTGGACTTAGAAGCTATTCTCATATGTTACAAACCCCGCCAGGGCGATCATAATCCACCTTCGAATATCAGGTTCTCTACCCAATTGGCTATAAGATTAACTAAGTCCGTCAGGATCAATAATTTCTATCTTACGTTTATTACATATGTCTATAATTAAACCCCCAGTCAAGATGATCACTTCCCCACCAAAGTGAATAGCTTAAATACTCAAACCTATCTCCGATTAGCTAATTCATTGATAGTGAAATTAACTTACGATAATAAACAATACTAAATTACTCAATTCGAATTAAATTATAAAAATCCCAAATCAAAAAACATCAATTAAATAAATTAAGGTTCAACTCATATAGCGATTCTCAAGCACTTAAGAGGTTTAGCTCATAACGGAAAACAAAACTAAGACAAATAAATTAAAAGACATAATGTTTACAGAAAGAAAATAAAGAAAACCTAATGAAGAGGTTGAGTTTGGCTGCGAATTGGAGAAGATGACTGCTCCAGCTCTTAGCTTTCTTCCTTCCTGCTTGCTCAGACTTGAATCCTTAAGCCTCTTGAATAATTATATGAAGTGTAGGTAAACGAGGAGACTAAAGGGTGTATTTATAGGTGTTAGAAAGCCCTATGTCGAATTTACTTGGAGTGGAAGACAAGTCAAGAACTCTTTAATTCGTAACCCTAAAATCTAGGAAAGGTAAGATTCTGTTGCTGACTTGTTTTGGTCATATCTCTTTCAATACTTATCCGTTTGAGGCGTTCCAATAGTCGAAACCGCTTGTCTAGGAAAGCTCTTTCCAGTGGTCCAGACCATTCTCCCAAGTTCCTAGCCAATTTTAAGTTATGGACTCGTCTTTGAAACGTGGCTGGAATTTCAGATTCATATGACAGCTTTATCTTTTCCTTATTTGCATATATCCTTCCTTAATCTTCTTATTTCCATGTATTCTCTTTCCTTTACTTCTTTGACTTGACTTGGTCTCTAATTAATTACCATATATATTTTAAAGCTTCACAATTAATAAATAATTAAACTGCATATTGATGTCTCCTCATTTGTGATAGATTTATGTTAAGATGAGACGTCATTTTTAGTGATTTAGAAGTCATAATAATCGTTTTTCTTGAGAAATAGTGCACTTTCCTATTTTGAGTCTTGATTTAGTAAAATAATATTTTTAGAGCATATTGGGTTTAATTATCCATTTAGTGTGAAGCTTTAAAGATAATTATGGAGATTAATTAGAGTCCAAGTCAAAGACTACAAGATATGAAAAGACATGGAAAAGGAAAAGCTGCCTTAATCCTGAATTTCTGCACCTACGACCACAAATCAGCTTATATCTGAAAAACGGTGTGGAATTTGGAGAAACGGTCAAGAGCAAAGTTGAATATATTTCCGAGACGATGAATTTGGTGTACTCATACGCGTCAAACGAATGAGTATTGAAGCTTCTAGGACCAAAAGAAAAACGGGTCTGATTTCATGTTTTAGGATTACGAATTTGAGTTGGGCTTGGAGTCCACTACTTACCTTCTCCTTCAAGAAAACGAATTAGGTCTTCTAAATACCTATAAATACACCCTTATATCACTTGTAAATTCTCCTTGCCTCATAGTAATTAGTTCTTAAGGTTTTATTCTTCCAAGTTATTGTAGAGAGCAAAATGATGTCTTTTATTATTTCTTTTAGTTTATTTCCTTCAGGTATGAACTAGACTCCACATAGCTTGGGTTTTGCATCATGTATAAACTATGAATTCTAATTTCTTTCTATCTAAGTTTCTTTGGGAATTACATGTTTTAATCTGATATTAGCTTCTTACCTTTATATTTGTTTATGTGTTTTGATTTATTGCCTGTCCTAGAACTGATCACTTTAGGCTTTCTTAATAGTAATTAGATGATCACCTTAGCTGGGTGTCTAATTATTGAAACACCACATAACGTCTAGTGTCGATATTTGTCCTGACAACACTGATTCTAACTAGATAGTCATTAGGGTATAATTTAATCACTATCACCATGTATGGAAATTGATTGCTTAGGACCTTGGTAGCGCTTGATAACCCTATTTGAACCAGCCTCGTGGTGTGTCCGTAGCCCCCTTAGTCGCTCTCAAGGTCTAAGGTATGGGAATTTAGAATCCTGACTAAGTATACAAGAGCTAATTATTTCCCTTATTAACTAGATCTAATAGAAAGAATTAGAAGGATTAGTGCATACTAGCAAAACCTAAGTTATACTTCTCATCTCATATTTCTTCGTATTTAATTTACTGTCTTTATTTTCCGTAGTTTGATTTAATAATTTTGAATTTATTCCTTTTATTTTCCTGTCTTTTAATTAATTGCTTCTTACTCGTTATTCCTACCCATTCGATTAACACACTAAGTCCCTGAGAACGAACTTTCTTATCATTAAAACTTGCATACGTCATGTAATACTTGCAGTACTGTGCCTGTCTAGGGTAAGAGTGCGTAGTTTTCTGACTTATTATTTATCTTATTTTTATCACACCCTAGGCGACACCACATATGCTTTAAAAAATAATAAATCAATAATTCAAGACTAGATATAGGAAAGTGCACTCTAAAATTAAAAACTCGAATCAAATACTTCCTAATACACTAAAACTAAGCTAAGACTCTAATTCTCACTTCTCCTCCTTGTATTGAAATTTAAGAACATACTAACTTTTCACTAAAAATAATCGAATTAACGCACAAAAGCTCTAAAAATGCAAATAGTCTAATTCCAAAGGAAGAAATTGCAATATGACGAAATATGCATAAAAGTCTAGCTAATAAGTCAATAATTCACCTAAAATGATGTCTCCAGAGGGCTAATATTTAGAACGAATAGGGAGACATCGTGTGTGTGGTGGAAGATTGAAGATAATGGTGAGATAACGTGGAGTACATGGTGGTAATTTAGATGGTTTAATGGTGATAGTATGGTTATTTTAATGGAGATTGAGTACAATGATGGTAATGAAGACGATTTAACAAAATATAGGTGTCAAATCATGATTGGTTTGTGCATATCATGAATCGGTTGTATGTTGTATATGATTGGGTTGCAGGATATATATGAATGAGTTGTGATATATATATATATAAATGTGTTGCACGTAGTATACGAACGGGTTTTTTTTGGGTGTGATTTTGGTAATAGAAATATTGATTTTGGAGAGATAAATCGTTTGAGTTTAATAAAGTGTACTGTGTGAGTCGGGAATTGTGCGTGTTTTTTATTAGGTGGAATGACACATGTGGGATACCTCCGATGGAAAAATTTGTTGAGTTGCGACTTGAAGTCCAAGCTCAATAATTCAAGAAAACTTGGAGACCAAGACAAATATTATTTGACTTGAGGTTCAAGTAATAATATATAAGTAAATTATTATACTTGTTCCCTAAGTAATATTTTCTATATATATGGGGCTCCATGTAGTTCCGTATATCATATTCCTTCCCCACAAGGGGTTGGGGTTGGATATGTATCGGGGTTGTGTGATCATCAACCAATAGAGGTGTGAGACCAACAAAGTGAGTGTGATTTTTACACTTGTGAGAAAACATAAGAGTGATACGTGTAGAACATAGAAGAGGGTTATTCTTCTTGTTCAAGATTTTCTATATTATAGTGAAATAGTGTGAACATCTGTGGATGCATGCAGTTTGTTGAACCACGTAAATCTTGTGTCTCTTTTATTATTATGTCATTACTTCTTTTTTATTCTTCTATCTCTGTGTTTTTCTTCCCAACAACTAGTATTAGAGACCATGATGGGAGATTGGGTGAATCACATAAAAGACACGACAAGGTTGAGTTGAGGAGCGCGCTTAACTGAGAATACAAAGAAGATGAGGAAATTGTTCAATTTAATGATCACACGTGTTTGGGTTGCATGGTTTAACCCATTATCATGGGAGTGATTGTGTATTTTGCGGTGTATGTGATGCATGGTGAGATGGAGGATCTGATTGGCTAGATTGAGATGCAGATCTAATGTTTTGTATGAATTGACCAAGTTTTGACAAAGGAAAAAAAACAAATTAAGGGAGGAGTCATATGACAAGAGTTCATGAAAGTTGAAGATCAAAGTTCATAAGTCTATACGGTGTATGAGATGAAGATTGTTTTCGAGGGAGGACACTAGCATTTTGTAGATCGAGAAGAGGTTCACATATGTTGCTATGATGATTGCTATCAAGCAATGGGTCCCGCATGAGTAAACTTGGAAGTGGTTTGGTGTGGCCTAAGGTGTGATAAAATAATGATATAAATAAGTGCAAATACACACCCTAAACTAACACTGTACTGCAAGTATTACAGGACGTATGCAAGTTTTAATGATAAGAAGATTCGTTCCTCAGGGACTAACGAAAGTTAGAGAGAACTTATGCAAACTATCAAGTGCAGATACTAAAGATAGATAATAATACGCAAGTAGAAAGAAGAGAAAGATAGATATTTATTTGGTTTTTAATAAGAAAACTAAACTACTAAATTAAAGACAGAAAATAAATAACAGAAAAGAAAAGAAGATAGTATGAACGATATAACTTAGGTTTTACTAGTATGCACTAATCCTTCTAATTCTATCTATTAGATCTAATTCATAAGGGAGAATATTAGCTCTTGGTATACTTAGTCAGGATTCTAAATTCCACTACCTTAGACCTTGAGAGCGACTAAGGGGGCAACGGCACAACCAAGAAGTGATTTAAAATAGGGTTATCAAACGCCACTAAGGCCCTAAGCAAATACTGCAATCTTGGTGATATGGTGGTTAAAACAAACCTTAATGACTATCTAGTTAGAAGTATGTTTTGTCAGAACTGCTATCGACACTAGACGTTATGTGGTGGTTCAATAGTTAAACACCCTTACAAGGTGACCATCTAACTACTATTAAGGTAATCCTATACTCGTGCACTAGCAAGGAAAACAATCATTAAATCAAAACACATAATCCAATATAAAGGTAAGTAGCTAATATCAGATTAAAACATATAATTCCCAAATAAACTTAGATAGAAGAAGTAGAATTCATAGTTTATACATTATGCAAAACCTAAGCTAATAGAATTAGTTCATACAAAGAAAAGAAGAAGAAAGAATTACAAAATAAGAGGTTGAAGGAGACATGGTTGTTGCACAGCTCCTTCCAGACTTCTTCTCTTGTGTTGCAGCTTCCTCTTGGCCTTAGGGTCTGGCCAAGGATGATTTAAGAGTGTTAAGAGGCTGTATTTATAGGTTAGAGGTTGACCTAATTCGTTTCTTGGAGATAACTTCAAGTAATGGGCTCCTGGCCCAACCCAAATTCGTAAGATAAACACTGCTGCGTTGTTTTGGTCATAACTTCTTTGTTATTGGTCGGATTTTGCTCCACAAGATACCAAAAGAATCGCAACAGAATTATCTAGGACCTATAGAAGGAAATTACCAAATTCGGCCTATTTCTTAGGTAAAAACACCAATATTTAGACGTGTTCTGCAGAATCCCAGATTTAGGCAGCTTTTCCTTTTCCTATTTGAATTCAGTTTCCTTCTATCTCCAATTTCCATGCATATCTCTTTCCATAAGTTGTAGTCTTTGACTTGGACTCTAATTAATCTCCATAATTATCTTTAAAGCTTCACACTAAATAAACAATTAAACCCAATATGCTCTAAAAATAATAATTCTATAAATCAAGACTCAAAATAGGAAAGTGCATTAAATTAAGCTAAAATCAACCTATAGACTAATAAATAAGCCTAAAATGATGTCTCAAGAGTGTATTTTACTATCACAAATAAGGAGACATCATGGTTCAAGTTGCTATAAAGATTCTTGTCACTTCTTGCCAAGTGAGGAATTGTTGGGTTGTGCCATGAATCCCAAACTCAGTAATTCAAGCAAAGTAGAGATCAAGAAAGATATTACTTGACTTGGGGTTCAAGTAATAACATACAGGAAATTATTAGACTTGTTTCCTAAGTAATATGTCCTATATATGTGGGCTCCATAATTTGTACTTCTTTGTATCAGATTCCATCTCCACAAAAGAGTTGAGGTTGGATATGTACCAAGGTTGTGTGATCATCACCCTAGAGAAGTGTGAGACCAACAAAGTGAGTGTGAGTGATACACTTGTGAGAAAACATAAAAGTGATTCTTCTATAATATAGATTAGAGTTGTTCTTCTTTTTCAAGGTTTTTTATATTATAGTGAAACATTGTGAACCTCCGTGAATGTAAGCAATTTGATGAACTACGTAAATCTTGTGTCTCTTTTATTATTTTCTTTTTTATTATTCTATCTCTGTATTTTTTCTTCCCAACAAAATTTGTCCAATGTTTCATTAGTATTGTTCTGGACTATTTAGGACACACCATTTGTACTATGCATTCTTTCAGCCAATGACCTTTTTTCTAAAATACAAAAGATCAATATCTATATTTTTTACCTCGTTAGAAAAAATCTAGCGGAGACGAAAACCTTAACAAGGACAAAAGTATAAAGAGTATATTATAATTGATCACCAATCATAAAATTATTATCGCATGTAATTTTATATTTTTCTATAATGTAGGTGTCAATTGCATAGCAAAAATGGATACAGTTCGCATAACGGACTTGA
This sequence comes from Nemophila menziesii, assembly GCA_029959085.1. Lineage (NCBI taxonomy): Eukaryota > Viridiplantae > Streptophyta > Magnoliopsida > Boraginales > Hydrophyllaceae > Nemophila > Nemophila menziesii. The sequence continues at coordinate 20,888,542 of JARWIR010000022.1, read as the reverse complement.
CAATGTTGGATGACATGCTGGTAAACAAAATTATAAATTATTTACAAATTTTAAATATACATTAGTTTAATAAACTGGTGTATATTGCGGGACATTAGTATAATAGTATAGGCGGTGCAGGCTAGGGAATGGTGACAGGTGATGGGTTAAACGGGGGTAAAAGAAGAATAAGGGCCTATATACACCTTAGTCTTCTAATTAAGGGCCCCTTTTAAACCTCCTTTAGAAACCAACCAACCCATATAACTACTTCCCTCCCTATTAGGTTTATGAATTAATACACCATAAAAACCCATCCCTCCCCCATTTCTCTCTCGACAACTGCCCTCTTCAACCCCTCCCTTTCAAGCTTCCCGTCACCGGAGCACCACCAAGAAGTCTCGCCGCCATTTCAGCAGATTCAGTGGCGGATCCCGTCGCCAATTAGTGGCCATTCGCAGGCCAACCTGCTCCGGCGAATCTCCCCCTCTTTCTGCTCCGCCTCACAAGAAAATCGATGCCATTAACGAGCCACAAGAAATTCGTTCTCAAATTTGTTTATTCAGATCTAGATCTGTTTATTCAGATATGTTATGCATTTTCAGTGGGTAAATACCCACTGTTTTGGAATTTTAGTGGGTTTATACCCACTGTTTCGTTCTGTTTTAGGGGGTAATCGTGCTGTTTTAGTGGGTAATAGACTCACTTTTTTTGTGGCTATGGTTCTTCACCACCACTTTGGACTGACCTGAACAAGGAAACAAGAACATTGAACTCTAAACAATAAGAACTTATAATGTAATTAAAAAAAAGTGGTATGTACTCCCCAAAAATTAAAATAATAGGTATGTACCTTCAAAATATGTAACCAGTAACCAGAAAAAATCTTAACCAGACCTTTAAAAAACATAACATCTAACCAGGCACTTAAAATTCTCATTTTTGAATTTGAGACCTAAAAATGTATATTTCTCATTAAACGGGATGAAAGTAGGGGTGTGCATCGGATTAGAAAACCCGCATAACCCGACCAATCCGATTACACTAACCCAAAATTATACGGGTTAGTTTTTTATTGGGTGGGTTGCGGTTTACATTTTTTTTTTAAATATACACTGTTTGCGGGTTGTGGATTTTAAACCAGCAAACCCGCATATATCCGATTACCTTGTTATATAAAAAATAGGAAATTTTGTAGTGTTCATTTTAGTCATATAAAATAGCACGGGTTATGTGATTCTCACTCTACATTTCTTTTTTATTTCTTTACTTTTAAATTTTTAAAACCCCTCAACATTTCAATAATATTTTATCTAATGAATCTATTTTTCATTTAATTATGATATTATCTCTATTCTTTGTTTAATTCATAAATTTATTTTCCTAAAATATCATTTTATATCTTTTAATTAGAGATGATTTGAAATGCATATGAGTATCCTAAACAAAAAAAATTGTTACAACTTTCATTTGTAATATAAATTTGACTCGCTGAATGAATATGGATACAAATTTGGCTTATTTATCGAACTAAATCAACCGCAATACACCCGCAACCCGCCCAATCCGAAACTCAACGGTTTATATAATGTATTGGGCGGGTACAGATCTCATTTTTCAAAACTCGCACAAGAATGGGCGGTTCGTGGATTAGACATTTTTCATCCAAAACCAACCCGCGCACACCCCTAGATGAAAGATTGGTGAGGGATATTCTTGTAATGTGTTTTTATTCTGTTTTATAGTATGTGAGGACATGTCCATTTTATAGCGTATGTCGAGATAATACGGTTGTTTGGCACAATTTATTCGTACCTTCAAATACCATGATATTTGAGCGATATGAACATTTTTTTTCTTAAAAGTATTCTCTAATAATATCGCCGAAAACTTCAACGACAGCTCAATAAATTGTATTGTCAAAAAAAACTCAATAAATTGTAGTGCATAAGCAACAAGAGGTTTAATTGATTGCATGCATATATGTGGAGAGAAGACAAGCAAGATGAGATGAATTAATGACTAGAAAATGATCGGTGTCTCTCTATTTCATTTATTTATGTTTATCGAAAGAAAAATAAGGCCTATTGGTGTATCTCTGGACCACATTGATCCTCAAACTCAGACATTATAGATAGATACCCCCATTAATGCCAACAACTACACTACACATCAATAATCGAACAAAAAAAAAAAAAATACTATACACCATTAAGCATATTTGATACTAGAGGAAAGCACGGATCCGTTTTACTCGATTTTGAAACTAAGGGTAAACTAAGGGTAATATATTTTGGTTTAAAAATTTCATAAATAACCCAAAGATAGGGTAATTTTTTTTTATCCTAGGGTTAATTCAGGCTATCCTTCAGTTTACTCTCGGGGTCAACCATGGTCAAATTTTTTTAACGTAAGATTGCTATCATAAAAAATCAAACTCGAATCACACCTATTACAAACAAATAACTTTACAAAACAAAATTTTGATAATTCGAGAGTTTAAATAGTTTATTAATTACATACTATATTAGAGTTTTTCAAAAAATAAATTTCACCTTAAGGGTCTGTTTGGATTAGGGCTGATCACAGGTAGGTTAACCGACCCGTAGGGGTATACCCAAAACCCCACACGTTAGCTCGGTTTGTAATTTGTTTAACCCAATAACCAATTTTTTAATAAAAACCACACGGGTTGGGTGTATGCGGGTTGGGTCGGTTTTGGGTCGGGTTCGGTTATGGTAAAAAAAAAGTCAAAACATCTAAAACAGTTAAAAAATACTATACATTCATTATAAACTTTCAATAAATAGAAAGTTGCCTAAATTAGAAAATTTCTAAGTATAGAAACTTTATCAAAATAGTGGGGTTTTAGACATATTTCATAGTTTTTCATCATAATTAATAAATAACAGTACATGAATTGTTACAAAAATTGAATCACTACTAAAATTACAATACATTTTAATTTGTAACCCAACTTGTCCAAATCTAACAACACTGTACAACTTTGGGTGCAATTGATGTAGACTGTAGTGATTCCAAAAATAAACTTCCAATGGTTGATAATTCCTGCAAATTTGCGACAACAAAAAAGAAGAACCAAATCAGTTGTAGCCTCAGAATCAGTGTCATCATTGGCTTCAATTTAGCCTCAGATTTTATATCTTCATTGGCCTTATAACCTTAGGGACCTGTTAAGGGACAAGGGACTTATCTAACAACTTACAAGAAACAATTTACAACTCAATTGTTTCCAACTCAACCAATTTTCCACCTATTATAACTCATTTATCATAAGATAATCATTGTATTTGGGACAAATAAAATGGGAGATGCAAACAAATCTTTGTTGTTTAAAATTGTTAACTTGTAAGTTGTAAGAATATATTTATATACCTTAGGTTATTGGTTTCTAACTTGTTAAAGTGGACTCTTGCGAAGTCTCACTTAACTCGTCTAAGCCATAATAACCTGCAAAATATGAGAAACACCACAACTTCAGTTCTTAAGTAAAAAAATTAATCAGTTCAAACACTGTCCAACAGTTGTCTATGATTTTATTTGGCTTCTTAGAATCAGGGGGTTTGTTACTAGATGGGGGGTGATGGTTTGGGGTAGGAGAACTACCCTCTGGAGTTGGAGTTTGGGTTGTAATATCAGTAATAATCTCATTTTCAGTCTCCATTTCAAGTAATTATTCTGCAAACAACACAACAAATTGATGTTAGTATTCGCAATAAAATAATAAACTATTAGAAACAACTAATATATGATTTGTATAAGTGTTAATCAAATATATCTTGAGTTGAGTAACAAAGCAAGCACAGGTCCAATACCAACAACAAGGCAACGATAGCGAGACCATAAAAAAACAAGGTAAACAATCTATTAGCCAATATCAATTATCAAATGAAATTATAATTAATCACAAATACCATAAATTATAGTCAAAAAACACTTAGAATCCCAAATCAGTTTCGAGTTACGAATTGAAAAACCTGAAAATCCTTTAATAAACGATTTATTTGTTTCTAAACCATAACATTTACACAAGCAATCGATTAAAACTCAATCGGAATTACAGAAAATCAAAACACACAACTTAGGGTTTCGAATATCAAATTACCTTTTGAAAGGGTCTTTTAAGGGTAATAAGCCACCACCTAGCCATATAAAGGCTTCATCATCCTCCAAGCCACAGACTAAATCTCTAACCATGGTTAGATGATTAAACCCAGTACCCGAAGGACAAGCTTAATCAGAGCAATAAATGCGACCCATAAAAATAGGTGAGGAGAGTTTAATGCGGTGTACAATATCGCTCAAAAACGCCGGTGAGATTTGACGGGGATGGAGAAGAGCCAGGGGCTAGGGGCTTAGGGTTTTTGAGACCCATGGAGAGAGACAGAGAGAAGAAGAGAGAGCGACGTGAGTGAGGTGAGAGAGAGGTCAAAATGACCTTTCGTGTACTGAAAGGGCAAAACCAAAAGAACTGGAGAGTAGCGTATCCCATACGCTCAACCTTTTGGTTTTTTTATTAATAAATATCGATGTATATAAAAAAAACTTATGGGCGGGTCGGGTTCGGCGAAGCCGAACCCATCAACCGGCTCAATACCCAAAAAATTAATTTTTTTGGCCCAATGGGTTCGGGTAGCTTTAGGGTTCGGTTTTTTCGGGCCCGGTTTGGGTCGGTTTGGGCGGGTGGACGGGTTTTGGGTTCCGGTTGAGCAGCCCTAGTTTGGATTGAGAGTTTTGGAAGGAAAAGAAAAGAAGGGAGATGATTTTCAATTTTTTTCTATGTTTTTATTAGAATTTTTTTAAAAGAAAGTAATTAAGGTGATTATAACCTATAACTTTATTTTATAATTACTTCAAATTAGAGTCAAGTGGAAAGAAAATATTTTGATAAATAATATAAAAAACACTAATCTTTATTTATACCTTATTTAAATAATTTTTATATTTTATGTTAATGTAAGATATGGTTTTAAGAACATGTAAAATTGATAATTTATTTAAAATCTCAACTTTATTACTAATTAAACTGATATGGTTCTAAGAACCTGCAAAGTCATCAAATCTTTTTAAAGCCTTAACTTTAATACAAATTAATAATATAAAACACAAGGATAAAATACTTTAAACTTGTTTCATTGACACAAATGACTAATGCTCTTTGACAACTTCAATAAGGTCAAATCATGCAACTCACACAAGGTACAAATGTTGATGTCAAGTTACTTTAGAATTGTGAGGACAATGGTGGATATGAATCGTGAAAGGTCATTGAGATTCGAAGTGGAAAATTTATAGCTCCAACACCCAGTGTGTCAAGTAAAGAACACGAAGAAACATAACCTACCAGACCGAATCTAGATGAGGTAACAATTGAAGAGTGGACCGAAGATGGAGAATATAAAATAGTAGAAGCATTAAAAGTGCAAGAGAAACCGAGAGTAGAACTTCTACCAAAAGAAAATCGCCCACCACCGTCGTACTCCTCCAGGGTTTCTAAGAAGATTGGTGACTCTAAATACAAGAAGTTCATCAAGATATTGATTCAGCCAAAGATAAACATCCTGGTGTTCGAAGCCATAAAAAGGGTACCAAAATATATGGGGTTCTTTAAGGAGAAACTCTCTAAGAAGATCAAGTTCAAAGAATACAGATGGTGGCGCTAACTGAATAGATAGCGGACAAAGTAAAAAGGAAGTTTCCATTGAAACTCAAGGATCCAGGAGATTTTAACCTTCCAATCAATATTTGTGGTACGTTCAATAGAAAAAAATTGTGCATGGGAGCGAGTGTAAAACTCATGCCCAATAGTGAATTATATGAGTTATGTATTGGAGAAGCAAGGCCAATATACGTCATATTTCAAATGGAGTACCGATCATTGACATGCCCATGGGGAGTGGTTCAATATATCTTGGTGCAAGTAGGTAATCTCATTATATCTACTGATTTTATTATATTGTATTATGATGCAGATGCAAATATCACTCTTATCTTGGGGCGTCCATTCTTGTCCACGGGGCGGATGATGATTAATGTTAATGACAGTTTCATCACCTTGAGCATCATAGATGAATCTCAAACATTCTACGTTAGGGAAACGCGATTAAAAGAAAGGTAAATAATGTGTTTGTAATCCAAAATATGGCCAAGAGCTTAGGTTTGAATACCCAAAGAGAATTTGTGTGGAAGAAAGACGAAGATGATTTTGGGGTAGGCGATAAGGTCATCTTAAAAACTCTAATTTCCATAAATAAACCACATAAACATCAACCAGCGTGGAATTAGGCCCTTCACGGTCACCAAATTAGTTTCAAACAAGGTGACTGAAGCGAGAGGGAAGAAGAATCGCAAGTTAGGGTTGGTCAATATTGGGGGCCACACACGTTGTTGGGGAGGCTACATTAAGAAGAAGAAATTTTGAGGTAACAATGTCAAACTTTTGACGATATTAAACAAAAGTGCTTGTGAGAGACAACCTACATTTAATTAGTGTTTTATTCTTAGGTCCAAGCCCTAATCCGTGTTTACACTTATAAAAGGAGCCTTTGACTTCTATTTTCATAACAATTCACATTCTACAAGATTAAACACCAGAGAGAAGCAACAGAAGGAAGAAAGAAGAAGCTGCAAGAGTTGGAGAGGGTCTATATCTCCGTTCGCAGTCATTCCTATTCCAGAAATTAGGTTCCTTTATCTTTGATTTTGTAAAACAATATGAATTCCCTTTTATTTAATTTAGTTTTGTTTTCAATTAATATGAGCTAAACACATTTTAGCGCTTGAGAATGCTATATGGGTAATTCCCAAATCTTATTGAATTTCATATGTTGAATTTGGGTTTCTGTTAAATTAAATTAGATTGTGTCTTTTACCCTTTTCGATAAATTGAGAAGATTTACTGTTTTTAGCGTCATGAACTAGGAACAGGTGTTAGTATCTAGGCTATTTCAATTAGTGGCAATTGGATCATCCTGACGGAGGGTTTACGTACAGAACCATTTATTCAATCTAGGATAGAAGTTATTGATTCTGACGAACTTAGCTAATTCTAGGGCCAATGAGGTAATAAAACTTAAACATCCAAAAGTGGATCATATTTACCCTGACGGGACTAGTGACACTCTAGGATCGCCTTATAGTCCACCCTGACGGGGGTATAAGGAATTTAGAATCCCGACCATCGTAATTGACCAATTTAACCCTTAAACAGCATAGGTTATGAAATAGGATTAGGATGACCCCTTGCGTTCTCAAGTGCTATCTTCTCATACTTGCGTTTTACATCATTTTACTTGCGTCTTAGCTTTTAATTGCATTTTCCATTTAGTCTTTTATTACTTAGCATTAGTACAAAAACCAATCAAACATATTATCTTTGTTTTCTTTCATAAGTGCAATCATTCATTAGTGGATAAGCATTGTAGTCAACCATCCCGTCCTTGGAACGAATCTGTTTTATCAACTATATTACTTGGGACAACCGTACACTTGCGGTTGTGGTTCGATTATTTATTGCATTATTTTTAGAACACACAAAGGACCACCAGTCCTCAAAGACAAACCACTACATACCAATCTTGAAACGGTGGATCAACTAATGACCCAACAAAAAGATGGATGGGATTGGGAAATAATTGACAATGTACTCCCATTACCAGTACATGACGAAATTAGGAAAATTCCTCTACTCAATACGGAGGATCAGGATACCTTTATATGGCCGCGTTCTAATTCAGGTACTTATACTACTAAGTAAGGATACAAAACTCTTATGCAACTGACAGTTAATGGAACTGCTCAAACGTCTGACCAAGCTGCTTATAGTAACCCCAAATTGTGGAATCGGGTTTCGAAATCAAATGTGGCAACTAAAGTGCCATCGTTTACATGGAAAGCGTGTCAGGACATATTACCAACTAAACAGAATCTATTCTCACGGCACTGTAGTGATACTAAGAATTGTCTATGGTGCGAAAATGCTACAGATATTGTGGTCCACTTGCTACTTTCTTGTAACTTTTCCAAACAGGTGTCGGCTGGGACAACACTACAACTTCGGGTTCCTGAAGAGGACCCAGACTCAATAGGTTATTGGATTACGAACGTGTGTGATAACATGGATAACAAGATATGGGATCATCATACATTGATGGCTTATATTCAACTACCATTGTGGAATATCTGGAAAGAAAAAATGAAGATGGTACACGAAAACGATTATATATATCCATACAACGTTGTTTAGTCTATTCTTGCAGGTATGAAATACTTATTTGGACCAGGTTGGGCACTAACACCACAGCTTACTAGCCCGTTACCACGAGAAACGGTGACTGATTCGTGGAATAATGATGAGTTTCGAGATTCGCAATATATTTATACATGTGACGCGTCTTTTAAATCTACATCGGAGATAAGCGAGATACCCGTTTAGGGCGAAAAGTGACATTATCTAAACCCATCTGGACAGATTCGACTGCAGAAGGGGAAGAAATAGCAGTTTTGGAGGCTCCTCAGCTGAGCCATGACCATCCGGGCAGCAAGATGTTATATGTTCAGACAACCTTGATTTAATTCAAGGAGTTAAGTCGTTGCCAGATGCGTGGTGGAAAGTCCAACCTTTTGTCAAGCGGGTCTTAAAGATTGCTGAGGATCACCGGAATCTAATCTTCAAGCATATTCCGCGAAGACTTAATGGTTTGGCTGACCGTGCTTCGTGTAATGCTGGACAATCGGCAGTCAATGCAGACGACCGCTTGGAATTGCGCTACTCTTTCACCAGACTAGGAATAGGCTGATATTGTAATAATTGTTAGCTGTGGGAACAAACGAAAAAAAAATTAAGAGTCTAAGACAAAAATCATGGGTAGTAAATTCTTAAATATAACTTTTTTAATCAAACTATAGATGAATTTAACTTGGTTGACTTATTTAATAACTGATTTTATACTCTTTAATTTATGTGAATTCCCTCACGTTATAATTTCAGCTTGAGAAAAAAAGTCCCTCACGTTACGGTAATTAATGATTAATCCAAGGCTCATTGTTCAATATCCTTAACATTCTTTAACAAGAGCCTTACGGCCTATGGGGGAACCCTTGAATCTTATCACATGCCAACTTTACCTACAATAATGTAAACTTATTACTTCGACCCAACCTAAGCACATGGCCCAATACATCCAATTTCAGCTTTCAGCCTAAATTTTGAAAATATCGAGGCTCACCGATCATCTTAAGAAAATTATTTTTAAAGGCCTTAACAACTTTTACAATATTCACAAAATCTCTTTTATAACTAAAACAATAAAAATCCCAACCAGATACAACAAAGATATGAAAAAAACCCCTCCACCTTATGTTACTAGTAAAAAATAAAAAAAACAAAAAAAACACTATTAGAATTCTGATTTTCAGAACCAACCCACCCACTTTCTCTTTATACCAAACTGCTCACCTCCCTCAACCACAACCCCCTTTCTCGGCCATGTGCCGCTCACCATCACCCACCCATCAGCCATCTGCACTCCCCCACCACCAAGAAGCAGCAACACCATCTTCACTCCCCATCACCATTTTTGCCGCCACTGAGAACCGCCACCTGAGAACCCTCGTCGCTCTTGCACACATAAACCGACGACATCACGCGAAATCTGCAGGTTCGTGGCCTTTTTTTCACCAACAAGCCTCTTCTCCACCACCTTCATCGCCACTCACCTTAAACGGTGCCCAACCTTCATCGCCACTCTCCTTCAACGCCGCTCACCCTTCAACGCCGCTCAACCATCCAGATCTGACGAAGCGACGCTGGATCTTCGCTCTGACCCCCGTCTTCACACCGCCGTTTGTAGATCTGGTCCTTTCGCCGCGCTCCGTCTTCTCTCCTCCGGCATCTGCAGGTTCAGGCTCCATCATCAACGTGCGCAGGTCCAAACTCCACCATCATCGTGCTTCCATGTCGGAGTAGACTTCGTGCTTCATCAACAACGATAAGAACCAGACATCTTCGCGATGAACCCTGCCTCACCGTTCGCGGCCTCACCAGCGCCATCCCTAGTTCCAGGCCCACCCAGTTGTAGGCCAACCCATATCCAAAGTCACTTGAAGATAATTGTCCAACAGATTTTTTTTTTTTAAATTTATGTTTTAATTAATATTTTCCTTTTTTTTAATTCCAATATACATTGTAAAAAGATTTCTTTTTGTTTTATATCTAGATTTAGATCTCTTTGGAGTGTACCAAATTGATATGCAGCGGCGGAGCCAGGATTTTTTGTTAGGGGGGGCTAAGGGGGTTTGGGGGCAACACCTCCGAAAAAAATTATTTTTTCGTATTTGCACGATAAGTCTACATATTATGAAAAAATTGCTAGATAGATCCTTATATAATGCTAAAATGCACTATAAATCCCTATATTGTGTAAAAATTACAATAAGTTTGGGTATTATTATTTAAAATTAATCATCTGATAAATTTCTTTTTTTTATACAAAATAACATACATTTTGTTGTAGAAAAACAAAACATCTTATAAATAAAATAATTTAAAGTCTAACAAAATAGATTTTAAAATTTAGGGGGCCAAATGAAATTTTTTAAAACATTTAAGAGTTAATTACAAAAAAAATCTATGAAAAAAAATTAAAACAAACCAAGAAATTAAATATTTAATGGTATTTATGTTCTAATTTCGTCAGTAAATTTTATTATTTGATAGAATTAACTCTAAAATTTAAGTTAGGGAGGGCTAATTTTATGTTATAATTTTTTTAGTTATATTTTTATCAATTTTTTAAAAAAAAAACAGGTTAAATTATAGTGGGCTGGGATAGGTTGGGGTGGGCTGCAGCCCACCCCAGCCTACCCCCACATCCGCCCCTGTTGATATGTCTGGAATGTACAAGACTACAAGAGTGATCTGTTTGGAATGTACCAATTCATTTTTATCGTGAAAAAACGTTATCGTGAATAGATTTGTGTATTGTTTTTTCGGGAAAAACTTTGTTTGGCGCGTACCAATGGGTGGATCTCGACACGCTAGCTTCGTTCGGGTTTCTAAACAAGTCCAGACATTAACCTTGGACATAAATAAATACCATCTAAGTCTAGAAAAATACTATTAGGAACCCATCATGCAATTACAAAAAATATAAGAAATTGTAAAACGAACATAATAGCATTTGATTCGTACCAAACTGAGAAAATAGGTACGTTCCAAACAAACAAATATTGGTCTATACCAAGCGTAAAAATGGTTGTATGTACCAAAGACGAACTGAAAAGGGGTATAAGGGTAAAAATTCTAACTAAAAATATCAAACTTATGCCTTTATTAGAATGTTTTTTTAGTTAGGACTTTGTGACTAATTTTTTGAATATTTGGGCTTCTAAAAGTAATTTCCTCCATCTTATTTTGTTGTATGGGTAAGGCGACTAGGAATTTTTAATACTTTCACTTTTTACACAAACAAATGTTCTTAATCAATATACATAAGATTATTTATTATAATGTTTTTTCTACTATTTAATTAGAAGAAATATTCAAAAAAGTAATAAAAAAATATCTTTGGTATTAAAAAGAGACAGATAATATTAGACACCTCTTTTTAGAAATCTAGAGAAATAAGAATAGACAGAATGAGTACTATTTTTGTGCCACCTAAATAATACTAACAATTATATTCCTACCTAAAAAAATTACGGAAAAAGTAAATTTGAGGGTGTTTGATTAGGATAAAGTATTAATGAGTGAGCAAAAGATACAATTATATGTCAAAAGAGTAATGATATATACCATCCAAATTCATACCACCTAAATACCACCCAATGATGTGGCGTGAATTGGTTGGTTACAAATATTTAATCAAATCAAGAAAATAAATACATTAACGATTTGTAACCAACCAATTCACGCCACGTCATTGGGTGGTATGAATCCGGGTGGTATATATCATTACTCATGTCAAAATTAGTGATGAATAAATTAAAGAAGAGATTTTTTGAATCGTTAATGACAAGCCTCTGTGGAGGATTTGATTGGTAATAATGTAAAGAGGCTATTCAAGAATGTTTTACATTCAGGATTTTCCTAAAATAATTAAATTGTAATATCATTGATTTAATTCTAAAAAAAACGAATCACCTTTGAAAGTTGGGGATTACTAGCCCATTTCTTGATGTAATGTGATATACAAAGGAATAACTATGATTGTTGCAGATAGATTTAAGGTCGTCTTTGATGATCTTGTGCATAATGCACAAAGCATCTTTGTTTCGGGTAGATTGATATCCGAAAATATTCATATACGTGATAAATATTGAGGGTTTATAACAATATGAGTAGATCTCTGAGATGCATCGTAAAAGTGGGGATTTAACTTTCATCCCCGATATGTGAGATGGATTATGACACTTGTTACCTCTATCTTCTACTCGGTGGGGATAAATAGTCAAATATGTGGTTTTCTCAAATAGGCTAAAGGTTTAAGATAAGGTGATCCACTATCACCTAAGTTTCATTCTATGATTATATATTTTTCTTTTCTCTTAACAAAGAAAACGGAAGATGGTTTTAATTATCATCTGAAGTGTTAGAAGTTTAAAATAACACACTTGGATTTTGTCGATAATCTCATGTTGCTATATAAGGGTGATCCCAATTTCGTGGAAATTCTTATGGATTGCTTAATTTCTTTTGTAATTGTTCGAACTCTAAAATAAATTATTTATTACGTTAGAATTCAAGCATTGAATCTTGAGTCTATGTTAAATATCACACCACTTTCAAAGGGGGAGATGTCGTTTAGATACCTTGGGATCCTATTTGGAGCATTAGTTTCATTTTCTAGAGATTATAAACCACTCATTGATAAATTTGAGTGTTGTGTGCATTATTGGTATGCTCTTTCGTTGTCTTATGCGGGTAGATTGGACTTTATTCAAAATATTTTACAAGGAATGGTTTATTTTTGGGTATCTATTTTTTTTGTACCCATTTGTGTGAAGAATTGTATCATTAACATTTGTCGAAATTTCTATTGATTAGGAAAGGCTCCAATTTAGATGGAAAAAAAATTTGTACGCCTGAAGAGGAAGGGTGTCTTGGCTTAAAGAATTTAGTTGCATGGAATAAATATATTCTTGTGAAAATGTTATAGAAAATTATGAGAATTTTTTTTATGGATTAATAGGTCCATGATAATATTTTCAAAATCAAAATATTTGGGAATGACATTGTAAAATAAGTTTTGAAACATGAATTAATTGTCTCTTTTAGAAATGTGAGAGACAAGAATATATTAATAAAGTGATTCAAAAATTATGGACAATTCCAATGAAATATCTAATTCTGTTATTTCCTCTACTAACGATCTCTCAGTGATGAATGTTTTACCTTATATAAAAATTCTTATGATGTTATTTATCAAAGATGTCTTTCTAGATCATAGGCTAATATAGTTTGGGATTCTTTTTTTTTTGACGTTAAAACTCAATTTAAATTAATAAAAACGTACAAAATAGATTACAATAAGTTAAGTTATAATGTATTTAACCAATGCCTAACGAAGTAAAGTCACTAAAAAGCAGCTTGGGATTCTAATGTTACACCAAAAAATGCAATTCTTTGTGGATGACTTTGAATAAAGGATTTGTGCACGAAAGATATGATGGTTTATATGGAACTTGACCCGTTTTATGGAATGTGCAGAGATGAATTTAAGACAAATGATCATTTTTTAGTGTCATTTTGTGAGAGATGTTTGGAGTGATGTGAAATATTGGTTGGGTATGACAAGGGAGATGTGCACTATCTCGAGCTCTTTAAATGGCTCAAAATTTTGAAAGATGGTAAAAATTGGAAGAGGAATGCTCAGCGCACATCATTTGCGGCCATGGATTATGTCATCTGAAACGCAAGGAACAAACTAGCGATGAAGAATGTCATACCGTCTCGTGAGACTATCTTTAAGGAGATGAAAGTATGCACATTTAGAATTTAATACTCAGTGTACCCTCATATCTTCATTGTGGATGATAGTGGGTTTATTATATATGTGCACTAATGTTTGCTAGTTTCCTAGAAATTTTGACTACCTTAAACTTTTGGGCTTAAGTAGATGTATTTCCCCGTGCATTGTATATCCTATATACTAAACCAAAAAACATATCAAGTCTCACCCCATCTTTGCCCCATGCTTATTCCAAACTTTCAGCACCACTACCTTATTTTCTCTCCACACTTTAAGGTACCTTAATTGAAGAAGAGGATCAAGTCTTTATCCAGCATTATACTCTCAAGTGTTGGGTACCAAAAGATCAAATACACAAAATTATGAGGTACAACTGATTAAGGATATATGTAACAAGGTCATCTTAGAAGAGGACATCAACTTGTTCATAACTCCTATTACAAATGAGGAGATCAAAGGGGTATGATGGTTAAGAGACAATTCTAAAAGTCCAGGACCAGATGGTTTCTCTTTATATTTTTTCAAAAAGACTTGGAATATCATAGGAGAAGATAGTTGTGGGGCAGTTAAAAGTTCATATAGAGATATGAAAAATCCTCAAAGAAATTACCCTCATTCCAAAAATACATAATCCAAGAACTACTAAGGATAATAGGACAATAACGAGCTATACTGTGCTATATAAATGCATTTCTAAAATAATTGCCAACAGACTGAAAGGTACACTTCAGGATCTTATTTCTTTCAATTAATCAGCTTATCTACCTAAGAGACAGAATGGAGAAGTTATATTAATAGCTCAAGAATTGGTGAAAGGATATTCAAGGAGATAAATATCATCAAGATATGCTTTAAAACTTGACCTTATGAAAGCATATGATTATGTGGGCTGGGAGTTTGTGCTGAAGATATTGGTAGCATTCAACTACCTATAGAAGTTCATCTCTTGGATTAAGATGTGCCTCACAATAACTTCTTACTCCATGATTAATGGAATCCCTATATGATTTTTTACAGGAGCGAGAGTGTTGAGACAGGGGGACCCACTCGCACCATACTTGTTTGTTATATGTATGAAAGTGCTTATACAGATATTACAACATACTGGGAAAAAAGGCTTTAAATGGCACCCTAAACGTGCGAAACTTAAGTTGAAAAATATTAAGTTTGTTGATGAGTTATTTATCTTCTTTAAACCTTCAAGACAAGCTGCTCAACTATTAAAGGATCGGTTAAAGATATTTTATATGCTCTCAGGGTTACAAATAAGTGACAAAAAAAATCTATGGTGGCTTCTCAGTCAACATGAAGATGGAGATTGATGATATTCCGTATATACTTGAAGGATGACTCCTAGTGAGATATCTAGGGTACCACTTATCTCAGGTATATTAATTCATTATTATTGTAAGCCTCTTATGGTTAAAATGGCAAAAATGGTAGATCATTGGAGTAGAAAACATCTTTATTATGCTGGAAGATTACAAGTAATTAAGGCAGTACTTAGTGACATTGTGATGTCTCCCTATTTGTCATGAATTAGTCCTAGTTGGAGACATCATTTTTAGTGATTTAGAAGTCTTTCTAGTCAATTTTCTTGAGAAATGTTACACTTTCCTATTTTGAGTCTTGATTTAGTAAATTATTGTTTTTAGAGCATATTTGGTTTAATTATTTATTTAGTGTGAAGCTTTAAAGATAATTATGCAGATTAATTAGATTCCAAGTCAAATACTAAGAGATATGGGAAGAGATTAGCATGGAAATTGGAGATAAGGAAAGAAAAGCTAAAATCATGGAAAAAGAAAAGCTTCCATAATCCTGAACTTCACCGTCCACGACCACAAATCAGCTTATATATCAAAATTGGTGTGGAATCTCGAGAAACGGTCCAGAGAAAAGTTCAATATCTTTCCGAAACAATGAATTTCGACTACTCATATGCGTCAAACAGATGTGTATTGAAGCTTCTAGGATCAAAACAAAAACGGGCCTGATTCCATGTTTTAGGGTTACGAATTTGAGTTGGGTTTGGAGTCCACTACTTACCTTCTCCTTCAAGAAAACGAATTAGGGCTTCTAAACACCTATAAATACACCCTTATATCACTTGTAAATCATCCTTGCCTCATAGTAATTAGTCCTTAGGTTTATTATCATCAGAATCATGGTAGAGAGCAAGATGAAGTCTTTTACTATTTCTTTTAGTTTATTTCCTTCAGGTATGAACTAATTTTCCCATATATTGGGTTTTGCATCATGTATAATCTATGAATTCTATTTTCTTTCTATCTAAGTTTCTTTGGGAATTATATGTTTTAATCTGATATTAGCTTCTTACCTAGATATTATTTTATGTGTTTTGAATTATTGCCTGTCCTAGAACTGATCACTTTAGGCTTTCTTAATAGTAGTTAGATGTTCACCTTAACTGGGTGTCTAATTATTGAAACACCACATAACGTCTAGTGTCGATATTGGTCTTGACAACACTAATTCTAACTAGATAGTCATTAGGGTATAATTTAATCACTATCATTATGGTTGGAATTGAATTGCTTAGGAACCTAGTGGCGTAGGATAACCCTAAGTTTAGGCTGCCTCATGATGTGTCCGTAGCCCCCTTAGTCGCTCTCAAGGTCTAAGGTATGGGAATTTAGAATCCTGACTAAGTATCTGAGAGCTAATTATCTCCCTTATTAACTAGATTTGATAGAAAGATTTAGAAGGATTAGTGCATACTAGCAAAACCTAAGCTATACTTCTCATCTCATATTTCTTCGTATTTATATTATTGTCTTTTAATCTCATTAGCTATGCTGTAGATCTCCCCGCCTAGGCGCGCCTAGGCGCCGCCTAGGCGTCAACTCCCCCCTCAAGCGCTTACGCCTAGTTAAAACTCTAGGCGTTTTTTGTCTAGCGCCTTAGTCGCCGTGTAATAGGCGCCTAGCCCGACTAGGCACCGATTAATGGCATAAAATGGCCGCCTAGGCGTCGATTAATGGCAAAACATGCCCGTTTGTTATTTTTCGTATTCTCGAGAATTTTTTAATTGATATTATAACACACTTTTTAGTATTTTTTATATATATTATAGTGTTTTTAGATGAATTTTATAACTTAAATACTTAAAATTGCTATAATTACTACATATATGTTACTAAATATGCAAAAATACACAGCGGGATTCAAAACCGTATAATTCCGCCTATGCCCCGTGTAATCCCGCCTAGGCGCTAGGCCCGGGTCGACCGCCTAGGCCTCAAAACCGAGATCTACAACATAGCTCATTAGTTTAATTTAGTATCTCGAATTATTCTCTATTTTATTTTCTGTCTTTTAATTAATTACTTTCTACTCGTTGTTCTGCCCATTCGTATAACACACTAAGTCCCTGAGAACGAATCTCACTTATCATTAAAACTTGCATACGTCCTGTAATACTTGCAGTACCGTGCTTGTCTTGGGTGAAAGTGCATTGTTTTCTGGCTTATATTTATCTTATTTTTCTAACACCCTAGGCGACACCACATTGCTAATCACTAGTGCAGTGTATTTACCCTGCCTAAGAAGATCATAAAGGAAGTAAAAGGTAAAATGATGGCCTTCTTGTGGAAAGGTAAGAGTGATTATGATGGTGGTGTAAGGTATCTTGGGATAAAATTCGCAAACCATTCAAAGAAGGGGGACTAGAAGTGAAGGATATTTACACTCAGAATCAGGTAGCCAATTTGAATACTTTGGAGTTGTTGTCTTCCAAAATAGACTTTATGGTCTCAATGGGTACAAACTAATATCCTGAAGAATAAATTAATCTGGCAAATCCATATTTCTCAAGATTCATCGTGGGGTTGGAGAGAAAATCTCAAAGCTATAGATTTGGCTAATAGGTTTTTTTTTCGATCAAATTGGTAATAGGAAATACATTTCCTTATGGTGGGACAACTGGATTCCAAACTAGAAAATGCCTTAATCATATACAAAAAAGTAATATGGCTTCAGGATATTATATGAATAGTAAAGAATCACTATTTATACATGAGGGCAACTGAAAATGGCCGTGTATGCTTATATTCATGTATAATATTACAATGGGATATGCACATCAAATTACAAGGATAAAATCATTTGTGCAGTTACTTAAAAAGGTAACTTTATTACCAAAGATGTGTATGAACACTTGAGGGATAAAAGAGCCAAAATCTTATGTGATAAAATCATTTGGAAGACAATAAATTTACCAAAATATAAGTTTATTATGTGGGTGACTAAATTGAATCGATTACCAACGGAGCAAAGATTACTTACTCCGGGAGTAGTTTTAAATCCAATATGTGAGCAAAATGTCTAGTGAAGATCGAAATCACCTATTATTGAATTGCTCATTTACCAAAAGAATATAGGCTAAATGTAATAAAAAAACAGACTTTACCCCAACAGACTATTCGTGGCAGGAGATGACTGATTGGTATAAAACTAATATTGTTGGGAACACTTTGAAGGATGTGATACTTAAAATCGTAATAACAATTGCGGTGTATTGTATCTGGATCGAAAGAAACAATAGAGTATTTCAGAAGGTTATGGTCGACGAAAAGAGGATTTTTAGAACAATATTTACTGCTATTGTTGATAATTTGAGACGAAACAAGAAGTATGATGAATATTCGATAAATGAGATGACTTTGAGATAGAGAAATTAGTCTAATCACTAGATCAATTATCGATCTTTATTAAGTTTATTTGCTGACAAAAACAAATTGATTGTAAGTAGATTTGGGTTATTAGTTTTTCTCTTGGATTTTGTTCAAATATAATTATTGTGTTGGATAAATTTTATATATATATATTTATTTATTAAAGGTATAATCGCTGTCATCAGCGTTGTGGAAAGTCAAATCATTCATTAAGCGGATCAAACTCATGGCAAAAAAGTATGTAAACATGCATTTCAAATATTTGCCGTATTAATTCAATAGAATGGCAGACCATACTGCATGTAACGTTAGACCGTTAGACAAAAGACAAAATTAGATGAAGGGCACCACTGGTTATCCTTTCAATTCTTAAAATTGATAATCAGTTGACTTTTTATTTCTTGCAAAAAAAAAAAAGAGATAAATTATTAGTTTAAAATTTATCTAAGAGATCTTAAAATCATATTCTAAATGGAAAATGATTTGAAGTTTCTAAATATAATTACACTTAGGGGAGGTGATTAGAATCTAGAATATTCTTTTCCAAGTCTAGTCTTCATATTAACTGGGAAAAAGAAAAAAAAGTCATAATAGTACGAACGTGAGCCTTGTCGCAAAATTACGAAAAGAGACAAAATGTTGGAGAAGAAAACAAAATTAGAATAGAAATGAAAAGAAAAGGTCCTCGTCTTATACATACAACTCACGTCTCTTCAACATGGCGCAAAGAGAAAAAGACTAACATTACATTACACGTATATACATATATATATATAAATCAGTCATCACACAACACATATTGAAATTTGAAAATCATTCACCTTGCATGAACTAACGTTGGATATCCCACGTCTCCCTCGCTCGCTCTCTCATTCAACTTAGATTACTCAACAAATTGAATAATTTAGTACATGTAAGTATCCAAAAGCTTTTCATTTACTTTGCTCATTAATTTCTCGATTAATTATGTAATATATATGTAAGTCTAATTTTGGATCTACTCCTTTTGTTTTCTTCGTAAATCTTAACTTGTAAAAATAGTTAGAAGTTATGCCTTTTTGATGCTACAGAGAATAAAATAGTTGTTTCGTTCCAAGGATTTTTTATGAAAATAATGCAATTTACTTGTAACTTACTAGATCGACTCTATCCAATGTCCCTTTATTTTGCTGTTTTTTCAAAATTGATTTCCATTTGACCAGAAAATAAGAGCTGAAAATGTGAATTTTAATTTAACTCCGTTGATTTCGGGTCAACTAATGGCTGACCAATAGGTGAAAGAGGATCAATTAGTTTCGTTTACTCTTGATCTGAGTAGCCTCATTACTACACTTGCTGCAATTTAGATTCCGATTCGTTGAAATATCTCATAATTTTTTTCTTTTTGGGGGAAAATTCTGAACAATTTTTCAAACAAATGCTTTCAATTGGATATGTAATTATCAAGTTATGTGTTTATTAAAGTCTTACATAAGATCTACAATTTGCTTCGCAGTACATAGAAGATAATCATGTCTCCTGCAATTAAGGATGACAAAAAATTAACGGGAGATTTAGCAGCATGGTCATTCAACATCATAACCTCTGTTGGAATTATCATGGCTAATAAAGCTTTAATGCAAAACTATGGTTTCACTTTCGGTTAGTCACATTCTTCCTCTTCAATTCATCTCTTCTCCTGTAATTAAAGTCTTACATTTCCTAATTTTCATTTAATAGCTACAACTTTAACTGGCCTACATTTTGCCACCACTTCTCTAATGACTCTCGGTCTTAAACGCCTCGGTTATATTCAAAAATCTCACCTTCCTTTTTCCGATCTTGTGAAATTCGTTATCTTCGGTAACTTCTCTATAGTTGGAATGAACGTTAGCTTAATGTGGAACTCTGTTGGATTTTACCAGGTTAGTTGACTTTTTTTCTTTTGTGATCTACTTCAAACATTTTATTATTGATATTTTTTGTCAGATTGCAAAATTGAGTATGATCCCTGTTTCTTGTTTCCTCGAAGTAGTATTAGACAATGTTCGATACTCTCGAGATACTAAACTAAGTATCATAGTAGTATTACTCGGTGTTGCTATTTGTACAATTACAGACATAAGTGTTAATGCCAAAGGCTTTATCGCTGCTTTTATTGCAGTTTGGAGTACCGCTTTACAACAATACGTAAGTAATTTTTGAAAAAACATTTCGTATTCGATTTATTGGATAATTATTAAATGATGAAATTCGCAGTATGTGCATTTTCTCCAACGCAAATATTCGTTAGGATCATTCGATTTATTAGGTCACACTGCACCAATACAAGCTGCATCGTTACTAATATCAGGACCTATTGTGGACTATTTATTAACTAGTAAAAGAATCGATTCATATCATTATACAATCACTTCTACAGTAAGTTCACGAGCTACATATGATTAATTAATTATTTGCGTTATTAATAATTTAACTTTTATTTGCAGATGTTCATAGCATTGTCGTGTTTTATCGCGATAGGAACGAATCTAAGTCAATTTATATGTATCGGAAGATTTTCAGCAGTGACATTTCAAGTACTTGGTCATATGAAGACGATTCTTGTGTTGACTTTAGGGTTTTTGTTTTTCGGGAAAGAAAGTGTTAATTTACATGTGATTTTGGGAATGTTTGTGGCTATTTTAGGAATGATTTGGTATGGGAATGTTTCGTCTAAGCCTGGAGGGAAAGAGAGGATTTCTCAGAATTTACCGGAAAAAGAAAAAGAAAAACAGAACTTGTTGCTTAAAGTTAAATCTATGGACCTTAATGATCGTGAGGAGGTGTAGATTTTTATTACCGATGGATCATTTTTCTGATTCTTTATTTATATTTAACACACGGGTTAGTTTGAGTTTTGGAATTATACTGTTTTATGATCAGAATTATTGTTAAATGACATATGATATTTGTAATTTTGCATTTCTCATCTAAGAATGTATTTTATAATACGGCTAAACCTGAGGAGAAAGGAACAAAGGAGAGGTTCTGTGGAAAAATGTTGCTTAATTTACTCTTATCAGATTATCTTTTCACTACTTCATAGATCCCTTTGTTATAATGTCTTTAGGTTTTTACCCTTCAACTATGCATATTAGAAAGAAACAATGGCTTAATTACAAATAGTGATTACACAAATTCAAGTATTAACTCTCACATTACTTGACTTTCTAATTAAACCACTCCTGATATCATTAAAATGAGGTTGTTCTTATGCAATTTTTCAATTATGCAACAATGATGATGTCAATATTCAAGATTTCTAATTACAACTTTTGGAAAAAACAATAAATAGTTCAAGACTTGATAAATTATTTAAACCTGTAAAAGCACACATTTTACTTGTCTTTTATGTATTTTTTTTGTCTCGTAAGTTGTCGTCTTACACCTTGAATAAAATTTATAAACCCATCCCTCCTTGTATAACTTGAACATGTTTGACCCAAAAGGCAAAACAAAGCCACCTTTCTAAATGGCCCAAAGCCCAACATACTTGATTAGCTACAATATCTATATCTTTCCTGTGGACTTGTAGCATTGATTATATAGCAAACTCTAGTTTTGTATCCGGATAAATAGTCTCAAAGGTTTTTTTGTTGGCAAAACTGAAAGCGTATATAAATTAAATCTCAACTGATCCCAAGGATGTGATAGTATTCATACAATAAGATGGTGGAAAAGAGATTCACAAACTAAAACCCTAACTCTAAACTTTTATTTTGCTACTCAATCACGTATACGGTTGTAGTTTCTCTTAAATAAATAAACTACAACCTAATAAAAATCGTAAAAACTCGAATATCCTTCAAAATGTTACAGAGAATAGATGAGAATGTAAATATGTTAACCGATAAAGGAGTCATAAACTATACACAATCATTCTTTATAATTATACTAGATGGTGAAAGGCATATTGCTAACACACATGTCAAGTAAACTCCCAAACTTTAACTTCAGTTGTGGAGACAACATCGAAAGTGATGGCATCAATGTCGATGTGATCCCGTCGATCATTCCTGATAACATTAATAACAAAACTTTTAGTAGTACCAGAAATATACAAGGCATCACAATTAATTTTATAACAAATGTTCCACTTAGGGGGTCTTTCAGTAATGTTTGGACTCCCGGAGTCCACTATATCTATTTCTAAGCCATAACTTATATCGATAATTGTATTAGTAGGTCCCAAATTTGTTAAAGGCCATGGCTCTTAAATATTCCTCCATGGGATCCTCGAATTACCCCGAGGGTGAAAAAGCGGCAAGATAGTCAAGTGACGCCTTGACTCCTCACTTAAAAGTGTGGATCGGGTCAAGAATTATTCCATCAAAATAAAGTCATTCCCGCTCTTCCAGGTTTGTCACACAATGTGGGCGGATAGTAGGGGTGAGCACATTCTAGTTCGGCTCGGTTTTTGGCCAAAATTGAAACCAAAACTGCATGGTTTGGTTTTATGGGTGTTGTTGTCGAACCGAACAATTTTTATCAGTTCGGTCTTATCAGTTTTTGGTTCGGTTTAATGTTTCGTTTTTATACGTGTTTGGTTCAGAAACTAAATAGCCCACAATTACGTTTACTTGAAACGATTTACTTTCAAATAAATCAATATATGAAGTTTTGATTTTCACGTTGTTGGCAGATGTAAGACACTTTATTTGTGGAACTAAAATATTCTGCATTAAATTGTAAACAATTAATTACAATGGAATATATTTATAATTTTACCATCAAGCACGACTGTTAGCCTAAAGGCTTATTTTGATTGATGATAGGTAACAAAACAATGTATCATAAACATGCTTGATCTTAGGATAATACTGACTGATCAAGAGCCAATGAGAAGGAGATAAGGAGGTAAAGAAGAGATGATAGATTTAAATGGGTGAAGAGTGAACTAATGGTCTAGAAGACCGAGAAGATAAATATACGAATGCTTGAGAATAGATGTTTGGAGATGATGAACATGAGCTTAGAAGAATGAAGACGGGTGTTTGAATGAATAGGCTTGGAGAGCTATGAAGAAGAGAATGCAAAGAAAATGCATGAGAGCTTAAAGGTGAAGAAGAGGATACGGGAAATAGAGGTGTCAACCCTCCAAGTGAGCAACTAGAACAAATGCCTAAATCCAATATTGACCAAAGTTGAAGACCAACCCCCCGAGACAAAGACTATTTAGAATGCCTATACCCATTAGAAAATGGAGTTGTGAAGAATTGAAGATCGGGTATCTGATACACATAATAGTCATAATGCCCAAATCCATTGGAGGTTGAATTTGTGAAGAAGCGTAGTTCGAGTCTCCAAAGCTAATACTAGACGGAATGCCTAATTATGTTGGAGGAAGAGCTAATATGAAGAATATTGGATATATGAGTAAGAAAATAATGGACACTGACGTTCTTTGTCTTCCATCGAGAATATTCTACAAAGAAGGCATATCTAGATTTCAAGATAGGATATTTGAACATGTTGTGGGTTACGGGAGCCATTAATGTGTTATTCATCAAGTAGTTGTTTAAGACATGCAAGCGAACGTCCAAACCAGTATTGCATACCTCCAAAGATTAAAAAACCAGCTAACTAGGAAGCAACACGTGGCCAAAAATATTCAAGGAATTCTGCCTATAAATAGAGGTCGTGTTTGACTCTATTATGTGACTCTTTCTTTCAACCCTTTCAAAGCTACATTTAGGAGAGTCCCAAATAAATATCTCTCACATACTCTTTTGTATATCACTAGTCAACAAACATATTTTGTAATCAACTCATTTAGGAGTTTAGTGGCGAGGCTAGGTAGATTAGAAGTTAATCATTAAACCTAGGCTTTGTTCTTGTTCTAGTGAAAAGGGTGCTCTTAAAAGGCACGACAAGGTTGAAGAAGATCCAATATAGGAGACACAGTTAACTAGATGTATTTGTGTAGTTGAAGTGGCAGTTCGGGGTAGATATTGACTACTAGTACTTGTGTGGTAATACATAACAGAAGGCTTCAAAGGATTTTGAAGTGCTAGATCGACAATAGAGATTGTCTACTTGTTTTTCTAGTGTCTGCAACAACACTAGTATGGTACTTCAAAGGGAAATTTTGAAGAGTGTGTAAAGGTTTATGGTCTCACCTTTATGAGACACAAGGAGTTCTAGTGGAGGAGTTGAAATCCTAAAAGTGGTCATGCCCTTGGTAAGGGATGTAGGCACGAGAGGTCGAACCACTCTAAATATTTTTTTTGCTCTCTATCCCTTAACTCATTAATTTGTGCTTGCCTATTGTTTAATCTTTCTCTATATTTTACATATATTGTTAGGCTTAGAATTTTGAATCAGCAGGTGCTTGTTTAGTTGTCTTACTTGATTCTTGACTAATGTTCACAATAGACTAAATATACTTAGGGTTTGATTGAGATTTTATCTCTGTTCTAAAAATCGGCCTAGGCGGCGCTTAGACACTAGAAGGTAGTGTAACTTCCACTAAATGTCTCAGGCGGCCTCCAGGCAAGTCTAGGCGGGTCCAAGCGGCGCCTAGACAGACCCAGGCGGCCGCCTTGGCGATCTGAAAGCTAAAAAATAAAAAATACCATTTTTTGATACAAAAAATTGGAAAATATATTTTTTAACTCAAAAAATTATATTAATCTATTTTAAAAATTATATAAAACTAAAAAAAAAATATTCAAATTAAAATCAAAACCGCCTTAGGCTCCGTCTAGGCGCTCGAAGGTGGTCGACCGCCTGTCTAGTGCCTAACGCCTTTTAGAACACTGGTATTTATACTCTTGTATCTTATTCCTTAGTGTTGTTCTAGTATATTTTTATAAAGTCCATAAAGCTTGGGTAGTTATACTTGACGAGTCTATGTAGATCAATTGAAACAATACTAATTGTTTGAAACTCATACAACGTATCGAAAATGCGAGTAATAGAAACAGTTAGTCTTATCCTTCCATCAACTGACATTATATGTTGTGTCATCAACGACAACATAATATTTGTATCAATCTCAAGGAGTTACAAAGACATGTGTCTAAGTTATACTATTTTAAGAGAGTCTTGCTATAAGTGTCAATACATTTATAAACAGAAATATGAGATTATTACTTAACGGGTCTTGAAGACACCCATATACCATTTCCATCCCCACTTACATTCTCTTCTTACTAAAGACCTCAAAGAAGATTTTACATTATAATCCAAACATCCAATTATATTTTTACCCCCTTTTGTTATTTATTTCCTATATATACTAATTATTTTATTTCTGAACCCTAAAAATTCTACTCACTCTCTCTTCTCTTCTACTTTCCCGTCAACCCATTTTCCTCTCTCTCTTTTCACTCTCATACTATCTCTTTTTTTCTCACTCAAGAAAACTCCATGAAAGTTTCCATTAGATCCGGCCATGCGCATAGATCGATGAAGGTTTCGATTCCCGACCATGAGCTTAGACCCGACTGTCTTTTCCAGAAAATTGGTGACGATGGGACCACTAAACGGAGTGTATAGAATCGGTAGTTTAGCTTCTCTCCGTTCGTGAGCTGTAGATCATGAATCTCGAAGGTGCATCATGAAGCTCGAAGCTCCGAGCAGCCATGAGCAGTGAGCTTTAGATACACCTGAGTTTGAAGCTTCTAGATCTATGATTTCGAGCTTGCCTGAGCTCCGATCGAGAAAGAAAACCGCCGCCATCTCCGTGGTTGCGAGCTCGCCTGAGCTCTGTTTGCGAAAGAAATTTACCGCCATCTCCGTGAAAGAAAACCGTCGCCATCGTTGTTCTCTTCCATTCGTCGGAAGGAAGCCACGCTGGTGAGGTCACTAACGATCGTCTTCTCCAACTCCATTTCTACCGCCTTCTCCAGTTCTCATGCTACAGCAGCCATGGCTGCTAATCCTCTGTGAAGTAGTTTTTTTTATAGTTGTAGTAGAAGAAAAGCTGTAATAGTGTATCTGTTATGTTTATCTTTACGACACTCAGATCGTTATATTCAATATTATTTTTCTTTTGTAATCTGTAATACTGTTTTTGTTTAAATATTAATAAAATATAATGTTTAGATATTACTTCTTTATTATTATATAGTACTCCGTATTTTTTGAATATTATTACGTGTTTTAATTCCCATACTCTATTTTTTCGATACTGTATTTTTTTCGATACTATGTATTTTGTTCTGATACTCTGTTTTTTTTTTGTTCGGTTGTTGAAGGTCAGTGGGTGGTGACCAGAGATGAACAGTGCCAACACTTAACAATTTTTTGTCTTTTAGTTCCCGTTTGGGATTGCTTTTTAAAATAATCACTTGAGTGATTTTAGATTCATAAAAATATTTTATGACCCTTAAAATCACTTTTATGAAAAGCACTAGATAAGTGATTATTAAAATAACCACTTAAAGTGATTTTAGATGTCAAAATAATTTTTAATACTTTTTACAAATATTTTAATTTTAATCGAAAAACGTTTTAAACTTTAAAATAATCAATCCCAAGCGAGTTCTTAGTGTGTTTTTTTATTATATAAGGGTTTTTTTTATTATTGGTTATGCTAGAGGCCCCTTTGAAGAAATAACATTTCCACTAGTTTTTATAGGATGAAAATCTAATATCCAAGACTCTATATATTATTCACCCTAGAAATATCTTGTAAAGAACAACGATCCCAAAAATTTGTATAATTAGAATTATGCATTAAATTCACCGTTAAACTATAATTTTTTTATTATTTTATTTATCTTGGTAGAACTTTCTATTATTTACGATTTTTCATATTTATATTTTAATTGAAATTCTATTATTATTTTTTTAAATTGTGAACCTATCTCTTACAAGGTTGAATTAGATAGCTCAATCCAATTTATAATTGGATTGACTAAACAATTAAACAAGACTATAATCCATGTATCCATCTCATAATACACAATATATCGTTATTATAACATGATCGTGATTAGTCCATCTTCTTCTTCCCCAAGAAAAATTACAAAATCTAATCCATCTACTCAATCATGGGTCCCATGTTACTTTCTTTATCAATCTAAATATATTTTTCAACCTCTCTTCAATAATTAAACTTTTTGCGCGTTTGTTGTACATGTATTGTTGTTTCAACGCTCATTTTCATTCCTTTCTTATTACATGTGTGACTAGTACATAAAGGACAACTTAAACCATCTTGCTAACATTTCGTTAAGTATAATTAACCCTTGACATAATGAATAGTCTATCATTAAAAAGAAAGAAATATTTATTTAACGGGTCAAGACGGTCCTCAAGACCCAAACATCATCACCCAATACTCAATTTATTATTTTTATTAGAAACATTAACAATATAATATAATAATTTATTTCTATTTCTTAGCATATTTTTATCTAATATATATATTAAATAAATATCCTATGACCTTAAGAGTATGCATACTCTTTTTTTCTCATGGTCTCTCATTTTGTTATTTTATTCTATTTACTTTTTGACAACGTAATCTCTATCTCCCATTCTTTCCATTTTTTCTATTTTTTTCTAGCAAAACTGTAAAAGCTTCCATAGAAACTTTATGACTTCATACGAGTAAACTTACAACAACAATCACTAGACTCTACGCACTCCGTCCATGGATACTCTAATAATTCTCCTCTCCTCCATTTACATATCAGAGTTGATAAATGTGCAGAACGTGAAGATCCAGTGAAAATCCGTTGCTACAGTTTTTGAGTTTTTGGAGCAAGTTTTGAGCAGCCATGGAAGACTTAGATTTGGTTGCAAAAATCTTCTGCATAACTTCTTTTTTTCAAATTACTTTTTTTTTTCAAAAGTTTTTCACGAAACTTGAATGTCCCTTGCCTAAAGCTTATATGGGAGCTCGGAATGGTCAATACATGGCTACAACAACGACCTTGAACAGATCTCTACGAAAAAATCTCCATGGACAAAGCTCGCTCGAGATCTATTTTGTTTCGAGCTTTGGCTATTTCGTGGTTGATGGCTCGTTTGCTTCGAGATTTGATTACTTCATGGTTGGTGGTAAAGAAAATCTTTTGAGAAGATCTCCAGCGAAGAACCACTCTGATCGTCGGCGTGGCTGAGAAGATCTCAAAGAGATGGTGGTCGAAATAAGTTGTTGTACTCATCTGACATCAACAACTTTTTTCCAGTATACGAAGATGGAGGCTAATGTGTTTTATGAATAGTATTGTTTTAAATTTTCTGTAATAGATGATTTTTGTGTAGTTTTGTTCTTTTTCCTTATAAATTTTTGGAATATTATTTTTCTAGATAATAGAATGAATTTTATACTTGTTTTTGTGTTTATTCAGTATATTTTACGGAAGTACTCAATCTTTTTGTCGAGTACTCAGCTATTTTACGTCACTTCCCAGTGGGTTTTGTGTAAACAATCAGTAATTTTTTGTTAACAGTCAGTGATTTCAAATAATACTCAGAGTTGTGCTGAGTATACTCAGTGAATTATCACGATACTCAGAGAATTTTTTGCTACTCAAAGACTTTTTCTGATACTTAGAGAATTTTTCTGATACTAAGAGATTTTTTCGATACTTAGAGCATTTCTGGTGGCAACGTCGGTGGTGGTTCCCGAAGATGAATATTGATACTTAGGGACATGGTGGTCCACTTATTTTTTGTCTTTATATAATTTTTCCACTTGTTTTTGTCATGTTGTAAATTTTGTTTATTTGAGGGTATTATAGTATTATAATATTTTAGTATGTGTGTGGCCTTTTTGAAGAAGGAATCTATCAACAAGTTCTATGCCCTGAAATTTGTCTCCAAGACCCCATAGGTAATCACCCTTAAAAAACTAAAAGAAGAAAATGGTTGGTTCCTAATGAAGATAAGGTTGGACTTCTGTTGATTTCTCTTTCAAGATGGTGGCGGTGATATTTCACTTCTTTTGCAAAACCTTCACTTTTTCATGCCTTTTATCTATGAAATCTTCCCCTATTGGGGTCTTAATTACTATTATAGGGTTTACTTTGATGGAAATGGGTTTAATTCAATTCTTGGGGTGGACGGTAACCTCCTTGGAAGAAGAATTGGTAGTATGTCAAGTATGAGGAAGAGATGGCATTCGATGTGTTTCAATTTATGAGATGGTGCTCGAAAGATAGGATGTCAACAAACATAAGATTAGAATAAATACCTATTAACAAGGAGGGTTATAACAAGATTGTTCATGTTCCAGTTGAACGATTTGAATTGCTGAGTAGTTATGTAAGTCTGTTTAACTTTGTTTGTCGCAAGGTGTTTCCCTTTGGTACTCAGACTATTTATGTGGTTTTATTTATGCACGAACCTGATAAGTACAAAGTGACTCTCTTAAGGATAGGTCAGAGATGTAAGAATGCGTGTAAAATTCAAAGATATATAATTAATATGAGAGAATGTTATAAGCACGGTGAATAATCTGTACCTGAACAATACTTACCTATAGATAATGGGACGTTTAAAATTTATATTGAGGGAAGAGGATGGATTCATTCCAACATGATTCACGAGTTCATTTCTTACAAGAGTTTGGAAGATATTGGGTCATTTCGTTATAGATGGAGTAGGCGTGAGATTGGAGTTTTACTCTATTTTGGGTTTGGAGTGGATTTCCCATCGAAATCGGGTGTAAGTCATGTACGATTATTCTTGTGGTGAGTAGGGGGTGATTGTGATTTGAGAAAAGAATGTTCCGAAGTAGAGTTATTTCGCAGGGGTGCATTTGACAGTTTTTAGTATGGATATAAACGAATCGAGTCGAGCCGACTATTAGATGTGCAAGCTTGTTTGTTAAGATTTTCGAGTCGAGTCGAGCTAAGCTCAAATTTTTACAAGTCGAGCCAGATTTTATAAAATTTGTTTCTTTAACGTTTCGATCGAGGTTTTTTCAAGTCTAGCTCGAGTTATTCACAAACAGCTTATTTTTTATGGTTGAAGTAGAACTTTCATGAATAGTTGGTATTAGATATGGTGTGTGGTATAAAGTATGGAATGTGATATTATGAAAAAAAAAAGTTTAAAGAAATAAAAAATATTCAAGTTAATATATTAGGTCTGATAATATATACATGGATAAATAAAATATATATATATATATATATATATATATATCGTATTAGAATACAACTAATTATCCCTAGAAATATTCAAAAATTTTCCCCAAACCTCTCACAATTCCCCCCAAACTTTTCATAATCTTCTTTTATCTCTCAAATCTATATGTATCTCGATCAAACATATTTATATCTCTCTAAACACATACACTCACTCATACAACTCACCAACCCTTCCTGACCATTGTCCCACCTACACAATCACCGTCATCACATTGAACGATTCTCCATCACCAAAACTCCCATAGCCTTAATCCCTAAACTATCATATCCTCAATTTCCATGATTATTTATCTTCACCGTCGGTCATTCTCACTATTTCTTAATCGATCTCCTCCTCTACTCACAACTCCACGTCTTTGTATCCCTAAAACCCAATCAAACTCATCTTCTTCACACGACCCACCCATCTCTATTTTGTCTACGTAAACATAATCCATTCGTAAAAATAATCAACTTATATAAATTTCAAACCTTTTCTCTCTCTGATTTTTGCTTTTAGATAAGTCTGTCCGGTTGTTAACATTTTTTTTGTTGTTGAGATAACCTACTAAGTAATAGTTTCCCTTTGCTTTGTTTCTATTAATAACGGATTTTTATTTTTGAGGAGGAAAAATTTAAGTAACCATAGAGATAACTTAGAACATCTAAAAAAGAACAAGTGTATACTATATTAAAAAGTTTGCTAACATATATGATTTTTGTGTATCTCGGTAAATGCTTTTTTTAGCACAATTCATTTTTGAGTTACCTCTTGGGGTTGTATAATGATATCTTATTATTCTAGACAAATAAGAATACTGTTTTTTGAGAGTATTTATGGATATAAATTTGTCACCTACCTTGGAGTAAATAAGAACATATATAATTCAGTAATAATGAATTGTTTTATTTTTTCTCCAACATTTTTAATCCAAGCTGTAACTTTTAGTACCACACAGAAAAAGCCATATCGTCGCTGCCCTGATGCACATGTGAGTAAAAATCTAAGAAAGAATCTAGCAACTTGACTGTGAGTCACGGTCTGTACCATAAATATCAACCTACTTCTTTTTTCTTTTGTTTTAACTTTTCTGAGAAATAAATCCAAGTAAATGTAGAAAAAATAATAAAGAAACACTTGTTTGGAAACTACTCTGACCCTACATGCATTTCCATCATTCACTTTTTCTTCATTTATCTTTCTTATGCCTTTTTTTCCTTCTAATAAACAAAATAATTAATTCTAGAATTATGAAGTACAAATTTGGAAAAAGAAACAATCCTCTTTATCACGTCTCATGTAAGAAATGCATACAATTTAGTAAGAAACTTTTTTAAGAAAATGGGAATATGCATCAATGTGTTGGAAGAAATTAGGAAAGAGGCATACCATGTGGTAAGGGAAATGGGAAAATATAAAAAAAAAATTAACTTTAACCCCATAAGTTAGACACGAAATTTATATAAAATTTGTGTTGTGTTTTCCTATTTGGAAAACATTTTCCTTCTTATTCTTAGTTCATAAAGCATAGAAATAATTTTGTATCTTTTCCGATCACATGAGATTGAATTTAGTCAAACCTAAGAGGAGTACTTTATGCTTTACCTTAATTAAAAACATAACGAAAAGCTTAAAAAGAAAAACACGAATTAAAAAACAAAGTGCAAGTCACACGAATTAACATAGCAATAGCACTGCACTATAGATCTGGTCCTGAACTGTGCTAATCGGGCTACACTTTAAATAGTAGTTGTACTTGTAAATCTAGTGTCTGCTATACTTTTTTTTTTTACAAAAATACCCATCCGTTGCGTTCAATTTGTGCCGCCTATGGTGCGTAAAAATTAGATCTCATTGAGGTTATATTTGTCACTACGGCTATGAGCTTCAATGTATTTGACCAAAAAAGGACAAGCCTTATGTATTTGA
Organism: Nemophila menziesii; assembly: GCA_029959085.1. Lineage (NCBI taxonomy): Eukaryota > Viridiplantae > Streptophyta > Magnoliopsida > Boraginales > Hydrophyllaceae > Nemophila > Nemophila menziesii. The sequence goes on along the minus strand of JARWIR010000022.1, from coordinate 20,855,832 downwards.
TTGTTTATGTGAGATGCCTCACATATTTATTACGATTTTTGTCGTATGTGGTAAAGTAAGAATGAGTTGAAGGTTTGCATGTTTAAATGAATGTGTGTTAAATGCCATCTCTTTGTATAAAACTAACTCATAATAACTAACGGCTAGTCATTTCACTAAATTATTTTCCGATCCATATTCTCGAACGTAGGATATTTAAGGGAGAAAAAAAAAACTTTTCAAGTGGTCTTCTTGAAAACCCTCTAAGGCACAAACTCCGAGATGGTTTCACCTACCTTTTTTGACACTGATTCACGCTCTTAAACCTTTGATCTAACCTATTTTCTGGCTTCCGACACTCAACTTTACTATTATAAACTTCGATCTATGAATTTTAATTTATTTTTCATCACTTTTGCGAATATTAGATACCTCAAGATCTCTATTTCTTGTTTTATCGATTTTTCATTCACGTTTATGTTTTAGTATCCTACCTATCTCTCTCACTTGCGCATTAATGGCTTTTATTAATGATGATGGGAAAGATGGATTAGAGGAGGAACTCACTATACCCCTGATAGAGAATCTATTTATGCAGCATTTGAGGAATCGAAGCTGTTTCTAAGAGTTATTGCTTCAGGTAACATCAATTTAACTATCTTAAAAAGATTATTATTCAACATTGGGGAATCTCTGGTAGAATTTCTATTGATAAAAGAGATACAAATCTTTGTGTTATTCAATTCAAAAAACAAGATCTTGATTTGGTTTGGAAGAACAGACCCTACCATATCTTTGGGATTTACGTTCTTGATCAGAAATATGATGAATGTCTTAAGAACCCTAATAAGTAAACTTCATTCTGGGTTCATATCTTAGGTATTCCTTCTTTGTTTCTTAAAGAAGGTAATGTTTCAAAAATAGCAGCTAAGTTAGGTCGTGTCTCTGAAATTGAACTTCATAACCCTGATAAGTACAAGAAAAATTCAACTGTTAAAGTACGTATTAACTGTTTACTCTCAAAACCCCTTTTATCTGGATTCATGTTTAAGATTTAAAATGGACAATCGGTTTGGATCTCATTCAAATTTGAAAAGCTCTTTGATTTCTGCCATATTTGTGGAATTTTTTCTCATGAGGAAAAGAACTGTGATAATTCGGTTAAATTGCTTACTAAATTGGGTAACTGGATTAGATTTACTAAAAATAAGAAGAGAGTTAATGAATTTGTGTTCAAAGCTGATAATTTAGTCCCTTAAACACAAAAGAAAAAGAACAAAAGACCTCTGAAAAATAAGAATAAAATACAAGGCATTAATGGAGGAGATAGTAAGGATAAGAAAGAGCTGAAAGGTGAAATGGGTCACTCTAATATGGTCCAATCTCTGATGACTCTACCTATGGTTGACTTGGGCCCAAAAAGTGTTGGAGGTGTGGCATTTAAGTCTACTATTCGGCCTCTTAGCCTAGGTGAAGTTAATACACTCTGTGTGCCTCTTCTTAGCCCAGAGAAGTGTAAAAGCCCAAAGGTACTAATAGATCCATCAATTACCATAAACTCTGATAAGAATATCTTCTTTGGGACACTTGAACGGAATAAAAATCACACTCAACAAGTCAGAGTATATTTAGGGTTACCTCTTGAAGATGAGGATATTTCCCACGTTCCTGCAACTCTCAACAACTCTACTTGTTATGGAGAAGATGATGAGATGGCAGAAGCAATGTTTTATGAGAAGGAATGTAATGAAGAGGGTATTGATAAATGGGATAAAGATGTCTCTACTGATGGTATTGATTCAGAAGTGGTTTGCGGGGTTGACCAATATCAACCTTAAAACCCTTAGTGATACAAGCTTGAAACTGTCAAGGTATTGGAACGACATTGACAGAACTGAGCCTAGTTGACATGGTTAAGGCTCACCATACATAAACATGATTTTGTTTCTAATCTTAAATCTAAACGTAAAATGGGGTTGGTGACTCATGTGGACCCAGTTGGACTATTAGGTGGTTTAGCTGTCTATACGAAAATCACTGATAACTTTAAACTTATAAGAGAACTTAATTCATTGTACTTAAGAGTTTTCTCAGATGGGAATTTGTGAAGTTGTCTTTGTATATGGCCCTCCAATGGATGTAGTGAAGGTTCTTTTTCTTAAGAAACTCTCTTACCTTCCCCCTACATCCATCTGTAGATGTATGTTGGGTGATTTTAATCTTATTAGATTTCCCTTTGAGAATCTTGGAGGGGAAATTGGTAATTTGAATAAGAAAAACATAAGTTTATTTAATGATGTTATCTGTGCTAATGATCTTGTTGAATTGACAGCTAAGGGATGTAATTTTTTCTTGGTCTAACAAGAGAAATGTCAACTAATGTATCAAACAAAAATTAGATAGAATTCTTGTTAACAATGAATGGATGAATAAATTTCCAAATTCATGGTGTTCTGTCCTCCCTCCTACATGATCAGACCACTCTCTATTATTCTTAATCATGATATCTCTAATTTGAAAAATAATTCTAGATTCTTGATTGAAAAGAGCTGGATTTATGATGATTCTTTATGTAAGTTGATTATAGATAAATAGAAAACTGAATCATTTGATTCTTTTTCAGGTGTTATAAAATTTGGGATGACAGTCAAACATATACATAAATATGTTTCTCTCTGGGCTAGAAAGAGAGTGCTCAATAATAGAATTCTTAATAAATCCTCTCTAGCACAGATGGAGAAGCTATATAATGAACCTTTTTCTGATAATAACAAAGCAAGGTTTGAAAAGCTGAGTAATGATCTTGAAATTCTCTGGAAGAAAGAGGAGATATATTGGGCATTGAGATCTAGAAATACATGGCTTAAGTTGGGTGATAAGAACACTAAATATTATCATGCCATTACAAAAGTTAAAAGAACTATCAACCGTATTACTAGAATAAATAACGAGAATAGAGATTTGTTACATGAGAAAAATTATTTATTCAAGAAATAAAGACATATTATAATAATGTCTTTAAATCTAGTGGAAAAAGATATTATGATCCTATTCTTAGTAGGATAAAAAAAGTGGTTACTAAACAAATGAATGACAGTTTAGTTTTTCCAGTGACACTTGATGAAATAAAAAATGCTATCTGGTCTTTGGGTAATGATAAATCCCTAGGATTTGATGGATTTGGAGGTATTTTCTTCAAAAAGTTTCGGGAAGATATTAAATTGGACCTTCTTGACCTGATTACTGATTTCATTTTGAATAACTCTTCTTTAAAAGAGATTAATCACAATATTATTGCTCTTATTCTAAAGTGTACTAATCCTGATATGGTTTCTTCTTACAGACCTATCAGCTGTGCAAATTTTATATATAAAATCATCTCAAAGATTTTATCTAACACATTACAACCTTGGTATATTGTTTCAGAAACTCAAACTGCTTTCATCCCAGGGAGATCAATATTTGAAAATATACTTATTGCCCAAGAGGCAAGTCATTTCCACAAGAATAACAGAACATCTAATAAGTCTTGCTTAGGAGTTAAAGCTTATATGAGTAAAGCTTATGAGAATATAGAAAAATATTTATTAAGTGAGACCTCAAAATCTTTATCAAGGAGGTCCGAGTTATGTTGTTCAAACTCAACTAGAGCATGTGTATGATGCATACGTGAAGAATTTTACGCAGCAAACACTTATCACTTATTCTTAAGAAGGCTCAACGAGTGAGCTACAACAAGCATTTCACACATTTATGATGATGGCGCATTAAAAAAATAGCTTTTCTTATGAAACAAGAGAATTTGATCTCTGCTCGGATTAAATTTGAATATATACTGAAAAATTAGAATTTCAATTTTTATACATTATATTTGAGATGATACAGAATTTTACATTCGTCTCCTGTCATGATTTGATTTTTACGTTTTAAATTTCTTTTACATATATATAATATACTTATAAGTTTAAACATACAATCAAAAGAAAAATTTAAAGTACAACGTGAAAGATTTGAATCACGAACAAAAGATGACTAAATTTATATATATGTATTATGCAGTGGGAAGATCACCACAAACTTTCTTTCAATATCAACTTATAATGAGAGATTTGACCTCAACAGGAAAAAAAAACCACTCAACTGAAAATCGTCCACAAAAAATCACCAATAAGTATCAATTGAAGAGAAACAAAGTAAATAGTACAAATTCATCGACTTGTAGACCAGACCATCAACCACCCACCTCCTTTGATAGGTTTGGAGAATCAATCAAAATACTATAAGCTGCAATAAATTTGGAAGCAACCACGAGTTTGGAGTCTCACCACCACAATGGTGTCCTTTATTGCCTACATGATAACCCCGTGAAAATAATTAAGAAGACGTTGTCGTTCAACTTAGTGACTAAGTGAAGCAAAAAAGCTCTATCACCAACACCGATCGCGATATAAAAAAGCTAAAATTATATAATAAAGAAAAATATAAAAGATGGAAATAAAATTGAAGTGACATTAAGATAATATAGATATATCAACTCATATAGTCCTAAAGCCCAACTATCCACCCCCATCAAGTCCAACCCATGATTTACACCCTAACAAGTCCAACGTTATTTACTATATACCATCATTACCCTCAATTAAATAATAATAATAATAATAATAATTTAATCTCTTCCTTGATCCTTGCTTAAGAATAATTCTATTATATTAGCAGATACATTAAATCCCTATAATCATGCACTCATTTTAGTAAACTTGTTATACGTTTGTAATCTTTTTTTTGTTCCAATTATACGTTTGTAATCACATTCATCAATTCACCACCAAACTCCAATAACGCCGCCCCTCTTGATCCAAACTCCGACCATCACCGCCTGACATCCGACCCACCAACACCTCCGAGCAGATACACAGCGACAACGACAAGCAGCACCCAACCTCCAGTCTTCTCTATCGAATTAAAACCCTACGTCATTGGTCTTCGTCTTCTTCAACAGCGCCGATCACCACCACGCTAATATCAACATCGCCCCAACATCACCACCACCTTCCTTCTTTCTCAGCAACAGCCTCCATCTCCGAACCCATTTCATTGGTTAGTTAGTTTCTTTATTTGGTAGAATGGCTTTAGTTGAAACACTTTCTCATCAGATTTGTAAACGCGTGAAAGTCAGAAGGTGGGAAGCATCGCAGAAATAGGAGCACACTAGGTCGTGGTGCGAGGTGGTCGTGCGATGTGGTGGTGGTAGTTTTTGGGTGGTGGAGAAGTGTTGTTGGTGGGGTTGAAGACACTGCACATTTACTACACCATCGTTTTTTACAGAGAACCCATCAAAACAAAACTAATAACCCACTGGCATCTAAGTCTTAAAACATGTAACCCACCACTTCAATCTGTTACAAAAAGCGTACCCCATCAATATGCTCATGCACACCATCAAAAATAATATTCATTACCCACCATCTAAAAATCAAACTTGGTAGCATTCCATGTACAACCATCTTTAACTGACAACCCATTCAAGAAACAAACATTACCCACCCCTATTTCTACTGCCCAACACAGAACATTTATGAAAAAATTCATACACCATCGAGTTTAGTGGACAACCCACCATCGTCCATTTGAACAAAAGTTTCAATATTTTCTTCAGTTGCTGCATTCGAATTTTTCTGATTTTACCTTTTTTTGTATAACAAATTTATTTGTTTTAATTTTCAACTGATTTCATGATTTTAGCGTTTTTTTGTAACAAATTTATTTTGTTTTAATTTTCAACTGATTCCATGATTTTAGCTTTTTTTTTTTTGTAACAAATTTCCAATTAATGGGTAACTAGGGGCAAGTCTGTCATTTGCGGTGGGCTGAACCTGGTGGGCAATCATTGATTGCTTGTGGACTCTATAAGAAAATCACCCTAAGATATATAGTTAAAGTAATAAGATTTTGAGGATTCAAAGTTTAAATTATAAAAAAGATATATTTATTTAAGAATTAAACAATTTTATACATAAATTTGTTGTAACAAGATTCTTATAGAAATAATAATTGGATAACAACTCTATGCATTGAGCAGAGAAAAATGACGCAGTCCAAAAATAATAACGCAAATAAAACCAATTCAAATGAAAGATATAATATAAAAACAATGGAGCCAAAAAATACTAATAATTATCACCACCGATCATCACTACGTAATCAAAGAAAATAAACACTATCAATGCCAAGAGTTTAAAATCAGTTAGCAAGAAAAATAACATTTTATAAAGATGATAAATTCGACCTAGAAAAAAGATCACCAACCTAAGCTATGTCACTTTCAAATGAACTCATGTTATTCAAAGTTTTTAGACCTACGATGATACAAGTGTAAAAAAGTTGTATTAACATATAAAGAAAACAAAGAAATAGGCTATAGAATATTGAGAAATAAACCAAGCTTAAAACCTATACATTATTAGTCAGAGAAGAGACAGAAAGATGGATGGATATATGGGTCACATGCCATGTGATCAACAGCTGTGACCACTCCTCTCTAACTACACCAATAACAAATATAGAAAAATAGAATAGGTTACAAAAACATTAAAATTTGAATATAGTATATCTTTATTACATCATATATTATTCATTCCCTAATTAAGCCTAGTTCTTAGGTCAAGTCACCAAAACATATGTTAAGTCCTAAATCTTATTTATAGAAAAGGGCATTAAATATTTGAATTTATTTCTTTTTTGTAGTTCAGATATTAAATAAATATTGTTAATTTGTTTCTTCCAATTTTGAACAAAATATATAATCATATACCGATAAAACACATTAGCTACACATAGTAGTTATAAAATAATATCCAAATACAACAAATAAATAATCAAGAAAGGATGTTCAAACAATTTGAACTGCAACATGATTATATTTTTGAATCATTTAATTCAATAATTTTTACATACAGAATAATCGAGTGAGCTTTGATTATCCAACTTTTATGGACTGATTTTAATGTTAATCATATCCCATTAAATTAAAATGTAAAACCTGATATATTAATAAATAATGTTAGCCTCGATATATATACACCTCTTACCTTCCTTCCTCAAGCTTTTGACTCTATTCTCTTCATTTCTTACCCTTTTTCTCTATCTCTCACTTCTAAAACACCCAATCTCTTTTTCTCTCTCTCTCAAATGGAAGCAAAAGAGCTGAAAGTTTAGAAAAAATAAAAGCAGGTTCCAAATAACAAACTTGAATACTGAAGATGATGATGATGATGATGAAAGCTAATAATTATCATCTTTTCTCCAAGTCTTTAAGCTCAAGAAACACTTTATTTTTCCTTTATTATCTCATCCTCATCTTTCAACAAGCTTCTCCTTCTCTTGCTGCTACTCTTAACAAAGATTCACAGCAACTTTTATCATTTAAAGCTTCACTTTTAAACTCAACTCACCTTCAAAACTGGTTACCTTCAAGTGACCCTTGTACCTTCAATGGTGTCTCATGCAACAACTCAAAAGTTTCCTCAATAGATCTCACAGACATCCATGTGAGCTCAGATTTGAGCTTGGTTTTTTCTCATTTATTGAGTCTGGAGAATTTAGAGTCTCTTGTCTTAAAGAACTCCAATATTAGTGGCTCTCTTTCTTCTTCAGTTTCCAGAAAATCTTCTTGTGGGAGTTTTTTGAACTCCATAGATCTTTCAGAAAACACCATTTCTGGACCAGCTTCTGATGTTTCTTATCTTGGTATTTGCTCAAATTTAAAAAGACTCAATCTTTCCAGAAATTCCATGGATTCTATTCAGAAAGAGTCCAAAGGGTCGACGACTTTTCTCAAGCTGGAACTTCTTGATCTTTCTTTCAACAACATTTCTGGTGAAAACTCTGTTAAATGGTTGTTTTCGAATGATATCTCTGAGCTTCAGTATCTGTCTTTAAAAGGGAATAAATTATCTGGTGACATACCTGAGATAAGCTCCAAGAGTTTATCATTTCTGGATCTCTCAGCCAACAATTTCTCAGCTAAATTTCCTTGGTTTAGTGATTGTTCAAGCTTAGAACACTTGGATTTATCATCAAATAAGTTCTTCGGTGATGTTGGTTCTTCATTATCCACTTGTGAGAAGTTAACTTTCCTCAATCTTACAAGTAACGCTTTCACTGGCGAAATTCCAAGTCTACCTAGTGGGAATATTCAGTTTTTGTATCTGAGTATAAACGATTTTCAGGGTATGTTAGCTCAAAGCGTTGCAAATTGGTGTTCAAATCTTATCGATTTGGATATATCTTTCAACAAATTAACAGGTACTGTACCCGAGGGGCTTGGTGAATGTTCAAGTTTACAGTTACTTGATATCTCCAACAACAATATTACTGGTGAGTTACCTATCAATACTTTTGTCAGATTGAGCAGCTTGAAGAGTTTGAGATTATCATTCAATAATTTTTTCGGTGATTTGCCTGAATCATTCCCGAAACTGGTTAAATTAGAGACTTTCGATGCAAGTTCTAATAATTTAACCGGTTTGATTCCTTCTGATATTTGTGCACCGTCAAGGAATATGTTACAAGTATTTTACCTTCAGAATAATATGTTCACTGGTCCTATACCGGAAAGTTTATCGAATTGCTCAGAACTAATTTCTCTCGATTTAAGCTTTAATTATTTGACCGGAAAAATCCCGTCAAGCTTGAGTAGATTAACAAAGCTTAAAGATTTGATCGCTTGGGGGAATCAACTTAGTGGGGAAATCCCTGAAGAGTTTATGCATTTGTCAAGTCTCGAGAACTTGATTCTTGATTTTAATGACTTGACTGGATCTATACCGTCTAGTCTTAGCAACTGCACGAAGCTGAATTGGATTTCATTGTCGAATAATCAATTAAGTAACGGAATACCACCTTCTTTCGGTAGTTTAGAGAATCTTGCGATTCTAAAACTCGGTAACAATTCTCTCCGTGGAAGTATTCCGGGTGAGTTGGGTGATTGTAAGAGTTTAATGTGGTTGGATCTTAATACAAATAATCTCGACGGGACTATTCCGACCACTCTCTTTAAACAATCCGGCAACATTGCGGTGGCTTTTCTCACCGGAAAACGATACGTCTATATCAAGAACGATGGAAGTGCACAATGCCACGGAGCCGGTAATTTACTCGAGTTTGGTGGTATCCGGCAAGAACAACTCGATAAAATCTCGACACGTCATCCTTGTAATTTCACACGAGTCTATCGAGGTATTACTTCGCCGACTTTTAATCATAATGGATCGATGATTTTTCTTGATCTTTCGTTCAATAAGTTGGAAGGTAGTATACCCAAGGAGTTAGGGACGATGTATTATCTTCAGATTCTGAATTTGGGTCATAATAATTTTTCCGGTTTAATCCCTCAAGATCTTGGAGGGTTGAAAAATGTAGCGATTCTTGATCTATCGTATAATCGGCTTGACGGGACGATTCCACAATCGTTAACCAGTCTTACTTTGCTCGGGGAAATTGATTTATCAAACAACAATCTTTCCGGTTCGATACCTCAATCGGCTCCTTTCGACACATTCCCGGATGTGAAATTCTTCAACAATTCGGGCCTATGTGGGTATCCGTTGCCCTCTTGCGGGGGCGGGTCAAACTCCACCGGAGGTCAACATCAGAAGTCTCACCGGCGACAAGCTTCACTTGCCGGAAGTGTCGCGATGGGGTTGTTGTTCTCGCTCTTTTGCATCTTTGGTTTAATAATCGTCGCCGTAGAAACGAAAAAGCGACGGAAAAAGAAAGAAGCGGCACTTGAAGCATACATGGATGGACACGGACACTCACATTCCGCGACAGCCAATACTAATTGGAAGCTCACAAGTGCGCGCGATGCATTAAGCATTAATCTCGCGACTTTTGAGAAATTCCCGATTCGGAATCTCACATTCGCGGATCTTTTAGAAGCTACGAACGGGTTCCACAACGATAGTCTCATCGGGTCTGGCGGATTCGGAGATGTGTATCGCGCGCTTTTAAAAGACGGAAGTGTAGTAGCGATCAAGAAATTGATACAAGTTAGTGGACAAGGTGATAAAGAGTTCATGGCCGAAATGGAAACGATTGGGAAAATCAAGCATCGGAATCTCGTTACGCTATTAGGCTATTGCAAAGTAGGCGAAGAACGGTTATTAGTGTACGAGTACATGAAATACGGAAGTCTCGAAGACGTGTTACATTACCGGAAACGAATCGTGACGAAGCTAAGTTGGTCGGCTAGAAGGAAAATCGCGATCGGAGCGGCAAGAGGGTTAGCTTTTCTTCACCATAATTGCATTCCGCATATTATTCATCGCGATATGAAGTCTAGTAACGTTTTGATCGATGAAAACATGGAAGCTCGGGTTTCGGATTTCGGAATGGCGAGGCATATGAATACGATGGATACGCATTTAAGTGTGAGTACACTTGCCGGAACTCCGGGATATGTTCCACCAGAATACTACCAAAGTTTCCGATGTTCAACAAAAGGGGATGTTTATAGTTACGGCGTTGTTTTGCTCGAGTTGCTGACGGGGCGACAACCAACAGATTCAGCCGATTTTGGGGATAATAATCTCGTGGGATGGGTTAAGCAACACGCAAAAACCAAAGTTAGTGATGTGTTTGATCCGGAGTTATTAAAAGAAGATCCGAGTTTAGAAATCGAACTTTTACAACATTTAAAAGTGGCGAGTCAATGCTTAGATGATCGGCCATGGAAACGACCTACTATGATACAAGTTATGGCCATGTTTAAAGAGATTCAAGCGGGTTCCGGGTCAATTTCAATAGACGATGGAAATTTTAGTCTTGATGGAGTAGAAATGAGCATAAAAGAAGGCAATGAATGAGCGTTGAAAAACGGTAGGAACTTAGTTTGTATTTTATTTTTTTCTTTTTACTACCAATTATTGTATGTACCTTCTTTCTTCTTAAATCTTCTTGATTGTTGTTATACATAAGAAACTTGTTTAACTTGTAACAGTAATATTGTACATATTTATTTTCATTTAGATTTTTCAGATCTAAGTTTCTTCAAGAATCCAACTGTTGAATCTGTGAACTTTCAGTGATTGATTTTGACTAACTGTGCAACTCTTTTGGCCCTTTCTTTCTCCTTTTCGAATATGGTTATTCTTGTTCCAAAATAACTTTTACGGGGTATATGATCAATGCTTATTCAGAATATTTGAGAAAATGTAGGTTATTAAGAAAAACTTATTAGTGAAAATAGTATTAGCGTTACATACCAAAAATTAAAATATCTCAACTTCCTAAATCAGATTTATATTTGATAACTGTAAAAATTTACTCTAGCAATGAAGTTAAAAGACAATTATTAATTTTGAGTTTTTCTAAATTAGTGGGGGATTTATATAATAATAGAGAGGTGGGTGAGGTTAGAGTATAGTATTCGCCTGGGGCATATATTGTCGATACATTGTCTCTAGTTGAGCATGCAAAACCTTAATTAATTTTGTAGTATTTATAGTTGTAGGCCCTTTAACTTATCAGATGCCAACTTTCATGTTCCACCACCTATTAGAATTTATTTATTTTATAGGGGGTAAGGTTAGGAGGAATCATTCTTCAATAATTGAATAGTAAAATACAATTGATCAATTTTTTCTCCAATACAGATACAGGGATACAGATAGAGAGATGAGATGCCTTTGTTTGACTAATTCAACTCGCCTTCACCATGTCTCTCTCTCTTTCCCAAGCTAGCTAGGAGTAATATTTTATTAAACTCTTGTCTCCCTATTGAGTGAGTATCAATTATTTGTCAACTCAGGGATCACTACACGAGTATTCTATTCTATTTATTTATTGCTTTCAATCCCTGGATCTAAGTTAAGTGCATATGCGACTATTAATTTATGCTTCACCATTTATTGTGCCTAACTTAATATTATTGACTAGCAAAATTAATGCATGGGATATCATTTATGCACCTACATAAAACTCATGATTATGAATAAATTATTATCGGTTAAATTTTTACTTCTAGAGCATAATATGCTCTAACAGATGATCTCTAATTGACATCAAGTATTATATTTATTAGAAAAAGAGATTACTAAAAAAAATATTTTGTTATTGGTTATTAAAAAAATTCAAAAGTCAGGACCATAACAAGAGATTACTATAAAAAATTTCGACAGAGTATATTATTTTGAATATTTTGTTCAAATATCAAATACTTTATTAGTCAAATGACTAATGTAAATAATCAATGTGACTTTTTTACTTTTTTTTCTTCTCTATATTCTATTTCACCTAGTGATGTCTCCTTAATTGTTCTTATTTTCGACCCTTAGGAGACATCATTTTTGGTGTTTATGTAATCATTTCGATAGACTTTTGGACTAAATATGCAATAATATGATTTTCCTCTTTTAATTCTAGCATTTTTGATTTATTAAGCTTTTGCGCGTAATATTGGTATTTTTAGTGAGTATTTTACAGGTTTTAGATGTTAGCTAGAAGAGGAGTCTAAGGAGGAAGTCAAAGATCAAAAGATAGAGTCAAGACTTGAAAAGAAATCCCGAAGATATTATTTTTAGAGCTGAAAACCCATTTTCCAGGCCATAGATTGCTGATTTCGAGGTGCTTAAGCGATGATCTAGCTGTTGACCTTTGAAGAGAAATCATTCCTTATCAAATTACGGAACTTTAGCAACTGGAATGAGGTCAATCGGAGTTGTAACGCATCGGGAAAAGCAGTTTTAGTGAAGGCATATCAGCAGTTACGGGATTTTGGGCTAAGTTAGTGGACTTGGGCCTTTTATATTTCATTTAATTAAAAGCCTAGGTCCAAGTCCGAATTTCTAACTATAAAATCAGCCCTTGACTTCTATTTTACACACAATTCACATTCTGCAAGATTAAAAACACCAGAGAGAAGCAACTGAAGGAAGGAGAAGAAGCTACAAGAGCTGGAGAGGGTCTATATCTCCGTTCGTAGTCATTCCGATTCCGGAAATTAGGTTCTTTTATCTTTTTAATTCTGTAAACAATATGAATTCCTTTAATTTTAATTTCGTATTTCATTTTAATATGAGCTAAGTTTTCATTAGTGCTTGAGAACAAACAATGGGTGAATCCCAATTCTTATTAATTAACGAATGTTGAATTTGGGTTTTAATGAATTAAACTAAATTAGGGCTTTTACTCTTTTCGATAAATTATGAATGTTTACTGTTTTTAGCGTCATGAACTAGGAACAGGTGATAGTATTTAGGCTATTCTAATAAGTGGCAATTGGATCATCCTGACGGGGGGTTTAAATACGGAACTATTTATTCAATCTAGGATAGAAGTTAATGATTCTGACGAGCTTAGCTAATCCTAGGGCCAATGAGGTAATGATACTTAATCATCCAACGGTGGATCATATTTACCCTGACGGGACTAGTGACACTTTAGGATCGCCTTATAGTCCACCCTGACGGGGGTATAAGGATATTAGAATCCCGACCATTGTAATTGACTAATTTAGCCCTTAACAACATAAGTTAAGAAATAGGATAGGGAGGATCCTTGCGTTCTCAAGTGCTACTTCTCATATTGCGTTTTACATCATTTTACTTGCGTCTTAGCTTTTACTTGCAATTTAATATTTGTCTTTCGTTCATTAGTCTTCTAACAAAAACCAAACAAATATATTATTGTCTTTTATTTTCATAAGTGCATCAATCACTATTTGCTAGACATTGTGATCAACCATTCCGTCCTTGGAACGAATCTGATTTATCAGAATTACTACTTGGGACAACCGTACACTTGCGGTTGTGGTTCGATTATTCATTGCATTATTTTTAGAACACACAAAGGACCACCAAGTTTTTGGCGCCGCTGCCGGGGACGGTAGCGTGTGACCACGGTGTTTATCCTTTAGTGATAAGTGCATTTTTATTTTTTATTTTATCAGTTTTACGCTTTTTGTTTAGTTTCTTTTCAGGTTTTTAGGTTTGGTGTATGCGAAGAAGGCTATTCAAGGATCTAGAGCCAACACCTCCGATCCTTAGTAATCCAGAATCGTTGATCAGACTTGCGAACAAGAGAAGAAGAGAACGAGAAGCCTTAGAGGTAGAAGAGTTAAGTAACAGAATGGCAGACATCAATCTTCAAAATAATCAACAGAATAATGGACAAGGCCAGCTAGATGCAAATGGCCAACCTTTAGCTCCGGGCGTTATTCCTCCAGTTCAACCACTAAATCCCAATGCTCCAGTCCAGATAGTGATGAATCATGATCCGTGGTTTACTAATGGTCCTCCAGAAGTTCCATTCCGTGCTCCAGCTATAGGAGTAGGTGCTCCAGATATTAATGTTCCACGTTTTCGTCCAGATTCGGGTATGTTAGCTCAGTTCCAGAATTTTGGTAATTTTCGTGGTAGACCAGCAGAAGATCCTCTCAGGGCAGTACAGAAATTCAAACAGATATGTGATTCTTATATCACACAAGGGGTCTCGAGAGAACAGATGTATTTTGCTGCTTTTAAGTTCTTTGTTACTGAGGGAGCAAGTGAATGGCACGATACGCAAGATCCTACGAAGATCACCAATTGGGACCAATTAGAGATTGCGTTCTTTGACAGGTATTATCCAAGTAACATGAGGTTAGATGCTGAATTAGAATTGACGCATTTCCGTCAAGAATATGAGGAAACTGTGGGTAGGAGTTGGACAAGGTTTCAGATGTGTTTGCGTAAAGTTCCTAATCATGGCTTTTCAGAACAACAACAGTTAAAGATCTTTTATAGAGGCCTTGATGGAATTTCGAGAGAGAAGTTGGATACGCTATGTGGTGCAGGTTTTCTTCAAGTTCAACCCGCTCATGCTAAAATTATCTTAGAGAGAACAGTCAAGAATGAAGTTGGGTGGAATTCAGTAAGAACACCGGTTAAGGGAGTGAATAATGTTGATATGGAAGAGAAATTTGCTACGTTTGAAAACAAGATTCAGAGTACTATTGAGCAACAATTGAAACAGCTTACTTTAGCTGTGAAAGAAGGATTTTCGGGTAAGAAGGTAGCTGTGCATGCTGCACAAGAGGTTTATATGTGTTCGATTTGTCAGGTAGATGATCATGATGAGGAAAGTTGTCCAAATAACCAAGAATCCGTGATGTTCATGTCCAACAGAGGTAACTTCAATTCAAGTGGTAATGGATATCAGCCTAACAGAAACCATCCTGGGTTTCAATATTCAAATCCTAATGGGGCAGCCAATCCTACCTACGCGTATCAGCCGCGTCCCCAAGGTAATAACTATAATCCAAGACCACACAACAATTATCAAGGAGGACAGAATCAGGGAAATTATGTACAAAGGCAAGCTCCTCAGAATACTCCTCAGAATACATACGATGAAACTTTAAACCAAAAAGCCTTACCTGCCCATCCACAAGAAGGAGTAGTTACCCTTCAGAAAACCGTGGAAAATTTAATTGCTCTTCAAACACAAGCCTTAGAACGTCAGAACGCAGCTGAAGCGAATATGAAAATTTTCCAGAATCAGCTAAGCCAAATTAATAAACAGCTAAATCAGCGCCCACAAGGGCAACTTCCTAGCGATACTGAGAATCCGAAGCAACGCGAAGATTGTAATGCTGTTACATTGAGAAGTGGTAAGAACCTTCCTCCTCCTCCTTTTCCCATTATGAAAGAGAAAGAAGTACCAAGAAAAGAAAAGGAAGTGGTGGAGAAAGAGAAAGAAAATGAGAAAGATAGTGAGGTTGAAGAAATAGTGAGACCAAGAGAAGTTCCGAAAAAGAAAGATGATATGGTGATTAATCGCCCTCCACCACCGTTCCCATCGCGAGTTCAGAAAAAGGGTGATTTGGGTGATTTTCAGAAATTCTTTAATAGAGTGAAAGGTCTAAGTATTAATATCCCGTTACTTGAGGCGATTCGAGATATTCCGAAATACACTAAGTTTTTGAAGAGGGCCCTCACTAACAAAAGGCCCTATTGTGATAACGAGATGATTGGTCTTCCAGAAGAGTGTAGCGCGATTTGTCAAAGTAAATTACCTCCGAAGTTGGTTGATCCGGGGAGTTTCACGATTCCCATATCAATTGGGGAAGAATGGAAAGGAAAGGCGCTATGTGACTTGGGAGCTAGCATCAATTTGATGCCCAAGTCGATATTTGATAAGCTAAAAATTGGAAACGCAAGACCCACTTCTATGGTCTTGCAAATGGCGGACAGGTCTCTTGCGCATCCTGAAGGCCGCATTGAGGATGTCCTTGTTAAGGCAGGTACACTTATATTTCCTGTTGATTTTGTAATCCTTGAATACAATGCAGATAGAAATGTCCCCATTATTTTGGGTAGACCATTCCTAGCTACAGGGAGAACATTGATCGATGTAGAGAATGGAGAATTAACAATGAGGATACAAGATGAAGAAGTGAAATTCAATGTATTTCGAGCTATGAAATTCCCAGATTCTCAGGAAGATTGCTTCAGAATGGATGTAGTAGAGCAAGCATCGCAAGAGGTATTTAATTGTTTAAATTTTGATGATATCTTGCAGGCTGCTTTAACATTAGATTCACCTGAGATGTTGGAAGAGCTTACTGAAACAATAGCAGCTCTAAATTCTGAAAATCCGAAGTATAGGCGTCCGGCCTATGAACCTGTGAGAGAACCGGGGGAGATTGTTCCTAAAAAGAAGCCTTCAATTGAATCTCCTCCGGAATTGGAAGAAAAACCATTGCCAGCACACTTGAGGTACGCGTATTTAGGTACTAATGAAACTCTACCTGTTATTGTTTCAGCTAATTTAACAGGTCCTCAAGAAGATAAACTGTTGCGTGTGTTAAGAGCCAACAAAGAAGCAATAGGTTGGACAATTGCTGACATCAAAGGCATTAGTCCATCCTATTGTCAACATAAAATCATACTTGAAGATGTTAACGCACGCTCAGTTGAAGGTCAAAGAAGATTAATGCCCGCTATGAAGGATGTGGTAAAGAAAGAGGTGATCAAGCTTTTAGATGCGGGGATTATTTACCCCATTTCGAGTAGTGAATGGGTGAGTCCGGTTCAGTGTGTACCGAAGAAGGGAGGAATGACAACAGTTCTTAATGATAAAAATGAAGCGATTCCTTCAAGAACGGTAGTTGGATGGAGAGTTTGCATGGATTATAGAAAGCTGAACAAGGCCACCAGAAAAGATCATTTTCCTTTACCCTTCATAGATCAGATGTTAGACAAATTAGCCGGAAGAGAGTACTATTGCTTCTTGGATGGTTATTCAGGGTATAATCAAATTTACGTGGCTCCAGAAGATCAACATAAAACAACATTTACATGCCCCTTTGGTACTTTTGCATATCGTAGAATGCCATTTGGGTTGTGTAATGCTCCTGCTACTTTTCAAAGATGCATGATGGCCATCTTCTGGGATATGATCGATAACTTTCTTGAAGTGTTTATGGATGATTTCTCTGTATTTGGTGATGATTTTGATAAGTGCTTAAACAATTTGGAGAAAGTGTTAATCAGATGCAAAGAAACAGATTTGGTCTTAAACTGGGAGAAATGTCATTTCATGGTTCGCGAAGGTATTGTTCTGGGTCACAAAATTTCGAGTGTTGGATTGGAAGTCGATAGAGCGAAGATTGAGGTAATTAAAACTCTTCCCCCTCCTGTTTCTGTTAAAGGGGTAAGAAGTTTTCTAGGCCATGCTGGCTTTTATAGGCGATTTATCAAAGACTTTTCTAAGATTGCGAAACCGTTATGCAACTTACTTGAAAAGGATTCCAAATTCCTTTTTGATGAAGCTTGTTTAGCGGCTTTCAAAGCAATCAAAGAAAAGCTTACTTCTGCTCCTATAGTAGTGCCTCCAGATTGGAATTTACCGTTTGAGGTTATGTGTGATGCGAGTGATTTATGTATGGGAGCTGTATTAGGACAAAGAAAAGAGAAAGTTTTTCATTCGATTTATTATGCTAGTAAAACTTTTAATGGTGCTCAGATTAATTATACAGTTACAGAAAAGGAGTTGCTAGCGGTTGTGTATTCATTCGATAAATTTCGCTCTTATCTTCTTGGAGCGAAAGTTATTGTCTATACAGATCATTCAGCGATTCGATACCTTATGGAGAAGAAGGATGCTAAACCAAGGTTAATCAGATGGGTTTTATTGCTTCAAGAGTTTGATTTAGAGATCAAGGATAGAAAAGGGTGCGAGAATCAGGTTGCAGATCATCTATCGAGATTAGAAGGTTCAGAGTTGAATAGTGGTACTGAAGCAATTAGAGAAGAATTTCCTGATGAGAATCTATTCGAAGTCCGTGATTATGAAGCCCCTTGGTATGCGGATATTGCAAATTTAGTGGTGAGTGGTTCCTTTCCCGAAGGTTCAACTTATCAAGAGCGAAAAAGATTAGCTCACCGTGCAAGACAGTTCTTTTGGGAGGATCCTTTCCTCTACAAAGTGTGTGCTGATCAGATGGTAAGAAGATGTGTAGCCAGGGAAGAAATTGAGGCGATTATAGCTGGGTGTCATGATTCACCTTACGGTGGACATTTCAAAGGAGATCGAACTGCTGCTAAGGTATTACAATCAGGTTTCTATTGGCCTTCTATTATAAAAGATTGTCATGAATATACTAAAAGATGTAATAGATGCCAATTTACCGGAAACATATCCAAGAGGGATGAGATGCCACGTAATAATGTATTAGAAGTTGAAATATTTGATGTTTGGGGTATAGATTTTATGGGTCCGTTCATTCCGTCAAATGGTAACCTCTACATCTTATTAGCTGTTGATTACGTGTCTAAGTGGGTAGAAGCGGTGGCTCTACCAACCAATGATTCTAGAGTGGTGATTAAGTTCTTAAAATCACATATTTTCACTAGACATGGAACTCCAAGGGTGATTATTAGCGATGGAGGTACTCATTTCGTTAATAAGTATTTGAAGACTGTTCTAGAGAAATATGGAGTCAGACATCGTGTATCTACCGCTTATCATCCACAAGCCAATGGTCAAGCCGAAGTATCAAATCGTGAGGTAAAATCTATTTTAGAGAAAACCGTTGGTCCTACAAGAAAAGATTGGTCTATGAAATTAGATGATGCACTTTGGGCATATCGAACTGCTTTCAAAACCCCCGTAGGTGCTTCTCCGTATCGAATGGTTTATGGTAAGGCTTGTCACTTACCTCTTGAGTTAGAAATGGGTGCCTATTGGGCTATTGCAAAGTTAAATTTAGATCCTACACTAGCTGGTGAGAATCGAATGATGAAACTTAATGAGCTTGATGAATTTAGATTACATGCTTATGAAAATGCTAAACTTTACAAAGAAAACACTAAGAGATGGCATGATAATCGAATTCGAGAAAAGAACTTTGTAGTGGGACAAAGAGTGTTGAAATATAATTCGAAGTTCAGTAATTATCCGGGGAAATTAAGATCGAAGTGGTCGGGTCCTTACATTGTAACCAAGGTTACACCTCATGGAGCTATAGAGATAGAACATCCACTTGAGAACCGTACATTCATGGTGAACGGTCATCGTTTAAAGATATATCATGGAGGTGAAGACACCGATCGTGCAAAAGACCCACATCCCGGAGAGGTCATGTACCTCCTCGAAGCTCCTTAGAAGCACGAGGTAACCCGTCGAGCTTAACGACGTTAAACAAAAGCCAATTTCTTGTATATTAGTTTAAGTATTTCAATTTCCGTAGTGTAAATTAGTTAAAGTTTTCGTTTATTTTAGTTTTATTTTTAAGAAATGAGGAAGGGTGTTTGTTTTTGATGATTTCAGGGGTATAATGGTCATGAGTTTGGGGTCAAACGATGGAAAAACGGAGAAAAATTGAAGTCCACAGCAGGTTTGACCGGCTAGCCGGCGAGCTAGCCGGCATACCGGCCAAACGAGCAGGTAGACCCCAACTCCCTGACCACTGCGTCAGCGACAACGCAGCAATGCTGCGTCTTCATTCGCGCCAGCGAGAAAGCACCGGCATGCCGGCGAATCCGCCGGCTAGCCGGCCAACGAGGAAGAATGTTCTGGTCCTTGCGTCAGCGATGACGCAAGGTTGCTGCGTCATCAAATGCGCCATCGAGATTTCACAGGCATACCGGCGAATCCGCCGGCTAGCCGGTCAAGGATTTCAAATTCCCTGACCATTGCGTTAGCGACGACGCAATGCACTTGCGTTTTGAGGTATTTAAAAAAAAAAAAAAAAAAAAAAAAAAAAAAAAAAAAAAATTCGCCGGCCTCTCGGCCGGCATACCGGCGAATCGGCCGGTATACCGGCGAATCCGAAGGCATACCGGCCAGCTGTTACGAGAGGCGGTTTTAACTTCATTAAACCTAGTTTTTTTGCCTCTTTTCCAAGCCAAACCTTATAATCCGAATTCTTGCCTCCACCTACTCCGAAAATCATCAACAAACAACTATAAAATCATCAAATCAAGCCTTCTATCATCACAAAAACACAAAATCAACTCATAACTTCTCCAAAACATCATCAAATTTCACCTTTTCTCCAAAAATTTCTCTCTCCCAACCTTGAAATTAAACCAAATCCTTTCAAAATCTCTCTCAAATAACCTTAACCCATCTCATATAACACCTAGTTCTTCAAGTTTTAAGCCTCAAAACATCAAATTTCAAAGCTTTTCTCTAGCTTTTTCTCTATTTGAAGTTTTGAGTTTGGGGTGAAAAGAGATGACTAACAGAACCGATTCCATGTGTAACTATCGAAGAAACATACCAAGAAACAGGAACACTGTTGGAGCTAGCCCAGACCAAGCAATTGAGATTCCGGATTCGCGATCCAAAAAGACTGTCCAAAACCCAATTGCTCCGAAACGAAAGGAAAATCCGAGTAAGGCTAATCCGAAAAAGAGCAGGTTAATTGACGAGAGTGATGAAGAAAGTGAGGAAGAAGTTGAAGAAGAAATTAAAGAAACTGAACTAGTAATTCCCGAAGAACCAGTGCAACAACCGAAAGCTCCGCGTAGGAAAGCTTGGGCTCACAAGCCTAAGAGAGTCTTCGTTCCTTGGGAAACTCAGGTTCGTGATCGAATTGAATTTTTGAAGTTTGGTGAGGAGATGAATCTTCCTAAAGGTATTATGACTAGTGCTTATAAAGATTATGGTGTTACTTGTGATAAATTGGGTTGGAAGGAATTGAGAGAAAGGAAGCTTGAGTATATTCCTACCTTGGTGCGAGATTTTTATGAAGGAATCGCCTTCTCGAAAGAAGCTGTTATTATTCGCAAAAAGGTAGTTCCTTTCTCCGTGGAGCTTATTCGTAAATCATTAAAATTACCCGAGTTTTCCGGAATATGTCCGTTTCAAGAATCTCTTAAAGAGCCTTCGTTTGACTATGAATCCCTTTGGGGGAAAGTGACTATTGATGGGGCCCGCCCAATTCCCGAAGGAGAGAGATATCCTGGACAGATGTATAGTAGTAACTTGCTACCATGTGCTAAGATTTGGTCACGTTTCATAATTCCTACCTTCTTCGGAGTTAAACACATATCGGAAGTGAAGAAGGAGCATCTTTTGTTCATTAAATGTATTATTGAGGAGAAACCCATGGATGTTGCTCGTGTGATATATGATACCATCATGGAATTTGCTAGAATTCCTACTTCACAACAAAATCTCAAATTTCCTTGTACTGTCACTACTTTGTGTTTAGACGCAAAGGTTCCGCGTAAAGACGCAGAGATTGATCGTGTTGTAGTGTGTGAGAGCATGGGTTTAACTTTGATCAAGAATATTCATGATGAAGTGGTTAAAGCAACAAGGAATCCTAGAGCTCCTCCAAAGAAGAAGATGCATACAACTGATGAGTTGGAAGCTAAAGTGAAGGTGTTAGAAGAGAACCAAGTGAAGATGATTGCATCTTTAGGAAACGTTACACAAGAGTTAGAACTTCTCCGAAACATGTTAACGGGGGTGAGCACAATTCAACATGCCACCTATGGTATTCTTATGCAGGAGAAAGTTCATGGACGCAACACCGATAACCAGCCTCGAGCTGGTTAAGATACGTTTTCTATCCCTTTCGCATTTTAGTTAGATTAGTTTATTTTTTATTGCGTTGAGTCTTTTCGAGTCGTGGGGACACGACTCATTTTTGAGTTTGGGGTGGGGTTCGTTGCCTCATCCCAATTTTTATGTGTTATATGTTTTATTTGCTTTCAATAAAAATAATTTTCGGAGTTGCGTTTGACTATAGAAGATTTTAAATGTCCCTTTAAGCATACTTTTGATGAATCTATGATAGTAAATAGTAAACTTTAGGGATTGATATAGAACGCACTTACAATTGCATGCGAACATAGGTAATTGATAGGAAAAATTAATGAACAATGCAAATGAAGTAAGCTTGTACTTAAGGAATATGTTTGGTGTGTAGAACGTGAAATCTTAATTAGTAGAGAACCCACCTAGATATGAACTAAAGACAAGCTATGTACTTAGGAAAATGATAGGGGCAGTTCTTTGTTAGCCATTTGAAACCTTTAGCTTGCTATCCTTAATATTATAATTTTATCCGTCTTAGCCCAATTTTGAGCCTTAAGCCTTTTCTTTTGTAGCCACGATATAAGCCCATTATCCTTTAGATTATTAGGCATGACCAAATGACCCGCACTTGAATCACAACCCTGAGACTTGTCTCGAGCTTGAGTTTGGGGTGGAGGGTCCACATTTTGGGAATTTACATTGGGAAGGGATTATATGTGTTTGTATTGAGGCACAAAAATGTAGATGATATTATTATTTGTAACCCTTTGCCGGGATTTGAAAAAAAAAAAATAATAAATAAAAAAAAAAAAAAGAAAAAAAAAGAAGAAAAGAAATGAAAAATAAAATAAAAAGAAAGAAAGAATAAAATAAACCGGCAAAGTGGAATATTTTTGGAAATCATCTTAGTTTTATTTGGGTTGACATTGGGGACGCAACATTAGCGCGTCAAATGGGTGAGTGAGAACATTTTTGAGCGTAAACTCAAGCTCGAGGACATGTGGATGGTAAGTGAGGAGAGAGCCAAAAGCTCACTTCAAATTTACCAAATATATATCCATACCGTCCTTAAGCCAATATTAAAACCATAAGGACCTCTTGATTCTTAAATACATAGTGAATTCATACTTCTGTTGATAGGGAATATTTAGATGGAACATTCAAAGCGATTTATGATTAATGACCATCCTATAGCCATCATACAGATATGAGTACAAGTGTAACCTTCAAGCATTGCAACTTTAATTTTATGATTGAGATTATTTATGTTTGATTTTGCATGATTAGTGTATGTATATGTTAGTTCTTAAAGTTTTGCTATATGAGATTTATCTTAAGAATTGCTTTAGGTTTATTTGCTAAGCTTCTATTTGTTCTTGCGTTTACTTCTACCCCTTGTTTTGTTTTGTTTTGCTTTGTCGGGACGACAAAGGTTTGAGTTGGGGGTCTTGATGTCTCCTTAAATGTTCTTATTTTCGACCCTTAGGAGACATCATTTTTGGTGTTTATGTAATCATTTCGATAGACTTTTGGACTAAATATGCAATAATATGATTTTCCTCTTTTAATTCTAGCATTTTTGATTTATTAAGCTTTTGCGCGTAATATTGGTATTTTTAGTGAGTATTTTACAGGTTTTAGATGTTAGCTAGAAGAGGAGTCTAAGGAGGAAGTCAAAGATCAAAAGATAGAGTCAAGACTTGAAAAGAAATCCCGAAGATATTATTTTTAGAGCTGAAAACCCATTTTCCAGGCCATAGATTGCTGATTTCGAGGTGCTTAAGCGATGATCTAGCTGTTGACCTTTGAAGAGAAATCATTCCTTATCAAATTACGGAACTTTAGCAACTGGAATGAGGTCAATCGGAGTTGTAACGCATCGGGAAAAGCAGTTTTAGTGAAGGCATATCAGCAGTTACGGGATTTTGGGCTAAGTTAGTGGACTTGGGCCTTTTATATTTCATTTAATTAAAAGCCTAGGTCCAAGTCCGAATTTCTAACTATAAAATCAGCCCTTGACTTCTATTTTACACACAATTCACATTCTGCAAGATTAAAAACACCAGAGAGAAGCAACTGAAGGAAGGAGAAGAAGCTACAAGAGCTGGAGAGGGTCTATATCTCCGTTCGTAGTCATTCCGATTCCGGAAATTAGGTTCTTTTATCTTTTTAATTCTGTAAACAATATGAATTCCTTTAATTTTAATTTCGTATTTCATTTTAATATGAGCTAAGTTTTCATTAGTGCTTGAGAACAAACAATGGGTGAATCCCAATTCTTATTAATTAACGAATGTTGAATTTGGGTTTTAATGAATTAAACTAAATTAGGGCTTTTACTCTTTTCGATAAATTATGAATGTTTACTGTTTTTAGCGTCATGAACTAGGAACAGGTGATAGTATTTAGGCTATTCTAATAAGTGGCAATTGGATCATCCTGACGGGGGGTTTAAATACGGAACTATTTATTCAATCTAGGATAGAAGTTAATGATTCTGACGAGTTTAGCTAATCCTAGGGCCAATGAGGTAATGATACTTAATCATCCAACGGTGGATTATATTTACCCTGACGGGACTAGTGACACTTTAGGATCGCCTTATAGTCCACCCTGACGGGGGTATAAGGATATTAGAATCCCGACCATTGTAATTGACTAATTTAGCCCTTAACAACATAAGTTAAGAAATAGGATAGGGAGGATCCTTGCGTTCTCAAGTGCTACTTCTCATATTGCGTTTTACATCATTTTACTTGCGTCTTAGCTTTTACTTGCAATATAATATTTGTCTTTCGTTCATTAGTCTTCTAACAAAAACCAAACAAATATATTATTGTCTTTTATTTTCATAAGTGCATCAATCACTATTTGCTAGACATTGTGATCAACCATTCCGTCCTTGGAACGAATCTGATTTAGCAGAATTACTACTTGGG
Source organism: Nemophila menziesii (assembly GCA_029959085.1). Classification (NCBI taxonomy): domain Eukaryota; kingdom Viridiplantae; phylum Streptophyta; class Magnoliopsida; order Boraginales; family Hydrophyllaceae; genus Nemophila; species Nemophila menziesii. The sequence goes on along the minus strand of JARWIR010000022.1, from coordinate 20,830,879 downwards.
ACAACCGTACACTTGCGGTTGTGGTTCGATTATTCATTGCATTATTTTTAGAACACACAAAGGACCACCACCTAGTATTTAAGTAAGTTAATTAATCTTTAAAAAAATTAAAACAGAATATATGATTATAGAAATTTATCTTAAAAAATGATTGTATTACAATCATCTAAATTGATTTTTTTTCACCATTCATGGTTCATTGACATCAAATATTATGATATAATCTGAGAAAACCTTCTCCTTCTAAACTTTTATATTGATAATATAAGATATCAAAATTTGTTTAAATAAAAGGTATTGAGCCAAAAAAAAAAAAAGGAATTTTGATATTTTCTATTATTTATACTGGATTTTTTTAAAGAAAAGTAATTTATATAATATATAAAAGGATAATTAATAGTTGACTTTATTATACGTTATTTGACTTTTGTCATGTGTTAATTTACTTTTTTTCATACGTCGTTGAGGTCTGCTTATTGGTGATATATTAATTTAGGGTTGATACATCATTTTAGGTGTATTTGATCAAATGTTAAGGGACTTTTCCCTGATATTAGATAATTTCTTAATTCATGTCTTGATTTGATTATTTATTACTTTTAGAGTATATTAGGTTTAATTTGTGTGTTAATGTGAAACTCTTAAGTATAATTTCTTGAAAAAGATCTAAGAGAAATTAGGAGATAAAAGAAAGTAGAGTAAAAATAATAAAAAGCTGTCAAATAAATCTGTACGTCCACTAAAGTGAAGATAACTTCAAATCGGCTGCGATTTTGGACGAGCCTTTAAAGAGTTAGATAGATCTTTCTGCTGCGTCGTTTTGATATAAAGTGGGAAAAAATTAGCCCAATAAAGAAGGAGATGTGACCAAAATCTTGTCCTATATTTTAGAAAATAAATTTGAGTTGGACTTGGACTCAAATTACTTGTCTTCTACTCCAAGATTTCGATCTAAACTTAGAAAATGCCTATAAAGACACCCTCTTATCATTGTAAACATGTCTTTGCTCAGTCTTTAATTATTATTACTCTTAGAAGTCATCCATAGAAGCAAAAAGACCTGTGAGAGGAACACGAGAAACTGAAAAGTCACAAACTCCTCTTCTCCATCATCGCCTTCTATCATTAGGGTAATTTGTATTAGATTCTTTAGCTTATCTTTGTTTCTAAGTACTTCTATCCTTAATTTATTTCTATGTCTTTAGATTTGAACTAGTTTTGCCATAGCCTCCATATGTATAATCTTTGATTTCTAATTCTCAATTTTTTTTCACGTTATTTGGGAACACCCTTTTTAAAGCGATTCTAGCTACTTAAACTATATAATTGTTTTATGTGCTTTGATATATTGATTGTAGTTCTTGTGGTTGCAAACGTGTAGACTACCCCATTAATAGCAGTTGGATGATCACCCGGAAGGGGTGTATAATTGTTGAAACACCACACAAACGTCTAGTGTGTGGTAGTGATCCGGAAGGGCTTGCCTAACTAGATAGTTGTTAGGGTTTGAGATTTAACCACCGATCATTGCGCAGGGTCCCCTCACCCAAGTCTTAGGTCGCCACCTAAATCCACCTGGAAGGGAGTTAGGAGGAATATAGAATCCTGGCTATTTATCTAAGAGTTTTGATCACCCTTATAGCTAGAATTAGAATTAAAAGGATAAGTACATACTAGCAACCCTGAGCTATATTTCTCATCTCCTTTCTTTATTATATTATTTATTTGCCTTATTATCTTTGAAATCTGAAACCCAATTAAATATTATTTCTTTTATTGTCTTCTATTAAACAAGTAAATTCTCATACACTTCTTTATATACACAAGTAGATCTATCAAATCCCTACAACGAACTTTACTTACTAACTAAACTTGCAAACGATCTGTAATACTTGCAGTGAGTTTCTCGCGGTACTCAAGGGTGTGTCCTTTATTATTATCTTTATTTATTTGTTTATTTATCACACATTTGCCCCCACCAGTCGTTTTACTTTTGTATATATCTTGTTTTTTAATTATCTTATATGTTTTTTATTACTTTTTTCCTTAAAAAATTGTAATATATATAATATGAAATAAAAGTAATACTTAATTTTTTCATGTTTTATTTAATTTTTTTAATTTTTTTACTTTTTCTACAAATTATTTTACTTATATATATTTTTTTATTATTATTTTTATTATATCATTTGTGTTTTATTATTTCTTTCCTAAAAAATCTATGATCTATACAATCTATATAATATATAAAAGGAGAATCAATAGTTGGTTTTACCACGTTTTATTTGACTTTTTTCATGTGTTATTTTATTTTATACATATTTTTTATTATTTTTCTTACCATGGCATATGTGTCTTTTTATTATTTATTTCCTAAAAAATTTGTAATTTATATAATCCATATGATATATAAAAAAAGAATGAATAATTGCTTCTGTCCTGTGTTATTTGACTTTTGTCAGGTGTCATTTTACTGTTTCCATGTGTTGTTTTACTATTTTATATATCTTTTATTTTTTTAGTATGCCATGTATCTTTTCTTATTTTTTTTTCCTAAAAAGATTTGTAATCTGTATAATATATAAAGAGAATAATATATATATAAAAGAAGAATTAATAGCGGACTCTACCATGTGTTATTTGACTTTTGTCACGTGATATTTTACTTTTTTCATATGTTATTTTACTTTTTTATATATCTTTTATTAGTTTTCTTATCATGTTATGTCATGTGTCTTTTATTATTTATTTCCTTAAAAATTTATAATATATTACTTTTTAAACTTTAAATTGTGTTCCCGTGCATCACACAGGCTTAGAATCTAGTTTGGGTAATTGTAAAATCACCTATGAACTCTATTTTATAATTACTTCAAATCGGGATCAAATAAAACAATTTTTTAATAAAATAAGTAAGAAAAAATATAATCTTTGGTATGTTACAAACAAAAAAAAAAGTAAAAAGTCAATACATTTTTTTCTTATTATTTTCTTAATCCAAATAAAAAATACTTAATTTTTTTTATAAATTTTCCCCTCTCAATTTTTTTAATTCAAACAACATTTCTCTCTCTTTTTCTTTTTTTCTATAATTTTTCTTTTATTGTCTTTTATTAATTTTTCCCTGTAAATACAAACAAACCCTAATAGTGTTTATTTATTAAGTTTTCAATTTTTTTCATCTATCATTTTAATGTTATTCAAAATTACATATTTCATATATGATTATATCTCAAATTGGTGGTTACTACGAATAATTGTAATCTTATTGCCTTTTTTTGTTAACTAGGTAAACGGTTGTATTAGTGAAACTTAACAAAACATTGTACAAACAAATTTGTTACGAGTTATGACATATACCACCTAAAATTATACCGTCCATGCCGTGGCGTGAATTGGTTGGCTATAAATCGTTAATCTATTTATTAACTTGATCTGATTAACGGTTTATTGCTAACTAATGAATGCCACGTCATAGGTGATAATTGGGTGGTATGATTTTGGGTGGTATATATCATTACTCATTATTTACTTAAACATAAAGTTTAAAGTAGTCATACTATTCCTAACTCTTAGGCATGATTAATAACCATCTCAGATATACCTACTATCGTCCATAAACGAAAGATGGGGATAGAAAACATATAAAAGATAAAAGACACAAAATATAACTTTTGTAAGTATGCCTTCATGCGATGGGGTCACATCTTAAAAAACTAACAGGTTCTCCTCTTCTAAATATAATAAACTGTAGTCGTGAAGGCGATTCTTCATACTTCTTTTCCAAATATGTCCATTATTTATCTTCTAAAATCATTCAAAGGAATTCGAGATGGTGCTCATTTATCTCGTGATTTCAAGTCATTTACGAATACCTTTAAATCACACATGAAAATTACTCGAAGAAGAAATATTTGATGGACCCAAATTCTTCACAATACATACCACAAATTGGATCACATTCCATGTAAATTATCTGATATTTCGTCAGTAACTTGTCTTGTAGGGTTTTCCAAACTATAACCATGTGTTTAGGGGTTAAATATGGATGCCAAATTATATTCATCCAAGGGCTAGAAAAAGTACGACGACAAAATATATAGTATGGCTTTTATAAAACTCAAAATATTCTTCATTTGTTAAATCTCTCCACACGGTATCATCCTTAGACAAAGAGGATATCATGTCCTCAGTAATTATTTTATTAATATCTTTAATATTAATAGTGAAACTATTTCTCCTCTCTTATTTGACAACTCTAAGAAATGTTTTCATTTCATTTTTTAGACTCCAAGTTTTCTTTCATTAAAAAAAGTCTATTTTAACCATTTCTCAGTCCAGGGACGGATATGGGCGGTGGGGCAAGGGGAAGGGTGTTGGAGGTTGCACCTCCCTCCACTATGAGAATATAGTAAAAAAAACCATTTGGGCTAGCTCAATGGCCAGTACCTTGTCTCTCATAGAGGAGGTACATGGTTCGAACCCCCTCTCTGAACATGGGTAACCTAGTTCTGATTAACCTGAGAATATGCATGGGAAGACATTTCTCATAGGATTAGTCGTGGTACGCAAAAGTTGGCCAAACACCCATGATATCAATATATATATATATATATATATATATTAAAAAATTGTCTGATTTTTCTATAATAAAAATCTTAGAAAAAAATACACCCCCTTTTCTCAACCTAAGTTTTAATCCCTCTCACTATAAATTTAATTCCAACCTAAATTTTAATCCCCCACCTTAAATTTATTCTCTATACCTAAAATTTTTATCCTATCCTATCTCTCTCCTAATAAATTAACTCTAAATCCCGGTAGGTTATAGTAGTTTTTATTCCCACTGTCCATCAATGTTTGTCATATATTTTTTTCACACAAATTAAGAAAAATAATTAATTTTTTCTATTTTTACTAAAATACTTTTAACTAACTAAGTAAATGTATTTAATAATGATAACCTTTTGAACTGGAATAAAAAAAAAAAAGATAACCTTTTGAACATTAAATAACGATAAAATTGATAGAAAATGTAAAAAAAGTTATTAGTATATTAAATGGATAATTTTTTATGAATATCTATTTTTAGAATTGTGACAAACTTTAATGTATTGAGTGAGTAGCTTGCTGATTAAAAATCCTGAATTTGCCTTGCTTTTTATTTAGTAAACAAACAAAATTGGGGATGGCAACTTTAATGAAAACAATCTGTATTTGGGGAACTTTTCATAATTTCAACAGGAATTAGTCTATTTTTTTGTTGAATGTAAGATTACCTAGTGAGAAAGAAAATCTAATTTTAAAGTAAAATCGTTAAAACTGAATCAAGAAATCGTCTTTTTAGATAGAATAGCATGGCCCTAGAACTTTGATTGGTTTTATGTGTGTGCATGCGCATATGCACGTGTACTCTTTGCTTGGAAACAATGCATTCCACAAAGCAAGGGGGTTTGCTCTAAAATCCATGTGGGCACACCCCTAAAGGTGATGATGAATAATAATAATATATAATAAAAGAAATACTAAAATACTCTATTGATATTTTAAAATTGGACCATGTATGCTTACTTTACTTGTAAATCTCCTTACAAAACTCCTTAATATGTTCAATTCCAAGGTTGGACCATAAATATAATATACCGTTCAATCTTATGAATTCGATGCATCCAGATAAAAACAATTGGACACTTGGTATTAAGTTTCATGTCCCAATAATTAGTTGAGCAAATTTAAATTTTGTCTTCATTTAGTTAACAACTTGCAAAGTAATATGGCTGTATTTGATTTTATACTTTATGTAACACATAAAATTAAATTAATGTACTACTAAAGAGAATTAAGATTTAAATATTTATTTGATCTTTCATTTTTTCTTTTACTTATAATGTTTTATCCTTTTCCTCACCTATCGCATATTTCTGGACCTATCCTTTTATATCATCCTGCTTTGCAATATGCAGCATCATGATCCATTACTCGCCATTTCCTTGAAACCTAACATTTTTCTTTATCTAATTGAAAAATTTCAGTTATCAAAAACTTATAGAACTCAACCACTTGGATATATATGACGTTAAAAGGTCACTTGGATATAAACCTAACTTATTCTTGAAGGAATTGATCGATGATGTAAAAAGGATTAAATGAAGACAAAATTGAGTAGCAAATTTTGGGGTCCACCAATCTTGAACAATATGTAAATTACATATAGACTAATTTATCTCCTCAACTGAATCTTACGCCATACTTCGGCGGTGTGCGTGCATGGTGGATGGCGGCTATTGATATTTTCATGTGTCTAAATCCGTCGCCTTTTGTTTCTCTAACAAATAGTTTCCAAAATGATCACAATGAGTTTTCTCTATCAACTTGGAAAAGTTAAAGATTATTGTTACGATATTTTAGACAAAATCTATTTCCGGCTAAGTTTCATTTCAACTATACGGGCCCGTTTGGAAGTGCTTATTTTAGAGTAAAAAAGCGCTTTTAGAACAAAATTCAAAATTTAAAAAAATTATTAAAAATAATTGGTGCTTCTCAAAAAAGTGCTTTTCAAAGTCAAAAATTTTCTTAAAATACTAAAAGCACTTTTAAGTGCTTCTTCCAAAAAGCACTTCCAAACGGGCACTACAATTGCTTCCTTAAACCACTTATATTAGTATTTAAGGTCACTTATTTGGGTGTTATATATACCATTATTCATAAATTTAATGTCAAAGAATCTTATCAATTTACATTTAATTCTCCTTCACCCATGGGCGTCCGCCCGAAATTTTTACAACGGGGCCAAGGGGGTTCGGAGGCAACGGCCCTGAAAAAAAAAGATTCCGCCAATATTTGCACCATAAGTCTAAATATCATATAAAAATCGTAAAATAGGTCCCTATATTAGGAGAAATTGCTCTAAAAGTCCCTATATTGTGTAAATATTACAATATAAGTCTTGATATTGATTTTTCTAATTAATTATGGTATAAGTTTCTTTTTTTAATATAAAATAACATATATTTTGTTATAAAAAATAAACTTTTTATAATAAACTAATTTAAAAATTAATAAAATAAACTTTTAAAAGTTAAAGAGGCCAAATGAAGATTTCTTAAAAATTTAGGAGTTATTTACTTATAATTTTTTTTTGAGATACTTATAATTTTTTTTTTCCAAAAAATCAGAGGAGGCCATGGACCCCCCTACTATGGCCATGGCTCCGCCCCTGCCTTCACCTAGTTATTATTTTTCTTGCCCATAAACTTCCAAAACTTAAATTTGAACTATGAAAAATTCATAGAACTCAGATATTGAGTTATGGAAAAGATATTGGGTTACGGAAAGCTTTTCAAAACTTAAATTTGAACCACAGAAAAATTTTCGGAACTCAAATTTGGAGTTTTAGAAGCGAACTCAAGATATCTTAGAAGGGTAAGGTTTACGGAATAGTACACAAAATTAAAGGAGGTTATTGAGTATTAACCCTTATTTATATTACTATTCTCTTATTTCTTGAAATTATATATTTTACTATAAATATAGTTATTGACAAAAAATAAATAAATATAGGTTTACAAAAATTATTTATTTCAAGTATCAAAACTTTTTTCATATTTTTCACATTTTAAAACCCACGGGTCAGTCCATGCAAGTTACAAGCTTAAACCGACATATCTATGTCGTAGATTTTCCCGCCTAGGCGCCGCTTAGGCGTCAACTCCTTCCTTAGCCGCTTACGGCTAGTTAAAATTCTAGGTGTTTTACCTAGCGCCCTAGTCGTCGTGGAATAGGCGCCTAGCCAGTCTAGGCACCGATTAATGACAAAAATGGCCGCCTAGGCGCCGATTAATGGAAAAACATGCCCGTATAGATTTTTTTGTTATTTTCCTTATTCTCGAGAATTCTTTAGTTGATAGTATAACTCAATTTTGAGTATTTTTATATTTAATTTAGTGTTGTTAGATGAATTTTATGACTTAAATAGTTAAACTTTCTATAATTACTACATATATATTACTAAATATACAAAATTACACATCGGGATTCAAAACCGTATAATTCCGCTTAAGCCTCGTGTAATCCTACCTAAGCGCTAGGCCCAGGTCGACTACCTAGTGTCCAAAACCGAAATCTACATCTTAGCTGACAATACACATATATGGTTAAGTAATCAGTTTAAAATACGAGGTTGAAGCCAAAAAATCCGAGCTTTCATTTGTATGGCAAAATTTTCACTAATTTTACCCAACATTTCAACGTGGGATAAAAAACCCTACCATGCGCGCAACAATTATGGGCAATGAATGGCTAACCTCGCAATTCTCATCATTAGCATGGAATAATTTTTGTCATATTTCAACAATAGCACGTGCTTATTGTTTTTCTTTGATTTTCTTCACACATCATCCGTTTACCATTGATTTTGAACCTTTTGTCTATAAATAGAAAACACCACTTACTCGAATCCTTGAATTGCAGCCCCCACCCCCTCCTCCAACCCACCCCACACAACCTAAGTCTTTATTTTACGGGCATTAGGTATTTTAGAGGTGGATTAGTTTGATATTATTACATATTGACCGTGTTGGATAAAAGTGAATTTTAATATTCATATTTTGATCGTTTTGAATTATTAGTAATTCAATTTTTACTTTACTGGATTACTTCAAATGATATATTTTGTTATTTAACCTTTATAAAATATAGTATTTTTTGATCCCTAAGAGGCTAAGTTTGAATGTTATATTTAATCTTAAAGAGTTGAATTTGAGTTGATATATTTTTATACCGATTTCTCTATTCAAATTGAACTGGTTTGAATTAGTGCTCACTTGACATTACCAAGTAGAGGGGTTTGTTTAAGGTGGATGAACTAAGGATCAATTAATGGCCCGAGCTCACCCCTATTTAGCATAATATGCTAAAAAATATTCAATAAAAATGAAATTGATCGAAAATGAAACAATCAAGGGAAAACATGTAAGAATTAACAATATATAGGTTCAAGTGTTATTAATAAGTGTAATGATATATACTACCAATTTAGTTCTAAATCAATTATATGTCTAGCGATAATTTATCTCTAGTCTAATTGAACTACATCATATCACTGATGATATTATAATGATATATATCATTTCTCTTTTAATAATTAGAAGCATGTTTCAATAACTATATAACCTTGTATTCAAACCTTATCGATTGTAATTAAGACTCTCACATAAGTTCACTAATGATTCATAATAGTCACGACGTGGGATTCTACTTTTTTTTAGGTTAGGGGTATTTGTTACTTGAAATTGAAACGAAGTTATTGACAAACCTTTTACATAGCGGAATAACAATATTTGTTTTCTAGTCGTGAACTTAATTATACGAAGTAAGTTCTTTTTTTTTCACCACCTAAATGTCTCTGAATTTCTGTAAGTGTGTAATGATATATATGGGAGAGAAGATTGATAAATTGTAATGGTGGATTTTTGTATGTGTCTTGGGAGAAGAGAAGGAGACTCGTAATTCTAGAGTGTTATGAGCGTTGTTTTATTAACAAATAATGAAGCACTCTCTCCATTCCCTCGATTCTCTTAGTGGGTAGTTGATATTAACAACTCCCATATGTAACTTTCAGCCAGTACATTCATGTCACCCCATCATAAGTAACATGGAATAAAATTAAATAATTTTATTTATTTTACTCTCCCACTCTCACATGATGGGGTTACAATCATACCCTTAGGTGCGTATATTACAATGTACCATACATTAAAATTTCTCAATTGTCTTCATATACACAATTCTACAATAATTCATCATACTTGACAAATAGGTCATGCGACCGACAAGCATATGATCATACGTTACGATTACCCCGTTAGGTACATACTTGCTCAAATAAAATCTCATTCCTTGCGTATATTGTAGTACCCCAAACTAAAAATATGTTGTATCATATTACAGTAACTCTAAACCCTTTTAAATTTATATCACATCGTCTATGTGATCAAAAGTTCACATACATAACATTATGAGTCTCACTATCATGTTATAGTCCACATTGACTTACATGGCCGATTAACCTGCAAACACACACTTTGATACACAGTTTTAGTCTTTCCTTTAAACTTAAATTATTTTATATTGACTTGGTTGATTTCCCAAACATATCACATTACATCGAATCATTCAATATCATCAGTAATATGTTAAATTAACATACATGGTTGTCCACAAGAGTTTGATAAGTAAATCAACACCTGATGGATTAAATACCTGCAAGTGTACGAATCATTGACAAGTAATAATAAGGTAAATAAAGGGGATTATCGTTCTCTAAAGGGACTATGAGGTTAATGTTCTTGTGTTTTTAAGACGAGTAGAGGGGTTAAGTTGCAATTAACTAAAATGTAAAGGATATTTGTTTTTGTTTTCCGGAATTAAGGACTAAAGTGAGAATCACTAAAGTAAGATTAACAATTAAATAAACTAAAGGGACTGAATTGAAAATTCTTAGAATATATATGAGAAGATAGCTTGAGAGTCGCTAGTAATCTCCACTAGTTTTGAATTTACACGTTTATTTATATGGGCGAATTGGTATTTTATCAATAGCTAGGTTCATAATCTCCCAAAATCCCTCTGGGGTAGATAGGGGGTTGTCCTACAATGCTAGAGACCTCTTTTGAGTGACCCCACAATGTATTTAGATGCAAGTGGTACAAACCCAAATGGTTATCTGGTTAGTCAAGACATTCCGATTTGCTAACGCACACTGAACAATTATATATTATTTCCGTTATCCAACCCCTCTTATGGGTGACGGTCAAGATTACTATACCCAACCCCACTACTTGATCAAGGTAAGGGATGAAAAAATTAATACAAATATATATAATCAATGCAAAACCATCAATCCATTTTAATAGTAATATCTCAAATTGCAATAACATCATAATCCAAAAGTTAGGGTCCATACATTAAACGTTTCTCAATCTAATTGAAAGTTTAGTCCATGCTAAAAACAATAAAACAATGACAGAACGAAAAACTAATAAAGATTAAGCTAAGAATTACTAAAATTGATTAAGGAGTGGTGCAAGAATGGTGAAAACCTTGTTGTCTTCTTCTTCTCTCTGCTCCAAGTGTTTCTTGCTTTTAATTATGATTAAGGACATGTTTATAATCTTAATTATGGTATTTAAAGGTCCAAAAAATGTTTTATTGGTTGTGGACCTTTTTTAAGTGACCAAACCCAACATGAAACTTTTTACTAAAGAGAGGACTAGTTCGACCCACGACAGTGGCATATTACATAACTTTCTCAATAGAACTCTGAATCACAAACCGTCGATTCCTACACGTTACTAAATTTAAATACTAGTTGAATATCAAAGGGCTCCACCATAATCTTTGCCAGTCTCGCGTGGTAACCCGAACAATCCACTTTGCCAATCTGTTCGGCACATGCTTTCACTTTCTAAAAGTTGTCGAATCTTCCTTTTTTGCCACAACTAAGGGGTGATCTTGTTTTATCCACTTCTTATCATCATCTCTAAGTATCTTAGAATATGAGTACCTAAGATATGCACACTTACCACACAAATATTGCATAAAAGCTCTACAATTATCATGAACATCGAAACAAGACAAGAAAGTTCAAAACATCAAGTATTAGAGAAAAATCCCTCAAATAGGTCATAAATACTCCTAAAATGATATCTTCTGACTATATTATTCTATCACATAAATGTAGACACCATACAACTAGTCAAAATATCAAGATATAATCAAAATTAACAAGGGCACATATTAAAGGCATCACACGGTGAAGAGACAAGGATCGACTCTTCACTTTCTTCTAGATGAAAACACATGCGGTATGACACACGTGTTATCGTATTATTTAATATAGCTTTCATTTTATGTCATAGTTTTATAACTACCATACAAGTATGTAATTAAACAAGTCTCGTTGCTTAAGATGAGTTCTTCGATCAACCCTTCTATGAAATAAATCAAGCAACTTATATATGGCTATTGTAGACTAAGTAGACAGTGAGATTCTACTTTGATCATAATACAAAAATCAAAATGTATCATTCTTGTTTATGGTCTAATCTCAATACTTAGTTAAGGCGGCTATATTAACTGAAGTTCTCTTAAGGGTTCTTCGTTATTATGAGTTATAATCATCTTTTTCCAGTTTCGGTGCCAAAGGCGATTGCCTATGTGAAAGGGGAAAACTCAGTCAATCTGACATACATACTTCAAATCACACGCTTCATTATATCTTGTTTAATCATATAGATATAACATGATCTATGAACACATCCCTTGATATACCCTTTGTAAATGGAAGAACAAGCATATTGCGTGTGGGTATATATTACAAAGTATCTTTCTTTTGTGCAATTATATCTTCAACAAATTTATACTTTATATCAAAGTGTTTGGTCTTACATTGATACTTAGGATCTTTCACATAAGTCATTGCATCTTGACTACCACAGTGTATCGTGATTGGACTCCCACTATCACTTGATAATCCTAATGTTCAAAGACCCTTTTTAACCAAACAACTTCTTGAACCGCATCTGAGCATGCTACGAATTCATCTTCCATCGTGGACAAAGTTACACAAGTTTTCTTCTTGCTACTCCAAGATATAGCGCAATTAATCAACAAAATTACATAACCTGGGGTAGATTTGCGCCCATCTATGGCGCCAACCCCATCAGCGTTTCTATATCCATTTAGGCATAATTAATTTTCTCGAAAACATAAGGCATGATCGATAGTGCCTATTAGGTATCTCAATATCCTTTTCACAGCTTTCTAATACTCTTGTCCTGGATTTGATTGAAAACGACTAATTAAACCTACTAAGTAACATATGTCTGGCCTAGTACACATCATAACATACATAAGACTACCAAGGGCATTAGAATATGGTATTGTGGACATTTTTTGTTTCTCTTCTGGAGTTCTAGTACATATGTCGAGATTTAAGTGTATTCCCTTTGCTACATGTGTATCGATGGTATTGCCCTTACTCATACTAAAGCGCTCAAGTATATTCATGATGTAAGGTTCTTGAGACAAATATAATAGTCGTCTAGACATATCTCTATGAATCTTAATACCAATAATATAATTTGCTTCTCCCATATCTTTCATATCAACAAATATAACCCGGACTATCCATGTATTTTTTCCGCAAACTTAATGAATGCCTTCAACCCTATCATAGATTTTTGAGTCGACGTATCGTTTGATTTAATAACTCTTTTCAATAAACGAATTCATCGACTATATGTATTCAAACATGTAAATTATAAATATTTTCATATATATATAATTTAAAGGCCAATTTTGTAAAGTAAAAAACAATCCGTACAATCATTATATAAATTCAAAATCATATATTATAACTTTTAAATAACTTATATTAATACTTTTACATGTCTACAAACATAGAATAATCAAACATGTATTTAAAATAAATACAATTGAAAAAGTTTAAAATTTAGAAAATATCACTTTTTGAAAAAATTCATGGATATTTCGTGATAAGATGGGCCCCACACGTGGAGGTGCTAGTTGGATCCTCCAGTGATGTCTGTGGCAAAGTTTCATGGTGGTGTATGCCTAATCTATTATGTAATTTTGGCCTAGGTTTTGGAATTGGGGATGTGAAATAATGGAAGGATATAAAATGTGGAAAATGCCTAATCTATTACATTATTTCGCGACGACAATTTCATCTTAGGCAAGACCGTTTTTAATAACCATTAGTAGCCTCGCTGATATGAAGCAATGGATCCTACGTTGCCGTTAATGATAGATCCATTGTAATAGTGATAATATGTTAAAACGTTACAAGTTGATCGAATAAGCTATTTACTCTTACAAAATGACAAATATTTAGTTGAGAGCATTTTCAAAAAATTGGGTTTTTTGAATAGCTTTAGGGTTCATGAATATAATAACACATATGTAGATGTAAATTATAGATTTCAATTAAAATTTATCTTTTAGGACAATTTGAGCTAAAAAAAATGACCAAGCTGTAGTAGGATTAAATTCAAAACCAATCTTGAAACGTTGTAATGTTTAAACAAAGACCAATTCCTTAATATGTTTAGCATGGTTTCATGAAATTGCTTGCTAATCCCTAATGTTTTGCCATATTAGCTAAATCCGCCTCAAAGGCCAAAAAACCCGAGAGGATATACAGTACAGTACACCAGTAGTCTAAATAAAACATATTTTTTTCACATTCAGTTGTCACATACATAAACACAACCAAATCACTAGATTGTTCTTCCACATTCACTCTCAGTTTCAAGTAATTTCTTCTGTTTCAACAAGTTAAAACCCAACCCAACCCATCAATGTAAACACAGGTTTCATATAACAATAAAAAATTACTCTCTCAAAACAACATAGTTAGGGTTATTTCCATTCCTCTTCTGTATCTTTGAAATCCTCCTCAATATAGCTGCAAAAGCATCCTTATCCTGAAATCATAACAAAATATTATTTTCATTACATTTTAACGTCCTTCATATTTAATTTATTTACCTCTTTCGATCTTAATCTCGACTTAAATTTAGCAACAAGATCTCCAGTAGTCAAAGGTGTTATCTGTTTCAAAACCGCCCTAATTTCCTCTTCAGTCACCGGACCAGTTGCAACTGGGGGTGCCGCCGCTCCTTTTGGTGGTGCCACTTTCGATGACTGTGCACTACTCTTCGACGAAGAAGAAGATACATTCTCCTCTTTCACAGACTTCACATATCATTAAAAAAGTTAAAATAATATATTAATAAATTAATCAAAGTAAAGTAAGTAATATATATTAATATTTACATTCTCAGTCTTGACTTTTTTCATAGGAGCATTAGTATTAGGTTTTGTTTCATCACCGTTACTTTTTCTTTTACCCTTTGAAGCCTTTGAATTAGGTGTATTCCCACGAGAATTATTATTATTATTATTATTATTAGCTTCTTTCTTTAACGGACTATTCTCAATTGCTTCTTCTTTAACCATTTCCTTCTTTGGCGCTATAACAGGTGTTATATCATCCTCCATCTATTCAACACCACAAAATATTAAATACTTTTCAAAAAAAATAATAAATAAATAATAATCTCGCTTACATCATCATCATCATCATCATCATCATCTCCATCAGATTCATTCATACCATTGGATCGTCCAAGTAACTTTTTCAATTCTTTTCCAGATTTACTTAACCCTCCTCCTTCTTCATCACCTTCATCTTCATCTTCCTCATCCTAAATAATCACATGCACATGATTAAGTAACCATATAGGGGTATATTTGGTATTTTACACAAACTCACTCACCTGCTTAATTTCAGGAGGAGCAGGAATTTCAGGAGCTAAATCTTCACGTTCTTCCGGATCATTCCCAACAGCTTCATCATCGTCAGTAAATATCTCTTCATGCTCCCAATCATCACCTAACAAAAAGTCAAACACAGTCAATAAACAGAATACATGACATCATTATCATGACATAATCATAACGAACCTTTTTCAATATCATCATCATCCATATCATGATCACCACCTCTAGGACCTTCTTCATCATCATCACCACCACGTTTATTCAAACCTAATCTATTTTTTCTAGAAGACTCATCATCTTCATCTTCTTCACCTTTATCAGAAACATTACCTTCATCATCATCACCGTTACCACTTTTCCGGCGACCTCTACCACCATTTCCACCACCACTTCCACCACCATCTTTATCATCTAATCGATCACTACTTTCACCAAAAGCAGCTGCTCCATTATTAGCAGCTTTCATCATCCATCTTTCATATCCATCTGCTGTTTTTCTTCTATTCTTCATCTTTTCTTCAGCTTCTTCTAATGTTAATTGCTTATATTGTGCTACTTTATTAAAGTTGTACCTAAAATCAATCATATAACATTCATAAACTACAGATTTTTCAATGTAAATAGCTTAAAAACATACCAAGAACCAGCAGGTATAGCTACAAATTCTCTTCCTTGTAACATTAAAAGATAATAAGTAGCAGATTGTGAACCCTCGAGTGGACCATGATATTGAGTACCCGTTTCATCTTCTAATAACCAAGGTCTATTCTTGTACTTCTCCTATATAAATAAATGTTTAGATGAAAGTATAAAAGAAAGGGTAATATAGACATTATGTACCCGTAAAGTATCGGAAACTTGACGTCCTTGTAAGCCTTCTTTCTGTAAAGACCACTTATCTTGATTCTTCTTTGAAAAATTAGGAAGGCCTGAAGCAAATCTACCGATAAAGTAATTTTTGTCACTAGTAGGACATGCACGTACATTGTATTCCTAGAGAAAAGTGTAAACGAGAGATGAGAATGAGCTTTTGAGACTGTACAATTGAGTTAATAATTTACGGGTAAGCTTACACGGATTAAACGAGTAATAGGGGTCCCACATTCGTAACACTTGGCACGATTCTCTGCCATGGTTTTCCCACAAGACACACATAGTGTTAAGTGCTTGCATGTACTTCCGTACAGTTCCACAGTTGATCCACATCCACTACACAGTGGCTTCAATACCAAATCTGCAGACATTTTTAGCTTACTCTCTTCACCTCTGTTAAAAATGGCAAGTAATTAGTAATGATTAGATAAAAATTACACAAGAGGAACAGGGAATAGATAGTGCAAATATAAACAATTAAATGTAGTTTCCATATTCATAACAATAAATTCGAGTTGAGGAAACAACCAATTGGGCAAAATTTAAGATAAGGAATAGATAGACCTAAATTATCTTTTATACTATTCGATCATGTTTCTAAAGCACCATGGAAACTGAAATTATCGATATAAATCCTTGATTGTTTACCAGAATCTGATAATAACCACTAATTAATCAACGAACATGCCACAAAAATATAGGGTTTATGACCAAATTAAGACATTTTATCGCAATTTCAACGGGTTACTGAGACAATTGATTTATTACAAGGATTCAATAATACAGGAATAAATTGAATATTGAGAGATTGAAAGAATATAATTCTAAAAGATTAAAAAAATATTTGGCATCGTTCGAACCTTAGAGAGAAAAATTGAGTGCAGTGAGACTAAATGTTGTTATGCTTTCACCGATGAATTTTCGAGCTTCTGTTCGCACTGGTGGTGGTGGTGATTAAAAGAATTATGGATGCATCGATCGGGTAGGAGGAGAGAGTCTGAAGAAAATGATTTTGAGCTTTTTTTTCTTCTTTTTCTTTTGCTTTCAGCGTTAGCTTTTAGTTGTAATCTCTTTTTGGGCGAAACTTGTATTTGTACTCAATATACACAATTGGGCTTTTTTCGTTCCAAACTTTTCTTTTTGGGTCCAAAAATACATTCATTCATTTAATACAAAATCCACTATTTTTTTTTTTTTTCTAAACGCTTATATAAATTAACCAATATTACAAAGTTTTGTTAGCCTATCCTACGGGTGACAAATCAAGGCTTAACAATTTAGCTAACTTAGTAGGGAATGGACTTGCGCAAAAGTCAAAAGACTCACCATAAGGCAAATTTTTGCAAGTCCAATCCGCTATCGAATTTCCATCTCTTCTAACAAATGAATAGGATGGATTACATAATTCGGCAACAAAATAAATACTCCTAATTACATTCGCTAAACATGGAGAATTAAAGGGAAAATTGCTAACTAATGGCTCCATAAGGATAAGATTGTCATTTCCACAATGCAATGGAAATTGTTGAGCTCCTTAGCCCATAGACAGGCCTTCAAAACTCCCAATCCTTCAGCCTCCAAGCTATTGTCAGCATTAATTCTCCATCCTTGGCACCTTAGCACTCTTCCTTTATAATCCCTGGCAATACACGCAATAGTAGAACCATTTTTAGTATATGAAGCATCGCAATTAATTTTTATAGAGTTTTTTGGGGGTGGTACCCATTTACTAGTTGTTTTATGATCTCGCAATTGAGTGTTTGAAGCTGCATTATCCCCAGAACTGGAGTAAATCATTTTTCCCTTCAGTTTATTATTAACATCATAAGGGTTTTCATGTTTTTTAGCTTTCTCAGCACTGTTCTTATTTACCATTTTCGGTTGTATATCCCACATTTTATCTTTACCATCATTTTTTTCAAAACATTGAAAATGTTCTTTCCATGTTGCCTCGGCTTTCTTTACAGTATTCATAGGATCCAATTTTGTATTGTTAAAGATACAAGCGTTTCTATCTTTCCATACATGCCATGCCAAAATACAGATTTTTTCAAATGAGTAGTTAAAGTTACAATTTGATTTTCTCATTTCTTTTAAAAAATCAGCCATCCATACATCCAATTTCTTGGAGTGGTTGCTGATTTTAAACGAGAGAGTGGAAGCTAGCCACGTGGCGCGTGCCCATTCACAATCAAATAACATATGCTCCACATTCTCTATTTCCTTATTACATATACTGCATAATTTTGTTTCTCTACATTTTCTCAGATATAGATTTTCTGAAGTTGGAAGCACATTTTTAATCGCTTTCCAAATAAAGTTTTTTATTTTAGGGGGAGTTTTCATATTCCATATAGCTTTCCACACCAAGGGATCTGTAATATGTGAGGAGGAGGGTTTTTTTATTTTCTTAGATTCAACAGTTTTAATTTTTTCAGCTATTAGATGGTGGTAGCATCTTTTAACCGAGAATAGTCCATTAGGACTGAGGGACCAAGTAAGATTATCTCGGATTTCAACAAGTGGGATGAATATTTTTATAATATTCTCATAATCTTTATTATGAAAATTCTTTTTGATTTTTTCCAAGTTCCATCTCCTTTCACCAGGATGGAAAAGATCTGAAACCTTATTAATATTAGTATCTCTTGGTTTAATAATTTCCAAGTCATGAGAAAACCAAACATCTATTTGGGGATTTATATCTTCCTTATCTCCAATTTTCCATTTTAAATGATTTTTAATAGCATCTCTTCCAGTTAAAAGACTTCTCCAACCCCAAGAAGATTAATTACCCAATTTAGCATGAAGAAATGAGCTATTTGGGAAATATTTCTCCTTTAGTAATTTATACAGTAGGGAATCTTTTTTATTAATTAAGTTCCATGCTTGTTTAGCAAGTAAAGCTACATTCATAATATTAAGGTCTCAAAAGCCTAAACCTCCAATATACTTGCTATAAGTTACACTAGGCCAATTAGTCCAATGTATTCCTTTAGAGTAATGATATTTGTCACCCTTTTTGTATCACCCTTTTATCACCTCCTATGTGTATGCCTACATGTACCACTGAATAGATTTCTCTATCCTATTTAATTTTTTTCTATCTTCTATTCAAGGAAATCAAAACATATATATAGAAAGGTGATAAAAGGGTGACATGAAAAGGGGTGACATATATCATTACTCATTCCTTTATTAGACTTGTTTCCCCACCAAAATTTTGCTATTTTCATAGTGATAGTTTCACAAATTTTCTTTGGTAACAAGAAAGAGGACATAAAATAATTTGGTATGCTTTGTAACACTGATTTGATTAAAATTTCTTTACCTGCTTCCGAGAGGTATAGATTTTTCCAATTTTGTGTTTTTTTATAGCTTTTTCAATAAGGCAGTTCAGCTCCTTAACTTTAGATTTACCCCAATCAGTGGGTAGACCTAAATAAGGGCCTAGATTATTTGTAATGTTCATATTCACTCTAGAGGAAAAAATGTGTTGAATATGATGGGGTGTATTAGCACTAAACCTCGCCCCACATTTATTCAGATTTAGAGTAAGTCCAGTAGAGAACCCAAATTTATTAATAATGTCATTAAAACTATTAGTATCTTTATGATTAGCTTTAAGAAAAAAGACACTATTCAATACCTATAACATTGCGTCCAAAAAAAAACCTATAACATCATAATTTTTTTTTGTCAAAAAGATAATATATAATAGTGAATACTAAATTACACTCCGGCAATATCCCAAGAGGCCAAATCAAGATGCAAAAGATAGGCTAGCGGGAAAAAGGGGAAGAATTTCAATCACCAAACAACGTGTCTAAAAACGTGTATTTGACGACCCAATCAGCTACACATTGCGCAAAACAAAGAAGAATGAAGGATTACAATGTTTCGCAATACCATAAATCTAATTAGTAATATTACAATAAAACAAAACAAAACAAAGTGTCTTTAAGCACTTGTTTCGCTACCTAATCCGCGACCATGTTTTTTTTCTTGGAATCAAAAAAATTAAAATTACAAAACTTACTGCAATTTTTAATCTCTTCTACCAAAAGTTTGATGTTGTGATATGATTTAGCTTTATTAAAATTAAGAGAATTAATTAAAAAAATTGTCATTTTTAATAGTGACTACTCCTTTAGGGTAAGAAGATGTCAATCTACAAGTTTGATAAACTCCCTTCACTTCAATATCCAATGGTGATAAAACGCTCACACATGTTGCAATTCCATCCAAAAAAAAATCATGTATGATCCCTAAAAATCGAAGAAACACAGTAATTAGAATTATGTAAATCAAAGGCAGCATTTGTATTGATCTTAAGTTTACTAAAACACAATGGTATCCAACCTGTTTTTCACTCATGAGAATCTGAGAGTGTTTTATTACACCTCATAATACTTTGTCCATTACCAAATTCTATTTGGTGTATCATATTGCCCTCAGAATCATTTCTATTAGAAATAAGTATTCCTCATGGGTCTTCAGAGGTTTTTTCATTGCTGAGAAGATCAAGAGTTATTACTTAAAATTATTCTTTTCTTTTCAAATTTGCCAAGCTAAGTTTGTTTCCAATTCCCTCTTAAACTATATAAGTTGGACCTCTAAATTTAGATAGCCATTTAAATGTTTAATCCAAATGGATATTCTACATGTGGGTCCAATACTTGAAAGTAAATTTAGAGGGGAGGCTAACCAAACATCCCTAGCTTACTCGTAGTGAAAAAACAAGTGCTCAACAGTTTCAGGGACTAACCTACAAAGATCACAACTTGAGCTAGTTGTTTATTCTCATTTGTTGGAAAACCATTTCTAAAAGCTTTCCATAAGAAATTTTTGATATTTGGACCAACTTTAAGTTTCAAAATAAATCTCCAAACGGCCACCTTACTACTTTAAGTCACCTTTACCAATCATGATTATTCTGTCCATATCGAGTTGTGCCATCCTTAGATTCCCATAAGCATCTTTTACATTTACATTTCTTGAGATAGAATTAATCCAAACATGAGTGTCCACATAGTTTGGAGTTGTATGTACTTTCAATATGGTTGCAACAAGTAAAAGGATAAAAAGATATTATAAAGTTTCAGTTTTCCAGTTTGTACCTGGTGTCGCCTAAGGTGTGATAAAATAATAAATAAAATAAGTGCAAATAAACACCCTAGGCTGAGCACGGTTCTGCAAGTATACAGATCGTATGCAAGTTTTAATGAATAAGTAGAATTCGTTCCTCAGGGACTACGAAGGTTAAGAAGAACTTATGCAAATTATCAAGGACAGAGATAAAGCTAGAATAATAATACGCAAGTAGAAAGAAGAGATAGATAGATATTTATTTGGTTTTTAAATAAGAAATCTAAACTAATACATTAAAAGACAGAAAATTAAATAAAAGAAAAGAAGATAGTATGAGAGTTTAGCTTGAGTAATTAGCAAGTAATCCCCACTAGTTTTGCCGTTCTAAACATGTAAGGGTGAATCATGTAGTATTTCAATAGTCGGTTTCAGTTGCGCTAGGTAGATAATTTTAGGGTTTACCTGTGTCAATAAGAACCTAACAATCTTTTCCTGCAATTGATTAAATAGCAATACACTAAACCAAATGACTATCTAGTTAGGCTGAATTGTCAGATCAAACTTTATTCTAGACGTTATGTGCTAATCCTATAGTTAAATATACCGTTGTCAATGATAATCTAACTGCTATGATGGTAATCCTATACGTTGTACACCGCAAAGAACACAGAATATAATCCAACACATAAACAGAGAAATAAAAACAATAATTCAATTTAAAACATAAAATTCCCAAATTAGATAGATGTCAACCAAACCTAGGGTTCATACATATATGCTAAAACTCAAGATAATTAGAATTTAGTTCATACTAAGAAAAGAAAAGAAAAGAATTACAGAATTAAAGGCTAAAGAAGACATGATTGATGCACAGCTCCTTCCAGGCTTCTCTTCTTGTGTTATAGTTTCTTCCTGACCTTAAGGTTTGGCCAAGGATGATTTTCTAATGTTAACAGGCTGTATTTATAGTGTATAGGTTGACCTAATCGTTTTCTTGAAGGAAAAGGTAAATATTGGACTCCTAGCCCAACTCAAATTCGTAGCCCCAAAACATGGAATCAGCCCCGTTTTTGTTTTGGTCCTAACAGCTTCAATACTTATCCGATTGACGCGTATGAGTAGTTGAAATTCATCGTCTCGAAAAGATCATGAACTTTGCTCTTGACCGTTTCTCCAAATTCCTCATCGATTTTGAGTTATAAGCTGATTTGTGGTCGTGGGTGGTGAAATTCAGATTTATGGCAGCTTTTCCTTATCCATATTTTTAGCTTTTATTTTATTATCTTCAATTTCCATGTTTATCTTCTTTCCTTTAGCTCTTGGAACCAACTTGGACTCTAATTAATTACCATATATCTTTAAAGTTTCACATTAAATAAATAATTAAACCCAATATGCTCTAAATATAATAAATAATTAATTCAAGACAATAAATAGGAAAGTGTACTAAATCATGAGAAAACCGACCTATACACTAATAAATACACCTAAAATGATGTCTCTAAGTAGGATTAATTCATGACAAATAGGGAGACATCATTACCTAACACATGTATCAACTCCCTAACCATCAAAGGAGTTAATAGATTTAACCATATTGTTTTATACCTAGTATCCAGTAAGAATCCCCAATGTTAACATTATTTCCTTTACCAATATTCCAAAACAAGTCCTTGGCAAATAAATCTCTACCATTTAATATACTTTTCCAGCCCCAAGAACAGCTATTACCCACTTTAGCTTTCAAAAAAAAAGAATTAGAGAAATATTTACCCTTCAATATTTTAAAAATAGTAGAGTCTGGCTTTCTTAAAATTTTCCAAGCATTTGAAGGCAAAGGGCTAAGTTATTGTTGTGAAAAAACTTATAAACCCAACCCTCCATCAAATTTATGTTTAATAAGACTTGTCCATTTAATCAATTGTGTTCTAGCTTGTCCTTTGTTACCCCTAGAAGAAATAAGCAACCAGTGAAGAGTTATGGTTGGTAACTTTCTTGGGAATAAGGAAATTTGACATTATATGATTATGTATAGCATTAACAATTGCCTTCATTAAAGTTTCCTTTCCATTGAGGGATAATAACTTAGTCTCTCAAGCCTCTGTTCTAGATCTTATAATTTCTTATAGCCATTAAAAACCCTTAACTTTAGATTTGCCCCAAAAGGTAGGGACTCCTACGTTTTTACCAAGATCTACCAGTTCATTCAAAAGGAGTAAGTTAGTAATCCGGTGTTTTACATTAGGGGTGAGTTGTGACTAAATAAAATCCCACTCTTGTTTAAGTTGATAAGGACTGAGTAACAAGACAAAAAGAAATTGGGACAAGGGGTCACCCTGTCTCAAACCCCTAGAATGTTCTCAATTCGAAATAATATACCATTTATTTGTACCTCATAAGAGACACTAGTAACACATATTTTTATCCAAACCACCCATGTTTTACACAAACCTTGTTTAAAAAGTAAATCAAAAAGAAAATCTCGCTCAATGTGTACATATGCCTTAGATATATTAGCTTTAATGGCTATTGAAGAAGAATTTGAATTTCTTATATTTTTGAAGTAATGACTAACCTTGTGGGTTATTAAAATATTATCAAATATGAACTACCCGAAATGAATGCATTTTGAGACTCATCCACGAGGATTTCCATAAAAGGCTGAAGCCTTAAAAAAAGATTTTAGAAATCACTTTATATACAAAATTTTCACATCTTATTGGTCTATCCCTTGATTAATTGGGTATCCGGGTTTGCCCATGATGTGAGGTTTGTGGGGTCTGGTGGCTCTTTGGTAAAAGGAAGCATGGTGAAGAAGATAAGCATCACCCGGGTCCAAATCGGACGGAGAAACTCTTCGATCTTGGGTTGAACGAGATGGGTTCATCATGTAGGTAAAGAAAACGAGAAAAAACCGTGAGGTAGACGCTAAATTAGGTAGATGTAGGTGAAAACTCTCTAATCTCTCTTTATCTTTCTCTCTCTAAAAAACACCATGTTCTTAATTTTTTTAGGCAATAGAGCTAGGTACCAAAAGGCACAAAAGTACAAAAGAAAACAAAGATATTCAACCTATGCCTATTCTGTTGAACTCTTCTGCCACATCAAACATGATGATGTTGCTTTCGTAAAACTTTATGGCTACGTGTCTAGCTTTTTTTGTAAACTTATCATCTTGTCCGTTGAACCTTCGTGATATATATATATATATATATATTTTAAGGAAATAGGTCCACATTTAACGGCCAATTGATTTATCTTTTTAATGATTGGTTGGATATTTCAACTTACAACTGACACCTACTTAATATATTGAATTGAACCAAGGTTTAATTATGTGAAACGATAACTTTATTCTCCTCGGTAATTCCAGTTCTTTTTTGTATTTGAACAATACCGATTCATGTTGCCTCATAACTTTGACTAAATAAAAAATCACAAGAAAAGATAATAGCTGCTTCATTATTCAAATTTTCTTCAAATTGATGTGTAGTGTTTGGCTGTAAATTGTTATTGGGACTGCTGATTTTTTTTTTCCAATCTACGTGTTCATCCAACTATATTTGGCTTAATATTTTTCCTTCTAACAAATGTATATATTGCTAAATTTATAATTCAACATTTTGTTCGTTTTTTACCTCTACCACCACAGTGCATATTTAGGCTTGTAACCATTTTGTTCAGCATTATACAACATAGTTTAAAGTCTTGAAGTAGAAGATGATATTTCTTCTATTACACATAAATTCCTCAGTCACATTACTAAGAAACATTACTAAGAATACATGTACTAGCTATTTATTAATTACCAAAACAAAGAATCAAGTTGTGATGAAGGTTGGAACTGATGATGATCATCATCATCATTGTCATGTGATGGTGAGTGTACATGTCTTCCTTCATATGTAGTTATCACCATTCTTGGATCCTCTGCTAATCGCTCCACACGCTTCTTTACACCACAATTCTCTTGCGTGCAGCGATAATAGCTTCTGCATTCATGCATTATTTCATCAATAAATTACCACCATATAATATAACTAAATGGTTTCAAAACACTTTTGAAAGCACCTAGTAATTAGGGTTTTCAGGGTTACATGAAGATTAACCTCCTCCTTGTTTATAACTGTTCTTTAATAAGTAAGTAATAGTTTGAAGATTGTAAGTGAAATATATACTTTAATAAGTTAAAAAAAGTAAAATAAAAATGCTAACTATTCTTTTTTCACGAGATTCACTTTTTTTTTTGGACATAAGAATCACTTGTTTCTCCAAACTAAAAGTTACATTTAAAAACATTTCTGAAACTAAAGAAAATATTTGAATAATTTGCTAGCCAAGAGGGAAACTTTTTCCGCTAGGGTCCACATACATTGGCCCCCCATGTAAGAAGCATGCTGAATTTCTATCAAAATTGATCTGCCTAGGATATTTTATCTATAAGATTATAATGAAAACTAAAAAATATTATACTTTAGTTGGAAAAGAGCAAATTCTTGTGTTGTCTAAATATTTGATATATATATAATTACACAATGTATTTTAGATTGTTTTGACAGAATTATTGTTATGTCTTCACATAATGAGTATGTGATATTAATGCATAAAGGATTTATATTACAAAAGCAAATTGATCATAGGTGATCAATTAACTCAATATCTTATATATCTTTAAAACTAATAATAATTTTTATTGTCGTTTACGGATAGTGTTCTTTTTAAACGAGGTGAATGAGCTCCATGCTACAAATGTATCGAAGTCCTTTGAGACTTAATTTCATGTTTATTCCTCATCAACCAAATAATTGTTAACGAATAAACAAAAAATTAATTGCTGAGACATAAACAAGAAATTTAATCTCAATAGGCTTCGATACATTTATAAATTATTGATTACAAAAATTAACCCAATAAATTTCTCCCGTAGTTGACAAATTAAGTCTAGACGAGATATATATATATATATATATATAGGTAATGATTATAATATTCCTATATATATAACAAGATATAAGTATCTACCTATAGAGTAGACCACACATAAATGATGGCAATTGGAAATACACAAATATGCAATGGGGTGAACTATTCTAGTAGTACTTTCAAAGTACATTTAAAGTCGTTAAATCAAATTTTTTGAGAATAATTAGATGAGTAATAAATTAAAATAAATGAAATACTGAAAAGCAAGATTGAGGAACTGCAAACTGGCAATGGCTGGATTCATGATTACTATAGTGTAGCTTTTAGGTAATGTGGGCTCTTGTAAAAAAAAAATCTAGAGGTGTGGTAAATCAGAGTAGTGAGTATGTGTATATATATATATGTCATATATGAAAAAGGAGAATTTAAATTACTTTGTAATCATTTTACAATAAAAGTTTGATTTGCTTTTCAAACTAATTAAAGCCCAAATGATGCAAATGTGGATCTTCATGGGATCCCCCATATGGCAAACACTAAAGAAACAAAATCATTTATCAATTAATTATAAGACATTCAAGTTACAATTACTTTATTATCATATAATTAATATAATGATATATATCATCAAAATCTATATTATTAAAATTTCAATAATAAAATAGAATTTAATTGGTGGAGATTTGGTGATATAATTTTTAGACAATATTCTTAGATGACTTTAAATTTTGCTTGGTGGAAATTTGGTGATATAAGTTTTAGAAAATATTCTTTGCAAAGATCTACTGTTACTTGGTGCAACTTTAATATTTGGTGATTTACTAGATTTTTCATGTGAAAGTCAACTTAGTCATTTTGAATTTGAAGTCATTGATTCGGTTCAAACCTGCATCACTAGATTAGATAATCAAGACCCTACCTAGTGAGCTAATCCTAAATGATTAACTTATAGCTTTAACTCACTATAATTCTTATTTTATGAGAATAACTAGGGAAAATGTAGAGGAACATTTTATATATGAACTTTGATTTTTAGATATTATAAATAAACAAAAAGAATATCACCCGATTAAGATATCATTCACCCTAATTTGTATGGAATATATATATAAGAAGGATGATAGTGATTAATGAGTAATTTAGATATTAATGAAGTTTTAATAAAGCTAACTAGTCTGATGGCTATCGGATACTATAGAACACTGTGGATCAAGTCAATAATCATTCTTAATATGGTGGGAATACATATATAACTAGACACAAAAAGAAGAATTATATAGATCTATAAATAAATATATAAATGATTTTAATGTAAAATGAAATTACCTGGGATGTTGAGTATTTTTTACAACTTTCTGACCATATTTTCTCCATTTATAACCATCATCCAAGACATCGACGTCACTCATAGTTTTGAAGCAAAACCTTGGCTCTCTTACTTTCCTCCTTCCCATAGTTGTGCCTGCCTTGATATTATTATTATAATTATAATTAATCTTCTTCATCTTCATTGCTGAAACTCCCAAATGATTTTGATTTTGATCTCCACTTGTTCTCTTCATCATCTTCATGCAATCATTTGCTTCATCACCCCATCTCCTGCGTCATGATATACAATTATCAAATATTGCATGTTATACAATATACATATATAGCAGTTTATCTAAACACAATTAGTACATTAACCCTAAAACAAAAAAGAAGGAGAATTAGTCCATGGCGTTCAAGTTCTATAATACAAAGGAAAACATAAACCTAAGTAAAAGCTAAAGTGGGGTTAAAAACTGAGATGAAGAACATTAAACAGAACATATGAATACATGATTATAGTTAGGTAAGTAGAATTACCAGAAAGTTGCAGCATCAGCAACAGTAGATCTTTGCAAAGAAAGATCTATTAGTGCATCCGGATTTCTCATATTGTCCATTAGTGAAGTAGGAGTTGATGCATCAGATTCTGTGAGGGTTTTGATAGGAAAAGTGTTAAAATTTGGGGGACTAAAAATAAAGTTAGAATCCAATTGAGGCAACTGGGATGATATATATTGTTGATCATTAATCAATATTAAGCTGGTGTGAGGGTTCAGCATCTCGATAGATTCGATCGATCTCTATATATGCTGCAGAAGATCAAAGATATATGTAGCTAGCTCGCAAAATTAAAAGATACTTTACTTTAATTATGTAGGCTAAACGAATAGAAAGAAGTCTCTCCTCTAATTTCGATGAAGATATATCATTTGCAAATGAAAGTAACTAGAAAGTTCAGAATATAAAAAGATGGGCCAACTTAAAAGCATACTAATTTTTTTTTTTGGACGGATATATACTACTATTTATATTATAATATGTTAGTATGTAGAATTTATTAAAATTAAGGATGTATAACAAGAGGAAAAAACAGATACTCTATTAAAGTGGTTTTCCAAGGGGTTGATAAAGTAATCGAATGCTTTTTATGGGTTATTTAAGCTTAATAATTTGAATTGTCCAAGATCAACTACAAATAGTCAGTTACTTTGAAGATCTTAAAGATAATTAACAATACTATATTAACTTATACTCGTATACCCTTATCATTGTCCATAGCCTAGCGATTTATTAAGTAATCATGAAAGGAATCGTGGTATCCCGTCCAAAAAAAAAAAAAAAAAAAAAATCGTGGTATAGCCACTAATAATATCTCGTAGGTTACCATTAGGGGAAGTAACATTTTATATCGAGTTAGACTAGGCTCATTCATCTCTCTCAAAGAGATACTTGGGGTTAAACTTTTTCACCATAAGTAAACAAAACCCATATATAAATAGTTTGGTGAGTATTATTTTATTTTACTCTTTTTTTGCTTAAATATTATGAAACTAGTTCATTCTAATTCGAGTTACACTTTTTATTAATTAGCTTGGGAGGCATAATTTGTGAACCATAGTAAATGTTTATGATTTACTTATGATTTTGAAATAATAATTACCACGGCTTAAAGAGAGTTTAGAATCATTGTAATCAATTTGTGATGATTAAACAAATTTTTAGTTTTCTTTTATACTCGCAAACAATCTCCTTAAATCACTGACCAGTTGTATTGTCATAAGTAACACTAAGCCTATAGGAAATGAATCAGTACAATATAAGAGGTGTGATTCGACTATAATAGCCAATTTTATTGCCTCCTAATTAAGGATCCATTTATGCCTTTATCTATTATCAAACTTTGTTATTAGTCGTGAAATATATTGTGAGTGAAACATTACCTCGATATCAGGCGAACGCAATCTCGATTAAGTAAGTAAGTATTCTAGACTTCTATGCTCTTATTTGATTTCATAAGTTTGGTTACTATATAAAAAGCATTCTCCAATTAGTATTTACCGTATTGTTGAACACTTAATCATCAGCCAATCAAAGAAACTCTCCCTATTAAAGTATAATTAGATATTGAACTTAGATGAGGTATCCCGGTATTTAGTGGATCGCCCCTTGACACCATTTAGTGATAAAAATGAATTTATAAATACTAAAATTGATAGTGTCTCATAAAAATAAAAACGGCTTCGGCGGGGTATCTTCCAATGAGTAACATCAAAATGCAAAACAAACTTCCGAATTGGAAAAGTCATAATCTATCTTTTGCAGGAAGAATTACTTTAACTCAATTGAATCTTTCAGCAATTTCCACGTAGATAATGCGAACGATGACATTACCGGTTCATGTGTGTGAGGAAATAGATAGGATCATCCGGGACTTTATCTGGGGGGTCGTCTAGTGAGGGCAGAAAATTCACTGGATTTCATGGAAAGTATATGTCAACCTAAGAAGAGTGGAGGATTGGGTTTGATAAACGCACGTAGCTATAATAAGGCATTCTTTGCTAAGTTAGGTTGGAAAATTTTACGGGATAATCAATCCTTGTGGGTCAAAGCTTTTGAGCAAAAGTACTTCAGAGATGGGTTCTCGGAAAGAAAGGTTAAGCCGTCGGATTTTAGAATGTGCAAGAACATATTATTTGGGAAGGAGGTCCTAGGAGGGAGAGTGACTGAAGTGTGGAATGGGAATGATAATTATTATAAGTGGAACTTAGAAGCTTCGGGTATTTTCTCAGTGAAATCGACCAACAATGATTTGGTCCCAATGGGAGTGGATACGAGCTTCAAGTGGGACCTCATTTGGTAGCTCATATGTCCGTAAAAAATTAAGGTATCGTTATGGCGCGCGGTTTGGAGTTGCTTACCGACACGCGGAAATTTGGCGTTAATAGGAGTGATAGATAGCTTGGATTGTCAAGAGTGTGGAGCTACTGTCGAATTCCGCTGATAATCTTTTTCGCTGCTGTAAAACTTATTCAGATGTATTAAGAGCCTACTCGAATGAGATTTTTGCTTTGGGTGATGGACAAGTGCGATCGGAACTGAGGACAGGAGCTGGGGAAGTAGATACAGCTCACACAAGGAAAGCAGGAGACTAGGAGCTCCACGTCAGCACATCCA
Source organism: Nemophila menziesii (assembly GCA_029959085.1). Classification (NCBI taxonomy): domain Eukaryota; kingdom Viridiplantae; phylum Streptophyta; class Magnoliopsida; order Boraginales; family Hydrophyllaceae; genus Nemophila; species Nemophila menziesii. Next base: position 20,800,141 of record JARWIR010000022.1, on the reverse strand, counting down.
GCAGGTTGGTGGGGAGCGAAGTACGTCAGCTGCTCTATTTTGAACATCTGCAACAACAGCAAGGAAATGGGGAAGTTATTTCTTTAGTAGATCAACATGGTGAACAAGAAAGATGAGTGGACTATCTTAATTGGTGGTAAAAGATTTTGTAAAATTAGATAGTTGAGAATGGAATTGAAGGTAAGCTTATTGTTGCAACCTTTATTTGGCACGTTTGGACAGATCGAAACACCCGGATATTTGAGCCATTAGCACAAAAAAAAATACTAGTGAATTACGAACAATTATTTGGAATGCAGCTAGTGATTATGTAAGGGCTTGGGGGAATTGAGCGAGACGGTGGTCTTATCACCTCAGCTAAAAGCGTTCTAGTTAGATGGGTCAAACCGAAGCGTGGAGCTAATTTAAATGTTGATGGAGCCTTTGATGTGAATAGATCTTTGGTTGGTGTAGAAGGGTTGTTTCAGAATCATATAGGCGAATACATGGGCGGATTTGCGAGTAAATGCGCCGCATGAACACCATTTGAGGCAAAACTTATTGCGTTGTATTTTGCGTTGCACATGGCGGTACAGTGTGGGTACACATCATTGATCATCGAAATAGATTCGAGTGAGTTGCACTCGCTAGTGAAGGGTGGTGTGAACTCAAATGTCTTTTCGAACGAGATATTAGGTGTTTGCCGGGATGTTTTGGCATCTAATGAACTCTTTGAGTGTTTTGGAGCTTTCGGTAAGCAAATAGTTGTGCGGATTGGATGGTTAGATGGGGAGCAAGAAGTATGGAGGGGACGATCCCGTATAGAGACCCACCAGATGGTCTAAGGAGTCTACTCACGCGTGACTGTTGTGGTTGGGCGGTGCCAAGAACACACATAGCTAGTCAATAATTATTAGGAAGTTTACTTCCCAGCCTTTTGGCCTCTTATGAAACGAAAAAAAAATGTTACCAAAGAGAAACAAATATATATATATGTGTGTGTATGATTTAAAATGTGTTTGAAAGAAATATTATGTTTATTTAATTAGTAATTAAAAATGTATTAATTATAAGAGTAAATTCACCTTAGGGTCTTGACCACACCCCCCTCTTCAAGATGGGGACCCGGCCTAGAGCCTCTTCTTACTAAAGACCTCAGAAACTTTTTAACACATGAACCCCAAAACCCCTATTACATTACTACCCTTTTTTTTCTATATATACTAATTTAGAACCCCTACAATTATAATTTCAGATCTATTTTCTCTCACCTCCCTCTCTTCCCTCTCCTCCCAACTCTCCTCCTCCGTGAACTCCCAAATCGCCACCACCACCATAACACCCCCACCACCACCGAAATGACTACACAACCTGCTCCTCCACCGCCTGCACCACCCGCCACCTCACCAACACCACCACCAAGCACATCTTCTTCTTCCATATGCTCCCCCCTCTTCAATATAATGCTGCTGCATTCCAGATCTGCCATTGTTGCGAGGAGGCAGCAGCCATGAACACCACCTCCATGACTCGCGAGGGTGCAGCAGATCTGGAGAGCTCGAGACCCATGCGCTGTTCTCTTCTTCGCGTGACCACCACCAGCAAATCTGGAGTTACAGCCTCAACCTTGTTTCACCGGTCGTGTTACAGCCTTGCTCCTCCACCGCCTGCAGCAGCGAAGCCATGGAAGTGATGGTACTGTTCGAAGAAGCCATGTAAGTGGTGTTACAGCCTTGTTTAAGCCGGTGGTGTTACATCCTTGCTCCTCCACCGCCTGCAGCAACGAAGCCATGGAAGTGGCGGTACTGTTCGAAGCTCCGGTGAAGACAAGTTGCAGCGCAACTGGAGGAATCTGGTGGTGGCGCTCGGTGTTGGATGCTCCGGTGAAGACAAGTAGCAGCGCTGCTCTTTTTTTTTTTTTGTTCAGTGTACACTCGACGCTTGGATTTTTTATTCTTTTAATTTTTTTTAGTTTTTGTTTGACCAGTCAATGTAAGAGATAATTTGATTTGTTTCATTTTTTTTAATTAGAAATGTTAATAAAATATTTATTTTGGCATTTTACTCTTTCTTTTTTAATAATACTAATCAAATTAATAGAATACTCATCAAATTAATAGAGTACTCCGAGATTTTCTTAGAGTACTCCGATTTATTAATTCACTCGAAAAAATTTAGAGAGTACTCCGCAAATTTATAGAGTACGCAGCAAATATATACAGTACTCTATGTTTTTTCCGGCGACCGGTGACTGGTGGTCGGAGGTCGGAGGTCGGTGGTCAGTGGTCGGTGGTCGGTGGTCGAAGGTAGGTGGTCGGAGGTTAGAGGTAGGTGGGTAGTGGTAGGTAGAGGAGAGAGAAATAGTGACATCAATTTTTTTTTGTCTTTTAGTGGTAGTAAGGGTAGGAAAGACTATTGTAAAAAATGAGGTCCCTAAGAAGAATGGCATTTTTGAAACTACTCTATAGAGAAGAAAGCGTGTCTCCAAGACCCTATATATAATTCACCCTAATTATAATCTAAAGATAAAAATAGAGGAAATTACTTTTAGAAGCTCAAATATCAAAAACTTTCTTAACAAAGTCCTCACTAAAAAAACATTCTAAGAAATACCTAAGTATGATTTTTTTGTTATAATTTTTACCCTTATACCCTATTCAGTTCGTCTTTGGTACATACCAACTTTTACGTTTGGTATAGACCAATATTTGGTTGTTTGGAACGTACCAAATGCTAATATGTTCGTTTTACGTTTTAGTACACGGTCATTTTCTTGTAATTGCATGATGGGTCCCTAAAAGTATTTTTCTAGACTTAGATAGTGTTTGTTTATGTCCGAGGTTAATGTCCGGACTTATTTAGAAACCCGATTGTAGATATCGTATCGGATCTACCCATTGGTACGCGCCAAACAAATTTTTTCCCGTAAAAACAATACACAAATCTATTTACGATATCTTTTTTCACAATAAAAACGAATTGGTACATTCCAAGCACATCACTTTGGTACATTCCAAATAGATCTAAATCTATATCCTAAACAAAAAGAAATCTTTTACAATATATATTCGGATTAAAAAAAAGTAAAATACTAATTTAGTCAAAAATGACAAAATCATTTGGAATCTCTTCACATCAACCTATTGGAGAATGACCCACGATCTAGATCGGAGCCCACCATTATGATGACGCACGAAGGCCACGAAGGCCGCGAAGGCCCACCATTCTGAGAGAGCAAGAGATCTACTCCAGTGGCACGCGACAATGACCTAAACAGGATATCGAGGTCGAAAAAGAATCTGGAGGTAGATCGGAGAATGGCCCACATAGGTGAGCAGGCTGTTGGATCGTAGAATGGCCCACGAAGGTGAGCAGGCTGGTGGATATGTTTTCGTGTTCATGAAGGTGACAAGGATACTGGAGATCGCCGACATAGTGCTGGAGAGCGGCGACGGATTGCTGGAGATGGCGGCGGTTCTTAGCGGCGACGAGGAGATGGCGTGAGTGGTGGGGGTCGTGGCTGTTACTGGTGTAGTGAAGAGGCTACGGGAGGAGAGATAAATGGAGGGAAGCTTCGCAGGGGTGGCGTTTTCTGTGTTGGAGATCTCCGGGCATGTCGGTCTTTGTGTGTAGGAGAGCAGCGTCGGTCTCCAGATGGTGGCGCATATGATAATGGTGAAGCCGATGGTGGTGGAGATATTAGTTCTGAAAAAGGCGGCGGGTTTGGTGGCGGTTGTCGGCGGGTTTTTGGTGGCGGCTGTTGGCGGGTTTTCGGTGCAGCCATGGCCCTTTGTTCAGTTACATAGAAGAGATAAGGTGGGGGTTAAGGGAGAGAACGAAGAACTGCAAATGTGAAAACAAAACCCTAAGGCCCTGTTTGGTTTGTGAGAACGTTTTCTTTTTTTGTTTTCAGAATATATTTTTAGAAAAGGATTTTTGTTTTCTTTTCAAAAAATTTAGAAAATATGGAAAACGTCGATTTCATGTTCTCCAATATAGCAGTGTTTTCATTTTATTTTCCAGAAAATTGTTTTCATTTTCTCTAGCCAAACACGTTTTTATTAGTATTTTGAAAAATATAGAAAATGAAAACAGAAAATACTCATTATTTTCACAAACCAAGCGGGGCCTAAGGGTTTCAATTTCAATTTATGGATTTTCACTGTATAAGAACTAAATGAGGTATTTTATGTTTTTTGGGTTATTGTAACTAGGTAGTTATTTATGGGGCTTTTTAAATAGAATGAAGATTTTGTTAGAACCTTTTAAAATAATTGTACCATAAAAATAATACAATTTCAGAATACATTTGATGTAAATAAATTTATGAGATGTGGTTCTCAAATGCATTTCTTAGCGGCCTTATCAAAGAAATTGAGTAGATTGTGTTGTGTTGTACAATTTACTGAGATTTGAACTGACTATAGTTGAGCGCTTTATAGCATAGCCTTTTATATTATAGAGGAGCTGCTCGCCTGGTCGCGGAAAGCCTTCGGCGGTGCACTACGAAGGAAGGCAGGGAAGATCGAATCACTATCTCAGTGCAAGCAGACCTTCAAAGGACTTCGGCTAACCTGTGAATGAAAGCGAGAGGCACGGGCAGAAGTAAAGACCACCTGAGATTCCGTAACGAGTAGATACTTCCGCAGAAGCATAATCGATTTTCTGGTTAAATACATTACGAGATGTTTTTCCATACTTTCCGCATTCAGTTCTAGCGATTTCTGCACCTTCTGATCGACCTGAACAACATATACGAATCCCCTTAAGCAAAGGCTTCTATGGCTCTAAGGTAGTAGACTTGGCCGCGCATGAGATGGATTCTTTATAAAATTGATAATTGGTTTAATGGTTAAACTAATCTATATAAATTAAAAAGTTATCTATTAAAGGAATATGAAAAAAATATTAATATAGAGGTTCAAATCTTATAGAGTTGATAGTATTAGAAATTTGTGGAGTTCCTTTTTGGCAACAAAAATTACTGGAAAATCAAGAGCAATGATGATATATCCTTGTTGCAAATCTCTTCGTCTGCATCGCCGGTAAATAATTATCATGACGATTCATGATAGAGAGATAGGGGCGGGCCTATTTGACTTTTTAGGGCAAGAGAAAAAGTTGCATACCTTTACAATAACCTAACCCCACCCTCCACCCGCCGGTGGTTTTTCAAGTTCCAAACATTACAACCCTCTCTCCTTAATAATATAGTCATGATCTCTCAATTGCACACATTGTTAAAATATTTAATGTTAACCTACTTTTAGTTCAAAAATCTCAATTAGTTGTGCATATATAATATATGTATATGTAATCACTCTTTTACTTTTTACGCAAAATATTATTTTGCCTTAGGATGGTGAAGGAATAAGTTATTTTGAGCACGGAGAGAATTTGTTAGATCTAGGTTGGTTCAAAATTATTTTTTAGCTTATTTGCGTTACAAGTCCATATCTTACTTAAATATTATACAAATTACACTATAAATTGCTATATGATATTAAAATTGTATAAGTCTCTATACATACTTTTAAATTAATCATCCTATATATTATACAAAATAAGTAATATATAAATAAATTATATTAATAAAAAAAATTAAAAATTAAATAGTCAAAAGAAAATTCAAAAAATTTAAAACAAACTCAATTTGTCTAAATCTTTTTATTAACGGGTGTAAAGTGAGAGGTACAAGATTAGAACCCATCCCTGAATATTGGTAACTTAATTTTGATTTACCTGAAAATATAGATGATGAGGCTTGCATATTCCTATAAGATTAGTCGTGGTGCGTACAAGTTCTCCCGGATCACATACCAACGAAAATTAAATATAATATACAAATAAATAAATATATAAAGATTCTAAATATTTAGAGGACCAAAATAGTTACAATTATATTGTTTTTTCAAGATAATTTTAGCGTTTGATGAGAAAATTGGAGAAGACATGAACCCCCTTGTACTACCATGACTCTGCCACCGGTTAGATCTACCATCTTTCATGAAAGGCCTTGCGAATTATAAGGTATCGATTTCATAAAATATATTATAAGAGTTTATGGATATATCAAATGGGGATCTCAAAATACATTAAATATATTTTAAAGTTGATGTTTTAGCGAATGAGTTATTGGGGAAAGTTTGAATGTTTGATGGAATATGTAGGACCTTTAAACAATTTAGGGGCATAGTCAAACGGGACACAAATAAATTGAAGACACGTGTAATTAGACATCAATATGAGTTTAGTAAAAAGAAGAACATATAAAAGGAGGCCCAACATCTCCCAACTTTATAACGTAAATCCTAACTAAAAAATTTGTTTTATTAAAGTCCTATTCTCAAATTTTTTGGTTTTGATTTTTACTTTTTTTACCATTTGTTCTTGATGGGTACGGACCCGTGCCGTTTTTTACATTTTTTATTAACTCGTTTATTATTTGTCATTTGATAGTTTGTCCATGTGAAAGTCCATATGGGGACGGACTCACAAATAACAATATCACCCATTTCCGTAAATTAAACCGTGATGGGTACATGCCTAATTAAACCATATCTAGCGGTTTTTTTTATCTTCACAAAATGGGGTTGTACCCATGGCCCAATAACAAACATATTTCATCTTATTGGGTTGTACCCATCAGGACAAAAAACAAACAACAAATCATCACAAGAGCAACCTAAAACAAATCAATTGGAATTCGAACAAAACAAATGAAAATCATCAATCATCAATATAGGAACTGAAAAAAACAAGAAATCTCTAAACAATCATCAATTGTTATAGGAAAAAAAACTCCACACGATCACCAATCTGAATTGGAATACAAAACAACATTTTAAAAAATTAGCAGATGAATAAAATAGGGCTGCACACATGGTGCGGATTTTTGCTTGGATTCACGGGTTGTACCCATAGGGAAGAGATCGGGGATTCAACGGTGGAGAATGGAACCCAACTGCGTCGGTTTTTTCTTATACTAGAAAAGAGCGGCTTGGTGCGATTTCGATGGTGGAGGAGTGCGACTTGGTGCGATCCACACGATGGGAAGGTGAGACCTTAATGGTGAAGATGTGAGGACCGGGTGGTGAGATATGAGGGGTGAGAGCCACGATGGAGTTTTCTGGTGGCGAAGATGGACGAGCGACGACGGTTTTCTGTTGTAGATAGTGATGAACGACGACGTCTTCTCGTGCTCTAGAGAGGTGGCGGTCTTCGCGTGTTCCAGAGAGGCGGCGGTGATGGTGATGAAGATGCTGATGATGGTGTGGAGGTGGGTGGTGGTCCTTTGTGTGTTCTAAAAATAATGCAATAAATAATCGAACCACAACCGCAAGTGTACGGTTGTCCCAAGTAATATAGTTGATTAAACAGATTCGTTCCAAGGACGGGATGGTTGACTACAATGCTTATCTATTAATGATTGATTGCACTTATGAAAGCAAATAAAGATAATATGTTTGATTGGTTGGTTTTCTAATTCCTAAGATATTAAGACTAATGCGAAAATGTAAATAAATAACTAAGACGCAAGTAAATAAAAGTAAAACGCAAGTATGAGAAAGTAGCACTTGAGATACGCAAGGATTTCATCTAACTCTTATTTATTCCATGTTTTCTTTAAGGGACAAATTGGTAAAAATCCCGAATACAAAAGCATATAATAAAATAGAATCAAAATCAATCCATAATGCGATCTCAAGCACTAATTAAAATTAGCTCATAATTGGAAAAACTAAGAAAATAAATAAAAAGGAATTCATAATTGTTTTACAGAAAGGAAAATAGAAACCTAATTAGGAAGATGAATTGGCTGCAACGTGAAGATATAGGCAGTCTCCAGCTCCAAGCTTCTTTTCTTCTTGACGCTCTCTTCTAATGATGTTTTAATTTGAAGAATATAATGAGAGGTGAGAAATAATGAGGTCAAAAGCTCTTTTTATACTAGTAAATTCGGACTAGGGTTTTATTTTAAATAAAAAGCCATTTTAGAAAAACCCAAGTCCATAATTAAGCCCAAAATCCCGTAACTGCTGCACCACCTCCACTAAAACAGCTCTAGCCGATTCGTTATAACTCCGATTGACCTCATTCCAGTTGCTAAAGTTCCGTAACTCGATAGGGAATGATTTCTCTTCAAAGGTCAGCAGCTAAATCATCGCTTAAGCACCTCGAAATCAGCAATCTATGGCCTGGAAAATGGATTTTCAGCTCTAAAAATAATATCTTCAGGATTTGTCTTCAAGCTTTGACTTCATTACACGATCTTTGACTTTATTCTTGGATTCCTCTCCTTGCTAATATTCAAAACCTACAAACTTTTCACTAAAACAAGCAATATTACGCGCAAAAGTTTAATGAATCAAAAATACTAGAAATAAAAGAGGAAATTCGGATTATTGCATATTTAGCCCAAAAGTCTATCAAATTAATCAAATAAACACCAAAAATGATGTCTCCCAAGGGCATAAAATTAGAACATTTAGGGAGACATCAGTGGGTATGGTGGTGGTGGTGATGAAGTTGACGTTGATAAAGATTGTGGTGGTGATGATGGTGGTGAGGGGACCACAATGGGCGGGGGGTTTCTTCTACAGCTCTGCTCCGGGAAGGTGAGACCTGAGGGAAGGTGGGATGAAGATGATGGTGGTGCAGATGATGATGCTGGAGACGATGGCGTTGAAGATGATGTTAGTGGAGTCGTGGAAATGATGGTGGTGAAGGTGAGATCCGAGCAGAAGAGAAGAGAGATGGGGGAAGGTGAGCCCAAGGCGGGGGCGGTTTAGTTGTTCAGAGTGAGAGAGAAGAGAAAGGGGGGATGGGTTTTTCCAGCGTATTAGGAATTTTGGTTTTGGGTTTTTAGGGTTCTTTTTAGGTAATAGGGAAAGAAAGGGTGTTTCGGGTTTTTACCCCTTTTAGTTGGGCTGCAACTAGTAATTAGAGATACGACCTTAATATAAAGACTCGTGGTCTTTTGGGCCTTATAAAATAAAATCCCCTAATAAAAAATAATTAGTGGTGTTTTACCATAATGAGAAGAACAATGATAATAATTCCCAATTTTGCTCATGAGATCTAAATTCCTCGCAATAATAATTCACATCCCATACAACACTTTAACTCCATAAAAGAAAAAAAATACTTTAACAATAAAAATACATTCTAGCTTTTTATTTTTTACAATATATATAGAGAATACGAAAGAAAAGATGACAACCTATTTTTAAAAATAAGCTACCAGGTTAGTAGTATATGTTAGCCTCACCTTGTTTTTATTCCCGTTTTAATATTCGACAAATCATCATTTAAACTAAAATTCATTTGGTATCACTTTAAAGGTTTTCCAAAACCCCTCATTAGATTAGTTGTGTTTAAATCCTTGGACTTTAGCTTGAGATTCAAAAGAACAGTGCCGCGGTACACCGGACGAGACACGCGGTACACCGCAGAGCCACAGACCAGAGATGCGGTGCACAGGATAGCCCGTCAGTAAGCTAATAAAATTGCACGGTACACCGGACCAAAGGCGCGGTACACCGGACCAAAGGCACGGACCAGGGACGCGGTGCATAGGATGGTCCGACCAGAAAGCTTGAAGTTTAGACGAACGTTTTCGCGGTGCACCGGACCATACCCGCGGTACACCGCAAGAAAGGGTTTTCTGCACTATTACTAGAGGACAAAGCTTATATCCGTTGGAGATAAAATAGATCCGTTAGATAGAAGCCTATTGACCGTTGGAAGATATTTTCAGCTATAAATTGGACCTCATTCAAGACACAACTCAAGCCTTCAATCTACCAATCTTAAGAGCAATTAATATTATCATTCAAGGAGGTTTCAAAGGAGCATTCAAGTCATATTCATTGTGAAGCTACATAGTTCATATCCACTCATTTAGGAGTTTAGTTACAAAGCTTTTATAAGCACCCCCAAACACTTTTTTCTTTTCCTCTTAGTTCTTGTAATAGATTAAGAGAGTAGTGTGAGCATAGGTTTTATGCTTGGTTCCTTGTGTTGGTGATAACACAAGTGTATTTCCTTCAAAGGTTTTTGAAGTGGTTGTAAAGGGTTTGTAAACTCACCCGGTTAAGAGTTACGAAGATTAGTTGAGAATCTTGCAAATCCTAAGGAGGCTTCCTTAGGTAGTGGATGTAGGGAAACCGAACCACTATACATCGTTGTGTATCGTATTCTATCTCTACACTCTTTACATTTCCGCACTGTATATGCTTGATAAAATGCCTACATAAATAGTTTGATAATATTTTCTTTTAGGATTATCTAGTTCTTTACTATTTAGTTTGCTAAAACAATAGGATTCAAATTAGCTTTTAATTTTATTTACTTGAATTAAAATTAGCCGATTAATTTCTATTGTCCTATTCAACCCCCCTTCTAGGACGCATATAGACTATCAGTATATAAACAAAAAATTAAAACAAAACCTACGTTCTCTCTCTCTCTCTCTCTCTCTCTCTCTCTCTCTCTCTCTCTCTCTCTCTCTCTCTCTCTCTCTCTCTCTCTCTCTCTCTCTCTCTCTCTCTCTCTCTCTCTCTCTCTCTCTCTCTCTCTCTCTCTCTCTCCCTCTCTCTATTTCATTCCCTTCCTTCTTCACCTCTGTTTCTACAAATCACAATCCACTTCTCGTTCGAGCCAACCACCACGCAACTCGGAGCGATGTCTGTTCGAGAAGCTTTGAAGAGGGTAATTTTTGCTTTAGAAGGTAATTTTACTCTATAAATTTCTCTTGAAGAAGATGTAGAAGTTGTACAAATATGTGGTGGCACGACGGTGTAGAAGCTGAGTTACAGTAACTTAAGGGTCTGAAGAGGGTGAATCAAGATTTATTGGTTCAAACTGAGAAGATTTTGGAGAAAAATGCTACTGAAGATGCTCAATTTAAAATTAAATTTGGGACAAGATGGCCTCAATCTAGTACCTTATCAAAGAATGTGAAGGATAGGTTGAATAAATTAGCAAAGAATTTCAAGCAAGCTACTGAAATTGATACACGTATTGAATGATCTATGAGGAAACATTCATCGCTCATGTGTATTCTTGATCAATCCTCCCGTATGTATATTCTTGAAGAACTTGTGTTATTCTTGAACAATCTAAATATATGTAATTTAGTTTATTATAGATAAAAGCTTCTCTTCCAATCTGGGATGGACAATTGTGTCATTAGATGCTAATGAAAATGTTGTTGTGAGAGCTTTGGAACATAGCTTGGTATATATCAAGAACAATATTGATATTTTGTTACTGTAAAATCTAAAAGAGGAGGAGGAGGAAATTCTAACAATCTCTTTACCAAAATTTAAATTTGTATATTTTCTTATATCAAATTATTAAATTAGGATTTTTAATAAGGGTTATTGATTTAGAGAGTCCACAAGTCATGGCTGATAGTCATCGGGTCCAACCCATCTCAAATGACCGTCTTGTCCCTAGTAACCCATTAATTAGAAATTAGTTACCAAAACTAATTTCCTTGATTCCATGCAATCAGTCAAAGAGTCCATCACAAAGATTAAGAGAATCACGATTAATTCTCAATTAGCTAAAAATACAAAACACAACTGTGAATGAACTAATTCATGTAATGAATAATTAGCAAATTAGATTCATTTGTCATTATCAAATGTAGAAATATTACTGTGAGGGATATGAGATAGAAAGGTTAGTCAAAAACAGGGGAAATAGCATAATTAATTTATAAAAAAATAGGTATAGTTGGAGAAAAACACACAAATTGGACCACATGCTGTTACATGGTAATGAAAGAACAAAAATAGATCCCAATAGCGAACACATTGATGAACAATAAAACAAAACAAAAAAGTAATCCAGCTGTCAAGCACTGTTCATTTCTTTTTGCTAAACAAGGGTGGTTTGACCTTGTAATTTTGATGGGTTGTTTGTTAAAAGTGATGGTAAAATAAAAGTTACACAGATATTCTATAGTGGGTGGGCAATGTTTGTAATTATGTTAATATGTCTGTTCAAAATGCATTTCTTTATTGAAAAAATGGGGGTGGGCAATCTTTTTTATTTCGATGGGTTGTCTGTTAGAAATAATGGTACATGAAAAGTTACAAAGATATTATTTAGTGGGTGGGTAATGTTTGTAATTATGTTTGTGTGCTCGTTCAAAGTGATAGGGTGCATTTTTTGTGAATTAAGCGAGGGTGGGTTGTCTTTATTATTTCGATGGGTTGTTTGTTAAAAGTGATGGTAGCAAGTTTGGTCAACTAAATAAATGAAGTAAAACAAATTGTTATTGATAGATGGAAAAGGAGATGAATTTGTCTCTTGTAGTACAAGATAATAGAGGTGTCTGCACTAGCATACACTTATTGATGGACAAAAACAACAAAAATGAAAAGCATGTAGAACGATAAATTAACGAGGTTTAGGACAGGTGGAGCGGTTGTGGTAGGCATACGTGTGAAAGTTGCTACATATTTGGCGCTGGGACGAATCTGCACGCTCTTTTCCGGAAGGGAATTTTCTTCTTGGGTCTGCCTAGATGAGCTATATAAGCTGGTGGGTTCACTACCATGTCACCTACGGCCTCGGAGTGTGTTAGGAATGTGGTTATCGCTGGTATGTTCCTGACATATGTTGAACGGAATCTTGATTAATCACTCTGCAATAACAAAAAAACGAGAAGAATCTTGATTAGTATTCAGGTGTGATTCATATAAGAACGAGAAGAAAATGCATCATATATAGAACAAAACTTGATTAATTACGCTGCAATAACAAAAAAAACTAATATGATTTGATACATACCTTGCTATCGATTGTGGATGAATATTGTGCTGCGAGATGCTAATGATGCAAAATGGTGGTGTGTCTGTTGGAGTGGATTTGTCAAGCGTGAAACAAAATACCATATTAAAGTGCTATAATTAAGGGATTTATTAGATATGCTACAAATATGGAATTGGTTACAAGCGATAATTATGGTAAGATTCTGATACGATTTGATCAGCTAGAGGGTATTGATGGTATAGCACATAAGACACTGAACCTGTTCGGGGAAAAATTAAGTGCTGGACTCTTTGGGGGTGGGTAATTGGGTTGTAGGACTTAATTATAAAGTTTCAAAACTTATACTCAATAGTAGTTTTCAGTTTTGTATACTTTCTCTCACTCATTTTTCTTTTTTCAGATGCATCCTAATAGAGATAATAGGAAACGGTTACAGAGTTTTAGCCCATCCCTAAGGGTTCAGCTTCATTACATAAAATAGTGGCTAACTGGGGAGGGATACAAGTATTTCAATTACCAATCAGAGTGCTAAGAAGTTCCCGTTTGGCAACTCAGTCGGCTGCCCCGTTTCTACTCTTAGGAATAAGCGAAAAGGAAGGGGAAAATAATTCAGCAAAATAATAAATATTACAAATAATATTCTAATTGAATGACTCGAAACGTGTAGTAGTGAAGAAAAGGGTTTCATGATGGTCTCGGAGTCATTCACGATAATAACACTTCCAAAAGGAAATTTTGAAGCCAAGACAATAGTTTTCAAAATCTCCATGGCTTCTGCCTCTAACTCCTCTCACTAGTACTCATAAAGAAAAGAAGAGATGGATTAAAAACAATATCCTTGAGAATTGATTTTAAACCTTAAAAATATCATACTGAATATTATTAGTTATTTTTGTGTATACATATCAGATCGTGGGAGAACGTGATATTACTTATGTAAAAATTAAAATTTACTATATGATTAGTGATGAAATAAACTCGGATCTTATAAAATAGTAGTAATGGAGAAAGTAGAAAGGATCATGTGAAATTGTATGTTTACTCAACACAGGATAACTGTTACTTAACTTGGTCACATGTAAAACAATCTCTTTTCCTTTTTGACAAAAAGATGAAAAATTACAACTCATTACAAAGAGTATAGAAGAAATTAAAAGATTCCACAACTGTGTAATCTTTCCAGCTGGTTAAATCCATGTTTCTTCGTACACATTTAGCATACTGATCCGCAATGAAATTATGCTTTCTGCTTATGTACGATATCTTCCACATCGGAAATTTATTAATCCATTCTTTATCATTCACTAGGTATCTTAACCCCCAGTGCAATTTTTTGTTATCTAAAATATCGAACAAGCTCAAGGTTATCAGAGTAGAAAGAACTACTATGTACTTTGAGAGCACCGACCGTTCTCAAAGCGAGAAGGAGAGCCCAAGCTTCCCCTTCAATGACACATCCAATCATACACCGAGTTCCTTTCCTGTATTTAATAACCCCAGAACCCTCGACACCAATAATAACCATACCCGCCGGTTCCCATTTTTTAGTAAAAGATGTATCACAAAACCAAATAGTCTCGGCTTCATCTTTGATAGCTGGATATTCCTCTTGATCCCTAAAATTCTCCTTGTTGTTTCTTTCTTTTTTCCCACCTTTTTCCGTCGAAATTCTTAAATAGTCTATACATCATAATATGTCTTATTACCAATATTTTTCGTAATCCATTCTTTTTTCTCAAAAAAACATTTCATTCGCTCATTCCAAATATTCCACGCAGTAATCATAATATTAGCTATGATTTTCTTTTTGCCCCACCCATTAGTAGAAAAACTTTCAATTGTTTTAAGAAACCAATCACCGAAATTTATCTTATCCTCTTTATCAATCTTAATTTGCATTGCAGCATCTGTCCATGCTCTCATACTGAATGGGCGTCTGAGTATTATGTGTTCGCAGTCCTCCTCACACATTTCACACCATTCGCAACTCACATCCTTAACGCATTTTTCCTTTTTTAAATCGACTTTTGACAGCAAAATTCTATTGGCAACCTTTCAACAAAAAATCCTAATTCTAAGTGGAACAACGTGGGACTACTATTTTCCGCGTCTCTAGATGATTGTGGTTCCTTCTCTACCATATCATTAATAAGAACGTGATAATTAAACTTCTTCGAATAAGTACTGTCTTTATTGAATGACCAAACAATCAAAATTTCCATTCTATTGCTGATGAACAAAATATTTCTATGTATAAGATGATACGTTGCTATGTTTAACGATTCCTATATATATTGCTATGCTTCCCTTATTTATGTATATACTTCGAAATGTCTATAAAAAGAAAAAATTCCACCAATCATTATTATCTATCTATTTAAATTTTCACCTCCTAAAAAAATCAGAATTTTTACTTTATTCTATTTATTTATGTGATCTTCCTATTTTGCCAACTGCTCACTAAAAGAAAATATATTTTTAGCGGCAAAATTTTTAACATTAAAAATCTTAATTTTACCGCTAACAGGCGTTATTTGTTCGTCTCTAAAGATACCTTTAGTGGCAAATTATTTGTTTTTTCCTCTATTGAATTTATTTTTCGCGTCAATTATTGCTGTTAAAAGTATAATTAGAGGTCACTTTAGTATTTAAAAATATTACTAGTGGTGTCGCCTAAGGTGTGATAAAATTAATACAAAATAAGACCAAGAAACTACGCACTCTCACCCTAGACAGGCACAGTACTGCAAGTATTACATGACGTATGTAAGTTTTAATGATAAATTGAGTTCGTTCTCAGGGACTTAAGTGTGTTAATCGCGTGAGTAGGAATAACGAGTAAGAAGTAAATAATTAAAGACAGAAAAATAAAGCAAATAGATTTCGAGATTAATAACTGAAACTAGGAAAATAAAAGGCAGTAAAGTAAAAGATTAAGAAATATGAGATGAGAAGTATAGCTTAGGTTTTACTAGTATGCACTAATCCTTCTAATTCTATCTATAAATCTAGTTAACAAGGGAGAATATTAGCTCTTGGTATACTTAGTCAGGATTCTAAATTCCACTACCTTAGACCTTGAGAGCGACTAAGGGGGCTACGGCACAACCAAGACGAGGACTCAAATAGGGTTATCAAACGCCACTAAGGCCCTATCCAGCAAACTACAATCAATTGGTGATATGGTGATTAAAACAAACCCTAATGACTATCTAGTTAGAAGCATGTTTTGTCAGAACTACTATCGACACTAGACATTATGTGGTGGTTCAATAGTTAAACACCCTGTCAAGGAGACCATCTAACTACTATTAAAACAATCCTAAAGTGATCAGTTCTAGGAAAGACAATAAATCAAAACACATAAACAAATATAAAGTAAGTAGCTAATATCAGATTAAAACATATAATTCCCAAAGAAACTTAGATAGAAGAAGAATTCATAGATTATACATATGCAAAACCCAAGCTATGGGGAGTTTAGTTCATACCTGATGGAAATAAACTAAAAGAAATTACAAAAGACATCATCTTGCCCTCTACAATAAATTGGAAGAATAAAACCTTAAGAACTAATTACTATGAGGCAAGGATTAATAGGGTAGAATTACAAGTGATATAAGGGTGTATTTATAGGTGTTTAGAAGACCTAATTTGTTTTCTTGAGGAAGAGTTAAGCTATTGAACTTCTAGCCCAACTCAAATTCGTATGGAAATAAAGATAAACACTGCTGGACCGTTTTGAGCATATCTTCTTCGTTATTGGTCGGTTTGAGCTTCATAAGATACCAAAAGAATCGCAACAGAATTATCTTGACTTTTTAGAAGGAAATCATCAGATTCGGCCTATTTCTTAGGTAAAAACGTCTATCTTTGGACGTGTATGCAGAATCCCAGATTTAGACAGTTTTTCCTTTTCCATCTTTTTAGCATTTGTTTCCTTATCTCCAATTACCATGCAAATCTCTTTCCATAAGTTGTTGTCTTTGACTTGGACTCTAATTAATCTCCATAATTATCTTTAAAGCTACACACTAAATAAACAATTAAACCCAATATGCTCTAAAAATAATAATTCTACAAATCAAGACTAAAAATAGGAAAGTGCACTAAAACTCAAGAAAATCGACATTATTGACTTCTAAATCACTTAAAATGATGTCTCATCCTAACATTAATCTATTACAAATGAGGAGACATCAACTAGAAACTATTATAGTGTTGTCGTAATGACCTCGTCCCTAATAATACTATTTCGGCGGTCGAGTATCACATATTTCACCTAAAGAAAAAGAAAAACTTCTTTGCATGTGTAAAAGATCCCGTGAGCATGATATCACTCTAAGTACGTACCATGTGGGTGGTATTTAAAAGATTGTTTTATTTTATTTTATCATATTAATTATATTCCTTGCTGCTGGATTAAATAAATGGAGTAAAGGCAAGCAGAAAGCATAAGGATGAGGGTGGCTGGTGGTGTTGTTGGCAAACAGACATCATTCCTTTTTGTCTTTCATAGTATAGGTAGGCATCATGCCTAACACTCACCCCTGTTTATACATCTACAAATGTTTTGAAATTTTATAATCCTCAACTACTAATAATATTAATACTTAATAAATAGGTTTTTTATTTGGACAATTGTAAGACAAAATCAAAGCGGTCGAGTTAGTCAATTCTGAGCCTAGTAAAATAGTATGTAAGCTTTAATTGTCTTTCATCCATCATATTTCGTTGTATAATATTTCGTAAGGTTAATTGTTCCAAAAAAAAAAACACATTTTATTATTATAAAAATTGAGGCAATCAATAATTTTTCTTTATAAATATAAAGGATTACAAATTTAATTACAAATTTAATCTTATTTAATTTAATGTAGAAAGTGTATTTTGTAATAAGTTAGAGTTATTCTCAATAACTTTATTAGACAATAATTTTTATGAATTTTTTAAATCAAACACATAAATAAAAATAAAATTAATATATTACAAAAATCTAAACACAAGTTTAAACCTTTTTTTATCGATAATAGAGATTATATTAATAATAAAATAATTTTAAAAAAAATCATATATAAACAACCCATCGTTGACTCATTTGACCTTAATTAAGTCAAAATGACTTTTAATATATTTTCTTACAAAAAGAGATTCAAAGAATTTGAAAAAAGCTAATTTAGAACACCGTTGTTCAATTCAAGATTGTGTATCATCTTTGAGGTCATCCATTCCATTTTATCTTTCGTAAGAATTTTCCATATACCATCAGGAGGATCCATGTGCAAACAATACAGATTAACCTGCGCACTCACTCGCCTCTTTAAAAATACTTTTTAAGGCGAAGTGTCTATTCCTTGCAAGAATTTTCCAATTCCGATGAATCCACACACCGCTAGTCCCTTGCGAGAATTTTCCTAATACTTTATCTTCGGGAATGCCTGTCTAGTTAAAATCACCCATTACTAGCTAAGGTTTTGAGACATTTTCTGAAGCAGTTTCAAGTGCGCGTCCCGTAAAGCGTCACATATCCTCTTTGTTCCTGAGTATCCAAATTCCCCCAGCGAGACCCGTTGCTTACACCCTAATATACTTATCCATTCATAGGGATTTAATGATTCTAGTAGCTTCAGAATCTGCCACTTTTGTCTCCACAACAACAGAGATGAACGACTTGCATCGTGCAACAAATTCGTTAAAAGCTCGCCTAAAACTTGCACTATAAGCACCTCTACAATTCTAAAAAAATAAATTTAAGAGGGTTATTGGTCGCTAACCAACCTCCCGACGAAGTAATTATTGTATCAGACATAAAAAACTAAATAAACAAAAATTGGAAAAGAAAAATCATGATTCAAGGATCAAGAATTTTGGCGGACATCACTGTTTTCCCATTCCATTCCCGAACCCTCCTCCCTCACGCACAACTCTTCCTCAGGTGGGTGCTCTCCTTCTCGTAATGCTACCGTCATCAGCTTCTGATCCCCCACCTCGACTCGTGCTGCAAAAATTGTCGGGCTTGTAATGGCATGCATGTTGCTCATTCAAAATCTCTACCAACTGGTTTGAGTTCGATGACGCTTGCTCTGTAGGCTGCTGATCTTGTGGAATGGAATTAAAGGATTATGCAGATGTATTTAGGTCAAAACCTATAAATCTATCTTTGGTGTTTAAATCCCAGAAATTGCACTTGAGTCCCTGGCTTCCAGTCCTGATTGTACCATGTTGTTACTTGAATTAACTCCCAAATCTAAAACAATAACAACTGGTTCGCTCTCTTTTACCACCATTTCTACGACAACTTCTTCCCCTTTTTATCTGTTCTAAAACTGACTGACCCATCGAATTACCGTGATTTGGCTCCACCTTATTTGTTGCTTTCCCATTCGTCGCCCCCTTATCGGCATAAAACACGCCCTCTACCTTTTGAACAATCCCCCCTTCTTAGAGGTACATGTACCCGTCTTAGATCCCTTATTGTCTTTCCGCTTGGAGTCTGGCCAACTAAATTACTGTCAATAATTACTTGGTTTTCTGAATCGAAAAAACCCTGGCCAAGTCCGTTCGTACCTGTAATAATAACAAGGTGAGCTGACGAGCCACCCCCACCCCCATCTGTATTGACCCTTAAGGAATGAACCACACCTTTCCCCTTGTCAACTTTGCTTGACACAATAGGTTCCTCAATATCTTTCTTTTCGTCAAGCAAAGTCAAAATCTCAAATCTCGACCCAACCCCTGCAACATTTTCAGTTGTTAAGGCTAACTTTTTCTTGTTTAGGGTTGTAACCCCTCTCTCAAATGCCATGTTAACTCCTCTTTGTCCCACCGTTTGATGTTGATTCCCCGAATTACCCCTTGGTCTGCCTTGACTTTTATCCACCATCACCCACTCTCCATATAACTCTCTAGGTTTACTAATATCATTTTTCATCATCGATTTGGACCTCGCTTGGACCTCCACTATCTCACCCAAATTCGTTGATCACTTTTGACCCGGACACTCCCCTTTCAAATGGCCAAATTTACCATAGCGGAAACATATGAGATTTATCCCCTCATAATATACTTTCTGTAGATGTACCAGGATTTGGATAATCGAAAGAATAGGCTTATCTAACTCGATTTCGACCGCTATTCTCGCAAAATTCACCCTCGCACGCGACTTCGTAAAAGGATCAACTCGGATTATTTTGCTGATAATATTGTCGATGGATGTGAGAATCTCTTCCGTATAACTGATAAGCGGCAACCACGACAAACGTACCCAAACGGTTGTCTTAAGAACAAGTGCCATTCGAGGCCTAAATAAGGGGTACCAGGCTCGCAGTATCTAGTATCTATCTAATATCATCCAAGCCCACCCCCCACTTAGAGCTTTCGTATAATCTTCGTTACTAGTAAATTGTGCCATGAAATACCCAAATCCCACTTCAACAAGGTCCATATGCGCTTTTGGTGCCCATATTTGGTGTAACTTATTTAGCGAATATTTGAATCCTATATTATAGCCAAGTAAACATATAATAAGTAAGTGTTGCCATACCTTTCATATGTTACGCTTTTGAGCTGAGTACCTAACAAGTTGGGGATAAGTCAGATCGTTGACGGGATTGTCGTCCACCATTCCGAAATCATTGATGACATCTCCATCATTGGCGGATGCAGTTTGCGGATTCGCTCGTGTCCTATTGGATATATATTTTTGGTATGAAAACAGGTTGATTATTATCCACTACTAATTGCATATATAGTTGAAGTCGTATTACTATGGTTCTTGTAATTACTCTTTTTATCCACTTTTATTTGCTCTTCTTTTTAAAAATAGGTGCCCAATAATATTTGTCCTTTTATATTATTAAGATATTTTTTCCCCAAATTTTCAATATCACCTTTAACTACTTAGTTTAAAACAATAATGCAATAAATGACCCTGTATTTAATGAATAAGAGTAACAGTAAAAAAAAGTATTTAATGTTTTTTTTAATCTTTATGCCATAAAAAATAGAATAAATAAAGATAGACAGAGAAAATGTTTAATAAAAAATTTACTACATCTTATTGATCTGTTTTATTATAAATTTGACTAATTTGTTGACTTTTGAGATTAGTATATATTATATAATTGTGTTAGAGTAAATAGCACTTTTGCCCCCTGCGTTTATACCCGATTGACAGGTCGCCCCCTAAGTTTTAAAATGCGCCTCGTTACCCCTTAAGTTTTACTTTTGTGCCCCGTTACCCCTTAAGTTTTACTTTTGTGCCCCGTTACCCCCTGAGTGCGTTTTCCGTCCATTTTTTCCGTTAATTGTGACGTGGCATTTCCATGTCACCTTTTTTCTTTTCTTTTTTAATCCTTAACTTAATTAATCATTTAATTTAATTAAAGTAAGGGTAAAATAGGTTTTTAATCAATAGTTTTTATACTATTAAATATAAATAATAAAATAAACCCCCCCACCCCACCGCACCCCCTACCCCACCCCTTCTTCTTCTTCCCCATTCTTCCTCTTCTTCCCCGACCTGCAACTCTTCCTAAAAAAAAAATCAACCTATCAGGTCAGTTCAATCCACCTATAACTATTTGTATGTCTGGCGGTGCAAAAAGCACACACTAACGCACACACTAACGCACACAATAAACACAGATTTAACCACACAGCAAAGGAGTGAGAAATATGGTGGGTGAAGAGAATAGGCATCAGATGATGCAGAATCTGTTTGGGGAGGAAGAAGAAGAGGAAGTCGAATCGGAGCATGAGTCGAACCGCCAACCCGGTTATGCCTCCGTATGTCTTTTTATTCTCTTTTATTTCAAATTTTCCCCTTCAATTAATTCGTCCGATATTTTTCTAGGTCAATAATTCATTGGAATTGAATCAATTGTGTTGTCTTATCACGTGTTAACTTTTTTGCCCTAATTGTGAAATTCAAAGGTCGTTAAGTTATGCGAATACGTAATATATGTAGGGTTCCCTACATATATAGTATTAGCTGAGTTTTGATTCAGATTTTAAATTATTAATGCTTTTGAGTATTTTGAGTAAATTTAGGGATAGACCAGTGGGGACTAAAGTAACACATGAAGTGGAAGTTGAAGAAGAAGGTCAAGGCGAAGCGGAAATGGAGAGTGAAGGTGAAAAAGATCAAAGTTCACATGAAGTAGAAATTGAGGATCGAAAATCCGAAAGTGAAGGAAGAGAATCCGAGAGTGATGAAAAAGAAGAATATGAACAAAGAGTTGTCACAAGTAGGAGAAGAGATCCAATCGAGAGTGGTGAATCAGAAAAATCTGAGAGTGATGTATTGATTTTTTTTTTTTTTTAGGAAGAGTTGCAGGTCGGGGAAGAAGAGGAAGAAGAAGAAGAAGGGGGGGGGGGGGGGGGGGGGGTAGGGGGTTTATTTTATTATTTATATTTAATAGTATAAAAACTATTGATAAAAAACCTATTTTACCTTTACTTTAATTTAATTAAATGATTAATTAAGTTAAGGATTAAAAAAAAAAAAAAGGTGACATGGAAATGCCACGTCACAGTTAACGGAAAACGCACTCAGGGGGTAACGGGGAACAAAAGTAAAACTTAAGGGGTAACGAGGCACATTTTATAACTTAGGGGGCGACCTGTCAATCGGGTATAAACGGAGGGAGCAAAAGTGCTATTTACTCATTGTGTTATTAATTTCTTTTTGATTTGTATTATTATAGAACCAATCAAAAAATTGGATGATCAAATCTAGGAGTACCTCATTTGCATACGCTAAAAGTTTTGTATTTATTTTTTAAACCAAATCTCATGATTCTTGAAAGATAGCAATACATTAATAACCAGTCCCAAATGTAAAAAAGAAAAACAGAAATTGATTGCTGATTCAGTTTAAGTTGGACAATACATTATAAAATCAAATTTTGTCCAGAGTAGGTATGAGTATATGTAAGTTATTACCTACTTGTATTTTCTTTAACAAGTTCACTGAAATTATAAGCGTAATAAGAAGACCAGATAGTAGTTCTCTTTTCCCAGAAAAATACTCAACAAGAGTTGAAAATTCAGGTGGGATATTTCACCTGCAATGATGGATGAGATGTAATAATTACTACCACCAATGTAGATCTCTTTAATTAGATGAGTGTCGGACGCCTTAGATCTCGTCTACTACATATCCTCAAACACGTGCCTGTCAAGACAATTGACTTTCCCTATATTCCATTTACTTTGCTACATTTGTACAATCCCATTGCTAACTCCAAATTGCTGAAAAGTGCTTGGCAGCACCCAAATTCGTTGAATTTCAAACCCCTCCTCTATTTCGAACAGGAAAAAAAAAAGCCTCCTCTATTTTGTAGAAGCATGAGATTAGAATGCACATTTTAGAGTTTTAAAAAAACCTTGTATCTTTTAATGTTTTTAACATATAAACTTTATTGTTAATGTTTAGTTACGTATGAGTTAATTGCTCAAAAGAATTCAAATTTGTTCTCATAATTTTAAAAATTCAAATTTGGAACAATTGATTAGTTATATTTTAATCTAAGGGTAATGAAAAGGTGATATGAAAAGGGGTGACATATATCATTACTCTTAACCTAATGGGTCATGAGTTTTTTTTTTTTTTAATGAATTAGATATGTTCTTATAATAAGTTAGTATATGTTTATCAATGATTTAGGCACGTGAACTTTATATTAAGCAATAATTCTTTTACATAAATCTTTTAACTCAAGCAGCCTTAGTTTAATGTTTAGTTTCATTGTGAATAATTAGAAACTAGTTTCAAATTTAGTACGGTTTTAAAACTTGTTATGTTAAAGGTTTGAACATAGTCCAAAAAGAATTGGGTAAAACACTCGTATAGCCCCTTAACTTTGCCCAAAGTGCACGGGCCACTCCTAATCTTCATTTTTACCCTTTTACGCCCCTTATCATCACCTTTTGTGATACAGTTAGCCCTTTCAATTTTCTGTTAGTTAACCGTTAGTCAATGCCACATGGCGCCATGTCACCGTCACCTCAGCGTCACCTCACCCCGATCGTCTTCGTCATCATCGTCCCTAACTTTTAAAAAAAAATCATTTGAATGCTTCAAACCTTCAACAATGGAGGAAAAATAAAAATAATTTACAGATTAGCAAAACTGAAGCAAGATTTACCCTCGGAGATCTCTTGTCCTAAAACAGATTATACAACCTTTTTATATAATTTACAGATTAGCAAAACTGAAGCAAGATTTACATTATGCGGATGTAGTATTTTTACATTTTTGTTTCTAAAGCTGCGTAAAATTGTACAAGTAAAAGATTTATCTCATAAAACAGAATTTACTTCTTCAATTTAATGTAAGTGGTAACATAATAAAAACTCAGGACAATAGGTGATCTAGCCAGTGAGAGCAGTGATTCGATCCAAGATCCTGAAAACTAACGTTATCCGAAAACAAATCTTTGACGTAGAGAAAAAAATTCAGATTCTTTTTTTAGTGATTTTCCAAGATCCAACTACACACATTACATAAAAATCTTAACAACAACAAAATTTTAGTTAGGAAAAATCATTCATAGATAAAAGAATTTCATTAGAGTGTACAAGAATAACTATAGAACCTGCACATTACATAAACAATGTGCCCCGTTTAGTCCTCATCTCAGTTTTATTGGATAATCAAAATTCCTTATAATAGTTTGAACTGGCCTTGAAGAGTTTCCTTTTGGTTAAAGCAGAATGGTGCCGGAATTTTAGGACGGCTTGAAATTTTAATGGAACCAAAAGCTCAGGCAGCTTTTTGCATTCTGATTGAAGGAAAATAGAAGTAACTTCCGATCTGGACTTGAATATTGTATTAGTTGTGAACTTGAATTGGCGGGCCCAGAAATTGAAGGTCAAGGTCAACAAAAGGGATTCTTGTCTCTCCCATTAACAATTGCGCAAGAGCTATTTAGTTATGAGTTATCAGTTAACAAGGCCACTATTACTGTTGATAATCTTCTTAGCCTATCTCATACATCACTTCAAATACAATGTATGGATCAAAAAGCTTTAATTTACGACCTTTTGAGAACATCCAAGGACTGTGATATTCAGATTGCTTATGGAAGAATCTCAACAAGTGTGAAAGGGTATATAAGTATGGACCCATTGATTAAAACAACAGATGGGAAGAAGATATTAGATGATAAGAAACAGGTTGCTTTGTGTTCTCGTTTAAAAGAAAAAATGCTTCATCCTTTACGAGTCACCATTGCTAGCTTTAATCTAGGATCATAATTTTGGGCCGAACTGAACAATTTATTTTGAACCATTCATACTCTTTAACGTTAAAGGGTATGCTAAGCTTGATCGAAGTGGATTTCTCGAATAATCAGTTTAATGGTTTCTGATTCAATATTGGAAGAATTTTTTTAGTTTTATTTTTCCTCCATTGTTGAAGGTATGAAGCATTCAAAGGTTTTTTTAGTTAGGGACGATGATGACGAAGACGGTTTGGGTGAGGTGGCACTGAGGTGGCGGTGACATGGCACAATGTGGCGTTGACTAACGGTCAACTAACAGAAAAATGAAAAAAGGGCTAACGGTGTCACAAAAGGTGAAGATAAGGGGCGTAAAAGGGTAAAAATGAAGATCGGGGGCGGCCCGTGCACTTTTGGGCAAAGTTAAGGGGCCACACGAGGGCTTTATCCAAAAGAATTACTGAAAGAAACTTATAGTTAAACATAGAAAAAAAGAGTGGAGCTTTAACCAAAAGAAAAAGAGTAATGTTGGATATCACCTTAAATCACATCACCATTTTATTATCTCTTAGGTAGATCTTAATGAACCAATCATATGATTTTTCTTTTCTTATTTATCAATTTCTTTCTCTTTTATGATTGGTCCATATAAAAGGCGATAAAAGATAGTGTGATTTGAGGTGATATCTAGCATTACTCTTAAATTATAAGGATTTTTTTTACTAACTTCAAATTGATATAACAAATTTAACAATCAATTTATTTTTTTAATTATTTTAAAATATTAATTATTTTATTTTTCAAATTTAATGTTAATAATTGTTTATAGTAAAAAGGTAAAAACTTAAGAATGATAGTAGGTTTAGTGGTTAAACTACTTCGCAGAGACCAAGAAGTCCTAGAATGACGTTTTTTTTTATATTTTGATTTGTTTTTAAAAAATTTATTAATCCACATTCATAATTTTCATATATATGATATAGACGATGTGATAAAAAGTTACAGTATATAAGATGAAATGATTTTTTTTTACCTTTTTTTAGAATTTCTTTTTATATTTTATTAGGTTATAATTCACGATATTTTTCTTTTATATTATATATTATAAAATACAAAAAATAGGCTATTCATTCCCAAATTCCCTTTGTACTTCAAGCTTACTCTCATTTATATTTCTGGATTTCTCATTGTACGTGGCTGATGGAACTACTATTGCCGATTTTTATATTATAGGACTCTAACCAAAATAAGTAGTCGTCCATGTATTAATAATTTATCTTTTTTTCAAATCAAATAATTTTTTTTGTTACATGTGAGGTAAAAAAGACCAGAAAGCAGAGCTTTCTATAAATTATTAGTTACAAGCACTCTAGGAGTAGCCCACCCGCAACGGTCCCTAACAAGATGACGCCAAAGTTCGTCCAGAGGGTCTCGATAAGAACCAGGAGTAGCCCTATTATTCGCTCCAAACTCCGCAATCCAATCTGCACAATTATTAGCTTCGCGATACGTCAAAGTTAGCTCTAACTTTGCATCAGAATTCAAGATAACCCGGCACGCCTGAACTGTCTCATTCGAAGTGTCCCTTGAGTTCACACCGACTTCACTAGCGCGTGCAACTCACTCGATTCCACCTCTATTTTAAGCGAATAGAATCCTTGGTTCACCACCATTTTCAATCTGAAATGCAGCGCACTAAGCTCTGCATCGAATGCCATGAATGCATCACAATGACTCGCAAAACCATCAAGATACTCCCCTTTATGATTTCGGAAAAGTCCCCCTATACCAGCCAGGTTCCTCTCCTCATTAAATGACCCATCAATGTTCAACTTAGCTTTAGTCTCATCCGGTTTTACCCACTTAACTAGAGCACTACGGGTTGACACAATCAATCCTCCATCCCGCTCCATTCCCCACACCCTTATATAATTAACCAAAAAGGAAACCAATGCTTTTAGCTCTTTCGTGGTCTTCTCCTTAGCCGAAGGCTCGAATAATCTCTTATTCCGATCTGTCCAAATGCACCATATTAAAGCTGCTGCAACACTTTTGAGCTCTACCCCGTCAACTACATGTTTAGATGATAAAAGATCAGCCCACCATTTCCATGTATCACCCTCCAGTACCTGTTGCATAGGATGAACATAAGAATTAATTAATTGCACTCCAGGTCCCTGTCGCTGCTGCTCCATTCCAGCGCCCTCAACAATTTCCTGCATGTTGACGTTACTCGCCTGGGACCCCTGTTGCCTGCTCTCGGAAGCTACACCAGTAGCAGCATCACCGCGCTGCTCATGCAACCTTCTACCCCCTGCCGCATCAGACCCCTGTCCACCATCACCTACCGACCCCCTATTCCCACAACCAGTAAGACATAGTTTAGTCAAGCCTGTATAACCCGAACATCTCCAAAACAAATGCTCCGCCGTCTCTTTCTCAGCCCCACATCTCGCGCAACTAGGGTCAGTGATTACCCCAAATTTCACAAAGTTTTCTCCCATTGGAATCCGATCCCAAATTGCCCTCCAAAGCAAAATTTTAACCTTTTGCGGACACTTGAGCGACCAAATCAACTTCCAATCGAAATGTACCCCATTATCATCCTCAGTGAAACTCGAATAGGCCGTTTTAACAGAAAAGTTCCCCGAATATCGAATCTCCACTTGTAATCCCTATTATCCTCACTCCACATTTCAATTACACCTTATCTCAGCACTTCCGGCCCAAATAAGAGATTCTTACACATTCTTGAATCCGACCCTCTTTCCCTTTGATTCAAAAACCCTTCTCGAAAATACTTATGTTTAAGTGCCCGCACCCAAAGCGCGTTATCATTCTTGAGCAACCTCCACCCTAACTTCGCTAGGAGAGCTTTATTATAGTTCTGGGCACTCCTAATCCCCAATCCCCCACTCTTCTTAGGGCGATAAAGAGTCTTCCAAGAGATCCAATGGATTTTACGCCCCTCATTCGAGGACCCCCAAATAAAGTCCCTAATAATCCTATCAATTTCCTCGCAGACATAGCCCGGAAACTTCATTATTTGCATCATGTACGTAGGTATAGCTGAAAGAACCGATTGCGCTAAAGTAATTCTCCCTGCCATTGATAAGTTTTGACTCTTTCAATTCGGAAGCTTGCTCCTCATATTCGATGTAACCTTCCGAAAAAACCCTCTTGGCAACCGCTGAGACCGTATTGGTGCTCCCAGATATACACCAAGAGACTCACTCCTCATGAACACACTCATTTCTGCAAGCTCCGTAGCAACCTCGCTCGATACATTCCTCGGAAAATAAATTAATGATTTTGCCTCGCTCACGGTTTGCCCCGCCTCGTCACAAAACACCCTAAGAACTTCTTTGACAAGATCCACTTGAGCAACACTAGCTTCCGCGAGCGAATAACATCAAATTATCTGCAAAAAAGACATGGGATATAGGGGGACCTTGACGATGGAGGTGAATAAGAGACCATTCATTTCCATCACAAAGTCCCTGAATCAACATAAAACGCTCAATACATAAAACAAAAATATAAGGAGAGAGAGGGTCTCCCTGCCGAATTCCTCTTTGCGGAGTGAACGCCTCCAGCTGCGCTCCATTCCAAAGCACCCGCATAGTATTTGTAGAGCCGTACCCACTCCTTAAGAAACCCGAAGTACAAAATAGTATCCTTAATAAACCTCCAACTCAGGTTATCATAAGCCTTAGCAAGGTCAAATCAAATAATTTTCCTTTATTCCAAACGTTTTTTAATTATTTATTTATTTATCATTTTATTTACAATTGATCACTTCTTGACCAATTTTTTTTTAAATTTATTTTTTCATCCTATTTTATTTATTTAAATCTCATTCATCTTCACTAAAATTTATTCAAAGTTAAATACATAATGTATATTCTCAACTTTAAAAGAGGATTTATATATTTTTACATGAGTGAAAAGTTCGAAATAGACATTTTTTATCTAGGATTATTGCCCAAGAAACACCTCAAGTTAAAATTAATTCTCTCTCACCCCAACCATCATTTTTTTCCCCATAAAAAGCCACATATATATTTTTCCTTTTCTTTCCTATAAAAAGAATTGTTTGAGTTATGGGAAGCTTCCCGTAGCTCAAACTCTGAGTAATTAGAATCTTCTTATTACTCACTGTTCTTTAAAAAAGACGATGTCTTTTATGGATAAAGGTGTAAGGTAGCAGGTGCCTATTGGGCATTAACTGATGTCTCCCTAATTGTTCTTATTTTCGACCCTTGGGAGACATTATTTTTGATATTTAATTGAATATTTTGATAGACTTTTGAGTTAAAAATGCAATAATCCGGAATTCCTATTTTATTTCTAGTATTTTAGATTTATTAAACTTTTGCGCGTAATCTTGTGTATTTTAGTGAAAAGTTTGTAGGTTTTGAATATTAGCTAGGAAAGTAATCCGAGAAGAGAGTCAAAGATCGTGATATGGAGTCAAAGATTGAAGATAAATCCCGAAAGAATTATATTTTGGAGCTGCATATCTGGAAAACAGGCCAAAGATTGCTGATTTCTAGGCACTTACGAGTTGATTTAGCCGCTGACCTTTGAAGAGAATATGTTCCTTATCGAGTTACGAAAATATAGCAAGTGATTTCAGGTCAATCGGAGTTATAACGAATCGGCTAGAGATGTTTTAGTGGAGGTGGTGCAGCAGTTACGGGATTTTGGGCTTAGAAAATGGACTTGGGCTTTTAATTAGTGATTTAATTTTAGGTCCAAGGCCTAATCCGAATTTGAGCTTATAAAAGGGGCTTTTGACTTCTATTTTTCACACAACTCATCATTCACAAGCAGAAGCATCAGAGAGAAGTCAACGAAGGAAGAAGAAGAAAGTTGTAGAGCTGGAGAGAGTCTATATCTCCATTCTCAGCCAAATCCAATTCCGGAAATTAGGTTTTCTTTATTTTTAATTTTGTAAAACAATATGAGTTCCTTTTCCTTTAATTTAGTTTTATTTTTAATTAGTATGAGCTAATTTCTTCATAGTACTTGAGAATGCATAATGGGTGAATCCCTATTCCGTTAAATTTCATATGTCTGAATTTGGGTTTTCAATAAATTAAATTAAATTGGGTCTTTTACATTTTTCTGTAATTTGAGATTATTTACTGTTTTTGGAGTGATCAACTAAGAACAGGTGTTAGTATCTAGGCTATTCCACATATGTGGCGTGTGGATCATCCTGACGGAGGGTTTAGGTATGGACTTAATTACTCAATCTAAAATCGAAACTATTTGACTATGACGAGCTTAGTTAATTTTAGGGCCAATATGGTAAAATTACTTAATCATTCAAAAGTAGATCATATTTACCCTGATGGGACTAGTGACACTCTAGAATAGCCTTATAGTCCACCCTGACTGGGTATAAGGAATTTAGAATCCTGACCAATGTTAATTGACCAATTTAACCCTTAAACAACATATGTCATGAAATAGAATTAGGAGGATCCCTTGCGTCTCTCAAGTACTGCCTTCTCATATTTGCGTTTCACATTCATTTACTTGCGTCTTAGTATTTATTTGCAATTTCTCTTTAGTCTTTTCATACTTAGGATTAATACACAACAACCAATCAATCATTATATCTTTTAATTGCTTTCATAAGTGCAACCAATCATTATCCGATAAGCATTGTAGTTAACCAAACCGTCCCTGCGAACGATCCTAGAATCATTATTACTACTTGGGACAACCGTACACTTGCGGTTGTGGTTCAATAACCTTCTGTATTTATTTTAGAACACACAAAGGACCACCATTAACCCTAAAAAGATATCTACTACTATTATATATGTCTATTTTCTTTTCTAGATTAATTTCAAAAGTCGTTATCTTAGACATCATTACAAATCATAATAATATTTGACTTTCTCCATTGGTTAAGATGTCCCCAAAAAGTAACATAAAAACAATAGGGGGCTCAATTGGAAATACCATAAAAATCCAAGGCTGTTCTGGAAAAAAAGTAATTATAAATTATATTAAAATTAAAGTAAACAAAACAAAAAAAAAAAATAATGCTTGGATATTTCAATCCCCATTTTACCAAAACGTAGTTCAAATCACGTTTATAGAAAGTAAAAAAAGAAAGAAGAATCTCCGATCCACTAAACCCCGCCATTCTCTCTCTATTTTTCCAGGTTCAAACCCTAGCCTAATATGAATCATACGTTTTTGTATATATTTTTTCGATGCTTATCAAAATTTGAAGATAAACACACATGTAATTTGTATCTTATTGAAATTTAGCAGCAATTTTAAGTGGTGGAATAGTTATGGCTTCCGAATTAAAAGATTAAGTATATAATGTGCTGTACAGTTCAAACTACTGTTTGATTCGAATTCGAAGTACTAGGATTTCATAATTTGTTTGAAAAATTCTCAAGTGTTTATAAAATCAGAGCTGTAATTTTTGTTCATTTAGCAGTTGATTTAATTTTTTTCAATGGATTGTATGATCAGGATGAGCATGGATTCTACTGTGAGTGATGAAGGTTTAGCTATTCTGCAGTTGCAGAAATGGTCATCCTCTGAGCTTCAACTTAACCTGTCAGAATTTCGTGAAGGTTTTCTTTCTCCAATGAGGGATTTATTGCTATTAATCTCTTATCATTCTGAAGCAATGCTTCTTCCTTTAGTTAAAGGTGAGTTCTCCCCTGATTAAGCAGTGAACACTCTTCAATGGAGGAAATATTGATTTCTTTTCTCCCTTTGGTGCAGTTGAAGCTACAGAAAGTAGCCCTAGTACTTCAGATTTCATGGAAGATCCTGTTCCAAGCATTTCTGAATCAGTTAATTTGTCTTCCCGATCCAATAATTACCCTTATATTTCTGATGTAAACTCTTTAGCTTGGGGTATGTGTGATAATACATCTAATTTTAGAGAATTACTGTTTGTATCTGGAAATCATGGTGTTACAGTCCATGCCTTTTGTCAATCTCATGAGAGCAGTGAAATTGTTGATACTGGACAAGGGAGATACGTTGAGTGGGGGACATTTTCGACTTTATCACAAAATTTAGGGGCAGTAGAAAATGGCTTGCATGGTGAAGTTTCTGGTGAGATAAATACTTCTCCAAGAACATGGTTTCGTACTTTTTTAACTGACGTGAAAACTGAAAAAAATCACAGTGAAGTGTACACAACATTCCCAAATAGTTCATCATTTCCCTCAAATGCTTTAATTGTGTCATTTACTCTATTTGGAAGTGATTCAGTACTCTTCGACTTCTTGTTTTCCGCAAATGATTCATCAATTACGGATAATTCAAGTGGTTCATCATACAAATGTTTTAAAGTTTTTTCGAGTGATTCATACAACTTGATTGGGTTTGCTTTAGCACCAATAATCTCAGATGAAGAACATAAAAGTCAATCGAGTAACACATATATAGCTGTAGCTAGATTAGTCAGCTCGGGAATACAATGGGTTTGCTCAGTTAAGCTTGATTTAAAAGAAGAAGTGGGCCCGGGAAGTGAATGGACAGATTTCAAGTTTTCTAATGCTTTTCTTGTTTGTCTTAATGCGTGTGGTGTAATCTCATTATATAGCTCATTAACTGGTGAGTTTGTAACACATATAGATGTTTTAAGTTCTTGTGGACTTGGGCAAACTTTAAACTCTCATAAACATGAAAATTCGAATACTAAAAATAGGTTTAAGTGTCTTGTAACACTACCAAATTCCTCATTATTAGGTGTAATTGATGAATATGGTTTGACCTATCTAATAAGTACCGACACACAAGCTGAGGGTAAGATTGGACCGGGCTTATTGACTGCTTGGAAGCCCGGTTCAGCTGAAATAGGTTGTCAAAAGGTACCCTCAGATAATTCGAATGGTCAAAAAGATTTGATTCGATCTATGAGAAATATTGTACTACCTGGATGTAAATCTTATGAAGATGATGTTATTAGTCTATCTCCTTTTGGAATTACTCGTTTTAATAGACAGTATAGTCAAGGAACAAGGAAAAGTCAACTTATTCATTCAGATTATTTTTCTTACATCTATGGAGATGATCAAAAGGTTAATAATGTCCAAGTTTGTGAAGCTTCAGTTAAAAATGCAGTGGGTTGTAATTTCCAGGGTTTTTTATATTTGGTAACAGAAGATGGTTTTTCAGTTGTTCTTCCTTCTATTTCAGTTTCTTCAGATTTCTTTTCTGTTGAAGCATTTGGATATAAGCAAATAATTTCGAAAAAACAATTTATTAAAAATTTCGAAATTGAAAGATGGAAAGATCCTTGGTCACCTTGGAAAGTGGAGGTTTTGGATCGAGTTCTTGTTTATGAAGGCCCTGAAGAAGCAGATATATTATGCTTGATGAACGGTAAAAATCTTTCTACTTGTAATATGGTGGGCCCGCTAAGAGATTAAATTTATTCTTTTGATATTTTTCAGGGTGGGACCTTAAATTTTCTCGTATTAGGCGCTTACAGCAGGCATTGCACTATATGAAATTTGAGGAGATGGAGAAGTAAGATTCAGTTATGTATTTAGGGACTAAAATGCAATTTTTGTGTACCTTTATTATTATGCACAGTTAAATGGTTTAGTTTATTGATATAAGGTTTTTACTATTTTATTGGTGAATAGATCTTTAGAGATGCTTGTGAGTGTGAATTTAGCAGAAGAAGGTATATTGAGATTACTCTTTGCTGCTATTTATCTCATGTTTCAAACATTGAGTAACTATAATGAAGCTTCTTCTGCATCAAGGTATAATATCTTTCAATTACATGCTCTATAATCAAACTGTTTAAAGCGCAAATACTTTTTTAATTGATTTGAGTAGAGTATATTGTTAATCTGTTACAATTTTGTGACACAGGCTTCTTGCATTAGCGACTGCATTTGCGACTAGGATGATACGTACATATGGTATGTTACTACAAAAGAAAGATGAAACAATCGAGTCAAATGATGTTTTGTATTCTCCATTAAAGCAAGTTGATAATACTGATCATGCTAACTCGAAAAGGCTTCATGAGATGGCCCACTTTCTTGAGATTATCCGGAATCTACAGTTGCGATTAGATGCTAAATTCAGAAGGCCTGGTGAAGGACTGGTATGCAATTTCTTTACTAGTCATTTCGTTTTTACTTAAGGGGCATTTCCCCAAATGGTCCTTGAACTATAGAATAGTTATCCGAATGGTCCTTGAACTATAGGATAGTTACCCATATTGTCCTCGAACTTTATATTTTTACCGCTGTTAGTCCCTGCGTCTAACTTTGTCAGATTTTTACTGTGTCAAAGACCTGCGAGAACCAAACCAGTATATGGAGGATAGTTCAGGGACCATTTTGGGAATTTGAAAAGTTGGGTAACGAAAACAAATGTTGCCACATGGACTTAACAGTGAAGTTTGATGTAAATAGATGTGGGGATTAACGGGAGTAAAAATATAAAGTTTGAGGACTATTTGTGTAACTTTTAAAGTAAAAGGACCATTCAGATAACTAGCCTAAGTTCAGGGACCATTTTGGGGAATGGGTAACGAAAATAAATGTTGCCACATGGACTTAACAGTGAAACTGGATAGAATTTAAATAAATGTTGCCACATGGACTTAACAGTGAAACTGGATAGAATTTGATGTGGGTTTAACGAGAGTAATAATATAAAGTTTGAGAACTATTTGAGTAACATTTAAAGTACAAGGACCATTCAGATAACTAGCCTATAGTTTAGTGACCATTTGAGAAACTATCCCTGTACTTAATATCTGTAAAAAATGTAAAGTTAATCATCGTTTTACCTAATTTGCCAGGTGGAAAGTACAGGAACACTTGCTCTAGTCAATGAAGAAGTCTCTGAGTATGACGAAGCGTTACAAGTGGGTCCCACAAACCTAATTAGATCTGCTCTTCCTGAACCTGGAACGGACTTGACTACATCCGAAAATCTTGCTATAGTACCAGTAGATATGCTCAATTCTGAAGGAGAAAATGTAATAAAACCATTTTTCCCAGTGGAAAATCCGAAAGATATGATTGCAAGATGGGATTTAGATAAAATGGATCTTAAAAATATTGTAAAAGAAGCTTTACTTTCGGGTAGGCTTCCTTTAGCTGTTCTTAAATTGCATCTTCATCGTGTCACAGATTCAGATTCAAATGATATTTTTAATGAAGTTCGAGATGTTGGTAAAGCTATAGCTTATGATCTTTTTCTAAAGGTAATACTTTCGTTTTTTGCTAATTATATATCTGTTTATTTTGCTTAATAGTTAATATTATCAGGGTGAGATTGAACTTGCTATAACTACATTACAAAAGCTTGGTGAAGATGTTGAAAACTGTCTTAAACAGTTATTTTACGGCTCCGTAAGAAAGACTCTTCGTATACAAATAGCTGATGAAATGAAAAGATTAGGGTATTTTGGTCCACGAGAATGGAAGATTATGGAGCAGATTTCACTTATCGAGGTAAATTAAGCAATATATAACTCTTATAAGTTACAAGCCTTTTACGCAATTACTGATATTTGATTGTATATGTGAAAAGAGGGTCTATCCTTGCAATAGTTTCTGGAGTACATACAATAAAGTGTTGGATGGAAATTCGGAGAGGGAAATAAGTTTACATATATTGCATCGGGACCCACATGAAGAAGTTGTGATACAATGTGGTGAGATTGATGGTGTGGTATTGGGTTCATGGATGAGTGCTGATGAACAGTGGGCCCCACCTCAAGTAGATGATGACGAAGCACATTCTGCTTACTGGACTGGTGCAGCTATTTGGTCTGATTCATGGGATCAACAAGTTGTTGATCGTGTAAGTTTTCGGTTCTTATCTTAAATTTAATCTTCTCTATAAGTTATAACATATAGTTTTCGAGAAAAGGTCCCTTTATTATGCAAAAATTGCATTCTAGGTCCCGATATTATTTTTGTAACTACCAACAGTATAGGTACATTTATTATGCAAACATTGCATCATAGGTCCATATATTATGCCAAAATTACAGTATAGGTCCATATATTATACAATAATTGCATTATAGGTCCCGATATTAATTTTTTATTATGTACACTATAGGTCCCTATATTACTTATTAAATTATTTACACTGGAGGTACCTATATTTATGCAAAGATTACATTACACT
The DNA here is from genome assembly GCA_029959085.1 of Nemophila menziesii. Classification (NCBI taxonomy): domain Eukaryota; kingdom Viridiplantae; phylum Streptophyta; class Magnoliopsida; order Boraginales; family Hydrophyllaceae; genus Nemophila; species Nemophila menziesii. The sequence continues at coordinate 20,763,983 of JARWIR010000022.1, read as the reverse complement.
ATATGTACCTATATTGTGCAAAAATTGCATTATAGCTCCATACAATATGCAAAATTTACACTATAGGTCCCTTTATTATACAAAAATTGCATTATAGGTCCTGATTTTTATTTTCTTTGATATAATTACACTAGAAGTCCCTATATTATACAGAATAACCTATATTTTATTATAGATAGCATAATATATTCATACAAATAAAATAAATATAAGCTTAATAAGACAAATTTGGGGGGACAAGAAGATTCGGAAGAATTTGGGAGGCCATAAGCTAATAACTTGGTCTTTTAAAAAAGTAAGGGGGCCATAATATAGGGACCTACAATGCAATTTAACACCTGAAAAATCCTCTTATGTGCAGATAGTACTGGATCAACCTTTTCTTATGGGTGTAAATTTGTTATGGGAATCACAACTCGAGTATTACATGTGTCACAATGATTGGTCAGAAGTTTCAAAGCTTCTTGAATCAATCCCATCATATGTATTATCTAATGGAAGCCTCAGTATCAGGTCTAGTGATGAGGATGAGCTTTCTAACATATATTCACTCGAAGAAGTTGAAACTTTAGGGGGCATAAATGTCCCTAATGTTAAAATACTCGCTTTTTCTGCAAATTATAAGTGTTCCATGTGGTTAAGAGTACTTATGGAACAACAACTTGTGAAGAAATCCATCTTTATGAAGGATTATTGGGAAAATAACGCAGAAATAGTACATCTTCTTGCACAATCTGGATTTTTAGTCAATGAAGAGTCAACTAATAGTTCATCTGATATGTTAATAATGCCTGCTACGGACCCCACAAGCAATCAAGCGCTTCATAAACTCATTATAAGTTACTGTGGACAGTATAATTTACCGAACCTTCTAGATCTTTTTCTCGATCATCAAAAATTGGTTCTAGATCACGCTTCTTTATCTCTAGTACAAGATTCAGTAGTAAGTATACTCTATATTCACTTATGCTTTACTATTACTGCTCAGTTTTTCATTTTCTGATAAGTGGGCCATACTATTTTAGGGGGATAATCAATGGGCAAAATGGTTACTTTTACAAAGAGTAAAAGGAAAAGAATATGATGCATCATTTTCAAACTCACGAGCTATTACATCACGAAATTTAGTCCAAGGAAATAATTTAAGTACAATGGAAATTGATGATATAATACATACAGTTGATGATATAGCAGAAGGAGCAGGTGAAATAGCAGCTTTAGCTACATTAATGTACGCACCTACACCAATTCAAGATTGTTTAAGTACCGGGTCTATAAATAGACATTGTGGATCCGCTCAATGTACTTTAGAGAATCTTAGACCAGCTCTTCAAAGATTCCCTACTTTATGGCGCACACTTGTGGCTGCGTGTTTTGGTCAAGATCCAATCTCGTATAATCTTAGCCCTAGATCTCGAGGTATTTTTACATTTTGCCCATTTGTGTTTGTTTGTTCATGAGTTTGATATGTTTTTGTGAAACAGTGCCTGGTTATTCAGATTTATCGGATTATTTGGATTGGAGAGAAAATATATTCTTCTCGTCTGGACTTGATACTTCGCTTCTTCAAATGCTTCCTTGTTGGTTACCTAAATCTGTTCGAAGATTAATTCATCTCTATGTTCAGGTTACTTTAATATTTTTTTTGTTGTTAATTAAGATCTTATATGAAACTCAATTGTGAAACTTACAAGCAAAAAGGAATAGTAAATCTTAATCCAATGTGATTAAGAATTAACTTGCCCTACAACTATAGAAATTAGCACTATTGCCCTACAATTTTCATCAAACTTTTCTTCAATTAACCTCATTTAATTATCCAAAGCCCACACACCACTCAAATTTCCATCTAAAACTCCAAATACACCAAGTAATACACAAATTTGCAATTTAGTCCCTGCAACTTCTTTTCCTCCAGTGAGTTGACAAAACCCTCAAAATACCTTCCAAACCTCATCATACATATAAATGCACCATATAATAACACTCCATCCAATAAATCCACCATTCAGGACTAACACTCACTCATTGCACATTAATCCTTGCACTTCTGATTAAATCCAAAAATTCACCAATCCTCCATAAATCCATATCTCCTCCTAAACCATCCAAACATCAAAAACCTCAAAATCCTTTTAATACTGTGTTTTACCAAATGCTTGTGTTACTATCTTATTCCTGTGTTACCCAAATGTTTATACTTAATGATTGTAGGGCCCACTTGGATGGCAATCTCTAGCTGATGAATCTAGTCGTGCAGAGATTAGTGCTATATCTTGGGAAGCTGCTATACAGAAACATATCGAAGAGGAGCTATATGCTTCTTCTTTAGAGGTAACTTAACTATTTTGTTTTTAGAACATATTATGAAGGAAAAATTGTACCTTTGCCCCCTAAATTATGAGCAATTTGACACTATGCCCCCTTTATTTTCTTTTTAAATTCTACTTACCCCCTTGCCATCCATTTCTTCCGTCAAGTCATTATTTAATCATTGAAAAATCCAAAAAATTTCAAAAAATTCGAAAAACTGGTTATTAATTTTCTTGGATTTTTAAATGATTAAATAATGACTCAACGACAGACATAGATGAGAAGGGGTAAAGGGGCACATATGTAAAGTTTAGGGGGCATGAAGACTTAAGAAAAGGGGGCAGTGGTCAAAACACAATAGTTCAGGGGGTAATAATGCAAATAAAATGCTATCTAGTGGCTTGATTTTATCGAGATGGTTAAATGAACTGTAGGAAAGTGGACTTGGACTTGAGCATCACTTGCATCGTGGGCGTCCATTAGCTGCATTTCATCATATAATTGCTGCAAGAGTTCAAAAATTAAAATCGGAAAACACACACCGTGGCACCTCAGTGCGTGCACAGGGAAATATGCAATCAGATGGTCACACACTTTTATCACCTATAAATCATACCGAAGAATCTCTTCTCTCATCTGTACGCATCTTTTTATCCTAATTCTTTATTCACATATTCTATATATGTAATGTTATATATATATATTATGTCATGTTTAGGTCATGCCTTTAGCTATTGCACATTTCGAGGAATCTGTACTCGTATCATCATGTGCGTTTCTCTTAGAACTATGTGGTTTTTCCGCTACTATACTTCGAGTTGATGTGTCAGCTTTAAGAAGAATCTCCGCTTTTTACAAATCTGTCGAATCTAAAAATCAAAGCTCACTTTCACCAAAAGTGTCTGCATTACACTCATCATCTATTGAAGTTGATATAGTTGAATCTCTTGCTCGAGCATTAGCTAATGATTATGTTCATCAATCTGGAACGAGTAAACGAAGAGTTAATCATAGTAATAAACACACACTACTGCGTGTTTTGCAACATTTGGAGAAAGCGAGTCTTCCTTTGACCGATGGGATGATGACATGTGGCAGTTGGTTATTAAATGGTGTTGGTGATGGAGCTGAGTTAAGGGCTAATCAGAAAACTTTTAGTCAGAATTGGAATCTTGTTACTGTTTTTTGTCAGATGCATAATATTCCCTTGAGTACTAAATACTTAGCTGTGTTAGCTAAAGATAATGACTGGGTATCTTTTTCTATTTCTTGTTATTCTTTTATGTGTAAATTACCAAATACCCCCTATGATTTTAAAAGGGACAAATACACCCCATGTGGTTTTTCAAGTCATGATATATGTAACAGAAGTGGTGACTTGTCACGAGTTGGAAAACCGTACCTTTTGAAACTATAGGGTTTTTTTGACCTTTTGTCAAACTATAGGGGGTATTTGGTATATTACCCTTTATATTAAAGGAATGCTTGTCTAGAATATGATTTGATAATCGATTTTCTTTTCATTTTGGATAGATTGGGTTTTTGTCTGAGGCACAAATTGGAGGGTATCCTTTTGAAACAGTGTATCAAGTAGTAAGTTTCTCGAGCCTGTTTTTTTTTTGGTAAAAAAAAAATTAAATTAAATCACTTATCGGCAATATTTCAGGCATCAAATGAATTTAGTGATCCTCGGTTACAAGTTCATATATTAACAGTACTAAAAAGCATGCAAGCAAAGAAAAAAGCAAGTTCTGATAGTTCCGAAACAAAAAGTGATTCATACTTCTCAAGTGAAAATTTCATTGTACCTGTTGAACTATTTAACATAATAGCCGAGTGTGAAAAACAAGAAAACCCTGGAGAAGCACTTTTACTCAAAGCAAAGAATTTATGTTGGTCAATTTTAGCTATTATTGCTTCATGTTTTCCAGATGTTTACCCTTTATCTTGTTTAACCGTATGGCTCGAAATTACTGCCGCAAGGTATGTTCCGTTACATATAAACCCGAGGGTATAAATGTCATTTAAGATTGACTTATATCATTTATATACATACAGGGAGACTTCAGATATCAAAGTGAATGATATAGCTAGCCAGGTGGCGAATAATGTTGGAGCAGCTGTAGAAGCGACTAATAATCTTCCAGTAAATTCTCGAACAAATGTGTTTCATTATAACCGTAAAAATCCAAAACGTAGGCACATTTCAGAGCCTGTGTTTTCAGTGGATTTTACAGCATCTGAAAATACAAAGATTGAAGATGTTTTAACTGAGGATATTTCAGACAATCAAATTAATGATGTTGATGTTTTAAGTAACTCTGATGAGGTGGCGGTTTCTTTGTCTAAAATGGTGGCTGTGCTTTGTGAACAGCAGCTATTTCTTCCGCTTTTAAGAGCTTTCGAAATGTTCCTTCCTTCATGTTCTCTTGTACCTTTCATACGTGCACTCCAGGTATAGTTATTAATATTTTTTGGACTTAATTGCACTATGGGTCCCTATATTATGCAAAAATTGCACTATAGGTCCCTATAATATACAAAAATTGCACTATTGGTCCCGGTATTAATTTTTTGAGTTAATTACACTATAATTCCCTATATTATATAAAATTACCTATATTTATTATAGAGACAATAAATATTCATATAAATAAACAAATTAAACCTTAATGAAACAAATTTTAAAAGTTGGGCGGGACAAGTGAAGATTCTCTAAAATGTGGGGGCATAAGGTTTAATTTTTTGTTGAGAGTCTCTTTAATCATTACAAATATTTATAGAGTATCTATTTTTTAAACTTTTAATGTACATAACACTCATTTTCTTATGTAAAATTCTTACATTTAGCTAAAAAGAATGGTGTAATTTCAGAAAGAACTAAGAGAATGAGTTTTTTATAGAAGCCTCAGCACACTTAGTACATATTTTAATATTGATTTTTTTTTTTTGTTTTATTAGGCTTTCTCGCAAATGCGTCTTTCAGAAGCTCAAGCACACCTAGGATCATTTTCCACGAGAATTAAGGAAGAACCAACACATAATTTCAACAATAACCTTGGAAAAGAACCTCAAATCGGGAATACATGGATATCTTCTACAGCTATAAAAGCTGCTAATGCAGTACTTTCTACTTCTCCTTCACCTTATGAAAAAAGATGCTTTTTAAAACTCCTTAAAGAAACTGACTTTGGTGATGGTGGGCCCGCTTCTACACATTATAAACGGCTATTTTGGAGTATAAACTTAGCTGAACCTGCTTTACGAAAAGATGAATGTTTGGATCTTGGTGATGAATCTTTAGATGATTCTTCACTTTTAACTGCTCTTGAGATGAATAGGTATTGGGATCAAGCACATGAGTGGGGTAAACAATTGGATGCTAGTGGTGGATCTTTGAAATCTTCTGCACATCATGTTACTGAGATGCAGGTGATTATTCCCCATTTTGCTCATATATAGTCTGTGTAGTTTTGTTTGACACGTATTATAATTTATTATATAGATTTTGGTTATTTAAATCTTTTCTTTTAGTGTTAGATAGAGAGTATATACCATAGTAACCATAACCTGTATATATCTATATCATATACAAGGGTATTTTGGTCATTTCATCTTTTCTTTGAGTTTCTACTATGGCAAGAATGCAAAATTGGGGTATTTTCATTTTTTACCCCCTTTTGAAGCACATGCATACCTGCTTCTATTACATAAACCCAGGGACTAATAGCGCAATTTATAAATTAGTTTCTCTATTTGCATATAGTGGTTCGACACTTCTCATTATTTGATAGTGATAATATGAAATAAATTTTAACATTTTCACGAAAAATAAATTGAAAAAAATTTATTTTGGTTTAATTTTTAGGCAGAGTCGATGGTTGCTGAATGGAGAGAGTTTCTTTGGGATGTCCCTGAGGAAAGAGTTGCTCTGTGGGGCCATTGTCAAACACTTTTTCTTAAAGCTTCATTCCCACCATTACAGGTATATATATATTTAATATATACTTATATTTTAAAATAGCTTTTGATCATATGTATGTATAGGCAGGGTTATTCTTTCTGAAACACGCAGAAGCTGCTGAAAAAGATCTTCCTCCAAGAGAGCTTCATGAACTTTTACTCCTTTCATTACAATGGTTAAGTGGATTGATAACTAAAACTAGCCCGTAAGTGTATCTTTTCTTAACTACATACCCTGGTTTAGTTACCGTAATACCGTCTCATCTAGTTAAATATCTTCACAGAGTCTGTCCATTACATCTTCTTCGAGAAATCGAGACCAGAGTTTGGCTTTTAGCTGTTGAATCAGAAGCTCAGATAAAAACTGAACGAGAATTCACTCTCACTAATCCTACTCGAGAATCTTCAAATATAGTTGATCGAACAGCTAGTGTAGTTACTCAAATGGATAATAATATAAATAGTAGAATCCCGATTGATTCCACTACAAGTGGGCCCACAAAACCGAAACGTAGGGCTAAAGGTGTTTTACAATCAAGGAGGGTAAATGAGTCCGAAACAATTTTGGTTGATGAAAATATCGGAATCGAAACGTCATTCTCGAGATGGGAGGAACGTGTGGGACCCGCTGAAGTGGAACGGGCAGTTCTTTCGTTGTTGGAATTCGGGCAGGTAGCAGCTGCCCGACAACTTCAACAGAAATTCTCGCCAGGTCACGTACCCTCGGAATTTATATTAATTGATGCCGCTTTAAAAATCGCAGCTATTTCAACTCCAAATAAGAATACACGCGTATCAATGTTGGATAATGATCTTCGAAATGTCTTACAATCGTATAATCTACTCACTCAAAATAATATAATCGAACCTTTACAGGTATGTATAGATTCTTATTCTATGCTATGCTATATGAGTTGATTACTTGCTCGAGTTTGAAATTTTTTTTATTTTTTTTTTAGGTGTTGGAGAGTTTAACACTTTTATTACCAGAAAATGGTGGACGAGGATTATGTAAGAGAATAATATCAGTGGTTAAATCCGCTAATATATTAGGTCTTCAATTTTCCGAGGCTTTCGAAAAGCTTCCACTTGAATTATTACAACTTTTATGTCTTAAAGCACAAGATTCATTCGAAGAAGCGAATCTTCTTATACAAACTCATTCTATGCCTGCTGCTAGTATAGCTCAAATTCTAGCTGAATCGTTTTTAAAAGTACGTTGTAAAAACTTTGTTAATCGAGGACTTATTTGCAAATATTGGTTTAATTTTTGAAATTGGTTCAATAGGGTTTACTTGCAGCACATCGTGGAGGGTATATGGATTCGCAAAAAGACGAAGGACCTGCGCCACTTTTATGGAGATTTTCAGATTTCCTTAAATGGGCCGAGATGTGTCCTTCAGAGCCCGAAATTGGACACGCTTTGATGCGTTTAGTCATTACAGGACATGATATACCACCACATGCCTGTGAGGTAATAAACATTATTTTAAACTCTATTGTATAATTAATTATTTGTCTTATAAAATTGTGTTATTTTTAGGTTGAGCTGCTTATATTATCGCACCATTTTTACAAGTCATCAGCGTGTTTAGATGGAGTAGATGTACTAGTAGCTTTAGCAGCTACAAGAGTAGAAGCGTATGTATCTGAAGGAGATTTTGCATGTTTAGCTCGATTAATTACAGGAGTTGGAAATTTTCATGCCTTAAATTTTATACTTGGGATTTTAATTGAAAATGGTCAGCTTGATTTACTTCTTCAGAAATATTCAGCAGCTGCTGATGCAAATACAGGTACAGCTGAAGCTGTTAGAGGTTTCTGTATGGCTGTTCTTACTTCCCTTAAACAATTCAACCCTAATGATCTTGATGCTTTTGCTAAGGTATGTGTTTTTAATATAGCTCCTTATATTACGCAAAAATTGCATTATAGGCTTTGTTGTTAAATTTTTTTTAAAAATTACTTACACTGAATTAAGATAAAAGCTTAATCAGATATATTTTAAATGTTGTGGGCCAAGTGAGAATTATGAAATTTGAGGGGAGGGGGTGTCAAAGGGTAATAATATAATTATTAGGGGGCCATGGTCCAAACAGGGCTAGAGCTAGGATTTTATGTTTGGGGCAAGGGGGTTTTGGATTTTTTTGGACTCAATTCCACATATAAATGCAAAAATTGCAATATAGGTCCCTATATTATGTAAAAAAAAAACACTATAGGCAATTAGGAATTAAGCACACTATAAATCTCTACATTATACAAAATAACCTATATTTTACTATAGAAAAAACAAATAAAATAAAATTAGCCTATAATATGCAGAAATTGCACTATAGGTCCTGATATTAATTCTTTCAAATTAGTTACACTATACATCTCTATATTTTACTATAGAAAAAACAAATAAAATAAATATAAGCCTATATTATGTAAAAATTGCACTATAGGTCCCTATATTTTGTAAAAAAAAAAATGCACTATAAATCCCGATATTAATTCTTGGCATTAATTACACTATAAATCTCTACATTATACAAAATAACCTATATTTAACTATAGAAAAAACAAATAAATTAAATATAACCTTAATTTGATAAATTTATTAAAGTTGTTTAGGCCAAGTAAAGATTCCGAAAACTTTGGGGGTGTCATAAGCTAATTTTTTATTTTTTAAAATTTTATCATATGATTACAAATTTTATTTTTCACAAATTTAGCGAGCCCTTGGGCCCACTAACTCTCACTCCTTACCAGGTATACAATCACTTCGACATGAAACACGAAACAGCCTCCCTTCTAGAATCACGCGCTTCCCTATCATCCCAACAGTGGGACCTACTTCACGACAAAGATCAAAACGAAGACTTACTCGACTCCATGCGTTACTTCATCTCCGCCGCCGAAGTCTACTCTTCAATTGACGCCGGCAACAAGACACGCGCTTCATGCGCACAAGCTTCCTTAGTCTCCCTCCAAATCCGCATGCCTGATATCGAATACCTTAACCTCTCCGAAACTAAAGCCCGTCGGGCTTTAGTTGACCAATCCCGTTTCCAAGAAGCTTTAATAGTCGCCGAAGCGTATAATCTTAACCAACCTAGTGAATGGGCTTTAGTTCTATGGAACCAAATGCTTAAACCGGAGTTAACTGAACAATTCGTGTCGGAGTTTGTCGCGGTTTTGCCGTTACAGCCGTCGATGTTGGTTGAGATAGCGAGGTTTTATCGTGCTGAGGTGGCGGCGAGAGGTGATCAGAGTCAATTCTCGGTGTGGTTGACTGGAGGTGGATTACCGGCGGAATGGGCGAAGTATTTGGCGAGATCGTTTAGGTGTTTGTTGAAAATGACGAGGGATTTTCGACAAGAGTTGCAATTGGCGACGACTGCTACGGGTTTTGGTGACGTTGTTGATATGTGTAACAAGGTTTTGGATAAAGTTCCCGAAAATGCTGGACCGCTTGTGTTACGGAAAGGTCATGGTGGAGGTTATTTACCCTTGATGTAGGGTTGAATTTTTGCGATTATGAGTTTTTTAATTTTGTAACAATAATTGTATATTATGAGAAGTGTAATATGTGTTTGTTTGTATATATAATTATTGTTTGTCAATAGACAAGATGGATGAATTGATTTTCTACTTGTTTTTTGGATTGAGAGAATTGGTAATATTGTGATTTTCTGAATTTATACGGTTTGTTATGAGTGGTGGACAAGGTTGTGACTTGCGTGTGTGATTCTTCTCATGTAGGGAAATTTTAGTAAATATGTGTTGGTTTCTTTTGGTGTTTGGTTCGGTTAAGCTGTCAATATGTAAATGGTTGATAATGTTGTAAAAAGGTAAGAGTTTTATTTGTAGTTTGTATTTACAATTTAGTATCTAAAATGGCAAAGAGTAAAATCAAAGCCAAATAACCCACTAAATTCTTATTATTAGTTTACTAGAATTAGTTTCTTGAATATAGGATGAACCAAAAAAAAGGTATTCTGTAGAAATAAATTGTTGGGAAGGTACACATTTGAATTAATTACTTAGTATCTAAATTGGCAAAGATTAACCAGTTGGGGTTAGCTCTACAGGCTACCACATTGGTTATCTTTTTAAATAGTATATGTTTGAACTATGTCAACGGCACCGAGTTTAAAAGTGACTCTCATATAACAAAAAAGAAAAAGAAACTCTCATATAACAAAAAAAAAAAGAATTGGCAAAGAGTAAAATCAAATGCCAAATACCCCATATTTTGGGGGTTTTTTTTATCCAAAACTACACTCTAATATATTACTTTAGGATATTTCTCATTAAATTAATAATTATAAAAAAAAATTAATATCTAAGAATTTCCCATGCCATTTTTTATTCTTTTGACTATCTCCGTCATTTATGTTTCTATAAAAATACTATATATTTACAGAAATTAGGATTTTCTCGTTCAAATTAACAAAACACTAGGGAAACATTATTGAGGCGGAAAAAAAACAAAGCATTATTAAATAATTCATTAATGGAGAAAACTCTATTCTTGTTCAAACTTGGCAAGTTTAGTTCATTAATGACGGAAATTCTATTATTGTTCAAACTCGGCAAGTTTTGTTGTGTTCATCTCACATTTCATTTGTAAAGGCGCACAATCTATTTGTAAAACCAAAAATTCCTGTTGTCGTGTTTATCGACAAGGGTTGATACTGTATTAGAAATTGAAAGAAAAAGAAGAGAATAAAATGAGAGAGAAAGAAAAGTTACATAGATAAGTTTTGCATTTTAAGAAAGAAAAAAAGTGAGAAACGAAAAATTAAAAGATTTATAATTAAAAAAAAGATTAATGTCCAAGAAACCTCTCAAGTTAGAATTAATTCCTCCTTATCATAGCCATTATTTTTTTACCCATGAAAAATACCGTATATTTTTTTTGGTCCATGAAAAGAGCAATTCGAGTTATAAGAACTTCCCATAACTTAAATTGAGTTGCAAGAAGCTTTCCATAACTTAATTTTGAGTTTTAGGAAGTTTCTCAAAATTCAGATTTTAAACTTCTCATATCTCGTTGTCTTTTATGAGATAATGGACAAGATACAGATGTTTATTGAACATTAACTAAAAAAAAAATTTGTTTGATAGAGAAAGATAAGAGTGTAAATCTATATAACTCTCATTATAGAGTACACATTATAATTAAGGTTTTATAAAAGAAATACTATTTTGGAATTTTAGGCTTATATTAGTATTTTCTTCTTGATATTTTAAGAAATTCCAATGAAATCCCTAAGTGCCCGTTTGGAAGTGCTTTTTTGGAGAAGCACTTAAAAGTGCTTTTAGCATTTTAAAAGTTTTTTTGACTTTGAAAAGCACTTTTTTGAGAAGCACCAAATAGGTGCTTCTGAAAAAAAGCACTTAAAATAATTTTAGATTCTAAAATTATTTTTAATAATTTTTTTAAATTTTGAATTTTATTCTAAAAGCGCTTTTTTACTCCAAAATAAGCACTTCCAAACGGGCCCTAACATTACTGGAGCCTAATCCCTTAAAGATATTATTAATATATATTTTTTCAATATATTATTAATATTTTCACAAATATAACGAAAGTCGGTTCCATATGTTTGTAGCGAGAAAGTGAGATCAAAATGTATAGTTTTATAAGATAAAAGGACTAAGTTGTAAAAACGAGGGATTCGTCGTTAAGATAGCAAACACAAACAACAGCTTCAACCTTTAAACAAGTAAAGGCAAGGCGCTCTTTCTCTCCTCTAATTATCTCTACCCAGTACACTCTCTTTTTCTCCCTCCCTATATTTATTTATATACATATATATTGAATGATACACATACTCTTATACTCATACATGTCTGTGTTTTTGTTTCTGTAGAGAGAAAGAAAGCACTAAAAGAAGCACCATTACCATTTGGAGCGAGAATGGCTCCATTAGCATCAGCTGTGGATAACAACAACTCTTTATCACTATCTTCTGGTAATTCCTTCTCTAAATTGGCTCTAAATTCAATTATTTATAATAAATAATGAATATTCGTTTCAATTAGTCAAGTTAATTCATGTACAATGAACTTAAGTTATAACTTTATGTCTGGTTTTTTTACAGAAGTTTCTGCAAGGAAAATGCAGAATCTTCAATTCCAACAAAAAAAGGTTTTTGCATCAATTGGCATTGGAGAGGAGAAACCATTTGATTTCTTCCGTACATTATTTGGTATGTACTTTCAACATTTTCGAATTTTCTTTCTCTTTACAGAATTTAAAATGTAAACTAATATGCAAAATTAATTAATTCAGAGGGTGTTATAGCCGGAGGTACAGCTGGTGTGGTGGTTGAAACAGCTTTATACCCCATCGATACAATAAAGACACGCCTTCAGGCAGGTCAATTGAATCGAATATCAATTAATATTAATGTTAAAAAGAAAATTAAAGGCTCTCTTTGATAATATGAATTTTCTGTGAGTTTTGATTATTTTTTTTTTCAGGCCATTCGTGGTGGAGGAAAAATAAACTTTAAAGGGCTCTATTCTGGATTAGCTGGAAATCTAGCTGGAGTTTTACCGTAAGGACATAAAAACTACAATATATTTGCTATCTAGTAATATTACGAAAGTTAGGGGTAATTTTGATATATCACGTATTTACTTACAGGGCATCTGCTATTTTTGTTGGTGTGTATGAGCCCACAAAGCAGAAACTATTGAAGGCATTTCCTGAAAATCTTAGTGCATTGGCTCATCTGGTAAAAAATAAAAAACTTATTTTAATATATGAACAAATATAATATAATTAATTATTGGTTTTTTAACAATTCTTATTCAGACATCAGGTGCTATAGGAGGTCTTGCCGCTTCATTAATTCGTGTTCCAACTGAGGTAATTAAGTTTAATACAATTTTTTAATATTATTGAATTTTTTTATCTAATATTTCTATTTTAATTATTTATTTCATTTTGAAGGTTGTTAAACAAAGGATGCAAACTAATCAATTTACTTCTGCCCCTAATGCTCTTCGACTTATTGTTGCTAAAGAAGGGTATAAAGGTCTTTATGCGGTATGCTTTCTTTTTCCTTCATATTTCTTGCTCTGTTTTGTTAAGAAGGGTAAAAAGGTCTTTATTGTTTCATTGTTAAACAGGGATATGGATCGTTTTTACTAAGAGATCTTCCATTTGATGCTATTCAATTCTGCATTTACGAGCAGCTTCGAATAGGTTATAAACGTGCAGTAAGTTATTTTTTACCGAACCAATTCAAGACTAGTTAATGCTTATTTTTGTAGTTTAAAATTACTTTATCTTGTAATAATGGTATAAAATTATAAAATTTCATCATATCCAGATTTTTGCTTAATGAATCAATCCATAAGTTGCTTTGCACAAGGGGCATTTAAGACTTTTTGTTTATTCATTTTCAATAAAGTAACTAATTGTCTTAATATAACTTTATGTATGTTTTTTTCCAGGCACGTAGAGATTTAAATGACCCTGAGAATGCTGTAATTGGAGCTTTTGCAGGTAATATGATAATATTTATATATTTTACAAGTATAGAAATTTAAAAAGAACAGTATATAGTTGTTAAATAAAACAATTTTTTCTACAATATTATATTAGTTATATGTAATTCTTTAATGATTTGTGAATTAGAGACAATTTTAAATTCTATGTCAAATAAAAGTGAGGTGGGATGTTAATGAGCCATCTAAAATATTTTCGTTACCCTATAACTTATAAGTGAAAACAATCCAAATGCTAATGAAATATTGAAGGTGTTTTCTCACCCCAACTAATTCAAATCACTTTCACAACTCTTGATTAATATAAGTATATATGATTTCTACTACTATAAGGGGTCAATCTGAAATTTCGCCCATGACCTTCAAATTCTTAAAATTTCAAAAGAAAATTTTATCGGTAGAGTTTTGATATAATATAAGTTCATGATTGTTTAAATAATTGATTAAAACGGATGTCAAAAATGATTTAACAACATATAAACTATATAACCTTTTTCATATCGGGATATTGTTTGACAAAATTAGGTATCACAATTGTTAAACTAGCTATGTTGAGTCTATCCGGAACTCGTTCTTAGTGTAAACAAGTAGCCAGTAGTTAATATATTTTGCCAAAGTGTGAGTCTTTACTGTTTGATTTTCTATCTGCTTCATGAAATGGTCATAGCTAGAAGGTCATCGGAACATTGTTTTTATCAATTGTACACATTAGTCTTCCTTTAAAAAAATCTGCCATTTATCGTCATCTCCTAAGATAAGGATAAGTATATGATTATTTGGAATATTCAAGACTCTCTGTTTAAATTTTGACGCGTTATTCAAATATTGTCCTTTCTTTTGTTACAACTATGTTACTAGGTGCTCTAACCGGAGCTATAACTACTCCCCTTGACGTGATCAAAACAAGGTTGATGATACAGGTATTGCTTATTACACTCTTTCTACTGTAACCTTACAATCCTATGATTTTTGTATTTTGTCTTTTTGTGTCAGGGTTCAGCAAACCAGTACAAGGGTATCGTTGATTGTGTCCAAACTATTGTCAAAGAAGAAGGCGCTTCTGCCCTTCTGAAGGTATATATATATATATATATGACTATGATTAATTTGTATTTATTAAGAAAGTTTGATTTGTTGTAGGGTATTGGACCGAGAGTTTTGTGGATTGGGATTGGTGGTTCAATATTCTTTGGAGTTCTTGAGCGCACAAAGCGAACTCTGGCAGAGAGGCGTCCTCCTAGTACTCCTAAGGATGAATAAAAGTCTAAGAGATCATCCATTTAATTTCAATTCATTAGATAGTTTGACAAATGAAAAATTGTTGCTTTGTTTTGTTTCGGTATTATTATTTTATTTATTTTATTTATAAATGCGGAAAGGAGTCTCTAGTGGTTTATTTACTCTTATATCTTATCTTAACTATGAATAATCAAAAACTTTGTGTTGCTTTTATTTTGTTTATGTCTTCAAATATAGACTGAGCCAATTGTTAATTGATGCCTATTAAAAAATTTATTTAGAAAAAGGTGTCTAGAAAAAAATATTTATTGAAAACAGCCACATCTCAAATTACCCTTATAATTGACAATTAAAAAATAAGAAAAAAACTAATAAACACGCGCGCGTCCGTGAAATTTTTTTAAAATCGTTATAACTAATTCAAAAAAAATCAAAAAAATCAAAAAAATCAAAAAAAATTATATTTGGATAAATCAAATTAATATTTACGTCTATAATTTTTTTCGGAATTTTCTGAATTTTTTGATTTTTTTTTTTTTTTTTTTTTTTAATTTTTTTTCGCAGACACGAAATTTCATGTTTAAAACATGGAATTTCATGTTTATTTCACGGTTTAAAACATGGAATTCCAGGTTTGGAATTCCGCGTCTGCAAAAAAAAAATTTAAAAAATTCGAAAAAATTCAAAAAAAATCAAAAAAATTTAGACGTAAATATTAATTAGATTTATTCAAATTTTTTTTTTAAATTTTCTGATTTTTTTTAAATTGGTTATGACGATTTTAAAAAAATTTCATGGACGCGCGCATGTGATGGAATTAGTAAAGGTATAGAAAATATAAAGGGGATGTTAATTATTTCATTAGGCATTTTTTTATAAATAAGATTATTGAAGGTATAAAAAAACAATTAAAGAGTTTAATGAGGATGTTTTCAACAATAACCCCGTATAAACTGTTATTGATCAAGAAGAGAATTCAGGTGAAGTAAAACTTTTGTAGATAACGAAATGAAACAATTAAAACTTTATTATATATATAAGCGATTGAGCTTGTAATATTTTTCTGATTTTTTATGGATAAAGTGTCAATAGCTCGTATCATAATATATAAAAAATGAAAGATCGAGCGACAATAATTAAGTTGACTTTTTGAAAGATTAATTTACAACGGGACGATATATTTAAAGGGCAAGGAATGTTTTACGAAACAACTTTGACCAATGTGAATTATAAGAGCCTCTAATTAGAGAAGACGATGATGACCAAAGTCAACTAAGTCAATAAGTCTTGGGAGTAGAAAAACTAACTATTGAAGAAATGAAGAATAAAAACTAATTACCTAATTTATTTATTTATTTATTTATTTATTTATATATATATATATAATGATGATCTCCATAACAAAGCATCTCATTCCTCGCAATTCTTCTTGTTCTTTTATCTTTATCATTGAATTAATTTGCATCAAATAACAAGGTGTTGAGAAAGGCGTAAAATAGAAATATTCATTACGCCATTTAAGCAAGTGGTGATCTTTTGCAAAGCCTAGTCTGAAAAAACTGTCATATGAATCTTTCAATATGGAGATTGTGTGTGATATTATTGTGCATGGTCAAAGGAATGGAGGGTTATGTGGGTGTGAGATGGGGTAAAAGATCATCACAAGCAATACCAGGTCCAACAGCTATTGAATTAATGATGCAAAATGAGTTCAAAGAGGCAAGAGTGATTGCCGAGGAATTTTTAAAAAGAGGTCCTGAATCCTTTATGAGTAGCAACATTACGGTTTCGATTACCATGCCTGATCGGCAAATCGTTACAGTAACCAACCAAGAATCCGCGATTCTTTGGATTACCAAATACCTTGTCAAATTCAAGACATTGGATGTCAATATGCGGTATGTTAATTCATTATAATTAGTTTGTTTAAAGAATAAAAGTCTCACCATGATTTGTTATTCTATTTAGGTACGTGATAGTGGGAGAAAACATTGCTTTAAATTTGAATAAAACAACTCTTGAGAAATCTCTTGAGGTGATGAAATATCTTACAGTTGGTCTCAAGAATGATGTGTATAATGATGCGTACAAGGATATAAAGGTGACGATACCTTTATCCCCAAATCAAGTTTTGAAGGCTGTAAAGAAACCTTCGGATGGTGAATTTGTTGATGAATTAAAAGATGTTATCATACAAATCATTGATATTCTCAAGAAAAATAATGCTCCCTTTATGATAGACATTTATCCAATCTATTTAACCAAGATGATGAACTTGGATCCTAACTTTGCATTCATGGATAACAAATCAAACTTCACCATCACCGACACTAATGGGACCGTCTATACAAACGCTTTTGACTTCTGGTACGCCTTAACTAGCTTTGTTCATCACACCATTAATTCTTCAATATTTCATCAACATTACAAATTACAGGTACGATGCATGTAAATGGGCATTAATAAAAGCTGGAGCAAAAGATCTAAAAATCGTGGTGGGACAAATAGGTTGGCCAACAGAAGGGTATCCAGGAGCCAGTATAGAGAATGCTATAAGGTTTTACAATAGCTTTATCCCAATTATAAACGAAGGTAAAGGTACTCCTCTTCAATCAGGTCCTATCGATATATATATATCGAGTTTAGTCGATGAAAACATGGCTACCACTAACCTTGGACCCTTTCAACGTCACATGGGTATCTATACTTATGAAGGATACCCAAAACTAAATATTGATTTACAAGGTAAAGGACAAGGGGCAAACATGACTACTCTTAACAATGCATATGGCATTGATTTTATGCCAATGCAATGGTGTGTCTTTGTCCCGGGACCAAATGAGTCTCTTCCAGATAAGGAGCTTGAGGAAATTTGTAGCAAAGCCGATTGCTCAAGATTGGAAGATGGTGGAAGTTGTAGTAATCTGACTATTAATCAGAAGTTTTCATATGCATTCAATATGTATTACCAAATGCGAACTCAAAAAACTGAGGCTTGCAGAGATCATGAATCCTCTATAATTACATCTGTTGATCCTTCAGTTGGTAACTGCACATTTCCAGTGGCTATATTGTCAACAGATTTAAATTATTTACCAGTGTAGGGGGCTTCAGCATCAACTTTTACTTTCACATTCTTAGTAGTCATCGTTTTTCTTGTATTACTTTAAGATTTACATTTTTTATATTAAATCTTATTCTCCGTTTTTCTTCATTTATTAAGATTTTTTATTTCCAATAAATTACACCTAAGAGGCGCCTAACTCGTATAATATTCTATTACTTAATTACTAAGTGCCCGTTTGGAAGTGCTTTTTTGGAGAAGCACTTAAAAGTGCTTTTACTATTTTAAAAGTTTTTTTGATTTTGAAAAGCATTTTTATGAGAAGCACCAAATAGGTGCTTCTTAAAAAAAGCACTTAAAATAATTTTAGATTTCAAAATTATTTTTAATAATTTTTTTAAATTTTGAATTTTATTCAAAAAGCGCTTTTTTACTCTAAAAAAAGCACTTCCAAACGGACCCTAAGTGAACGTTTGATATTGATTTTCTGAAAAAGTGTTTTAGAATTTTTAAAATATTTTAATCTAAAATATTTTGATATTGACTAGCAAGCTGTGATTAGTCAAGCTTGCCAGTCAATAACAGATATCACACGTCTATTGCTTATGTAATTAAACCCCTCATATCGGCGGATCACTCACCACTAAGTGAATAGCCTAATTACTCAAACTTATTTCTAATTGATCAGAAAAGAAATAGTAAACAAGAATATGGTAATAGCTAATACAAAATACCGAACTTAAATTAAATAATAAAATCCCAAATTCGGAAAAATATTAATTGCATAAACTAGGGCATATCCAATTATTGCAATTCTCAAGTACTAAGAAAATTAGCTCATATTCAAACTAAAAACTAAAAATAAATTAAAAGTATTCATTATCCTAAATTACAGAAATTAAATAAATAACCTAATTAAGGTGTTGGATTGAGCTGTCGTTGGAAGAATGAGAATTCTCCATCTCTTGCTCTTTCTTCTGCCTTTTGCTCTGACTCTGACTTTAAAAAATAATGATGCGTACTAAAAATTGAGGTCTAACATGCTATTTATACTCCCTTAATTCGAATTGGGCTTTTATTTAATAATATTAAGTCAAATGATAAAAAGCCCAAGTCCAAATTAGAGAATCTCGTAACTGTTGTACACCCTTTAGTAAAACAGTCGTAACTTTTACGTCTCAGCTCACCTGATTCCAGACCTCAATTCGCGCTAACTCAGAGGCGCAACTTTTTTCTTTGGATTTACATACCCAAATCAATGCCGTTGTGGCTCGAAATCAGCAATTAGTAACAGCTATCCAGATTCTCATATCATCTCGTCAACTCTTTGCGTGATGCTTTCACTCTTTTGACCTCTCTTCTTGATCTAGGACTTTAATCTGTCCCTTGTCCTCATCATCTTGGTGCTCCATATAATCCATTCACCTAAAAGTTTTACACTAAAAACAAACCAATTAACGCACAAAAGCTCTAAAAATAAAATATCATAATTCCGAAGGGAGAAAGTGCAATATATTAAAATAAGTCTAAATTTTACCTAAAAATGATGTCTCCTAGGGTATATATTTATCACAAAATGGGAGACATCATGGGGCTACACCTCGGGCGATAGTGAGCGCTACCTTGGGAGTTTAATAAGCTAGTTGTTACTTACCAGTCTTTGTTAAGACCTCAGTTGTATGGAAAAAATTGGTGCAATACCAAAAACGTTTAATAAAAAGAGAATTATACTTATGTAGGCCTGAAATTCCAAAATATTATTTTTTAAAGCCTAGTTAGAGTTTTGTTCATTATAAGGCTTAGTTGTTATATTTTAGTTTGGAATGAACTGTGAATTTACTTTATCATCCCTATTTCTATTTTGATGGGTGTTTGTCTATTTTTATTAGTGGTATAATTCAGTGAATGATATATACCCATATTCATTTTTTATAATTGCTGTAAAGTTCACTTTTTTATAATTGTATTATCAATTCATGTAAGCATATTGATATATACCCATTGTCCATAATTTGTTTGTTCAAGACCATCTTGTTCAACAATGGATATAATTGGTTTTTGTCCAAGTCAAGATATTTTATCCATGTCAAGGTCGATGTTATTGACGGGTATATACCCAATTGATTTTCTGCATAAAAAGGCCATAACAAAATACAGTTGGGTACATATTCATACAGATTAATACCTATATCTTAAATAAAAGTTGGTATATATCTATACAGTTTCATACCCAAACCCATGATTTTTATACCCATACAAATTAAATTGGGTATAGACCAAACAAATTTATAGTCATATCTACAGAGGGTTGGGTATATACCCAACTGATTTCCTGCATAAGAATAAAACAATCAATTAGAACTAACAATATACTACTAGGTAAGTCGGTGACGGGTACATACCCATTCAAACAAATCCAACTACTATATACCTATACACACAAATCTATACCCATACAAACAGATCTATAGCCATAAGCATCCATGCTTACATATATCTATAACCATATAGATCCATATCAACTTAATACACAAAAAAATCGTAAAAATTGACATACTTGATAAGTTTTTACCGTAAAAAATAATTTCCTGATCCTTTAAAAGTTTCAACTCCAACATCGATTTTTTTCCCAGTTTTGTTTTGATGAGATATGGGTTGTGATATATTGAACATGAAAATAATGGTGAACGAATGAAGAAAGGGAGAGAAGAATTGAAGAATAAATTTTTGGTGTATTAAAAATAAAAAATTTACCCAACGGATCTTGAATACACACACCCTATACCCTTCCCCAACCCCACTTATCTTCTTTTCTTACTGAAGACCTCAAATAATATTTTACACTATAATCTAAAAATCCAACTTCATTTTTACCCATTTTTTTTAATCTTATTTCTAAAACCTAAAATTCTACTCTCACTCCTCTCTCTTCCCTTTCTCGTCAAACCCACCCACATTCTTCCTCTCTCTTCTATTCCCCTCATAATCGCCGAGCCATGTAGATTTCTCTCTCTTATATCCCTTACATACTCAACCGGAGTAGATCCCGCAGTGAAGACAAAACAAGCCGTTCTCCTTCGTACCCATGGCAGTGAAGATCTCGAAGTGAAGCAAGCGGTTCTACGATGTGAAGCATGACGTGAAGCAAGCCACTCTCTAGATCTAGCTTCGACGAGGAAGACTTCTGAGCGCTACAGCCTTCCTTTCGAGCTCCTTTGCAGAGATGCTCGAGGTTTGAGTTGTTGGACTCGTCTGAGAATAAAGCTTGAAGTCTGATAAAGGAAACCACCGACATATCCGTTAAGGAGAGCTTCGTGCTCCAGATCTCTTCATTGCTGCAGAAAACCGTCGTGGAGGAGAGCTTGATTGGTTGTTGTGCTAGAGACCTTGACCTAGGGTAGCTGAGCTTCGGAGTAGCCGAGCTTCTCGAATAGCCATGTAGTATATACTTGTTTTACGAAGGATCTACGACGGCGCGGCGTTGGTGGTTATTTCGAGTTCGTCGGAGTTGTTGCGGAACTGGTCCTCAAGTGCTCCGTTCGCGAAGCCTTCACAAAGGCATCTCTAGCAGTGGATCTGGTTCTCTTACCATCTCCAGAAGCCAACATGAAGTTATCTCCATCTTAGGCGAACCAAGCCGAGCAAAGTTCTCTTGTCGGGTTTGTTTTTTTCTTTTCCTTATTTTTCTGCCGGTTGTGTTGATGCTTAGGAGCTATTTTTTTCTTTTTCTTTTTAGAGATTGTACTTAATTTCAATTTCAGAAAGTGTGATCAAATGTTTTTCCCTTGTCGAGCAGGTAGTATAGGTTTATTTAACATTTTCTTATTCTTAGCAAGAATGTTGTAATGTTTGAAATTTAATAAAATCTATTTGGTTCGATGCCGCTCTATTTTTTTAACGAGTACTTTATTTTTTTTACGAGTACTTTGTATTTTTATTGAGTACTCTATATTTTTTGAATATTACTCATTGTTTTAATTTTGATACTCATTGTTTTAATTTCGATACTCTATGTTTTTTCTGATACTCTATATTTTTTATTCTCTAAGTACTCTGTAAAATCACTGAGTATACCCCTGGTGGCGGTGGTGGTCGGTGGGTTGTGGCCGAAAGTGAATAGTGCCAGCACTCATCAATTTTTTTTTTGTACTTTTAGTATTTTTTGTATTATATAAGGGTAGTTTAGTATTTGGTCATTCTAGAGTTCCCTTGAAAAAATAAGATTTCTACTAATCCCTATAGAACGAAAATCTAATCTCCAATACCCTATATATCATTCATATATTAAAAATTTAAAAAGAGGGAAAAGAATGGAGTAAGAGAGAAAATATGGTGATGGATTTATTTTTTATAAAAAAAGGGAAAGAAAAAGAATAAGAAATAAAACAAAGGATTGTTTAGTCTTTTCACTACAAAAAATTTAATTATAGAAAGAATTTCAAAATAATTTGAAAAGTAAAAAGGTTTGAGGCTATATAATTGTTTTACCCTACTAATAACAAGAGGAAACTACAAATTTTAATCTAAAACCCAACCATAATTCTATATAAGGTCCAACTAGATCAAGATCCTATATAAGGCCTAAGTTAATCTTTTTGGGTTGGGTTTTTACTATTATACCTTTTTTTATTTTAAATTTTTAAATTTTTAATTTTTTTTTTAATTTTTAACTTTTTTAATTAACCTGATAGGTACGTACCTACATTTTTTGTTGGATACATACCTCTATTTTCCAGGGTGTACGTACTTATTTTCCAGAGGGGTACATACTTATGCCGTTTTTAAATATTCTAAAGTGAATTTCTATATGATTGCATTACAAATTCTAATACAATTTGGGTTTTGTCCATGCCAAAGTTTAGGAAGGTCTAGTTTTTGTCCATGTCAAACTTTCGGGAAACAAACTAGCCTCAAGCAGTTGTGCCAAGGTCCAACAGGCTGTACCCTCGCATAGGAACTAAAAAACAAAAATAATCTCTTCACCATCACTCTCGCATAGGAAAAAAAACCCAAAGAGAATCTCTTCATCTTCACTAACAATCATCCAGATGCAATTAGCGGGCCTAATGGGCTGTTCCCAAGTCGCCTTACCATAAGCAAAAAACGCTTCTTCACACTCGCATAGGAACAAAACTCAATCAAAAAAAGAACATGTACCCAAAAGGCGGTACCTAAGCCCAAAACAACATTCACACTCGCATAAGAACAAAAACCAAAAGGTCTGTACCCTAGGGTCTGACTTCACCTTCAATCTCACATAGGAACAACAAAACAAAAACAACCTCTTAACATTTACACTCGGAGGAACAAAAAACAATCAAAAAGGAATTGATGGACCCAAGTTGATATACCTAAGGGATGTACTCATCCATCTCTAGCAGTTGTCCCAAATGTTTTTTCCATGTAACAAATGAATCAATTGTTTATGTTAAAATAAAATAAAATAAAACATTATAAGATATCTCGGTGGATCAAAAAACAAAAAAAGCAAAAGCAAACGTTGGGTCTGGTGGTGGCGTTGAAAGTTCGGCGGGATCTAAAGATGGTTAAGAATGGTTCATGCGGCAGATCTGAAGAGATCTCTTGTCTGTGTTCACAGCGGTAAATCTAAAGACATCTTTTTTTTGTTGTGTTCACGGCGGGAGATCTCTAAAGATGATGGAGAATGGTACACAACGACAGCCATTTTTAAAGAGTCTGTGGAGAACGGCGGTGACGATATTTTTTAGCAGTGGAGGATGGCGCATGAACGACGGTGGAGAATCGAGCACGAACAACGTCGACTTTGTTATCTAGGCGGTGACGGTGGAGAATGGAGCACGAACCGCACGAACGACCATGAATGGCGGCTGTATTCTTGGGCGAGAGAGGTTGGGTTTACATGGTGGAAAATGGTCCACAGAGCCGATGGTTTTCTTGTGTGGGAGAGATGAGAGAGTGGGAGTAAAGAAAGTGGTGAGAGAGAGAAAAGAGAGTTTTGATTTGTAAATCGTAGTAAGTATTTTGTTTTGGATTTTATTTGTTTACCGTGTTTAAAAAGGAAGGTGTTTTTGGACTTTTTTTGGTTTTTAGTTGATATTAATGGGTATTAAGGGTGGTGGGCTTTTATTTGCTAATGAGAAAAGTAAGGGGCTTTTCCCCTAAAACAATGGAACATAAAACCTAGAATCTCTTTAAACTCACAGTTGGAACACAAAAAAAAAAAGGTCTCTTTACACTCACCACACCCACCTAGCCGCTCTCCTGCAGAGATAAACGCCGCCACACGGGGTTTTATACTCCACCATTATCAACCCTGCTTGGTTGCGCCATCAAACAAGATTGGAGAACTCACACTCACACTAAGAAGGTAAAAATCATTGAAACTCTATAAAACTACCAAAAAAAAAGTTTTGATTTCAATTTTTATTGTGTTATGTTTTTATACAACCTTCAATGACCAGAACAGTGATGCGCTGAGCAATTTGAGCTTATACTGCATTTTGTTTTTAATTTTTTTATTTTTTTTCAGTAAAGCAGCTCTTCTGCCTTTTGCTTAGCCAATTCAAAGCCCTAAACCCTAAAAATGAGGAAGAAAGTAGACGAACGCATACGAACAGTCATTGAGAACGGCGTGAAAACTCGACACCGTTCTATGTTCATCATCATCGGAGACAAGTCTCGTGACCAGGTACTTATACAATCCATTATACTTGTTATTTAATTCTACTAAACCTATGATTTTAACTTTTATTTTTTTAATTATTGTATTGTATTTAACAGATTGTGAATCTTCATTACATGTTGAGCAAAGCTGTGGTGAAATCACGCCCTTCAGTTCTATGGTGCTATAAGGATAAGCTTGAAATCAGCAGGTTCTTCTTTTTCTTCTCTATTATTCGAAAATTATTTAAATCTAATTAATTTCTCTTATACAGTCATAAGAAAAAACGTCAAAAGCAATATAAAAAGTTGCTACAAAAGGGACTACTTGACCATGAAAAAATTGATCCTTTCTCACTTTTTGTCGAATCTGGAGGAATAACATATTGTTTATACAAAGATTCCGAAAGAATACTCGGAAATACTTTCGGAATGTGTATTTTACAGGTAAATTCTTATTTCTTCTACTGTATTTTTCCAACTCTTAGCTCTTAATTCACCATTTCTATAGGATTTCGAAGCTTTAACACCAAATCTTCTAGCAAGAACAATCGAAACAGTTGAAGGTGGTGGATTAATCATATTACTTCTTCGTTCACTTTCTTCATTAACAAGCTTATACACCATGGTTATGGATGTACATGAAAGATTCCGTACAGAATCTCATTCAAAAGCTTCAGGAAGATTTAATGAACGTTTTTTACTCTCATTAGCTTCATGCAAATCATGTATTGTAATGGATGATGAACTAAACATTCTTCCTATTTCTTCTCATATGAAATCAATCACACCTGTATCAGTTACAGAAGATTCCGAAGGTTTATCAGAATCAGAACGTGACTTAAAAAACTTAAAAGAACAACTTAATGATGATTATCCAGTGGGCCCACTTATTAGAAAATGTTGCACTTTAGATCAGGGTAAAGCTGTAATTACATTTCTTGATGCAGTTTTAGATAAAACTCTTCGTAGTACTATTGCTTTATTAGCTGCTCGTGGTAGAGGAAAATCAGCTGCTTTAGGACTCGCAATAGCTGGAGCTGTTGCTGCAGGGTAATTTTTTATTTTTTTTAATTTTATAAATTATTTATTTACTGAGAAAAAAACTAATTTTGCGTTTTTAGGTATTCAAATATCTTTGTTACTGCACCTAGTCCCGAAAATCTTCGAACCTTGTTTGATTTTGTGTGTAAAGGATTCGATATGCTCGAATACAAGGTATGTATATATGTATATGTATATATTCATTACTATAAATAGTTATTGAAGCTTTTGTGGAATTTTATTTTAGGAGCATTTAGATTATGATGTGGTAAAAAGTACAAAAGCAGAGTTTAAAAAAACAACTGTACGGATCAACATTTATAAACAGCATAGACAAACAATTCAGGTAAACAATAAGTTAAATATTATATTATACGAAATTATTATTTAATATATATTTTTTTACAGTATATACAACCACACGAACATGAAAAATTATCTCAAGTTGAATTATTAGTAATTGACGAAGCAGCAGCTATTCCTTTACCCACTGTAAAATCTTTACTTGGTCCTTATCTTGTTTTTCTCTCTTCAACAGTAAATGGGTAAGAAATTTTTAATTAGCTTGTTTTATTTTACCTTTTTACCTTTATACCCTCCTTTTCATACTGTATTATTTACAGTTACGAAGGTACTGGAAGGTCTTTATCGCTAAAACTGCTTCAGCAATTGGAAAAGCAAAGCCAGGTGTCAAGTAAATCTGCAGAAGGTAATATATATGTAACAGTAAAAAGTAAAAAGTAATTTTTTGTGATACTTACGCTTAAGTGTTTATATAGGTCGACTTTTTAAGAAAATAGAATTAAGTGAATCTATAAGATATGCATCTGGTGATCAAATTGAATCATGGTTAAATGGATTGCTTTGTTTAGATGTTACTAGCTCTGTTCCTAGTATCAAAAGGTTAGTATCGTAATTTTACTTATTTATTTATTTTTCATATACTAAATTCA
This sequence comes from Nemophila menziesii, assembly GCA_029959085.1. Taxonomy (NCBI): domain Eukaryota; kingdom Viridiplantae; phylum Streptophyta; class Magnoliopsida; order Boraginales; family Hydrophyllaceae; genus Nemophila; species Nemophila menziesii. The sequence continues at coordinate 20,737,250 of JARWIR010000022.1, read as the reverse complement.
CTTTTTATTTGTTAAATTAGCTTGCCTCAACCTAGAGAATGTGAACTATACTATGTGAATCGTGATACACTTTTCTCTTATAACAAGGATAGTGAAGTCTTTTTGCAGGTAAATATCTCGATAAGTTGAAGTAATATTTACTATTATTGAGAATTTGAGGCCCTAATTGTGCAATTAAATTGTTTTGTTTCAGAGAATGATGGCACTTTATGTTGCTTCTCACTACAAAAACTCTCCTAATGATTTACTATTAATGGCTGATGCACCTGCACATCACTTATTTGTATTACTCGGTATGTTTGGGTTCTTTTTTCATATATACAAAACTTGAAGCCCTTACTTAAAGCCCCTTAACGCAAATTTTACAGGTCCTGTCGATGAATCCAAGAATCAACTCCCTGATATTCTGTGTGTTGTCCAGGTTTGTATTTGTAAGCTATTTTTTATATTAATAAATGATTTAGAGTATTTACATATAAGTCCCTTAATTATTCAGATCTCTCTCGAGGGGCAAATTTCTGAAAAATCTGCAAGGAAGTCCTTAAGTCAAGGTCAAACACCTTCTGGAGATCAAATTCCATGGAAATTTTGTGAACAATTTCAAGACACGAATTTTCCTAATCTTTCGGGTGCTCGTATTGTCCGTATTGCAACTCATCCTAGTGCTATGAGGGTAATTTCGTAATCTTGTAACTCATCTGGGCCCACCCATACTTACTTTCGTTTCTTTCTCGGTTTTTGTAGCTTGGATATGGATCTGTTGCAGTTGAACTTTTAGCAAAGTACGTAATAATAGTATATAAAAGGGTATTTTCGTCTTTTTCTTAAGTATATTGATAAAAGGGTATTTTGGTCTTTTTTAGATACTTCGAAGGTCAATTAACCGGAATCTCGGAACTAGACGATGAAGATTTACCCGAAACTCCACAAACTATAGTTACCGAAGCTGCAGAAAAGGTATAAATATGTTTTAAAAATTTACAGTTTCGTCCTTAACAATTTATTTAAAATGTATTAATATTTATTTTTTAGGCATCTTTACTTGAAGAAACTATAAAGCCTCGAACAAATCTTCCACCTTTACTTATATCTCTTCGTGAAAGAAAACCTGAAAAACTAAATTATATTGGAGTTTCATTTGGTCTTACTCAAGAGCTTTTTCGATTTTGGAGAAGACATAAATTTGGTCCTTTTTATATTGGACATAATCCAGTTAAGTTTTTATTTATTTATTTATTTAAAATTAAATATTAATTAAGTCTAATATTATTACTTTAATTTATCAGAGTAACATAACTGGTGAACACACATGTATGGTTTTAAAACCATTAAGTAGCGATGATGTTGAATCTAGTGATGGATCAAATGAATGGGATTATTTAAGCCCTCATTTCAAAGGTTTTCTTTTTTTTTTTTACTTTTTTTTAAATTTGCAATTTTTTTTAATTTTATAATTCTTTTTTGTGTACTTAGATTATAAACGAAGATTCATTGAACTATTAGGCTCAAGCTTTCGCTCAATGGAGTATAAGCTTGCGATGAGGTAAAAGACAAAAGACAAAAGACAGTAATTTTTTTTTAATAACATAGTAAATAATTAATTAATTAATTAAATGTTGTTACAGTGTTTTGGATCCAAAGATTAATTTCAGTGAGCATGATAACACTTCATCTATTATAAAGTGGAAGGATATTTTATCTCCTTATGATATACAAAGACTCGAAGCTTATACAAATAATCTCGCTGATTTTCACATGGTAAGTATATATATATATATTATGATTTGCTGAGGTGGCAAAAATAATATATATTATTTATTGTAGATACTTGATCTTGTACCGAAACTTGCGCGTGAATATTTCTTGGAGAAACTTCCTGTTACTTTATCATCTATACAAGCTTCGGTTTTGCTTTGTATGGGTTTACAAGCTAAAGATATTTCTGTTATAGAGGTTTGTTTGTTTGTTTATAATATAATTTATTGAAAATAATTTGTTAATGATTATTTGTTTATTTCACAGGGAGAGATGAATTTAGAGAGATCACAAATTTTGTCTCTATTTATTAAACTTATGAAGAAATTTTATAAATATCTATATAGTATTGCTTCGAAAGAGCTTGATAATATTGTACCTCGATTGAAAGAGAATGTGATTGAGCCACACAAGATTTCTTTAGATGAAGATCTTAATGAAGGAGCGAAACAAGTCCAGGTTCGTGTGGGTTATTTTTATTTTTTATTTTTTTTTTGAAAAAAAAGTTTAATAATTTTATGAATTGTGTAATAGGATAAGATGAAAGAGAAGATTGAGGGTGGGTTAGATCCGGATTATTTACAACAATATGCGATTGTGGATAGAGATGATGAATTAGATAATGCGAAATTACTGCCAGGTGGAATTGTTAGTTTAAAATCAAATAAAAGTAAGGTTGAGAAAAATGATGAGAAGAAGAGTGAGAAAAGGAAGAATCGAAATGAGCATTCTTCTAAGTCTAATAAGAAGAGGAAGTAGTAGAAGAGAAGAATGTTTTTTGTGTTTGTTATGTTTTTTTTGAATTGAGAAAATTTTGATTTAATTATTTAATTTTGTAACGAATCTTTGTATGGTTTTATATGATTGTTTTTGGTTTTAAAAGTTTTTATATTTGCTTAATTACAACTTCATTCAATATTTTTTTTAATATATTAAAGATATTATATTGTAGAAGTTTGATTTTTATTAATCAACGCCCTATCCTAATTATTTTTGTTTCATTGAAAATCATTCTTTTTTTATTATAATAATTTTATTATATGTGACTAAAAATGGCATGACAAAGACACCACATTGTTATAAACTAGGATAATATAAGCTAAACTAGATGAAGAAATATGGAGAGAGCAATAACATTATAAACTAAAGAAGAAGATAAAGATGAAGAGAGAATTATATTATTCTTGTATTCCAAAATCATGAACTAACTATATTACAATGTAAATATCTTCTATTTATAGGGAAATGAATGACCCTTCACTTGCCTTTGGGAAACCTTTGGCCTTTGGACATCCACCTATTATATTTATTCATAATACTCCCCCTTGGATGTCCAACCATTGGAAAATATGCCTCATTAAAACCTTGCCAAGAAAACCCTGTGGGATAAAAACTTGGTCGAAGGGAAAAGAGTACATATAGATGGAACTAATCATATTGAAACGCTGCCTCGTTAAAACCTTTCCAAGAAAACCTATTAGGACAAAACTTGGACGAAGGGAAAAGAGTACAGTCTTGTTTACGCTCCCCCTGATGTTGGCAAGAGATCTCTGAATTGTTGTATTTCAATATTGTGGACCTACTTCTTGAATATTGTTATTGACAATGATTTCATCAGGAAAATCTACAAAAGTCGTACGTGATTGTATTTGTCGAGTGTCAATATCCACATTCTTCTGTAGCTCGTGTGTGTAGGAGACTTTGGTGAAATATGTTCTGTTTTGTCACATTTGATGTAGTCATAATAATTATGTGTGGTACAAGTAATAATATCCTCATAAAATACCATCACTATATTCTTGTTGGAGATAGACCATACTTTCTTTTGGTATGTTGAATCATCCACTTAATAAATATTTCATACCACTCCCCCTTGGATATTCACTGAAAGATATGCCTCATTAAAACCTTATCAAGAAAACCCATTGGGACAAAACTTGATGAAGGAAAAAGAGTACACTAATCCTTGGGGGTTATGACACGTATTCAATTTGTCTTGTTAAAACCTTACCAGGAAAACCCAATGGGAAAAACCGTGGTGAAGGAAAAAAAATGCAGAATTTATTATGTTCTCCCCCTCATTATGACATTACATATTTCTAAATATATTTGTAACTTGATGTCGTCGTTAATTAACCTTTAATTATTAAATCTTCTAGATTTTTACTTGAGGGTATTTAGTAATAGTAATATCATTTTCTTGATCAATAAAATAGTTTATACTTCCTTCGACAATGAATATTTTCATGCCTTGTTAAAACCTTACTAGGAAAAACCCAGTGGGAAAAAAACCTTAGTGAAGGAAAAAGAGTACAATACGCCAATATCACATCCTTTTCATTATGACAACAATTACCGAGTATCCTTTCATTTTCATACACTTTTCTCTTGTGATTTAAATAAATTACGTTCTTTGAGAACTTTTATACTCCAGGAACTTTTCTATTTCAGGAACTTCTCAATATTCGATCATTTCATATTTAAACGCTCTAAGTACTTCAAGTACCTATCGTGCTTCAGGCACTTGTTGTGCTTTCAAACACCTTTCTTGTTTGGGCACATGTCATGCTTCTAGCACCTATTTTGTTTATCAAAAACTTTAATATTCATCTAATAATCACTACACTGTATCGATAACATAAGAATGAGGACGTCTCCTCATAGTTAAATCTAGGTTTCTGCAGGAACCTTCGTGATACAAGTAGTGTTTTAGATTTCAAAATTCACTATTACACTTTCTATTGTAGTCGACATATATTACCACTTTTTGGTTTAGGATCCTTATTATTTATTTTAAGCGCTATATTAAATGAAAAAATATTAATCCCATAAACTATTCTAACAGATTTAACTATTTTCAGTAGACTAATAATCTACATAACTTTTCTCGTATTTAGGTACCTAGGTTCTTCAATGGCCATTACTTCCTTTAAGATCAATTCATGTGCCAACATTAGTTGACTTAATAATTCCTGTCGTGTCGCGTGGAGTGCACATAATATTTACCATTTTATCATTTACTCATGAGATTTTCTTCTTTGGGGCATGGTATACTTTAAATCGACAGGCTTACCACACTTCATGTGTTGGTTATATGCATTACAGGTTTAACACGCTTCATGCGTTGGTTTGATACATTCGCTGGAATATTTTTTTTTTATGTGTCTATATGAGACAGTAATCTATGTTGGAGCGTTTACAACATATTCTGGGATTTTGAATATATTCTACTTGCGAATGTATTAGGTATATTATTTGCAATACTTTTCAAATAGAGTTCCTTTTAACTTCAAGTTCCTATTCTTTAGTTGTGGATATAAATGATATAATAAATTGTATTCTACCATACATCATGCAACTTCAAGTTGCCTCGTCTATATGTTACGCAACTTCAGGTTGACTTGTCTCTCCCCCTACCTAATAAGGGGGTAGTCACTTGGTAAAATGAATCTTCTGGTTCTTTTAAGTAGATACCAAGTAAGTAATCTATTATTCGACATATCATTACTGCACTAGGTTACCAAGTCAGTCTTGTAATAATACAAAGTTCTTTGGATTATGACATCTTTTCTTTTGCGCAATGAGCGTTTCAACTGCTTGAATCTGTATATATATAACCCCAAAGAAATAACATATTTTATTTTCATACACACTTCTGGTGAGACTTTTAGTAAATAATGCAAAAGATATACATTGTTACGGACACTTGTGGCTTATACAAAATACTAATTTTGGATATTATCCTTTAAATTTAGTAAATTTCTTCGGGATTTACTTTTAACATAATTTTCCAATTTTGTACCACAAGGTAACATAACTTTTGAGCATCCAAAAACCTTTAATTAGATCAACAAAATGTCTTAGTATTCCATGAGTACGCAAACACTATATAATTCCACTTTATCGATAATATTCATGCTTACCATTTCATGATGGCTTATCGACCTTTTACTTTCAGGTTCCTTATTTATTCCACTTCTGGTGGTAAGGATTTTTTTTCTTACCTTAACCTCGTCAAGAGTTTGGGTCACCAAGATGTCTATTCCAGACACATTGAAAAACATTGCATTTTCTTCCAGAAACGCACTTCCATTCACTTCAATGAATGGTTTTTAGCTAGGAAAAAACAGTATTTAAATCACTCAATTATTTCCATTACTGGGTCAATGTAATATAAGCTGGAAATGATGAATTTGCTTCAGAGAATGTGATCATATTATCTTCTAGGAATAATTTCTAGTCAAGGAATACAACACTAACACACTTGTTTTGTCATCCATACGTCTATTTATTTAGATTATGAAAACGGTTACATTCACTTCAAGGAATACAACTCCATTCACTTCGAGGAATGAAATGTTATAGTTTACAAGAGAATGTAATGTTAAACCTTAATATTGGGATAAAACTCTACTTACGATATTACTACTTCAAGAGTATTTTCATGACATGAAATCTGTAAAAGGTCTTACCATTATCTTTTTTTTTTTAACAAAATACTTCTAGCTACAATAATATCTACTTCTGGAGAATAATTATGTAACCTTGAAGTATAGAAGTATAGCGACGATATCTTATTTTTCCTTTGCATTCTCATGAAATAATTAACCTCGTCCTTTTTTAGTATGTTTTGCATCTAATCCTTTTTTTTTTCACGATAAATCTTGTTGTCCTTACCTCCTTTTTTTCTTAAACAGCCATTCTAATAAAAACAATCATATATATAAATTATATATACTTTAGGAAAACATATCAGCAAAGCAAACTCTAAAACACTATCATGATTTTCAACCTCAGGTGGAGTTATGATCACCACCACGCTGATTTCGATACACATTAAAAGACGTAGCATTTTTTTCAGGAAATGTAGTTTTATTCACTATAATGAATAATTTACAATATTTAATTGTATTTAACCCTACTAGTTATGTTTTCATATCCATTTTCAAAGATATTGAAAAATTCAACAATCGTTACAAGGAATGCAATTCCATCCACTACATGGAATTGTTTTGAGCCAGAGAATGTGATTTTGTTCAATCAAATTTTGTCACCACAATGTTTATTTTGATACGCATTTGGAAGTTATTGCATTCGTTTAGGGAATTTAATTCTAATCACTTCAGGGAATAGTATTATGTAAATGGAACACAAAATATGATTATATCAATAATTCATTACTTTGCTTCTTACGAGACAAACAATCTCATAATATTTTGTAAAACTTTTATTCGCGCTATAGCTACTTCAGGAGTATAAGCGTGATTTGATACAAGCAAACGTATATTTGTTCCACTCGATAATATTACATTTGCCCGTTTAAAATCCTCACTTAATTTAGTAGTACCTGAAATTGTACTAACATTTGTTTTTGTCCAATTTACTAACAAATTATTAAATTGTCCAAATGGTAACACTATAAACATTCATAAGGGAGGTTGCAGGTTCGAAACCTCTGTCATCTTCCCCCAATTTTATGTATTTCTTTTATGAATGAAATCAGTGTGTTACATATAGCACAATACAATTCTTAAATATCCATATGAGTTTTTTTTTTATCATATACAATCGTTTTACAATCGTTTTCCTTAAACCCATTAATTTGAATTAAGACTTCAAGTCTTTGCAATTCTTTTAGATTTCGAACCGCTGAAATTTAATCCTACAAACATTTAAAAATTGTTGTATGCTTCGTGCCTATATAGTTCCTCTTATACTTCCGGTTTATATTCAATAAAGTTCTCTTCATGAGATGAATGATCATTTTTTTTCTTTAGAAGTTAAATTGCATTCCTCAATTCTTTTGTGCAAATTATAACAAAATTGATTAGGTTTCAAACCTTTAAAATTTGATCTAGGCTTCAAGCCTTTCAATAAATTTTTCTTTTATGCTTCATGCATATAAATTGTATTCAAGGCTTCAAGCCTATGAGATTTATTTTATTTTTCTGGCATATAAAATTTGTGATAGGTTTCCGGCATATAAAATTTGTTATATACTTTTGGCATATAAATAGAGTTCTAGGTTTCGGGCCTATAATTTTTGGTATATGCTTCCGATAATATAAATTTCTATTCAGGCTTCGGGCCTATAATATAAAATTTAGGCTTCAGGCCTATACGATTATTTTTCCATGCTTATACGGTTATTTTTCCATACTTCGGGCATTGTAGGCTTCAAGCCTAGAATAAAATCTTGTTTTATTTTCAAGCCATTCAAAAATTATATTTACATATAGGCTTCAGGCCTCTATATTTTTTTTTAAAGTGATAACCGATTTATTTGCTTGAATAGTATAAGAGTATTGTATTGGATGCAATGGAAGTCCATCTAATATTCATCGGTTGCAATGGAAAATCCTTATAATATTCTCTCTTATTTTCTTTGTGAAAAATAATATATTACATATATGAAATAGAACAATATAAATCATACCTGGAAATATTTTTCCTTGATCCGATCGGCAGAGACTCGTGCTGATAACGTGTTATAAACTAGGATAATATAAGCTAAACTAGATAGAGAAATATGGAGAGAGCAATAACATTATAAACTAAAGAAGAAGATAAAGATGAAGAGAGAATTATATTATTCTTGTATTCCAAAATCATGAACTAACTATATTACAATGTAAATATCTTCTATTTATAGGGAAAGGAATGACCCTTCACTTGCCTTTGGGAAACCTTTGGCCTTTGGACATCCACCTATTATATTTATTCATAATACACATAATCATTCTTTAGTAATTTGATAGCAAATATGATATATAATTAAAATATAATGAAAGATTTTATAATACTCTATTTATTATATTTAGTTTTTTGATTTTTTATTTTCTATTTTAAATGAGATGTATCTCAAGGAGAAGTTTATTTTTTTTGTTATTGAGATATAAATAAAAATCAAAAGGATAAAAAAAAATTCAAACACGCTCTTAACTCTTAATGAACCTACATAAACCTCCACATTATTCTAAAATTTTATTTCACCACCGATTTTAATAAATTTTTGTAAATATCTTATTACACTTTAATAATTTTAAGTATTATTTTTAATAGGATTTTTATTTAAAGTTTGGTTCAAGGTTTTCAAAATTTCAGAATCGACCCTAATTTATCTAGTTTATAGGTTGGCTTTGTGAAATCTCCTTTTATCGATCCGGGGAAGAAGAAAGATGGTATCGAAAGCTTTTGAATTGTAATGTCTTTGAATTGAGAAAGCCTTGAGCAATTTTGACTTATGATATTGATTGTACAATTTATTTATCTAATTTTGTAGCGAACCTTCATATGGTTTTCACTTATTCTAACTTTGAATTTGAATTTGATGGCTTTATAGGATTGTTTTGGTTTAAAAAGTTTTGAGCATTAACCCTTTTTCTAATCAACATCCTATACTAATTATTTTTGTTTGAAACTCCTAAATTCTGTATTGAAATAGAGAGGTTGGTGAAATACTGAAATTTGCCTAAGGAGGACCAAATGGGATGACAATTATGTTATCCCGAGACAAAATCTGAAAATTAACATATTTTGTACCCCATCTTTGACACCAACGGAAGCTAATATCGGTTCAAGTGATTAAAAATCATCAAATTGTAGTAATCAGGCTTCAAGTTGTTCAAGCTTTTGGTTCAAGTTGATTTGTTTTTGTCATGTAATTGTATTCATATTTCTTTGTCTTTAATCTCCTTATAAGTCAATATACAACAGTATCAGATCCAACAATCATACCTAACTAATTAGCTATGGCTTGGATTTGGACAACAATAATCATAGTTTTAGCAATCGCCACTCTCCGAAGAGGAATCAGAGATTTCAAAGGCCTCCTGGTCCAAGAGTGTTTCATTTGCTTGGAAAGAATCTTCACCGGGATTGGATAATTTAGCCAAAAATCATGGCCCGATCATGTTTATGCGGATTCAGATTAGTACCTGTTATTGTTGTTTCTTCCGCTGAAGCAGCAGAACAATTTTTGAAGAAGTATGATCTTGTTTTCTTTAGTAGACCGACTTTTGAGGCTTTTAAGTACATTTGCTACGAGAAGTCTACGGTCTTTGCTTCTTATGGCCCTTACTGGCAAAACATGCGTAAATTGTGCACATTAGAGTTGCTTTATAACATTAAAATCAATTCATACCAACCTATGAGAAAAGAAGAGCTTGGTTTATTAATTGAAACACTCAAACAAGATGGAAAAGATCATGCGGTTGTTAATGTTAGTGCAATGGTTATTTGGAAAGAAATATACCGATTATGACCTTAATGAAAGAGGGTTTAAAGCTATGATGCAGGAGATTATGGAATTGATCACTACTCCAAATCTTAATGATTATTTTCCTTATCTTGGTAAGCTCGACACTCAAGGGCTGAGACGGCGTTTTAAGGCTGTTAATAAGGTGTTTGATGCATTTTTTGAGAAAATCATTGATGAACATGAAGAAAAACCGAAAAACTCAGTTCAAACTAAGGACTTTCTTGTCACCATGCTTGAGATTATGAAATCTTGGGAAGCTGAAGGTGATTTTAACTTTGACTGAGGACACATTAAAGTCATTATGTTGGTATGTAAGAATTCCGATGCATTATTTGATATAAGTAAACCCTTTACAGATCAATAACTTTGATGGGCAAGATATTCTTGTAGGTTCAATGGACACTTCAGCAACAGTTATTGAGTGGACAATGTCAGAACTCTTACGTAACCCACGGGTAATGAATAAAGTCCAGAAAGAGCTTGAAGAGATCATAGAGGAATGGATAGTCTTGTGTATTTGGATATGGATTGGTGGTGAAAGAATCCCTTAGGCTTCATCCGATGGGACCTTTGCTTGCTCCACATGAGGCCATGGAATATTGCGTAGTTGAAGGATTTGAGATACCAAAGAAAGCACGAATTATCATAAACGCATGGGCAATTGGGCGAGATCCAAATTAATGGAGTGATACAGAAGTTTTTCTTCCAGAGAGATTTATCGGTAATAATATAGATGTTCAGTGAAGAGATTTTCAGCTTATCCCATTTGGTTCAGGAAGGAGAAGTTGCCTAGGAGTGGAGCTAGGACTTATTATTGTTCCGGCGGGCTAGGGATCGCACAATTAACACATTGCTTTTATTGGAAACTTCCATATGATATGTTGCCTAAAGATTTGGTGTCAAGAGCCGAGCATCTAAAGGCTATTCCTAGTTATCGATTAAATGCATCATCATATTAATAATGTCTATCCGTGAACCCGGATTTATTGTTTTGATTGGATATGTTTTTTTATTATCAATAAATGTGACATATTATTTAAATAAATAAAGAGTTATTCTGACTATAAAAGCTGACAGCAAATCTCGTAAGAACTCTTTTTTCCTTTCATTGTTTACATCATTTTTTATAAACTTTAATGGAATGGGTATTTGAGATTTCCTTACACTAAACAGACACTGGTGGAATCAACCCTCAGGCACTTGAGTTATCAAACATGAAACTAGAAAACTTGCACCTGCTTGCTAATTTGCAGAGTCTCTTTGAAAGAGCTCATTGAGAGAAAAAAAAAAGGCTTGCCTCAAAGTTTGAATTCGATCTGTTTATAAATTATATATATCCTGGAGAGTTCCCTTGAACAATGCCAAAACTAAAGACACCTCCATACATGCACTTCCTTCTTCACCATCTTGTTTCATCCTATAGGGATGTTCCTAAAATATATTTTAGGCAAGAATGCTGTTTTAACCAAAGGTAAGGTTTGGGGGTTCAGTTTTGCTTCTCTCTTAGCCCTATCTTATAAGCCTTGTTTGTAAAACCTTGGTTATCAGAGAAGGCTTTCCGCACTTTGGAAAAGTTCGCCTTTCTGCAATCAAAACAAGATTTTCGTATAGCAAGCAAAATTTAACAATCAGATAGTACTCGGGACGTGGACTAGACATTAGGCAAAAAAATAAATAAATAAGGAACCTAGTTTGGATTTTGTTTTATTGAACTCAAACACAAAATTAATTTTTACAACTTATTTATTCAATTTACAACTTATTTATTTCAATCTAAATTAATGTTTATTACCATAGAACTGAAAAACTTCTCTTCAAGTTAAAAGAAACATGATCAAATTTTAAAAATTACATTTTTTATTATAATGTTTTAAAACAATCCATCCTTTACGTATTTTGACATTTTTATCTTATTCTCTCCGACGGATAATAATAATCATTAATTTTTATTTAGTAAAGTTTGGAAAAAAAAATGTTCTACTTAATTAATACATATCGATAATAATACATTTTTTTATTATAGGTATAATTATAATCTTGTATCTTTCTATAAATAAGTTTAGTGATTTGAGTGAATGACACATAATTAAAAATATAATAAAAGATTCTATAATATTCAAAAATTTTAGGAAATTTTAACTTTTGATACAAATTAGTTTGTTATTTTAAATAAAAATAAGATGCATCTTGAATAGTAGTTTAATATTTTGTCAACCCCCTATAAATGAAAACTAGAATAATAAAGAAAATACCAAACACACTTTCAACAAATTTACATGAACCTCAACCCCTTAATTGAATCATTTTGATATTTCATTCCACCACTCAACTAAAATAATTCTATTTAAAAATTCTTGTTCCATTTTATTAGTTTTGAGTATTATTTATAATAAAATTCTAACTTAAGGTTTGGTTTAGGATCTTCAAAATTTCCAGATCAATCCTAATATATTTAGTTTTATAGGTTGGATTTACGAGAGCTCATGGTTGGTCTTCCGGAAACACGTCTTCATCCAGCATCAAGGTCGCTGTGGTTTCACTCCATTTTTATTCACTTTTCTTGAGGATGCTTCAATTCAATTTTCTTTTGTTTTAGAATCCATCTTGGTCAATTCAATTTTCTTTTGTTTTAGAATCCATCTTGGTCAAAAACTTCATTTTCATAATATAACACCTGATGTATCCACTCATGTTGGAGAAAAAACTTAAATTAGGTATTTGTTAAGTAAAAAACTTGTAGTTCACACACCTTTTAACCATCAAGTTCAAAAGAACAAGCTCTCATCATTTTTATCAAAACAAGTAGTAAGTCACACTAAATGTATTCTTATTCTATGGCTTCTACCTGCTCCTTAGCTCAAGTAGTAACTCATGCTAATTGAATTCAATGGCTTTTGTCAAGTCACACTAAATGAATTCTTATTCCATGCCTTCTACCTGCTCTTTAGCTCTTTTACTTGAAGGTTTATAATGAAAGCAATTGAATGGTGTGGTTTGCATTGGCAATTATCAACCTGGAATGATGTGGTAGTTAGAACAAAATAGTTTGGTTAAAAGTTTCCCAGAGTTACCACATTAAGTTTTAATGGTTTGATCTATTCGATATGATGGGTTGAAAGGAATATTTGCTTCAAATGTGTTTGCTTAAAAGAAGTTTTGCAGGAAATCCATGGTGAACATACATTTAGGGCAAAGATTGAGGATTAATTTTACACAATTATAAGACGATAGGTAGTGTTGAGGGTTGTACCTTTCTATATTTGGAAAAGGACTCACTTAATGTGTTTGATATGGTACTGATTAAAATTCGAAGCTCAGCCTAGAATTTGATAATAAGCAAAATATAAACATACAATCTTTTCCTAATTATGATAACCCCTTCAAATCATAATACATAGTCTTCAATACAAATATATAATTAACATAAGAATCATCTACTTCTTTGTAGATTCTTTTAGACCAATTGTTGATAAATTATAAAGTTTCTATTACTAAATTGTGTTTACATTATCACATCTCGGCAGCAAATGATTTACCACAACCACATGTTTGAGTCGCATTTGGATTCTTAAATGAAAATCCCCCTCCAATAAGCGCATCACTATAATCCAGTTGCATCCCAAACACAAACAGAAGACTCTTCGGATCACAAACTGTATAATTATAATAACAAACATTTATCAATTACTTCATAGATTTTGACTTATGATGTATGAAATACACAAAACGTGTCTTACCAATAACAAATCCATTGTATTCTATTATTGAATCATCTGGTCTACTGTTATTTCTGTTCTCAAACTCCATTGTATAAGACATGCCAGAGCAACCACCTTGTTTCACACCTATTCTTAAACATAAATCTTCATTTCTATCAGACCTCATCTTATTCAAGTGCTTAAATGCATCCTCTGTTAATGAAATTGCAGGTGCAATTCCTTCAGATGTAGGTAGAGCTGAAACATTAATTAAGGTTATATACTAAGTTAGATCTCAAGCAGCTTACCAAACAAATAGTTTTTCCCAAATGAATTAACAATAGAGGTAATTACAGCATATACACCACACAGATTTGTTCCAAACTGGATATTATATTCATTCCTTCAGATTTGTTTTACTTATCCATTTCTTTTCTATTAATTTCGCGAGCTTACAATATATGTATGTAAAAAATCATTTGTTATAAATTTTTGAACCGAATAAGATATAAAATACAAAATGAAAAGCATACAAATTAATAATTATCATTTAATTACCTTCAATAGTTGCAGATGATCTGATTGTTAGGTTTCTTCTGCGGTTTAAAATCGACGGCGATGGTCGGAATGAAACGGATGTAGAAGATCGAGGCAAAGAAGTTGAAATCGGTGAGATTTTTTGTAGACGATAGCTCAGAGAATAATCGCAACGGAAAGTCATCAGAAACGCCATTTTTGTATGAAGAAAATGTGGAACTGTTTTTATAATTAAAGTTGCCCAATTTCTTTTCAATTTCTTTTTGTTGGTTTATTTTAGATAGAATTTTGTATTTTATTTTTTTATTGCATAATTTTTGAGGTGTATGTTTTTGCCGCTATCATTTTATATTATTTGCATCGATTTTTTTTGTTTGTTTTTGGGTCGGCTATACCATCTACAGTATCCGAATACAAAAATTAGCCGATCCTTAATCTAGTAAAAGAACCAGAATTGTCAAAATACCCCTCCGCATTGTTTGCCGCTTGCCTAGCGTTACGCGCAACACGATCAGCCAAACCATTGTGTCTTCGCGGGAGATGACGGAAGAACAGATTCCCATGGGAGTTGGCAATCTGTTGGATCCGCTTGACATAAGGCCGGACTTTCCATCACGCAGCTGGCAACGATTTGATACCTTGAATAAGATCAAGGTTGTCTGAACAGATAACAACCTTAATACCCGGACGGGCAAGGCTCAGCTGAGCAGCTTCCAACACTGCTATTGCTTCCCCTTTAGCTGCCGAATCTGTCCAGATGGGTTTGGAGAAAGTCACCCGCTGTCCTGAGCTAGTCGCACGTTGTACTATACCGATTCCACTAATCTCTGTCTTATCTTTAAAAGACGCATCACAAGTATAAATAAAACCAGTATCGCCAAATTCAGCATCACCCCACGGATTGTGTTCCGGTACACCAGGGCCTACCATCGGCGCCAGTGGAGTAGGATCCCAGTTTTGTCCATACAGGTCCTTCATACCTGCAAGGATAGAATTCACAGCATTTTTTGGATCAGTGTGGACATTTTCGTGTACCATTTTCATCTTCGCTTTCCAGATATTCCATAGTGTTAGTTGAATATAAGTCATGAAAATCTGAGGGTCCCACACTTTATTATCCAGTGAGTCACACAGGTCCGTAATCCAGTCTCCAACTGAATTAGGTTCCATTTCAGGGACTCGGATCTGCATTGTTGTTCCTGCCCATACCTATTTAGAAAAATTGCAAGATAAAAGCATGTGCACCACAGTATCAGTAACGTTATCACACCAAAGGCAGTTTTTTGTATCACTACAGTGGCGGAAAAAAAGGTTTTGCTTAGACGGTAAAATATTACGGCATGCTTTCCATGTAAAAGACCGAACCTTATTGGCCACATTTGTCTTCCATACCCTGTTCCATAATTTGGGATTATTTAGTTCGTCTTGGACAGAGGTCTGGGCCACCCCTTCCAATGCAACTTGAGAGAGGATTTTATATCCCGATTTCGTAGTATACTCACCCGATTTAGAATAAGGCCAGATAAACGTGTCTGGCTCTCCAGTAGTGAGTACATGTATCTTAGCTATTTCACCTCGAACCGGAGGAGGGATTACAGTGTCAATTGTCTCCCAGTCCCATGCATTCTTCTGATTATTCATCAGCTGGTCCACAGAATTAAATATATAAAAGAGGGTGTCATCCAGATTGGTTACAAAAAATTTCATGAATGAGAAATGTACTTATATAGTTTTTGTTTAGAAATTTCATATAAAGACGGATTGAGTCGAGTGAGAGCCCAAATTCATATATATTATTCATAACGTGATGTGATTTGAATCGAAGTAATTAATCAATCTAACGATTTACTTTTGTTCAAATCAACTACGTCGTGAGTAATATATTAAGTGATATAAATTTGAATAATATATATTATTACTCTTTTTGGTTATATCTAAACTCTCCAAGCACATTCCGTTCCCATACCAAAAATATATGGTGTTTGGTTATATCTAAACTCTTCAAGCACATTCCATTTTCAAACAAAAAAAATATAATGTAATTGATTTATAAGGTTTGAAGACAAAATTAATGTCACATATGAATTGTTAATAGATTTTTTTTAAAAAGGTCACTATCCAATCTTTTGGATGACCAAATACTAAAATACATTCATATAAAACCAAAAACCACTAAAAGACAAAAAACAAGTGATAGGAGTAGCAATTCACCGAGTACCAACTCGTTGAATATTGGTACTGTTCAACTTCGGCCACCACCCACCAACAACCGCCGGCGCCGCCCCTAGTGGTATACTAAGAGAATAGACTGAGTACCTAGAGGAAAAAAAACACTGAGTATCTGAAAGAACATTAATTATCGGGGCGTATCGGAAAAAAACACTTAGTATCGGAGGAATCTCTTTGATCTCTCTGAGCCCCCAGAGAAAATCATTGAGTACTCAAATAAAACATTTAGTACTCAATGGAAAACACTAAGTATTCTAGAAAACATCAAATAACACACAACAAATTCAATAAAAAATCAATTTCATTAGCAAGCAGATAGAGATTACATAAAAGAGATTAAAAAAAAAAAATACAAGCTCTGAATTTAAATGTAATACAAAAAAATACAAAAGAAAGAGATAATAGCTTCTACTACACGATTTCGAAAAAATATATGCTGGACCAGATCTAGACGAGCTATTTCGAACAAAAAAATGTAGAGTTCACATGGTTGATAAAAGAAAGATGAAGTTGCTATGCTCGCCTGAGAAGTTTTGCATGAAGTTGAGAAGCACAACTTTGACTGAGAACGCATCGAAGGAGTTCGACGGTGGAAGCAAGTCTCTGGTGGCAGCAGTAGGTGGAGCAAGGAGGGGAGCTGGCTTTTTTGCCGGAATTAGGTCTCCGGTGGAAACAACAAGTGGAGCAAGGAGAGGAGTAGGCTTTCTCGCTGGAAGCAACACCTCTTTCTATGCTGAAAAGCTGGCACCAGCGAAGGAGACCGACGTCCACTATCTGGCGAAGGAGCTCGAAACATCTTCTCCACAATCCAGCGAAGAAGACCTTCACCATATCGCATGAGCTCAGTGATATTCACTATCTCACCGTGAAGCGAGCACTCAAGCTCCATAACCGCCAGTTTTGAACTAGAGCCTCACGAACGACTTTCGATCTGGAGTTTTACTTCCCTAGAGATCTCGAGCTCCATCTTCAATGCCTGCAAAAGAAAAGGAAATAGAAGATGTTGGTTGTGCAAATGTTGCGAATAAAAAGAAAAGGAGAGAGAGAGAGAGAGAGAGAGAGAGAGAGAGAGAGAGAGAGAGAGAGAGAGAGAGAGAGAGAGAGAGAGATTACCGTTTTAAGGTTTAGTGGGTATGCATTATGTGTATTATAGTATAGTATAGATAGGGGTTAATTGAGGGATAAAAAGAATAAATAGTTTTAATTTTGATGTAATGTTAATGGTGTTGGCTCCTTTATAGAAGACTTAATATTATAGGGGGTTTGGATCTTGAGGAGTGATCTTCAAGACCCATTAGAGAATTATCTCAAAAATATATATGTAAAAAATATGAGAACTAAATTTAATGAAATTCTTATTTTTTCATATAAGTGGCGGTATCCTGCGGTTAGTATTAAATTTGAAGGAAAGACTTTGGACTTACGAACAGAACCATGAATCTTTATTTTAGGCCAAGGAAGTTCAGAGGTAGTGCCTCCCAAAACTTTTTTTAATCAATGTGTTATAAGTTCTTGTTTTTGGAAAAAATAATAAATTATAGAGGCAATTACTATAAACCCTCTTATACATGTTTACATTGTCATTAAAGTCAAATGGAAGTGGACATGTTCCAATTGACAACGATACCCTTATTAACAACTCTCCGCACATATTTGGCGATATTTATGATAGGGGCGCTAGAAATCAAGATATCCCTTCAAACCAGAAGTGCATGAGAAGAATGTTTCAAGATTTGGAGTTGAGACGACAAAGTTACGATAATGTTACTACGGTGGCTCGAACTAGTTCTGGATAGGTAAAAAATATTTTCGGGTCGCTTTTGACCCTCCCAAGTGAGCTGCACACCCCAAAATGTGTTTACATCTTAATATATCATATTTGGAGAATCAAAACAGCTAGAATCATATTTTTCTAAGAGTCCACACGCTTAGAGAGAAGGAAGAAGACCAACAACAAGAGTTTTCATCATTCCATCCATTCTTTCATCTGTTTCTTCAATACTTAGTGTAATTCTTTATCGTTTTCCATTATGTCATTGAATATGACTCTCTTAAACCTTCTATTTCAATTTTTAATTATGAGCTAAAACACGTATTAGCTGGAGGATTCATGAGGATGCGCCAAACGAAGAATTTGTATTTAAGGGGTGCAATAGAAGACTAGTTGAGTTTGAAGATATCATGATCATAAAATAGCAATAGGCTAGGGTTATGAGGAGTATTGATGAATGAACTCACATCATATGAATACCCTGACTTGCATGTATAGACCCCACCCTTTTGTTATAGGACCACACGTGTGAAGTAGACTGGACAGTCTAGTGATGTTAAGCTTCAGAACCACAAAAAGCAGACTCTGAAGTAATTAAGGAGATCACAAAATCCTCCTTCCATGTTTAGGAAGGATTATGAATAAGACCAGCCACGAATTTTGGGAAGTTTGGATCCTCACTGTAAGAAGGAGGTTTTTCAAGGATAGAGCCAGTCAAATTATCCTCCCAGGTCATTGGTAACGTCCATCCCCTATAGGTTTGATGGCATGGAACTGAGGAAAGAGCATCTTTTGCAGATCCAAGAGGCACCTCTAACTGTATGGGATTTGATTAAGCAACTATATGGAAAGTAGATCCCTTTTAGGACCTAATGGACTACGGATTCAGGGTTACTAAGGATAGACCAGGATTGTTTGGCTAGCAGGGTCAGGTTAAAATCTTCGAGATTCTTAATACCTAGACCACCAAATATTTTAGAGGACGTTACTTTGTTCCAGTTAACCCAATGGGTACCCTGATCCTTTTCATTACCCCAAAGGAAATGACTAGTTAGAAAGTTGGTCTTTTTTTATCACTCCCTTAGGGATAGCTAGGAGGGACATGAAGTAAGTGGGGAAAGCATGGATAATCGATGAGATAAGAATGGCTTTCCCAGCCATAGAAATGAGAGATTTTTTCTAACTCACAAGTTTGGGAGCAATTTTGGATATTAATCCATCCATGACTTTAGTTTTAGAGTTTCCCCATTCAGTAGGTAAACCCAAGTATAAGCCCAAATCCTTACTAATTGGCATCCTAAACGCCTAGGAAATTAAGTATCTCATAGGTGACGACGTTTAGGGCTTAAAAAAATAGAGGTTTTGTTAAGATTTAGAGTAAGCCGTAAAGGACTTTCTTGAAATGCATGGATTTCTAAAGCAGAGTTACGAAGGAAGAAAATGGAATCATCAACAAATAGGAGATGGTGAATTGAGGGACCTTGCTTGCTCAGTCTAATGCCTTTAATATCTCCAGCCTTAAAGTCCTTCTCGATAAGTAAAGATAACACATTTGATGAAATAATGAAGAGATAAGGAGACAAAGGGTCTCCCCATCTCAATCCATGAGAAGGACTAAAAGAGTTTTCTTGTTGACCATTCAGAATGAGATTAAATGTAACAGGGTTAACTGTTGGCATATAGCCTCCCTTAATAGGTTGTTTTAATGTGACAAATCCTCTTGTGTTTAGTGTGCTAATTACTATTGTTATATACATTCTATCTTGCACTCTAATTCATCAAAAAGCACATTCTTTATCTTTTAGATCAAAGCTTTATTGTTTTATCTTAAGAAACTAATTCTCATACAAATACTTTTAACCTTATCTTTGTGTACATTGAGAATTAGCTTTAGTGATCAACTACAAAGTTTATTAGAATGATGTTCTTTACAACTCCCGTGAAGAAGGTTTTCTAATCCGAGCATCATAGTAAAAGATATACTCACTAGAAGGTGTTTTAGACCTTTGGTGCGGTACACCGGAGTTTCTGTGCGGTACACCGCAACCCACGGACTACACCACGGACCAGGGGGCTAGTCCGTCAGAAAGCAAGTGAATTAAGCAAGGTCAGTGCGGTACACCGCACCAACCCCGCGGTGCACCGCAGGTTAGGGTTTCCTGCAGCAAAATGAAGACAAAAGGAATATATCCGTTGGGGATATTAATATATCCGTTGGAGACAAGTCTTATGACCGTTGGGAGCATTTTGCAGCTATAAATTGAAGGTCTTTGAAGACACAACTTACACCTTCAACCCATATACACTAAGGGGCTTAATTGTTATCATCCAAGAAGGTGTCAAGAGCTATACATTGTTGTATCCACTCAATTAAGGAGTTAATCCAAGAAGCTTCAAAGTTATTATCTACTCAAGAGAAGTTTTAAGCTTATAGTTATATCATCTCTTTAGGAGTTCATTAGCAAAGTTGTTTCACCCTTTAAACACTTTGTATTTATCCTCTTAATTCTAGATCTTGTAATAGATAGGTTAAGAGAGAATTTGAGTATCGGGAGTATACTCGGTGTCCTTGTGTTGTGATTACACAAGAGTTTCCTTCGTGGTTTCGAAGAGGTTGTAAGGGTTATTGTGTTCTCGACCCGGTTAAGAGAGACACTGGAGCTTAGTGAAAAGCTTGAAATCATAAGGAGGCTTCCTTAGGTAGTGGATGTAGGGAAACCGAACCACTATAAATCGTGTGTATCTTTCTATCCCTACTCTATTTACTTTCCGCACTTTATATGTTTGATAATATGCTAGTATAAATATTGTGATATTGATTATCTAGTTTATCTAACATATTGTCATCTAGAGTAGTAAGAGATTAGAAACTCGTTTTACTTGTATCACTTATATATCGAACCTCTTAGCTTATCCTTTGCATGATCACATAAGTGTTTGATATATTAGTTGACTTAGAAGTTTTCTCTTAAACTTATAATTGTCCAAAATATTTTTAATTAGGCATTAAATTTATTAGTAATCCTATTTACCCCCCATCTAGGACTTCAATTGGTATCAGAGCCTAACTCTACGTGAATAGCTTAACCGTTAGTAGAGTAAACGATTTGGAATTTAATCTTTTGGAAGTGTTGTTTTCTACACAACCTCCATTTTCTTGTACGTGATCGTTACTTTGCTTGGAGGAAACAAATGGAAGAATTAATATACGAAGGAACACTCAAATCTCGAAAAAGGAAAATCCGGTGATTTCTTTTCTTTATCTCGTATATATTTTTGCGTTCCTCCTTATGGCTTGTGTTTATAATTTTGTTTTGATTGTGATTTAATTAGTTGTGTTTGTTGTTATCATGTTTTATCTTTGGATATTATCTCGTGATACTAATCATTGTTTTAATGTTATTAGTGTTATTGCATCTAATTCTCATGAATGATGTTTTTGCACTTTAGCTCTTAGAATTTTGGTAATTGCATTTTAGTCCCCAAAATTTTCAAAATTGCACTTTGACCCCTCATATTTATTAAATTCTCCCAAGTGTCATAGTTTGGACTTCACAATCTTTCACATGTAAAATTTGCCATTTTAGTTCATATTTTTGAAAAATTACATTTTTAGTCCCTACTATGTGAAATTGCTTTTTTGTCCCTCAACTATTATAAATTGCACTTTTTATTCTTACAAGTTTTTATAAATTTTAAAAGTGCCTATTGATTGATAAAAGGGAAAAAGATCAAAGATATTAGTTTACACTTTCAAATCTCAATTTTTCTTTGAACACAAATTTGCATTTTCATATGTCTTTTAGTAAGGGTGAGTTTTAAAGAAATTGCTTTTCCGATAATATTTTAAAATCTCATAGCATTTCAAAAATGTTTCTATGCATAGAATTATGGGAATTAATCCATTATTGGTCATTAACTCATTTGCATGAAATTGTTTAGCCTTACTATCTATATGTTGTGCTTCATTATGTGCTTATATGGTTTATTCCCTATTGTGCTAATATCTTGTATAACTTGACCTTTTCTTGCTTAAAATTGCTTAGTTTTTACATTGGGTATTTTTGTACTTTTTAGAAAATATAGGGGTATTTGTGAAATAAACTGTTTTATTTGTTTTCGGGATTCCCATGTTGAATCTTTTCAAAACAAAAGCGTTTTTAGTAGTTTTAAAATATTTCTATACTATTGGGGAGTTTTCGTATTAGCTTCGGGTGTTTATGAAAATTGCCTATTTTCTATTCTCTCCTCTTACACCTTTTAGTCGAGCTTTAGTGCGGTGCACCGCAGCAATGGTCCGGTACACCGTGATTCGGGGTTTATTGTTTTATTTTGCATTGTGGTCCTTATTGGTTGAAAATATTGCATTGTGATCCCTATAGGTTGAATTTTTTTGATTTGAGATCCCTATAGTTTGAACAAGTTGCATTTAGCTTTTTTATGCTTGAAAATTAGACCTAGGTCCCTATTGTCTTGAGAAAGTTATACTTAGGTCCTTGAAGTTTTTAAAAATTTCATTTAGTCCCTAAACTTTTGAAAAATGCATATTGACTCCTATACTTTTCAAAGATTAAATTTTACCCCTTGATTTCTTAAAATTGGTTCAAATATTCTTATTGGTAAAAAGGGGAGAAATTATTGGTCAAACTTTTTCAAAATCGAAACAAACACTCTATGCATTTTGTGAGGGGGAGTTTTTCTTAAAATTATCTTTGAAAACTCAAATGCTTGGTTAATCGTTTGTACTAATCGTTTATCTTATAATTGCACTAATCGTTTGTGTTGTTAGAAAGCTTATAAGATGAAAACCTATCAATCAAGAAGTTGGTAAAATGTCTCTGTCCCTTATCTCATTGTTTCATATTGATTCATGCTTTGCAATTGTTGATCTTTGTGCATCTCAAATTAAATTGTTTTAATTGCTCTTAACCCTTGATCTCCTTATGTTGTTTTTCAAAATCTATTCACTTGAGTTTTAGCTCTTCTATGATTAGTTGTTTGATTTTATTTTATTATCCCGTCTTTTTGATGAAGACAAAGGGGGAGAAATATGTGCACTAAAACTTTCAAAATTTCACTTATTAATACCCACAAATGCATTTCATATCTTATATTCATTTTTACTAAAATGCTTATTGTGAGGGGGAGCTAAATTTCATAAGAGCTTATATTTTCATATCATTCCTAAGGTGTTTTAGTGAAGGATTTGTCATCATCAAAAAGGGGGGAGATTGTTGGCATATAGCCTCCCTTAATAGGTTGTTTTAATGTGACAAATCCTCTTGTGTTTAGTGTGCTAATTATTCTTGTTATACATATTCTATCTTGCACTCTAATTCATCATAAAACACATTCTTTATCATTTAGATCAAAGCTTTATTGTTTTATCTTAAGAAACTAATTCTCATACAAATACTTTTAACCTTATCTTTGTGTACATTGAGAATTAGATTTAGTGATCAACTACAAAGTTTATTAGAATTATGTTCTCTACAACTCTCGTGAAGAAGGTTTTCTAATCCGAGCATCATAGTAAAAGATATACTCATTAGAAGGTGTTTTAAACCTTTGGTGCGGTATACCGGAGTCTCTGTGCAGTACACCGCAACCCACGGACTACACCACGGACCAGGGGGCTAGCCCGTCAGAGAGCAAGTGAATTAAGCAAGCTTGGTGCGGTACACCGGACCAACCCCGCGGTGCACCCCAGGTTAGGGTTTCCTGCAGCAAAATGAAGACAAAAGGAATATATCCGTTGGAGATATTAATATATCCGTTGGAGACAAGTCTTATGACCGTTGGGAGCATTTTGCAGCTATAATTTGAAGGTCTTTCAAGGCTACAATCACACCTTCAACCCATATACACTTAGGGGCTTAATTGTTATCATCCAAGAAGGTGTCAAGAGCTATAATTGTCATATCCACTCAATTAAGGAGTTAATCCAAGGAGCTTCAAAGTTATTATCTACTCAAGAGAAGTTTTAAGCTTATAGTTATATCATCTCTTTAGGAGTTCATTAGCAAAGTTGTTTCACCCTTTAAACACTTTGTATTTATCCTCTTAATTCTAGTTCTTGTAATAGATAGGTTAAGAGAGAATTTGAGTATCGGGAGTATACTCGGTGTCCTTGTGTTGTGATTACACAAGAGTTTCCTTCGTGGTTTCGAAGAGGTTGTCCTTCGTGTTATCGAAGAGGTTGTAAGGGTTATTGTGTTCTCGACCCGGTTAAGAGAGACACGAGAGCTTAGTGAAAAGCTTGAAATCCTAAGGAGGCTTCCTTAGGTAGTGGATGTAGGGAAACCGAACCACTATAAATCGTGTGTATCTTTCTATCCCTACTCTATTTACTTTCCGCACTTTATATGTTTGATAATATGCTAGTATGATTATTGTGATATTGATTATCTAGTTTATCTAACTTAGATCATCTAGCATAGTAAGAGAATATAATTTCTATTTACTTGTTTAGCTTCTATATCAAACCTCTAACTTATCCATTGCATGATCCCTTAAGAGTTTGATATATTAGTTGACTTAGAAGCTTCTCTTTAAAACATATAATTGTCCAAAAGATTTTTAATTAGGCATTAATCTTATTAGTAATCCTATTCACCCCCTCTAGGACTTTCACAGTCTCTTTATGTTAAAAGCTGATCATGATGAATTTCATCATTTTAATGATATTATCAACATGTATAGTTTTGCCTCTGGCCAAACTACAAACTTGAATAAAAATGGGGTAATATATAGTAAAAACACCCCCACAAATGTAGCCTATGATCTTACTAATGTTCTTCAAATGAATCATCTTACAAACTTAGGAACATATCATGGCTTACCCTCGGATTGGGGTAGATCAAAAATTAAATCACTTGAATGGCTTATAGAAAGAATTGTTCAAAAACTTGGGGACTGGAATGTAAAATTCCTATCTGAAGCTGGCAAAGAAACCTTAATTAAAGCTGTTACCCAATCAATACCTGTTTATATCATGTCTATATTTCATATTCCTGAATCAATATGTCATAAAATCTCTTCTTTAATAGCATCTTTTTGGTGGGGTGCAAATGGAAAAAAAAGAATTCATTGGAAAAATTGGAAATATATGGAATTACCAAAATCTGAGGGAGGTATGAATTTTAAATTTTTTATTCAACTCAACACTGCTTTACTTGCTTCCTCGGCCTGGAAATTCAATATAAATAAAAATTCTCTTGCCTTTAAAGTCTTTAAAGGAATTTACTTCCCAAATGATACCTTTGAAAATGCTACCTTGGGTTATAATCCATCTTGGGCCTGGAAAAGCTTACTCAAAGGTAGAAATGCTTATCTTAATGACACAAAAATGATAATAGGAAATGGTAAAAACACAAGGGTTTGGCAAGATAATTGGATTCCAAACTTTACTAAACCTGAAAATTTTGCCTCTCTTCCTATTATCTATGTTGATTCTCTTATTGATAATAATAAACATTGGAAAGAACATGAATTAAATTGCACCCTCGGAAGTGAAAAAGCTGCTATAGTAAAAAGTCTTAACATTAACATTACTAATGCACCTGATACTTGTATTTGGAATCATGCAAAAAATGGTAATCTTACTGCCCATAAAATGTATGATCTTATTACTAATAATATCATTGAAGAAAAGAAAGCTCAGGAGGCTTTATTACCTTCTTCATCACTAAACTTAGACAAAAAAGTTTGGGATATCATTTGGAATTTAAACCTCCCCCCAAAGCTGAGAAACTTTATTTGGCGTGTAATTTCAAATGCTATTCCTACTGAAAAAAATAAGTTTGATAGAAAATGTGCTTTGAATAACATTTGTAAAGTTTGTGGAAATGATGTGAAAACTACTGAACACTTGTTTTTTCTTTGCCCAAGTGCAAGAGCCACTTGGTTTGCAACTCCCTTTGGTCATATAACCTCGCCTGATTACATTAAAAATCTGCAAAAATGGCTCCTTAACTTAATTGAGCTAAAACTCCCAAATGATGAGAGGAAAATACCAAAGGTTGAGATGGCAATCTGGCTTATGTGGTATATTTGGAAATGAAGGAACAAGTATACTTTCGAAAATCAACCTATTTGTCCCATATTAAACATGAAAAATGCGTATAAAGCCTATGATGATTTCAACAATTACTTAAACACTATATCTGAGGCTAATATACAACAAACAACAACTTAAAAAACTGAAAATCAAAGCCTTCACTTTAACAGGAAAGATACTACTATACCTATCACTTATCTTAATACCGATGCATCTTATTCTAAAGATACTAATATAGCTTCTTCTGCTGTAATTTTTAGTGATAAAAAGGGCCATTTTTTTGGAGGAAGGACTTGGAAATTCATGGCACACTCTCCTCAAGAAGTTGAAGCTATTGGAATCAGAAATGCTTTAATCGAGGCTTCAAAAAAACCAACAAGAAGATATATTTTGCGAAATGATTGTCTTAGCATCATCAAACCTCTAATGATAGGGCAGAAAGTTTGAAGATCGTCATCTATTCCATATATTTGAAGATATTCAAAGATTGGCGCTTGACATTGATCTAAATTTTCATTATGTCTCAAGGAAATTCAACAAAGCGGTGGACTCCATTGCTAAACAGAGTAGGCTTGCTCTTAGGGTAGATTGGGTTTATAATCCAACCCCTAAATTTCTTAATCTTCTCGAAATGGATTTTGTAATAGAGGGGATAGGCTAAGTTCAAACATCTTATCTTATTGTATTTGTAAACAATTTTATTTTTATCTAAATTATGTTTAAACGGCAAAAAAAAAAAAAAAAAAAAAAACTATTAAAGGCATTGAAATACTTTTGAGTTGATGATTATGAAGTGATCATATAACCCGGACTGCTATTGTGGTACCAAAAATTAGTCTTCATAATGTTAAGGAATTAGTTATGATACAAAATATCACAAATCTGCAGGATCCTTATTCAGCTCTATAGAAGCCTTAAACAACTGCATTTAACTGATTAGTTTTAGTTGAATGTGAACTATTTTCACTCAGCTAAATAATACCGAATACTTTTACGAGAGTAAAATGCACCATATCTCTCACGATGGTTATCACATAACTTAGTTAACCTTATTGCACTGTCCACAATTTTCATAAACTAGGGCCAAGTTCCACATGTACATCCTCCTCTAGGCTCAATCTCTGAAACGGATTCTTGTAATTGTTGAAGATCACTGCAAACAGAATATATATTAGTCTTTAAAGTAAGGTGCATATATATAATATATATATATATGCATCATTATATTGTATCTCTTTAAACAGTTCGGGATTGTGTAGTAATTGTAAGTATGTAATCAGCTTACCAAAAGGATGGGGTCTCTTCATCTAGCGGCAAACTGGAGAGAAAAATGATTGATAACGTGAATTAATGAGATTAGTTAGAAAATATATGACACTAATCAAATTATTGAGGTTAAGATATGCTAAGTTTTTTTTTTTTTTTTTTAATTTAAAAGTTTTGGTCTGGTAAATTAAGGGGACTGTAATAACAATTTGGAGATCAAAGGAGAAGTATATACATACATAAAGGGTTGATTTCCATTGGCAAGTGCAGTTTGTGCAGCACATAAAAAAGCAGCATCAACATTGAAATTATCTTTTGCTGAAGTCTCATAGTAGGGAATATTTCCCCTGCAAGCACACCATTCTCTAGCATTCATTTCAGAAACCTAAGTACAACAAAACAAAATGAAGCTAGCTAGAATCAATAGCTACTCATATACATACAGTTTGGAAAAATATTTTGAATACTTTCTTAATTACCTTTCGGCTATATCCACCATCTACATCAACCTTATTGCCAATCAATATGAAGGGAGTTTCGGAATTTGATGAATCTGACTATTATTTCATATTCAACCCAAAAATTGCAATAAGTACACGTATAAGCCTCTTAGTCATGACTAAGGATTGTAACGATTTTTTTTCTAAAAGAGGGTAAGAATGTACAATTATGTAACGTCTATTCTTCTCTTTCCAAAATTTATTGCGAAACTAAACGAGTTTATTAATTATCCTTAATTATATATTATTGTTACATGATCACACCTGTTTGAGAAATTCATGATGCCATTTCTTGAGTGATTGAAATGTCTTGCGATCATTAACATCGAATACAATAACACAACAATCAGCACCTCTATAAAATGAAGCTCCAAGGCTATGAAACCTTTCCTGCCCTGCTGTATCCCACAACTATATATATATAGTTAACAACTTTACCAAAACTAGAAGTACGTATATTATACCGAGTAATTAATTAATGATCATCACTTACTTGCAAAGTTACAGCTTTTTCATCGAAGAACAGTTCTTTAGTGAGAAAATCAGCACCAATTGTGGATTTATACTGCTGCTTAAAACTTTTATTTACATATCTGGGATATAAGGTTAATTTATCATCAATAATTAATACACCAATATCATCAACCAAATAAAAAATTAGAAACAAAAATATTGGAAATTTAAAACAAAGGTAAGTACAAAAGTATTATTATGAATAATGGATACTGATCCAGCAAAGATGTTTTTCCCACCCTGAAAAATAAACATAGTAAGGAAAGTTAAGTGTTTATATATTTGTAAGAAAATGCAAACGATTAAATGTGATTAAGTAACTCTGATTAACTAATCATATATAACAACCTTAAACTACGTATTTAAATATAAAATAGATTACACTTAAGTAATTAAATCATACCCGCTATCACCCAGAATAATAACCTTGAGCAAAGTTCTATTTGGCATTGACACGCGCTGTGTAACACAACAATATGGTTATTATAGGGATGTCTTTACTTTTATTAACTGGAGACTCAAAAATCTAGATATAGGATAGTTTGTTCAAGATCGAACAGAAATTAAATAAAAAGCTGCAGGTTGTTGTTATTAAATGAAATGTTGTGCTTTTTCAATTTTTATCATGTGAAGTTGGAGAACCATGCATGTGACATCGGTGACCATACTTCTTTTTTCTTAGTTAAGACGATATTTTTTCTACACTTTTTTATGGAATATGATTTCTATGGAGTATATAGACGACCCAAGCCACAATGATATTTTTATATGCGTCAAAGCCAATGATCTCACCAGAGGGATGGATTTTACAATGTTCGGAGTTTGAATAACACCGGATACGAGATCATTAGGGACGACATTTTTTATTCAACCCATATTTGATGACTTTAAGAGTTTATTATTTTTTATATTTTATTCTGTTATGTAATATTTTATTTTTATCAATATTTTAGACTTTTATCTTTTATTGTTTATTTGGTATTGTTTTTTTTATTTAGACAAAGAAAGCTAATACATTAAAACTAAAAGCCCCGAAGATTAACCAACTTCGGAAGCCACAAAAATATCAAAGTCATTATAAGCCAAAACAGAAAGTTCTGAAGGAATATTTAAACTTTTGTTTGTATATTAGAATTTAACTCCCGACTTTTTGTGATAATGTAATATATCGATCAATATTTTAATTTCAGAATGTTTATTTTATTTAATTATTATTTTTTGGTAGGTAAAGTATATAATATAAAATAATAATAATAATAAGGGTCAATATCGACGACTTTGGTAATAATATAAAAACGGAAATTTTTATATACCTTTTCAGTGAACCACCTAGCAAGTTATAATCGGTGAGTTCTTTTTACGTCTGAGTAGGTACCCGTCATGAAGGTTTGTGTTCGCTAAAAAAGGAAATCGTGTAAATAATATTGAACGATAATGAAAGTGAAGTTTAAAATTACTTATGTCATATAGGGCTGAATATGTACCAATCAATTATCTCATTTTCTCATTCTTACCACCGGTAGACACTCACTCCTAAACACTGATATTTGTTTTGGTTTTGGGATCAAACCACCATATCTGTCTGGTTGGTTGAACTTTGTTTTTTCTTCTCGTAGATAGAATGTCAATATCTCTTCTACAACGTATCTCTCTGCAATCAAACTTTAAGGTCTAGCCGATTTCCAAATATATTCTTTAAGCTTCTTCAAATATCTTTAAAAATGGTACATCCGAAGCATTTGAACTGGGCCACCTACTTCAGATTCCTTATATAAGTGAATGACTAGGTGGACCATGATCTCAAAAAGGAGGTGGAAATATCATTTCAAGCTTGCACATAAGGAACATCACTTCTTCTTTCCCTCTAACGAGCACAGTCATACTTAGGTTTCTTTTACAAACCATTCCAAATATGTTACACAACCCTGTCATTGGATCACTCACCAATTTATCATCAATCAATCCCGGTATACATGCCACAAAAAGGAACTGCATTATTACGTCACAATCGTTTGATTTCATTCCTATAATCTTTCTCGCATAACTCAACATGTTATTCTTCAAACTGGAAGCAAACCCGTTTAGAAACTTTTGTGCCTTTAACCAATCAAGAAATTAATATCGTTTATTCAGAGGAACACATATTTGGCCCACGGCTGCATCACTCTACCTCGGTCCTCGAACAACCATAACTCTTTCTTGATATTCAAATCTCTCAAATCATTCCTGGCTTTCGCATGATCTTTGTTTACGTTCCCATATAGTCCAACGATGGTACCAAACAAGCTATCACACTTGTTATTCTTGTAGTGTATTACGTCAGTGTTATGTTTGAGAAGGTTTTCCGACCAATACGGTAATCTGAAGAAAATACTTTTTTTCTTCCACTTGAAATCTTTCTTGCATGTATGTGTACTTGCCTTACCACCAAAATATTTGTGTTTACCAAGAAACACAAAAGGAAACTCATTTATCGTGTTTCTTATTTGAAATCACATTGCATGTAAAACAGATTCCGAGTAGGTAACCGTATACGATGATGAAAATGAACTATACCCTTACGCACACGCATCGACAGTGTAGAATCCATTCATTTTGGGCACCATTTGTAACCTTGACCCTGCCATCCCAAAGTATACAACGTAGATAGGTAATAATTGATCCTAAATAACAAACAAACCTTCATGTAAAATTCAATTTATGTGTGTATCATACGTAGGGGTCCCCATAGACCAAAACATTTCCAACCCACCGATAAATGAGCGTAGAAAGACATCCATATCTTTACTAGGAGAACACAGACACGGGGTTAGTAAACTAAGCATGAAGGTAATACTTGTATGCATAACCACTATAACAAGTTATAGGCGGTAAATATAACTGGCCGCATGTTATATGAGTTGTTTTGCATGGAGAAAGGACACAACCCATCGATGGACAAAACCAAGCATATATTTCAAGGATCACTAGCAAACTCGGTTTTCCTCTCATCAAATTTTTTCCAACTAATACCGCCGACTGGATGACGTTACATATCATAATTTGCAGACTTACCAGTATGGTGCCAAATCCTGTCTTTCGTAGAGTGTCTCAGAGCGTATAATCGTTGTAATCTTGGCTCAATAGAGAAGTAACAAAGTTTCTTATGAGGTACTTTCTCCCTTCCTTTGGATCCCACCTAGATTCACCACAACTTGGGCATGTCTCGAGATGTTTTTTCTCTTTATAATACAATCACATCATTCAAACAAACATTGATCATAATGTAGCCCATACCCAAAATTTTCAACTTTCTGTTGCACTCCTCATACATGGCAGGCAAATTATGTCATTGATATCTCCTCATTTGTGATATAAAATATACTTCCGTGACATCATTTTAGCTGTATTTATAAGTTTATAGGTCAAATTTAGCTTAGTTTAGTGCACTTTCCTATTTTGAGTCTTGATTTAGTAGCATAATATTTTTAGAGCATATTGGGTTTAATTGTTTATTTAGTGTGAAGCTTTAAAGATAATTATGGAGATTAATTAGAGTCCAAGTCAAAGACTACAAGATATGGAAAGAGATTTGCATGTAAGTTGGAGATAAAGGTAACAAAGGCTAAAAACATGGAAAAGGTTAAGCTGCCTAAATCTGAATTTCTGCAGCAACGCCTAAAGAAGTGGTGATAACTCCAAATAGAAGCCTATTTTGGAAGATTCCTTTCATAGGGACGTAGATAACTCGCTGAGGATTCTTTTGGTATATTGTGGAGCAAAAACCGACCAATAACGAAGAAGATATGCTCAAAACAGTTCAGCAGTAATTATCTTTATTTCCATACGAATTTGAGTTGGGCTTGGAGTCCATTACTTAGCCTCTCCTTCAAGAAACGAATTAGGTCAACCTATACACTATAAATACAGCCTCTTAACACTTTTCAAATCATCCTTGGTGAAACCTTAAACTAAGAGGAAGCTTACAACACAAGAGAGAAGTCTGGAAGGAGCTGTTCATCAACAATGTCTTCTTCTACCTTTAAATTTGTAATTTCTTTCTTTTCTTCCATGAACTAAATTTCTTTAGTTTGAGTTTTAGCATATATGTATGAACCCTAGTTTTGATTGACATCTATATAATTTGGGAACTTAATGTTTTAAATTGAATTATAGTTTTTATTCTCTGTTTATGTGTTTGGATTTATATTTTGTGTTCTTGTGGACGGCCGCCATATAGAATTACCATCTAGTAGTTAGGTCACTGTTGACAACGGTGTTTAATTACATGTTTAGCACATAACATCTAGTATTCGGTTTAGATCTGACAAATCAACCTAACTAGATAATCACTATGGTTTAGTTCTTGTGACTATTTACCAATTACAGGAAAAGTTTGCTTAGGAAGCCTTATGGACACAGGTCAATCTTATTTAAAACTACCTAGCGTAATTGGAACCGATTATTGAAATACTACATAATTCACCATTACATGTTTAGAACGGCAAAACTAGTGGGGATTACATGCTAGTGACTCAAGCTATATTCTCATACTACTTCTCTTTCGTATTTATTTTCTGTCTTTTAAATTCTTAGTTTTAATTTAGTTAATTAGAGAATCCAATAAATATCTATTTGTCTTTACTTTTATTGCGTTTTAATTGTTCTAGCTTTAAGTAATTGCACTTGATTATTGCATAAGATTCCCCTAATCTTCGTAGTCTCTGCGGAACGAATCTTACTTATTTTCTAAAATTTGCATACGATCTGTATACTTGCAGAACCGTGCTTAGTCTAGGGTGATTATTTGCTCTTTATTTGTATCTTATTTTATCACACCCTAGGCCCCACCAGTCATTATGGTACAATACGACCCAACATTTGAAGATTTTAGTGAAAGAACTATTCCTCCACTAGTTCTTCACTTTGACATGCATAAATTTAGCGATGAAATTCAAAGATCCCAATATTATGGAACCGGGGTACAACTCAATCTCCATTTCCTCAAACAAAGTATCGAAACAACCTCGGTTTTTAATCGGAACACTCTTTTCCGTAAACTTGTGGCATCAGATGAACCGCCGATATCAGAAGTGGGTCTCAGATCATCAAACACATTAACCATTTATTAATCTACTATATAATATGGGTAACATTATTTACATGAACTTGTGCTATTTCATCGTGTTTTGTCCAAACTTAGTACGTTGGCAAGATCTCGTGCCTCAGCAGATACACTCAAACTTTGGAATACATTGCTTTCGATTATTCAAACAACGCTTACACAGACAAAAAATGTATCCCGTACTATCCACATGATTTTCCGCAAACCTACTAAAATCCCTAGCCCCGACCATATATTCATGATTCCCACTATTTGTAGATTTAATTTATTTCTTGTCAGTAAGCGACTATTTTAAATGAAACAAATAAAGTATAAATGCGACGGTCTAAATAACATTCCGTGAAATTATTCCGTAAATAACTTATTCCATGAAATTATTCCGTAAATAACTTATTCCATAAATACATATAAAATATTATATTATTTATATTAACCACATTAATTCACAATGTGTATATATATACATACACACATTCAAAACAAATTCATACAACTATTTAAAATAAGTATATTAAACCGAAAAAGATTAAATTTGAGAAACTACCATTTTCCAAAAAAATTTACGAGTAATTTGATATAAAATGAGTCCACATGTGGAGGAAGAGGTTGTGATCTTTGGTAATGGATCGACAGATTTTTGGTAGTTTGGATTGTTGATGGTGAAAATGTATTTTTTATTAGGGTATAGTTTTTGGGGTGGGAAATGGGATTTGGGTTTTATATTATCAAATTTGTCCAATCTACAACATTTAATTCATGTAAGTTTTTAGGGACAACTTTAGTAATAGATTTTCAATCCCCAATGTCACTATTAGGAACGACATATTTTTGCCCCTAGATATAACAATGTTTAGGGATGACAAAATGTGGTACCTAAAGATAAAATTCTATTTTCTTTGTGAAGACAAGCCGTCCTTGATAATATTAGCGACGAAATTGGTTCATTGCTAGGATTACCTGCCATTAGGGAAGACTTTTACCATCGCCAATGGTCCCTTTTAAATATTTTTTATCCCCAACATGGGCGACTTACATAGGTACTATAGCCGAATCAATAGGAACGCCATCGCGTCATCGCTTATGATTCTGTCCCTTAAAAGGCAATTTGTAGTAATGTTACGGTTCATGAATAAAGGAAAAAAATTGTTTCTTTAACGGGACCGAATTCAGGTCCCTTCGGTGAGTACTTAACAAAAGTTTTGTTTCATTGACGGAAATCAAACCCAAGTCTCCTTGGTAAAAGTTAGATATCCAAACCGTTAAGATTATAAAATGTTTGAGTATTGGGATTAGCGTGGATCAAATACGGAACTTTCAAATGTCTAATGGATTGGGATAAGTGACAATTATGTTTTTTTATTATTAAAAAAAATTAATCCAATTGATGCGAATGAGTGAATTAGGGGTTACAGACTATCCATACCGTCTTTTATATAGAGAGTATCTGGACCGTTTAAAAAATGTGTTTTATTATATAAATTATTTTTTATGTCACAATATATGAAAGAAAAGATATATAGAGAAATAATATTTTGTTGAATTTTAGTTAAATATTATTTTTTATGTTACAATATATATATATATATATATATATATATATATATATATATATATATATATATATATATATGAAAGGAAATAAATATAGAGAATTAATGTTTTATAATTAAAAAAAAGTAAATTTAGGTTAAAAAATTAGTAAAAATATGAAAAAAGAAAAGATATATATGGAAATAATAATTTCTTAATATATTAGTGAAATATTATTTTGTAGAGTAATGATATATGTCACCCTTTTTGTATCACCCTTTTATCACCCTTCTATATATATGTTTTGATTTCCTTGAATAGAAGATAGAGATAAATTAAATAGGATAGAGAAATCAATTCATTGGTCCATATAGGCATACACGTAGGAGGTGATAAAAGGGTGATACAAAAAGGGTGACGAATATCATTACTCTATTTTGTATGTCACAAATATATAAAAGGAAAGAAATATAAAAAAAATACATTTTATAATTTTGAATAAATATAAATATAAGGTAAAAGGATTATTGAATATATATATATATATATATATAAAGGATACGGGAGGAGAGCTGTCATCTTATTTTAAAAGTAGGCTAGCACACTTTAGTATAAAAAGAAAAAAATAAGTAAGTCTTTTATGTTATAAAGCAGCCTCTATATATCCTCTATATATATATATATATATATATATGGAAATATTTATTTTTATAAGTGAAAACTAAGTTATTTTATTAGTAAAAAAAATTAATGTCATTAACGTGAAGGAGTGAATTAAGGGTTACAGACTATCTCGACCGTATTCTATGCAGAAGATCCGAACTGTTTACAAATATGTGTTTTATTATATAGATTGTTTTTTATGTCACAATATATAAGAGAAGGGTTTTTGACTTGGAGAGTCCACACAAAATCCATGATTGCCCATCAGGTCCAACCCACCTAAAAATACCGAAATACCCTTACTAACCAATTGATGGCAGATTTGTTACCATAAACAATTTCTCTGATTCAATGCTAATCAAATTAAATTAATTAAGAAACTAAACAATTCCACACTTTTCTGATTCAATGCTAATCAAATTTGAATTAATTAATTAAATTCATAAAATCATTTCACAATTCATCGTCTCCTTCCATAGGAAAATACAAAAAAAACTACATGAATAACCCGTTGATATAAACTATCACACTTTCATAATAAAGCGAATAACCCACCCTTCCGACCTGTCAGTCAACCAAACCAAATGAATAACCCACCAGATTAAACTAACATACCATCGTAACGAAGCCAATAACCCACCCATCAATTCAACACAGACCTGATATGTTGATGAAGAATATAAAGAACAGTGGCTGACCAAATGAATAACCCACCAGATTAAATTAACACACCATCATAACAAAGCCAATAACCCACCCATCAATTCAACACAAACCATCATAACAGTGTTGTGATTGATGTGGCCGGAGTTGGGTGTGTTGATCGGGGTCACGGACTAGCAGAGGGGCGGCTGAGAGCGGCGTCGGGATGGTGGCCTTCATTGCTGTTCGTGGTTCGAAGAGGAGGAGTGAGATGAGAGGGGTCTGTTGCTCGGAGGTCGTTGTAGATGGCCGGAAATGGCGGTGGTGGATCAGAGTTCTTGTTCGAAGCATCTAGTGGTGACGGAGGATAATGTTATAAATAGATTAGGGAGCCTAAGAAGGATTGGTGGCGTTGTGCTTCACAACCGTGGGAGATTGTTACAAGCGGTGTTGCACGATGAAGATGGAGGCGGTTGTGGAGCGACGAAGAGGGCGGCGTGAATGGAGTGGTGGTCGGCTGTTCTCCAGCGTTTACTTTTTCTTTTAGGTTTCATATGAATTGATTTCTTTTTTTTATTTTGGCATTATTTAGATATGATTTAAAATAGAAATCAGTTACAAAAGATATTAATTGATTGAGATAATTATGGCAAAATCTGATAAAATCAATTACTAGGGGTAAGGATGGTATATCAAATAAAACGCTGGACTTTCTTGGGGTAAAATAATTGGTTGGACTCTTTGGGGGTGGGTTATTGGGTTTGTGAACCTTTTAAGCAAATAACTCATAAGGGAAAAGATATATATATATATATATATATATATATATATATATATATATATATATATATATATATATATATATACGGAAATATATTTTTGTTGAATTTTAATTAAATATTATTTTTTGTGTCACAATATATGAAAAGAAAGAAATATAAAGAAATAATATTTTATAATTTAAAAAAAATAAATTTAGATAAAAAATTAGTGAATATATAAGAAATGAAAGATATATAGAGAAATAATATTATGTTAAATTTTAGTTAATATAATTTTTTTATGTCACAATATATAAAGGTAAAATATATAATATTTTATAACTTTCAATTTTTTTAAATTTAAGGTAAACAGATTAGTGAATATATATGAGAAGATTTGATTTTAAAAATAAAAATTAAGTTTTTTTAATTAGCCAAAAAAACATTAATGCCATTAATGTGAGAGTGAATTATGGGTCATATACGATACTTGTCGTCTTTTATGTAGATGATTCGAACCGTTTAAAAAGACCTATTTTATTATATAGTTTATTTTTATGTCACAATATACAGAGATATAATATTTTGTTAAACTAGTTAAATATAATTTTTTGCGTGGCAATATATGAAAGGAAAAAAAAAATTTAGGTAAAAAGTTTAGTTAAATATAAAAGAAAAAAATATATAGATAAAAATACTTTGTTAAATTTTAGTTAAATATTATAAGTAAAAATTATATTATTTTTTAAGGTGAATGCCCAATAAGCACCTGCCACCTTAGCCACTTGTCCATAAAAGGCACTTAAGGTAAATATACCTTAATGCCTTTACTGCTGTCTACTGTGTGCTGCTGCTGCCAAGGGTGAGTAATGAGAATGTTTCTCAACACTCGTGCAAGTACACTTTTGTACTTGTGGGCTAATGTTGAGTAATGAGAATGTTTCCCAGCACTCGTGCAAGTACACTTTTGTATTTGTGGGCTAATGTTGAGTAATGAGAATGTTTCGCAATACTCGTGCAAGTACACTTTTGTACTTGTGGGCTAATGTTGAGTAATGAAAATGTTTCCCTGCACTCGTGCAAGTACTCTTTTGTACTGTCTGCTGCTGCCAAGGGTGATTTTTGCGTGTAATTTGAAATTTAAACGGTAATGATGAGAGATGAATGAGATAGAGATGAAAGAGAAAGAGAGAGAGAGACAGATGAGATATATATAACTAACTAACGACTAATAAACGGACGACGGCTGGGGTGAGGGGGTAAAATAGGAAAAAAAAAATGAGTGCCTTTTATGGGCAAGAAGAAAACGGCGGAGTGAGGGGGCATTAATTCTAATTTGAGGTGTTTTTTGGGCAATAATTCTATTTTTTATTTAAAAAACAATTAATATTATTAATCTGAAATAGTGAATAAAAAAGGTTCTAAAGGATATTTACGAATCGTTTAAAAACACCAGTTTAATTATATGGATATTTTATGGCAAAGTTCTCCTAAGATATTTCCTCTCAACAATGAGACGTATCCACAATCAATTAAAATATCCTTTTGATCGAGTTCTTTGTATGCTTTGCTCTATATTGACATTAGCTAGGCCAATGCATAATATGATTTTTTTTTGGACATTGCATAATATGATGAGGAAATTACAAATAGAATCCTAAATTAGCCAAAACTTATGTTTAAAGTCCTACCTAGTTAGATCTTCTTATTAAGTCCTTAGTTGGTTTTTTAGTTACTCAACATTACCTTATTACCCCTGAGAATAGTTACCTTCGTCATGGGTACACGCACAACAATTTTTTACCTTATTAAATTTTATAGTTACCTTCGTCATGGGTACGCGCACAACAGGTTTTTACCTTATTAAATTTTATTAAGTCCATATTTTATTAAGTCCTTCAATGGCCTGTCCAATAGATGGGAACGTGTACAATAGGAAATACGTTATCATGGAAAAGTGTACAATAGGAAACTAGGTATCATGGGAACGTGTACAATAGGAAATAAAGTCTCATGGGAACGTGCACAATAGGAAATAAGGTCTCATGGGAGCGTGCACATTGCGATATACAGTGGACCGGGTACGTGCACAGAAGCAATAGCAAAGGATTTCTAAGTCATTGACCAAATACAGGCTCATGGGAACGTGGACATTGCCCGATCAAGATGGGGATGTACACAGATGTGTTTGACTTTGACTGAATTGCAACCAGGTTCACCACCACCATCAGGGAACCGGACCTGCAAATAAACAAAAATAGATTAAATAATAAAAAATA
The DNA here is from genome assembly GCA_029959085.1 of Nemophila menziesii. NCBI lineage: Eukaryota > Viridiplantae > Streptophyta > Magnoliopsida > Boraginales > Hydrophyllaceae > Nemophila > Nemophila menziesii. The sequence continues at coordinate 20,697,683 of JARWIR010000022.1, read as the reverse complement.
AAAAATAAAACAAAACCTAATAAAATCATCTAGCAGATCTGGATCTGGATCCAGATTTGCTGCAGCAGTCAAGGGGCTGTACTCATCTACCTGCAAAAGAAAACAAATGACAAATAAAAGGCACGAAAGGCAGCAATGGTGGCGGAACTGAGACTCACCCACCCGGGTCTGTACCCATTTGCAGTGTGAATCTGGTCCAGATCGATGGCCATGAAGATGAAGAGATGGTGTAGATGGCAGTGGATATGGTGGTGGTGCAGCAGTTGTGCTGGCGAGATTAACAACAGCGACGACGGTCCAGTGGTGGCTGATCTGCGGTAGTGTTGAAGATGTACCCACTGGGGCTGTACCCAGTTCGTATGGTCAGAAGAATTTACTTGATAGTGATGTTGTAGATCTGAGACTCCTGAAGATGGTAATGTTGAGGGGTATTGTTGCAAACCTGAGAATCGTGAAGATGGTGTTGTTGAGAGGTGTTTTCGCAGACCAGATCTGGGAGGTTGCTGTTGCTCCGATTGCTGCTGCTGCTGCTCCGGGTTGCTGTTGCTGCTGCTCCGGTTTGCTGCATCGATGGTTGCTGCTGCGCAGAAGAAGGATGGTGGTGCTATGGTGAGCATGAGGTATGGTGGGGAAGGTGTGCTGCTGGGGGCTGGTTTAGGAGAGAGAAGAGGGAGAGTATATGGTTTTACAGGAGAGAGAAGAGGGGGGGGGGGGGGGGGTGGGTTTCAGATTCGAAACCTAATAGGAAGAGGGAATGGGTTTCTTGGGTTCACTGTATAGATATAGAGGGAGGGGTATTATTGGGTATTTTGGTATTTAGTTAGATAGGAATAAGTTAGTTTGGGGTGAGATTTTTTTTATAAACCTTATGTTGTAGTGGGCTCTTATTTATAATTGCCCCTAATATGATTCAGTACTACTTGACAAAAATTAACCATAGTACATAAAATTTATAACAGTTCATACTGAATTGCAAAGATAAATAAAATTAAATAAAGGAACCCGTCAATATTACAAAATTACTTATAAAGTTTTTACTCTGTAACAGTATAGTTCTACGGAATAAAGTCACCATTTAGAATTGTTTTAAAAACTGGTAATCTTCGTTTTTCCTTACCATAGAGAACTTTGTTTATTTCCTCTTCCACGGAGGATTTGACCTCATTCTCCCTCAATATATTGTCCATCAACGGTGACCAGTCGCTAGTTTCATGTTCACTCTTCCCATTCTCAGGGATAATCTTTTCCTTAGTTGAAGATGATTTAATTGATTGATTGATGATATCATTACGCGTGCTCTTATCTGGGTTTATGATTGGAGTGTAAGCTCTTCGTATATATGCTTTCTGGCCATTACTGCCTGTGGTATAGCTTGAGCTTGCCCTGGATATCTTGCCTTTTGGAGGACCCATTGCAGTTTTTGCATAGCTTGCCATTAGTCTGTTGATTAAAGGAAGAATCTTTAGCAATACAATATATGCAACTCTGCCTATGTAACTCAATAGACATTTTAACTTGGTTTTATATGTAATTTGACTAACACTTTTATTATATCAAGTTATTGACATCAAATTTTAAAAGCAAACTATAATATCATGATATTATATGTAAATGCAAATATATCATTGGCATGCACTCGGGTCATAATTATTATGAGTAAAAGATTTTATTGAATCAAACAAAACCATCCTAAATAATGGATTATAACTTTTTTTATTCCCATATAATCACTTTATGAAAATAATCTTTGACAGTCTAACTCCTATTCAATAAGATGAAACGACGCAAGCCGTTAAAACCCTAGCTCAACTCCTCTACCAAACCCTCCTAAACCTTTTAATCCGTAGGAGAGCTGGTGGGTCCAGTGGAAACTATTACGGGAAACAACTCGTAAACATTAACAATGGCAACTCATAATCCGAACAAGATTACTCTAAGGATCCCACAAAGGTGTGAAGAAAAACGATATATATAAACACAAACTGATATGATTCAGATAAACACAATTAACACAAGAATTTATATTTTTTCATCTTGGTTTTAGTTTTCGTCATAAAAAAGTTGAACTTTGTGTAAATTACCTCCGTTGACCAGTAGCTTCCCAAAAGTTCAAGTAGATATATATATAGGCCGATATAAAAAACGTATAATCTAGTGAGTTAATATCCACACATATATATACCTACAAATTTAGAGAATTAAGGAGGAAGAAGAATGCTGTTTTAATAATCTGGGAAGAAGAAGAGAGTATAAATCTTATTGTAGTTTTTCTTTTTTGTTTTGTTTTATATCTTTATACACACTATTAGGAATAGAATGAGTTTTGTTTTAGTGAATCACTCGATATATAAGATGGAAATTTTATTTTATTGGACTTTCTCTTTTATTTTTATATTCTTCTACTAAACCGTATAAGTTTGATAACTATTTTTTTTAGGGGTGTTTGTTTACCTTTAATGAGATCTTAATTTGGTTCATTAAAACACCTACTTAATTTAGATCTGACTCTTAAATAGTATGTTTCATTAAGATTTCAAACCAAGTCCGATTTATTCAGACACTACCTCTTAACAGATTCAACTATCTATTAGCATTAAGTACTTATTAGTAAAAAAACAAACAACGCTTTAGTCGTATTAATGAGTTATTTTATTTTTGGGTTGATGAAAAAAATAAAAAAATAATCAAAACGGGTCAAAACTATCCCATTTTTTTTACAAAACAAAGAAAATAACCTACTATCTACTACAATCTAATTTCAATAAACTATTATAGAACTCAACAATCGAGCTCGTCGGACAATTAGACACATCGATTCCTCGACAGCTGACTTTGGCGACCATATCTGCAATCCAGCCGAGTGCTTCATTAATTATTGGACGAATTTTCCAATTAATACACCCGCCATTGACAATACCTTGTACAGTTTCAATGTTGTTAGAGTAGAAAGAACTATTCTGTAAACGAAGGTCTGCTGCAGACCTCATGGCCTGAAGGACGACCCAACTTTCTCCTTCGAGGGCTGAATTGACTCTTGTACGCTTAATAACTTTATGAGCTACCTTCCCTTCTTTATTAACTCCAATTGAAACAATATCGGTAGGTTTCCAACTTTTAAGGAAAGATGCATCATTCATCCAAACTATTAAAATATCTGTTTTCAGACAACAGTGAGGGTGCACGACCAGGATATAAAACTTCATAGAACGAAGAAAACACAATAAATCCTTTTATAGAAGATGATGCGATATTGGATTTTACTTATCCGATACCCATTCAAATTGTCCCATCTTCATTAAGAATTTTTAAAATTCTACTCTGGGTAGCTACGTTTCCATGTAACCAAACTGGTTTAGTCGTGTTGCTCTACCTAATCTATTTGCCAAATTATTTACAGCTCTTTGAACGTGTCGCACCTTATGAGTTTGACATCTTTATTCTTATTCGTATTAGTGGGTTATTTTATGTTTGGGTTGATTGAAACAAAAAGAAAAACAATTGAAACAAGTGAAAACTATCCCACTGTGGATTTTACTTATCCGATATCTGCTCGAATTGTCTCACTTTCATTAAAAATTTCCAAAACTTTATTTTCTGGTAGATGTGTTCCTAAGTAACTAATCTGGGTTAGTCTTGCTGCTCTAACTAATCTATTTGCCAAATTATTTGCAACTCTCAGGACTTGTTGAACTGTATGAGTTTGATATCAATTTTCTTCTTCGTATTAGTGGGTCATTTTATTTTGGGTTGATTGAAACAAACTGAAAAAAGAAACCGAAAATGGTCGAAATTATCTCACTGATCTTTACAATGGATTTTACTTATCTGATACCCACTCTAATTATCCCACCTTCATTAATAATTTTCAAAACTTTATTTCTAGGTAGCTGTGTTCCCAAGTAACAAATTTTGTTTAGTCTTGCTAGTTGCTACTCTAGCTAATCTATCTTCCAAATATTTTGCAACTCTCGACGTGTCGAATTGAAATATTACTATCTCTTTCTCAAAGGTTACTAAAACGTTAGAGTCAGGCCGAATAGACCATCCAGGCTCTAACAAATATTTCACGCCTTGAACCAGTTAAAAACAATATGTTAAAATAGTCATAACCTCTAGTTTGAAGGTTTTATACATCTTTGTAGCAACATGATTGCTCTGCCCTCTCCTTCAATCACAAAGTCACAATACAACTATGAGTACTTACGGAATTAATTGTTACCATAATCATCTTGCACAATACAAGCCAATCCTGTAGGTTCCTATTTTCCAGTGAAAGATGCTTTGCACCAGCAAGAGAAGTTATATGTCATATTTTCAGTGTTGGGTAGGCAAGGATAAGAAGGGGTAATCTCTCCAGCATTACTTCTTCCTTCTATCAAGTCCACACCAAATCATTATACCATTGAGAGGTTAACGTTGTGGCTGACAATTTCTAATTTCCAAATGCATTTTTCATCTAAACACTTCATTCTTATCTTCCAAACATACTATGTTGTAAAAATCGCCGCCTAGGCGTCAACTCCCCCCCCAGCCGCTTATTGCCTAGTAAATTTTTCCTAGCGCCTTAATTGATGTGGAAGAGGTGGCTAGCCCGCCTAGGTGGCGATTAAGGGCAAAAAATGGTGGCCTAGGCACTGATTAATGGCAAAAAATGTCTGCATAAGCATTCTTTTTATTTTTTGCATTCTTAAGAATTCTTAAATTAATATTATAACTCAAATTTTAGTATTTTTATGTTTACTATAGTGTTGTTAGATGAATTTTATGACTTAAATAGTTAAATTTTGTATAATTACTATGTATATATTACTAAATATACAAAATTACACACCATGATTCAAAACCATCTATTCCCGCTTAGGCCCTGTGTAGTCCCGCCTAGGCGCTAGGCCCCGATCGACCGCCTAGGCCGCGAAACCGAGATCTACAACATAACTTCCAAATATGCAAGTAGGTAAGAAAGATATAAGTTGTGAAGTTATTCTTGTCCTAGACCTTCTGTGTGAATCCTTTAATAATTTCACATAGCTAAGTTCCACAATTTAGTTGATTTTTCATGTTAACCGAGACTAGAATTGACGCTGAAACCCACACTTGGAAACTTAAAGGATAGTTGATAAGTGTATGGGACGTATGCTCTCCATTTGTTCCACAAAATGGATAAGCATTATTTATCACACATTTTCTCCTACACAAGTTTCACCTAGTCGGGCTACATTATGCAACATTTCCATATGAATGTATATACCTTTTAAGGACATTGGCTTTCCAAACCTTTTCCTAAATATCGAAGTCTTCACTTTCTGTTAGAAAGGTGAATTTTCCTTCCCATTATTCTCGATATAAACTAATTTTAGGTATCCTGATTTAACAAAAAATATACCATTTTTTAGAAGGACCAATCAAATACAATCACAAGAGAGGTTAGGCAAATGTTCAATGCCATAAATGATACCGCTAACTAGTGGAGGAAAGAGTTCGTTAATGACCTCCATATTCCAAACATCTCGCTCCAAGTCAATAAGTTGAAACAATTTATTGATAGAGCACCCAACTGTATTCACAATCAGGAAATATCCAAGGATCCAAGATTCTCCATGGAAAGTTCCAAAGTAGAGCAACATTCATTTTTTGAAAATATCTAAAACCAAAACCACCGATCTTTATTTTTTATTACGATTTTTCCTAGGCCTACCAGTAGACTCTTTCCTAGTTGCTTGTTCTCCATCAAAAGTTAGTGAAAATTGAGAACATGGATTTGCAGACCGTTTTTGAAAAGAAAACAATAAACATGTCATAAATAGAAATCACTTATAAAACTACCTTTATTATGATGTTCTTTCCACCTTTCGTGAGAAAAATCTCTTTCAAACCGTGTGTTTTTTCTTAAGAAATCGATCTTGGGCCCATTTAATGTTGCAACTTTTGACCTTTTATGGTCCATAAGAAGACCAATGTATACATAGTGATTATTCTGTTATAAACTAGAGCATGTCCACCATTTGTTGAATGAGTTTTGACGGTGTTCTGTTACTAAAACATACTATAAATTTATTAAAGTTGACTTTTTGGCATTTAGATCTGCAAGCACCTAATAATAGCATTACTAAATGCTTCAATATCATCTATGTTAATATCTATAAAGAACATAAGATCATCAAAAAATAATATATGAGTAATCGTTGGCATTATCTATCAATTTTGTATCCTTTAATAGTTCCTTCCCTGTATTCCTTACTTATAATTCCCAACCAACGCTTCCATTAAGAGATAAAAAAGAGAAAAAGATATTTGATCACCTTGTTTGAGACCCTGAGAGGCTCGTAAAGGCTCTAAATTATCCATTTAAGTCAACTTGAAACGAGATAGAGTAAATAAAGGTAACAATTCTACAAAAAAATCTCCATTGGGTGTGGTTTGTAACTCGGTATACTATGTGAATTATGTCATACTGCAATAGAGGGGAGATATGATCTATTCTTAACACACTTTTTCTCCAAGAGGATTCATCATAAATTCATGAAATAAATGTAGTATACTTGGGACATCTAACTATTGGTATAACTTCATAAATATGATTATAAAATCTATTCAAGATTATAAAGTTAGTCAAATGGTCATACGGACATGGTTCCCTGTATATCTTTGTCAGATATGCCATAAGAGAGTTCTCTAAACTGAAGCAGCTAGATAAATTCCCAAAAGTAGTACATACATTACAATGTTATAGAAGTTTGGATGGTCTTATTTGAAAATTCAATGAAATTAAGGGTAGTTTGTAGTTTGTTAATAGCTTAGTTGTACTACTTTGATATTTGTTTAAATTTTTTAAAGGTCAAAGTCGTAACTCTCTTGAAGGTAAGACTACAAAGAGCTACAATTGTAATTTGGGTGGATCTTTAGTAAATTAAGGAAATTATATAAAAAATTCTTTTAATAAAATTACCCTAAAACTTAGCAAATATTATATAAATCTCATCATACAAAAATCCATAAATTAAAAGACTTGTGTGATTTTCCCTCAATTTCACTAAACCCTATATTCATCTACAATTTAATTAAATAAATTTCGTTGATAAATTGAAATAAACAATATACATTCCATAATCGACACTAATTTAATACTAAAACCATATGAATTAATACATATGTGTGTATGAGAGGGAATTAAATTACCAGAAGTGATGAATTTTCTCGATCTGTGTGAAGTCGCTTCGAGTGGATAGGTGTGTGTATGTCTGAATAAGATGAGTTTAAAAATTGATGTCAGAGAATATCTTCTTATTGATGGTGTATCAATGTTGTTTGTGGTGGGGATCCATGGTGTTTATGGATGTGCAGCGACTGAAGTATCGTATGAACGCGATCTATTTATGATTAGGTTTTTTAATTATAAAAAACTTATATATTTTATAATTAGTGTAAAAATTACATATCTACCCTTTTACTCAAGCAAAATTACATTCCGTGGTTCGTCACGTGGGGGTCTCCAATGATGTTCAGAATATGTGACATCTTGGACAAAAAGCATAATATAAGATATATTTGGCACATATTGATACATATGGATACAATTGAAAATAGTTTAGGGAACATTTTGATAATCTTACCTTTATTCCTCATATCTACTTTAGCTTTTTATGTTACAAAAATAATGTTAAAATAATAAAATGAGTTACCTAAATATTGAAGGAGGTAAAATATTAAAAAAATAGTAAAATGTAAAAGTATCATATTAAAAGGCAAATTATAGGGCGTAACTCGTGTGACTATCAAAGTTATCTTTATTGGATAATATTATAATCATTTTGATTTGTATATATAGGTAATCATCAATGATTACATGAAGTGTTTTAACCCCCCCCCCCCCCCCCCTCTAGTCATACCTAAACTCTTCCTAGGTTGTAGAAGGTGGTCAACTATTCTAAGAATGATATAGGAATGCGCCTAGACTATTTTATATAGTTCTGGTGGCCGCTCGTGACCGCCCAAACCTGACTAGAACCACCACGGCTCTTTGGGAAACCGAAAAGCCTATAAATTAAAATAATCGAATAATGTTGGTATCACCCAATAAAAATAAATCACCCAAATATCATATATTATGTGGATATTAAGTGGTCCAATCATAAAAAGAGAGAAACAAGTTAATTATGTGGAATAAATCATATAATTGGACTATTTATATATAATTCACATCATGAGTGATGTTTGGGTAATAACCTTTCAGTGATACCCAACATTACTCTTAATATAAACAATTATTATTTTACAAAATCAGCCTATACAATTTATTAATAATATTAATTTAATATAACAAGGGGAAACACATAGATAGGGAACGAGTTACGAAGAGTTAAATTAAATAATAATAAACTCAAAATAAATTGTATAAAAGTCTGAGAGTTGAGTTTCAAAACTTCTTTATAAACAAGTATTGTTTATGTTATATTTTTAAGTTATTAAGAAATAATTAGGAATATATATTTGTTCTAAAAATAAATTTCAAAACTGCATAGAAATTTGTTCATACTAGGCATTAAAAGGTATCTTCCTACTCTCAACGCCTAACGCTTTTAAGAACATTGATTATATGTATGCACTCCAAGATCGACAAGTATCTCTTAGTCAAAATTCATAATGGATAACAAAATAGTTCATATTATCACTAGGTATCTCTTAGTTTCGAGGTGTCACCAAGTCATTCTCGATGTAATGAGCAAATCATTCCCATACACATCGCTTCTAGGTGAGATTCACATGTTAGTAGATGCATAAGTCTTTTTATTTTTGTTTCCATTACCTTCATAAAAGCTTTGTGCTTCTATGTATTATAATTCACATTTATTACTTATTGTGTTAACTTGATTTATAGGTTGAAGCAGTGTAGTTTCTAGAATAGTTGGCCATAAATCTTCTATGACAAACTCCGGTCTAGACATTCATCTTACTATAGGTATGAAATGGACGATTCTGCGGATCAATTTGTTTTAATTTGTGGTAGGTAGGTTGGAAATAGCCATAAATGTTACTCTTTTTAAGGTACATTTTGTTTAAACAATTTTTTACTCTTAATGTCCTTCGTGGTCCAAATCCACTTTGATGAGTATTTTGTAGGAGGTGTGGTGTTTTATTATTGTAGGTCACAGTTTCTAACAGTGATCATGATTAAGATCCTCTAGCTAGTTTTGGGATTTTTATTCCTCTTGAATAGTCAATGATGGTGGGCTCAAATGTATGAATTTATTATTTAGATAAATACTTAAGATAAGAAAATAACCCCTAATTGTTTATGGTTTTTGGGCATAAGGTTTTTTCTAGGGTAAGACTTCCATCTAATATCTACTGATAAATCTAACTCAATATTTGAAATTAATAAACATGTGGCATTTGATTACATGGGTAGTTATTATAATTTAATGTATGTATGTTTAAAACATGATGCATGTGTCATGATATGATTTGATTAATAAAATATAGGATCATCCTATATAGGATAGAATAATTCCCTTTTTTCCCTTAATGAGTTGTCTTAAGATCTTCTTTTTTGGTCGGCTAAATAAATTTATATATAACCAAATGGTTCAATACAAAATACAACATGCATCCCTAGGTAATAAAACGTGAAATACCCTACCAATGAGAATGTATGAAATGCTAAGTCTAGGTGTAGACGTCAAAAAATTTGAGGCTAATGGTTTCACAATGATGTTTCTTGATAGTAGTAATGAACAATGAAATTGAATCTCCTTTAGCCACACTTATGTCATGAGTATTTATAGATTGAAATAGCTCAATAGGAGAGATATGACTTTTGTCACTTTCCACTTTTCAGAATACTCGGACGATTTGATCCTCGAACTTAGTTACTACGACTACCTTAAACCCACTGGTTGTATATCTAAAACTTTCCCATGGTCAGTTGAGGATCTAGGCCGCTCGATAGGGTTGGCCAAGGATCCAAGGTGATAAACGGTTCATGGTGTGGCATATATGAGCCTACCAATGCCCCCTAAATTTGAGGGTTTGGCCGACTATTTTCAATGGCTCGATATGAGAAATCACCCGAATCTTCTCATGCTTTGGCATGTAGATCAATCCTTTTTGCTTCTATATGACATACATCACTACCCATGATTGGTCGTTTTGTTTATTGTTTTTATATCCACGCTGGAACCGCATTGATTTTACGTTTTATTATTTAAAGGCGAATTGATAACTATGCAATAACTGGGATTCTAATTTCTTCCTAAATTCTGCCAGGGTAACTTTAGAAGCTACTTTAACACTACCAGGGGGAATCGGGTGAGGTGACCCTACACAATGATCGGTGCTAAAAAGTCAATAACCCTATTAACTATCCGACTAGTCAAGACCATTAAGATCACCAATGCACACTAGACGATTATGTCCATTTTCAGTAACTGAACCCCCCTTTCAAGGTGATCGTCCTAATTACTAAGAGCATGCTATACTTGGACAGAGTTAGAGCTGAATTATATGGAAAATACATAATTAAAGCAATTGAAAATAATAATTCAATTAAAGATGCATTCTCCTATATTCAATAAAAGCATAAAATAATTCCAAGGTTCATAATATTATGGTTGTTCTCAAGTTATAAACTAATTAGTGCATAATGAAATAATAAAAACTATCAACTTATAATGTAATATTCATGTTTAGAACAACAACATAATAAATTTTATACTATTAATTGTTAGTAAATGATGAAGGATAGAGTTGGAATGGTATATGCAACTTCCAAACTTCTTTTCTTTTGCTCTACTTGAGACGCTTATAATATCTAATTATGAATTAGGACACTTTTGTAATGTTAAAAACTGATATATAAATGGTTCAAAATATTTTTGGTGTTGTGGGCCCCTTATACATGACCCAAGTCCACCAAAAAAACGTTTTAGTAAATGAGTGGACTGGTTCGAACTATGGTAACGACAAATTACACGACTCTTTCATTTCAGCTTCAAATCATGAACAGTCATTTCCTACGTGCTCCAAACTCCAATTTCTACCATGATTTCCAAGGGCTCATCCATAATCCTATCCAATTTTGCATGGTAACTCTAACAAATCAATTTTTGAAGTTAGCTGACAAACGTTCGAACTTTTCAAAAGTGGTCGAATCATCCTATAACGCCCTGTCTTTGAGGTAATTTTGTTTTCTTGACTTCTCGTCATTATCTCAGAGTATCCTAGCATCCAAGTACTTAAGATTTTTACACTTAACATACAAATTACGCACAAAAGCTCTAACAATATCACAAAAGCTAAACTAGACAAGAAAGTATAAAACATCAAATAATAAGGAAAAATCCCTCAACTAAATCCTAAATACCCCTAAAAAGATGTCTTGTGACTAGTTTAATCTATCACGTACAAGAAGACATCAAAGACCAATGCTTTCCATGGAATATTATGTGATAAAGCGCGAAAGATAACATTGAGTAAGCTAAAGCTGATAAGTCAACCTCTTATCGACGTAAAAACAACAAAAAGTGACAAAAAGTGACAAATTCCTTTTGATCATATCCAAGAAATGAATATTGATCTCACAAATTGAAAGGGATATTGATAAACCAAAATATGACGTTGATACCTGATCGAGACCGAAGAGACCGAAGAGACCTAGAAAGTCAAGATTGAAGATAAAAAACAATGCGCCGAGGGTATGATATGTCTGCCCGAGGAAGAGGAGTGAAAAAATCTTTCCAGGACAGATATCCCGAGCTATACGAGGGAAAAGCTCATTTACACATAAAGACTGCATTCGCCAACTCAAGCTTTCTCAATGACTTATCATACGCACTCGTATTCTCCCTATATTGCGCACCTTGATAGCGCTCATCATGCTCTTTCGACATCTATAAAAACCTCTCTCCACAGTATCATTTGACACACTCTGAGTACCCCCATAAACTCTCCCTCACTCTCTCTAAAATGGATGTGGTTACTATACAACCAACTTATGTCTTCATATGTCTTTCGGGTTAAGTAATCCCCGATAGCAAAAATTTTAATACTGAGCGTCGGAGTGTCATCGGGGAGTGCACCTCACTTTGATCCTGACATTAGTATATGGTTTCAGGAAAGACGACAAAACATGCGAAGTCTCGGAGGAGTGAAGATAAGACTCTTCGCCGGTGATCGAGAGTAAGGTACACAATTTTTAACACTATCTTTCGTCTGTTTACTTACTTCGATCTCTCCTCTTTTGCCGACACATCCGCTTCTCTGTCGTTGTACTTGGGACTTCTCGCTAAATTTTCGGATCGAGTGTATTGATAATGTAATTTTTTGTACTCTATCGGTATCCAATAAACACATTAAGATAAAGTCCCGAGCAACTCGAAAAGGACCTTAAACATCCCATAAAATCTCAAAATATTTGTGGGTTGTAATATTTCTAATTTTAAATAAAATGTAAATCTAAAGAAAAAAAGAAAAACCAGTTGAAATTAATATTGTAGAAGGAAAAATAAAAATAATGCGGAATCCAAAATGAAAACTAGTTTCCTCCCTTAAATCCATTAAAGTTCTCTCCTCAAATTCATTGCTCACTCCCCTCACCTCTCAAACACCCAAAAGCCTCTCTCTGATCCTCACTTTTCAGGTAAGGGAAAACCTCATCCTTTTCACTTCTTTTAACAACTTCATTTTGCTGAAAATGTTATCTTCATTTCTCTTTCATATGCATTAGATATGACCCATTAATTAAGTTTTGTAATTACATTTTTTATTTTGTTTTAAATTGTGCTTTATTATGTACCGAGCTTTTTTGGGGTTAGATTTGATACCAGAATTTGCTGAGTAATATTATCTTTACTGAATTTTAATTGAACAAGATAAAAGAGTGCTGAAAATGTTGATAATTTTATTCATTATATATATAGTTGTATACCTTTAACACTTAAACTAATGTTACATGGGATTTGGTTTATAATAGAATGTCTAAAAGCTGAAAGTAATTGAATTCATAATTATTCATTCCCGTCATTGGATTAGTGGGAAGTGTTAGTGTGCTGGAATACTTACTCATGTATGTGTAGTTGGGTTTAGTGTAAATCTACAGTTTGTTAATTTGATGGAACAGGAAGGAGAAAGGTTTATCATTAATGGTTGAGGTATGGTGGTCCCTATTGGGAGCTGCTATTCCAGCTATTGTGGCTGGTCAAGTATTCAGAGTGAAGAGAAAGCGTGCAGATGAGCAAGTCTAAAGAGTACACGTGGAAGGGAAAAGAATACAGATGAAATTTTCGTGTGCGAGAGAGTTTGTACATCCAAGAGAATGTTGAAAAAAGTAGGAGCATTCTCAAAAGATCCAATCACAGATACTTGTCTCACTGTTTGTGGTGTATCTGAGCTAGATTCTTGCTCAGATGCGTGTGCTCGAACTGTTTGTGTTAATCAACATCAAGTACCACAATGGAATGATGTTTGTCTCAAAAGATGTCAGAGTGAATGTCTTAAGTTATCATCTGCTTCTCGCTTTTATTAATGCTTTCTAAACTTGACTTTTAATTGTATGCAACATCTATTGTTTTTGTATATTGTTGTAGCATCTTGTGTTTTCTTGATCCTCCAATTGATTAACAAATTAACCGTATTACATGAAATATTGTGATGACAAATTGACAAATTAACTGTATTAGCTGAAATATTGTGATGACAAATTAACAAAACCCACTCTAATAATTGAATGGCTGTCCAAAAATTCCTCAACTTCCACACAAAAATCTAGTATATCAATATAAATATGCCACTGAGCAGTAATTTTTTTTGTCAAACGATAATTAGATATAAAACGGAAATAAAATAATAACGGCTACAAATAAAGTTTAGCCGATTCCACAAGAGGAACTGTCGGTCGGTCAAAAGTAAATAAGCTATCTGGGCCGATTTATGAATAAACCAGTTACCAAATAAAGTGCGTGCAAGCCGATTCTTGTTTAACGAAAATAGAGACTTATTAACATGGACAAGGGAGATTCACGGGATTTACACGACCAAGTCAGCAGCGTGGGACCTAGAACCTAGTGAGACGCGTCCGATCGTAAGGTGGGATAAGATTTGGAGACTCAAATGCCCTCAACGTATTCGGGTTCTTATTTGGAGAGCCATAAGAGAGAGGTTGGCAACTTGTGGTAATTTTAGTAAGAAAGGTGTTCTTGAAACGAGTACTTGTCCCTGTTGTGGATTATTCGAGGAAAGTGCGGCGCATATCTTCAAAGAGATTTGGGAAAGGATCAGGTAAGAGGTTATTAGATGTAACGGCAGGGGCTCAAGCGGAATGGATTAGGATACTAACTGGTGTTTGGGTAATGGTATTACTACAGGGACCGGCGATGCAATTTCAGAAAGTTTAGATACTATGGGTACTGATCAGAGAGTGGTAACGAATAGTGGCCAGTGGGGAGTTCGACAATTGGAGCAGGGTCTGAGGTGCAGTCGAGGTGGACAGCAGCTTCTTGGACAGTTCACTGCTGGAATCCAGGCCGGGTATTCGCAGCAGGTAAATGGAGACAAGTTTCGGAATGCTTCAGGGTCAGGCGTACAGGTGCAGGGCTATGGACTGAACGGTGAACAGGTGAGAATAGATGGGGTACAGCAGTCAGTAGGTCTTCGTAGCTGGGACTTTTCTTCTCAATCAGTGGAGGCGAATCAAGACATGACAGGTGCAGCTAGTGCTGCAGCGGGCGCTGTCTCAGGTGGAGGAGGCGATCATGAATTGGCTACTATTCATTGGTGGAATAAGAATATCTCTAGCCGGAACATTTATTCAGGGATTCCGTGGAGTACATTCTTTGGTACGATGATAGACACAATATGGAAGGTACGGAATTATATAGTATTTAATGGAGCAGTCTTTCCTACACCAGCAGTGATGATCAAGACGGCCTTGTTTATGGCGATTAACTACTCGAGGGTTTGGGGCAAGTTGCCAGGAGGAAGGACGAAAGGGACCAGCAAGTTAATTTCGTTGGATGGACTAAACCTATTCGGGGTTTTAAATTTAATACAGATGGAAGTTTTAACAAGTGGCGAAATTGCGGTGACGGAGGAGGAGTTATTCGTGATGTGAAAGGAAATTGGTTAAGTGGATTTTCGATGAAAGGGGATCATGAAATGGTAACAATAATTGAGCTTATGGCACTAAGTCAAGGTTTGGATATGGCATTACAACTAGGCTTGCGAGAAGTAGTGGCCGGAATTGATTCTTGTGAGGCTTTGGAGTTACTAAAACAATCGGATTATAGAAGAGGGCCAGCGGCAATATGGATTCACCATATCAGACAAATTCTCACCAACAACAGGTCCTTCAGTGTTCGTTACATATACAGGGAAGGTAACTTTTGTGCGGATTGGTTGGCGAAATAGAGCATTTCTTAGTGGGCCAGTATTGCCGCCTTGACAATCCTCCTGATGGGGTATGGGGGATCCTCACGCGCGACCCAATGGGGTGGAAAACACCTAGATTAATTCACAACCAGGTTTAGTGATTGATGTACTAGACTAGGTGTGTGTTGTTCTCTTTTGTATCCCACGATCCTACTATCCAGATCTCCCTTGTAACGAAAAAGAAACAATCCAATCCGCCAACAAATTCTAACTCCTACAAATAAGTACAAAAATAGGTTTAGAGACCTCTGCTAATCCATAAATGTCGCTAATAAAATTTACAGATAAAGGAAAAATAAACATGACCACAATTAGAGAGAGGTAGCATGATAGAACTAGCGTCATTCTCGCTGATCACCTTTCTCACCGGGTAGTCTCTTGCCAATTTAGTTGTTTTTAGTACCTCCAAAGCTTCAGCTTCAAGAACCGATTCTGCATTCAAACTCCAAGTAGAACCTGAAATTATAATACCTTTGTCATTTCTAATTATGCAAGCTATAGTAGCTGATTCTTTTTGAAAAACTAGCATCAGTATTTTTTTATAATATTTTTTTGGAGAGGTGTACATATTCCTAAATCTTTTTCGGGTTTTATTTATCGATCTCATGATTAGTATTTGTATTTTGTTTATTATTATTATTATAATCAACTAATTAACACATCATTAGCCCAAAACTCAAAAGAATATTATTTTTTTGAGTTCAATAAAAAAAAGGGAAGCCGAGGGAGAGTAACTATTGTGTGCATTGCCGCACTTATGATCTGAAACTCGTTTTGTGAAGTAGGACGTGAGATCAGTATTGGGGCAGTGAGTAAAAATAATATTCCATGCACTAAAAAAGGTGGAAACGATGTAAGATGTAAAAGCACTCAAGGAAGCAAATCCATGGACCAGAGGTTGTTTCCCTATCTTTGGTTGCCGAGGTAACGTTCCAGCAGAAAAAACGTTTAATGAGGAGAAAGTTACCATCAGAAATGGAGCTTTAGCTAAAGGCAATATTCAATGCGATAAAAAAAGCGGAAACAATGAAAGATGTAAATCAAACAAGGAAGCAAATCCATGGAAAAGAAGTTGTTCACCTATCACTAGTTGCCGTGGTGACGTACTTAAGGCTTGAAAGATATGTTATTCCTATTATATATTGTGAGATATTTAAATTAAGTGAGATATTTAAATAAGGGGAATAAAGAAAAAAGAAGACAGAAATAATATATTATTAATAAAGAGAGTCATAAGGTTAAAGAACAAGAAAATACTAAAGACTACATTGTGAATGTTAACATAATCGAATAAGACCATATATATAGGTTTAATTAATTGGTGTGTAAGAAAGATAAAACTAAAATAATTAGAAAATAAATATGATATGGAAATAAACTAATCTAATAAGGTAATAATATATTATGATAATAATATATTATATTCCCTCCGTCCATTTTTATTTGTCCTACTTTTTGTGGTACAAAGATTAAAAAAGACATTAATTACACACCCTTTTTACTATATTGCCCTTATTTATTAAGTAGAATGCCATTTAATGCACCATTGCTTTTAACTAATTAACTAGGGGTGATATTGGAAAAATAGAAGAAAAAATGTCTTGATAATATAAAAGGGACAAATATTGTTGGACACCTCCTTTTAGAAAGAACGACAAATAAAAATGAGGAATATACATATTTAGGCCTAAAATTCAAAAAAGAGAATTTTAAGGGCCCAGTTTCTTTTTATGTTTTTTAAGGGCCTAACTAGATTTTTTGGCTGGTTAGGGTCACGTTTTAGGGGGTTCGCACCCGCTGTTTTTTTGAATTTTTTGGGGGTTAGATCCCCCTATTTTATTTTTTACGAGTTAGATTTTCTCGAGCTTTAATTTTTGGGGGGTCCACGCCCCCCGTTTTTTAAGTTACGTCCATATTGTTCAAAGTCCATATTGTCCAAGTATTAAGGGTAGTCCAAAACAGGGGGATATACCCCCTAATTTTTCAGTTTGCCCCCAAAAGTATTTGATTACCCACTAAAATACCTCAATACCCCCTAAAATTTCATTTTTACCCCCTAATATTCATGTTTTACCCCTTTATTTAAATGATTACCCCCTCAAATAGCAAAATAGGGGGTTTATACCCCCTAAATATATTAATCTGCAAAAAGCACCCCTGTAAAAAAAATTAAAAAACAAAATTCAAGGAGACAAACAGATCTTAGAGCACTTTTGGTGGGTTTTGGAATAGATGCGATGGGTGTTTTGGGGGTGTTGCTGATGGGGTTGGGTGGTGCTGTGGTGGGGTGTTGCTGGTGGGGTTTGGAGGTTGTGGAGGGGTGTTGCTGGTGGGGTTTGGCGGTGGATCTGAGTCTCGACGGAGGTAGGAGACGTCGCCAGTGAACGCGGTGGTGTGGTGGGACCTCGAACGTGGTGGTGTCCTCGAACGCGGTGGTGGGTCTCGAACGCGGTGGTGGGTCTCGAACGCGGTGGTGGTGGTGGGCTCGAACGGCGTGGTGGTGTGTCTCGAACGCGGTGGTGGTGGTGGCCTCGAACGTGGTGCGCTGGTGCAGTCTCCATCGTGGTGGCCTCGAAATCGCAGCAGCAGCAACAGCGGTTCGTCGTGGTGGCTCTGGTGGTCCTCGATCTGGTTCGATGATGGCGATGGCTTTGTTCTTCGTAGTGGTGGTGGCTCGGGGACTGGTTGTTCTTCGTGGTGGTGATGGCGACGTGTTGTTGGAGGTGGTGGCTCGGAGAGAAGACAAGCAGATGGGAAGATGGTGGTGGTGGATCTGGTTGTTCAAGGTGGTGGGCTCGGAGAGAAGACAAGCAGACGGGATGAGGTGGTGGTGGATCTGGTTTTTCGACGGTGGTGGAGAGCTCACAGTGAAGGGGGTGGTGCTGGTGTGGTGCGGTTTTGGTGCGCGAGAGAGAGAACAATGGGGGAGGGGTGGGTTTATATTGGGTTCTTTTAGTTGGATCCCAATTGAATTGGTTGGGTTTCAAATGGGGCCTTTCTTTATAACATAGATGTTATGTTGGGCCTCTAAACCTCTTTTACCCAAATAAAAATGGACGGAGGGAGTACTGATGTCTCCTCATTTGTGATAGATTTATGTTAGGATGAGACATCATTTTTAGTGATTTAGAAGTCTTTCTAATCGATTTCTTGAGAAATAGTGCACTTTCCTATTTTGAGTCTTAATTTAGTAAAATAATATTTTTAGAGCATATTGGGTTTAATTGTTTATTTAGTGTGTAGCTTTAAAGATAATTATGGAGATTAATTAGAGTCCAAGTCAAAGACTACAACTTATGGAAAGAGATTAGCATGGTAATTGGAGATAAGGAAACAAAGGCTAAAAATATGGAAAAGGAAAAGCTGCCTAAATCTGAAATTCTGCAACACACGCCTAAAGAAGTGGTGATAACTCCAAGAAAGAAGCCGATTTTGGTAAATTCCTTTCAAAGGGACGTAGATAATTCGCTGAGGATTCTTTTGGTATATTATGGAGCAAAAACCGACCAATAACGAAGAAGATATGCTCAAAACAAGTCAGCAGAATTTATCTTTATTTCCATACGAATTTGAGTTGGGCTTGGAGTCCACTACTTTGCTTCTCCCTCAAGAAAACGAATTAGGTCTTCTAAACACCTATAAATACACCATTATATCACTTGTAAATCATCCTTGCCTCATAGTAATTAGTTCTTACGGTTTTATTCTTCCAGTTTATTGTAGAGAGCAAGATGATGTCTTTCATTATTTCTTTTAGTTTATTTCCATCAGGTATGAACTAAACTTCCCATAGCTTGGGTTTTGCATCATGTATAATCTATGAATTCTAATTTCTTTCTATCTAAGTTTCTTTGGAAATTACATGTTTTAAATTGATATTAGCTTCTTACTCTTATATTTGTTTATGTGTTTTGATTTAATGACTGTTTTCCTTGCGGTGCGCAACGTTTAGGATTACCTTAATAGTAGTTAGATGATCACCTTATCTGGGTGTCTAATTATTGAAACACCACATAACGTCTAGTGTCCGATATTAGTCCTGACAAAACTGATTCTAACTAGATAGTCATTAAGGTTTGTTTTAATCACCATATCACCAATTGATTGATTGTTTGCTTAGGGCCTTAGTAGCGTTTGATAACCCTATTTTAAACAGCGTCTTGGTTGTGCCGTATCCCCCTTAGTCGCTCTCAAGGTCTAAGGAATGGGAATTTAGAATCCTGACTAAGTATACAAGAGCTAATATTCTCCCTTACAAACTAGATCTAATAGAAATAATTAGAAGGATTAGTGCATACTAGCAAAACCTAAGCTATAGTTCTCATCTCATATTCTTAGCATTTTATTTTATTGTCTTTATTTTCTTAGTCTAATTTTCTATTTTTGAATTTACTCTCTTTAATTTATTGTCTTTTAATTATTTACTTTTACTTGTTATTGTTACCTACTCGTATAACACACTTAAGTCCCTGAGAACGAACTCAACTTATCAACTAAAACTTGCATACGTCCTGTAATACTTGCAGTACTGTGCCTGTTTAGGGTGAGAGTGCATAGTTTTCTAGACTTTATTTTATCTTATTTTTATCACACCCTAGGCGACACCAAGTACTAATAATATATTTAACACCCCCCCTCAAATTCAAGTAGCTTGGTGAGAGAGCAACTTGAGTTTGAAATATGGATCGTTGATGATTTATCTTGAGCGTTGTTGATGGAGAAGTATGACAGGGGAGTTGACGCGGTGAGAATGCTGCTACGTGTGGCGGTGATGTGGAGCGATGAAAACCAGAAACCAAAAACCGAATGTTGAGCGAGTTACCGAAATGAGACCATTGGATGGCCTAACGAGATACGAATATGAGACCATTGGATGGCTATAGGTTTGTGATTGTTTTTTGAGTTAATTGCACTATATTCCCCTATATTGATCTTTTGACTAATTGCACTATAAGTCCATATATTGATGTTTTTAAGTAATTACAGTTAATTGCACTATAAGTCCTAAACATGGTTCGCATATTGAAAGAAACTGGAGGGTATAGTCGGAATCACCTGATGAATCTGCTTCTTTAGTAGCTGCTCAAGAATTTGGATCTGAGTTCTTTAATAGAACTCAATCGAGTATCTTTGATTAAGAAAGATAACCTTCATATCGACAGCCTGTAAAAAGGTAAAAGAGAAACATTATTTATAGACTATCTTTTAATATAATAAAATTCTTATAAAGAGTGAATTTACAGAGAGTACAAAGTTCTGATATTTATTGGATTTTACTAGCAAAAGGAAGAGAATATCTCTTATAGTTTGAGGTGAGAATGGGCGGATTATTCTCATATGCAAAGGAGCTGGCAGGTATGTGTTTGTGATTCGAGTCGATCAAGGAGTATTTGGATCATTTACTAGAGAATAATACATGAATTATTACTTTCTTGAGTATTTACAGGGAGATTATATAAGGAAATGGATGAATCCTGCATTATATCATTATACAATGTTAATAGTACAATTTTTCATATTATAAGGAAGTGTAATGCATTTTTGGGCATAGTACAGGAAAGTAGAGTGCAATTTTTGGCATAATATAAGGACTTATAGTGCTTTCGTAATTGAAAACTGAAATTGGTTTAGTTTCAACATAATCTCACCACTTTTACAATTTTTCAGAATTTTAAAATTTAAGCTTATGGTTTAATTGCATTCGTGTGTATTTATTCTTATTAACATGTCTATGTAGTTTAGAGGTTCAAATATTTATGGCTGCTATACTATTATGATTCGATGTAAGTTTTGCATGCAATATTGCCTTCAGAGCCTTGCTCTGCTCAGAATCAAGTGAATCTAGGAATTCAACTGTGAAGTGATTGTACAATATACCCCTAATGTAAAACTATATACATATATTTATCTTTAATGT
Organism: Nemophila menziesii; assembly: GCA_029959085.1. Classification (NCBI taxonomy): domain Eukaryota; kingdom Viridiplantae; phylum Streptophyta; class Magnoliopsida; order Boraginales; family Hydrophyllaceae; genus Nemophila; species Nemophila menziesii. Next base: position 20,676,346 of record JARWIR010000022.1, on the reverse strand, counting down.
AAATTTACTACTATGCATTTGTTGATTTGTTTACAGTAAGTGTTATTTCTCTATGTTTTCAGATGAAATTCATAGATTTTAAAAAAATTATTATAGGTATAGACTTATAGTACTATTAACTCAAAAATTAGATATGGGTAATATTCTCAGAATATAGGGACCTTTTATTCTACTAACTCTGAAAAAAGAATCGCGAGCATTGGCTTATAACCTTATTATATAGAGATAATGACACTTAGGGTCTTGACCATACCCCCCTCTTCGAGTTTGCACCCCCACCTAGAGCCTCTTCTTACTAAAGACCTCAGAAACTTTTTAACACATGAACCCCAAAACCCCAATTACTAGACTACCCCTCTTTTGTTTTTTCTATACCTATATATACTAATTATTCCATTTCTAATTTCATTCACGTTCTAATTTCAATACCTCACCTCACTGCTTCTCTCTCCTCTCTCCTCTCAATAACCACCGACACCACCTAAATGACCACCACCAACTCTGAAATGGCCACCACCACTACCGCCGAGCACACCACCACCACTGTGAAACCTAGCACTGAAGCACCACCACAGCATATAGGGTAGCTGCGAACCAGATCTGGATCTTTTATTTTCAGATCTGTACAGTTCGATGACAAAGCTAGCCCACCAGTGAAGATGCTCGCGCGTTGCAGTGACGATGTCGCCGGATTTTGCAGGGTAGCTGTTCGCCGGAGTTGCAGGGGAGCCGTTCGCCGCAGCCATGGCAGATGAAGCACTCGTCGGTGCTAGTCTCGCTGCTTCTTCTTCTCTAGGCCGGCGAGTGAAGAGTGGAGATCTCGGTGCTGGTCTCGCTGCTTCTTCTTCTCCAGGTTGCTGTTCGCCGGAGGATAATGTTTGAGAGGAACAGCTCGTGGTTGCTGTTGAGCTGCAGTGGTGTTGCTGTGGAGGCTCGATCTAGATGCGAAGATGATCGGAGTCCATGGAGGTGCCGAGCATTTCACCACCGGAGGTCATAGGTTCTTCAATCGTCGCTGCTGCTTGCTTCGTGCTTCGCCGAACTCCTTTTTTTTTTTACTCGCGTACACAGTAAGTACGCTTTAGCTTAGGTTATTTTTTTTTCAGATCTGGTTTGACCAGATCTGGTCAACTTGTAATTAGTTTAGGTTTTTTTTATTTATCTATTGTAATTGGTTTTAAATTTTGAATAGAAAGGTATTTAAATAGATACACATGATTTTGTAGAGTATTTATGTAATTTCAAAGAGTACTCTCTCTATTTCATAGAGTACTCTTTATATTTCAAAGAGTACTCCGACTTTTTTTATAGAGTATTTGTTTAAATTGTTAGAGTATTATTTTAATTCTCGGAGTACTCTCTCTTTTTCATAGAGTATCGGAAAAAACTGAGAGTACTCTCTCTATTTCATAGAGTACTCTCAGTTTTTTCCGATACTCTATGTTTTTTCCGGTGACTGGTGGCCTGAGGTCAGTGGTCGGAGATCGGTGGTCGGTGGTCGGTGGTCGGAGTTCGGTGGTAGGTGGTGGGAAGTTGGAGGTAGGTGGGTAGTGGTAGGTAGAGGAGAGAGAAATAGTAACATTACATTTTTTTGTCTTTTAGTGATAGTAAGGGTAGGAAAGACTATTGTAAAAAATGAGGTCCCTAAGAATAACAACTTTCAAGACACTACTCTATAGAGAAAAAATAGTGCTTCTAAGACCCTATATATAATTCACCCTATTATATAGGCAAACTGGAGCAATGTTTATATAGAAGGTAGCAAATGTCGGAATTAGCCAAGCAAGTGGTGTTTCCAAGTCTGGTGTAGTGCCAAGATGGTTTAGAGGCTTTTAACACTTGTTTAAGTGTAAGGAAAATATCTAGTCATTTGAATCGGGTAATTCAGTCATAATTATTTCTAGTCAGAACATATTAAATGTTTCCTCTTTTTTCAATTACACTATCATTCGTTAAATACAATAATGTCTTTTCTCTCTAGAAAAGCTATCACCACCACCACCCCCACCACAGCCACCACCACTAACAAGACCAACACCACCAGAAAAACCCCACAAAACTACTAATTTCCCAGCCTCAATTTCCTTTTTCTTCAGGTTAGTTCCCTTTCCCCTTTACCTTCTTTCTGTTCGCTGCTCATTACACCTTTTCAGCTTCTTCTTCTCCCCTCCTTTTTCTGTGTCTCGGTGTTGTTTTTTGAGTCTTTGATTTTCTTCTTAAATCACAAACCCAAAGCTGAAAAAAATGGATCCTAAACACAAGCTCAAACCAAATAAAATCATATTGAAACCTGTCCAAAACTCAATCTACTCGAGCTTTGAAAAACCAAAACTCCTTGCTAAAATAATAAGCAACAAACCAGTTAGCTTCAATTTCTTAAGGAAAACAATGAACAAATCATGGGGTCTTAAAGCTGAAATATCCACTGAGAAGTTGGGGTTCAACTCATGCTTAATCAACTGCGAAAATGAGGAAGATTACAATACTATTCTCAACAAACGCCCATGGAACCTCGCCGGAAAACACGTCTTGATACAAGAATGGAAAAGTAATGAAGGCTTAGCAATAGAGAATCAAAATAACACTATATTTTGGGTTCAAATCCATGGATTACCAGGAAATTACATATCAACTGATAATGTAGAAATGATTGCTAAAAAGTATGGAAGAGTTTTAGACATTCAACTACCTCCGATAGCAACATTCAAAGAGATCAATTACTGCCGAGCAAGAATAGAATGGAATGTAAATCAACCACTAAACTCAACATACTCCTTCAACATCTCAGAATTCAGAAGCCTCAATGGTCTACTCAAATTTGAACGGTTAGGAGAATTCTGTTTTCAATGTGGACTGATTGATCATACGGAAAATGAATGCAGCAACAAAAACAAGCTAAAGAAAAGAATTGGAAAATGGGTTCATGGAATAGAACGAGATTTCAAAGAGATGGATAAACAATCAACAGGCTTCACATTCAAAGCAATGGAAATTCAAAGAAAAGAAAACTCGGTGAGTCAAGGAGAGACCGAGTCAAAGAATCACCAAAAGGACACCCGATTCCAACTCGGTACAATTCGGAAGGACAAAAGGACAGAAAACAACAAAAATGGAAAAAACAAAAAAGAGGACGAGGTGGTGTTGGTTCCTGAAGGACTGATGAAAGAGATGGAGTTCGACAAAATAGCTGTACCAACAAACAACATATTCGGAGAGTTTATGCAGAAAAGCCAAATAAAAGAAGTGGACCCACAAACCCCAAACCCAAATCAAAAAGAAGGAAGTGGGCCGATAGAACTAACGTTCGGGTCAATTGAAAAAAAGGAGGTGGCCCAGGCCCTATCAGCAAGCAACAAAGTGGGCTTTAATATACCACAAAATAATTATAACATAGCCAGCCCAATTACACAAAACAAAACCCAAAACGAAAATACCCACAAACCAAACTTATCAGAAATAGAAACAAATATCCCAAATAACAAAACAGAAAACCCTAAATCAATTGAGAAACCAGAAATAGAGAACGTGATTGCACCATCACTAATCACTGAAGAAGCTGAAGATGAAGATGAAACAATGGAGGAGATTCAAGAACAACAAGACATTGGAACTAGGCAGCAGGAAAATAGAAGAAGGAGGATTGAACTTCAACTTCTTCGCGGTGAAAAATCAAGGAATCAAAAAATTTGGAAAGCAAGGTGGAGCCCAGCCATGGGTACAATCAATATGGAACATCAACTGATGGAAGAGGCCAATAGTGAAGCAGACGAACAAGGTAAGAAAGTTACTGAAAGGTCTTGCGGGGTTGAACCAGATCAACCCCAAAAAGATCAATGACACAGATATGTTGGAACTGTCAAGGGTTGGGCTCAGACTTGACGGTTCTAACACTCAAAGATACTGTTGTTCAGTATCACCCTGAGGTAATCTTTCTATCCGAGACAAAAAATATATCTTCTTATGTGAAAAAAATTGCCACTGATATGAATTATGAATCGGCTTGCATTATAGACCCTAAGAAAATGAGTGGGGGGCTGGCATTGTTTAAAAAACCAAATATGAATATTGAAATACTTGAAGCTACTGACTACTATATCCACTGTCTAATCAATGATGAAAATAACAAAAAATACTGCACTACCTATGTGTACATACCATCTTATGATAATTTAAAAGATGATGTCTTGAATGCTATATCAGAGTGTAAAAGATTTTTTCCTAATCTAGCCTGGAATATAATTGGAGACTATAATATGTATAGATTTTCAAATGAAAAACTAGGGGGATCAGGCCCTAATAAAAATAATATGGAGAGACTTAACAAGTGGCTAGAAAAACAAAAAATGAATGAATTGGAGACTAAGGGATGTAAATTCACTTGGTCAAATAAAAGAACCAAAGATGAACTAATAAAACAAGTAATAGACAGATGCTGTATGAATGTAGAATGGGAAAACATGTTCCCTAATGCTTGGATTGTAGCTCTACCACCTGTAGGATCAGACCATGCATTACTACTCCTTGTGAATGAAGAAAAAAACATACCTTTACTAAAAAGATTCATCTTTTGTAAAACTTGGAATGAAAATGAAGAATGCATAAATATAATATATAAAAGTTGGTTAGAAATGACACTGATAAGAGGAAAAGGAATTAGTAGACTGAATAAAAAGCTGTTCATACTAGCTAACAAACTTACTGTATGGGCTAAGAAAATGGCTAGAGAAAAGAAAAACACACTGAGAAAAGATAATTTTGAATTGAAAAATATGATAAATTCAAATGAACCAATTAATTGGGATGTTTATAATTCTATAGTAGCAAGAATGGAAAAAAGATGGAAAGATGAGGAAACCTATTGGAAAATGAAATCTAGAATCAAATGGTTAGCTTTAGGAGATAGAAACACGGCATACTTTCACTCTATAACTAAAAGTAGAAGAAAAAGAAATAAAATCACAAGATTACTTAATGAAGATAATATATGGTTGGAAAGCAAAAAGGATATTGAAAATGAGATTAAGAACTATTTCAATACAATTTTCAGTTCCAAAGGGCCTAGGGATTATTCATCAGTGATTCACACTATGGATAAGTGTGTTACTGAAGAGATGAATAAAAACCTCACTAAGCCTGTAAGTATGGAAGAGGTTAAGAAGGCACTTTGGGACATGGGAAATGACAAGGCCCCAGGGCCTGATGGATTCCCAGTTCACTTCTATAAAAAATATTGGGAAATTCTGAAATTTGATATCCTAAGATACATCTCAGATTATCTCTGGAACAATGGAGATTTGTATCAAATAAATAAAACATTAATTACTTTAATTCCTAAAGTAGAAAAACCTGCGAAAATCACTCACTATAGACCTATAAGCTGTTCCAATGTTATTTACAAGATTTTAGCTAAAATCTTAGTTAAAAGACTACAAAACTACATGTCAAATATTATAAGTGATACACAATGTGCCTTTATACCAGGAAAAGAAATCACTGAAAATATATTATTAGCGCATGAAGTTAGTCACTTTTTAAAGAAGAAAAGAAAAACTAACAACCATTATATAGCAGTTAAAGCTGATATTGCGAAAGCATATGAAAATGTGGAATGGGATTTTTTAAAAGATGCTTTAAAAAAAATGGGCTTTTGTGATATTTGGATAAAATGGATAATGGGGTGTGTGACTACAGTATCTTATAATGTGATGCTTAATGGTGATCAACTACAAATTAACAACCCTAATAAGGGTTTGAGGCAAGGGGACCCTTTGTCCCCTTTCCTATTTTGTATAATTACCCAAGCGCTCACATCTTTAATTGATGAAAAAACAAAAAATAATCTGATTAGAGGGTTACAAATGAACAAGGACTGCCCCACATTAAGTCACATATTGTTCGCAGATGATAGCTTATTCTTTATTAAAGCTGAAAAGGAAGATGTAGAACAATTCAACATTATACTCAATGAATATAGCCATGCAACTGGTCAAACTATAAATTTAAATAAAAGTGGAGTTGTATTTTGCAGAAATACCCCTAATGAAAAGAAAAAAGAAATTATTGATATTCTAAGAATGAATAAACTAAATAACTTGGGGAAGTACCTTGGTTTACCCGCGGATTGGGGTAGATCCAAGGTAAAGGCCCTAAATTGGATGATTGATAATATAACAACAAAAGTGGAAAAATGGCATACTATTTTTCTCTCTGAAGCAGGTAAAGAAACACTAATTAAATCTGTAATTACAGCTATACCTGCTTATACCATGTCGGCTTTTCTACTACCAATAAGTGTTTGTGAAAAAATAGACTCGCTTATAGCTAAATTTTGGTGGAACAACAAAAATATCAAAAAACAACATTGGATTAGATGGGATACAATGACCATTAATAAAGATAGAGGAGGTATGGGGTTTAAAGGTATGAGATTAAAAAACATAGCACTTCTTGCGAGAAATGCTTGGAAAATCTTTAATAACCCCACATCTCTTCTAGCGAGGACCCTAAAAGGTCTATACTTTAAAAAGACCAACTTTATTGATGCAACCTTAGGTTATAATCCATCGTGGGGATGGAGAAGCTTAATGGAAGGAAAAAATAGCTTTAAAAACGAGTTAATATGGAAAATTGGTAATGGTAAAGCAATTAACATTTGGAATCATAGCTGGATTCCAGGAATAAAAAAATTAAGATGTCCTGAACAGTGCCCCTTAACTAAGGTTTCTGAATTATTTCACCCAGAATCTAATATATGGGATCACCAAAAATTATCACAATGGTTTGATGAAGATACAAAAAGCAAAATTTTAAATGTAATGACCCCATATCTAATAACAGATGATAATGCCTTCTGGATGAATTCTAGAACTGGTGAAATCTCTGCTAAGGATATGTATGGTCACTTGAAGGAAATTGAAACTATAAAAGAGGAAAAACTAAAAAAGGAGGTACCTTCTAGCTCACATATAACCCCAAAATCGATTTGGAAGGATGTATGGAGCCTAAAGGTACCCCCAAAGATAAGGAATTTCTTGTGGAAATTGTGTAAGAGAAAAATTCCTACAGAAGAACTAAAATATGCGAGAAAATGTGCAAAAAACCCCTTATGTAATGTTTGTGGAACAGAGGTGGAATCATTAGAGCATATGGTTTTTAACTGTCCCTGGGTAAGAGCATTATGGCTCATTTCACCCTTACAAATGTTATCAAACACAAATATTACTGCCAGATTTGAAAATTGGTTTATAGAAATAAAGAAGTTAAATACGAAAACAGATGGAAAAGGAAGAAATCTATATGAATTATGTATCATTATATTGTGGCAAATATGGAAAACAAGGAATAAATATATATATGAAGGTTATGCTCCTGATCCAGGTTATGTTTTACAACAATCACTAAAAACCTATGATGAATTCTTATTTTCAAATAAGAAGAACTCTGAGGTTAAAGAAAATTCACCAAATCAAAATGATATTGAGGTAAACCAAATGAATACAAATCAACAGGTAAAAGATAGAAACTCTAAACTGTTAAATACAAGAGTTATGGAAAATAACTCTGAAAAATGGAATGAAAAGTTAAGTAAAGAGTCCTTAATTGTAATATCTGATGCGTGCTTTAAAGATAATAAAGCCTCTTCTGCTAGCATATTATTTGATGAAAATAACAAAATTATACATGGCCATGCTTGGTCATTCTTATGTAACAGTCCAGATGAAGCGGAGCTGATAGGAGTGCGCAATGGACTTTGCTCAGCAATTAATTTTCAAAGCCGGGATGTTCGAGTACTTTGCGACAACAAAACGGTGGTAGAGTTGCTGAAATTAAACAAAGCTCCTACAAATGCGCGCCTTAAGACTTTTTTGAATGATATTCGTAGTTTTTGCTGTAATAGATTAGTGTCTTTCTTTTTTGTTAGTAGAAGAGACAATGTATTTGCGGATTGGGCTGCAAGGCAAAAGCTTTTGGGCATTTTACCTTGTAATTGGATTGTTAATCCACCCCACCAATTCGCTAAACTCCCAACCAACTCGCTTGTTCCAAGTGGGGTTGGGTGAGAGACTATCCTTTGTGTAATGACTGTTATTTCGTTTTTAATTTAATGCATTTTGACAAAAAAAAAAAAAAAAAACAAGATGGTTTAGCATCCGTAAAGATGGATACATATGTTAGTTGTGCAGTGAAAAATGTTAGGCAGAAAGCCAAGTATGATTTGCAAGATATGACGCCATTTTAAGCCTGCAATGGATAGGTTCAATAATTTCTACAATGGATGAAGAAAATTTATTGGATATCAGCAGTGGACTTAAATCATTTAAATTAGCTATTGATGTTCAAATTCTGTTAGGCTAGGCTCTTCCACTAGACTGACTCCTTTTATGGAGGATTTGAAAACCTCACCTAACTACTATTTTGTCTTAATTGTCACGCAATCATGAACTAAATTGTGATATTGAAGTATATCTAATTAGGACTATTGTGTTATAAAATAATTATCTGGTCTTATATAAGTAAATTTTTACTTAACTTTCACATGGAACTAAGTGTATTAAACAGTAAATAGGGGTGTTTTCTGGTCTTTCCGGGCTGATATCAGTACTTTGGTTGTCGTATGCATGGAATAAAAAATACGGGAGCCAATATGACATTTTTGAGAAACAAGGATGTATAATATATTAGACACTTTTAGATACATAGAAAATAAGTCAGGGACTAATCAGACACATAAAACTATAATTTAGGAAGAGTCAATGACTATAACTTCCCTTTTTAGAAAATCAGGGGGCTATAGATCCCCTCAAGTAAGGGTAGCTCTGTCCCTAATCACAAATAACAAATAACAAATAACAGAATGATCATGTTTCGTAATTGTTTTTATATATGATTTTTATTCAACTATTAATATACACTAAATTATAAATTTTGCATATTCTATGAGAGACTTTATGAAAAAAAAAGTCTAATGAGAGTCAACGGTGCTCCCACTTGTCTCTAATTTTTCCATTAGTTTCTTTCTCTCTCTAGGTTCTCTTTTGTTTTTCCGGTAGCGTTCTCCACCATTTCTCTTCTGTTTCTTCTTTTTCTTAGTGTCTCACTCATCACGCATCCTCGCCGGAGCGTTAGGTGAGTGGTGGCTTTATTTTGTTTTATTTTTTTTCTGCCATTTTTTTCTCATCGCCTCAATCTTTTCTAACCTAGACAATAACCCAAACACCTTACCCTCATATCAATTTACCTCACAAAATTGATAAAAATGGCACTCAAGAGATCACCAAGGAAAAACAGATAAGTATAGACGAATATGTGGCCACACCTAGAACAAATCAAGCTCATAACACTTGTTCTGGGCACAAATCAGTGGGAGATAAATACAGAAGCAATAGTTCAAATATGGGTTTACACAATATCAGTTCAAGTCCTGTTATACAGAGTAATAAATCAAATCCTACTATACACAATAACAAATCTGTGAACAACAAACAAAATTCAACCAAATGAAACTAGATCTGCTATGAGTACAGAGGATGTTGTGGTTATGGAGGATTTCTCGGCTCTACAGAGTACAACGTCCAAGGAAATGAAACTCCCTAGCCCAGATTTGGGTAAATCCCCTTCATCACTGCTAGGAGGGACTCAAACCCCGGTGACTGCAATAGGTGAGTCTCCAAGGAAGGTTTGGTCTGCTTTCTTTGATGGGAAGATCAGAGAGGTTTGATGTCTCCCTTTTTGTTCTAATTTTATGCCCTTAGGAGATATATTTTTAGGTTATTATTTGACTTATATGATAGACTTTTCGTGTTATTTCGTTATATTTCGTTATATTTCATTTTCTCTCCTTGGAAATTATTATTTTTCATTTTTAAAGCTTTTGCACGTTAAATGGTTTGTTTTAAGTGCAAAGTTGAAGGTACATGGATGCTACAGATCACCAAGATAAGGAGGATAATCAAGAATTAAAGTCTTAGATCGAATGGAGAAGTCAAAAGCGAGAAAAGATTTCCAGAAGAGTTGACTAGGAAAGCTGCAAATCTGGAAGACTGATGTTAATTTCTGATTTCGAGCTACTTAGACGTAGATTAAGCCTCTGATTTGTGAATAAAATTTATTCCTTATGAAGTCAGGAAGATTTTACAAGTTGAACGAAGTGATTACGAGTCTGGACACAAAAGTTACAGCTGCTTTACTAACAACTGCACATCAGTTACGTGATTTCATTTAAGGATTGGACTTTTATTCATTTAACCTAATTCTTTTAATTAAAAATCCCAAACCGATTTTATCCACGATAAATACACCTTTAGACCTCATTATTCAGAACCTCTCATATTTTCTTCAAATTAAATCACCCTTAGAGAGAGCGTCAAGAGGCGGAAGCAAGAGTAGGAGCTGGAGAATCATATTCTTCCAACAACAGCTCAAGTCATCCTCCTAATTAGGTTTCATATTTTATTTCTGTAATTCAGGATAATGTCTTTTATTTATTTAATTTTAGTTTATCTTTCGAACATGAGCTAAATTATTAAGTACTTGAGAATCGCAAATAATGGGTTGAAGCCCTAGTTAATCAATTTATGTTTTTGAATTTGGGATTTTACGATTTAATTTGAGTTGGGTATTTATTATTGGATATTATTTTATGCTTGTTTATTATTTCTTTTCTGATCATTTAGAAATAAGTTTTAGTAATTAGACTATTCACTTACGTGGCGAAGTGATCACCTTGACGGGGGGGGGGGGGGGGGGGGTTTAATTACGGACCTAGGTAATAGACGTGTGGTATTCGTCAATGACCTTGACGGGCTTGACTAACCACATAGCCAATTGGGTAAGAGACTAAAACCGTTTGAAAGTAGGTATAATCGCCCCGACGGGGTTTATAATACCGTAGGATAGCTCCTAAGTCCACCCTGATGGGGGTTAGGAGATTATAGAGTCCCGACTAATAATTAAATGACAACTCTACCCTAAACGAAACAGTAATTGCATTGACTTAGGTGAATTTCCTTGCGAGACTCAAGTATATCTCTCATTCTCGCGTCCATCTTATTTACTTGCATTCTTTTATTTCAGTTAATCTTTTAGTCTTTACTTTATTTTCTTGCATCTAGTAGTTTATAAACAAAACCAAACAAATATCTTTTATATTTTATTTTATGTATTAACAATTACTACTACCTATCTATTGAACACTTGGGTTATACCCGTCCAATCCCTGAGAATGAATCCGACTTATCGGTTTATTACTTGGACAACCGTACACTTGCGATTTGCGAGTCCTTAATCTTCATCGCATTATTTTATAACACACAAGGATCTACCAAGGACTTCAAGCTGGACTATGTAATTCTTGATATTAAAAATGGTAGAATTGCTGTAACACCTTCACGGAAATAATTGATGAAGGTTGTGAAGCTTGGCAAACCTGTATAGCAGGGAAATTCTTGGACAAACCACCTCCATTTTATGGTGAAATACATGGTGGATACATTATGGAAACAATTTGGTAAAGTACAAGTTAGTACCTCTGAACAGGGTCTCTTTTGTTTCAAAATGGAATATGAATATGCCCGCTACAACGTACTAGGGGAATTGTGGCATGTTAACAACAAGCTCCTCATTCTGAGGAAATGGAAACCCAATACTCATTTTGAGAAATTTGAAATTGATAAGTTCCTGTGTGGGTCAAATTAAGTAAATTCCCAGGGGGTTATGGATACAAAAGGGGTTGAGTGTGGTAACTAGTGCTTTGGATAGGCCTCTTCAGAGGGATGAGATCACACAAGACTCAATTATGCAAGAGTTTGTGTGGAGATGGACCTCAACAAGGAGTTAGTGGAGAATTTTGATATAGACATGGGACACAATCAAATAGAGGTAATTGAGGTTGAATATACATGGAAACCAGTTGTGTGCTTCAAGTGTAAGATGCTTGGACATATTGATACAACCTGTAGAAAAAAAAAACAAGTATGGGTTGAGAAAGATAAGAGTAATAAGGAACAAAACAAAGAGAAAGAATCACCTATAGGGGAGAAGAATATGCATAAGGGGTAGGCTTGTTCTGACTCCCTAGGTAATCAATGGGTCCATGTAGCAGCTAGAGGAAGCAGTGTCTCACCAACTCGGAAAACTAAGGGAAACTTAGCCTCAACTTCTAACAGCTTTGAGATATTACTGGACAATGAGTCAACAGAGGATATGGTGCATGAATTAGTTAACACAATGGGGTCTGTGAAGGAAAAGCCACCAGATCCCAACACTCAATGATTGTAACATGGAATGTGAGGGGAATAAATAAAAGGCAAAAACAATTTAATTGCCTTAGGTTTATTAATAGTAATAATATTTGTCTTTTTAGTCTTCTTGAAACAAAAATAAAGCAAGCCAAAGCTAAAAATGTATGGGACAATGTATCCACCAATTGGAAGGTAACCGACAATTATAGCTACCATACTCTTGGAAGAATATGGACCTTCTGGAATGAGAAGGTATTGAATGTATCTGTAGTGGATTGCACAAACCAAGCAATATTATACATCATAGGTTATATGTAATCCGCCTAGCTCCGCGCAATCCTGCCAGACGTTAGACCCCGGTCAACCGCCTATGCACAAAACCGAGATTTACAGCATAGGTTATATGTTCAGATAACCTTGATAGCATTCAAGGTATTAAGTCGCCGTCAGTGTCGTGGTGGAAAGTCAAATCGTATGCATGGCAGTTTAGAGAAATAACAGATCGACATGGCAACATACAGTTCAAACATATTTCTAGACGTTTTAATGATTTGACGGACAAAACTGTGACATCAGCTAGATGGGTGGTTAAGGAGAATCAGTCGGACCCTGCTGAAATTTCAATTCTAGGCATAGGCTGATTTTTAGGAAGGATTATTTCTTTTACATGTAAAAAAAAAAACCTTCTATATAAAAAGTTGATAGCAAATCTTTTTTTCACTTTTTAATTCTCTCTACTCGTTGAACGTTGTAAGTGTACTCTTTGCCTCTTTGGAGAGCAGACGAAATTATACAAAGAGTAATGATATATACCACCCAAATTCATACCATCCAAATGTCACCCAATGACGTGGCGTGAATTGATTGGTTACAAATTGTTAATGCATTTATTTCCTTGATTTGATTAAAGATTTGTAACCAACCAATTCACGGCACGTCATTAGGTAACAGTTGGATGGTATGAATTTAAGTGGTATATATCATTACTCTTATACAAAATATAAACTACTCCCACCAATGTAATGTGGGAGTCTAAATGTTTCAAGAAGTCCAAAAGCCAAGAGCTTCATGATAGGATGATTATTAAATAATTCAACAGTATGACTTTTATTTTTGTCCCATTAATTAACCGAGTGTGAGGAATTAAACACAGAGACTTCTTTTACATGAACCTAGTTTCTGTGAAGAAGCTATGTATTATAAAAGAAATAGTTTTCAAGAGAATATAAAACAAGCAAAAGAATAAGGAAAGGTTGGCGTCACGTACTTAAAAGCGTTTGTCATAGACCATAAACCTTAAACATCAAGCTTTTCTCTCATTTATCTCTCTTCCTTCTTTCCTGCCTTCATGGGTGTTGACAATCCAATTATGAGCAGGTGAGATGGATGACGTTTCCTCAATCTCCCACAATTAATTAATCATTTAAATTGTCTTTCTCTTCTCTTCTGTCATTTTCCCCCCTTTGCAGAAATTGTATAATTGACACACTAACACGATAGGTAGATTTGAGGAAACTTCAAAACATGACCGACCATCACCATTGTATATATTTCACTCATCTTTCTACATTTTCAACTACGGTAGCTATTCATAATACTAAAATTGAATAGATTTACATTTTGTTTTTCACTATAACAATATAGGACATCAGCGACGATAGCATTAATGACGACATAAACTCGTCATTAACGACAAACTTATTAGCGACAACATCTCATAAAAATGTGAGACGAACAAATTTGCCGAACGAATGAGAAAATAAAATAAGATACATAAGTCATTAGTGACGATAAATATTGTCGCTGATGTTAATAATAATAATAATAATAATAATAATAATAATAATTTACATAATGAAAAGAAAACAATATTATCATTAGCGACTATACCAGTTGTCGCTAATGAAATACACATTTAAAACCTCGATTGGAGTTTTATTTTTATAGTTTACCATATCTGTTAAAGTCCATACCCCGCACCTTCTGCTGTACTCCTGCCTTGTCCAACGCCCGTCCCACCGCCCGTTCACAGTTATCCCACAAACCATCTATCCCACCCTTACAAGTAAACTTTATTAAATTTCTCCGTGTGTGTATTTAAGTGTGTATGTATTATGTGGTGTTATATTTGTGTGTATATATATTCGACATAATATATAGGATAGTTTAGTGCAAAAAATTGTACTATAGGGTTGTATTGTTCAATTTATTAATATAGGGACTTTGAAGTGAATTTTTCAAAAATATATAAAGCTTGTAGTGCATTTTCGGTTTGAGTTTAGGGTCCTTTAGTGAAATTTACTTAAACCTGAATTTAATTGGATTAGTAGTGCAATTTCGAAAATAAAATTTGGGCCTTATATTGTAATTTTGCATATTAGAGGGACTAATATTGCAATTTTGCATTGTATATGGACCTATAGTGCACTGTCTTCTATATAAAGGCTAGTTTTGTGCAATTAACTCTTTACAAGATTAATTTTGGAACTTTATACTTCAATTTCCTAAACAAAACGAACAACACTAATAGTGCAAATTCAAATGTAAATATTGTTATTAAAATAACCACCAGTTGTACAAAATAAATGGTTTCAAAAAACGAATGAAGTAAAAACAGTTTTGAAGTAAACTAACTATTACAATAAAACTGAAATACGATTACAATAAAATTTGAAGAACAATTACACGGAAATACAAACGAAAATACACTTACACGGAAAAGAATAAAATTTGAATAACAATTACACGGAAATACAAACGAAAATACACTTACACGGAAAAGAAAAACAGAGTCCTCGGTCGTTAAAACCGGTATCTCTACGATTACAATAAAATTTGAATAACAATTACACGGAAATACAAACGAAAATACACTTACACGGAAAAGAATAAAATTTGAATAACAATTACACGGAAAAGAAAAACAGAGTCCTCGGTCGTTAAAACCGGTATCTGGTATCTCTACGAAATACACAAGAGAGAAAACCACTACGATTACAATAAAATTTGAATAACAATTACACGGAAATACAAACGAAAATACACTTACACGGAAAAGAATAAAATTTGAATAACAATTACACGGAAAAGAAAAACAGAGTCCTCGGTCGTTAAAACCGGTATCTGGTATCTCTACGAAATACACAAGAGAGAAAACCACGTCGGTGCCGGACGGGGGGTGGTGCGCGCATGGGGATTAACTATTACCTTGCCATGTGCATTGGTATTGATTCTTTGGTTTCTAATAATACCACAAACTATAAAATAAGGCTTTTTGCCTAATTGACCACCGATGTGGGAAAAGTAAAACCCACTTTTTATTCAAATGTTCTAACATATATATGGTTCCCTTTTCCTTGGGCTATCATGATCACCACACTTTACTCCAGACTTGGAAAATTTGTCAAATATTTCTTTTGACCACATCAGTAATAACTATTTGACTAGCAACAACAAACGCTTAATTTTGGATGAGAAAGGATTAGTAGTGAAAACTCCATTCAAATGTAAGTAAAAGAAAATTACCTGTAGATAAGATTGCCAAATTTCCTTCCTTGAGAATATTATCACAAGAATATTTATACTCCAACTATTCAAATGCAAATTTTGAAGCAATTAAGCGTTTAACAACTTACATCTCTTATTTTCAATTTTCTTTTTTGATATTTTTTTGTTATATGAGAGAGCCCCTTTTTGGACTCAGTTGTCATTGACGCGACCATCTAAATGATAACCAAGGCTCTGGCAATAGAGCTAACTCCAACTGCTTATTTCAAATATAAAACAAGCACAAAAGTCAACATATCCTATTCTTCGATCCTTTTTATGATGATTTTTCTATCACAATTCCAATTAAAGCTCCACGTCCATATACTATCACTACGGGCTCCTAGATGAAAACCATCCAATATGCTATTTGTTGATTTATATCAAAAAATTGCATAAATTTTGTAGGTGGCTTAGAAATGGAAAATGGAGAGAAATTGGAAGCGCCTAGGTTTGGTTTATGCAAAATGGAGAGAAAATTAGAAGCACGCATTTTTAGAAGCAAATGAGTATTGTAAAGAATCAAAGAATATGCCAGATTTGTTTGTCGAAGATGGGTGAAAAAATGAGGTTAAGGAAAGAAAAGATCGGGTATTTGTGGGTCGATAATTTTATCTATGTTATAAGATCGAGGCACAAATTTTGTTGGGTTATGTAAAGATGTAAATATCTGTGTTAGATTTTTTTTATTGAGTTTTTATGTTTTTTTATTTTGGTTTTATCGGGAAAGGAGAAGGAGAAGAAGAAAGGAAATGGGGGTGGGGGTGGGGGTGTTTGTTGGTTATGGCTTGAAGTCCAAGCCCAATAGTTCAATTAAACGGGAAGATCAAGATAGATATTACTTGACTTGAGGTTCAAATAATAATATATTATGAAATTATTAAACTTATTTCCTAAGTAGTATTTTCTTATATATGAGTCTCCATAGTTTATACTTCTTTGTGTCATATTCCATCCCCACAAGGGGTTGGGGTTGGGGTTGGGGTTGGATATGTACTGAGGTTGTGTGATCATCAATCAATATAGAGTTGTGAGAGACCAATAAAGTGAGTGTGAGTGATACACTTGTGAGAAAACATAAGAGTGATTCTTGTAGAACATAGAAGACGGTTGTTCTTCTTGTTCAAGGTTTTCTATATTATACTGAAACGGTGTGAACCTCTGTGGATGTAGGCAATTTGCTGAACCACGTAAATCTTGTGTCTCTTTTAGTATTTTGTCATTCTTTTATCTCTGTTTTTTTCTTTCCCAGCAACTGGTATCGAGCTAAGGTTCGAGAGGATTAATGGAAGAAGAAAAATATTCGAACTGAGGGAGGATTCATATGACAAGAGTTCCTGAAAGATGAAGATCAAAGTTGCTAAGTGCATTCGATGTAGAAGATGAAGATTTCTTTCGAGGGAGGATTCTATCATTTTGAAGATCAAGAAGAGGTTTGCATATGTTGCTATAAAGATTGCTATCGAGCAATGAGTCTCGCATGAGTAAACTTGGAAGAGGTTCAAGTTGCTATGAAGATTCTTGGCACTTCTCGCCAAAGGAGGAATTGTTGGGTTGTGGCTTGAAGTCCAAGCCCAATAGTTCAATTAAACTTGGAGACCAAGATAGATATTAGTTGACTTGAGGTTCAAGTATTAATATATTAGAAAATTATTAGACTTGTTTCCTAAGTAGTATTTCCTATATATAAGGGTCTCTATAGTTTATAGTTCTTTGGGTCATATTCCATCCCCACGGGGGGTTGGGGTTGGATATGTACCGGGGTTATGTGATCATCAACCAATATAGAGTTGTGAAAGACCAACAAAGTGAGTGTGAGTGATACACTTGTGAGAAAACATAAGAGTGATTCTTGTAGAACATAGAAAAAGGTTGTTCTTCTTGTTCAAGGTTTTCTATATTATAGTGAAACTGTGTGAACCTCAGTGGATGTAGACAATTTGCTGAATCACGTAAATCTTGTGTCTCTTTTATTATTTTGTCATTCTTTTATCTCTTTTTTTTCTTTCTCAACAGTGTTTTTTAATTTCTTTTAATAATAATGAAAAAGCGTAAAATAATGTTTGGGGATGTTTAGAAAAAATTTAAAATATTTGGAGTCGATTTTAATTTTTTCAAACTTATGGGTTAAATTAATGATATAAATTAATTTAAAATAATTTAAAATAATTCAATAATAATTTAAAATAATTTAAAAATAATTCAATAATAATTTAAAATAATGATATAAATAATTTAAAATAATTTTTTCAATGAGGCTAATCTATTATATATATATATATATTAATCTGGGAGAGGATGGTGATGGTCATGGGTGGTGTTTTAGTATAAGATTTTATTTGATTAAAATTCAAGTCATACTTGGAAATGATTGGTCGATTAAGCCCATATTTGTTTACACTTATAATATATGAATCTGATTTAGTAAGATATTGAATTAATAAGATTAGTTGTATTTTCAATTAATTTAAATTTAAATGACTTTTAATTAATTTCTTTTATTAAACTTTCAATGGATTCTAAAATATTAAGTCAATTCCTCTTAATTGAACAAGTTTCATTCAATTGTTAGTTTATTCAATAATCATTATTTATCATTTATCACTTAACAAATATAAATAAACTAAATTTGATCAAGTATATGTATTTTTTCCATCTTATTAAAGATTTTTTTGGAACAAGTTTCCTTTGACTAAAATATAAGTCATATTTGGAGACGATTATCAACTAAAGTCATTTTTGTTTGAGTAATGGTGGGTATCACTCAAAAAGTGATTATCCAAATATCACTTTTCTAGGTGGTTCAATTAAATTGTTTTTCTTTCCTGGTTATTTTTTTTTCTCTTTTTTATATGAAATAGTTTAATTGGACCACCTAGGAAGGTGATATTTGGATGATCATTTTTTGGGTGATACCCAGCATTACTTTTTTTGTTTACACTAATAATATATAATAAAACTATTCAATAATATATTAGGTTATTAAGATTATTTTATTTATTTTTCGACCAATTCAAATCTAAACAATTTATAAATGGTCTATTTTATTAAAATTTTAAGTAAATTTTGATTAATTAAAACACTATTTTTAACAGACTAAGTTTTATTCAACTGTATGTTTATTCGATAATCAACCCTTATTACTTTAAAAATAGACAAGGCCAAAATTTTATCAAGTATATATAATTTTCATTTTATCAAAGAAAACATCTTAGTAGAGGGAGTTTTTTGTTACATGAGAGGTCCAATGACCATGATAAGAAGGTGAATTGAATATGATAGCTGAGACGGTCTCTTTAACTGTTTCAGTACTACACTACTGTGATAATATTATGGAATAAGACCTCCCAAGTAGGCACTATTTTGGTTTAGGGACAAATACTCACCCAAAGTTTTAGAAATGGACAAACATGTTCTTAATGTATTATTTTTTGTCTTGTATTAGTACTTGACGTTAATTATGGTGTTAAATGATAACATTGCAGAGGTATCTCATAATTTAAAATAATTTATAATTATAAAAAAAATTAAATTAAATTATTTATATAATTTAATCCAACTTCTAAAAATATTAAAAATCTTTAACAAAAGTTATAACATATTCACCCAAAAATTTGGTTCCAGAAAGTTTCAACCCCAATCAACATGAATAATCTGCAGTTATAATCAATTGAATAGATCATACTTTGCTTGAAATGAATTGATTCGAACCTTGAATCTTGATTTTGCTCATCTATTTCTTTTATCTAAAATTATCGAATTTGCTAAGAAATACTACAAAGATGAACACCCTACTTATCTATTTATGTGAATTGCTTAGTACAAGGACATTTTGAATCAATCAAGTAATTTTGTACATGGATTTTGTATTATTCTTTTAGTTGTAAAAATTTGATTTCACATGGATTTTTTATGGTATTTTAACGTTTTTGGTTAATGGCATATCATCAATATGATTGATTTGGTAACCAGATTTGTTGTGCAAAAGATAAGTTTGGTATTTTTTAAACATAAATATTACTCCCTTCGTCCATTAATGTTTATCACAACTATTAAAAGTAGATATCCACAAAAAATTATCCAGTTAAGATAGCAAGTAACTATTTTACACTTTTTACCAATTTTATCCTTATTTAACTTTCAAAACTTTATCATTATTAAATTCATTTACTAAGTTGGTTGAATGTAGTTTAGTAAATATAGATGAAATTGATTTTTACCAACTCAACATAAAAAGGATCTTCTCAAATGAAATCACAAACCAAATATTTTATATACAAACACCAACTAAAAAAACAACAACTTGTGATGATACAAACTCCGTAGTCTTGAGTAATTCTCTTTTCACCTTTTCACGCGTTACCCATTTGACCCCATTCACAACGCAATAATCATATTGATATACGACGCTATTCGACATTCGGGACAACAAGAGCAACTCTTTAGTAACAAGTGGATTACCTTCTTGATCCATTTTGAACACCTGCACAGGTGGTCGATTATTAGTTGAAATAAAGTCAACTTAATTTGTTGAATTTTATACCTTTTTCTTGAACTATCGACGAGAATGCTCTCGGTGTTTTGCCTTGCTATCACTGACCAGAAGTGAGGACGGATGGGATTCATTCACTTGCATTCCTGTTGTTCCCTAATATCAAGACATAGTGTTAATAATCGATAATAAAGTATTTAAATAAATGTTAAATAAGATTTTAATTAAATAAACGGTAAATAATATTTTAAATAAAATACTTACATCATATAGTGCTGGATCTCGTCACAATTATGAAGGATGTACTAATCGATGTGGTCTTCTCTGCATGGGTAAATATCCATACTTTTTCTTACCAATCGGCTTGCACTTGCTGTTAAATACTGATATTTCCTTGTTTTCAGTACTCGTCTCACCGTATCTCCCCGGGTCGTTGAACTTTGTACTTTCCTCTTGAAGGTATCGAGATATAAAAGTCAAAATTTCCTCTACAGCGTACCCCTCGGCGATTGAACCCTCTGGCCTCGCCGAATTCCGAATATATTCTTTTAGTTTCTTCAAGTATCTCTCAAACGGGTACATCCAACGCATCTGAACCGGGCCTCCTAACTGAGCTTCCTCGTACAAGTGCAAAACAAGATGGATCATAATATCAAAAAAAGTTGGAGGAAAAATCATCTTTAACTTACACATAAGCTCGACCACTTTAGACTTTCCGGACTGTAATTCCTTTTTACTCAGGTTCTTTTTACAAACATTTCTGAACACGTTGGACAACCCAATAACCAAATCCCTAATGGATTTGTTGTCTATTAATCCTGGAATACTAGCCACGAATAGAAACTGCATGAGAATATGACAGTCATGGGATTTCATACTTATAATCTTCCCCGTGTCACTCTGAATGCTGTTTCGCAAGCTAGAAGCGAAACCATTTGGAAAATTTTGCACCTTCAACTACTCTAGAAACTCGCGTCGCTTATCGACTGCCACCACATACTTTGCACGTGGCATAATCGTCTTACCATGTGAATCGACAAATAACCACAAATCGGACCTGATGTTCATGGCTTGCAGATCTTTCCTCGACTTCACGTTATATTTGTTAATTTTCCCATCTAAACCCACAACTATGCCTAGAAGAGCATCACAAACATTCTTCTCACAATGCATCACATCGATGTTATGTTTCAACAAGTTTTCTGACCAATACGGTAAACGGTAGAATATACTCTTTTTCTTCCAGTTCGACTCGCGCGCCCCTATTCTCTTTACCACTTTGCCACCGAAGTCCTTGTGTTTTGCAGGAAACACAATCGGCAACCCATCTAACTGCGTCTGAATATCTGCAGGAGTAATTTTCCGAGGGGGGCCTATTATCAACTTTAATGTACGCAGTATCGTTTGTCTGAAACCGATGGTTTAGAGGCAACCACCGTATGTGATCAAAATAAACAACTCCTTTATTAACCTGCACGGAAGGGGTATATTCCATGCATTCGGTACAAGCTAAGTATCCTTGACCCGACCATCCTGAAGTGTACGATCTAGCCGGATAATCATTCTTCGTGAACGACAAACCAACCTTCATCACAAATACCTCATTTTTATGTGCATCCTATGTAACTATCCCCATACCCCACAATGTTTCCAACACATCTATAGCCGGACGTAGAAATACATCTTATCTTTTCCAGGTAAACGAGGACCCGGAATCAAGAGGGTAAGCATAAATGTGGATTCTTTCATGCATAACCAAGGCTGCAAGTTGTATATCGTCAATATAACCGGCCACATGTTGTACGAGTTGTTTTGCATGGAGAAAGGACAAAACCTATCGATACCCAAACCAAGGCGTACGTTACGTGGTTCACTAGCAAACTCAGGATTCCTATTGTCAAATGTTTTCCAACTATGACCATCAATAGGATGACTCACAACGTCTTCATCGGTACTCTTTCCGGTATGGTGCCAAATCATATATTTCGCGGTGGGTCTCGAAGCATACATTCTCTGTAACCTAGGCGCAGTCGAAAAATAACGCAGCTTCTTATGCGCCACCTTCTTCCCCTTCTTCTGGTCCCACCTTGATTCTCCACAAACTGGACATTTCTCAAAATTCTCATTCTCTTTGTAAAACAATGCAAAATCATTCACACACACCTCAATCGTGGTGTATCCCATGCCCAAACTTTTCAACTTATGTTACAGTCCGCATAAGAACCTGGTAAGTTATGAGGTTTAGGCAAAACACGACTCAACAACTGAAGAAGTTCGGTAAACGAGGTGTTCGTCCACTTGTTCCTCACTTTTCACATGCATAAGCTTTGCTATGAAATCCAAAGAACTCATCTTAGTACAACCGGGGTCCATCGTCTTGAACAACGTATCGAAAGACCCACAATCACTTTCATTTACATTCTCGTCACGCATCTCGGTGTCACCGGAATTCCCACCAGTTTCTAACGTGGGTCCCAAATCATGAATTACATTACCCATTACATTATCTTCGTTTGGTTGATCCACGGGAATTGCTATCTCCCCGTGTTTCGTCCAAACCTCATACTCTGACCAAATACCCCACTTATATAGATGCCATTGAACAATTACTAGTGTAAACTTTCGATTATTATAACAATGACTACACGAACAATGTATTTTACCAGCGTGATCCAAACTATTGGAGGCAAACTCAATGAATTGTATTATACCATTTATATATTCCCTCGTAACCTTATTATTTGATTTAATCCAACGCTTGTCTATTCTCTAAAGTAAATTAAAACACTAATTATTATTTCAAATGGTTTAATTTAAATACTACTTAAATCATACTATTACAAAGATTTACATCAATCCCAATATGTTATGAAAAAGTAATTACGATCCCTAAAATTTATAAAATTATCAATTATACCCCTAAAGTTCTTTATATGTCACTAATGCACCTAAAGTTTATTAAATTTCACTAAGACACCTAAAGTTCAATAAATATCCATTTTTACCACTAAAGTTTATTAAATTTCTATAAGGCACCTAAAGTTCAATAAATATCCATTTTTATCACTAAAATTTATTAAATTTCTATAAGGCAACTAAAGTTTAATAAAATTACATTTTTACCGCTTAAGTTTATTAAATTTCTTTGAGGCACCTAAAATTTAATAAAATTATATTTTTACCACTAAAGTTTATTAAATTTCTATAAGGCACCTAAAGTTCAATAATTATCCTTTTTTACCACTAAAGTTTATTAAATTTCTATATGACACCTAAAGTTTAATAAAATACATTTTTACCACTAAGATTTATTAAATTTCTATAAGACGCCTAAAGTTTAATAAAATTATATTTTTACCACTAAAGTTTATTAAATTTCTATAAGGCACCTAAAGTTCAATAAATATCCATTTTTATCACTAAAGTTTATTAAATTTTTATAAGGCACCTAAAGTTTAATAAAATTATATCTTTACCACTAAAGTTTATTAAATTTCTATAAGGCATCTAAAGTTTAATAATATTACACTTTAACCACTAAAGTTTATTAAATTTCTATAAGGCACATAAAGTTTAATAAAATTATATTTTTACCACTAAATTGTATAAAAATCTCTTAAAGGCCACTAAAGTTTTTATATAATACTCTAAACCACGTAAAGTTTATTCAAATATCACTTTTACCCCTAAAATTTAATTAATATAATAAGGCTCCTAAATTTTATTATTATTACAATTTAACCCCCATATTTAATGAAAAATATACTAATGCACTTAAAGTATAATAAAATTACAATTTTATCTCTAAGGTTTCTAAAAATTATAAAAAGGCCAATAAAGTTTATTAAATTGTCATTAAATTAACTATAATCATAAACAATTATAAAGATACCCCTAAAAAATCTAAGTAGTTCCCAAACACCTTTAGATTAATTTTCAACTAAAAAAAATTCATCCAAAATTATTATAAATCAACAACCAAATTAAAATTGAAACACAAAATCATAAAATAATTACTATATAACAAAACATGAACAATATATCACACATAAATCAATAAACAAAAATACTTTCACTTATATAATACAATATATATCAATAATTTTATAATATAAACAAATAAAAGAAAAAAATAATAGAAAATACCTTTTTTTGGAATAATTGATGAAAAATAATTGCTTGAAAATGGGACCAAAAATAGTTTGATGAATCGTAGAAGTTTCGTTATTGGTTGATCTGGAATTTTTTTGGGGATTAGGGAAAAAATTGGGAGAATTTTTGTTTTTTTTTGGGTTTTTTGAAGGTTTTGTTCGCAATTAATGGCCAACTGCCGAGTGGCTGTATATAATTCGACGAACTCTTTAGCGAGGACCAGGAGTCGTCGCTAAAAACTTCCAAAGTTGTCGCAAAAGACCCCCTTTAGCGAGGACTAAACTGTTGTCGCAAAAGAGGTGACCTTTTTGCGACGACTTGTAACAGTTACTTTTTTTTTTATTAATTTTAATTGCGTGAATTTTCCGCGACTTATATGCGACGACTTTATCGTCGCGAAAGGGGGGATCTTTAGCGAGGACCTACGGATCGTCCAAAAGGTATTTTCGCTAAAGATATCGCGTGTAGTAGTATATGACAAATATTGATGAACGGAAGAAATATATCATGTTAAAGTTTAACATGTATTTTAATGACAGGTATAAAAAAAAATTAAAAATATCGAGTGTTCAGTTTTAAAGTTGAGTATTTATTTGTCAAAAATATTAGGTGTTTAGGAGTATATTTTCCCTAATATTGTATATATGTATACCAAGTTGATATTTGTAAGAAAAGTCTACAGGTTTTCAATGACCTTTGCCAAGAAGCAAATCGTATATTGACTATCTCAAGTCCTCGAACCTATCCAATCTCTTAAATATATTAAGCATGACTAGTTCATCAAACTGAAGTCATCCATCCACCAATGTATATATACATATATATTCCGTTTAGGGATGATCAAAAAAATACCAAAAAGAAGTAATCAAGATGAAAAACAAAATCCGAAGATTATTGTTTATTTTACTTTGCCTTCTCCTTGTTCGATGCGATGGCCAAAAAAACAAGAAAGTGGTTAATTTTGATGTAGGTGTTATCCTTGATAAGTTTTCAACAGTAGGACTTATGGGAATGAGTTGTTTATTAATGGCTGAATCCGACTTTTATGCGACAAATTCCAACTACTCAACCAGGTTAATTCTTCATCTTAGGGACTCCAAGGGAGAAGTCCTTCGAGTTGCTGGTTCTGGTATGATTTTTCCATGATTAACATTTTATGTATATACAACATTAATAATTAAATAGTGATGATCATTTTGTTTCCATTTGTAATATATATATATATATATATAGCTCTCAATTTATTAAATGATGTGGAGGTGGATGCAATAATTGGTCCTCAGAAATCTGGAAACGCCAATTTTGTGATAAATCTCGGGGACCAAACACAAACACCGATAGTATCTTTTTCGGCAACAAGTCCTTCACTCCATACCGGAACAAAATTCTTTGTCCAAACTGCTCTTAGCGATGAAGCTCAAGTTGGAGCAATTTCTGCCACGGTCAAAGCCTTCAAATGGAGTAAGATCGTTTTGATATATGAAGATTCAGATTATGGTAATGGAATTATCCCGTATCTAGCTAATGCACTCCAAGAAGTGAACGCTCGAGTATCATATAGAAGTGTCATTTCAGTTACCGCAACAGAAGCTGAAATCCATTCAGAATTGACCTATATGAAAACTATGCCCACGAGAATCTTTATCGTTCACGTAGGACAAAATCTCTCAGATCAAATATTTGTTAAGGCGAAAGAAATAGGAATGATGGAACCTGGTTTTGTATGGATTGTGACAAGTAGTATCATGGACTTACTTTCCACTATGGATCCTAAAGTAGTGGAAGCCATGGAAGGGATAATTGGTGTGAAGCCTCAGATTCCAAAGACGGAAAAACTTGCATTATTCAAAATCAGGTGGAAGAAAGAGTTCATTCGCAATAATCCAACCATCATAAATCCAGAGGTTAGCATCTATGGTCTTTGGGCATACGATACATACCAGGCACTAGCTATGGCTGTGGAAAAAGTAGGAACAAAAGATCAAACTACTTTAATCGCGAAAAACAAAACGGATCAGTTTAATCTCACCATGTCCAAAGTAGGTGGAGAGATTTTGAAAGCTTTGTTGGATACTAGTTTTGAAGGGCTTAACGGGAAGTTTCATCTCCTAAACGGACAATTAGCGCCACCTTCGTTTCAAATACTAAATATAGTTGATAGCAAAGAAAAAGAGGTAGGAATATGGATACCCTCTTTAGGAATAAACAGAATTTACCCAAATATCACATGGCCTGGCCGGCCAAATGAGATACCTAAAGGCTGGGAAGTTCCGATTAAAGGTGAGAAACTAAAAGTTGGGGTGCCGGCTAAGGCTGGTTTTCCTGGGTTTCTGGAAGTGAAAGCAGATTCTCACAATAATAGCGTACACAATATTAGTGGATACTATGTAGACATATTTGATTCGGTAATGAAGTCATTAAATGTACCTTACGATTTTGTACCCTTTAACGGAAGCTATAATGCTCTTGTCGAACAGGTTCTCCTCCAGGTATTATATATCCAATCCTTATTTAATCTCCAAAGTATATGATATAAGTTTATAATATTGTTGTATATTTCAGAATTTCGATTGTGCTATGGGTGATATAACGATTACATCGAACCGATCAAAGTACGTGGACTTCACTTTACCATTCGAAGAAGGAGGAATAGCGACAATTATAAAAGCCAAATCTGAAGATATAAATAGGCCATGGGGATTCTTGAAACCTTTAAAGAAAGAACTATGGCTAACAAGTTTAGCATTTTTTGTTTTCACAGGTGTTGCCATTTGGATACTTGAACATCGAAAAAATCCTGCGTTTCGTGGAACAATACTTCATCAACTAGGAATGGTCTTGTATTTCCCATTCACAACATTAATATTTGGAAATAGTGAGTAACACAACCAATCTTTAGTCGTAACGTTTTAGGTTAATCAAAAGTCATAAACTGATGATTGAACTTTGTTTTGTTACAGGAGAAAAGATCGTGGGAAATTTAACCCGAATAGTTGTAGTAGTATGGATATTCGTTGTCTTAATTTTGACAGCAACATACACTGCAAGTTTATCGTCAAGACTAACTTCTCAAAAGCTTCAAAGTGTTAAGACGTTGGCCGAGATTAGGCACGATGGATCCTTTGTAGGGTGTCGAAACGGCTCGTTTATCTATGATATGTTGTTGAAAAGGTTGGGATTTCCTGAATCCCAGATCAGGACATGCGAAAACTATGAAGCTTGTCATCAAGCTTTATCTCTCGGATCCAATAATGGTGGTATAGATGCTTTTCTTGGTGTTGTCCCTTATATTAAACTCTTTCTCTCCAAATACGATCATGAAAACAAAAACTACGAGATTCTCAGCCTTATTTATCGCACTGATGGCTTTGCCTATGTAAGTATTTCTTTTCTCTTTTATTGCCTACTTTTTGGATATATAACTTCTACTGATCAACTAGTATATATGGATATAATATAGGCTTTCGTGAAAGGATCGCCTTTAGTTTCGGACGTGTCTCGAGCAATAATTAACCTTACAGAAAGCAATATTTTACCAAATATTCAAAAGAAATGGTTTAGTCTCAATTACACAGCATCTGCGCCCCCTAATGTTTCAACTACTGTGTCACTACAGAGTTTCAAGTACCTCTTTTATATCACTGGAAGTGTCACAGGAATATGCATTTTTCTTTACATTATCAACTATTATTTTCAGAACACAGATAATCTCCACAGGATATGGAGATCTAACTCCACAATTTCGAAAAAGATGTTATTAACTAGTAAACACTTTGATGAGATGGACCAAGCATACTTGAGAGAGAAAGACAAAGACAAGGATGATGAATCACCTCGACTCAATACCCATCCTTCTCAAATTCAATTTATCACAATCCCATCTTTTCGAAGAAGTTTTCGCTGAACTCTCATGTGTGAGTGTATCTTTTATTATTAAATAAAAATAACGTGCGAGTATGGTTTGTGATTTTTTTTTCTATTATATTGGAGAGTCATTTTGACTCTTTGAAAATGAAGAAACTATCAGTTTATAATCCGTTTTGTGAGTTGTGCCTATTAATATATATGTATAAACATGTAAATATTTTCTCCTCTAAGTAATTAATTTGTGATTAATAGTAGGTATTACTTACTCTGACTCTCAATAATTATCGGTATCACCTGAAATCTTGTTATCACAAACAAATTAAAGCCCCTCTAATAGTTAATGGTTCCCCAAGTATTCCTCAATTTCAATTAAATCACCTTTCACTTATGTCCGTATATACTTATGCCATTAAGCAACAATTGTAAACAACAATTGTAAACAACAAATTTAACTTGTAATTAGCAAGAATTCAAAAGAATATCATTCTTTTGAGTTCATACAAAATGGAAGTTGTATTGAGAGGAAGAATTATTATTGTGTGCGTTGCCACACTTCTGATCTACAGCTCGTTATGTGATGCAACCCCTTATATCGATTATGAGGCTATACGTCAGAATAAAATTCCATGTGACCGTAAACACGGAAACTATGTAAAATGTGAAGGACACGAGGAAGCAAATCCACACACCAAAGGTTGTTCAGCTATCACACGTTGCCGAAGTTTTATAGGTTTTGGCGAAAAAGAAAAATCTGACAAGATCATCAAGGTTTGAGTGATCCCATGTCCCTTCCTCTTATGGCTTTCCAATACCAAAGGTGTCATCTTTTCTTAAGGTGGCAAAACACTTTTGTAAACTACTAATTATCGAGCACATCAATATGTTCTAATTTTAAAATTTTATCATTAATGTGTATGTAGTATTATTTCACACATATATATATATATATATATATATATATATATATATATATATATATATATATATATATATATATATATATATATATAGTCAATTATAGATTAATGCTTATTAAAAAACTTATTTTAAAAAAAATGCCTAGAATAAGATACTTTATAGACTACACTCCCATCCCAAACTACCTCTATAATTAATAATTACAAAACAAAAACTAATAAACACGCGTGCGTCCGTGAATTTTTTTTAAAATCGTCATAACTAATTCTAAAAAAATCAAACAAATCAATTTTTTTTATATATTTGGATAAAGCAAATTAATACTTACGTCTATGATTTTTTCGGAATTTTTTGAATTTCTTGATTTTTTCGAATTTTTTGATTCACAGATACGGAATTCCATGTTTTAAACATGAAATTCCATGTTTTGAAATACTGAATTCACTGTTTAATAAACATGAAATTTCGTGTCTGCGGAAAAAAAATTAAAAAAAAAGAAAATTCAAAAAAAAAAAATCATATACGTAAATATTAATTTGCTTTATCCAAAAATGCAAATTTTTTAATTTTCTGATTTTTTTTAATTAGTTATGACGATTTTAAAAAAATTTCACGGACACGCGCGTGTGATGAAATTAGTAGTAGGTGGTGGTGGTGGTGGTGGAAATACCCTATTATTTGTTTAATGTTTAAAAATAAATATTGTATTAAAAATAAAATAATATATTTAATAATAAGGATAGTAAATGTATAAAAAAATATAAATAAGACGTTTTCAATAAATAATTATTTTATTAGGCATTTTTTATTAAATAAATAATTAAAGACTTAAAAAAAATATTAAGCCACTCTATGAGGATGGTTTCTATAATAACCCCGTATATAAATGGGACAAAGTTTCATTTGATTTCTTTTTTATTTTTACCATATCTTCTGATACACTAAATGAAATAATATTAATCTTTACACAAAGATGGGTGAATATCACAAACAATCAATTATTTTTATCCCTTTGTTTATATTTATTTGAAAACAAATTTTTAGTCCTTTTATTTTGTATTGTGTAACTTATAGAATTTTAGAAACTAATTTTATGGCCAAAAAAAAATATGTATCTAGGTTAATTTTTAAAGAGGGCACAACACATGTCAAAATACTAAAATACCCTATAAAAACTATATATAAGACAAAAATCAAGTGGTAAAAATCATGGACTACCGAATTATTGAATATCGAGTCACCGTAGTTTGTATAACAAGTCACTAAGTATCTATACTGTTTATTTTCAATTACCACCAACCTACCACCACCGACACCATCACACAGGGAGTACTCAGTGATTCACTGATTACGAAAATCACTGTATAACGCAAATTTCACTGGGTATACTCAACTGAAGGAACTGCAATACCTGTTGTATCAAATATACACAACAGAAATATATTGCAATCCTATAGCCAATCTAGTTGCGATTTAAGAATTTAAAAAGAATGTTTCGCTTACATAACTTTCTTGATTTATATGAGAATCGAAAGACTAACTCAGCTTCACAAAATTGAAGCTTCCACGCTTTGCACACCGAGTTTGATTCTTTCCTTCAGAACACCTTTGATTTAGAGAGAGTCCGTTCTGCCTTTTGTGTATTTATTCAAGAGAGAAAACTAAAAAGAATTATATGAGTATAATGAAACCTCATTAAACATATAATAACTTTAGAGGAAAAACAAAGAGTCAGGAGATGAAAAGTCGGGAACATATAATAAAAATTGATTATCCTAATAATCTGGTCCACTACCCACTTGTAAAGTGGCTTTGGACCTTTTACATTATACAAATGACTTGTCTACCCTGGCGGTTAGTAACACATTTTCCACTCTTGGAGGTTCGTGGTTTGATCCACAAACTTGTCAAATTTTTTCTTTTCTCTATTGTCTTCGTTTGGTCTTATATTAGAATATTAATTTGTGCTAGCAAAATAATATATTAATATTCTAATTATATAATTAATTATTATTTATTATCTAATAATAAAAAGTTAATCAACAACATGAAGAAAGATCAATGCACTCGTTAGTGTGCGACTACGTGGGTTCATCGTTAAACTGGTAGTAGTTAACTTAATTAACTACTAATCGATGTTGGCGTCTAACAAGACTCCCCGACGACCGGATAACATGAAGTAACTCTGTGAAAAGAACCCGGTAAAGGATCATACACGTAATATCTCTAACTTTACAGCTCCGGATCATCCTGGGATATGATATAACTGTCAAATCCCATTAGAAAATCAACTACGTTACACGTTGATTATCAACGATTGACGAATAGCCTAAGAAACTCCTTTCTTCATTCATTCTATCACCTTGGCC
This sequence comes from Nemophila menziesii, assembly GCA_029959085.1. NCBI lineage: Eukaryota > Viridiplantae > Streptophyta > Magnoliopsida > Boraginales > Hydrophyllaceae > Nemophila > Nemophila menziesii. The sequence continues at coordinate 20,644,763 of JARWIR010000022.1, read as the reverse complement.
AAGATTTTGGTACAACCATTATAATATTATGACATTGTAGAGCTAAAAGTCTTTACCTAGAGTTGATAGATTCCATCTTGACTCATCCCTAAGAGCATATATACTTAGCTATGACTAATATTCTTTCGACTAGCATTATGACACACTATTAGTCCAGTATATAAACACAACAAGCACATACACAACTATAGAATGATCTCAGGTCAAAGGATTACACACATAAAATTCCTTATAGAGAAAAACCCTATTGACAGTTCAAGGTAATTAACCATTAGAAATCTCTAGTTTTAGTCGGTTCGCTAATAACATCTCTATGTACATTATCTATGCACCTAACTCAGTAAACGAGAACTACCGATATTTATCCAATAAATACTCGTTAGCTACATATTAATCTAACTGGTTTATCGAGGTCCTAGCTCGATGATCCCACGATTAAGAACAAGTTTAGATTAAGTCCTATGAGCTAGATTCTCATTATCATAACACCTTATGATATCTAGTTCGAAACTTAATTAAGGATCTGCCTTTATATTATGTAGATGAATACCATAATCATAAAAGCTTGTCATAGGTTCAAGGAAACAATTCCTTTTACCAATACTATAAGGATAACTATTATTATGTATAATAAACACTTGTGTACAACTCATTACAAGACGATCAACGCTAGGACATAATTCCAAGATCAACAATTTTTTGAGTATCCTTAGCAATATTCTGGGTATTACCTAAAACATTGAGTTTAACACAAAATAATGTAAAAAAACACATAATTTATTTTTATGATAGAAATGAATATTACAACACTTAATAAAAAATCAATACTAAAAAATCAATACTAAAGTCAATACCATCTTCTAATGATACCATGAGTTCAGATAACGAGGCGCGATTGAGAGGGAAGCTAGCTACCTCTGAGAATCGAATGAAACATCTAACTCTGAGTCAAGGTACATAAGCTAATATGAATACAATACATGAGAAAAGTGTTTGTGTGAGTTGCGGGGTAGGTAATCATGTTTGGGAGGATTGTCAGCGAAATCCTAATTCTGTATTTTTCATGTCTAATCGAGGAAACCACCAATGGGGTGGTCAAGAATATGGTCAATGCAATCAAATCATCAATGCTCTAATCCTAATAGGACCGTCAATCAAGGTACCATCTATCAGCCTCGACCCAAAGGGACATCATATCAAGTCATATTATACCAATAATACTCCGATAGGAAAATCTATGTGACCACACGCCTCATTAAACGTGTTGTACGAGTTTGTACCCTTTAACGGAAGCTATAACGCTCTTGTCGCTCAGGTCCAGGTATGTATATAAATAGAAATTTCAATATCTTTATTTAATCTCCAAAGTATACGATATAAGTTTAAATTGTTGTATATTTTAGAATTTTGGTTGTGCTATGGGCGGTATAACGATTACAGCGAACAGATCAAAGTACGTGGACTTCACTTTACCATTTGAAGAAGGAGGAGTAGCGACAATTATAAAAGCTAAAAATCTGAAGATATAAATAGGCCATGGGGATTCTTGAAACCTTTAAAGAAATAACTATGGTTAACAAGTTTAGCATTTTTTGTTTTCACATGTGTTTCCATTTGGATACTTGAACATCGAAAAAATCCCGCTTTTTGTGGAACATTTCTTCATCAATTCGGGATTGTTTTATATTTCCCATTCACGACATCGATATTTGGAAATAGTGAGTAATACAACCAATATTGGTAGTAACGTTTTACGTTAATTAAAAGTCATAAACTGATGAATTGAACTTTGTTTTGTTACAGGGGAAAAGATCGTGGGAAATTTAACCCGAATAGTTGTAGTAGTATGGATTTTTGTTGTCCTAATTTTGACAGCAACATACACTGCAAGTTTATCGTCAAGACTAACATCTCAAAAGCTTCAAAATGTTAAGACCTTGACCGAGATTAGGCACGATGGATCCTTTGTAAGGCACTACAAGAAAAGGTATTTTTAGCGGAAAAAATTTTAACACTAAAAATCTTAATTTTACCGCTAATAGCCGCTATTTGTTTGTCCCTATAAGTTCGTCTCTAGACTCTAAAGGTACCTTTAGTAGCAAATTATTTGTTTTTGCCTCTATTGACTTTATCTTTAGTGGCAGATATTGCCGCTAAAAATATAATTAGAGGCCATTTTAGTGTTTAAAAATATCATTAGAGGCCATTTTAGATGTTGCCGCAATAACTGCGTTTCTAATGATACTATTTCTTGTAGTGAGGTTTCAAAATGCCTCGTTTATCCATGATATGTTGAAAAGGTTGGGATTTAATGGATCCAGATTTGGACATGCGAAACCTATGAAGATTGTCATCAAACTTTGTCTCTCGGATCCGATAATGGTGGTATAGATGCTTTTCTTGGTGTTGTCCCTAATATTAAATTCTTTTTCTCCAAATATAGTTATGAAAATAAATACTACAAGATATTTCAGCCTTATTTATCGCACATATGGCTTTGCCTATGCAGTATTTTCTCTCTTTGATTGCCTACCTTTTGGATATATAACTTCTACTAAACAACTAGTATATATGGATATAATATAGGCTTTCGCGAAAGAGTTTCGGACGTGTCTTGAGCAATATTTTTCCGAAGATTCGAAAGGAATGGTTTAGTCTCAATTATACAGCATCCACGCCCCTAATGTTTCAACTACTGTGTCACTAAAGAGTTTCAAGTACCTCTTTTATATCACTAGAAGTGTCGCAGGAATTTTCATTTTTCTTTACATTATCAACTATTATTTCCAGAACGAAGATAATCTCCATAGGATATGGAGATCTAACTCAACAATTTAGAAAAAGATGTTATTAACTAGTGAACACTTTGATGAGATGGACCGAGAATACTTGAGAGAGGAAGACAAAGACAAGGATGATGAATCACCTCGACTCAATAGCCATCTTTCTCAAATTCAATCTCTTAAATTGTCAACACAACCAAAAGTCCGAACAATCAGGAAAAGGCATTATATAGTGAGATATTACACTTCAACACAATCTATCACAATACCATCTTTTCTACGAAGTTTGGCTGAACTCTCATGTGTGAGTGTATCTTTTATTATTAAATAAAAATAATGTGCGCGTATGGTTTGTTATATTTTTTCTTTTCATTATATTGGAGAGCCATGTTGCATGGCTCTGGAAAATGAAAGAAACTATCAATTTATAATCCGTTTTGTAAGTTGTACCTATGAATATATGTTTATAAAAAAAGTAATAATTTTCTCCTCTAACTAATTAATTCGTGATTAATGGTAGGTATTACTTACTTTGACTCTCAATAATTATCGGTATCACCTGAAATCTTGTAATTACAAACAAATTAAAACCCCTCTAATAATTAATGGTTCCCCAAGTATTCCTCAATCTCAATTAAATCACCTTTCACACAAATATTTAGTATGTCCGTATATGTATATACACGCCATTAAGCAAAAATTGTAAACAACAAATTTAACTCGTAATTAGAAAGAATTCAAAAGAATATCATTTTTTGGAGTTCATACAAAAATGGAAGTTGCATTGAGAGCAAGAATTATTATTGTGTGCATTGCCACACTTCTGATCTGCAGCTCGTTATGTGATGCAGCCCGTATGATCGATTATGGGATTATAGCAGATGATAATACTCTATGTGATCATAGAAACGGAGACGATGTAAGATGTAAAAGACACCAGGAAGCAAATCCATACACCAGAGGCTGTTCAGCTATCACACGTTGCCGAAGTCTTCTAAGTCTTGTTAAAAAAGAAAAGTCTGACAATATCATTGAGGCTTGAGTGATCCCATGGCCCTTCCTCTTATGGCTTTCCAATATCAAAGGTGTCCTACGTTAAGATATTTTCTTAAGGTGGTAAAACACTTTTGTGAACTACTAATTATCGAGCACATCAATATGTCCTAATTTAAAAATTCTATCATTAATGTGTATGTAACATGTTATTTCATATATATATAAATGGGACAAAGTTTCATTTGATTGTTTTATTTTTATTTTTACCATATCTTCTAATACACTAAATGAATTAAGACTAATCTTTACAGAAAGATGGGTGAATATCACGAACAATCTATTATTTTTGTCCCTTAGGTTATGTTTATTTGAAAACGAATTTTTAGTCCCTTTATTTTGTATTGTGCGATTAACCTAGGACTTTGGAAACTATTTTATTGCCAATAAAAAATATGTGTCTAGGTTTTTTTTAAAAAGGACACAACACATACCACAAAAATACCCTACAAAGCTATATAAAAACAAAAAATAATTGGTAAAAATCATGGACCATCAAATCATTGAATATCAAGTTATTGTATAACGAGTCATTGAGTATCAGTACAACTCATTTGCAACCATTACCAACCGACCACCACCGGCACCATCACATAGGGCGTACTCAGGATTCACTGTTTACGAAAATTAGTGTATAACCCAAATGTCATTGGGTAGACACAATCAATTTTCTGAGTATCCTTAGAAATATTCTGAGTATTACCTATAACATTGAGTATTGACACGAAATAAAGGAAAAACAACACACAATTTATTTTTAGGATAGAAAGGAATGTTACAACACTAAATAAAAAAATTAATACTAACTACAAATGATAAAAATAATCTTTATAAAGTTAAATTCCTAAAAATAATTTTTAGATTACCGAGTCACCCTCGGCAGGGGTCCCTCTTCTCAAGTAGTTTTTGTTCAACATAAATTTATGGCTCTTGATTATTTGGAACGTTGTGATGCATACCAACATTGTTTTCATATGGTTGATCACTTGTTGATGGAGGGATATCTCATCCCATCAACCAATGTTGTATTTGTTACAGACTCGTCTTCTATTTGTCGTAATAAATATCTCACATATCATATCAACATCATCTGGTATCTCAATGGGAATTAAAAATCATTTCCAAATACGACGCCAAATAATATAGCACAAAAACTCCACCAGAATCATAGACTGGGATAGTAGAGCTAAGAGACTAAAAGAAGGACATTTGGAGAAGTGCCCAAACTAGTAAAGATAGAAGAACACTTACTCGATGCATCTTCAACACTTACTCAATGTATCTTAACACTTACTCGATGTATCTTCGAAATGTACCCAATGTGCTTCTCTTCATGTGTCTGATATACCAGAAATCCAACACTTAGTCGGGACCACATGAAATATTGATCCCAATGACACTATGACGCTCAAGTCAATATATGGATGACGGTTTTATTATGACTCGAGAGAGGCTATGGAGATTTTAGATTGTATTTATGAACAATGGTTTAGAGTAATGAATAAAATGTTTCCGTTTTGGCAGATGTGTATAGGGGTATTTATAGGCGTCATGGGCGCGCTAATGTGACACTTTGTGGGCCCTGATGTATTTTCACCTATATAGAATATAGAGATATGGTACAATCATCTACGTGGCATGTGTATAGTCATTCCATTGGCCTGATCACATCACCTCTTGTGTCGTGTTCAGTTACCCTCGTCAAGGATGATAATCCTCGTCCCTAATCCGCTTTTTCTTACTCAACTATCATTTGTACTTCATTACGGCTTATCACATAGGGACAAGGGAAGTATATTAGGGTTCGGTATATTGAGGTCATAATTATAGTAGCATGTATTATATTGATGGGAAGAGATTTTGGACATTATTTTTTTCATAAAAATTATACAAGTAATACATGGAGATGTGTGGTTAATTAAATTTGACTAATCAGATGAGTTTTTCATCTACTTTCAATCCCAGAAAAATCGTACTAGACAACTTTTTTTTTTTGGACAAAGGAAGGTGCCAAAGCACCAAACAAAAAGAAATTAGCCTATCCCTATCTTATCTAATCTAGCTGCCACTTCAAAAACGCTAAACATCCCAAGACGTTTAGATAATGCCCCGTGTCTAGCTTCATTTGCCAATTTATCCGCTTTGTTGTTGAGCTTTCGACCCACGTGATAAAAGGACACCTGTCCAATTTCACTTGCCTTGCGAATAATTTTGCGAAGAATGGGTTGGAGATTCCAACGAGCCGCTGACACCTGCTTAATACCTTGAATAACTTCAAGGTTATCTGAGAAGATAATTTTCTTTTTCCCATGAAAGTTTGCCCCAATTTCTGTGGCTTTGAGAACTGCACATGCTTCACCTTCGGCAATTGAGTTGCATTCCAGCTCTCCATTGAATTCAATGGTCTTATTTTCTTGTTTATCCATACAGATGACTGCAATACCTGATGGTTCCCATTTGTTGGAAAAAGATGCATCACAGAACATTTCCATCTCTGTTGGTAGAGCTTCTGAGATTTGAGCTTCTTCGCAGATGTCTCTTCCAGATACGTTTTTTGACGTTGTCTTCTTCCAGTCTATGCCATGTAGATCTTGTATAAGCTTTGTCGTCGCTAGGTTAATTCCAGTTCCATTAATTGCTATTCCTTCATGTATCGCTTTCATTTTCCCTTTCCATATATTCCAAAGGTTTATCATTATGATATCTTTGACTATATTTTCCTCCCATCCTCCTTCAACATAGGTTTTGATGATTTTTAAGAACCATTGTTTGAAATTTTCTTCCCGATTATCTTGTATTTTTATTTGAAGAGGTGACCCGGCCCAGATATCTTTGCATAAGTTACAACTTAGGAGGAGATGTTCTATATTTTCTGCTGGGTGGTTGCACCACAAGCAGTTTTTTGAATCTGCACATTTTCTCATATATAGATTAGTTCTAGTAGGAATAGCATTATTACATAAGCGCCAGATGAAAAGCCTGATTTTTTTTGGTATGTTTGACTTCCATATCATTTTCCAAATTGTAGACTCGTGACTCGATATTTGTTTTGCTGTTGTAGGTCTATTAATAATTTGTTCTTCCGTTATGACTTTATATCCTGTTTTTGTATCATATGTACCATCTTTTGAAAAAGGCCACACAAATTTGTCTTCTATTTCTAGATCTGTTTCTTTGATTCTTTTGATTAAAGGAATTATTGGTTCCGGAAAAGTATTATGTAGTATTTCATGATCCCAATCTGTGGTTCCTTCTTTCATAAGTTCGCTGACTTTTGTAAGTTTTGTTCCTATTGGTTTATCTATTTCCCAATTAGTGTCTATCCATCTTTCGTTCCAAATATTTGTATCCTTTCCATTTCCTATTATCTTAATACCATGTTTCTTTAGGAAATTCCTTCCTTCTATTAAGCTTGCCCAACTCCATGTCCTGCTTTGTTTAATTTTGCAAGTCATTAGACTACTTTTATTAAAATAGATACCTTTAAGGAGTTTTGCCGCCAAATTTTGTGGGTTTTTCATAATTCTCCAAGCTTGTACTGCTAGGAGGACCGTATTCATTTTTTTGAAGTCTTTAAATCCTAATCCTCCAATGAGTTTGCTGACTGCTACTTTTTCCCAAGCTAACCCATGAATTCTGTTTTTTTCCCCTGAATTCCACCAAAAGTTAGATATAGCTGAAGTTAATTTATTACAAAAGGAAATAGGGAAAGAGAAAATAGACATATAATAGTTTGGTATGGCTTGTAGTATTGCTTTTATAAGCACTTCTTTCCCTCCTTCTAATAGTAGCTTTGCTTTCCATCCTTCTCTATTTTTAAAGATTCTTTTTGCAATCCACTCTAGGGATTCCACTTTTGATCTTTTGTGGCATAATGGTATCCCTAGGTAGAAACCTAGGTCGTTTGTTTCCTTAATATTTAATTCTTCACTGAGATGTTTCTTTATTTCTTCTGGCGTATCCCTACTAAAGATAATCGAGGATTTATTGAAATTAATTTTTTGCCCCGATCCTCTACAATACACTTCAAGACAATTTTTAAAACTACTCACATCAGTATTCTTTAAATCTAAGAAAAAAAGTGAATCATCTTCAAATAGTAAATGTGAAATGCTAGGGCAGTTTCTATTAATTTGTATACCCGTAATCTTACCTTCTTTCATCGCTTGATCAATGATGCTAATTAGGGATTCTGTCAAAATAGAAAAAAGAAAAGGAGATAACGGGTCCCCTTGACGGAGACCTCTACCTAATTTAAAGTTTTCTAGTCTTTCTCCATTAAGATTGATATTAAAAGAAGCTGAAGTCACGCAATTTTTAATCCAGCTAATCCATTTGTTGCAAAAACCCAATTTATCAAGAGTAAGAAATAAAAAATCCCATCGTACCTGATCATAAGCTTTTGCCATATCAATTTTTATTGCTGCCAGGTGTTTCTCATTTTTCCTCTTCCTTCCCATGAAGAAAGAAAGTTCTTGCGCTATGATAATATTGTCCTGAATGGCTCGTCCCTTGATAAAACCTGCTTGGGTCTGGGACACAATGGTATTCATAATATCCCTTAATCGGTTAGATAAGACTTTTGTAATGATTTTGTAAATGAAGTTCACACATGAGATAGGTCTAAAGTCGCCTAATTCTTCTTGTATCTCACCTTTTGGAATGAGTGTTATTAATGTATCGTTAATTCTTTCAAGTGAGCAATTATTTCTAAAGAAATCCATAATCACTGTCATAATATCATCTCTAATTATATCCCAGAATTCTTTATAGAACTTACCGTTAAGGCCGTCTGGACCAGGCGCTTGAGATGCTGACAATTCTTTTATTGCTATCTCGACTTCTTGTAAGTCTGGTATCTTAGTTAATTTATTATTCATTTCATCCGTTACCTTCGGTTTAATGTGGTCTAGTGCTAAATTCATATTATCTATTGTACCCTCTTCTTCTTTAAAGAGATTCTTGTAATAATCTTGGAAACTGTTTTTAATGTCATCCATATCCTCTTTCCACATACCTTCCTTATCTTTAATTCTTGTAATTCTATTGAGTTTCCTTCTTTGTATTGTGGCTAAGTGAAAAAATTTCGTGTTTTTGTCACCGAAAGTTAACCAATTTACCCTTACCCTATCGCTCCAATATTTTTCTTCTCTTGCATATTCTAACTTAATCTGTTCTTTAATTTTATTTTCCTCCCCAGATATATTATGAGAAATATTGCTATTATTATTAAGGTTGATGAGTTTTTCTTGTAATTTTTTAATGGTGTTTTCATGATTCTTAAAAACTTTTGCACTCTAATTGGTTAGTTTTTGTTTCGTATATTCTCTTTTCTTAATAAATTTGGGGATCGGAATATCATTATTGGGTACATTCCAACTTTTACCTATTATATCCCTACATTCGTCATTTTCCAGCCATCTAGTCTCAAATTTAAAGTATTTTTTCCCAATTTTCATATTAATATCATAATGAAGGATAAGGGGAGAATGGTCCGACCCTATAGCCGGAGGTATGAAAATTTGTGCGCGTGGGAACTTTTCCATCCACTCGTACGTTGCTAGTCCTCGATCAATTCTTGTTTTAACTTGTTTTCCTCCTTCTAATCTGTTTGACCACGTGAAAAAACAACCATTAGATCAAATTTCGATAAGTGAATTATTAAGAGTAAAGTCAATAAAACTATTTATGTGATTCAGGTTAGATTGGTTTTTGCTGCTTTTTTCTGTTACATTTAATATGTCATTAAAATCTCCTAGTATAGTCCAAGGTTGATTTATTTCTTTGCTCCAGTTTGAAATTTCATCTCTAATTTTTATTCTATGTGGGAAATCATTAGGTGCATGTAAGAAAATCATATAATACGAAAAACCAAATTCATTAATACTAACGATAACGAAAAAGGAACAACTACAAACAACCCTTAACCTAACATGATTCTGCCACAAAATAAGGAAACCCCCCTGAATGAAACGCTGATCTAGTGGGGTCCACACAAAACATGTTATCAAAACCCAACTTCGAAACAATGTCATGAGAATCACTTTCCCGTAACATTGTTTCGCAAAAAGCTACCAACCCTGGTCTGAACTGTTTCACCATCGAGCTAATCCTAGAGAATGTCAAGGGTGCTCGAATCCCTTGAACATTCCAAAAAATGGTCGTCATTTTGCTTTTGCGGCTTTTTTAGAGTAGCCGCCTCCAGCTTTTTTCTTGTTAACTTCTTCCTCATCCTCCTCAGCATCTGCATAGTTGAAAATCATGTCATGGTCTTCTCCTCCCCCCTCATAGTCTTTTTCGAAGTAATTCTCGCTATTTTCGTAGCTACCCCCTTTCTCTTCTTCAGGTTCGAATTGTGAATCGTAATCATCTATCATTTTTTATATGTCATCATTGTTTTTTGATCCTTCTTTGGATAACTCCTCCTCTATTTCTTTTCCTTGGACATTTTCGAGAGCACTAAACCTGTTATTGTTTACAAAGTTTTCAATGGCATCCACCACTCTTAGTTTCTTAAAGTTACCCGCTATGTTAGAGCTGATGCTTTTGCTACCTCCCTCTGATGGCCCTGGTCTACCTTCTCTTCTCCTCTTTATTTTGTGCTGAAAATTTGATGACATTTCTAAATTGGAGTCTGAGTTTTCGCTTGAGTTAGCTGCGTTTTTCCCTTTGATCTTTCTGACCTCTTCTTCGAATGCCATCATCACTGCTCTTATATCACCATCATTGCCTCCTTCTTCTTCATCCATGATTCCATGTGTTTTTTTAAATGCTTCAATCTTGAGAGTGGATTCATGGAGTTCATTTCGTAAGTCATGCATCTGTTTGTTCCATGATTCCCATTCTCTGTCTTCTTTCTGATTCTCTTCTTCTTGTTCCTTATTTGTTATAGCTTTGCTTGTTCCTCCTCTTTTTGTATAGTTGAATTTACTAAGGTTGTTTTCACCCACTTCATTATTGACAATGCCCCTTACTGGGTTTGGATTCCTGTAAGTCTGACCTGCATTTCTAATGTTACTATCATTGTAAATGTAGTTCACAAAATCACCATTAATGTTAATATGAAAGCCATAGATAGGATTAAAAGGGGGAAATTTTGCCACATTATCTATGCTCCAGGTTACTTTTCGCCTCTCATCAATGTCTTCTACTTGTTTGATCCCTTTAGCTGGGCAGTTACCATATTGGTGTCCAATTTTCCCGCATCTGAAGCATAGAAGACCCGCGTTTTCATATTGAAAAACAACCCATGCCGCTCCCTCTTCTTGATAAAGATAAGCACCTGGAGGAAGAGGGTATTTGGTGTTGAATCTGACCCTGAATCTCAATATTTTTATGTCTATGTTGTTGGCTGCTGGAAGATCCACTGCTTCTACTTTGATAAAACACTTCTCTAAGGCTCTAACTGTTGTGAGGTTATTCTGTTTAAAGGCAAGACCCCTAATCTGAACCCAGATTGAAGAGTAATCAGTAGATATTTCTGTAAATTCCATTTTTAGAGGCCAGATTGTCATACTGATATGCATTTTTTAATAGATACTTGGGCGCATCTCCCAGACCCTTCTGAATTCTCTTTCGTTGAAGACTTCAAGCTTGAAGACATTCTCTTTGATATCTGATAGCCTAAAGTGCCCTTGTATGCCCCATTTATCTTCAATGAATTTCCTGATTTGTACAGCATAAATTGTAACCACTTTAAGGATGATAGCCTTCTCTTCCTTCATGCTTTCAACCAGCCTTACTTTCATACCAATATCGATTACTCCCAGCTTCCTAGCCTTCTGATCATTAAGTTGTATGATTGGGAGTGCATGATTGTCCCTTGTAGCCATAGTAAGCCTCCACCACAAAAACCAAATAAAAGGACAGTGATAAATTGAGAGGTTAGGTTTAACGCAATAGATCAAGTAAATGCAGAAAAATAGGTAACGAGTAATGAGAAGAAGATTAGGAGAACGATGGATTAGGTAAGTGAAGTGTATGAGATTGTTACCTTTACCTCTCTTTAAATAGATAAGATAAACCTTCTTACCGAGATGAAGCTTCTTGATACACCAACCTTTGATGTTCTTGATGCTCTGTTGCCTTGGTTCTTACACCAGCCTTTCATTACAGAGTAATGATATTTGTCACCCTTTTTGCATCACCCTTTTATCACCTCCTACGTGTATGCCTATATGGACCAATGAATTGATTTCTCTATCCTATTTAATTTTTCTCTATCTTCTATTCAAGGAAATCAATACATATGTATAGAAGGGTGATAAAAGGGTGACATGAAAAGGGGTGACATATATCATTACTCTTCATTACACCTCGTTCTGCCCTATTACTGCCTTCATAATTGCTAGATGACATGATTAATTTTTGGGAAGGTTTATCAGATGAAGGAGAATTTTTTTTTTTTTAATCCGTGATTGATTAGTCCTATCAGAATAGGCAATTATGTACTGTCTCTTGCTCTCCATCTTGATTTCGATGTTAACCCTTGCTGCACGCTTGATCCATCGGTAATATAAAGTAGTATTAATCAGAAGACTAACCTTATAATAAGATCTGGGGGAGATTGACTTGTTAATCTTGCATGGGGAAGGATGGATTTGTAGACAATCGGTGCTATACTCTCCATCATTAGCTTTGATTGTATCAAAGCCTTGCTTATCCAACCTCTGCCGCCTTAGTTTTGCTAATAACCAAGTTGGGTTGGGTTCTCCGATGTTCTTTTCGCCTTTTCTTTTCTTTTTCTTTTTTCCGTCTGTTGAGATCCCCATTAAGGGTGGCTCGTGTGGGGTAAGGTAGTGTATCGACTTTGGTGGGTTCGGTGAACCCGTTAAGCCAAGATCCCAGCTTAGATCAGAAAAAGAAGGAAGAAACCACAATGTAATCCTAGTGAGAAGAAGAGAACCGGCCTAATTTTAGAGAGAGAAGAGAGAGTCTTTAATTGTTCTCCCCCGTACTAGACAACTAAATGTGGTAGATATGAATGTATCTTAGTTACTACACTACTATCGATAAATAAAAAAGTCACTTCTATCGATAAATTAAAAAGTATCCCTAACTTTAGGATATGGGTATAAGCCTGGATATTGACCTGATTGAACATCAATCCCAAAGGAGAATAGTCAATCCTAGAACACCCCAAAGATATCAATGACTTCTCTAATAATGCTACCACCACAGACCAATAATGTCTTAGCCAAAATTATAACCATAATTTTGTCAAAAAAAAAAAAATTAATATAAATGATACGGTATAATTATAAAGAGTGAGAATATTAATCCTATGATCTATGTCTTGTTGGAACTTTTGACTTTTGATGTCAAAACAAAGTTTTAAGCTTTTCCCACATTGGTGGGTGATAAAGCTTTTTTCCTACTTTTATACTTTGTGATCTAAACTTAGTCTAAAGATCCAATAATCATGCACATGGCTAGGCAATGATTTAGCCCACACGCGCGCACCACCACCACCACCACCACCACCCCCCGCCCGGGAGTTTGGGGAGTCAAAAAATGAAAAATGAAATGGATTTTGTACCACCGGTCACGCCGGAATATCTTTTTAACAACGGTGACACTTTGTTTTTCTTTTCCGTGTAAGTGATTTGTTATTTCCGTGTAATTTTTAATTCAATTTTTGTAATCGTATTTCCGTGTAATTGTTATTCGATTGTTGTAATCGCATTTCGATTTATTGTAATAGTTAGCTTGTTTCAAAACATTTTTCTTTTCATTTGTTTTTCCGGAAACCATTTTCTTTTGTACAACTGGTGGTTATTTCTAATAACAATTTAAAAAGATATTCCTTTTCTTTTCCACCGGTTATTTTTGAAAATGGCTCTTCCTATTTCGGCTGTTGGTTCTTCTTTGAACACTAAGCCTCTTCTCGACGCAAACAAGTTGGAACCCCTTAATGGTTCTAACTATAAGCGTTGGGCGCAAAAATAATGATATGCCTTGAACAGTATGAACTCGACTTTGCTATAGTCGAGGCTCCTCCACTTTTGGAAATTGGAGCCCATACTGAACAAGAGCTAGCTAGGCATGCTTCCCTCGAATCTAGGTTCAAAAGAGCTAACACCATGGCTCGGGGCTGGATGCTGAACAACGTTACTAATCCCATCTTTGACCTCCTTGCCAAAGAGAAATCGGCAAAGGTCATATGGCAAACTCTCAAGAAGAAATATGGGGCTGATGATTCGGGTAAGAAAAAGTACGTGACTGGGAATTGGTATAACTTTAGACTTACGGATCAGAAACCCATGACTGAACAACTTCACGTGTACGAGAACCTATGCGCGGAGGTTATCGCCGAAGGCATGAAGATGTGTGAAATTCTTCAAGCCAACATTTTGCTTGAGAAATTTCCCCCATCTTGGAGTGAATACCGCAACCACCTCAAGCACAAAAAGAAAGAAATGACCCTCCAAGAGCTCATCAGCCACATCCAAGTCGAAGAAGCGAATCGACTAAAGGATAAGTCAATCTCTTTCCCTTCTCATTCCTCCAAAGCTAATCTAGTCGAAGGTTCTGGCCAAGGTAACAAAGACAGGTTCAAAGGGAAGGGAAAGCAACAAGGGTCCAACAAATCTACGTCTGGGGGAAACAAGAATCGCGACAACACCAACAAACAAGGTGGAGGATTCAAGATCTCTGGTAAGATTCAAAAAACTAAAGGGGTCTGTTACTGTTGTGGCAAAGAAGGGCACAAAGCTTTCGAATGTCCCCAGAGAGCTGGCCAGGGTCCCAAAGCTGCCGCGAATCTGACTGAGAATCGTTGCGGTAATGGTTGAGGTAAACTTGGTAGAGAATAAGAGCGAGTGGATCTTTGACACTGGAGCCTCTCACCATTTCTGCACAAACAAAGCCTTGTTCAAGAAATTCGAAAAGGAAACTGATGGTGAGTGTGTGTACTTGGGTGACTCTTCCACCGCTACTGTTCTCGGGAAAGATCAGGTTCCCCTCAAACTCACCTCTGGTAAGACTCTTGAACTAAATGATGTTCTCTTCGTCCCCTCTCTCCGTAGGAACTTAGTTTCTGGGGCTCTCCTTAACAAAGTTAGTCTCAAACTTGTCTTCGAGGGGGGAAAAGTCATTATCACTAAAAATGACGAATCCGTGGGGAAAGGGTGCCTTAATAATGGCTTGTTTGTTTTAAACACTGTAACCCTTAATGAAAATGCATCCAATTCCGCTTATATTGTTGAGTCCGTTCAAACGTGGCACGGTAGACTAGGCCATTTAAATGTTGCGTCTATTAAAAGGCTTAAAAATCTTGGACTAATACCCGTTAACAACGTGGATGACTTTGAAAAATGTCAAATATGTGTAGAGTCCAAACTTGAGAAAAAAACCTTTTAAATCCGTTACCACGAGACAAACTAAATTACTTGAATTAGTTCATTCGGACTTAGGTGATTTTAAAAACTCCGCTAGTAGAGGAGGAAAACTTTACTACATAACCTTCGTAGATGACTACTCTAGGTTTACTAAAGTGTATCTTCTTAAAACTAAAGATGAGGCGGAAAATGCGTTTTTAAAATATAAAGCCGAAGTTGAAAACCAACTAGACTGTAAAATCAAACGACTTAGGTCCGATAGAGGAGGCGAGTATAGTTCTAATTCCCTTAAAGAGTTTTGTGAAACAAATGGAATTATCCACGAACTGAGTCCCCCTTATACACCCCAACAAAACGGCATAGCAGAAAGAAAGAATAGGTCCCTTAAAGAGACTATGAATGCCATGTTAATAAGTTCAGGTTTACCAAACAACATGTGGGGGGAAGCTGTCTTGTCAGCCTGTTATGTACTTAATAGGGTACCACATAAATCCCTAGAAAAGACCCCGTATGAAATGTGGAAGGGTTTTCCACCAAACCTGAAATTTTTAAAAGTGTGGGGGTGCCTAGCCAAAGTCAAACTACCTGATTTTAAAACTGTCACCGTTGGTCCCAAAACCATTGACTCAATTTTCATAGGGTACACTCAGAATAGTGCGGCTTACAGATTCTTGTCATTAGAAGATAACTCTATTTGTGAATCTAGAGACGCTGAGTTCTTTGAACATGTTTTCCCTTTGAAAGATTTAAATACTGTCAATGCTTCTTTACCTGTTGATAACTTATCTACTAATGATTTTGTACCTCTTTGTGATGTTTTTCCTAACCCCTCCACTTCCATGGAGCCTAGTAGTATTCCCGAGGAAGAACCTAGGAGAAGTAAGAGGCGCAGGATCGAGTCTAGCTTCGGCCCTGACTTTATAACAGCCTTTATAACAGAAGGTTCTCACATTGATCTATTAGACGAACAGGTAGTCAATTGCTTCCTCATGGAGGATGACCCAAAAACTTATGATGATGCTTTAAAATCTATAGATGCTAGTTTTTGGAAAGAGGCTATTAATAGTGAACTTGAGTCAATTAAAAGTAACCATACATGGGAATTAACCGACTTACCTAGGGGTAGCAAAGCGATTAGTAGCAAATGGATTTTTAAGAAAAAGTTGAGACCCGATGGCTCAATAGAAAAATTCAAAGCCAGACTTGTTATTAAGGGCTTCACCCAAAAGAAAGGTCAAGATTACTTTGACACCTATTCCCCAGTGACCAAAATTGCCACGATAAGAACCCTTATTGCTTTAGCCGTCATTCACGAACTTGTAATACATCAAATGGATGTCAAAACCGCGTTCTTGAACGGAGATCTAGATGAAGAGATCTACATGGCTCAACCTGAAGGATGTGTGATCCCTGGTCAAGGGGACAAAGTGTGTAAGTTGAAAAAAATCCTTGTATGGTTTGAAACAGGCACCGAAAAAATGGTATGAAAAACTAGATAGTACTCTCATTTCATATGGGTTTATAGCTAACACTTCTGACTCATGTGTTTACTCCAAGGTAACAAATTCAGAGTGTGTTATAATCTGCCTTTATGTAGATGACATGCTCATCTTTGGTACTACTATTCATATTATAAATGAGACTAAACGCTTCTTGTCTTCCAGATTCGACATGAAAGATATGGGAGAAGCTGATGTAATACTTGGGGTAAAAATCATTAGAAGCAGTAATGGTATTACCCTAAATCAGTCTCATTACGTAGAAAGGATGCTGAAGAAGTTCAATTCCTTTGAGGTAACGCCTGTAAATACTCCTTATGATTCTAGCAGTAACTTGTCCAAATCTGTTGGGGATGCTGTATCCCAAAATGAATATGCTAAAATCATAGGAAGTGTAATGTTCCTAATGAACTATACTCGACCCGATATTGCCTATGCCGTGAGTAGACTTAGTTGCTATACTCATAACCCAAGTAGTGATCACTGGGTTGCAATTCGCCATCTATTGAAATACTTGAGGGGTACCATCGATCTAGGCTTGCACTATAACAAATTCCCTGCAGTCCTTGAGGGTTTTTGTGATGCGAACTGGATCTCTGACAATGACGAAGTAAACTCCACCAGTGGTTATGTGTTCTCCTTAGGGGGAGGTGTTGTATCGTGGAAGTCTTCCAAACAGACTTGTATAGCACGCTCCACCATGGAGTCTGAGTTCATAGCACTAGAGTTAGCTGGGCAAGAAGCTGAGTGGTTGAGAAGTCTCTTATCGGATGTGCCACTTTGGGAAGGAAGTGCCACACCTGTATGTATCCACTGTGATTCACAAGCAGCCATTGGAGTCGCTCATAATAGCGCCTATAATGGGAAGAAGAGACATATTCGCATCAGACATGGGTCAGTAAGACAATTACTGAAGAATGGTGTGATAGCCTTGGAATTTGTACGATCAAAAGAGAATCTAGGTGATCCGTTCACCAAAGGCTTGACCAGGAGACTAGTCCTGGAGACGTCGAGGGGGATGGGACTAAAACCCATTAAATGGGAACATGTGACTAAAGAGTCAATGTGATTTCCCCATCCCTAAGGCTCAAACCTAAGTCGTCTTGTTCATAGCCACTTGTGGTGGTCCTTTAGAGAAGGACTTGATGAAAAAGACGTACCGAGTGTTGAACTCACATTGAATTCATAGCCTTTAGGGTGGTTCTTTTGAGAAGGACTTGATGAATTCAAGGGTAATCTTGAAACCCAAATATTCATGGTAGAGTGTTGAGGAGACGTCCTTGCACAACTCTCAAATGAATAATTCCACCTAGTTCATAGCCCGTAAAGGGTGGTCCTTAGAGAAGGACTTGATGAACCGAAAGGTGACGTTAGAGGGAACCATAACGCTGAATCAGGTAGAGTATGTGCTGTGAGGGTCTCGATCGATAACCGTTAAAGTTCAAGAGTAAGTTCACTTAAACGGAAGTCGGTGGTTGCCTCGCTTCACTACGTGTTAATTCAAATCGCAAGATATTGACGCTTAAGTACAATTCACCTATTCTTCTTTTTGGAACCTTCTCTCCAAACCTTTTGTTGACATTCAAAAGTGTGGGGGACTGTTGGAACTTTTGACTTTTGATGTCAAAACAAAGTTTTAAGCTTTTCCCACATCGGTGGGTGATAAAGCTTTTTCCCTACTTTTATACTTTGTGATCTAAACTTAGTCCAAAGATCCAATAATCATACACATGGCAAGGCAATGATTTAGCCCACACGCGCGCACCACCACCACCACCACCCACCCGCCCGGCCCGGCCCGGGACCGGCGACGGCGTACGGCGTGGGGCGTGGGGCGTGGGTCGTGGGGGAGTTTGGGGAGTTTGGGGAGTTTGGGGAGTCAAAAAATGAAAAATGAAATGGATTTTGTACCAGCTCTTATAGTAGTGGTTGACTACTCCACTTAAAACGTAGAGACAAATCTCCACCAATCTCGCACGCGTTAAAGTGAAAGAATATCCCAGCAGCTGTTACTTGGTCAAGTCAAACACGTGGGAATATCAAAGGAGGTCAACTAAGCTGTTACAGAAAATCAAATCAAATCAAACGTGGGGGTTACAAGACAATCAAAAACGTCAACCCAATTAAACCAATTTCGGGAGGAAATCGTGGGAATTAATAGGGACGTTTCTGAAGGCTTGGGGCCTCCTCTCCACTCCCCTATATAAGAGCACTCACTCCACTCTCAGCAGCCACGAAATAACACACAAGAAAAACACTCTGCCTCACCACCCACTCTCTATATTTTACGTTGTAATTCTGTTAGAGATACCGGTCACGCCGGAATATCTTTTTAACAACGGTGACACTTTGTTTTTCTTTTCCGTGTAAGTGATTTGTTATTTCTGTGTAATTTTTAATTCGATTTTTGTAATCGTATTTCCGTGTAATTGTTATTCGATTGTTGTAATCGCATTTCGATTTATTGTAATAGTTAGCTTGTTTCAAAACATTTTTCTTTTCATTTGTTTTTCCGGAAACCATTTTCTTTTGTACAACTGGTGGTTATTTCTAATAACATGTCTAACTCAGTCAAGCGGAAAAGGTAAGTTGTCAAGTCTCCCTCCGTAATTACATCGAAAAGAGGAGGATTAACATTGAAAAGTCTTAAAGGAGAGGTGAGACCGTGGGAGTTAATAAGATATTAATCTAATCTATGCCTAACAAAAAAAATAAAGGACTCCTAAATTAAGGTTAATCAAATCTATAAGGCAGTAATCAAGAACATCGGTGTCTCGTGAGGTGTGAATAAAATTTCCACTAAATAAATTATGCCCCGCAAGTGTAAGGGTCTTCAAGTGATACAATGAGTAAATCGTCCCCACGTGGATTAGATAATAGATACGTAACTTGGTTTTAGTTTTGATTTTCCATTGTTAAATAAATGACAAAAAATAAACACTTTTATTTGGTTTTAAAATAGAAATTTGACATGTTCACTTTTTATTTTGAAAGACCTAAAAGTTAGTGTCGTGTTAGAGGTAGCGGAAGTCGATTCAGAGTTGAGACAAAAAAGTTTTGGCGATTCTCCCATGGTGAATCAAAGTTGAGATAAAAGGGGGTGGGCCTTTTGGACCCCCCCCCCCCCAAAAAAATAGGGGTCTATATGGACCTAAAACATTTTGGGATATTAGTATTAATAGAATTAGTAGTTGCAATTATTATATATCTGTACTGTATTTTCTAGCCATTACGAAGGCCAAGTATTGGGTTGGGTATTAGTAAGTTCGAGTATCGCCCGCGGGGGTCACTTTATGGGAAATAATATATAATTGCTCGGTGTGCACTATTGATCCAGAATTTCTTGACTAACCAGATAGCCGACTGTATTAGGATTAGCCACGTCTGGAGGTGTTGCAGAGTTACTCAGGAGAGGTCCCTAGCGTTGTAGAATAGCACCCTATTTACCCGGGAGGGATTTAAGGAGATTTTAGAATCTCGACTATTGCTAGATTACGAATTCACCCTTATACCAATAAATGTGTAAAATCTATAGTTAGTGGGGATTACTAGCAACTCTCAAGCTATCTTCTCATCTAAATCTTTATGTGCATTTCCATTCCCTTAGTTTAATTATAATTAGTTTCTTAATTTTCACTTCAGTCCTTCGCAAAAAATATATCTTTTACTTTCTGCAATCGCAACTAAATCTCGGTAATCATAGACACAATTACATTAAATTTCATAATCCCTAAGAACAAAAACCCTTTATTTATCCATTTTTATTGCCTGTCAGCGAACGTCGTACACTTTCCAGTGGCTACAATCCTCTATTTTTAGGTGATTATTTATCACACTCACATGACCGAAAAGTTTTTGGCGCCGCTGTCAGGGATTATAAAGTTATATTTTTGTGTTTTAGTTTATTTGTGTTTAGTTGTTGTTTTTTATTTTACGCTTGGTTTCTTTGTTTTTGTCTCTCACAGATTCTAGGTGTGCAAGGAGATATAGAAAATTTGAATGCTCAACTGAACGTAGAAGAGAACAATAATCAAGGTGCACAATACCCACCTAGGGTCGTGCCTTGGTTCATGCAACCTTATGAGCAACAACCATTCCTCTTTCCACCACTTAGTATCCTTCCACCCGCTATCTAAGCCGTGAGATTCAAGCCCTACGCGGATATGGTCAACCAATTTGCAAATTATGGTAAGTATAGTGGATCCACCCATAAAGATCTCGTGCGATCAATGCAAAAATTCATGAAAATTTGTGATGCATATATCACTCAAGAACAAGTAAACATCATTATGTTCTCGTTCTTTTTAATTGCAGGTGCGGGTGAATGGTATGATCAACAACCGCGAGAGCACATTATTACATGGGACTAATTGCAAACAACATTTTTCGATAGTTATTATCATTAAAGAGTATGATTGAATGCTCAAATATACTTGGCGGGCTTCCTTCGAGAACAAGATGAAGTGTTAGGAGCAACATGGACTAGATTTCAGTCATGTTTGAGGAACTGTCCACGTCATGGATATACACCAGAGTTGCAATTGGCGATATTTTTTAGAAATTTAGGTGGGGCCTACAAGGAAAAATTAGATACTTTATGTGAAGAAGGTTTCATGATGGTAATTGATAATCATGAATTTGGTATATTGGATCGAGTTTTGAAAAATGAGATGAATCTGAACCCTTCTAGATATCTTATTCCACAATCGCCAAACGATATCGTGAGTTCATATAACGAGGCAGGATTGAGGGGGAAGCTTTCTACCCATGAGAATCTAGTGAAACATCTAACTCTGAGCTAAGGTACATAAGCTAATTTGAATGTAGTACATGAGAAATGTGTTTGTGTGAGTTGCAGTGCAGGTAACCAATCATGTTCATGAGGATTGTCAGCGAAGCATCTTTTGTGTCTAATCGAGGGAACCACCAATGGGGTTGTCTAGGCTATGGCCAATGCAATCAAATAATCAATGGTCTAATCCTACTGGGGCCATCAATAAAGGTACCATATATCAGCCTCGACCTCAAGGGATATCGTATCAAGTCAATCTATACAAATACTCAAATGGACAAATCTATATGAACCACACGTCTCAAAATGCCGTGTATAACTCCTATGAGGAGAATCCAATTCCCAAGACACTTCCATCCCATCCGCATAAAGGTGTAAGCGAGTCGGAAAAAAGTCTCACCTCGTTCATCAAAGTTTCAATATATAGAATGGAAGGCAGTGGCGCGAAAATTGAATCTACCAAGGTAGCAATGAAGAGTATGCAACACGAATTGGCACACATTAAGAAGTGCCATCAAGAACTTCATCAAGGCAAATTCATGTAATTAGGCCTATGTACAAACAATGAGGTTAAGCTGCTACAATATGGTGCGTACGAAGTATGTAAGGCAATCCTCCTGAGAAGTGAAAATTTTGTAGAGACACCACAACCTAAGTTTCGTGAAGAAGAGGTCACAAAAGAAAAGGAACCTCAAAAGACAAATTTATAATAGGTAACCATAGAAGATTGGGTTGATGACCTGGAGGAAGAAGTGGCTGAGAAGCCTAGAGAAGCACCAAAAGTGAAAGAGAAATCGAGAGTGGAACCGCCACCAAAGGAAATTTTTCAACCGCCTCTATTTCGATCAAGAATAGTTAAGACTTATGATGATGCCGAGTACAAGAGTTTTATCAAAATGTTGAACCAATTAAAGATCAATATACCGGTACTCGGAGCCATCAAAAGGATTCCAAAATATCTAAGGTTTTTCAGAGAAACACTCTCCTAGAAGAAAAAGTCCACGGAGTATGAAACGGTAACACTCACCCAAGAGATATCAATCCAAGTACAAATAAAGTTGCCACCAAAACTCGAGGACCCTGGAGGTTTCAACCTCCTGATTAAAATTGGTGATACATTCAAGGGGAAAGCATTTTGTTATTTGAGGTCAAGTGTGAACCTTATTCCAAAGAGCGTATCTGATGAGTTGGGAGTGGGAGAAGCAAATCCGAACCCCGTTGTATTGCAAATGACCGATCAATCATTGAAAATTTTGTGGGGAACAATCGAGGACATTCTAGTCCAAGTAGGTAATCTTGTTATTCCTACTGATTTTACTTTTATGATTATGATGCAGATGTAAACGTCCCTCTCATCTTTGGATTCCCATTCTTGGCCACAGGGAGAACGATGATCAATGTATATGAAGGTTTTGTTACCTTAAACATTGAAGATGAATCCTTGACATTCCATGTCTCAAAAAATGCAATTTGAAGAAAGGTGAGGGATGTGTCAATGATTAAAAGTATGGTCAAGAACTCAGCTGAGAAGATCCCAAGAGAATCCATAAGGAAGAGTGGAATAGATGAGTTTGGGGTAGGTGATGAAGTCGCATTGAACGATCTGGATTCCCTAGCCAAATCACGCAATTATAAGATCTCGTGGGGAGGATCATACATTGTCACGAGAGTTGCCACCCAAGGTGATCGAGGTGCAAGCTAAGAAGAATTTCAAATTTTGTTTGGTTAATCCGAGAAGCCTCACGTGTTGTTGGGGAGGCTACGTAAAGAAAAGAACACCTTGAGGTAACCAAACGAGGTTAACGACGTTAAACAAAAGCAAAATAAGGGTGAAAACCCATGTGTAGATTAGTTTCCTTCTTTCTGGTTCATTGTAGTTTAGCATGCGTTTTAATTTTAGTCATGTTTGCGTGTATATTAGAGTTCATAAGAAATGTATCGAATATTTTTGAAGTGTAGGTAGGTATATCTTTGAGTTTGGGATAAAAAAATTTAAAATTTCGTGCTCACAGCAGATTCATTGCCCCGAAATATCACCACCCTATAACCACGGTCGAGATTGTCAGAAAATAGCATACTTTCATGGTGCACCGCAGAATTTTGGTGTACCGCATGTCCTAGTGAGCTGATCAAACTTTGAGAGGCCATAACTTTACGCTCGGGTGCCGGAATTCAATTTTTCTCGTGTCTATATCACAAACTTTTTTTAAGATATATCCAATGGATAAGAGAACATCTCAATAGGAGTTCTCATAAAAAAGTTATGACAAGAAATCCGTCATGACAATTGGACGTATCATAGTCGAATGCGAGAGAAAGGAAGGATTTGCGGTGCACCGCGCCCATCTGTCGTGTACTGCGCGAACATTTGTCTTCATGATACCATTAGTGCTGCCTTTTCCACCACTCGCACCACTCACCTTAAATTCAAAAAAAAAATTGTTGTTTTGTTCTCGCCACTCATACTATGTTGTAGATCTCCCCGCCTAGGTGCGTCTAGGCGCCGCCTAGACGTCAACTCTCCCCTCAGCCGCTTACGCCTAGTTAAAATTCTACGCGTTTTGCCAAGCGCCTTAATCTCCGTGGAATAGGCGCCTACCCCATCTAGACTCCGATTAATGGCAAAAAATGGTCGTTTAAGCGCCGATTAATGGAAAAATATGCCTGCATAGGTCTTCTTGTTATTTTCTTATACTCGAGAATTCTTTAATTAATATCATAGCTCAATTTTTAGTATTTTTATATTTACTATAGTATTGTTAGATGAATTTTATGAATTAAATAGTTAAATTGCTATTATTACTCTATATATATGTGAGTAAATATACAAAATTACACATTGAGATTCAAAACCCTATAATTCTGCCTATGCTCCGTGTAATCCCACCTAGGCGCTAGGCGCTAGGCCCTGGTCGACCAATTAGGCCGCAAAAACTGAGATCTACAGCATAGCACTCATAGTTAGTACTCATAATCTGTCCTTCATCGTTAGTAGATGGAGATTTTAACTCTGATTTGGGTTTCACCATTTTTTAGTTCAACTTGGTTTGAAGCTTTTTTTTCACACCATTAATAAATTTCTCAGCACCAAACTCATTCTTTGCTTTATAAATAGTGTTGAATTAGATGGCCCTCGAGTAAATAGCTTAACCCAACTACCAAGTTTTGGTTCAACTTTTTTGTCTTGACAAGTACTTTCCTCATGATCAAATTACCCACCCGTAGTAGAATTCTGATATTTCCATATCGGAATTTAGTTCAAACTTGAGAAGTTTCATCTTCCCAGTATTGGTGCATGAGATGATGGGATTAGCTAAACTCCAATCGGGTTCTACTCTTGTAACAGATCTTTCATCTACAATGGCCAGTTCCGGTAATTCTACTTTATAAACCTTTCCAAAGTCTGACATCAGTATTTTCTATGCATTTCTAAGTTAGTAAAAAATTGATCGGAGTACCCGATAGTTGCACCCATAACGTTATGTGATTCACAGAGTTGTTCACACCATTTTTGTATTGATTGATAGAAAAATGTTTCCCCATAGTCATTCATGGCCGCTCATCCCAGACTTTATCCTTATCTTAATTTTTTGTTTTTGAACTAGATAATGAACTTGTTGCTGCCAAGTTTTTCTGTTTCCACTAGGTCCTATAGAGCTCAATACTTGTTAATAAGGTTCTTGATGTATATGATGTTAACATTCTCTCGAAACAATAACTTAGCAATCAATTTGGGTTCGCTTAATACTTTGTATTTTGTGTTACTTTCAGTTGTTATAACCAGATCAATATCCTTAGCACGCATGTCATTTGTATTATCACTGGAAGTGTCACAAGAATATGCATTTTTCTTTACATTCTCAACTATTATATTTCCAAAGCGAAGATAATCTCCACAGGGTATGGAGATATAATTTCACAATTTCGAAAAAGATGTTATTAACTAGTAAACACTTTGATGAGATAGATCAATCATACTTGAAAGACAAAGACAAAGACGACGACTCAATAGCCATCCTTCTAAAATTCAATTTATCACATTCGCATCTTACCTATGAATATGTTTATAATCCGTTTTAACGTGTAATTTTGTTCTCTAATTGAATGATTCGTGATTAATGTTACGTATTACTTACTTTGACTCTCAAT
The DNA here is from genome assembly GCA_029959085.1 of Nemophila menziesii. Lineage (NCBI taxonomy): Eukaryota > Viridiplantae > Streptophyta > Magnoliopsida > Boraginales > Hydrophyllaceae > Nemophila > Nemophila menziesii. Next base: position 20,619,148 of record JARWIR010000022.1, on the reverse strand, counting down.
AATTATGGATATCACCTGAAATCTCGTAATCACAATTCACAAACAAACTACAGCCGCTCTAATAATTATTGGTTCCCCAAGTATTCCTCAATTGAAACTTATTTACTTCCACATAAATATTTTGTTTGTTAGTATGTATATATGCCATTAAGCAACAATTGTAAATAACAAATTTACTCATAATTAGAAAGAATTCAAAAGAAAATCATTCTTTTGAGTTCATACATAAATGGAAGTTGCATTGAGAGGAAGGCTTATTGTGTGCATTGCCGCACTTCTGATCTTCAGCTCGTTTTGTGATGCAAACCCTTATATCAGTATTGGGGCTGTAGGTCAAGATAATATTCTATGTGATCATAAACACGGAAACGATGTAAAATGTGCAGGACACGAGGAAGCAAATCCTTACAACAGAGGCTGTTTTGCCCGCTTTGGCTGCCGAGGTGGTGACAATCCAAGTGGTGGTGACTGATCACATGTCCCTTCCTCTTACGGCTTTCCAATATCAAAGGTGTCCTACGTTAAGATCTTTTCTTAAGGTGGCAAAACACTTTTGTAAACTACTAATTATCGAGCACATCAATATGTCCTAAATTAAAAATTATATCATTAATGTATATGTAATATGTAATTTCATATATATAAATTGGACAAAGATTCGTTTAATTGTTTGTTTATTTATACCGTATATTCTGTTACTCTTAATGAAATACGACTAATCTTTTACTTTGGTCAGTAAAAGAATAAGTAAATATCACACTACAGCAGTCTTTACTTTTTCTTTACTTTTTGTGACGACATTTGTTGTCGCGTTTGCCCTATAAAATCCTCGCGAAGGATCCGATATTAGCTTTAGCAAGGACATGTCCTCGCTAGAGAGCCACTACAAGAAATAGTATCATTAGGGACGAGGTTATTGCGGCAACACTAAAAATTGCCTCTGATATTCTTAAACATTAAAATGGCCTATAATTATATTTTTAGCGGCAATAATTTCCGCTAAAGATAAAATCAAGACGAACTATAGGGATGGACAAATAGCGGCTATTAGCGGCAAAATTAAGATTTTTAATGTTAAAATTTTTGCGGCTAAAGATACCTTCTAGTATTTTTTTTAATTGCTGTTATTATTATTCATTATTTTAGTTTTGGTTTTAATTTTTTATTTTGTATTATTCAGTTTTATTTTTATTACATGTTTAGTGCACAAATAGTTTTATTTGTTCATAATTTTCTTAGAGATATTGTACACGAGTATAGTTTCAGGTTTATAAGAAAAAATAGTGCAAGTGGTAAAGAAGACAAAGATTATGTTTAGATATGGAAATATCTTTGTATGATTGTACTGTTCCAGTAATCGCTTGCTTATCCTCTCTAAACTCGAAGCTCCATAGAATCCATGGACTCCTTTAGTTCTCTTCGGTACATATTCAGCTACATTGGGACCTAATACAGGTCCTCCATGACACAGTAAAATCGCAGAGGATTAATTTTATGAACAGAATCTGCAATAGGTTGTACACATGTCACACTTTCCTCAATCGAAACAGCTGTTTTAGCACCTATTGACCCAGATGTAGTCTTGGAATACAATGACAGCTATAGAGAATCAAGAAGTTAAAAATATAACTACAGAGACTTAAATGTAAATATTAGAATTAAAGAATCAAAGTTAGTTACAAAAGCTGTTTTACAGCTGTGAATTGAATGTAGACTTGATCATGTTTAGAATTCATGATCTTAACATTGTATATATACTAAAACCGTGTAATTCATAACAATCTAATAAGAAAATGAGCTAATGCTTTGTTCTCTCTCTTCTTCCTCTTCTTCTTCTTCTTCATACGTTTTCTGCAACTTCTGAACTCAAATCCAACTCTTCAATGGTGGATTGACAAATCTTACATGGTATCAGACGAAAACTTACTTCCGCACCACTCAAACTCTCTCTAATTCTCTTATCTCTTTACTACAATGCCTCAAAATTCTTCAATCCTTGAAGATTTCACTAGCCCGTACTATCTCCATCCAAGTGAAAATACTGGCGCTTCACTAGTTGCTGAGGTTCTCAATGGCGACAACTACCTTTCATGGTCTCGTGCCATTGAAATTGCTCTTGCTGTAAAAAATAAGCTCGGTTTCCTCAATGGAGAAATCACTCAACCTTCTTTGACTGACCTTGCTATGTTCAATGCTTGGAATCGCGCTAATAACTTGGTTCTATCATGGTTACTCAATTCAATTTCCAAAGAAATTCAAGGTAGCCTCTTATATGTCAACTCTGCTTTCGATTTATACAATGAAATCAAAATTCGCTTCTCGAAAAGCAATGGAACTCGCGTTTTTCAGCTTAAAAAAGCCTTGAGCTCCATTTCTCAGAATTCATCCTCAATCTCTGAGTTTTTTGCTCAATTCAAGTCTCTCTGGGATGAATATCTCCATTTTAGGCCTCTTCCTTCATGTTCTTGTGGAATCATGACTCAATGCACCTGCAAATTATTTGACACACTTGTTGAAAGACAACAACATGATTTTGTGATCAAGTTTCTCATCGGATTGAATGATTCTTACTCAGCTGTTAGGAGTCATATCTTGCTAATGGATCATATGCCTCACATTAATTCTGTGTTTGCTATGCTTATTCAAGAAGAAAGCCAAAGGTCCATTACTAATTCCACACAACAATCTTACAATCAAGCTTTCTATGTGAAGAACAATTCTAAACCGGCTTATTACTCTGAGAAGAAGAAAGTTGTGTGTACTCACTGTGGCTATAATGGTCACACAGTTGACAAATGCTTCCAAATTCATGGATATCCTATTGGATGGAATGGACCTAAAGGTAAAAGAAACCTTAACACCTCACAATCAAAAGCTCACTGTGTCATAAATGATGAGATTCAGCCTGAGAGCAAGCCATTAAATCTTTATGAGTTCACACCTGAAGAAGTGAGCAAATTAATGGCTCTTGCTCATGGTGCTCCTTCCACAACACCAGCTGTTCATCAAGTATCTCTTCAAGAAGGTAATTCCACTTCCTCTTATTGGATTCTTGACACAGGAGCAACTGATCACTTAATATACTCTTCATCTTACTATACTCATGATATATATAAAGTTCAAATCCCTGTTACATTACCTAATGGACAAATTGTATATGCTACACACAGAGGAAACATAACAATTAACAATCAAATCACTCTCCAGAATGTGCTATGTGTGCCTATATTTAAGCACAACTTGTTATCTTTAAACTAACTAAAGAATCAAATGTCTTGGTTGTTTTCTTTCCCTCTTACTGCACTTTACAGGATGCCTCAACAAATAAGATGATTGGGATTGCTTATGAAAAAGATGGCTTATACTACTTGAAGTCAAAGTGTCAAGACTCAAGTTTTACAGCTTCAACTGAGAAGTTTGACATGTGGCATTCAAGATTAGGCCATCCTTCTGCAGCTAAGTTGAAGGCTTTAAAATCTATTGATTTTGATATTACTTTTGTTCCTCATAATGTGTGTGATGTATGTCATTATGCCAAACAAAAACGCCTTACTTTTCCCACCTCTACATCATCATCTTCACATTGTTTTGATTTGATACATTGTGATATTTGGGGACCACTTAAACATGTTTCTCACAATGGTTTTAGATACTTTCTCACTATTGTGGATGATTTTACTAGATGTACTTGGCTTTATTTGATGAAACACAAATCTGAAACTCACACACACATTAATACATTCTACAATATAGTCTTAACTCAGTTTAACACCAAAATCAAAGTGCTAAGATCAGATAATGGACATGAATTTTTTCTATCTGATTTTTACAAAGCTAGAGGCATCATACATCAAGTTAGTTGTGTTGAAACTCCACAACAGAATGGCTTGGTGGAGAGGAAACATCAACATCTTCTCAATACTGCAAGAGCTCTTATGTTTCAAGCTAAACTACCTATTATATATTGGTCTGGAGCTGTTCTTACTGCCACTCATATAATCAATAGATTACCCACCCCTCTCCTACATAATATCTCACCATATGAACTCTTATATAAAACACCCCCTAAACTAAACCACTTGCGTGTCTTTGGCTCATTGTGTTATGCCTCTACCCTATCACAAAATAGAGCCAAATTTGATCCTAGAGCAAGAAAATGTATCTTTATAGGCTATCCTTCTGCAACTAAAGGATACAAATTGCTTGATATCAATACTTCTCAAATATTTGTCTCAAGGAATGTGGTATTTCATGAAACCATATTTCCATTCTCTCAAACAACTCCTCCAACCAATTTACATACCTTTTTATTCCCACCTTCTTCAAACAGTTTTATAGAACATTTCACCAAACCTCCATCAAACACCTCTTCTGAGCCTCTTCCTAAAACAAATCCTCCCTCAACAACCACAATGGTTTCTTCTCAACCTACCAAACCAAAAAGAAACTGAAATCCTCCATCTTATCTCAAAGACTACATTACACCTCACACCTCTCTTTGTATCTCATCATCATCTACACCTCTTTATCCTATAACAGATTTTATAAGTTCAAAACAACGCTCTCCTTCCTATTTTCATTTTGTAGCTGCTATTACCTCTCTAACTGAACCTAGAACATATAAACAAGCTTCAACAAATCCTGATTGGATGATTGCTATTCAAAAAGAACTACAAGCTCTTCAAGATAACAACACTTGGGACATTGTTCCATTATCTCCAAATATGAATCCCATTGGATGCAAGTGGGTTTTCAAACTTAAGTACAAGGCTGATGGTACTTTAGAAAGGCATAAAGCCAGGCTTGTAGCCAAAAGGTACAACCAACAGGAAGGTTTAGATTTTTTTGACACTTTTTCTCCTATGGCTAAGATTGTTTCAATAAGGCTTATGGTTGCTTTAGCCTCAATTAACAAATGGCATCTTCATCAACTTGATGTAAATAATGCCTTTCTCCATGGAGATTTACTTGAAGAAGTTTACATGACAGTTCCTCAAGGTTTAAATACTCCACCAAACTCAGTTTGCAAATTGAGAAAGAGTTTATATGGCTTGAAGCAAGCCTCAAGGCAATGGTTTTCTAAACTCTCTATATCTCTCTCAAACTATGGGTTTGTTCACTTTAATAGTGACTATAGTCTCTTTCTCAAGAAATCTTCATCAAGCTTCATTGCAATTCTAGTTTATGTTGATGATATAATCCTTACTAATAACTCCTTAACTGAAATTGAGTCATTAAAGGACTATCTTCATCAGGCTTCCACCATCAAAGATCTTGGTGAACTTAAATTCTTTCTTGGAATAGAGGTAGCAATAAGTGCTAAAGGCATATCACTTTGTTAGAGAAAATTTGCACTTGACATTCTTGAGGAATGTGGTGTTTCAGCTTCAAAACTTGTAGCTTTTCCAATGGAGCAGAACTTAAAGCTTAAACAAGATTCTGAAGAGTTACTTGGTAATCCTACTTCTTATAGAAGACTAGTGGGAAGACTACTTTATCTCACAATTACAAGGCCTGGTCTTGCCTTCTCAGTTAACTATTTAAGTCAGTTTTTAGCTAAACCCTCACTTAATCATTGGAATGCAGCTCAAAGAATACTAAGATATATCAAATCAACTCCTGGACAAGGTATATTCTTTTCCTCATCTTTAGAAATCAAGCTCAAAGCCTTTTGTGATAGTGATTGGGCTGGTTGTGTTGATACAAGAAGAAGTATCACTGGTTTTTGCATTTTTCTTGGTGAATCACTAATTTCTTGGAAAAGTAAGAAACAAAGCACCATAAGCAAATCCTCTGCTGAAGCTGAATACAGGGCTTTGGCTGCAACAACTTGTGAAATTCAGTTGATTTTATATGCTCTTCATGATTATGGTTTCTCTCATGATCATCTTGCTTTGGTCTTTTCAGATAGCAAATCCGCTATTGCTATGTCTTCCAACCCTGTTCAACATGAAAGAACTAAACATGTGGACATTGATTGCAAGATAACTCGGGAAAAAATCTCTTCTGGCATAATCAAATTGTTATATATTCCCTCTAATTTGCAACTTGCTGATGTTTTTACTAAGCCTCTTGGTTCATTATTGTTTCATCACATTTTTTCCAAGCTGAACATCATCAATATCCATGCTCAGCTTGTGGGGGGCTCTTGGAACACAATGACAGCTATAGAGAATCAAGAAGTTAAAAATATAACTACAGGGACTTAAATGTAAATATTAGAATTAGAGAATCAAAGTTAGTTACAGAAGCTGTTTTACAGCTGTGAATTGAATGTAGACTTGATCATGTTTAAAATTCATGATCTTAACATTGTATATATACTAAAACCGTGTAATTCATAAAAATCTAATAAGAAAATGAGCTAATGCTCTGTTCTCTCTCTTCTTCCTCTTCTACTTCTTCATACGTTTTCTGCAACTTCTGAGCTCAAATCCAACTCTTCAATGGTGGATTGAGAAATCTTACATGTAGTAAGAACCATATAAGCAACTTCTATATCGCACCAGCTTTCACCATTGCTATACCTTCATCTTCATTAAAAGGATAAGGAGTAGTTAAAACTTCTAAACCATATCCCATTCCAGTCTACTCCAAATTTTGCGTAAAACTACCATCAAAAAGTCAACCCGTAAGAAAGTTTCGCACGCCAGAAAATCCTATAGATTCTAATTTCTTTAGAAAGTTATTTATAATCCGGAATTGATCAGTTGCACAAACTCCTCCAAGAAATGGAACTTTCTTCACCACTTGAATACATAATAATAACTCAAAATTCAATTTGATAAGATAAGAAGATATGGGTCCCACTTACAGGTAAAACCTCATTAGCCATTTATATCACTATCCCATTTGCCTCATCAAATGGAAGCAAATTACATGTAGTGTTTTATTTTTATAAACAAGTAAAAAAAATAAAAACTAGTGGAGAAACAAAATAAAAGTAAATAAATAAATAACTTTATTTGTCAAGACTCGGATTAGATACGGTGTCTTTAAGGTATTTAGGTCATTTACCGGTATCTTACTTTTGTTGGCTTCAACCTCCAAGATCTAACAACAAAACTATTCAAAAGAAAATGACAAACTAATTTTTAAGAATTTTAACGAACTTAATAAAGCTGCTTCTTTCGATCTCTCTCTTATAATTTTAAGGGTAAAGCCCTCGTATTCCCCCTTAACTTTGCCCAAAGTGCAAGGACCGCCAACGATCTTCATTTTTACCGCCCCTTATGATCACCTTTTGTGATTTCGTAACCCTTTTTTCAGTTTTCTGTCAGTTGACCGTTAGTCAACGCCACATGGCGCCACGTCACTGCCACCTCAGCGCCAACTCAGTGCCATATCTGTATGACGTCACCTATAGCTGAGATGTGTTTTCCTACGTGGTCAGGGGTGTAATTGTCTTTTTACCTAATATCTACCCATTTACCAAACCTAAAATCAATTACCCTAAATCATTTTACCCTACCATACCCCGATGCGTTCTTCCTTCTTCCCCTCTTCGTCATTCGCCTCCCTTCATCCTCATCTTCGATGGTCGGTTCCAGAAACACCAGCGCATCATCTCCTCCGATGACTGGCCCAGGTAAGGAAGACTGGATATGCTATTGTGGTCTACGTGTGAAGATTATCACGTCGTGGACGGACAAGAATCCGGGAAGGTGTTTCATTGGTTGCTCGAAGTATCAAGCGGTCGATAGAAAATGTTCATGCTTCAGCTGGTTAGATCCTCCCATCTGTGATAGAAGTAGGGTGGTGATTTCCGGGTTGCTCAGGTCTTTTTCGAAGAAAGATGAAGAAATTGAAGGACTAAAATCTAATGAAGTTAAAAAACCGAAGAGATGGCATTTTTTTTTCTTCTTTTTGTTAGGTTTTTTAGTTTCTCGAATGTTTTAGGGGATGTCGAGGTTTTTGGGTGTTCTTGGTGTAGTGTGTTTCTGGGTTTTACTGATTTTGTGTTAGATGTTATGTTGTTAAGATGTTAGATGGTGTTATTGTTGTGTGAAAGGTGTTTATTAATGTAGTATTATTGCATTTAGTCAATGGATTGCTTTTTCTGAATTCGTGTATGCTTGAATGTTGTTTATTGTTTATCTTAGTTTTGATTGTCCCTGATTGGATTCGTAGCCGAGATGGTTGTGATTTGGCACCTGTTTTATTTAGTTTGTTACCCCATGGCCCCTTAAGTTTACCTTTTTGTTTGTTATGGACCTTTTTGTTATTTATATTAGTCATCTGGGCTCCCGAACTTGGTAACGTAATTATTTTCTGGCCCACATAAGGGTATTAGATAGATGTAGTGTACTAATTTTTTTTATGTGGAATATGAAATGTTTTTGCATGGGAGACTGAAGGCTAGTCTATGGAACCCCAAAGGGTTATCTCGGGGAATAAAAAAGATTCATTGGTCATAGTAGTTCAGGATAGAGGTAGTAATTATGAAACTTAGTAACCCCCCTCTATATATATAGATAATTGTAAGTATTTGTTTCTCCTAAACAAAAAACTTAAGCGCTATTTTATAAGTCACTTAGAATTAACATGAAGGATCAAAAGGCTGGACAACAAGCTGTGATGGAGAAGGGAAAACAGATTATGTTTGTTTATTTTCTCTATAATAAAACACGAGGCAATTAATTAAGAATTATTCATTATCATTTTTTACGTTTTTTATTATTAGTTATGAAAAATATACGTTTTAGAAGTTAATCAATTTTTTGAAAACTTTTTTGTCAGAAATGGCTTGTGTATCTCAATCTGCCCCACCGAGGATCCGACCCGCTCTGAAGTCATACAGGAGCTAAGACCCAGCATATAGGTGGAGTGTTAGACTGGCGCCAAGCGTTGTTCCGGAGAAGGTTAAAACGAAGACCATTCCCTTACCATACGGGCAAGAGTTGATTTTGGTGGAGTCCAATTCGGAAGGCGAAGACACTCCGTCGCCGAAGAGGAGGAAGGTGGCACGACAGGCTCCTATAGGCATGTGTTCGCCGAAGTTTTTCAAGTTCGAAGACGATGAAGATGAGTCGAAGGAGTGAATGATGCTGGTTTTGTTTGTGAAGTTGGTCTTAGTTTGTGTTTATTTTTATTTTTGTTTTTAATGACTTTTTAATTTAGCATCTTATTATTATGTTTAAGTATGGTGGAAGTGATGGACTTTTTGTTGGTTTTGGATTGTGGATTGGTTGGAGATGCGATTTTTGTGTAGGATGTGTATGTTTTTGGACTGTGATTGATGAATTGGGGTTCAATTTGTTTGAATTATGTGTTTAAATTTGATGTATTTGGGCTCTATTTATAAAATGGGTGTTTAAGAGTCTGAAACTCTCTTTATAAATTTATAAAATTTAATATTTAAATTAAATAGTGTAATACTTTAGTTAAATGTAATAGATTTTGGAACGACCAAAAAAAAAATATATATAGATCACAAATTAATAAAGTCTAATATAATTAATTGAAGTAAAATATAACAAGTCTAATAATAATAAAATATTTCAACTAATACCAACTAACACAAATTAATTAAATATAATAGACCAAAAATTAAGAGTCGAATATAATCAGGTCTAATAAAAATAAAATATTTCAATTAATACTAACTAACACAAATTAATAAAAAAGACTAAAATTTAATAGGTTAATTTAAAGAAACATACACAAACATTAAGTCTAGATTAAACACCAAACTGGACTTTGAACAATGTTCAATTACTTACGCTTTCTTTTTGCATGATCGTCCGAGCTAAGAACATCTTTACTTGTCGACGGAATTGGAAGTTTATCCGGTCCAGGTACGCAGTCATAGAGGCAGTGCGATTAGGGTTGGGAGACAGGACCCGCTACTGGATCCCGAGCAGGGCCGGCCCTGTGGGTAAGCAAAATACACGGCCGCTTGGTGGTCCTTTGTGTGTTCTAAAATAAATGCAAAAGTAATCGAACCACAACCGCAAGTGTACGGTTGTCCCAAGTAATATAGTTGATAAAACAGATTCGTTCCAAGGACGGAATGGTTGACTCTAATGCTTATCAATTAATGAATAATTGCACTTTGAATATAAATAAAAGATTTGATAATGTTTGTTTGGTTTTCTAATTCCTAAGATAATTAAAGACTAAGTAAAAATGCAAATCATGGAACTAGACGCAAATATGAGCAGACAGTACTTGAGAGACGCAAGGATTTCTCCTAACTCTGTTTCATTCCATATGTTGTTTAAGGGACAAATTGGTCAAATTAACATAGGTCGGGATTCGGGAATCTTCGTACCCCCGTCAGGGTGGACTACGAAGCTATTCTAGGGTGTCACAAACCCCGTCAGGGTGATTATGATCCACCTTCGAATGATTAAGCTAAAAATACCCAATAGGCCATAAGATTAATTACGCTCGTCAGAGTCAAATAATTTCTATCCTATATTCTGTAATTAATTCTGTATCTAAACCCCCCGTCAAGATGATCCACACGCCACTATGTGGAATAGCTTAGATACTAATACCTGTTATTAATTAGCTACTTTAAGAACAGTAAATAAATACAAATTACAGAAACATGTAAAAGACCCAATTTGAATTAAATTACTGAAATCCCAAATCCAATCATATGAAATTAAACAAAGTATGGATTAACCCATTATGCGTTCCCAAGTATTAAATGGATTTAGCTCATAATTAACGGAAAGACAAAAACTAAAGACATAATTGGGTTCATAATGTTTTACAGAATAAAATAGAAGAACCTAATTACGGAGTTGATTCGGCTGCGAAGTGGAGATATAGACAGTCTCCAGCTCTGGGCTTCTTCTTTTCCTTGCTTCTGCTTCTTCTCCGGACACTCTCTTCTGAGGATGATTTAAATTGAAGAATAAAAATGAGAGGTCTTTGACTCTCTCTCTCTAAGGATTTGTAAATTGAAGAAAAATATGAGAGGTGAGAAATACTGAGGTCAAAATCTCCTTTTATAAGGTTAAAAACGGATTAGGGCTTGGACCTAATAATAAAACACTAATTAAATGTCCAAGCCCAATTTCTAAGCCCAAAATCCCGTAACTGCTGATACACCTTCACTAAAACGGCTTTTCCCGATGCGTTACAACTCCGATTGACCTCATTCCAGTTGCTAAAGTTCCGTAACTCGATAAGGAATGATTTCTCTTCAAAGGTCAACAGCTAAATCATCGCTTAAGCACCTCGAAATCAGCAATCTATGGCCTGGAAAATGGATTTTCAGCTCTAAAAATAATATCTTCGGGATTTATCTTCGAGTTTTGACTCTATCTCTTGATCTTTGACTTTCTCCTCGGATTCCTCTTCTAGCTAACATCTAAAACCTGTAAAATCTTCACTAAAAATACCAATATTACGCGCAAAAACTTGGTAAATTAAAAATGCTAGAAATAAAAAGGTAATTCCGGATTATTGCATATTAAGTCCAAAAGTCTATCAATTTAAGTAAATAAACACAAAAAATGATGTCTCCCAAGGGTCGAAAATAAGAACAATTAGGGAGACATCAAGACCCCCAACTCAAACCTTTGTCGTCCCGACAAAGTAAAACAAAACAAAGGGGTAGAAGTAAACGTATAAACAAATAGAAGCTTAGCAAATAAACCTAAAGCAATTCTCAAAATAAATCTCATATAGCAAACTCTAGAAACTAATATATACATACACTAATCATGCAACATCAAACATAAATAATCTCAATCATAAAATTAAAGTCGCAATGCTTGAAGGTTACACTTGTACTCATCTCTGTATGATGGCTATAGGGTGGTCATTAATCCTACCTCGCTTTGAACGTTCCACCTAGTGTATTCCCTATCAACAGAATCATAAATTCACTACGCACTTAGGAATCACGAGGTCTTTACGGTTATAATATTGGCTTAAGGACGGGTGTGGATGTATATTTGGTAAATTTGAAGTGAGCTTTTGGCTCTCTCCTCACTTACCATCAACAGTGTCCTCGAGCTTGAGTTAACGCTCAAAAAGATGTTCTCACTCACCCATATACGCAACAATTTAGCGTCCCATGTCTACCCACTATTAACAAGATGATTTTCAGAAAATTCCACTTTGCCGGATGTTTTATTCATTCATTTTTTTCTTTTTATTTTCTTTTCTCTTTTTCTCTTTTTTTTTTGTACAGAAGCAAACCGGGTTCCCGGTTTTGACGAATCCGGGTTCCCGGTTCCTACTGTATGGATTTTTCATTTTTTTTTTTTTTTTCACTTTTTCTCATTCCCGGCAAAGGGTTACAAGTGTATATCATCTGCAATTGTGCTACAATACAAAGCACATCAATCCCAACCCATTAAATTCCCCATATGTAGTCCCACCACCCCAAACTCAAGCTCGAGACATGTCTCAGGATTGTGATTCAAGTGCGGGTCATATGGTCATGCCTAAATATCTAAGGGATAATGGTTTATATCGTGGCTACAAAGAAAAGGCTAAAGGCTCAAAGTGAGCTAAGACGGATAATAATTAATACAAGGGATAGAAGGCTAAAAAGGCACAAATGGCTAACAAAGAACTGCCCCTATCATTTTCCTAAGTACATAGCTTGTCTTTAGTTCATATCTAGGTGGGTTCTCTACTAATTAGGATTTCACGTTCTACACACCAAACATATTCCTTGAGTACAAGCTTACTTCATTTGCATTGTTCATTAATTTTTCCTATTAATTACCTATGTTTGCATGCAATTGTAAGTGCGTTTTATATTAATCCCTAAAGTTCACTATTTACTCTCATAGATTCATCAAAAGTATGCTTAAAGGGACATTTAAAATCTTCTACAGTCAAACGCAACTCCGAAAATTATTTTATTGAAAGCAAATAAAACATATAACACATAAAAACTGGGATGAGGCAACGAACCCCACCCCAAACTCAAAAATGAGTCGTGTCCCCACGACTCGAAAAGACTCAAAGTAATAAAATAATCTACACTAAATGAGAAGGGATAGAAAACGTATCTGAACCAGCGCGAGGCTGGTTGTCGGTGTTGCGTCCATGAACTTTATCTTGCGTCTAGACATCGTAAGTTGTGCTTTGAACAAGTAAAGTTCAACTTGTTTGTAACGTTTCCCAAAATTGCGCACCTCGTATCCTGATTCTCTTCCAACACCTTGATTTTCGATTCCAACCCATCATCGGATCATTTGCCTCCTCACTTTCAGGTTCCTCAATCACTTCCCTCTTCTTAGGATTAGCCTTAATTTGAACCTCTTCAGTCTTGTGTTTGAAACGTGAAATAGGAATCTCAATAGCTTGTTCTTGAGTAGCACCAAAAGTGTTTCTGTTTCTTGGAGAATTCCTTCGATAAGTACACATGAAAACGGTTCTGATAAGCATCTCTTTCCACCCCAAACTCAAAACTTCAAATAGTGAGAAGCTAAGGCTTAGAACTTTGATGTTTTGAGGCTTAAGACTTGAAGATTATGGTGGAATATGAGATGGGTAAAGGCGAATTGATGTGGGGGAAGAGGGAATTGGATTTGAAGATTGGATGAAGAACAATCGGAGGAAAGTGGGAATTTTATCGTATTTGGATAGGAGATGAATTGATTGTATGTTATTGTGGTGGAAGAGGGTAGGATTTGATGATTGTGTAGTTGTAGATGATGATGTGCAGGAAATTTTGGGTTTTGGGAGTGTTTTCGGAGGCTGGGTTGAAGAAAGAGGTAAAAATCTAGGGCTAAAAAGCTTCAAACGGCCCTGTCACAGATGAAACCGGGTACCCGCATTTGAAAATGCGGGGCCCCAGTTTCGCGTCGCTGTGTCGACGCGAAAAATACTTTTTTTTTTTTTTTTTTTTTTTTTTTTTTTTTTTTTCAAAACGCGGGACCCAAGACGCAGGGTCAGAATGTTGGAATTTTTAGCTTTCGAAACCGGGTACCCGCATTTGCAAATGCGGGGACCCGGTTTGGCCCCTGGAACACCACAAATTTTCTCCTATTTTCGCCTTTTCGACCCCAAACTCATGACCTTTTTATCCCTGAAATCATCAAAAACAACTATCCTTCCTCATTTCTTAATAATAAACACTAAATTAACGAAAATCAAACTAATTTAAACTAAGAATTTAAAAGACATGAAAGCAATTTAAAACATGGGTTGTCTCCCAAGAAGCACTTTTGTTTATTACGTCTTTAAGTTCGACGCGTTACCTTCCATGAAGATGGTATTGAGGCCCTTGCGGTGTTCCTCCGCTTAAACTCGCCTTTTCCTTGATGTAAAAGCTTAAGAAACTTCCCCCTTAAAATTTTATTTAATCGATCTCTGAAAGGGGGAGGGTAGTATCTCCGTTTCGCCTTTTTACTTTCATGACGAAACGTATTCTTCACCACACGATAGTAGATAACCGTCCTCAACGGTATAAGCTCATTTTCATTCTCTTTAATCTCGCGTTCCTCTTTAAAGTGTGGTGGGTAGGTGCTTCTCCTTGCCGCTTTGCTCTCGCGGTGTAGCACCTTTCTTGCGTAGCACCTATTGATCAATTTTAGTAATAGAGGTGATTCTGATTTTTCATCTTTAATAATGATTTGTGGTAGAGATGGTGATTGGTGAACTTCTTGTGGCGGATATTCAATTTCTATTTTATCTTTAACTTTCAATTCTTCAATTGATTCTCCAACCATTTCACATTCGTCTTCACTTTCAACCCAATCTTCCACTATTACCTCATAATATTCTTTCTGTGAAATCTCTCTAATCTCGATCACCTCTTCCTCCCTTTTTCGTTCTATACCTTGATCATGTGCACACACCATAGGAATAGCAATCTCTGTGTTAACTTCTAGGATTTGCGTTGCTACTCCTTCTTCCACTATGCTAACAAGATTCTCACCTTCTTTCAACACCTCCTCCTCAACAACTTCTTCCAATTGATCTGTTCCATCCCTCGAGGGAGTGGGACCTTCATAAGACTTACTACCACTTTCAGCTAAGTTAAGAGAGTTGTTTCGGGCATCCCATTCATCTAGGCTCTGTTGTATGAGTGCATGGGTGGCTTTGAATTCCTCGTCTCTTTTCTTACGTTCTGGCTCTCCTGCCTTGAATTCCTCGAGTAGGCGATTGGCTTTCTCTAGTAGTATATCATGCTGATTTTGATGAGGTGGATACTGTTGAATGGTTTCAACCCAATGGTGGTTCCATACTTGTTCTTGTTGATAGTGATATGGCGTTTGTTGTTGATTATTCCCGATCCATTGATTGTTCCATCCTTGCTCTTGCGGGTATTGATATGGTTGTTGGTAAGAATTTATACCCCATTGTTGTTGTCCCGAAGAGTCTTCCCAATAGTCATATGGATCGGGATCTGGGTAATGTCCTCTATACATCTTTAATTAAATTTCTTGATCATTACCTGAATAAAGCACCTGTAAAAACAAAACAAAACAAACACAAGCGTAAAACTGAAAATAAAAAATAAATAAAATAAATGCAACTATCACTAAAGGATAAACACCGTGGTCACACGCTACCGTCCCCGGCAGCGGCGCCAAAAACTTGGTGGTCCTTTGTGTGTTCTAAAATAAATGCAAAAGTAATCGAACCACAACCGCAAGTGTACGGTTGTCCCAAGTAATATAGTTGATAAAACAGATTCGTTCCAAGGACGGAATGGTTGACTCTAATGCTTATCAATTAATGAATAATTGCACTTTGAATATAAATAAAAGATTTGATAATGTTTGTTTGGTTTTCTAATTCCTAAGATAATTAAAGACTAAGTAAAAATGCAAATCATGGAACTAGACGCAAATATGAGCAGACAGTACTTGAGAGACGCAAGGATTTCTCCTAACTCTATTTCATTCCATATGTTGTTTAAGGGACAAATTGGTCAAATTAACATAGGTCGGGATTCGGGAATCTTCGTACCCCCGTCAGGGTGGACTACGAAGCTATTCTAGGGTGTCACAAACCCCGTCAGGGTGATTATGATCCACCTTCGAATGATTAAGCTAAAAATACCCAATAGGCCATAAGATTAATTACGCTCGTCAGAGTCAAATAATTTCTATCCTATATTCTGTAATTAATTCTGTATCTAAACCCCCCGTCAAGATGATCCACACGCCACTATGTGGAATAGCTTAGATACTAATACCTGTTATTAATTAGCTACTTTAAGAACAGTAAATAAATACAAATTACAGAAACATGTAAAAGACCCAATTTGAATTAAATTACTGAAATCCCAAATCCAATCATATGAAATTAAACAAAGTATGGATTAACCCATTATGCGTTCCCAAGTATTAAATGGATTTAGCTCATAATTAACGGAAAGACAAAAACTAAAGACATAATTGGGTTCATAATGTTTTACAGAATAAAATAGAAGAACCTAATTACGGAGTTGATTCGGCTGCGAAGTGGAGATATAGACAGTCTCCAGCTCTGGGCTTCTTCTTTTCCTTGCTTCTGCTTCTTCTCCGGACACTCTCTTCTGAGGATGATTTAAATTGAAGAATAAAAATGAGAGGTCTTTGACTCTCTCTCTCTAAGGATTTGTAAATTGAAGAAAAATATGAGAGGTGAGAAATACTGAGGTCAAAATCTCCTTTTATAAGGTTAAAAACGGATTAGGGCTTGGACCTAATAATAAAACACTAATTAAATGTCCAAGCCCAATTTCTAAGCCCAAAATCCCGTAACTGCTGATACACCTTCACTAAAACGGCTTTTCCCGATGCGTTACAACTCCGATTGACCTCATTCCAGTTGCTAAAGTTCCGTAATTCGATAAGGAATGATTTCTCTTCAAAGGTCAACAGCTAAATCATCGCTTAAGCACCTCGAAATCAGCAATCTATGGCCTGGAAAATGGATTTTCAGCTCTAAAAATAATATCTTCGGGATTTATCTTCGAGTTTTGACTCTATCTCTTGATCTTTGACTTTCTCCTCGGATTCCTCTTCTAGCTAACATCTAAAACCTGTAAAATCTTCACTAAAAATACCAATATTACGCGCAAAAACTTGGTAAATTAAAAATGCTAGAAATAAAAAGGTAATTCCGGATTATTGCATATTA
This sequence comes from Nemophila menziesii, assembly GCA_029959085.1. NCBI lineage: Eukaryota > Viridiplantae > Streptophyta > Magnoliopsida > Boraginales > Hydrophyllaceae > Nemophila > Nemophila menziesii. Next base: position 20,602,093 of record JARWIR010000022.1, on the reverse strand, counting down.
AGTCCAAAAGTCTATCAATTTAAGTAAATAAACACCAAAAATGATGTCTCCCAAGGGTCGAAAATAAGAACAATTAGGGAGACATCACCGCTTAGGGCCCCCGATTTTTTGAATTTTTTAGAGGCCCCCGATCATCTAAATGTATTATTTGTTTTTATATATATATATATATATATATATATATATGCTGGATTTCAAATAATAATATATAAGTAGTATTGTTAGCTTAGTAGTAATGTTGTATATTTTCTTTTATGAAGTCTAAGGTTCGAACCATGCTAGTAGTAATAATGTTTTTATTTATGTAGGGGCCCCATTTTGTGAGTTCGATTAGGGCCCCCAAAATGTCAGGGCCGGCCCTGATCCCGAGAGTTGGCCACCCGCTTCCGGAGAAGAGGAAGACTGCTAATGCCTGAGACCCGGTTAGCGAGAGTATGCCGAGAGACTACGAGTGGCTGATGAGATCCCTAAACGAGTTCCTTGTCTCCATATGCAAGGACCCGATGCCAGACGACCTTTATTGATCCTCAGCTTCCACAGCTAGTACACGACCCATGAAGAAGGTGGTAGACGCACGGATGAGTACAACCATCATGTTGCTTAAGAGATGCAGATAAGAACGTGGACATGAGACAACACTTCTCCCTCCATCCGGTAATCCTTCTGGTGCTTCTGCTGGTACCTCCCGGTCCCGATCCCGACCCACTCTTTGTGCTCTGTCCGGCGCGTGACTCTAGCTTATGGACCATGATTACAGTTCAGCTGAAGATGTAGAAGATGTATATTTTTCTAATCCCTAGTTTGTTTAGTTTGACTTTCGGTTGACTTTTTATTTTTTTAGATGATATATTGACTTTTGACTTTGACTTTGGTTTGTAACTATCTATTCCCGTATGTTTTATAATTCTGTTTTCGGTTTTTATGATTTGTTCTCGTTTCTTATATATAATTAAATAAATAAAAGAAAAAGCATAAAAACAATTAAAAAAATAAAATTAAAACAAAAAAATTACAACAAAAAAAAACTTAAAAAACAACTAAATAAATAAAAGAAAAAAATTAAATAAAAAAATTAAATAAAAAAATTAAACAAATTAAACAAATAAAATTTAAAAAAGAAAAGAAAATGATTAAAGTCCTCGCTAAAAATAAAGTCAAATGTCATCGCTAAAAAGTTGACCAGCTAAGGCGAGGACTTAGTCCTCGCAGTTGACTAGGTTTTTAGCGAGGACACTCCCGTTGCAAAATACTTTATCTTTAGTGAGGACGGGTCTTCGCAAAAGATAGGTGTCCCACGCGATGACACCAGAAGTCGTCGCGAGTTATTGTCTTTCACGACGAAACTTTAGCGAGGACATTCGCTGTCTTTAGCGAGAATGACGATTCTCGCTAAAGACAGAAATAATAGTAGTCTTGGTCCTTCGAATGTTTTTGCCATGGCACACTTAACCGTGAAAATATGACAGAGTTAGATGTGGGGACTATCAAGGGGATTAAACAAAGTTCGAGGATTATTCGGGTAACTACAAATTCGAGTATCATTGAGGTAACAAGCAATAGTTAGGGACCATATGGAAAATCATCCCATTTTTTTTATTAACCAAAGTAAAGTAAAGATAAGTCATGTTTCATTAGGAGTGTAGAGAATGTGGCAAAAATTTAAAAAAATTGAGCAAAACGTTGTTCCACTTTTATATATATACTAGTATATGAAATTACATATTACACACAAATTAGTGAAAGAACTTTAATTTATTACATACAAATTAACGTGCCAGGTACATATATTTAGTAGTTTACATAAATATCTTGCCAACTTTAAAATAGATTTTAACAGAAGACACCTTGTTATTTGGGAAACCTAAATAGGAAGGGAAATGGAATTTTAACAGATCACTAATGCCCTAACGATATAGTCAGACGCTTCTTTGTTCTGGTTCATTCATTTCCTGGAAGATCACCTCGGCATTTTTGGCCAGGTTCACAGCCTCTGTTATATCTATTTGCAGCAGCGTGTGCTTTACATTTTACATCATCTCTATTTGTAGCATCGCAAGGAATATTATCTGAACTCATAGCCCCACTACTGATGATACCTGCTTCACAAACCGAGCTGCAGATGATGAGTGCAACAATGCACACAATAAAAACCCTCTTTCTCAATGCACCTTCCATTTCTTACAGAACTAAAAAAAAATTATCTTTTGATTTCTTAGTTAATTATGAGTTAATTAATTGGTTATAACTGTTGCTCAGTACTGGCGTATATATAATGTTTGTGTTGAAGGTGATTAAGTTTAAATGTAGGAATTTCCGGAGAACCATTAATTATTAGAGTGGCTTTGTTGTGATTACAAAATTTCAGGTAATACCGTTAATTATTGAGAGTCGTTAGAAGATTTCAAAGCAGTAATAATTACCTATGTTAAGGAAGCCATATGTAAGATAAATAGGATTAGGATTAGAATCCTTTCCTATTACTAATTATCTCCTAACAACACTAACTTTCAATCAAGCCATATATTTTATAAATAAATATTAATCCTAACTATTCATCTCACGGTCTCTCCCTTCTCATTCTCTGCTCATTTTCCTTTTTCTTTTTCTTTTTTCAATATTCTTTCTAACTTCTCTTTCTTCAATTCATCATTCCTTATTTAATCTTTCACATCGAAAAATAAAGTATTTTCTTATTTTAATTTATGGCTTGCTTTCGTCTTCTTTATCAAAAATAATATGGTTATAAGAGGTACAAGGCTCGAACTCCTCCCTGGGTCACCTAGTTCTGATTTACCTAGGAATATACATGGGGAGGCGTGTATATCCCCGTGGAATTAGTCGAGTGCGCGCAAGCAATTCCGGAACCCATGTAACAAAAAAAAAAAATATATATGGTTAAGTAAAAACAAACATTTTGAATTTTAGATTTTTATTTTCTATCATTTTGTTCATTTTTTCTTTGCTGAATATACAGTAACCATGTGTTAATAATAAATCTAAAATAAAATATGTTCTAAACAAAATTGGTTTTTATCATAATTAATATTGATTTTTGCCAAGAAATGGCTAATTTGATTTTTTTCAAAATGAAAAATAATTAATTGGAATCTTTAAGCGAAAAACTCAGACAAAAAGTTATTTGCATATATAAAGTTTCAAAGTGAGTGTCCTTATAAATGGTTATGATTTGCGTATAAGCATCCCAACTTGAAATTGTTTTACTTTGTATAAAAAATATCTAAAATATGATAGAAAAGAGAAGAAAAGTAAGAAATGTTTCTTAGGAGAATTTTGTTGGAATTAAGCTTGCCATAGATATTGGTTTATTTTATTGGAATGAAAAATATATAACAGCATAGGAGACAGGGGCGGAGCCACAGCCAAGAAAGGGGGGGCCATGGACCCCCCTGAGTTTTAAAAAAAAAAAATTATAACCTTTAAAAAAAAATTAAAAAAATATCTAACATAATTGGCTTCTAAATTTTTGCTTGGCCCCCCCTAATTTTTACGAAATACGTAATCTTTCCGTAAAATATCCCACGTTCTTAAATTTTTTCTATAAAACATCTGGTAAGTACTACATTTGCTTAACCATCATCTAATAAACCGATAAAGCCAATCATTTATCCACCACATACTTGCCTATTTAAGCATACTAAGTTAATAATATAGTGTTTTGCAAAATATAGAGACTTTTAAAGCATTCTTTTAAAAATATAGGGACCTTTACGTATTTTAGAAGATGAGTTATTCTCTATAATCACGCTTCCAACTGGAAACTCTTCAGCTAATTTTGTCGCTTTAAGAACCCCTATAGCCGCTGCCTCAAGGATTGAATTTGCCTTAATAAACCACTCTTTATCTTATAAACAAAATTCATTATAGTTTCTTACAATGTAAGCAACTATCGCTTCTTTTCTAGTAAAAACCGTGTCACAATTGATTATAAAGTGGTTATAGGAGGAGGTTTCTACCTATTGTCCCTCATATTTCTTTTAGTATTACTATTAAACAATCTATTATTACCATTATTAGGGGAATTATTATTATTGATAATTAACCCATTTGTTATCTTTCTTTTTATTAAAATCCTTCTCAAGAAAGCTGAGTAAGTATAATTTTTTTATATATTTATATTTGAATTTCTTTGACCATATTAAGAATTTGTAACGGGTTACCATAATTGTTATTATTGTTAATATTATTTTTTACTTTCTAAATTTGCCAAGTAATGGTACAAATAAATTTTAAAGTCATGTCATATTTATAAAATTTGTCAGTTATATTCTTAACAATTGTCACTACTGCAGCACGCTTCATCAGCTACCAGATTATTAGCGTCTACATTCGTGTAGTCGTTATTCATCGTCTTAAGCGACTAAAACATGTTGTCGACTACAAAAGTAGTCGCATATGTCTTTGTAATTAGCGACTACGTGATGTAGTCGCGAATAATAAATATGCAATTGCTATAGGTTTTTTGTCGCGGTTATTGACTAATAACGACGACATTCCTGTCATTAGAGACTATATTTTTGTAGTCTCTAATAACAATGACGTATTTAATTCAGTGTTGTAGATTTCTAAAAACAAAAATCAAAACCAAACAAATTTTTCTCCACAATTCCCCCAAGACCCTAACGAATTTTTGTTCAAATCTTCATCAATTGCTTTTTCATTACATCCTACGCTATTCTCGGGACCATCTTCCACATGGGGCCTACTCAATCTTCAATTTTCCACCTAAAATTTCCAAAATTAGGGTTTTTTTTAATTTCACACTTCGTAAAATTTGATTTGTTTGATTATGATTGTGTATTATATGTGATATGAATGTATATATGATTTGTATGGTATAATATATACATATGAACATTTATTTTTTATTTTTTACTTTTTATATTGTTGTAGTTGTTCAGTTATATCATATTGTTAGTAGACGGTGGCTTAATGGTTTAGAAGAACTTATTGATTTTGTTGAAAAACAAGATGGTTTTAATGGTTTTTCGTTTTGCCCATGTAATCAATGTCCGAATAATCGTTGATTTACCATCCAAAGGTTAGGGCACACCTTCTAAATTACGAGTGTTTCACGTATGAGATTTGGACAAAACATAGTGAAAATTTAGAAATTCTCGAAAAAATCCCTACCCAAACTGTAGAAGATGAAATGATGAATGTGTAAGACGATCTGAGACCCCACTTATGATGCTGGTGGTCATTCGGGTGACACCGAGATGAGAGACGAGAACCATACAAGTTGTGGCAGTTTTAAAGCTTTGTTCGAGGAATTGGAGACCTAATTATACCCTAGATCTAATGTAATGAGTTCTTTGAATTTCATTGTCAACTAATGCACATAAAAATGAAAAACAACTGGACTACAACATCATTCACCGAGCTCCTGGAATTTTGTGTCATGTTTTACCCAAACCTCATACTTTACCTGATTCTTACGAGGAGTTCAACAAGAAGTTGAAAAGTATGGGTATGTGGTATAATTACAAGGAGAGTGAATACATCGAGAAATGTCCAGTATGTAGTGAATCTAGATGGGATCCGAAGAAGGGTAAGAAAGTACCGCATAAGAAACTCCACTGTTTTCCGATTACACCGAGGTTGCAGCAACTATACGCATCGAGACACACCACCAAAGACATGATTAGGCACCATTCTAGAAAGAGTACCGATCCGGATGTGTTGCGTCATCCTGTTGAAGGTGATAGCTAGAAGAGATTTGTAGAGCTATATTATGAGTTGCAAGTGAAGCTCATAATGCATTTTTGGGCCTAGGTACCGATGGCTTTTGTCCATTCTCTATGCAAAACAACTCCTACATCATGACGCCAGTTATATTGACCGTTTACAACTTCCACCTTGGTTTTGCATGAAAGAACCCACATTTCGACTTTTTTTTGTTGATTTTGAGTCTGCGATCACCCGGGATATGGATTCTTTCTCCACCCAGTTATAGATGAGTTGGACATGTTGCGGGAAACAGGTATCCTTACGTATGATGCTCATATGAACAACAGTTTACTATAAAGATTTGTTTGTTGTCCATGACAATTATAACCTGTTAGGTTGGACACATCAGGTTTGCAAGATCAAGGTCACTTAGCGTTCCCTAAATGCATGGATTCTACTGCGTTGAAGAAGGTGTAGTCTATATTCATCATAGAATATGGTTACGTATGAAACATCTGTTTAGAAAAAATACAATTGAATACACGAGTATTGAGCAAAGGCCCTCCCCTAGGAAACATAGTCTCGCTAATATTCAGACACAGATAGATGGGTTTCCTATTGTGTTTCTTGGAAACACGTAGATTTTTGGGGCAAGGTGACGAAGAAAACAAATCCTCTTGAGTTCAATTGGAAGAAAAAAAGTATATTTTATTGTTTATCTTACTGGTTGGAAAATTTGTTAAAACATAACATCAATGTTATGCATTGTGAGAAGAATGTGTGCGATAGTCTGCTCGGTAATGTTGTTGGCTTTGATGGGAAAATTAACAAAAATATAGGCATCATGAAAGGTTTGTAGTTGTTCCAAAATAGAGGCAAAATGATAATACTGTGAGCCAAGTATGCGTTGACACCGGATAAGCGACGAGTATTTCTCGATTAGTTGAAGGCACAGAAGCTTCCCGATCGTTTCACATCTAGTTTGAGGAATAATGTTCAGAGTGATACGGGAAAGATCATGGGGATGAAATATCATGACTGTCACGTAATGATGCAGTCCCTTTTCGTGGCTTGTATCCCCGAGCTTTTAGATGATGAATTGGTTAGTGAACCGATAATTGAGTTATCTAACGTGTTCAGAGTCATTTGTAAAAATAATATAAGTAGGAAATAATTGGAGGATGGAAAGAACGGGGGGATTGAAATTATGTGCAAGCTAGAAATGGTTTTGCCTCCCACGTTTTTTGATATAATGATCCACCTAGTCATAAACTTATACGACAAAGAATTGTTAGGTGGGCCGGTTCAGATACGGTGGATGTACCCATTTGAAAGGTATTTGAAGAAGTTATATATTCAAAACCCAAATAGGCCGAAGGGTTTAATCGCCGAGGGATACGTTGTGGAAGAAACATTAATATTCATATCGCGTTATCTTCAAGAAGAAAGAAAAAATTTCAACAATCCTGGTAGATACAATTAGTTGTGCCCAAACCAAAAGAGTTGTCTGTTTTTAAGAGTCGGTGTAGTCTAGTTGGTAAAAAAAGAGTTTGGTTCTTTACCACATAAAGAGAGGAGTGTAATTTCAACTTAACTGCGACGAGATCTGACCATACATGACGTAAGTAACAAGAAATTTATTTTGTTATTTTGAATGCAAAAAATATTTACTATTTTCTTAAAATATATTGAACACAAATCTACGCTATCGGTCTCTTCTAATGATATAAATATGATGCACCGACAAATGTTTCAGAATGGTTTATGGATAAGGTATATATAATACATTATGTTAAATAATACACAACTATTTTCAAAGTAATAATTTTTGGTAGATTTTTGCAGTGCACAAGGCTGATGATTCGTTAAGTACCATTGAGATGATTTCACTGGCGAGCATGTCTCATGCTTTGGTTTACATATATGCTTCATGTGTTATAAACGGTGTCAAACGGATTACATGTGAAAATGGAGCAAAAAGGTGACTTGGGATTACAGAGTATGTACCATATATAATGGGGTGTCGTTTTATGGTGAACTAGTCAAGATCGCGGAGGTTACGTTTAATGGTGGTGAATCTGTTGTGTTGTTCGAGTGTAAGTGATATAATACGAGCAATATGAAGAAATAACATGGGGTATGTTATCAACACATATTCTTCTTTTTTAGAGGGATGAACCATACATTTCAGCCACGCAAACCAAAAAAAAAGTTTTACATTAACGAAATTAATGCTAGGGAACGCTAAAAGGGTGGAAAGTCGTTTGGGAAATTAATGATCGACACGGATGGAGCCCCTAGTTATGGATTGAATAATCACTATCTACTGACAATGATTTGATCACAATTCCTTTGGTGAACACGGAGACAGATTACTTATGACTAAACTTGACAACGGGTGAGGAGACCGAGGTTGACTCTTCTCTATTGGGGAATAATACACTTATTAATGATGACGAGAAGATATTTTACGACACATGCGACGATTATGCAGATAAATAATTAGAGAAACCTATAATCATTGATAGTGATGAGGAAATTGTAGGCACGAGTAGTTAGGAAACTGATTAGAGAAATACTTTATCGTTTTATGTTTTTTAAGTTGAGTGTTTTTTTATTCGAATGTTAAGATTGTTAAATGTTTTAGTTATAGTGTAGTGTTTATGATGTTATGATGTATCATTTAAATGGTTAAAAACGGTTGATAATTAAAAAAGGAAAATTCAATTGATTTTAACATTAGCGGCTACATCGTAGTTGGTAGAAAAGTAGTCGCGATTGTTACTAGTCTTTTACGAATAGTTTATGTGTTAGAATAAGTCGCTAAAAACAATTGGTCATCAGCAACTACCATCGTAGTCGCTAAAAATTTGTTTAATCTGGTTGGATGGCTAATTTTCCTACTTAACGAACGTCTTTCGCGACTACACGTGTCGTCGCGAAACAAGGACACCAAAAAGTCGTGGCTATGTAGCTCTCCACGTGTCACTCAAACGCGACTACTTCTTAGTTTTTTGCGACTACAAAATGTAGTCGCTAATTTTCTACATAATTTCTTAACACCAAAAATTTCTCAACCAAGAGCACCTCGATTAAAGGTTACAATCCAAGCCGAATCCAAGCAAAATCACCAACATAAACACATTTAAGGTAATGGTTCATTTTATTTAAACATCATTTTAATATTTATATTTTATATTTTCAATTATCTAACCTATTTTTTATGTTTTGCTTGTATGTGATTCCTTGTTGCTGGCATGTGTTATTATACAATCAAAGTCAAATATCCACATAAAAGGTATGGATTTTAGCTTTTTTTTTTTACATTTTTCCTATAATTTTTTTACTGTAATTCGAAATTAATGCATTCTGAATGTAATACAAGTTATTTTACAATGTTTTTATGCGTAGTGTGTTAAAGTAGTTATGTACTAGTGTATTTTGAAATTAATTTGATAAAAAATTACTTTAGGTTATAAAATTAGTGTTTATAAGAATTATGTGGCTTTAATTAGTATTAAATTAGTGATTAAGTAGTGTTTTAGTTTTTGAAAATATCATTAGTTAAAAGATTTTTATGTAAATTTTAAGGACTTGTTTTGTTCCAATATCAATTACTAATGTTGTAGCAGGGACCTTACGTGCAAACAATTTTAGTGGCTTGGGCGAGAACCTCAGTGGTGCAGCAAGGACTATGGGTGCAATTAACGATAATAGGGGTCTTTCGTCGCGAGTTAGTGCACCAAATCCGAATCAGAGAATTTTTGCTGGGCGAACACAGGTGCAGGTATTGGATCAAAACCAGCTGGAATCTTCCGAGGCAAACATTGTTCTGCAGACACGAAGTACAGGTACACCTTCGTGTGGGGGCTGGACTTCTTCTTCTCGGGTGCAGCAGGTACAACACGGAGCAGTTTCTGCCTCAGGCGACAGAAGTAACTTGATTAGGACATATACAGTATGCCGGACAGGTGCGACTAGTGGTATTACAGGTGATGATCATGCATTTTCAGGGAGCACTTGGTGGAGTAAAAATATAAATAGGAGAAACGTGTATTCAGGGATTGCGTGGAGTGTGTTTTTTCGGTACTATGATTGACTTAATCTGGAAAGCTCGCAATGAGGTGGTCTTCAAGAATGGGTTATTTCCTCCAGCTAAATCTTTGATTCGACAAGCCACGTTTACTGCGGTTAGCTACTCGAGAGTGTGGGGGTAATGGTCCGGGTAGAGTGGTTAGAGGTAAAAATCAAGTTAATTTCATAGGGTGGGATAAACCTAAGCAAGGTTTCAAGCTTAATACGGATGGCAATTTCAACAAGTGGAGAAATTGCGGAGGAGGCAGTGGAGTGATTCGAGATGGAGAGGGTAATTGGATATGTGGATCTTCGATGAAGATTGGATGGACTTGATAACGGGAATCGAACTTATGACGCTAAGCCAAGGTCTTAGCTTGGCGGAGTAGCTTGGTCTGACGATAGTGGAGGCTGACATTGATACCTGGGAGGCTTTGGATATACATGGGCAAGAAGATTGTGGACGAGGTCCGGCAGTTTTTTGGATTCAAAAGATAAAACAAATACTTAACAGGAATACATCCTTTAAGGTACGGGGTATTTTTAGAGAGGGTAATACATATGCGGATTTGTTAGCGAAGTTGGGGGTGTCCCAAGAGGAGCATTTTCTTCGTCACAATGATCTTCCGGATGCTATTTGGGGTATCCTCACGCGTGACCAATTGGGTTGAAAAACTCCTAGAATGATTCATAACCCTGGTTTATTATCTAATGTTCTAGACTAGTTCTTTCTCCTTGTTCAGTTATATGCATCTCACGATCGTTGAAGGATCTCCCTTGTAATGAAAAAAAAAATGACTAAAAAGGAAATTTTTGTAAAAAAAAAAAAAAAGAATAAAAGGAATTTTTTTTAAAGGACTAAAAGGATTTTTTTGACAAAAAAAAAATTAGTAAAGAAAAGGTCTATAAGTAATTTTTTGTAAAAAAATGACTACAAGGAAATTTTTTAGAAGGACAAGAATAAAAAATATTTAAAGGTTAAAGAAATATATTATAATATATTAAATATTAGGGACTAAAAAACAATTTTGATAAATATAATAATAAAATAAGCTTTTAATTAAAATTAAGGACCAGACTTTAAATTGCATAAAAATAAGGGATAATTCATAAATTATTTCCAATTCCATACTTTTCATTCTCGAAAAAAAGAACTGAGCAAATTACTTCTTATTTACTTACAAATTATCAACTTAATTCTCAATTAAACATATTGTCATATTTACCTTCCATTATTACACTTATATGATTTTTTATTTTTTATTGTTTTTAGTTTTTATTGTTAATTTTTTTTTTTTAACTTTTTTTTTTAAAAAAAAATCCGAATATTTATTTTAGAAATTTTTTTCCCCGGATTTTTTTTTTAAAATCGAAATTCCGGGTTATGTGTTGCTATAAACACAAATATAGATTAATGTATTCCTGTAACACACAAAGTCATAAAATCGATCTAAAGGATTCTCTTCTTTAACAAAAAAAAATTTCTCTTTATTAATCGCATATACCCTATTTGTACTCGTTTTTAACTATCTTGATATATTATCTTTTTGTCCAACACTTTTTTGTTATATTGTGTGTTTATGTTTTAGGGTTTTGTGTGACCACAACACTTGATTTTGTTTATTCCAATTCTGTGTATTTCTGTAACACACAAATCTCAGAATTGTGTATTCTTAGAACGCACAAATATCAGATTTGTATATTCATGGAACACACAAAACTCAAATTTATGTATTCATAGAACACATAAAACTCGAATTTATGTATTCCTGGAATACCCAAAACTTGATTTTGTTTGTATCAGTTTTTGTGTATTCGTGGAACACACAAAACTCATAATTGTGTATTCTTAGAACGCATAAATCTCAGATTTGTGTATTCATGGAACACATAAAACTCAATTTTGTGTATTCATGGAACACATAAATCTCGAATTTACACAAAACTTGATTTTGTTTGTTCCAATTCCGTGTATTCCTTCCTGGAACACACAAATCACAGATTTGTGTATTCTTGGAAGGCACAAATCTCAGATTTGTGTATTCATGGAACACATAAAACTCAAATTTTTGTATTCATGGAACAAATAAAACTCAAATTTGTATATTCATGGAACACATAAAAATCAAATTTGTGTATTCATGGAACACATAAAACTCGAATTTATGTATTCTTGGAATACACAAAAATTGATTTTGTTTGTTTCCAATCTGTGTATTCCTGGATACACAAATCTCAGAATTGTGTATTCCTGGAACACACAAATCTCAGATTTGTGTATTCATGGAACACATAAAAATCAAATTTATGTATTCATGGAACACATAAAACTCAAATTTGTGTATTCGTGGAACACATAAAAGTCAAATTTGATTGTGAATTCATGGCACATAAAACCCGAATGTATGTATTCCTGAAATACAGAAAACTTGATTTTGTTGTTCCAATTATGTGTATTCCTGAACACACAAATCTCAGATTGTGTATTCTTGGAACGCACAAGTCTTATATTTGTGTATTCATGGAACACATTAAACTCAAATTTGTGTATTCATGGAACATATAAAACTCAAATTTATGTATTCCTGGAATACACAAAACTTGATTTTGGTTGTTCCAATTATGTGTGTTCCTGCAACACACAAATCTCAAAATTGTGTATTCATGGAACACATTAAAAAAAGATAGGAAAAAAATCGGAAATTTTTTTAAAAAAAAAATAAAAATAAATAAATAAATATTATTATAATTAATTAATAAGCCTTGGGATATTTTTTTAATTTTTTAATTTGTTGTGCTTAAGTGGAAATTAAGTTGAAGTTGTAATTAATTGGGAATTCGTACACTATCCGTGTAATTAACTGGGTGTTGCCCCTAAAAAAAGGACCAAAATGTAATATTGTAAAAATGTAGGACTGAAATGTGATATTTAAAAAATATAGGACTAAATTTTAATTTCATTAATTTTACGAACTAAAAACACTATTTAATATATTTAGGACCAAATTATAACTTAGTAAAGTTAAGGGACTAAAGTGAAAATTTTATTAGAATTTGTTTTTTACATAATAGACTAATTTGTTGTTTTTTATTACATATTCTAATTAGATTGTATTATTTGTTAATATATTTAATTGAATGTACTTTATATTTATTCTTTTGGTGATGTAACATTTATTAATTTATTCATCGGATTGTAATAGTAATAATTATTTAGGGCCTTGTTTGAAATATTTAATAGTATAGTTAGGCAAATGTAATATTTATTAACAATACTTGTCCTTAGATGCTATGTTGTAGATCTCGGTTTTGGGCGCTAGGAGGTCGACCGGGGCCTAGCGCCTAGGCGGGAATACACGAGGCCTACGCGGAATTATACGGTTTTGAATCCCGATGTGTAATTTTTATATTTAGTAATATATATGTAGTAATTATAGCAATTGTAACTATTTAAGTCATAAAATTCATCTAACAACATTATAGTAAATATAAAAATACTAAAAATTGAGTTATAATATCAATTAAAGAACCCTCGAGAATAAGAAAAATGACAAAAAAGGTCTATGCGGGCATGTTTTTCCAGTAATCGGCGCCTAGGCGGCCATTTTTTGTCATTAATCGGTGCCTAGACGGGCTAGGCGCCTATTCCACGGTGACTAAGGCGCTAGGCAAAAACGCCTAGAATTTTAACTAGGCGTAAGCGGTTGAGGGGGGAGTAGACGCCTAGGCGGCGCCTAGACGCGCCTAGGCGGGGAGATCTACAGCATAGCTTAGTTGACAGATGTACCAAGGTCCCCAGATACTCTCACTAGGGTCCGTAATAGGCGGGCATTTACCGAGACTTTTGCTAATCAACTCTCAAACCATGGATTAGGAACGTGTAGGATATGTTTGGAAAAAATCCCTTACCACTACAATCGGGGTGGGTAGAAACTCAACGCACACTTTTTTTTATTCCATGATAGTTCCGCGAATGAATCGACTCCTCGTATTCAAAGAAGATAATTCAAAAAAAGGCACCAAGTAGTATATCAATGTAGGATTTGTATGTTTTGTATTGGTCATGATGGTGAATATGTGGATTTTTGGGTGAGAAAACATCTAAGAACATGTCATGGATGTGATTTTTAGTGACTGGTTAAATTAAACGTTTATTTCATTGTAAATAAATTATTTATTTATAATTTTCTTTAAATAATATGATGTAGTACTTTTATTTAATAATTCTGATTACTATTACATGGTCGGTGTTATGTTAAGAAATCACGATGGTGACGGTGATGGAAAGAACCCAACACGTAATCCCAACCTAACCTTAGCCAATTGCACTCAACCGGCTTGTATTTAATATATGTTTATAATATAAATTTTATCAATTATATATTTATTCAATGTGTATTATAACAAAAAAAACTAGGGGTCCCGCATCCCTCAAAACGGTACTAAAGGCCTTAAATGAATTAGGTCACCCTTTACCGGTTGACTTATGTGTTATGGATGACACATGGAACCCTAGCGAAGAGTATGGGAAACATATGGCCCAAGTGGTGGGGATCACGGTGCGAGTGAGAGTGCCTCTGTGCTCTAAGAAATGGAAAGACGTACCGATAACTTGAAACACGCTATTATTAGGCGATTATCGGTATCTTTTATTCTAACTTCATTACTAATTAGTAATTAATGTATAATTTAGATTCTTGATTGATTTATTTTGGTTGAATACAGAATTTTTTTGATATAGACGTGTGGAGGCTAAAGATGATTGGGGAAAACAACCGATAACTTAAAGAAAAGCCAGTCGAAGAGGTACAAAGATAACAAGCACTACATGAAGAAACATTATTACAATTCGGGTAAGATACCTGCTAATAAATCAGAGGTGATATGGGAAAAAAGTTGCGATATGTGGGATAAGGGTGCTAGTAAGGTATAAAAGTTCTACTTTGTTAGAAGTGTTATTAATTATGTGTAATAATTTTTTAAAATTATATTGAAACAGAACCAAACAAAAGCGAATGCGGACAACTGTAAGAAAATAAAGAAGCCCAGTGGAGCTGGCTCGAGGAATTATTCCCGTACTCGGGATAATATTTATGAAGTACAGATTTTTCTAATAAAATATATTTGTTTGTATTATGATTTATTAAAATAAATATTGTATACTGGGATTGAACAGGGGAAGTTGATGAAACCAACTAAGGAACTGTTGGTTTTCATTGACGAGCAAACACATGAGAAACGCCCACTTCCACGTTTAAGAGGCTTTTTCAAGCACATGGGGTACGATGCCAAGACTGAGCAGTGGAGGAGTGAGAAGTATAAAACACTAATGTGAGTATTTAATTTTAAAAACTTAACTTATAAAATACTTAATGTTTCGAAATTTATTTGTATATCTTGTTATTTAATGTAACTAGTAATTCTTTGGGAGAAGCTAAAAGAGAAAGTCACCTAGTCACAGGTTGGGTCATCTGAAGGGTCGTTTTCTACTCCTGAGTTGACGCTACAAGAGCAAATCGATGTTGTGAAGCCCGTATTTCTGAGGCAGGTTTATCGAATATAGAAAATGATCAGCAACTCAACGAGATGATGACCTCTATTAACAAATTTCGCGCTGCTCAAGGCTTCCCCCTTTCTTTTTTCCGGCTAATAGATCCACTATCTCCACAGTCAGCACAAATACCCACGTTTACACGATGGATGACCTACAGTCAGCTATGGAGAGTCTAAATAGTATAAGGGAACAAGTCGGTCTTGGCCTATTCGTTCGACCTCAGTAGAAAACACAAACCGGTCCATCTAGAAATCGGGAAGCACCTACAGATGAAAGAGAAGAAGAAGAAGATATTGATCGTTTGTATGATCCTTAGTACTATGATATATTTTACATATTTTGGTGTATGTTGACTTCAGTATTTTGACTTTATTTTATCGTTGTATTGACTTTTAGTCTGTTCCTCGGGTTCAGTCTACCTTTTTCAGGTAGCCGGGACCCGACGTTGATTTTCGATTTGAATGCCAGCTCCAGGTTTTGGGCGGCCCAGATAAGTCTCACGAGAAGGCATGAAGCGATGGGCTCAATCTCATATAGAACGCTTTGACTTTTATGTAGGTTGATGTTGACTTTTGTTAAATATTAGATGTTTTAAATTATTTATTCAAATATTAGTATTAGTTTTAAAAATTCAAAAATAAAAGTTAATTAATTTTTTTTAAAAAGGACTTTATGACTACATTGTAGTCTCCAAAAATATAAATAAAGTAGTCGGAATATAATTAGCGACTACTTTTTTGTTGTCGACAAATATAGTAATATAACGACTACAAAACGTAGTCGATATTAGTGTTATCAGCGACTACATGAGTGTAGTCGCTATCAATAAGTTAAATTACGACTACTTTAGTCGCTAATAAATCTTGGTCGTTAGTGGCTACGTCGAAAAATTTAGCCGCGAAAAATATCTTTTAACAACGAATTATTCGCAATCAAATATAGAAGACCATATGTAGTCACTAAAAATAACGCACAGCGTAGTGTGTGTTGAACCAAACATCTAATTTCTTGGTGTTATTATTCATAATCTGCTCAAAAGACAACTAAACCATAGACTTTTGATTCAGAGATATTAAAAAAAAAATATGTTCTATTATTTAGTTTGTATATTACAAATTTTGCACAACTAAAATTTATTACATTTCCTTTTATAAAAAAATCTTTAACCGGTAAAAGGTTCTTAATAATCTTTCAAATAAGATTTCTCAAAAATAAGTTTTTTTTTTTTTTTTTTTTTGAGATTATGCTTTCTTAATGGTATTACTTCGAGATCTTCTCATTACTCTCAATAAGTAATGGTATTACCTGAAATCTTGTAATCAGAAAATAAACAAAGCCATTCTAATAATTAATGGTTCTCCTAAAATTCCTCAAATTAAACTTAACCACATTCCACACAACAATATATTATATCAATATATATACACACATATATATGGTGGCATTAAGCAACAATTGTAAACATAATTTACTCACAATTAGCTAAGAAATCAAAAGAATCATTTTATTTGTTCCATAAAAAATGGCAGGTGCATTAACAACGAAGGTTATGATTGTGTGCATTGCTGCACTTATCATCTGCAGCTCGTTTTGTGAAGCAGAAGTATCGTTTGATGAGGAGAAAGCTAGTATTAGTTATGGAGCTCTGGGTAAAGATAATATTCCATGCGATCATAAAAGTGGAAACGATGCAAGATGTAAAACACCCCAGGAAGCAAATCCATATAACAGAGGTTGTTCAGCTACCACTGGTTGCCGAAGTAACATTGATAACCATGAGACTTAAGTGAACTGTTAAAATTCTTTTTCCCTTCCTCTTACGTTTGCCGAATATCAAGGTGTCCTCTGCTGAGATCTTCTTAAAGTTGGCAAAATAATTTAGTAAACAGTTAGATATATAATAGGGCACATTGATTTTTTCTTAATTTAAAGTCATTTCATTAATATGTATGTATTTCTAATTTTTGTTATAAACCTTATAGGTTGGATTTTATCCAGCCCATTGTAAAATTGTACAAGCTAATAAGACTAAGGTTAGGAGATCTAGTATGTAATTCATATACTATGATATTATCAATAAATATATATATATATATATATATATATATATATATATATATATATATATATATATATATATATATATATATATATATATATATATATATTTTACTTGTTTATAAAATGTTATTAGTATGGTATTCTTTTTTCATCTAATTTTCAGATAAATAATTATTTAATAATTTTATGAATATATTTTTAATAAAAAAAATTGGATCTTCATTAAATTGTTAATATTGACGGAATTATGTAAAGTTTGAAAATTATTCTTTGAACATGAGGATACTTGAACAATATATAAATCACTTTGGAGAGGTAATATTGATGGTTCTTAAGGAGTTAGGATAGTGTGGGTGGATGTATACAAAAGTAAAACATACGGTGGTTTAAACATTCCTAACCTTGAGTTGGTTAATAAAGTATGCTTGCTTCGACTATTTTGGAGAATTTATAAGAAAGAATGATATCATCTTAAATACTTGGGGACACTCTAACATCATTAAAGAAAAGTGTATGTGGGGTATTAAAAACAAACAGATGATGTCGGGGTGTGGAAAAAGCTTTTGAAACGCAGAGAAGGGGCTTATCTTTTTATATCTCACAAAATCAAGAATGGAGCTAATACGTTTGTGTATTGGGATAATTGGATTGATGGTCAAAATGTTAAAACTAAATTGAATAAGAGATATTCAAGCTGAAAGTATTTGGAGCAATAAAACTATCCAAGTTGTCTTGTTAGAGGTAGATGGCATTTTCCTATCATGCTCAAAAGACTTTCAGAAATTATACAACCACATTTAAGTGATGGTGATGATATCCTTATTTGTTCTGAGAGTAATATGAAGATTATTTTAAAAAAAGACAATGTTGAAGATCAAAGAACATGGTGTATTCTTGAATGGACTCATATGTGTGGAACAAAAATAACATACGTACCAAGATTCAACTTTTGCACTTGGTTTGCTAGTAAATATAGGCTTCCCACTTGGAGTGTATGCGTGAATGTGTTATCACCTTTATGTGTTATTTGTCATGGTTCTATTTCAACCTGGCTAACGGTTCGGACCGGTTTCTAGCAGGCCAGGGCCTTATCGGTCCAGTCCAACTTACCGGCTCCTCCTTACCGGTTCCGATTCGGTCAGGTTCTAGTAGTGAAGGAGGTGAGAACCGAACCTATAAAGGAACCGTCTAAACCGGATCTGGTTCCGTACCGGTTCTGGCCTCTTTTTTTTAAAGAACTGTTGAAAATCTTGCAATATTGCACTAGTGGTCCCTATATTATAACTAATAATACTCTTAACAAAAATACATTAATAATAATAATAGTAATACAGTTTGAAACACGACAGAGACAAATAATGCAATTAAAAGCCTTTTTCGTCTTAAAGGCTTTTATTCAATAACACCTCAATCAGCTCATCCCACACCTGAACAGCTGGCATACTAATCCCATAATTGTTCATACATACCTGCAAAATTTTCTTCACAAAAGAGCATGAAATGAAAAGGTGATCCCTATCCTCTGTCGCATTATGACAAATCTCACATAAGACACTGGTTTGATTACCCCATTCCTGCATTCTCTTTTTTGTAGGCAATCTATCAAGGCATGCTAACCAGGTACTGAAACTGCATTTAGGAATATTTCTTTTAGACCAAACAAGTTTAGTCCAGTATAAAATTCGGCTATCCTTCTTAATTTGCTGCAGTGTATTTTTAAAGGAAAACCTGTTCTTGACATTAGCACTTCACCTCATAATATCATCATTAGAGCTAATTTGATCAGTTAGTATATCACTTAGACCATGAAGAGTACTCGGGAAGTGCCATCTACCTCTGCTAAATCAGCTCTGGACTATTTTATTGCACCAAATTTCACTAACTTGAAAGTCCCTATTCAGTGCTTCATGTACATTTTTACCACTTATCCATTTCTCCCAAAATAAGAAGGTATTTGCACAATTTCCTATTTTGTGAGAGATGAACTGATATGCACCACCTCTAACTTTAATAATATTCTTTCAGGTCCAAGCTAAATCATTTCTCAAATTCAAAGCCCATATGCAATTCCCTTGTATAACATTACTATGAGCCCATTGACTAAGAAGATTCCCATCTTTTTTGTACATTCTCCAAAAGATACCTAATAAACAGGTTTTATTCAAATCAATCAAATCCGGAATGTTAAGTCCTCCCTCAGCTTTAGTTTTACAAATGTCTGACCAAGCAACTTTTGCTCCTTTTGCATTGCCTAAACTGCCCTTCCATAAGAAAGTGGAGATCATTTGATTCAACTTGTAGATTACATACTTGGGAAGCATAAATACTCTACACCAGTAGAGGATTTTGCTGATTAAAACAACTCTTATAAGCTCAAGCCTCCCAGCATAACTGAGAAGCTTATTACTTCATGTATTGATTGCTTCACTTATCTTATCAATTAACCTATTTGAATCCTCTTTACTAAATTTCTTAGAGCTCAGAGGGACCCCCAAATACCTCACAGGTAGCACTTTTGCACCAATATTTAAGACATTACAAATCTCCTCTTTTAATATACCTAAGCATCCACCAAAATATATCTGACTTTTACTGTTATTAATCTTCAGTCCAGACAATCTGGCAAATATATCCAAGCCTTCTTTGATAAGCTTAGCTGTTTCAATATTAGCATCACTGAAAAAAACAAGTCATCAGCAAAAGTAATATGATTGAGACTCGGCTTGGTTGCATTAATCCCTTTGCTAATACTGCAAGTATTGAACACTTCATGAACTGCTTTGCAAAAATCTTCACCCACTGTATTCCAAGCAGCCTTGTAAAAGTTTGAGGTATATCCATCAGGACCAGGACACTTGTTCTCATTGATAGAGAACAGTGCCTTCTTTATCTCATCATTTGTGATAGGTCTCTCCAAGATAGTTTTTTGCTCATGACTGAGACTAACCCCAATTAATTCTATAAGAGTGTGAATAGAGCAAGTTTCTTCATGTACTTCTTTAGTGTCAATAAGTGAAGTATAAAAGTCAACAAACTCCTTTTTGATCTGATCAGGTTCATCAAGTATATTTCCTAATTCACCCACCAAAGTAGCAACTCGGTTCCTAGCTTGTCTCCCTTTAATTACTCTATAGTAGTAGGCACTACTACAGTCACTCTCCTTATCCATGGTTACCCTTGAAATCTGCTTCAATATTTCATACTCCTGGGTAGTGGCTTCTTCAAGATTGTGAATTAACATCTTCTCCTCAGCAAGATTTTCCTCACTAAACTCACCCTTCACCAATTTATTTTGTATTACTTCTAACCTTTTCCTAATATCTTGTATCTAAGTTGAGCTCTTTTTGAAGCATTTTAAATTGAATTTTTTTAAAACCCTTTTGACCTCCTTTTGTCTAACACAGAACTTATATTAATCAGAGCCCTGAACCTCCATTTTCCACGCATTGCTAATAACCTCTTGAAACTTCTCATGTGTTGACCATATGTTGAAATATTTAAAAGAGCTGGGCCCCCTTCTGACTTGTTTACCCATAGATAATTGTAATACACAGTAATCAGACGTTGATGGTGCTAAACACATAAGACTAGACTGATTACTATCAAACCAGGTAGCATTAATGAATAACCTATCTATCATGCTTGCTCTTAATTGAGTGGTACTTCGATTGCTCCAAGTAAAGAAATTCCCACAGGTGTGATGTTCATACAACTCAGCTTCATCGATGCTCTCAATAAACTGTTTAGAAGACTCCACCAATTTATCACTATTCAGCCTATCTTCAATTCTTAACACATCATTGAAATCTCCTATACACCCAAACATAGAATTCTTATATGTCCTACTCCACCTTATCATATCCTGCCACAACTTGAGTCTAATCTTGTCATTATTGCTCGCATACACTACACAAAGGTATACTTTGATATTCTCAGTACTGTTCGTGATTTCTACTAGTATGGCTTGATGAGTTTCCTCTATAACTCCAATTGAAATATTATTATCCTTCCAAATAATCCATACTCTTCCTCTAGGATCCTTTGAATAGTTGTGAATAAGATTGAAATTATTAAAGTTATCCTTCATTATACTCTGCACATTATGAAACGGAACTTTAGTCTCTAACATACACATTATATTAACCTTATTAGTGAATATGTAATTAACAACATCCTGTTGTCTGTGAGGCGTATTCAACCCTCTCACATTCCATGATCCAATGATCATGGATCAGGAGGTTTAAGAGGTTCCTTTCCAGAACTTCTAATTAATCTTCTGACATCATCATCAAGTGCTGATAGAGGGGAACATAAAGCTTTGAAAGAATTTACTTCAGTTATTGGAGAGTTACTTGAGCTTCCACTGTACTTATTACTGACTTTAGACTTTCTGTTGGTGACATATTTCCAATCCTATTCTTCATTTTCTTTTCAGTTATTCTATTCACCACCATCTCTGCTCATCACCACCATTTTACCTTTATTTAACTCTTCAATTCCTTCAGACTGTTTTCCTTCCTGCCTTGTTTTTTGTACCCATTCTTTCCTTACAACTTCATCCTTGCATATATTATGATCAAATCTCTTACACCTAGGACAGGGCTTTGGTCTCCATTCATATACCACCTCAACCTCATGTAGTGCTTGTTTACATGTGTCAATATATAATTTGTTAATCATTTCCTTCTTCATATCTACTTCCACACACACCCTAGCATATCCCAACCTGGATCTTGATTCAGTAACCGAGTCCATCTGAATTGGTTTGCCTAATCCACTTGCAATGTAACTCAGACCATTTCTAGTCCACAAATTCATCAGTATATTCAATAGTTTAATCCATAGAGGCACTTTATCAATCTGTACTTTATTAATCTGCATGTCATTTCTCCACTCACTGAGAAACATTGGCTTTCCTCCTATATGCCAGATTTGTTGCATAGCCTTTAACCTGTTCTCTTTATCATTAAAGTTAAACACAAAAATATTACCATTGGACTTGATATTCACTTTACCAAGATCATTCCACTGAAATCGAACAAAGTTTGCTACCTTACAGAATTGCAGTGGTGGTCCGATGAATTGACCCACCAAGCAATTCTCCCAAACCTTAGAACCTTCATCTCTAATAATTTGAGGAGGTATGATAATAGTTTTACCTTCTTGAAGAGTCGGTTCATGATAATCAATAGTGAGGACCTGCTCAATACTACCTTCAAATAATGTTTTCCATGGTTTTTTATCCTTATCAGCAATTATAGTTGTCTCAGCAACATGATTATTCTTATTAACCACTATATCCACAATATCAACGCTTAACGAACCATCACCCACCTCAACGTCAGTGATCTTCGATTGATTGCCCTCTAATTCATTTGTTACATCAGTTACATTAACAGATTTGTTCTCTTTACCAATAGGACTGGGTTGAACAACTTTTGGTTGACTGGTTTTGACCCCATTTCCTTTGTTATTTTGAGTGTCGTTATTATTCTTTAGAACTCTTTGTTGATTAGCGCTGCTGTTAGCCTTTGATTTGTTACTATCCTCTAACATCATCCTAGTGATATCGATATTTGTATTACGTTTCGGTGCCATGACTGTTGCAACAGAAGGGTTAAGAGAAAAAGAAGAAACGGAAAGTATAAGATGCGGATTTTGGCTTAGAAATACACTGAATCAGTATGTGTCTAATGGCTGAAAAATGTTGAGATTAATTGTTAGATCCCAGAAATTATGGGTCTAACAAAGAATCAGAAGAAGAGAAACCAAAAGATGTGATTTCTGTGTGTTTTTTGGTACGATTCAGTGTGAAAAGAAAGAGAAAATGAAAAGGAATCTGCAACGGCAAAACAAACACTAAGAAATCAAACTTTTCTAGTCAGCGCGTGAGGCGCGTACAAAAAGTAGTTTGACTCTCATTTTTTACATACCATTCAGCTTCCAAAGCTGTCTTGTTAGAGGTAGATGGTATTTTCTTATCATGCTCAAAGGAATTTTAGAAATTATACGACCACATTTAAGTGATGGTGATGATATTCTTATTTGGTCAGAGAGTATTAAGAAGAATTTTAAAAAAAAAAACAATGTTGAAGATCAAAGAACATTGGCCTATTCTCGAATGGATTTGTATATGTGGAACAAAAATAATATACCAAGATGTAAGGCTGATATAGAAAAAACTTTAATAAAAAGAAACATACTAATCGCCTAACTAGAGAAATTATAAAAGAATGACGATGCGGTAATGATCATTTTCTTCCTTAATCAATTCTTTGTTTCTCCAACATCTTAATCACTGTTCATTCTTATTTATTTATTTATTAACTTAAAATTATTATTTTTTCTATCCTGACTTTTTCTTATGAATAGTCTAATAGTATAAATTTCACACAATTAAAAATAACCCCAATCATGATAATATTTATATATATTTTATATCTATATCCTCTAATATAACAAAACCTATGTAGAAAATATAGAACATATTATATTCAAAGTCATTTTAATTATAGTAAGATTTGATTCCACGTCCTTTAGGTCACTGCAAAGTATACTACCACTAGAACAACTATCAATCTTAAGTATAGGACGTATAAACTAGTTGTATATATTTTATACTTATAACCTCTGATATAACATAACTTTTGTCGAATAATTATAGAGTATATACTCATATAATTTATGTGTATATTTGTTGTTATTGCATAATTTATCAAAAATAAATAAATTATATAGGGCAATGTATAGAAATTGTATATGTATCTTATAAATATATCTTCGAATCAGTTAAAAATGTTTAGAAACTATGGTTAGTTACATATAAAGTCCACTATCCAACTATTGTTGCCCAAGGGGTCCAACCCAACCAAATATCACAATTACCCTTACCCTTACCGCTAGTGCAAAGCACAGATGTACTATCACACGTGACACATTAATTCACACGCAGAGTCGGTCCTGGACAGGTGCAGCCGGGGCGATCGTACAGGGCCCAAAATTTTTAAGGGCCCATTTTTTTATTTTCTTTTATAAAATATATTTATAGGTTTATTATTCCGTTTCCCAATCCTAATTACACAAACACTCCATTAGCACATTTCAATTTCCAACCAAAAAGAACTCTTTCTATTCTCAAAAAAAATTGTGTGCGCTCCTTTCATATGTTTTTTTATACGATTCATTCAAATAAGACTACTCCTTTCACATGTTATCACTTCTCATCACATGTTATCACTTCTCAGGTAATTTCATTCTATTTTCTACTATTTTATTTCTTGAATTCTATTTTTTATTTTGTTTATATTTTATAATTTTTTATATAAATATTATAATTTATTATATTGACAAGGAACTATATAATCTTGTATTTTAAAAAATTTCAAAGATTTCAATTTGTGACGGTTGGCAGCGAATTTTTAGTTTGCACTTTTGCAGACATATAGTATTTATGTTTTATCTAATTTTTTAATAATTTAATATATATTAATAATACAGAATATATATATATTATAATTTATTGAATTAGGAATGAAATAATTACTTATTCTTTTTAAAGTTGAAAAATTGGAATTTGCTATTTGATGTCTGCATTTTTTAATTGTTCGCTCATATCATTTTGAGTTAAGGTTTACTTAATTTTTTAATAATTTAATATTTAGTAAATACTAATATACCTATTGGTTATTACTTAATAATCTGATACGTAAAAAATGATTGAAAAAAAGTATTAAAAAGGTATTGGAAGTTTGAACTTGCAGATACTATTTTTCTTTCTTAGTAAAATGATAATTTTTATTAAAAAGTTTTTTTACAAATTATGCTACTGCAAAATATCAAAATTCTTTCTCATAGTTATATTTTTACTTATATTAGAATTTTGATTATTAGATAAATTTAATTCTTTGTATAGATAATAATTAAGTATTGAAGAAATTAAAGTTAAAGTTAATTAAACGTCTAAAGGACAGAGAGAACGTCTGATAGTTTCAAAGTTTTTTAAAGGTTTGAATTACTTTTGCAAATTTTAAGTAATTATTGATTTGGTATGTAGTTTTAGAATTTTAGTAGACTTATATAATTTTATATTTAATTCAATGTTAGAAATATTATCATTAATTTAAAAAGACCTAATTTAAAATTTTCGCTCAAGGCCCTAAACTCACACGTCCAAGGAAAATCAGTCAGTATCCATAATAAAGTAACCCAGATTACATGCAAGAGATCAACGTTTCCAGTTCAAAGGGTTAGAATCCCTGAAATTACTCCTCAACCCGACAACATTCATCCAAAAAAGGCAAGTAGCAAAATTAAAATACTTTTAGGCGGCAAAAGTACAAGTTGCGAGAAGAAACAAGCAATGCTAAAGAGCCAAGGTACAAAGATTCAGTACGACAAGTACATTAGAAGCGCTTTAATAACCTGAAAAGTGCATAAAACAACACAAAACAAAATCTGAAAATCAAATATCACATAAACATGATGTAGTAATAATAATGGGTTATCCGTATAGGAATAATGGGTTATAAGTGTGTATTCGTGGGTTATCTTCTCAAACTGATGTGTTAGTGGTGTAAAAAAGTGTTGCGTGTTAAGCTAATTCAATGGGTTGCACTTAGAGAAACAATGGGTTATACACATAAACCTGATTTCTAGTAGAATGGATGGAAACAATCCATGTGACTACAAAACATCAAAAATAACAAAAATAATATACGTGAATTGTTTCTTGTGTATAAATTTTTGTATGCAAGTTTGAACCCAGAGAATGAACAAAACAAAAGATATGGAATGCGATGAATCAACCAAATAAACAAAAGATATGGATTGAAATAAATCATCCATTTAGGTTTCCCATATTTTAGGATTTGACTAGTTAGATTGTTATTAATGTACAGTGCAAGATATGGTTAATGAGCTATAATAAAGGTAATATTTTTATAGATTGAATCTTATTAGAGGTAAAATTGGTCAATCACTTTCATTTGGACCTTTTCAGGGGGTAAAAGAATCATGAACATTTTATAGATGGGTTATTGTCTTTTTGGACTTATATTGCTATTAACTCTAGAAACTATTCACGAACCCAATGAAATTTTTTTGGTTGAAATTTAGAATGCATTTTCGTGTAGTTAGTATCATTATTTGACAGGATTTTTCCAATCATTGCTCACATCGTCTAGAGTTTTGATTTAATATATCACACGCTCTAATCAAAGTTGTGTGAAAAGTAATTATGTTCAGACTCAGGAGATCATTTATTTTTAAGAGACTTCTAGTGTTGCTGATGGGTTACGCATAAGCTCTCATGATTTGGTGTTTCGTGGTCGTGATTCAGAGTTTCGTGTTTGTGAGTCGAGGTTTTGTGGTAGTGATTCGAGGTTTCGGCTTCGTGATTTGAGACTTTGTGGTCTTGATTCGAGGTTTTGGGACGTGATTCGAGGTTTCGTGGTCGTGATTCAGAATTGTGTGGAGCTAATGATCATCATAATCTGAGGCTCTTGATATGTTCTATAAGATGAGGCTTGTAGGTGTAAAGCTAACCCAATTAATATTTGTTGCAGTAATTAAATTATGTGGTGAAATGAAAGAATTACATTTTGCTAAACATCTCCATTCCCGTGTTATCAAAAGTGGGTTTGACTTTGATCGGAACATAAGAACATCAGTTATGTAATCTTATACTAAGTGTAGTGAACTTGATGATGCCTTCAAGTTATTCTCTACCTTAAGTGGACCTGAAAATGTAGTATATTGGACAGCTATAATCGATGGATTCTTGCAAGGGGAAAGTGCACATGAATGAGATGATAAAATAATTGTTGCTTTTAAAGTAAAAGTTCAGAATTTTGACTAAGGATGGCAAGAATGAGATAATAACAAATGACGTATGAGAAAATTTAGCTCGTATGGATGTTAAAGATGCATATAATAATGAGGAGGTATGAGGAGATATGACGGATGGGAGAAATATTCAGTCTTCAGATGGTGGTGATTCATGTAACGATGCTCCTGAAGAAATCAACCCAAAACACCACTACTATGATTTTGGATGTGGCAGAGTGCGAAGAAGACGACGGAGTAGCAGCAATAGGGATGGAGATGGTTACAGTTTAAAACCAGAACTGATGATAACCAAACCAATTAAAAACCGAATTATATATACGTGGTTAAAAATCATTAGGTTATGGTTTTGAAAAGTGTAACCAATGGTTAAACCCGTTAGGTTATGGATTTAGATAAAAATAAACTAAATAACCAAAAACCGTTTATTATACTAATATATGTTAAATTAGATATACTAATACTCTAAAACCAAAATCAAAATACTAAATTTAACCAATTAAATGATAAATATGAAATTTAATTAAAGACCAACACAATATTTAATAAAATAAAAGGATTATTGCCCAAGAAACACCTCAAGTTAGAATTTCCTCCTCACCAAAACCATCATTTTTCCCCATAAAAAGCCACATACATTTTGTTTTTTTCTTTTATTTCCCATAAAAAGAGTCATTTGAGTTATGAGAAGCTTCTAATTTTTAGAAATTTCATAGCTACGATAATGAATAGGTTGTGGCGAGAGAAGAAACACAAAACTAAGAATTGATATTTGAGCAACGAAAGGTAAACATATAGGCAAATAGAGGGGTATGGATGCTTGTGCAGTGATGGCGGTAGATACGGATGTTCGTGCATACTGTATTGGCGGTGGATGCGAATACTTGAGCCTGACGGTGGGTATGGATACTTAGGGTATGAAGGCGGTGGATATGGATGCTTGTGTAGTTGCAGTGAATATAGATGATTGGGATTGGAAGTAGGTATGGATGTTTGGCCTTGCGGTGGAAATAGATGTTTGGTTGGACCGATGGCTTATGGTGGTGGAAGTATTTTCATTTTTTTTTTCTTTTCTGTTTTTCTTTATATACGTAGGAGCGCTACCTCACTTTTCAAATAAGGTGTTGCCTCTCCTTCCGTATCATATATATATATATATATATATATATATATATATATATATATATATATATATATATATATATATCCACAAAGCCGGCCTGGGTTTAAGATAGTAAAGGCGGTCGCCTTGGACCCCAAATTATTTAGGGCCCCACAGAAACAAAAATAGTTGATGTTATATAGATTAAAATACTACGTTAAAGTAGTTATAGCCTAGTGGAAAGGGGTTGGTCATTAAGCTTACTGATTAGGTAGGGCCATTAACTTTATAAGGCCCAGTGGCCACCCTCATTTCTAAAATACCTCCACTTCTCCAACAACTAGTTGGAACCCAACTAATATGGGTAAAAAGCCCCAAAACCCCTCCCCTTATCATTATATAACTAACCTATTCTCTCTCTCTCAACCAAAACCCCCACCCCCCTACATCCCCTCTGTAATAGCCGGTCAAACAAACCCACCACCCACCCCTACCCTCTATCGGACCACCCCACCACACCACCACCATCCACTCCTACCCTCTATCGGACCACCCCACCACACCACACCACCACCTCCCATCCCCACCATCATCATAATGAAACCCACCCACCCACTGGAGCAAGATTCAACCACCATCAACATCAAATCCCACCTCCTATCGAGGTGCAGAATCAACCCACCTCCGCCACCGCCACCGCCATCACCAGCAAACCCACCCCCATCATCACCATCAAACTCACCCCCATCCTTCACCTCCATCGAACACCATCTCTTCACCACCATAGAGCCCAATCTTGCCCACTGCTAACCACTATCCTCCTATCGAGGTGCACGTCTTCATCGCCCCCAGCAGCCACCGCTATCTCTACCAAATCACCACCATCAACACCTTTCCACCATGGGTCCGGCCGAGATGGGTTGATTCAGACTCCAATCAACCCCCATCCTTCACCTCCATCGAACCCCACCATCAACACCATTCCACCGACACCTCTCCTTCCCTCTCGGCAGAACACTCTCCGCCATCGCACCACCGTCCCTCTACACCGTGACTGCTTGATGGGTCCATCCCAAGCAAAATACTACCACAGGTCCAGACATTTCTCGTGATAGGTCCAGCCCGTTGAGGCGCGATTCCTTGCTGGGTCCAGACCGGGTATGAATTCTCGTCATGGGTTTTGTTTAATTTTGAAATTTGAATGTATTACACGAACCTATTTTTGCCGAGAGAAATGGCATCAAATCCAAGCTAAAAAATGTCGACATAATTAGTGAAGAGAAGAAGCAAGATGTTGTAACAGAGATTGAAGTTTGAATAGTGATTCATGAAATTCTGTATATTTCATTCTAGTTTTGGGTTTTTGTTTACTGATTCATGTAATTCTGAATATGTTTAGCCCGAATAGTAGTTTTGTTCATTCTTGTTTGGTTTTGATTTAGTAATGCTAGTCTTGTTTGGTTCTGATATGAATGCTAGGTCTGTAAATGAATTTGATATTAAATTTGGTGATTGAATGATTGAATTTGTGTTTATGTGAATGGAATTGGTGAATACAATGTGGTTACAGCCCCATGTTGACTTGTGTGATGTATTTGTGCAATAAGTCCTTACCTGGGGTTGTTTTTGTGGTTTAGGGTCCATACCCATCGAGTTAGTAATCGAGATGGGGTTGGGGCGTATGGTAGGTGGCTTAGTGTAAAATGTAACTTCTACGGGGGCCGTACCCATCACGAGCAAAGGGTAAAATAGACAACAATCTAACCAACTAGTTAGATTTTGGATGTTTTTAGGATTTTTTTCTAGTTAGGGGGTTAAATATAAAGGTTGGAAAAATCTGGCTGCAAAACGTAATTTCCTCGATTAGGTATGAATCTTGGCAGTGTAAGTTATTTTATTTTTTCATTTATAAGTAAACAATAACTTCCTAACTTTTGAGCTTTGATTCCTCTAATTTTACCCAAAAAAATGTAATATTTTGTTGAGGTAAAAACACAAGAAAAAAATTAATTAATTATAATTATTTTTATGTGTATTTAAACTAAATTATATTATTTTTATATATTTGTTTCAAGTTTAGTTTAGTTGAATCTATCTTGAATTACAAATAAATATTAAAAAATAAATCTTAAAACAAAAAATTAAAATAAAGAAAATATGTTTTAAATGAATTCTATAAAGTTTTTTGGATGCATTTTTTTTGAATATATTTTATTTTAATATGAAATGTTTTATGATATAGTAAAATAATTAGAGTATTTTCTATATAATATTACATAGCAAATTTTATAATTATATTTTAAAAAGTAATGATATTTGTCACCCTTTTTGTATCACCCTTTTATCACCTCCTACATGTATACCTACATGTACCAATGAATGGATTTCTCTATCTTATATAATTTTACTCTATCTTCTATTCAAGGAAATCTAAACATATATATAGAAAGGTGATAAAAAGGTAATATGAAAAAAAGTGACAAATATCATTACTTTATTTTAAATTAGAAAAAAGCTTTTATTTTTCCGTCTTAAATAACTAAGAAGTTTGAGCCGGCTTGTATATCCCGAATATAAAATTAGGTTTCCAAATTATGCTAAGCCTCCTAATTGGTCGAATACTCTATTTATCTTGTACTAGTTGGCATTTCTAGGCATCAGACTTAAGTTTTTTTCGAGATTATGCTTTCTTAATGGTATTACTTCGAGATCTCAATAATTAATGGTATTACCTGAAATTTTGCAATCACAAATTAAACCAAGCCACTCTAATAATTAATGGTTCTCCAAAAATTCCTCCAATTAAGCTTAATCACATTCCACACAAATATATAGTACTCAATATATATAGAGATATATATGCCATTCATGAGCAACAATTGTAAACAAAATTAACTCATAATTAGCTAAGAAATCAAAAGAATCGTTTTTTTTTGTTCCATAAAAATGGCAGGTGCATTAACAACGAAGGTTATGATTGTGTGCATTGCTGCACTTATCATCTGCAGCTCGTTTTGTGAAGCAGAAGTATCGTTTGATGAGGAGAAAGCTAGTATTAGTTATGGAGCTTTGGGTAAAGATAATATTCCATGCGATCATAAAAGTGGAAACGATGCAAGATGTAAAACACCCCAGGAAGCAAATCCATATAACAGAGGTTGTTCAGCTACCACTGGTTGCCGAAGTAACATTGATAACCATGAGACTTAAGTGAACTGTTAAAATTCTTTTTCCCTTCCTCTTACGTTTGCCGAATATCAAGGTGTCCTCTGCTGAGATCTTCTTAAAGTTGGCAAAATAATTTAGTAAACAGTTAGATATATAATAGGGCACATTGATTTTTTCTTAATTTAAAGTCATTTCATTAATATGTATGTATTTCTAATTTTTGTTATAAACCTTATAGGTTGGATTTTATCCAGCCCATTGTAAAATTGTACAAGCTAATAAGACTAAGGTTAGGAGATCTAGTATGTAATTCATATACTATGATATTATCAATAAATATATATATATATATATATATCTTTATTTGTATTTGATTTGTTTATAAAATGTTATTAGTATGGTATTCTTTTTATATCTAATTTTCAGATAAATAATTATTTATTAATTTTATGAATATATTTTTAATCAAAAAATTGGATCTTCGTTAAATTGTTAATATTGACGGAATTATGTAAAGTTTGAAAATTATTCTTTGATCATGAGGATACTTGAAAAATATATAAATCACTTTGGAGAGGTAATCTTGATGGTTCTTAAGGAGTTAGGATAGCTTGGGTGGATGTATACAAAAGTAAAATAGACGGTGGTTTAAACATTCTTAACCTTGAGCTGGTTAATAAAGTATGCTTGCTTCGACTATTTTGGAGAATTTATCAGAAGAATGATATCATCTTAAATACTTGGGGACACTCTAACATCATTAAAGGAAAGTGTATTTGGGGTATTAAAAACAAACAGATGATGTCGGGGAGTGGAAAAAGCTTTTGAAACGCAGAGAAGAGGCTTATCTTTTTATATCTCACAAAATCAAGAATGGAGCTAATACGTTTGTGTATTGGGATAATTGGATTGATGGTCAAAATGTTAAAACTAAATTGAATAAGAGATATTCAAGCTGAAAGTATTTGGAGCAATAAAACTATCCAAGTTGTCTTGTTAGAGGTAGATGGCATTTTCCTATCATGCTCAAAAGACTTTCAGAAATTATACAACCACATTTAAGTGATGGTGATGATATCCTTATTTGTTCTGAGAGTAATATGAAGATTATTTTAAAAAAAGAGAATTTTGAAGATCAAAGAACATGGTGTATTCTTGAATGGACTCATATGTGTGGAACAAAAATAACATACGTACCAAGATTCAACTTTTGCACTTGGTTTGCTAGTAAATATAGGCTTCCCACTTGGAGTGTATGCTTGAATGTGTTATCACCTTTATGTGTTATTTGTCATGGTTCTATTTCAACCTGGTTAACGGTTCGGACCGGTTCCTAGCAGGCCTGGGCCTTATCGGTCCAGTCCAACTTACCGGCTCCTCCTTACCGGTTCCGATTCGGTCCGGTTCTAGTAGTGAAGGAGGTGAGAACCGAACCTATAAAGGATCCGTCTAAACCGGATCTGGTTCCGTACCGGTTCTGGCCTCTTTTTTTTAAAAGAACTGTTGAAAATCTTGCAATATTGCACTAGTGGTCCCTATATTATAACTAATAATACTCTTAACAAAAATACATTAATAATAATAATAATAGTAATACAGTTTGAAACACGACAGAGACTAATAATGCAATTAAAAGAAGTAATTACCTTTCCCCAAAATCCACATTCTTTATCATACCAGTATCAACCAGGTTTAAGCTTTTTTGGAGGTAAATTACATTGAAAAAGTTCAGACACACACTTGAATCGTAAACGTTCAAGTTCAGACGCACAGTTTTTTAGCAGAGGGATTGTTATACCTGACGTAAACGTTCTAGACACACACTTGAATCGTGGGGAAATAATAAATGTGTGTTCACAATGAGTATTTCTTGCCTAACATTAGTGTTACGATACTGTGAGATGGGTGCAATGAGTTCAACATGTAATAATTGAGCAACTCGATCTCCAAAATCATTGAAAAGTAATTCTTGATGATTTATGACTCTGAAGTAATCCTTATGCACAGAGGTTAGCAACCCTATTAAACAAATAACACTTCATTAAGGATTTGAATTGAACAAAACCACTACTATAATTAAATAAACAAAAAAATGACCATATGCACAAAAGAAGAAAAAGATATAAAGGTTCAAGATGTACATAACAATGTCAAGTAAATTTTACTATCTAATAAGAGAAAAGAGAAACATACCATCACCGCAATTATTGGTTCGAGCAAGTTTGAAATTCTGATAACCGGCATCTTCAAGTCTTTTATCGTACAAACTTACAAGCTCTTCATTTCCAACCCAAAATTCCTTCACCGAAACAAACAAATTCTAACTATAATAAGAAAATTATTGTTAGAATTAGAATTATATATATTATAATTTTTAACGATATAATAATTACAATTATGAGATCAAAATATAAATTTGCGAAATCAAAAAGCTTCCCAATAAACAATTATGTGTATTTCGCAAATTGAAAACTGGGTTGCAAATCTAACTGAACAATTATGTGTAACACAATAGACTACTACTTCACGAATATGGTTAACTTTGATGGAATGATATAACTAAACAATTAAAAAATAGTTTAGAATACTCATGGACTTTTAAAGTACTCCCTCAGTTTCAAAATGTTTGTCCACTTACTAAAAATGTAGTTTCAAAATATTTGTCTACTTAGAATATCAAGACATTTTTTCCTTATTTTTTCCACTATTACCTTTATTAAAAAATTAAAATTTATGTTTCCAATACACATTTAAGATATCAAGACACTTTATGAAGGGTACTTTTGTAATAGGGAGTGTAATAATTACATTTCTTAATTCGTGTGAAAAGCAAAGTGGACAAACATTTTAAAACGGAGAGAGTAAAAAAAAAACCAACCCAATCGAATCTCAATTGAATACACCTCTATAAAATGTTCAAGGTTTCGATAAAGAAATGGTTTCCAATAGTGAAGCATCTTCTACTTCATCCCAACTACAACAATGATGAGATAAAAACAAGAATAAAAACAAAACATTAATAGTTAATATCATAGAATATTAACAAACATTCATTCTATAGACAAAATAAATCTAGAAAAAAAAACATACTAATCGCCTAACTAGAGAAATAAAAAAAGAATGACGGTTGGGGTAATGTTCATTTTTTTTCTTAATCACTTCTTTATTTCTCCAACATCTTAATTACGGTTCATTATTTTTTATTTATTATATATATATATATCTTTATTAACTTAAATAATAAATAAATAATATTAGTTTATCTGTCTTAACTTTTTCTTATGAATAGTCTAATATTATAAATTTCACACAAAGAAATATATATATATATATATTGAATAATCAAGTTATATGTATTTTTTATATCATCTGATATAACATAACCTATGCAGAAAAATATAAAGCATATATTTTTTTAGATATCGGAGAATCACTTAGGACGCTAAGTCATTTTAACTCTAGTAAGATTTGATTCCACGACCTCTTGGTCACGGAAAAGTATACTACCAATAGAACAACTATCAATCTTAAATATAAGGCATATAAACTAGTTGTATATATATTTTATACTTATAACCTCTGGTATAACATAACTTATTCCGAATAATTATAGAGTATATACTCATATATTTTATGTGTATATTCGTTGTTATGCATAAAATATCAAAAATAAATAAATTATATAGGGAAATGTATAGAAATTGTTTATATCGTATGAATATATCTTTGACATATGAAGTTTGTGCAAAATTGATTAATAAGAAGCAATTAAAAGTATTTACTCCCTCCGTCCCAAAAATAATGTCCATCTACCATTTTCACACAGATTAAGAAATGTCATTATCAAACCCTACATGTACAAAAATACCCCTAATAAATGTCATCATTAATGATAATGCATACATATTCCTATGCCTAGGAAAATGCAATCAAGTATAAAGTAATATTTCAAATAATTATAAATTAAAAGAAAAGTAGGGGTAATAAAGGAAAAAAAGTAGAAAAAGTTGTCTTGAAATGGTAAGTGGACATTATTTCTGAGACATCATATTTAGTAATGTGGACATTATTTTTGGAACAGAGGGAGTAGAATCTATGGTTAGTTACATATAAAGTTCATTATCCAACAATTGTTGACCAAAGGGTCCAACCCAACCGAAAAACACAATTACCGTTTACCGCTAATGCAAAGCATAGTTGTACTATCACGTGTGACACGCTTATTCTTTTTTTTAGTCGAAAGTAATATATTAAAAGATAGAAACGGACATAATACAATAAGTTCGGTTTTAAAGCAATTAACCAACACCCGTAGGTGATACATCACATCTAAGTAAAGAAACTAATTGGGAAGGGGGATGGGAAGCCCAATTACAAGGCAAAAGATTTAGCATCTCCTGTCTCGCAAGCCAATCAGCCGTCCTATTCATTCTCCTTTTAACATGAGCAAAGGAGATAGAAGATTGTTGTGAAGAGAGTAGAATATCTTCAAAAAGTGGCGTCAAGTGTCTATTATTTAAGGCGGATTTTGATTGGAGGGGTTGCAAAAGAGTGAGGCAGACATTTTTCATAGTTAGATTCGCAAAAGAATGTTGATTTGCCTCCAGCACCGCATTCCTAATCCCTATCAGTTCAGCTTCAAGAGGTGATGTTGCTTTAAATTTCCAGGATTGTCCATGCAAAAAATGGCCTTTTGAATCACTAAAGACACAAGCAGCAGAAGCAAAGTTAGTGGTTTTAATAAAAGATGCATCAGTAAAGATAGTAATAGGATTATTAAGTAAAGTATTATAATTAAGATAAGTATTATGAAGGGTATTATTTGAGGAACCTGTAACAAATGGGGTAGTAGTGAAATTCTTATCCAAATTTACATTTTTGTTCTCATATACCTTATTCGCATCATTTTTATTAGCCTCAGAAATAAAGTTATATTTTTTGAATTCATCATAGGCTAGATAAGCATTCTTGATAATAGTAAAGGGCACAATCTCATGATTCTCAAAATATTTTTTATTTCTACTCTTCCAGATAAACCAGGCAATCCAGATTGCCAACTCAACCAAGTTCCTATTCATATAATCTTTAAAATCTTTAAGATTCATTAAGAAGGAAAGTGTGACACGCTTATTCACACGTCCAAGGATAATCAATCAACACCCATAACAGATTAACCCAGATTATATGTAAGAGATCAATGTTTCCAACTCAAAATTTTAGAATCCCTGAAAGCACTCCTCAACCCAACAACATTCATCCAAAAAAGACAAGTAGCGAAATTAAAAGACTTTTAGGCGGCAAAAGTACAAGTGGCAAGAACACCCAAGAAGAAACAAGCAACGCCGGAGAGAAAAGGTATAATATTTTTTGATGTTTTATTCGTTTAAATTGCTAAATTCATTTGTTGTAGACGATGAATATTTGGTCGGGGTGTGAGTTGGTTTATTATTTTTGCTTTTCTATAGATTTTGGTGGGTTACGTTGTTGAGTGATATCGAGGGGAAATTATGATTTTAATGGGAAATGAGTAGTCAACTCCTGTATGGGAAATTATGATTTTGGTTAGAAGTTAGAATTAATTTTTCATGTAGTTAGTATCATTATTTTGACAGGATTTTTTCAAACTTTGCTCACATCATCTAGAGTTTCGATTTAATATATCACAAGCTCTAATCAAAGTTGTGTGAATAGTAATTATGTTTTGAAAACCTAGTAATTTATTATGCAAAATTCGAAATAACCTTTTACACTTTTTCTATAAGAATTGTTTCAAGATACTTGGTCATATATTTGTAATGCATAAAATACTATGAAAACTATACTCGTTTGTCTAGTTTATGTAAAAATTTCAATTCTTTTGTATAGATTTTGTAAAAAAAAAAAAGACAAAATAGATATCATTTGATTTTTTTTATTACATGGGAGACCCCAAACCGGGATCGTGTTAAGCACTAAAACTTATTCTAGGACTTCATCAATCAAGCCCGGACTAAATACAAGACGTGGTGTCTTCCAACCCATCCGGTCTCTCGTAATTATTCTCCATAATCCATCTGGAGGATCTATGTGTCTCCGAAAGTGTTCATCTTGAAGTATCCCTTTCCTCGCAAGCCAATCTGCACACGAGTTTGCCTCTCTAAAAATGCCCTTCACCGCAAAGGATGTATTTCGTTCAAGTTAGTCTCGAATCCGCTGAACCCAGAATACCGCCGGCCTTCTACCAGAATCTAACGTTCGAGTGATCCCCAATTTTGCATAAGAAATCCGTTAAGTATGTTCGATTTTAATTAAACAGTGATATAAATTGATCAAAATATTAATAATGTAATGTTAATAATGTCCTAAAAATAGTATTTTGATCTTTTAAAGGCCTTAGATGTATAGAGGGGAAATAGTATTCTAAACAAAACAAAAAAAAGGAGAAAGAACCTTAGTACATTAATTTCTTTAGAATATTGTCCACTTAATTTTAAATTCGGACTTTTTATTTTTAAATAGTGGGAATGACATTTTTACTTCCTATTTAATCAAAAAGTAAAGAAAATATTGTTTATTTATTGTCAAATGTTAAATTTGTACAACAATTACCATTATTATAATCTTAATTTTTTTTATTTGTATTACGTATAATAATATTTTTTATTTAATTTTTTCATTTTAAAATCTATCCACCGCTATAGACCATCTCCGGCATTTTCAATCGACCGCCACAACTTTGCTCACAACCACCACCGGCTGGCTCTGCCACCATCAACGTCACAAATTACCACCAACTAATTCTGCCACCACGGTTGCGTTCATTAACTTTTTTAAAAATTTGTAATTAATTAATTCCCAAAAAAATAGAAAAATAAATTTTACTTTGAACGGGGATAAGTTCATATCATCATTGACACCATTCATGATATTTTATTGAATGTCATCCAGTTGAGCCCTCGTTTTAACAATATATGGAGTCTCTAGCTTCACTGCCTTTTATTTTGTTGAAACATATATGAACCTTGCACATTAAAATTCCACGCTTTCTCTACAACTGTCTGAAATTCTGTGTATTTAGTCCATATATAATAAAATTTGAAAGCAGATGGAGTTCTCTTCACTTGATCATCAACAGTAACTTGTAAGATACAGTAATCTAAAGTTGATGGTAAAACACAAAAGCATGTTAGATTGAATATGATCAAACCACGTGCTATTGAAAATAAACATGTCAATTCTACTCGCCATGTGTGATATTTCAGCACTTTTTTGTTACTCAGATGTATAATTACCACAAAATTGATGCTCAAATAAATTTGTCATCTAGGCAGTCAATGAAGTTCTAAGAACTCTCATAAGTAGAATCATGAGATATCTATTCTCAATGCACACAATCTCATTAAACTCTCCAATGCGACCAAAATTTTAATGCTAATAAGTGTTGCTCCATCTAATCATATCATTCTATAGAAGAATTCTATCGTCATTACTAGAATAAATGAAGTTAAGGATCACTTTATTTTTGTTTCTAAGATCAACAACTTCATAGAAAAGAGTTTGAAATGAATCTTCAATAAAATTAACTTCAATCTCCTTATCATTCCACCGAAGCCCTGTTCTGCTGAAGGGTCTTCATTATATTTATGTGAATTCTTATATTGAACAAACTTAGTAGATAAGATACTACTCATATGATTAAATTTGACTTTAGTATTCATATATTTATCTTTCGGGGGAAAAAATCATGTTTCCTATGTAGAGTATTTGAGAAGTGAATTGAGTACAGGAATCTTGATAATGTTAGACAAGTTGGAGTAGCACATTTCTAAGCCAGAATGAAGTTTCAAGTAAAAGTCACTACACATTTCTACTCCTTGGTCAATTTCTCAACCACGTCATGCTATTGGAAAAATTTTAGCATCTAAAACCATTACCATTGTTTTTAATGTTACTTTTGAAAGTTGCGTGATAATTGACATAACTACGATTTGTATATGTTGACTTGATCGATTTCTGTTTCCATTGGTCTTCCTTATCTTTACTGATGGATTTATGATACTTCCAACTATTTTTGTAATTTCTTTAAATGATATCATGTCAAAACTTTTTTGAAATTTGTACACAACCTTACTTTTTTTTGGTCGATCGTTCCTACCAGTCGAAAATATTACAGGTTTGATACGTATTACCCAATTCCTAGTTTCATAAATGAGGAAAGCATGGTATTGCGATCCTCCAGATTGCCCGTCGATTGCCTAGCACTACGAGCCGCTCGGTCCGCCATCCCGTTCAGTCTACGCGGCAGATGTCTGAAGACCAAATTGTGGTGGGCCTCAGCTATCCGTCGGAGCCGCTGACGAAGGGTCTAACTTTCCAGAATGCGTCTGGCAACGACTTGAGTCCTTGAATTAAGTCAAGGTTGTCTGAACAAATCACGGTTTTGCAGTCTGGGTGGGCCATGCTAAGTTGAGCTGCTTTGAGAACAGCCACGGCTTCGCCTTCTGCGGCCGAATCTGTCCAGATGGGTTTAGAATGTCACTCTGTGCCCTGAAAGGTTATCTCGCTTAACGATTCCAATTCCACTGAGTTCTGCTGCAGATTTAAACGATGCATCACAAGTATATATAAAACGTGTGTCCCAGAATTCCTCGGTGGTCCATGGCTCTGCCTCCTGTTGCCTAGGGTTTGGTACCCTAGGTTGAGGTGCTTGCATCCACTCCTGACCAAATAAATCCTTCATTCCTGCACAAATTGCAAAAATAACATCTCTTGGTTGTATGTGCGTGTTTTCGTGTATCATTTTCATTTTCGCATTTTATATGTTCCACATTGTTAAAAGAATATATGCTATAACTATATGTTGATCCCATATTTTGTTATCCATAGTATCACATAAGTTCGTGATCCAATATCCGATTGATTCCGGGTCCTCTTCGGGGATCCTAATTTGTAGAGTTGTCCATGCCCATACCTGTTTAGAAAAAGTACAAGAGAGTAGCATGTGAACCACAGTATCCGTCTTTGTATCGCACCAGTGACAGTACTTCGAGTCGCTACAGTGGCGAAAGTACAAATTTTGTTTTGTCGATAGTATATTCCGGCATGCTTTCCATGTGAAGGATCGCACCTTATTAGCTACATTAGATTTCCATATTCGGTTCCACAGTTTTCGGTTACAAAGAGCCACTTGTTGCGATGTTTGAGCCATATCTGTCCATTTTTGTTGCATTAAGTTCCTATATCCCGATCTGGTTGTATAGGTACCTGTCTTATTATGAGGCCATATAAACGTGTCCTGATCCTCCGTGTTCAGTAGTGCAAGTTTCCTTATCTCCCCATACACAACCTTACTGTTCTCTAGATATGTTTTTTCTGTTTTGGACTAAGGTTTTCTAGATATTTGTGTAGGCTTGGCTATTATTTCTGTACACCCTTCTTATTTCCTTTGAGCCCCACCTTGTAATTTTTCCATCTCCTTTAAATATTTTGTTTTGAATAAAAAAGTAACAGTAATTATAACAGTCAAATAAAAAATTCATGGAATGATCTATACCTTACATCTTAGGTAGCTCACCTCATAGCCGTGGGATCTGATGATTCACACAAATTCTACAAATGAAAGATAATAAATATAATAGAGACGGAAGATTTCATTTTGAAAATTATTAGACAGAGGAAAGTGAGTGTCTAGATATTATTAAAAAAGGTTTGGAAAAGTACGAATTTTAGCATGGGTTACAAAAGGGATATGCATATTATGAAGCTGGAGCATCTTCCTTATTTCTTGGAGTAAAAAAATTCAATAACAATAAAAAATAATAGATTTATACATGGAAAAACTTGAAACCATTTATAATGACCCCAATACTGTTGTATGGGATGAGTATAATGAGACTATCAAAAAAATTGAAGTGGTATGGAAAAATGAGGAAGACTTTTGGGCCTCCAGAGCTCGGATCTCTTAGGTCAAGAGGGGGGGACAAAAACTCCTCATTCTTTCATGCTACTACAAGAGAAAAGCGAAAATATAATAAAATTGTAAGACTCACTAAATATGATTGAGGAATGGATTGATAATGAAGATGAAATAAGACATGAAGTCGGATCTTACTTTAACAACATATTCAAAACCTTGGGGTAGAAAGACTATATTAGTATAGTTAACTTAATTCCCCTTGTAGTGAACAATAATATGAATCATTTGCTTGATAACCCCCTAGAAATAAAATATATTAATGATTCTATTAATGTATTGGGAGCCCAGAAAGCCCCTAGACCCAATGGCTATCCTGGTTTTTTCTTTACAAAAATTGGAAAATTATAAAATTAGATGTCATAAGAGTTATAAACAACTTCTGGTATAATGAAGGTTCTATAAATGATATTAATGCTACTTTTATCTCTTTGGTACCAAATATAATTAGGTCGATTAGTTACTCAAATTTTATATATAAAATTTATTGCTAAGCTTCTTGTGAACAGATTGTAACCTTGTATGAATTAACTGGTGGATGCAAATTAATCAGCTTTCATACCTTGAAGGCATATACAAGACAACACTATGGTTGCCCATGAGGTAATTAATTATATTAAAGAAAATAGACATAATAAAACCTTTTATATGGCCATTAAGACTGATATACAGAAGGCGTATGAAAATGTGGAATGAGACTTTTTAGAATATATGATGGTTAGAATGGGTTTTAAGAAAAGGTGGAATAATAAAATTATGAGATGTGTCACATCTAATTCATATCCCGTCCTTATAAATGGTTCTCCATGTACCCTCGACAAACCCCAAAGAGGGTTGAGACACAGGGGACCCCCTCTCACCCTTTTTGTTTGGTGACCCAAATGCTTTCTTTTCTTATAAAGGAAAAAGTAGATAATAAAATGATGGAGAGAATAAAAATCTCAAAATTGGCCCCTAGTATAACACATTTACTGTTTGCAGATGACATTATATATTTTATGAAAGCAAACTATATGGAAATTGAAAGCTTCAATGATATAATAAATAAGTATGGATATGCATCGTGCATGAAATTAAATCTTAATAAGTGTGAGGATAATTTTAGCTCTAAAACTTCTAGTTATATTCAGTGTTATGTCTGGGAGACAAAATATGCCTTTATCTAACAATTTGGGGAACTACCTTGGAGGCTTGGACTTCCCACTAGATGGGGAAGATCCAAGATTAGGGACCTGAATTTGTTAGTGGAAAAACCTTTAAAATGGATAATTGGAAAAAACATGTTTTTGTCTGAGGCTGGTAAAGAAATATTAGTAAAATCTGTGTTACAGAGTTTACCTAATTACTTTATGTCATCATACATTATTCCTAAAAAATTGTGTGACCTGAACTCCTCACATATAGCAAATTATTGGTGGGGTAGCAAAGAAAATAATAAAATTCATTGGGGCAATTGGGAGTATTTGACTAAAAATAAATTCTTTGGAGGTTTGGGCTTTAAAGATTTACACCTTATGAATTTGAATCTACTTGGAAAACAGTTTGGAATTTAATTAATAACACGAATTCTCTTCTATTTAGATTACTTAAAAGTAAATACTTTCCTCTAACATCAATTATAAATGCTAATTTAGGGAACTCTCCCTCTTGAGGACGGAGAAGCCTAATAGCAGGAAGGGATGTGTTGGCTAACAACATTAAATGGAGAATCGGTAGTGGCTATACTATAGACTCACACTTGGACAACTGGATTACCAACTGTAATGAAGTAGTAAATCCAAATAATAATATGGTGAGAAAAGTTACCGATCTTATCATTTGTAATGAAAGAAGATGGAAAATAGACTTAGTAAATAAATCTTATCCCCCTGATATAGTTAAAAACATCTTAAACACTTTCGTACCCCTATCCGGAGGGAAAGACAAACCGGTTTGGACTAAAGGTAAAGAGCGTATATATGAAGTTAAGAAATCTTATCAAATACTTAAAAAACAATTTGATTTGGCAGAATCTGGGAAAGGTAATATTAAGGCTAACTCACCCCATACTATTGATCCAAAAGTATGGAAGATGATTTGGGACGTTAAATTTTCCCCCAAGATAAAAAACTTTTTGTGGAGAGTGATGAGAAATCTCTTACCTACTAATGAGAATGTCTTTAAAAGAAAAGTGATTAAATCACCTATTTGTGATATATGTAACAAATCGCTTGAGACCGATGAACATTTACTATTTGAATGTGAATAGACAAGGGAAGTTTGGTTTGTTTCGCCATTTAGCCTTTATACTCTCAACAAGTTGTCCACTACAATGGATAACTGGATGGCAAGTATATTGGAGTTAGCAAAACGCGATGAAACTAATAAGCTTGTTTTAGAGCAAATCTGTACTCTTGCTTGACAAGTTTGGAAGGACAGAAATAACTTGAAGTTTAACCATGCTAAATCCTCTTGTCACTAATGAAAAAGCTACGAATGACTGAAATGGATATTACACAGTAAACTACCCTAAGGATGTAAAAAAGAAACTGAAGGGTAAAAAGATTTCTTCTATTGCCCCTCAGAATATGAGCTCTAACAAAAATGACCCTGAGGAACATATGGTTAACAAATATAGTAAGAAATGAGACCCTCCTCCTTTAGATAAGATTAAAATTAATTGTGATACTACGTATAAAAATAACAAATATGCAATTTCTTGTGTTTCCAGGGACCATATGGGGAATTTGATTACCTGTGCTGCTTGGAATATTGTTGTTGATTCTCCATTAGAGGCTGAAGCGCTAGGAGTCCTTGAAGCATGTCTATTAGCTCGTGATTCTCCTTCGAATAAAGTGATAATAGAGTGTGATAGCCGTCTAGTTATGCAACCCCTTAAAGATCTACAAATTTCTAATCCATCATTTAGTAATTATTAGTAGTATTTATTTGGTTTCAAAATTATCTACCCCTATCTTTAGTTGGTGTAATAGGGATAGAATTAGAGTAGCCGATAGATTAGCGAAACATATATTTTCTAGCAACATGTTGAGCACGTGTGCTAACACGTTCCCTAATCATATAACTTTTTTAATTAATGAAGAAACATTACCCTCGAAAATTGGCTAACTTTTATTTTATCTAATGAAACTTTTGGAAAAAAGAATCCTCCAATTAGGGTTGTAAACGAGCCGAGTCGAATACTAGATGTACAGGCTTGTTTGTTTTATTTCTCGAGCCGAGCCGAGCTCAAATTTAAACCAATCGGGCCGAGCTGAGCTCGAATTTTAACGAGCTGAGCTCGAATTTTAACGAGCTGGGCACTCGAGCTTCCAATTATCCAAATCAGAAATGTTAGAACGTGTTTGTTTAACTTATAGAACAATGTTTTTTAGAGTCGATGACGAATTTCTCATGAAAATTTTGTTTTTTATG
The DNA here is from genome assembly GCA_029959085.1 of Nemophila menziesii. Lineage (NCBI taxonomy): Eukaryota > Viridiplantae > Streptophyta > Magnoliopsida > Boraginales > Hydrophyllaceae > Nemophila > Nemophila menziesii. The sequence continues at coordinate 20,557,237 of JARWIR010000022.1, read as the reverse complement.
GTTGAAACGGGACTTTCATCAACGGTTGGTATTTGATGGAGCGTGTGGTATGAAAATATGAAACATAACATTAATGAAAAAATAAATGTCTAAGTAAATTACAAATATCTAATTTGATATTGAAGATTTAATAATATATTTATAAGTAGATAATATATTAATTTATATTTATTATAATTTAAACGAGCTCACAAGTCGAGTTCGATCAGACTCGTTTACTTATCGAGTTTAAAATGGAGCTTGAGCTTGAGCTTGTTTATATTTAAGCCGATCTTGAACGAGCTTTTATCCGAGCCGAGCTCGAACTGCTCGCGAGCGGCTTGGTTTATTTGCAGCCCTACCTCCAATAGTGTAGCTAATAGTCTCATTATTAAAAAAAAAAATTAAAAAAAAAAAAGGTGTAGAAACAAAAAGCTTTACCCAGCTATCAGCCAAATTTTATTTTTATTTTGTCAAAGCTCTCAGCCCAAAATGGACAATTCCATCAGACTTTTTTTTTTTCCCAAACATTGCATCAAACATGTGCGTGGTGGCTAATGCACTATCTTGCAATTGTTCTTACACGTGGCACTAAATGGGAGGATGGAATCATTACTATATTTCACTACCACATACACAGATACATATCCTTTTACCTTCACGTTATCTCTTTTGTCTCTTATATGTAACCCGGTTTATATGAGCGACAAACTTGTTTTATTTTATTTTCCTAAAGTAAGAATAAGTAAGAAAAAGAAAAGTAATCTCCTTAAAAATCTAAGAAAAGTAAAGATAAATTATACTCTTTTTTTGTTCAGCCGTACGGAGAAAAATATCAATATCACCTTATCCCTAATCTGCCAAAACCCCGGACTAGCGCGTCCTACTGATCCTTTGCATAAGTCCGTTGTCTAACTGTACGCGCCGCTTTGTCAGTCTATCCATTAAGGCGCTCGGAAAATGGCTAAATGACATCAGTCCATGACTTTCCGCAAGCTTCTGAATCTGCCTAATGAATGGTCTGATCTTCCACCACGCAACTGGCAACTTGTTAATACCTTGAATAACTTCAAGGTTATCTGAGTAGATATAGACCTTCCTACCTGTATCCTGTACCGCTAATTTTGTAGTCTCATAAACTGCCTTTGCTTCTGCCTCTGTAGCCGAATCCGCCCATATTGGTGCTGAATAAACTTGTGTTGTTCCACAAACATTATCTTTACGAACCAATCCCAATCCCACTTTGTTCCAATTTTGTTTTGAAGGAGCCGTCACATGTGTAAATAAGATAGACATCCTGTGGCACCACCGGAGCTTCAGGTATTTGTTGTTGTTGACCCGTTCCAGTAATCGTAGGTTGTTGGATTTGACTCCACTCCTGTCCAAATAAATCAGTCATAGTGACATGTGTTAAATGTAGTACCGTATTAACGTGGGATGTGCCTGTCTTATATAAGCATTTCATTTTTTGTTTCCAAATATTCCACATAAGTAGTAATATGTATGCCGTAATAATTCGTTTGTCCCACATGGACTGGTCGTTGTTATCGATCATCAGGGTAATCCATTTGCCAATAGAATGCGATTCGTCTTCCGGTATTCGAATGTGCAACGCCAACCCAGCCCAAACCTGTTTACTAAAATTACAAGTTAACAATAAATGTAAACATGTTTTCGTGACCTCTCCATACCAAGTACAGTAATAGTCGTCACTGCATTTCTTATGGTATAAATTGAGTTTAGTTGGTAGAATGTCCCAATTTCGAACTTTCGAAGGTACGTTTGATTTCCAGATTGTCGTCCACAACTTTGATGTGCAAAGTACTGCATGTGAGGATGTTTGTGTGTTATTTCCCAAGTATTCCTTCGTTAAGGTTGTGTAACCTGATTTTGTAGTGTAAATTCCTGTTTTCGTATAAGGCCATGTAAAAACGTCTTGTGCTTCTCTGTCCAAAATAGGTGTCCGGTAAATTTCTTCTTTTACCAGCTCAGGTACCGTTGAGTCGATTAACTCCCAGTTCCATCAATGTTATGTATCCTTCATTGATTGGTCCACTGTTACCACAGTCGCATTAGATGGTTTATCTTTAATTTTTCCTGACGATAACCATTTATCATCCCAGATTCTGGTTGAGTCCCCACTTCCAATCTGAACAATTCTGTGTTTCAGTAATAGATCACGTCCTTTCAATCAGGCTTGCCCACGACCAGGATCTGCTATGTCGGAGCTTTACCTGTAGAAAATCCTGGTTTGGGAAGTAAATCCCCTTAAGTAATCTAGCTGCCAATGACTCTTGGAATTGTAGAAGTCTCCAAGCTTGACGAAAAAATAAATTATACATCTACATGAATTTTAATCTCCCAAGTCTTATAAAATATCATCAGAACTTTAAAATTCTTCGACTCTCCTAACTCTATTTTTTACAAAAATGCAGTCAATGATTTAATTTATATTGGAGATATTAGATTATCTAGGATAAAGAAATGTAGTATTACAATAATAGAGTTTCACCTATTGAAAATCTCGTACAGCTCGATTATTTTTCAGCCAAATTCTTAATATCTTGATTAAGGATAAGTTATAAGTTCACAAACTTTTTACATTTAGTTGCTTTGAATTTTTGAAAACTTAGTCACCTCTTGAGTACACCTTATCATGAAAGAGAACAAGAAAGATAACATAGGGAGAGCGAGAAAAAAGTTTTGAATGTCTATTAAATAATTTTCTTTTAAATAATTCGCAAATGAGGTTAGCACATATATGTATATTACAGGAGAAAGTTATAGAATCCTTCCATATTAGTTATCTTTTAAAAGATTTTACAACATTTCATATCTTTTACATTACTATAAAAATATTCTATTATATTCAATTACATTCTACAAGTATTTAGAAACTTTTGGAATTATGAGATGGTCAAAATCGAGTTGTGACGACGTTTTGAACCTTCAAATATGCAGACTGTCACGTTTCCCTATTCCCCCACTTAAACATGCATCATCCCGATGCCATGGTCTACCAAAACATCTCAATTACTTCCTTGAATTGCCACTACATATCCTCAGACTTCCAACTCATATAGTTTTTTGGCACACCCTTCCACTTGACAAAGAACTCGAAGTACTTTGTTATTCTACTGCTTCAAACAACCCGGTTAACATGTATGCTCTTTACCTCCTTATCAAACGTAGTCACCACAGTTGTAGACACCCGTATTGATATCCCACGACTTGATACAGTTTCAGCTAGATCACATGGAACATGTTATGAATCTTGAGCTTTTAAGAGAGTTATAACATGTAAGACACCTTGCCAACACATCCAACCACTTTAAAAGGTCCATCATAATGTCGCACCAACCCCTTGTACATTTGATTCAAAGCCTTGAACTGTTGCAGTATGAGCTTGAACACCACACGATCATCATCATTGAACTCTATGCCCCTCTGTTCTACGTCGACCCATTTCTTCATTTTCTTATCCATTATCTCTAACATTGCTCGAGCCATATCTCGCACCTCCCCTCAGAAAACTTGTATGCCACAAGATTATGACATGTATATCACAAAACTGTTAGGAGTAAGAGGTTGTCTTCTAGTTGCTAGCTCGAACGGACTCCGACACGTAGACTCGCTCATTTGTAAGTTGTAGACAAACTGGGCCACATCCATGAGTCTGCCCAATCCCTTTGGTTGGTACTCACATATTGCCTCAAGTATAGCTCCAATGTTGTATTCACCAATTCAGTTTGTTCGTCAGTTTGCGGATGAAATATTCTTGAGTACGCCAAGTCCGAATCAAGAAGCTTGAACACTTCTATTACTGAAAAAGTTAATATTTTGTCTGACATTATTGCATGATGGGTGAACAATTACCAAATGGAAGGCTTGCAACAGGTAACTTCAGCGCGTAATAAACCGATTATCAATTTCTTGTAATTCTAGACCACTTATTGTCTATTATTTTACCTTTGTTTTAGAGGTAAGATTAACACTTTATCTATAATTGACTTTAGGCGGACAGTTGTGCTTCAACATACTACCTTTTTTATCTCTTTCTTATAGATTGTAAAGACTATATTCTTGTCTTCTAAATTAAGGCACTTCAAGGTTAGGTGTTTCACACATTGTACTCACATAAGGATTCCTTCTTACCACTACATAGGATATGAATGATTGTGATTAGTCATTTAAATTTGTTTACCATAATTCAACATCTTTATGAGTGAATTGATTTGTGTAAGTCCTATTAGGGGTACATAGGACTCTAATCTAATCTATTTATAATTAAAAACAAATTAGTCCTAAGCCAAGTAAAATTAAAAAGACTTACACAATATAGTCAATAACGTAGCTAGTTAAGACTCGATCATGAAAGCACGAAAAAGACTAAGGGGACAACTACAAAAGAGTTAAGAACAAACTAAGCTAATAATCATAAAAAGGGATTCTCTTAGACAATATGTAAAACACCTACAGGATCATGCAATGAGGATTATTGGGGTTGATAGCTAATATACGCAAGATATAAAATGATATGTAAAGATATTTAGGATAAAGATTACAAAGACGTTTTAGAGTGGTTCGGTTACCCTACATCCACTACCGAAGGTATACAAACTTAGGATATTAACTCGTTAGTAAGTTTCTCATTTAATTGAAGGTGAAAACGAAACCTATATAACAAGGTTTTTTTGGGCTTAACCATAACCGATAACCGTGACTTTTCCGTGCAGAGTCACAACCTATCTTCTAAGATTTTTACCGGCTACACAACTCGGATGAGATTTTTACAAGGCTTAATCTCAACATTTACACCCTTTTTACTCTAATATAGATCTACATTAAGAACCCTTAGTGTTTGAATAAAACTTACAATAAGTGGACATACTCCTTAATGATAAATTATCGCAATTATAATATTTTCTCCTTAATGAGTGGATATGAAAGAGAAGCTTAAAGACTTGACTCCTCTAGAGTGGATAAGGTAATAATGCTTGATGATGATCGTCTATAGGATGGACTTTGATGATTCTTGAATGACTATTATAGAGTAGATAAAGATCACAAGGGTTTGGTTTTTTACAAAAATATTAAAACCCATAACCACAACCATTATATGATGAAAAATCATAACCTAACAGTTTTAACCATTGGTTACACTTTTTAAAACCATAACGTTACTATTTTGTTTTGTTTTTTTAATGGTTTTGCGGTTTCTAACCATAACCAAATGATAATTTTCAAAATATGTTAATTTTTATAACACAAAGAAGAAAAATCTCCAAGGTATATAAAAAATTGTGTTAGTCTTTGATTAAATTGCCTATATATTATTTAGTTTTTTAATCTAGTATTTGGACAATCTATCTAATTTTACCTAGATTATTATAGAATTTGAAAATATACACGATAATAAACAGTTTTAGGTTACTCAATTCTATTTTATCCAAAATCATAACCTAAATATTTTAACCTCATGAATGATAGAAGAAAGATTAGGGTAAAATGTTATTGTGGAAGAGGTAAATAAATGCTCCTTTAGATCAATTTATAACACGTTTAGACCCCAACATATATGTCTAGGTGGCAAGAATTTTGTGCTAAAACGACTTTAGATCGGTATACCACACTTCATGTCAAATATGTAGAATTCTACGTATCATTTCGACTGTTTCCCACCTTCTGACCTTGGTATATTGGACTCAATCTGTGGTATATACTAGTACCTTTCTTTAGAAACATAATTTTCTCTAAAAAGCGAGATGTGTTATGAATTGGGATGACGTTTAATGTAGGATGATGTTTTGATAGTTCAGGATCCCGTTAAACATTCTGTATTGCAATGGCTTTTCGCTAGCTAAAACGAGTACTAGTTTTATAAATCGGGATACCGTTTTGCTTCTTTAAGTACGGTTCACCTAAGAATAAAACTTTCTACATAGTATCTGTTAGTTATAAGAATTCAAGAAAGTTTGTAGTTCATCTTAAGAGTCAATTTCAAACGCACAAAAACATATGATAAGAGAAGTATTGAGGAATTTAGACACACATATGCTCACATAAGTACAAGTTGAGATGTTTAAATGAGGATGGTCTTAACAATAAAAGTGTGTCTAATGTATGTATGAGGAAGTATATTGTTAAGATCAATAACTAATAAGCAACACACATAAAGATATGAACTCAAAAGTGTAAGATACATTTAAAGCTTTAAAGGATCAAAAGTGAAGGATAGTAAAAGGTTGCTACAGAATGATGCATGATATGATGGCTAAACAGAGTTAGCATAATTGGTGGTCCTTTGTGTGTTCTAAAATAAATGCAAAAGTAATCGAACCACAACCGCAAGTGTACGGTTGTCCCAAGTAGTAATAAGTGATTCTAGGATCGTTCGCAGGGACGGTTTGGTCAACTACAATGCTTATCGATTAATGAATGATTGCACTTATGAAAGCAAGTAAAAGTTTTAATGATTGATTGTTTTTATTATTTCTAAGTAATGAAATACTAAATGGAAAATGCAATTAAATACTAAGACGTAAGTAAATGAATGTAAAACGCAAGTATGAGAAGATAGCACTTGAGAACGCAAGGGGTCTTCCTAATCCTATTTCATAACCTATGCTGATTAAGGGTTAAATTGGTCAATTACAATGGTCGGGATTCTAAATTCCTTATACCCCCGTCAGGGTGGACTATAAGGCTATCCTAGAGTGTCACTAGTCCCGTCAGGTTAAATATGATCCACTTTTAGATGTTTAAGTTAATTACCACATTGGCCCTAAAATTAGCTAAGTTCGTCAGAATCAATAGCTTGTATTTTAGATTGAATAAATATTTCCGTACCTAAACCCTCCGTCAGGATGATCCAATCGCCACTAATTGGAATAGCCTAGATACTAACACCTGTTCTTAGTTCATGACTCTAAAAACAATAAATAATCTTAATTTATCGAAAAGAGTAAAAGCCCCAATCTAATTTAATTTAACAGAAACCCAAATTCAACATATGAAATTCAGTAAGATTGGGATTCACCCATAAAGCATTCTCAAGCACTAAAATGTATTTAGCTCATACTAATTAAAAAGAAAACTAAATTAAATAAAATGGAATTCATATTGTCTTACAAAATTAAAGATAAAAGAAACCTAATTTCCGGAATTGGAATGACTAGGAACGGAGATATAGACCCTCTCCAGCTCTTGAAGCTTCCTCTTTCTTCCTTCTGTTGCTTCTCTCTGATGTTTAATCTTGTAAAAAGTGAATTGTTATGAAAATAGAAGTCAAAGGCTCCTTTTATATGTGGAAAAACGGATTAGGGCTTGGACCTAAGAATAAAACACTAATTAAATGTCCAAGCCCAATTTCTAAGCCCAAAATCCCGTAACTGCTGCACCACCTTCGCTAAAATGGCTTTTCCCGCTTCGTTATAACTCCGATTGACCTGAAATCACTTGCGAAAGTTCCGTAGCTCGATAAGGAATCTAATCTCTTCAATGGTCAGCGGCTAAATCATCTCTTAAGCGCCTCGAAATCAGCAATCTTTGGCCTGTTTTCCAGACTTGCAGCTCTAAAATTGAATTCTTTCGGGATTTATCTTCAAGTCTTGACTCCATATCACGATCTTTGACTCTCTTCTCGGATTCCATTCCTATCTAGTATTCAAAACCTACAAACTTTTCACTAAAATACACAAGATTACGCGCAAAAGTTTGATAAATAAAAAATACTAGAAATAAAATAGGAATTCCGGATTATTGCATTTTTAACTCAAAAGTCTATCAATATATTCAATTAAACATAAAAAATGATGTCTCCCAAGGGCCGAAAATAAGAACAATTAGGGAGACATCAATAATCAATTAATTATACCTTAACAACCGAAGGATTTGTCAAATCAAACCAACCTAAAACAAGATCTATATGCCAACAATTTTGCTGCAATCTTTCACTAAAAGTTCTGTATCATGTTCTTGGTGTTGGTCATGCTTATCAAACATCTATTGGAACATCTTTCAATGAAATGTCTTGGTCTAAAACCAGATGAAGTATCACTTGTACGCTCTGTAAAATAATTGCTTTGTGAGTTAGGGATTTATCTTATATCTTAAGTTTGTACATTTGTTCATATACTAGTCCAGGACTTATACGAAGTTTATGCTAAAGATGTCCATGTAAGAATAGCCTGCTTAAATACTGTAAAAAGTATTCTTTCCTTTTTTGGTCGTTGTGTTCTTTAAAATACTAACGTTGCAATGAGCATCTGGCTTGCTTTAGATGACCCAAAGAAGGTACGACATTATTCAAGTTCCCTGTGTTCTTTGGGTGCATCAACATGTATGGCCTTTCCTTCTCAAACTTGTTTAAAAATATTACTCCTCTTGGTAACTTAGTGTTATAAACTATGTAGTTTAAGTATTACTGGTAGCTCACATTTTGATAAACTTTAGAGTAATGATATATGTCACCCTTTTTCATGTCACCCTTTTATCACCCTTCTATATATATGTTTTGATTTCCTTGAATAGAAGATAGAGAAAAATTAAATAGGATAGAGAAATCCATTAATTGGTATATGTAGGCATACACGTAGGAGGTGATAAAAGGGTGATACAAAAAGGGTGACAAATATCATTACTCTAAACTTTATCATGAATGATGGGGTTTTTGTAGATTTAGGTTATTGATTTATTGTTGTTGTTTTCTTATTTTTGTAAAGGTGATCAATCGTAAAGGCACGTAAATTTGAATAATAAGTTGTCTTTTTATATTATAATGTTTACATTGACTGAATCATAGTTGTAGATCTACTTTATTTTGTTGTTAAATATTAATTTGTTGATTCATCAAATTAACATGTAACTTCTATTTTTTATTCAGTCAGTTGTTGAATCTGCAGAAGATCTATGGGATAGATATCACCATATATTAGGAACTGGTCATCCTTCACTATATAAAGCATTATCTCACAAAAACTATAATATGCGGGTGGCTTTCTTTTAGGCGTTATTTTATGCTTTTGATACAAACCTAGATAACATAGATGTGACATTGCACTTTAGTTTCTAACGTTTTAGTAAAATGACTAAAGATGGTGTGCCTTATGGAGTAGAGTGTTGTTGGTTTCAAAAGTCTTTTACGACTATGTTTTCACTATACATAGTTGATGTTAAGTAAGATTGGGATACTGATTTTGCGCTTCAACAATGTATAACACTTGCATTGCATTTACCAGCAACAAATGTTGTAATCATTAGTATTTTTCACATGATTTGTATTGTATCCCCTTCTCAGATGATCCGTGTTGTACTTTTTCACCAATTCTGTTTTTGAAACTAAAGAATGTTTTTGCATTTTTTTAGAATTTGTATTGTAACCTCGAAAACGAATAATTCTTGATTGTAAATAACTTTAATATTCAAAGAAAAATAATTAACCTTTGTAAAACAATTAGGTTAGCCAACTAGCCATGACCTTCCTATTTTTTCTACACTTAGAGGGTGTGAAACGAGAGGTATATAGTTCAAATCTCTTCCTGGGTAACCTAATTTAACTAGAGGTATGCATGTGGAAGCATGCATTTGTTGGTCTAACGTCCTTTTAATCTTGTTTTAATATTTTCCAAATCGTGTTTTAAACATCCCCGAAACAGTGCATTACACTTGTCCTATCTAAATACACTGTCTCAATGATTTAAATATTATTTTTCAAGGTATATTAAGTAGCCGGACCGGCATACCGGAGCTAGGGTCGGCATACTAGTGGAGAGAGTCGTTGCCCAACTGTCACATTCCACGTTGGATTCAACCGTTGGACTAGAAACAAGCCAGACAGGCATACCGCCCAGAGGATCGGCATACCGGCCCGAGGCAGAATTATTGTCTATAAAAGGGAGCTTTATATTGTGAAAATCCTTACCTTTTTCCAACACAATTATTACAAGTTTATACATAAATCAAAGAGGTCTCAAGCTATCAAAGTTTATCCATATAAGATTAATCATTCAACTTGTCTAATCTACTCAATTAAGGAGTTTAATTCAAAGAAGCATTCAAGTCAAATCCACTCAAGAAGGAGTTTGAAGCTTAAAGTCATATCCACTCTTTAGGAGTTTGTTTAGTAAAATCATTCAACAAATCAAAAACTTGTTTTTATCCTCTTAGATCTAGTCTTTGTAATATATAGATTAAGAGACAGCTTGAGAGTATATGGAGTATGCTCGGTTTCCTTGTGTTACGAGAGCACAAGAGTTTATTTCATGGTATTAAAGTGATTGTAAGGGTATTGTGTTCTCACACCGGTTAAGAGAGACACAGAAGCTCAGATAAGAAGCTTTGAAATCTTAAGGTTGCATCCTTATGTAGTGGAGTAGAGATAACCGAACCTTTACACATCGTTGTGTACTTTCTATCCCTTATCTCTTTACTTATCGTATATTGATTGCTCGTCTTTTCAATTATATCAAACCTAGTTACAACATTGCATGATCCCCTTAGAGTTTGATATACATTGACTTACAAGTTGTTCTTTAGACTTATAATTGTCCAAAAGATTTTTAATTAGACATTAATCTTATTAGTATTCTATTCACCCTCCCCTAGGACTTTCAATATTTCACGTGGGATTAGTCGTGGTGTACGCAAACTGGCCTGGACCACCAACGTACCGAAAAAAACTAATCTTTTTTATCTTTAATAAAATTTTAGAATAATTATTAGGGATGCCAATAAGGTGTGAGTTTGCGTGGACCCACCCCACCCCATTCTAAACGGGAAGAGTTTTAGAATACTAAACAGGGGTTGTGGGCTTGATTTACAAAACCCGCATGAGACAGGGCCCTTTGTAGAGATAAGCATTCTTCATCTTGCAAACTCTATCTGCGTGTATATAAGATAAAATTAATATTAGGGTCAATGCCCATTAAACACCTTCCACCTTACACTTTGACCATAAAAGACACCTTGCTGCAAAATACAAAAATACCCTTGTCCCTTATTTGCTCTTCTTCAACAGCGCTGCCGGCCGATTCTCCCACTCACCAAAAATTTGCTTTTCTTTAACAGCGCTGTGGCCAACGATCTCTTCCACAAGTCTGCTGTTGCTATGTCTACAAATCCTGTACATCACGAGCGCACAAAGCATGTAGACATCGATTGTAAGATTACTCGAGAGAAGATTCAAGCTGGAGTAATAAAACTTTTCCACATTCCTTCAAATCTTCAAATTTTCTATTCAAAGCTAAGCAAGTACATTTTTGTACTTGTGGACTAAATGTTGAGTTCTGGGATAGATTCCCATTACTCAGAATTCGGAAAAGGCTAAACAAGTCCACTTTTGTACTTGTGGACTAAATGTTGAGTTCTGGGATAGATTCCCATTACTCAGAACTCGGATTGTACTTGTGCAAGCCCATTTTTGTACTTGTGCAAGTGCACTTTTGGACTTGTGGCAAATGTTGAGTACTGGGATAAATTCCCAGATAAGCAAGTACACTTTTGTACTTGTGGACTAAATATTGAGTTGTGGGAGAGATTCCCATTACTCATTTGAATTGTTTTTTTCTTCTAGTTTTTCAGCGTTAACCAATCAACTTATTCTATACAAACTTTCGCACAATTCAATCATAATTTCTTACTTTCCCAATACTCAAATATCATGTTTCAGTGGAGATGTCAATCTATCTTTGAATACAGCAAATGAATTGGATAAAAAGAAATAATGCAGGGACCAAAATACAAATTGTTTCTTCTACATAAAAATTAGTTAGATTACAGCTATATCTAGTTAGACATGATTGTATATAAACTAGTTTTGTACATTGTAACTGTAACAAGAAATAAAACATCTCTTCTTCCTCTCTTATTCATTCTTCTTCTTATTCTTCTCTCTGTTTCTTTATTTTTCTTGCTAAATTCGTCATTAATGGGTGCTCTCATAATTCACAGTGTTTGTGTATATGCTGATGATTTAAACGAAAGAGAGAGAGAGCGGCTATCATAGTTATTTGTTTATGAACTCGTGGAGAGAGAGAGAGCGGCGGCGATAGAAAGGGGTAGGATAGGAAAAAAATTAAAAGAGGTGCCTTTTATGGGCAAAAGGAGAGCGGCAGGGGTGAAGGGGCATTAAATTTGATTTGAGGTGTTTCTTGGACATTAATCCTTAATATTATACTTAAAATGTAATATGCAATATATATTCATAAAAAATCTAAACTTATAAATATTTATAAAATTTAACTAAAATAACTTTAAAATATAATATAGATATGAGATTTACGCAAAGTTATAGTTATTTTTTATCAGTATTGAAAATAAAAAAATATGTATAAATTTTTTATAATATTTATTTATCAAATATTTTAACACTGAATATTAATTTTTTTACATAATTATTAAAAAGACAAATAATATACCATTATATTATGATCAAACTTTATTGCACACTCACTTTTAAATAAATAACAAAGTTATAATAATTAAAATAACATTGGATTATTATCATTAATGAGTTATTAAAATTATTTTTCTCTATATTTTTACTTAGTTTTTCCTATATAATTTAGACCATAAATTGTTTGGATAATTTTAAAATTTAATACCTCGGATACTTCTTAGTAATTATATTATATTATGATGTGTAACCTTTTTTTAAGCACCTGTGATAAAACTCAAATCCTATAGAAATTTACGTAATAGGACATGGTAAGATATTGAAAAGAATTATACTAGGTTGTGGTGTTTTCTTCTTTTTTGCGAGGCAGTGTACGGAAAGAAGTAACCATGACGTTTAAAATCATAAAATCATAAAATCAAATAATATCAATAATATATTTAATATTATAATTTGATTGGAAGAAAGTGTGGTCAGATTATAATTTCATTCCTTTCCTTTTCACTGAAAATATGTAAGTGGTTATTATGATTTATAGACCACACACCTCTATTCTCTTCACTACTTTCATATGGGCTGCAACTACAAAGAATAGTTTCTCTCTGTCTCACCCTAGAGGAAGCTTTTTTTACACATTAATTTCACTTTTGTAAATACTGCATTTTCGTCCCCAAAACAATCCTTAAATTCTAATTCACCCCATTAACTTTATCCCACCTTATCCAAAACACCATGGATTTAGCAATTAAACTCCAGCTCATCGACCTCCGGTCCACATTCCTCACCGGAACCACCACCACTACCACCACTTCCTCAGCCCTCCGCCCACTTCACCGCCCAATTACTTCCCTCAAAGTCACCAATCCCAATCCCACTTCCTTAAATTTCTTTAAGACCCGCCGAATTTTCTCCAAATTACACGCTGTAGCCATTGAAACTGCTGAAACAGAGCTTAAACGAGACGACATAGAATCCCTATTTACGAAAAACCCAGATGTTCAAACGGATTACAAACGTGGCAATAACAGAAATTCAAACAAAGGAGCCTCAACCATTTCCTCTGGTGTAAAGTTGGAAAACGTTAGCAAAACCTATAAAGGCGTCACCGTACTAAAAGACATCACATGGGAAGTAAAAAAGGGCGAAAAAGTCGGGTTAGTAGGTGTAAACGGAGCAGGAAAAACAACCCAATTGAGAATCATATCCGGGTTAGAAGAACCCGATTCTGGTAACGTAATTAAAGCCAAATCCAACATGAGAATCTCATTTTTAAGTCAAGAATTCGAAGTCGTCACCACAAGGACTGTGAGAGAAGAGTTTATGAGTGCTTTCAAAGAGGAAATGGAAGTATCAGAGCGCCTCGATAAAGTGCAGAAAGCTTTAGAGAAATCCGTTGATGATTTAGACTTAATGGGAAGATTGTTAGATGAGTTTGATTTGTTGCAAAGAAGAGCACAAGCTGTAGATTTAGAACAAGTTGATATGAAGATTAACAAGTTAATACCTGAGCTTGGTTTTAGCCCTGAAGATTCAGATAGGCTTGTTGCTTCGTATAGTAGTGGATGGCAAATGAGAATGTCTCTAGGCAAAATTCTACTACAGGTATATATATACATATATAATTTCATGAATTTCGTTTAATCATACTTCATTATTACAGGATCCGGATCTATTACTACTGGATGAACCGACAAATCATCTCGATCTTGATACAATCGAATGGCTTGAAGGTTATCTAAAGAAACAAGATGTACCAATGGTGATTGTATCTCACGATCGAGCTTTTCTAGACCAATTATGCACAAAAATAGTGGATACAGATATGGGTGTATCTAAAACATACGAAGGAAATTACTCAGAATATATAATCTCAAAAGCAGCTTATATTGAATCTCAATTTGCAGCTTGGGAAAAACAACAAAAAGAAATCGATCATACAAAAGGCTTAATTAGTCGATTAAGCGCTGGAGCTAATTCAGGACGTGCATCTACTGCTGAAAAGGTTATTTTCGTCATTTCATAATAGCTTAATTATCCTTGTAAGCTTAACTATTTCGAAATTAAATTACAGAAACTCGAAAAACTTCAAGATGAAGAACAAGTTGATAAGCCGTTTATTCGAAAACAAATGAAAATTCGATTTCCTGAACGTGGAAGAAGCGGAAGATCTATTTTAGCTTTAAAAAATCTTAATTTTGGTTTTGGAGAAAAGGTTTTTATTTAATTTTTTAGTGCTTTTCGTATATATATATTATATATTCTAATATTATTTTAATGTTTCGATTTTTGTAGACTTTATTCAAGAACGCAAATTTAACAATCGAAAAAGGAGAAAAAGTTGCGATTCTTGGACCTAATGGATGTGGAAAAAGTAGTTTACTTAAACTAATTATGAACTTAGAGAAGCCAAATAAAGGAGAAGTTTTATTAGGGGAACATAATGTTTTACCAAACTATTTCGAACAAAATCAGGTAATTTACGAATATAAATTCTATTTATTTAAAAATGTTATATAATTTTATTTAATTTTTAGGCTGAAGCACTTGATTTAGAGAAAACAGTACTCGAAACAGTAGCAGAAGTAGCAGAAGAGTGGAGACTAGATGATGTAAAAGGACTACTTGGTAAATGTAATTTTAAAGCAGATATGCTTGATCGAAAAGTTTCCTTTCTTAGTGGGGGCGAAAAGGTAATTTTACATTTAAAGTAAAAAAAAAGATTATAGTAATATAATGAATGACACGTGTTTTCTAAAATTTTTTTAGGCAAGGCTTGCTTTTTGTAAGTTTATGGTTACACCTTCGACTTTATTGGTTTTAGATGAGCCAACGAATCATTTAGATATACCTACAAAGGAGATGCTTGAGGTTTGATTTAATTTAATTTAATTTTTTTTGTTAATTGAAGGGTTTTGATTGTAATTTTTCTTTGTAGGAAGCTATAAGTGAGTATAAAGGAACAGTTATTACTGTTTCGCATGATCGTTATTTTATTAAGCAAATAGTTAATAGAGTTTTGGAAGTGAAGGATGGGAATTTACAAGATTATGCAGGAGATTATAATGTAAGTTTTGATTATCCGTTATAAGGGTATAATAGTCATTTCATACTTTTAGGATGGTAGTTACGAGGTTTTTAAACTCTTTCCGTCTAATTTAGCGAAAGGAAACTATGTTGGGTTGGGTAACATTGAGGACTTGTTTTGTAATTTGTGTAACATTAGGGACTATATTGAAATTTTTACAGTATTATCTTGAGAAGAACCTTGATGCGAGAGAAAGAGAGCTTGAACGTGAAGCAGAACTTGAGGAGTTGTCTCCTAAACAAAAGGCGAAATCAAAAATGTCAAAGGTAAAAAATTCTCTAAGTCTTGAGATTCTTTTGTTGTGGACTAAAGGGTATAATTGTCTTTTTACATGGGCAGGCGGAGAAGGAAGTAAGGAAGAAGCAGAAAATGCAGGCATTTCAAGCAGCTAAACAGAAGTCAAAAGGAACAAAGAATTCAAAGAGATGGAATTAAAATAGAGACAAAGAAATATTATAATTATTTGCACAAAGCATGGAATATAACAGCTTTCTGGTTTGTTTGCTTTGTTGTGGTGTATATAGATAGTAGTACTAAAACATGTAATTTAGAAATAACTTTTGGCTACAAAAGAAAAAAAAGTGTTCACAAATTGTATTGCAATGTTTCAAATTCTGATTATAGTAATGAATGATTAAGACTGATATTTATATTATGCTTGTACCTGAAACTTTAAACTGTGTCAGTTATACCCTTTTCAATATTATACAGTAGAGAGCCTATTTTACTTAGGAAAAGGCTTATCGGATCATCTAGTGTTGCTCTGAAAGAGTTTATGGATAAGTACATGAAACATTCTCCTATAGAAGAAGTAGGAAGCTTTCAACTCAAGGGTTCGATTAGAGTTTCGCCTGAAATAGAAGAGGCTAGTTCATACCCAGGTGATCATGAGGGATTTAATCTTGATAAAAGCAATCTTGAAATTGACTGGAAGTTTTCAAGATGCTAGTTTTTGGATTTGATAAAATGTAAGTTCAATTACTCTATCTTGTAATGATCACTTTTGAACAACAAGTAGCTCCAAGAGTTTTTTGTTTTAGCTTATAAATAGTTAAATCTGATTTAGCTATTATAACACGGCTGCTCCAGGAGATTAATTATTGAGTGAATTGCACATTTGCTGTAGAACCCCTTGTGGTATCTATTAATTACACACAAAAACCCACCAACAGTAAAGCCTTTACACTTTGCGTGTAGTGATAATATGCCATGTAGGGGTGAGCAAATGAGAACCAAATAACCAAACCGAACCAAAAAACCGGAAAAAACCGAACCAAAATAACCAAAAACCGAATAACCAAATGGTTCGGTTTTTTATTTTTCAAAAACCGAATTTTTTGGTTCGGTTTGGTTTACTACGTAAAAACCGAACCAAAAAAACCGAACTAACGAAGGAATAAATAGGGAATGTGTGAACTTCTTTTATAAGAATTATGTGGGAGAAACTTTTGCTAAGAATTTATCATCTACATGAAATTTTAGTTATACTATTCGATGGTGCTATTAGTGAGAATTTTTTTATATCACTTAAGATTATAAGTATTCATTATTTGATTGATTTTATAAATCATGATTGTATGAAATAGGAAGTAATAGATTTAAATTTATTGTAGTATTGTAAATTAAGGTAAGTATTTTTAGATTATAAGCTTATATTTAATTGATATATTAATAGCCCACATGACAAGTAATAGTAGCATAATTGTATTGGAATATTAGTCTTTATTGGACAGTGTATTTCAAGAAATGGGGTGATAATATTATTGACCAAACATCCGAATTCGAAGCGAACCAAAACCGAACCGAAACGAACCAATTCGGAACCAAAAACCGAATGTGGAACCAAATGCGAACCACCCGGTTTGGTTATTAAATTATAGAAAACCGAAATATTCGGTTCGGTTTCGGTTTTAGCCAAAAACCGAGACGAACCGAACCATGCTCACCCCTAATGCCATGTACAGATGTGACTTTAACTACGATTCAATTAAAACCGGTTCAATTAAACTACCATATGTATGATCCGTTTTGTTGGCAAACTTTTGGTGAGCTGTATACGCCAGCTGTCCCTCCGATTAAATGTTTACAGCTCGGAAAACCATCAAGTAACTATATTCAAAATGATCATGATCCATGTATTGTATGTCTTACTTATTTGTGTGGTTGGCTTATTTTAGCTTACCCCTAGCATATTATTAGTTAGATTGTTCAATACATCTACGCTTACTGTAATAAATTACCTTCTAAGTTTATACATATACTATTAGTTAATAGCTTGGGTTTAAGGGAAGTTTTTAATATGTATGATAAATTTGACAATATTTGTCAATACAACACTGTAAAAAAACGTAAATTAATATCCATAATTCGAAAAAAGGTAGAAATTACTATCCAAAAGCGTATTTTCAAGTATAGTGGGACCCAAGGGATTTGCGTTGACCTCGGAAGAAAGTCAACAGAACAGCAATAACCACGAGGCTCCAGAGAAATAAGCAGATAAGCATTAATAGGTATTTCTTCTCAATGAGTTGAGTAACACGATCCTTTTCATCATCAGATACACCATGAATTCTTTTGATTGTAAATTCAACAAGAGTTTCGAGAAGCTTCTTGCTATGTGAATCAATGTCATTAGATTTCAAGACTTGATTCATTGAGTTACGCAAATGTTTAGCTACTACCTCGGATTCAATAGAACTTGTTGATTTTACAAGTTTTGATTTTTCGATTCCACAGTGAGTGATTGAAGATGATGATGAAGAGAGATCAGAAACAGAGTGTTCAGATGAAGGTGTTTCGGGTTGAAGATCTGATGAAGATATAAGCATCTGAAACAGATAACAAACAATAAGCATAAATTCTGCTCTAAAGCATCATAAAAACACTCCAAAATCAATAATTATACACATATATACTCATTAGATACACCGGAACTGAATCAATATTAATATTCAGAACCAAATGCTAAAATTCACAAAACGAAAAGCTAGATCTATGA
The DNA here is from genome assembly GCA_029959085.1 of Nemophila menziesii. Taxonomy (NCBI): domain Eukaryota; kingdom Viridiplantae; phylum Streptophyta; class Magnoliopsida; order Boraginales; family Hydrophyllaceae; genus Nemophila; species Nemophila menziesii. The sequence goes on along the minus strand of JARWIR010000022.1, from coordinate 20,538,781 downwards.
ATTAATAATGTCTGATTAGAGGTAATTAACACAACACATATGTAGTTTTAGATCTACTCGTTAACATTAGAATTAACAGCTATACTTGTATGATTATCCTTTTTCGAATTAATTAATTGCAATTAAACAGTGCATATCGAGATAAGAAAATGTGAGATTCCTTAAATAATTAGTGAAACTCGCCTTATCTTCTTCTGAGATCGAAAAGAATTCGATCAAGTCCTTTGAAGAATCGATCACCGAAGCTTCTCCAGATACTGCTAAAAATGCTCCGTTCAAGTTCTTTCGGCTCGTCTGCAAAACATTAAATTGATCAAACACGTTATCAACTCAATACATATATATATTATATGTATAATATAGAGGTAGTAGGAAGAGACCTTATGAGATTTCTTAGATTGATCGGAGATGGATTTTGATCGGCGAAGATTCATCGGGGTTTCCTGATGATTCTCTCTCATCTCGTGTTGTGTGTCTATCTTTTCAAGCTCCCGCTTTAATGATTTTCAAATAGGCGGGTTTTATATAACAGAGGTTGGAACAAAAAAGAAAAAAAGAAAAAAAGAAAAAAAGAAAAAAGGAAAAAAAAGGTCAATATTCATTTATAATTTTTTTAATCTCAATGTCTAAAATAACGTTTAGTTGGTTAATATTCTCCTAAAAAGTTTAAGATCGATCGTTTGATGTTACTAGACAAAGGAATAAGCGGTTAGAGGATGCAAAGATTCGAATCTCATTTTTCTTTTCATAGAATTTCTCATCGAAATTAGCATTAGTATCAATTTTAACTGGCAAAAATTTTGTTTAGTAATTAATAAAACAACGTTAATCATATTTGTATTGAATTGTTTACTAAGTCAATTTTTGTTTAATTTATTTTGTAGGAAGTCAAAGGTGAAAAGAGTAGTTAGAATACCAGATGTAAGCATGAAGATGGCTGATATTCCACCAGATGATTTCTCTTGGAGAAAATATGGTCAAAAACCCATTAAAGGCTCCCCTCATCTGAGGTAAAAATCATTATCACTTTAATTATTATTTTATTAAATTTATTATTTACTGATTATTGTTATAGTTATTAGGGATAAATACTTTATGAGATTGTAGATAATCCTTCAATTCCTTCTTCTTTCTTCTTGAAGCGCTTCACCTCAATCGAATCCAAATTATAAATTCATTCCAACCGCTCTCACGCCATCATCATCAATCGAACCCACATTTAGGTTCAAAAATAACTCACTCCAACCGGCCCTCACGCCAAGCCGCACCAGATCTTATGGAATTTTTGAACCAAGTTAAGGAATCAGCGGTCAAAAGCCATGGTATTATTTTCAATAGCTTTCATGAACTTGGAAAAGATTATGTTGATTAGTACAGAAATGTTTGTAACAAAGATCATGGCTTATCGGTCCTCTATCGCTAATATCTAATTGGGATAAATCTACATTTCTCTGTTTCGTGCAATTATAGAAAAATCCCACCTTTTCTAAATACGTTTAAGAATTCTTAATTATTTTATTTAATTCTTGATTTGCAGATATTTCCAATTTCGCAATTACTAAAAGAAAACGAAACTGATAATAAGGAGGGAAAAAAGAAGAAGAAGAACTGTGAAGCTACAAAGAAACCTACATTGCAATTTTTGCATAATACAGGGACCTATAATGCAATTAACTCAGGAAACAAAATAACAACAATGCATAGTACCATAAGGTATTAATGTTCTGTAAATTAGCGTAACATATTTTCATTGCTTAATTTATTGATGTTTGAACTGCAGTTAAACGAGAGAAAATGCGGAGGTTCCTTACAACAACATGGCTTCGCTTTTGTAGTTTGATCAATGTATGTTACACGATAAAAACAACCTTAAAAAAACAATTTATTCTTACTCTTTTTACATCTCTTTCTCTAAAACCCAAACTGCTTATTAGCTACCACAGGTTTCAAGGACAAACCAAAATTCATTGCGTGAAAAAGCAATTCTTGTGGCAGGAAGAGTTACTATGGTAAAGGATGGAAATTGTGTTAAGGCATCTTGTCCCGTGTGTTTAGAATTGATTCAAGCATCACTAGAATCTGATCTGAAAATGATCCTGGTCGTTCACATAAGTCAATGGCATGCGAAGATGTGAATTTGCAGTGGCAAATGATGCACAACAAAAAAGAATCAAAATCATTTCCTCATGTGCCTTCATTTGTTTTTGGAGCTGGAGTAGCTTCGATGATCGGAGTTTTAATATCTTTAGTGGCTAAAAATCGTGCTCGAGCTTTGATGGATAATAGGGAGCGTCAATTGGTATTCAAGTTGAAGTAGTCAATTGGATTTTTTTTACGCTAAATTTATTTGAAATGTTTAACTTTTAACGTGTATAGTGCGAATTATTGATTGAAATGTTTGCAATTTCAGTTTTTTTTATTCAGATAGAGTTTAAACACGAACGAGATCATTATTACTTTAAGATGAGCAAATTCTGGAGAAAGAAAATTAAAATTTGAAATGTATCTAGTATTTGACAATTTTGCTAATACAGGGACCAATTGGCAAGGTTTTTTCTCCGAGTTAGATTGCATTGTAGGTCCCTATAGTATGCAAGAGTTACACTATATTCTTAGATTATACAACAAATGTGTTATATGTCCCAATATTATAATATTATGGCCTAGAAATTATATCTTCCAATTCAAGAATTATATCAGAATGATCCTTAACCCCTTGAGCTTCAGCTCCATCATCATAGATCATATCATCTTGCATTAGCTTCTCCTATAATATAAAATTCTCCATTTCCCTCTTTAGTAAGATTATTTGATTAATCTGAAGAGAATAATGTTCCTATCTTCAATGCCATCGAAATTACAGTATAAACCTCACCCCTCGCCTTCCTTCATAAATCAACAAGCTAATACTCCCGTGCAATCAGTCATGGCACAAGTATATTTCATATTAGATTTGAATTATCGTTTAATAGCGAAATCATGCTCGTTTAATAATAATACCATAGCTTTTGACCTTTGATTCCTTAAAAAATTCCATAAGATCTGGTGCGGCTTCACTGAGTTCAAATTCAAGCACTTGCACTTTGGTGAACTCAATCTCATTCGAGAAGTGAGAGAGGACAAATGGTTGAGAATCAGAATCAACATTGTTGAATTGCTTGTAATATCTCAAATTCTCAGAAGCACAGAGAGTAAAAAGACTTAGACCATGAAAAATAAACCGTTAGAAGAATAGTAGAGTACTTACAACTCGTAACAGACTCCTTGTCCCTTTCCCGAGCATTCTTAATCGCCTATAAATTTAAATTTAACAATCGAATCCATTCATTGTGAGCTAACTTAACTTATTATTAACAAAACAAAAATTGATGGATTATCAAGTACCATTTTGCAGGCTCTTTAAGGACATGTCAGCAACAAGACAATCAGGAGACCAAAAAGTGAACGTTCCAGCAAATAAGTCCGAATAGCTGCTTCAGATATTCTTCCATTTTTATCAAACTGAAGCTCCACAAACTTCACAAAACGACATTTCATCATTATATACCCATTATTTTGTTGAACAAATACACAAAACTGGAAAATAATCATCAAAACCCGAACAAGGAAATACCTTAATGAAGGAATCAGAAGAAATCGAAACAATAGAAAATTCATTTTTTTTACCTTAATTTGGGTTCTTCTCCAAGCCGGTGTTGATGATGGTGGAGAAAGGTTCCGAGTGGTGGCGTTTTCCTTGTGTAGAGATCGGCGGCTTGGTGTGGGAAGGTGAGTGTGAATAGATATGTTTTGATTTTACCTTAATTCGGGTTCTTCAATTGTTGATGGCATTTGGAAGTCGGTTGATGATGGTGGTGAGTAGGGGTGAGCAAAACAAAACCGAAAAACCGAACCGAACCAAAAAACCGAAAAAACCGAAAACCGACAAAACTGTTTGGTTCGGTATAAGCTTTTTAAAAAACCGAAAAGTTCGGTTCGGTACGGTTTTTCTATGCTAAACCGAACCGAAAAACCGAACCAAAAAATATATAAAAACTAAAACGTTCTTGAATTTAATTTATATTCTTTAAAAGATTATGACAATGGGATAGAAAATGGAGTAATTTTTTAAACAAAAAATGTTCATACATGACATGAATCGTTTCTAAAAATATTATAATATGCAACATATTTTACATAAGTCATGAGTCGATATATTTTAAAAAATCCTTCGTTCATTAATATTTGTTGAAGGTAAAGCATAAACACTAAATTTTATAAATATTCCTTTGATATTATTATTATTTGTTTACGACTTATATAAAATTTGAGTTCCAAAAATGCAATTTCTTACATCAGTCAATAACATGAAAATCACACTTCATATATGGATTTGCTAGAAAATAAAATGTCTCAAATAAAATATATCCAACTATCGAATAAAACATATACCAAAACCGAAAAAAAAACCCGAACCGAACATATAGCGAACCAAAAACCGATGAAACCGAACTGAGAAAAACCGTTCGGTTTGGTACCGACCCCTTTAAAAACCGAATGATTCGGTTTCGGTTTCGGTTACGGCAAAAAACCGAGCCGAACCGCACCGTGCTCACCCCTAGTGGTGAGGGCGGTTGGAATGAGTTATTAATTTGGGTTTGATTGAGGTGGAGCGCCTCAAAAAGAAAGAAGAAGAAGGATGTGTAAAAAAAAAATTAATGACATGGACATGCTGATGACGTAATGCTTAGTTGGCGGTGACGTGGAGCTTATGTGTCGATGACCTGGCGCCATGTGGCGTTGACTAACAGTCAATTGACAGAAAAACCAAAAAATGGCTAACGGCGTCAAAAAGTATTGTGATGGAGGGCCAGAAAGGCAAAAAGTAAAGATCAGGGACGAATCACACACTTTGGGGAAAGTTAAGAAGCTTCAGGGAGGCTTTAACCTAAAAAAAAATTGAGATAGAATATCACCCGAATTAAAATAGCTCCAAATCAAAGTTACTTTAGATACTAGATTTTTTTTTATTATTAATCACTCCTTGTCAACGGGCAAAAAACTTTGCAATCTCGTACTCCACAATTCGCTATGGTATTGTCAATATTGAACGATGCTCATTAATATTTATATATTTTCTTTTTCAATCCCCAAATAATGTTTCTTTTGAGGTCTATTATTATATTAAGCAATTGAAGGATAATGGCATGATTGCGCCACTAATGATACAACTCCAACTAGAATAATTAAGTAAAACACTTGTTTAAGCTAGAACAATTATTCTTCAATAATTAACATTCCTTCAAATTTTTATTAGAAAATATAATTATCAAAGTTAAAGTTTTTGAAATATAATTAATAAATTATTGAATTGAAATACTTAGTGAAAATATTAAAATTTATTTTTAAAATTTAGTGAGAATAATATTTTTATTATCTAATGATAATATTGAATTAAGATTAAATGAATCCATGTTTTAAGTAAACAAATTTGCAATAACTATCTTACATATAAAGTTACACATAAATCTCCTATACTGTTGAAACAATATGTGAAAGAATATAGTTGATGAGAGGATGTATGAAAATAAGAGGAGTATATTATTATATGGATTCCAATCTTACTTTGAGGGAATTTACAAGCCCTTTATATAGGCAATATGAGACTATCCAACTACCCTACTAATTACATAATAAGTAGGATGTTACAAGGGATAAATGTGAAGGTTACACCACCCCACTACTCTATAATAATAATATCCACTAAATTATATTTCATAACACTCCCCCTTGGATATTATTTCAAATACGCATATGATGTTGCCTCGTTAAAAACCTCGCTAGTAAAACCCAATGGGAAAAAAAACCAGTCAAGGGAAAAAGAGTGCAACGCGTATGAATCTCCCTCTGAATGTGTGGATAAAGTACCTTGATCATTAGTATTATTGACTTGTCTCATGAAATGAAATTATCTTTGCATAAAATTATCAAGTGCATCCACAAATTATATTGACATGATATGCATCTTGAACTTTACATCTTGGGCTTTTCTTGTGAACTTAAATTTGACCAAGTCGAGTTGAATATCCACCAAATTTTTATTGATATGCCTCGTTAAAACCTTACTAGGAAAACCCTGTGGGACAAAAACCGAGTGAAGGAAAAAGAGTACATAATCGTTATCAATACGCTTTTAATTTTCCTCGTTAAAAACTTTGTCAGGAAAACCCTGTGGGAAAAAACCTTGATGAAAGAATAAAGAGTGCAATACGTGTTGTTCTCCCCCTCATGTAAACGTATATGTGATGATCTTCAATTTTGAATATAATCTCGATATTTAGCATCTTACATATTTTTATAATAGTAACTATAATTTCAAATTAACAATATATGAAGTCATATCGTCATATAACACTGGAATGATCCACAAACACAATCATGTGCAATTTAGAGTAATAAATATTCATGCACGTAATCATAAATAAACACATATTTTACTTATGAAATATAAAACAAATATATGGCAGATTACATGACAATATATAAGATAATTAAAGATTGTTAAAGACAACAAAAGTAATACAAATATCATTCTAATATATCACGGAATTTATGTATACGCGTTTATAGTCTTCTAAAGACTTTCATGAAATTTTTCGTATCACACGATACATATTGGTAAATTTATTTTATCATAAGACGCACATGAAGTCCTATATGAAACTTTCAGGCAAATATTATCCACCAAAAAAAGCACTTCATATATTCACATTGACTGTGTGAGTATGATTATGCTCGACTGCGTCTTATTATATTTGACCAATTAATTTTTCTAGTCGACATTATAGAATGGACTTCGATTCAAGATCCTCGTTTTCATTTAGTAACTTTTACATGATCATTTACACATATTATTTTATCATGATCAAGTTGTTTTTCGATTCCATATATTTATGTAGTAATATAATTGAATGAGATTATTTTATCTCAATTTTTCAATACAGAAAAATATTCAGGTACCTGGTACTCCTTTTAGAGTACTATTCTTTATTTATATTATCTACATAATCTCATGATAATTTTAGAAGTGCCAACTTTCTCATACTACTCAATTTTATGATATTTTGGAACCGACAGGTCGACCACGCTTTACGCGTTGCAATGTATTTTTTCCAAAATAAAATAATTTGAGCATGATCTTTTCAAGCTAAATACGTGACTTAGTCACTTACGAATGCATCTTATTATTACACTGAGCTCATAATTTATTTGCGAGGATGAGGATGCATCTTATAAAATATTTTTCAGCTCCCCTCTTATCATGAGAATCTTGCTTTATGCATAGTATTCCACTATACATATTTTTCATATGGCAAACTCAAGATACATACCAATCATAGTAGATTGAAATAAATTCTCATATTTGTTCGTGATCTCATCTTTGTGCATAATGGTGGAACATTTATATTTTATGTTGCACAAGTAACAATATATAGATGGATACTTTAGGTCTTTGACCAATGAGGGTATTCATGATTTTTAGTTGGACTTTTTTTCAATATGACCGTATATATGTATAAAGTTGTATGTCGATAAGTCATATTAGGCGAATTCACAACCAATTGTCTAGCAATTTTCTATTTTAAGAAAATATATATTCTGCTAGATCATATATTTCTCCCCCTGAATTTGGCTATATATTGACTTCAAATTGTACAAACAAAAAGGAGATAGCCTGGTAATATCTGTTTTAAGATTTAAACAATATTGATAAATATTGTATTAGTGGTTGTGGTTATAATCATGATTATATTCATGATAATAAATTTATATTGATAAACATGACGAAAAAGACTGACCTATCAAAAGATTAGGGTCATCAAACTTATATACTTCATGTGATGGTTTTGACCGATTAGTCATGTTGATGAGTTTTTATCAACTTTTTTTGTGCATCTCGAGCATATGAAACATCTCAATTTAAGATATTTTGTCATTCTCTTTTTTGAAATTTAATCGAGTTGGACTCGCTCATATATTATCCTTTGAGAAGATACGATAAATATTTAGTATCCTTCATAAAAGTATAAGTTTATCCTCTCGTAATTGATTTAATATTGGATTTATCCAATTGACATTCATCATAAAATATTTATGTCACATAATTTTGTTAAGTAAAATTTTTTCACTTATGACATGATGATTTATGTTTTGTTCAAATATAAAAATGACATGATGATTGATTGGTCTAAAACAACATATTCAAGTATCCTCTTTGCAAGAGGGTGGTGGTTCAAATCCCACTTCTAACATTTAATTATCTTGTAATTAAAATGTCAATTTTGATCCTATAAGGATTCATTTCAGAATTTATCTTTAGTTTTGTTTTCATGATTTAATAATCATGTCAAATACTCTTTCGCAATTTCAAGTTCACGATTTTTTTTATGATAACGTGTTCTTTTCAGGAATACGTAATTATTTCTCCAACCCCGTATGATTTTCAAAGTCAGTGACTAATATAATGTATAATTGTTCATTATATCAAACGAATTTTTGATTCGTGATAACTATATAAATCATGGGATTAGGCTTTAAGCCTCGTTGGAGATAATATTGAAGAAATGTTATTTTTTTCTATGCAATAGTTCTTAGATGCGTTACTTTCTTCTAAAATGATTATTTTTCACTATCATTTTTGAAATTCATATGGCTTTCAAGGTCATGTCAAACGAACATTTTAACATTCAATATTTCATAGAATTGATAATAGAATATTTTTTTTCATGTCATCAAAATGTATTTGAGAATTTAAGAGAATTCATCTCAATACTTATTTGCAAGATTCAATAAATCATTTTTTTTTATAAAATATTGAGACTTTAAGTCTATATTTTACGATATTATGATAAATGAGTTTCATAATCTTTCACGGATGCTTTCGCAATTTCAATCCACAATTTTTTTTTATTGTGGTGGATTTGGATTACATGTCCAATTTTTTCATATAAGCCTTATTTTCTCACTTGATTACAAAGTCAAGATATATGACAATAATATTTCTCTATATATGAACGAAAAATTATTTCGTTAGACTTATTTTCATGAATCATACTTTTGTAACCAGTAGGCTTGAATAGTTCCTTTTTTTATATAAACAACTCGAAAGTTGTAATTTTTTTCATAAACAAGACGAGTTTCATATTGATTTTAAGCAATCATAATTTATAAATTGAAGCAAACATTTAGTTGCTTATTCTCGCCATTTTTTTTACATGATTGTAATTGCTTTTCTTGAAGCAAACTTATACAATTCCAAGTTGAATCTTCTCTTTCAAAATTCTAGATTTGAAGAGGTAAATGAATGTTGATGAATCTTTACCCTTTTGGAATGGAATTTAAAGGAAGATAAAATAGTCAATTATATTATAATATAATATGAAATAATAAAAGATTCATAAAAAAATATATATCTTACCTCAAGAATTACTTACCTCTATATAACATGATAAACATTATGAATTAGTGTCAAATCATATTAGCTCGTTTGGTAAAGTCGTGCTGATAACGTGTTGTAAAACAAGAAGAAAAGTATAGAGATAATGGAAGAGTTTTATTTATCTTATGCAATCAAAGGTGTGTTAGGAACAATGATCAACTAGCCTTTATATAGGGAATACAAGTCCCTTGGACTAGCCTACAAACTACACAATTATATAGGATTAAATAGGAGAGTTACAAAGAGTAAATTAGAGAAGTTACAAAGTCTCTCCACTACTCTAGAATAATATACACTAATATAATATTTCATAACATATACAATATTTTATATATTTCGCGTATTATCATTAAAGCTTTTTATGTTCTAAAGTGTATTTTTAGGTCTTTTATCATTAAACATGTGATCAAACTTGTCTTTTCTTAAATTTTTTGTTAGATAGTATGTGAATCAACGATGATTAGAGGACGCATGGTACAATTTTGTACACCTAATCAAGAGCAATTGTCATTTTACCCTTTAAGTAACTTAGATTTAAAATATTCATAATTCTTAATATCTAACAAACCAACTTTATTTCTCTCTCTTTCTTTCACTATTTTTTTTTCCGCTCTTTCTCCTTTCTTATTCTACGTCCAATGTATTTTACTAAAATTTTCATTTCAGCTGATACATATTCTACATCATATATAATGGAACACTTTAATGAAACATATCCAACAATTAATTCGTCTCTGGTAGGAGTCCAATGGTTGAAGGAGTTGATCACAATATCAACGTGCAATTCGTTTAATGGTCAGAACACCATGGACAACCAATAATTTAGATAGGAGGTTCCTAAGTTGTGAGAAATTTGCGGTGTCATGAACATTAAGCATATTATTAGATGATTGTCCTAACTAGCAAGTATATTTGTAACCTTCTTTACCTCAGGTTGATCTGCTACCTTTGTCTTGTGAGGAGTAAGCTTCATTTTCATTCCTTTCTCGACCCTTAGATACCTTGTGTTGGCCTAACGTCCTTTTAATTTTGTTTTAATATTTTTCGAATCGCGTAATAATATCCATGAAATAGTGCATTACACTTAACATATTTTACAACATAAATAAATGCATATCTCCAATCTTAACCACCTTTTTCATGCCAAATTTTCAGGACCGGACCGGCATACCGGTGCCAGAACCGCCAAACCGGTGGGATCCGTTATCCCAACGGTCTTATGACATGTTGGATTCTGCCGTTGGATTAGAAGACAAACGTGACCGGCATTACCGGCCAGAGGCAGAAAGTTGGTTATAAAAGAGAGTTTATTGATGTGCAATTTCTCACCTCTCACCAACACAATTATTACAAGTTTATACATCCATTAGATATCTCAAGCTAACAAAGTTAATCAATTCAAGCTTGATCATTCAACTTGACTAATCCACTCAATCAAGGAGTTAATCTAAGAAGCATTCAAAGTCATTACCTACTCAAGAGGAGTTTGAGGCTTAAAGTTATATCCATTCTTTAGGAGTTCTTAGCTAAGTTATTTCAACTAATCAAACACTTTTTTATATTCTCTTAGATATTTTCTTTGTAATAGATAGATTAAGAGAGAGTGTGAGTATAGGGAGTATACTCAGTTTCCTTGTGTTGCGATAGCACAAGAGTTTGCTTCGTGGTATCGAAGTGGTTGTAAGGGTATTGTGTTCTCACCCCGGTTAAAAGTAACACAAAAGCTTAGCTAAGAAGTTTCAAAATCCTAAAGTGTCTACCATAGGTAGTGGAGTAGGGAAAACCGAACCTATATACATTGTTGTGTACTTTCTATTCCTTATCTCTTTACTTATCGTATATTGATTGCTCGTCTTTACATTTATGTCAAACCTATAGTTACACCATTTCATGATCCTCTAAGTTTTTGATATATTTACTTAGAAGGTTTTTCTTTAAACTTATTATTGTCCAAATTATTTTTTAATTCGACATTAATTATATTAGTATCTTATTCACCCCCCCCCCTCTAGGACTTTCACCTTGTAGTATTAAATTGAGCTAGACTAACATGTGGTTGTGCAACATCCTTTACCTCAGGATACTCTAATGTATTTTCCATGTGAGGGGTAAGCTTCCTTTTCATTGCTTTATTTTTAGTCAAAGTTAGACTAACAGGTGGTTGTGCAATATCCTTTACCTCAGACTGCTTTTATCTATTTCCTTGTGAGGAGTAAGCTATATTTTTGTTCCTCTCGTAATCCTAAATACCATGTAGTACTAGAGTGAGTATGGACAACCACATTACTATTGTCTACACCTAGGAACTTCACTCATGGAAATGCCAACATATACTTGGTTAGAGTTATTGATGTCTCTCCTTTTGTGATAGATTTTGATTTATATGAGACAACATATAGTTGGGTTTTTTAGATTAATGTGGAATTTATCCCTTTTATTTGACGTTAGTTGAGTTCTATAGTAGTTTGAGATGTTTGGGTATGAACCCTAATTTGTGATTGAGATTTATTCTGTATCACTTTTAGATTTTACATTTAAATAAATCATGGAATATTGTTGTTGAAATATTATTGTGGTTCATGCTTAAATTCTTGTAGTATGGCCATATGCATAATGTTTTTTGGCTATTGAATTAGGCCCTAAAGGAGGATTTGGTAGTGGAACTAAGTTAATTATGCCTTTTGGAGTGGAAGACTCGGAAGATTTAAACTAACTAGGTCATGACACAGGGTTAGAACTTTTGACGTTAAATAATTTTGTAGGTGGTAGGTCCTGGGGTGTTATAAAATTAATGCGATAAATAAAAGGAACCACAATACCGCAAGTGTACGGTTGTCCAAGTAATATCCGATAAATCGGGTTTCGTTCTCAGGGACGGATTAGGTTCAACTCTAGTATTAATCCGATAGTAGAAATAATTGTTGACAGAAAAGTAAAATATGATTTTTGTTTGGTTTTTCTAATAACTAAAGATGCAATAAAATAAAAACTAAATTAATTAACTAAAAATAAATAATGCAAATAAATTGACTAACTTCAGAGATGAGAGATACTTGAGTCTCGCAAGAAATCCACCTAATTAACGTAACCTATGCTCTGTTTAAGGGTAGAATTGGTATTATTATATTAGTCGGGACTCTAATATCTCCTAGCCCCCGTCAGGGTGGACCTAGGAGCTATCCTAAAGTACTATAAACCCCTATATTGGCGAATACGCCTCTTTGGATGATATGTATTTACCTCTTTGGCTATGTAATTAGTTAAGCCTGTCGGTCAATAACGGACATTACACGGGTATTACCTAAGTCTGTATTCAAACCCACCGTCAAGGTGATCACTTCGCCACTAAAGTGAATAGCCCAAATACTAAAATCTATTTCTAGTTGTACCGAGAAGAAATAGTGATTAAGAACAAAGTAATATATATAAGACTCAATTCAATTTAAATCATAAAAATCTCAAATTCAAAACATAGAATAAATTAATTAGGGTTCATCACTTTATTGCGATTCTTAAGTATATAAAAATTTAGCTCATAGTAAAATTAAATACTGAAATTAAATAAAAAGTCATAATTCAATTACAGAAATGAAATTGATAACCTAAGGGTTTGGTTGGCTGTTGTTGGAAGAACGGAATTCCTCCGGCTCTAACTTTTCATCTGCCTTCTTACTCTGACTTAAAAATATGAAGCCTCCGATTTAATTCTCTGAAGTGTGTGTAAAAATGAGGCTAAAGGGTCTATTTATACTATTAAAAACGGATTAGGGCTTAGTTTAAGAGGATTAGGTCAAATTTTAAAAATCCCAAGCGCATCTTTTCTTTTAATTCTCGTAAGTGGTGTGTAGCCCTTAGTGAAACGGCTGTAACTTTTGCATAATAACTCCAATGGGATGATTCAACTTGGAGAATCTTCCTAACTCAATAGGCTATCAAACCATGTTTCACGGTCCAAGGATAAATCTGCTCCTAAGTAGCCCAAAAACAGCAATCTTTAACAGCCTTTCAGATCTGCAACTTCTTTAATTAAGTTCTTGGAAATTCGTTTCTTTCCTTCAGCTCCTCCACTCGATCTAAGACTTTAATTCTCACTTTTCCTCCTTGTATTGGTTTCTTCATGACTTCCTAAACCTACTAACTTTGCACTAAAACAAACAAATTAACGCACAAAAGCTCTAGAAATGCAAATAGTCTAATTCCGAGGGAAGAAAGTGCAATATGACGAAATAAGCATAAAAGTCTATCTAATAAGTCAAATATTCACCTAAAATGATGTCTCCTAAGGGCTAATATTTAGAACAAATAGGGAGACATCAGTAGGATCACTCGAGAGAGGTTCCTAGGATTTAAAACTCCTTATTTATCCAAGTGAAATTTAAGGTGACTTAACAATCCTTATTAGCCATAACATTATGTTTTCCATTAGAATTTCAAGTAAGTCCAAACTATAGTTAATGAGAATTACAAGTGTCTCAAACTACACCTTCACACCATAGCTCTATACTCTCTAGTCTAACTAATTAAATCAGTTATTAGTTTCAATTCAGACTTAGTAGATCTTAGATTCAAAAACCAAACAAAAAAGAATTACTTTTAGTTTTTGTCATCAATGAACCTCTTATTGAAGCAAAAATTACTTATTAACTATTGAATCCTTGTGGAGACAAACTTAATTACTTACTTTATTACTCGTGACTTAAAAATCCCCTCAACTTCCTACGCCTAGTAAAAATGTTAGGAGTTTTTTCCTAGCGCCTTAGTCGCCGTGGAAGAGGTGCCTAACCCGCATGGGCGACGATTAATAACAAAAAATGTCCGCCTAGACGCCGCTCAATGGTAAAAAATGGACTCCTAAACATTCCTTTTATTTTACTTATTCCTATGAATTCTTGAATTGGTATTATAACTCAAATTTTAGTATTTTATATTAAATATAGTTTTGTTAGATGAATTTTATGACTTATTTAGTTAAGATTGTTATAATTACTATGTTTATATTACTAAATATACATAATTACACATCCGGATTCACTTGTGAGTTTTTATCTTTTGAGTGGTTGATTTATCATCACACCTTAGAAAATAATAAGTTTTTGCCGTCGTTGCTGGGTATTTCTTAGTTAATTATTCGTATAGGTTTTTGTTGTTAGTTTTATGCTTATTCTTGCTTAATTCTCTTGTAGGTGCTATACTTAGTGCATGCTCAAGGATCCTAAGAAGTTACTTTGTCTTCAAAAGAGATGAGATAAGGAAAGAAAGTGATAATAAACGTTAGATTCACAACCAGTATACGATTCACAAGGCAACCTTGTACCACAAACAATTTTGCTAGCGGATCAAGTGGGTCTTGTAATGAGAATCTAAAAGAATGGGGGCTTGGTGACAATCAAGTTCCACCAGCTAATCAAGTATCCATAGTGTTCAATATGAAACAAGGAGTTCACAATCTAAATTGAAACAATGGATCACAGATTCAAGTCAATATAGGAGGGGCTCAAGGTCTTCAGTTCTGAGTTTAGACATTTTGGATTCACCAACTATATATTCATGTAGTGCAATTTAGGTCTGAAGTGGGTATGTCGAACCAAATTATGAACTATGGGATCTACAGTGGAGTTGTACACGAGTTTCCAATACGAGTTGTTCAAAAGTTCATGTTGATTTGCGATGCCTACGTGTTTTTGACTGACTTTATGATGGTATTTATGACGACCTTTAATGTAAACGTTTTTTATGAGTTGCTACCACTATATAAAGAGGCTAAAGAATCATTTGTATATACACCAACCAGAATTACAAACACTAGGAAACAGGCTCTCTGATGTCTTTCTCTCTAAAAGCTGTTTCGAGTTGTATACTAAAGTAGTAATAGTAATCGTTTGAAGATACCGGTCATATACCAGAAAATATTTTTTAACAAATTAATTGTAGATTTTAATCATATTTCTGGTACTTTGTTGTAAGTTTGTAATTCGTATTTATTAAATGGTAATCTTGTTGTAAGTTTACTTTCGTGGTGATTTATATTTTATTGTGATAACAATTTTTCCAATCGGTGTTTGTTATTTTACCAACAAAGGGAATTAAGAGTAACACCCAATAAAGATAAAGTGTTGTATAGGGAATTTGACCAAAATTTATCCATTAAATATCAAATATTATCCTATTCCGTCAACCCGATGAAAAGAAAAATACCAAATCCATTTTTTGTGGGTGATGTCAGCATATGACGTCACCTGTCTTCGTCCTCCAAGCTATTCGAATATATTTTTGATATATCTTTTTTATGATGGATTAATACACTCACGAGACATTCTTTTGGGAGTTTATTGGGCCTAAGTGAGCGATTTTCCCCTAGTATTCGATATAATGTACTTTTCTATCTTGTTTTGGACATATTGCTATTTATAGAGTTTTTGTGCCTTAATTGTGTATCTATTAGGCACATGGTTAATAAAAGACACCAATATAAAGAGAAGAAGTAAAAAAGTCAAGATAAACCCCAAGTCAAGGCGTGAAATGAGCTTAAATTCACTTTGAGAAGTTAGAGCGTTTACCAGGAAAGTCTAGACGTCATATTGTTTCAGTCACCGCGATTAATTGGTAAGATATTTGGACTTAATTCCTTTTGATTAGGATGGATATTGAAGTCAATAACGTGTTATAAGTGACAGAAGTAAATTCAAGGTTTAGATGAAGAAGTTATGCCGTTTTCTTTCACCGTGACTCAAACTTAGACAACATTACCTAAAAACGGGTTGGGCCATTTGTAACTCATTTAAGTAATCCCATTTGACCTCAAAACATTTTTAGGTTATTATATAAGCCTATTAACAGCTCCTAATTCATAATCCATCATAAGAGAAGAGAAATTATACCATAAGGGGGAGAAAAAGCGTCTGGAGAAGGTGGAGAAGGAGAAGGGTTTCCACCCAATTCCACCATTCCCCACCATCCCATATTCGTTTCCCTTCATTCCAAAGAGTACTTTTATTCCGTTTTTCATTCTAAACATGATTTTAGCATTATTTTTCTTTAATTTCCAGTTTATCTTTATGAACTAAAGCTCCTATGCTTGAGTCTTGCAATATGTATGAACCCTAATTCAGAATTTTTAATGTTAGTTGGATTTAGGATAATTTACTATTGAAATTAATTGAGGTTTATTTTTCCATTGTTTATATATTTATAATTGTTGCCTATTCATGCCTTGATCAGGAGTTGGATTGTATGATACCTTTGGCTAACACCTGAAGTAGGGGGGTCGAATTTTGAACATAGTATATAAACGTCTAGTGTGGTAGTAATCCTACCGGATTCATTAACTAGGGTGTCCTTACCCAAGTCCCCTAGTTGTGTTGACGTTGCTCACTAAGAAACCCAACAGGAGTGTTAGAGAGACTTTTAAATTTCAAATAATGTGAAACACCAATTTTGCCCTTATGTCAAATAACACTTAAAATCGATTTGAAGGATTACCCGCAAGAGTCACCCCATCTCTCTCCATTTTCTTGTCCTTTATCATTTTAATTATTTTTTCTTTAATTAATTATTTATCTTGTTTTCAAATTTAGTCCTTTAAACAAAAATAAACAAAAATTGTTTATATTAATTGTCATTTACTTACAACTCTACATTATTGTACTTTCGGAACACTAAAATTGTAACTTTGATAGTCCATCTGGAGACGATAACCACACACTTATCAAGTTTTTTTTGATCGGCCATACTTACCAAGTTATTATTACTTGTCAACGACCCGTACACTTACGGAAAGTCACCCTCCTTTTGTGTTGATTTATATCACACCCTATGGGACGACAATTTTCCATGGAGACAACTTTGTTGAAGTTGCATGTCAGATTCGCACAGATCCATAAATCTATCGAAACTCTCTCATATCGGAGCTTGCTCCTTCCTTAAACATGAATGCTTGTTATAAGAACCAATCTTGCTTCACAAATCACCTTGCAATATTGCCTTGCTTCACAAACCAAACCCCTGGAAAAATTCCTTTCTTAGCCAGGAAGCCACCACCTCCTAAGCTTTTGGATTAACAAAAAGCTTCAACTTCGGGGACGTGTCTTCCGCTTACAGACCAACCGATTTATGACCTTTATTTTGAGCTCCAGTCCTCCCCACCACCAGGAACCAACAACATTAGAATCAAGCCATTATAGGAGTTTTGATCCACTAGCCATGGCTGAACCACCACACTGCGAGATCTACCACTGGAACAAAAATAATTCACTGGAACTCTATTTTTCAAACTTGTGAATATGTTCTTATTTTGTTTTTGTTTTTGTTTTTGAAGTATATATGTGATATAAATTAGGTTTAAAAGACTTATTTGTAATATATATAAAATATTTTTTTGAAATTTAAATACACATTAAAACTTGATCTCTTACTAGAATATTTTAGAAGAATGTTATTTTTAAAGGTCTCTAATATATTTTTAAGACTCTTAAAATAAAATTCTATAATATATATAGTTTAGACGTTAAACAAAAATAAAAAAAGGTTGAAGAGGAAAGTTGATCAGGGAGAAAAATAAAAGTAGGATTGTTTTTGAAAATAGATTACTATGTTCTTTCTGCTAAAAAAAGGAATCAAGTTGAATTATGATTAATTGTTTGATTATTGTGCTTGAGAAAACGAGTAGACAGATATAGCTAAAATTGAGATTGAAACAGTCATTGTCAGATTCCACCCATATATCAGCCAGCCACTGCCAGTTTAGCCAAAAAGTGAAAGAAGAAGAAAGAGGCAAAGCCGTGTGTATTAGTGATGTCCCTTAATATTATTCTTATGAGCCTTCTTGCCACCTTTCACGGGATAAAGGATTAACTGGACATAAATTGTTTAAAGTAAATTTTTAAGTTTTCTTAAATATATTATCTTTTTCTTTTGACATTGTTACATATTTAAAAACTAAATCACGGTTACATATTAATTAACCAATTCCTAACCTTTTGAACAAGGTCTCAATTGAGATCTCATCTAAACCGGATTTCTTCCGTCTAGCCAAATACGTAATGTAATCCGCCAATTTATTCCTACTACGCGGAATATGCTCAAACCGAATAAAAGAACATCGATTAGCAATATCCCAAATTCGTAAGATAAATGGCTTGATCCTCCATTTCGCCACTAATGGTGACTTGATTTTTTGAATTACTTCAAGATTATTTGAATAAATGAAGACTTTGACCCTATCAAGTTTCTCACATATTTTTGAAGTTTGAAAAACTACTCATGCTTTACTTTCCACAATTGTTTTTGTCCATATTTGTTTTGAGTAGATACTTTTATTTCCTGTTTTAGTACCAGTTCTTATAAAGCCAATTCCACTAACTTCCGCTTGATTACTGAAAAATACATCATATTTATAAATCGTATTAGTTCATCTTAGTTCTTCTTCTGACCATATGCTTTGTTTTTCTTGTTCATTTGTGTAGTTTTCTTACGTGGCATATTGCTCCACTCTTTCCAAACAAGTCTTTCATTCCCATATGACCAGCTTTTATAATAGATTCAACTTTCAAATGTGTATTCTCATATAGCGTCTTTATCCTCCATTTCCAAATATTCCATGATGTAAACAAAATATATGCATTAATGATTCTTCTATCCCATAACTTACTATCGACTCCTTCACAGATTTTTGTAATCCATTCTCCTTATGTATCCTTCTCTATTTTAGGTATCTTAATTTGGAGAACTGATGCTGCCCAAACCTACTTACAAACTGCACATGAAAGTAATAAATGTTTAGTAGTTTTTTTTCGTCACACCAGTAACAATATTTGTCTAAAGCACATTTCCTATTTTTCAAATTTTTCCTAGTAGGTAATATATACTTACATGCTTTCTGTTGGATTAAAGTTATACAATTATTAATTTAAGAGTATAATTTATAATCCGATCATGTTCTTTTAGGAGAAGTGGAAGAGACTTATATTAATATAGAGGATTAACTAAGACTCTTCCTATTCCCTTTGAAAAGTGGAAAAGACAACTTTTGTGAAGGATTTTATCCCACATAGGAGGTGAGTAAGAAATTATATATATATAAAATAACTTACCTATTTATTTCTATCACAATAACTAGTCACTATGGAAGCAAAAAGGGAATAATAAAGCCCCACACGCGCGCACCACCACCACCACCCACCCGCCCGGCTTGGCACCGACAATGGCGACGGCGGAGTTGGGGGAGTTCGGGAGTCAAAAAATGAAAAATGAAATGGGTTTTCCTATCAGCTCTTATAGTGGTCATTAATAATTCAAACTAAACCAGAAAATAAACGTAAAGACAAGTCTCCACCAATCACGCACGCATTAAGGAGAATATTCCATCAGCTGTTAAGATAGTCAACACGTGGGAATATCAAGTCAACCAGATGTTACAGAATATAAAAAACGTGGTGATTAAGAGACGATCAAATCTGTCAACCCAATCAAGTCAATTACGGGAGGTAATCAAGGGACTTAATGGGGACGTTTCTGCTGGCATAAATTTGACTCATCACCTCTCCCCTATATAAAGAGCTCCCACTCTACCAATACCAGCTACGAAATACAACAGAAAAGAATAACACTCTGCCTCTTTTCTCTCTAAAAACCGCTAAGTAGAGTTTCGTTTCCGTTAGAGATACCGGTACGCCGGAATATCTTTTTAACAACCGTAGGTGTAATTGTTATTGCTTTCTTTCTGTGTAAGTGTATTTCATATTCTTGTAATCGTATTTATTTTTCTGTAATAGTTAGTTTACATTAAAATCGAATTTTATTTCTTTTGTTTTTTGGGAAACCATTTCTATTTTGTCAAAACCGGTGATTACTTTAATCACAATTTAAAAAGATATTCATTTTCTTTTCTCACCGGTTATTTTCTGAAATGACTCTTCCTATTTTGGCTGTTGGTTTTACTTTGAACGCAAAGCTACTTCTCGACGTGAACAAGTTAGAACCCCTTAATAGTTCTAACTACAAGCGTTGGGCGCAAAAAATTATGATTTGTCTTGAACAGTATGAACTCGACTTTACTATAGTCGCGGCTCCTCCACTTATGGAAATCGGAGCTCATACTGAACAAGAGCTAGCTAGCCATGCTACCCTCGAATACAGGTTCAAAAGAGTTAATACCATTGCCCGGGGTTGGATGTTGAACAACGTTACTAATCCCATCTTTAATCTCCTTGCCAAAGAGAAATCGGCAAAGATTATATGGGAAACTCTCGAGAAGAAATATGGGGCTGATGATTCTGGTAAGAAAAAGTACGTCACTGGGAATTGTTACAATTTTAGACTCACGGATCAAAAACCCATGACTGAACAACTTCATGTGTACGAGAACCTATGCGCGGAGGTAATCGCTGAAGGCATGAAGATGTGTGAAGTTCTTCAAGTCAACATTTTGCTTGAGAAATTTCCCCCATCTTGGAGTGAATACTGCAACCACCTCAAGCACAAAAAGAAAGAAATGACCCTCTAAGAACTCATCAGCCACATACAAGTCGAAGAAGCCAATTGACTCAAGGATAAGTCAATCTCTGTCCCTTCTCATTCCACGAAATCTAATCTCGTCGAATGTTCTGGCCAAGGTCGCAAAGACAGGTTCAAAGGGAAGGGAAAGCAACAAGGCTCCAACAAGCCTAAGTCTGGGGGAAACAAGAACTGCGGCAACTCCAACAAACAAGGTGGAGGATTCAAAACTTCTGGTAAGATTCAAAAACCTAAAGGGGCATGTTATTGTTGTGGCAAAGAAGGACATAGAGCTTTTGAATGTCCCCTTAGGGCTGGCCAGGGTCCGAAAGCTGCCGCTAATCTGACTGAGACCGAAGAAATAATTGTCGCGGTAATGGTTGAGGTAAACTTGGTAGAGAACAAGAGTGAGTGGATCCTTGACACTGGAGCTTCTCGACACTTCTGCGCAAACAAAGCC
This sequence comes from Nemophila menziesii, assembly GCA_029959085.1. NCBI lineage: Eukaryota > Viridiplantae > Streptophyta > Magnoliopsida > Boraginales > Hydrophyllaceae > Nemophila > Nemophila menziesii. The sequence goes on along the minus strand of JARWIR010000022.1, from coordinate 20,517,353 downwards.
CTGTTCAAGAAATTCAAAAAAGAAACTGATGGTGAGTGTGTGTACTTGGGTGACTCTTCCACCGCTACAGTTCTCGGGAAAGGTCAGGTTCCCCTCAAACTCACCTCTGGTAAGATTCTTGAACTGAATGATGTTCTCTTCGTCCCCTCTCTCCATAGGAACTTAGTTTCCGGGGAGCTTCTTAACAAATTAAGTCTCAAACTTGTTTTCGAGGGGGGGGGGGGGGGGGGGGAAGTCAATATCACCAAAAATGACGAGTTCGTGGGGAAATGGTACTTAAATAATGGCTTGTTTGTTTTAAATACGGTAACCCTTAATGAGAATGCATCTAATTCTTCTTATATTGTTGAGTCTGTTCAAACGTGGCATGGTAGACTAGGTCATATTAGTGTTGCGTCTATTAAAAGGCTTGGACTAATACCCCTTTACAATGTGGATGACTTTGAAAAATGTCAAATATGTGTAGAGTCCAAACTTGCGAAAAAACCTTTTAAATCCATTACCACGAGACAGAATACATTGCTTGAATTAGTTCATTCGGACTTAGCTGATTTTAAAAACTCCGCTAGCAGAGGAGGAAAACTTTATTACATAACCTTTGTAGATGACTACTCTAAGTTTACTAAAGTGTATCTTTTTAAAACTAAAGATGAGGCAGAAAATGCGTTTTAAAAATATAAAGCCGAAGTTGAAAACCAACTAGATTGTAAAATCAAACGACTTAAGTCCGATAGAGGAGGCGAGTATAGTTCTAATTCCCTTAAATAGTTTTGTGAAACCAATGGTATTATCCACGAACTTAGTGCCCCTTATACACCCCAACAAAACAACATAGAAGAAATAAAGAATAGGTCCCTTAAAGAGACCATGTATGCCATGTTAATAAGTTCAGGTTTACCAAACAACATGTGGGGGAAGCTGTCTTATCAGCCTGTTATGTACTTAAGAGGGTACCACATAAATCCCTAGAAAAGACCCCTTATGAGATGTGGAAGGGTTTTCCACCAAACCTGAAATTTTTAAAAGTGTGGGGGTGCCTAGCAAAAGTCAAACTACCTGATTTTAAAACGGCCACCGTTGGACCCAAAACCGTTGACTCAATTTTCATAGGGTACGTTCAGAATAGTGCGGCATGCAGATTCTTGTCCTTGGATGATAACTCTATTTGTGAATCTACAGATGCTGAGTTCTTTGGACATGTTTTCCCTTTGAAAAATTTAAATAATGTCAATGCTTCTTTACCTGTTGATAACTTAACTACTAATGATGTTTTACCTCTTTGTGATGTTTTTCCTAACCCCTCCTCTTCCATAAAGCTTAATAGTATTCCCGAGGAAGAACCTAGGAGAAGTAAGAGGCGTATGATCGAGTTCAGCTTCGGCCCTGACTTATAACAACCTTTATGACAGAAGGTTTCACATTGCCCTATTAAATGAACAGGTAGTCAACTGCCTCCTCATGGAGGAAGACCCAAGAACTTATGACGGTGCTTTAAATTCTATAGATGCTAGTTTTTGGAAAGAGGCCATTAATAGTGAACTTGAGTCTTTTAAAGTAACCATACATGGGAAATAACTGACTTACCTAGGGGTAGCAAACCTTTTTGTAGCAAATGGATTTTTAAGAAAAAGTTGAGACCTGATGGCTCAATAGAAAAATTCAAAGCAAGACTTGTTATTAAGGGCTTCACCTAAGAGAAAGGTTTAGACTACTTTGACACTTACTCCCTAGTGACCAAAATTGCCACGATAAGAACCCTTATTGCTCTAGCCGTCATTTACGAACTTGTAATACATCAAATGGATGTCAAAACCGCATTCCTGAACGGAGATCTAGATGAAGAGATCTACATGGCTCAACCCGAAGGGTGTCTGGTCCCTGGTCAAGGGGATAAAGTGTGTAAGTTGAGAAAATCCTTGTATGGTTTGAAACAGGCACCGAAAAAATGGTATGAAAAACTAGATAGTACTCTCGTTTCAGATGGTTTTGTAGCTAACACTTCTGATTCATGTGTTTACTCCAAGGTAACAAATTCAGAGTGTGTTATCATCTGCCTCTATGTAGATGACATGCTCATCTTTGGTACTACTATTCATACTATAAATGAGACTAAACGCTTCTTGTCTTCCAGATTTGACATGAAAGATATGGGAGAAGCTGATGTAATACTTGGGGTAAAAATCATGAGAAGCAGTAATGGTATTACCCTGAATCAGTCTCATTACGTAGAAAGGATGCTGAAGAAGTTCAATTCCTTTAAAAAGTGGAAAAGACAACTTTTGTGAAGGATTTTGTCCCACATAGCAGAATGAGATCCGCCATGGACGAGGTTCGAACTCAGAAACAGCTCGGCTGGAAGCATCACGAACGAAGAAGAATTTTGCTCCGGTAGGGTCCAATTGGAGAAGATGGGTTTTCATTTGCTGATAAGAGAGGAGAGAGGGATAGACTTTTAGGTTTTAATTTTACTTGATAAAAAATAGTATATATTGGAAATAAAAAACAAAAAGGGGTAAAAAGGTAATTGATTTTTTGGCTTATAATGTTAAAATTAGTTTGACCCTTCAGTAAGAAAAGGGTATAGAGCCGGTCTTGTTAGGTCCCGGGGTGGCCTCTTCATGACCCCCTGGGTAATAATTTTTTATTTTTTATAATTGGATAATTTTTTATTCGTTTTACCGATGATATTTAATACATTTTTAAGTTGTAAATTGCAGTACTTTATTGGTTAATCTTGATGGGATTATAATTACTTTTTCAGTTCACGTAACTCTCTATATTGATTGTGAGAATAATCAAAGATTACGTATAATTTTGGTGATTAAATTATGAGGAATCTACAAAGTAAGGCCTAAATCCCAACTTTCTTAGGATTTAAAGCCTAGTTGCAAAATACTACTTTTTAAGGCCTAACTAAAAATTCTGGTTTGGGATTTTACTCTTCTACCCTTTGCAATTTTTTTTTAATTCTTTTTCGTTTTTTTATTATTTTTTTTTCTGAATTTTTTCTACTTGATATATCTTTCCGATACATTCAAGGATGTGTACCTATTCGTATAGACCTATATGTTTTTTATCGTTTTTAAGGTGTTTTTTTTTCAAATTTGTCCATGTCAAGGTTTTGTCCATGTCAAGAGATAAGGAGTACGTTTTTTGTCCGTTTTTATCCGTGTCAAACTTCCGAGAAACAAGGTTCTAGACCAAAATGTCTAGCCCTAATATGATGGACACAATAAAATAACAGTATAAAAACAAATATTAAATGACCTTAATGTGTTAGACTACTATTTGAAAATCAAGTTATAGCCCATATGGGCTGGACACATTCCAAAAGGACTACTAGACAATTCCCAACTCACACTCACAAGAAGAAAAGGAAAAAAAAATCAAAGGATTAGGACTAGACAAAAAGAAAAAAACCAACAAGGATTAGCCCACATGGGGCTGGGGCTGGACCATTTTGTTTGTGTGAAAAAAAAATGAAAAAAATAATGAAAAAAATAATGCTGCGAGTAATGCTCCAAGCAAAATGGGCTGGACCAACAAGTCAGTACCCAAGTTGGGCTGGAAACCTTTGCCAAACTCAGTTTTAAAACAAAAAAAATGCTGCAAGTAATGCTTGGCCCAAAATGGGCTGGACCAACAAGGCATGGGTCTGGATCCAACGTTTTTTTTTTTAAAATGTTAAAGCCCATAATGGGCTGGACTCCACGTTTGGACTACCTTTGCAAAATCACGTTATAAAAAAAAAAACCCGCAGATCTGGAACAGAATTGGGCTGGACTATCACTGCTAGACCCAATAGGGCTGGAGGAACACTGCTGGACCAAATGAGACACGCAAAATAAAAAAAGAAATCGAACGGTGTCGGTGGTGGAGGCGGCAAGATCCACCTTGCAGAGGCGGTTTTTTGGTGGAGGTGGCGTGCTTTACTGCAGCGGTGGTGTTGGCTGGAGATGGAGACGATAGTGTTGGTGTTGCAGCGACAACGGAGAGCAGCAGCGAGGTGATGCGCGGATTTGCAGCAGCAGCGAGGTGATGCGCGGTGTTGCAGCAGCAGCGATGTGATGCGAACGGAGATCAACAGCGAGGTGATGCGAACGGAGATCTGGGTTCTATTATTGCAGATTTGGTTTCTATTATTGCAGATCTGGGGTTACCTGAAGTCTGCCACGAACGGTGTTGCAGCAGCGACAGCAGCGTGGTCCACGAACGGTGTTGTAGCGATGGTGAAGCGTGGATCGATTGTGGTTGGTGGGAGATGCAGCAATGGTTGGTGGTGGTGCAGTGCAGCAGCGAGATCTGGCGTGGTGGCGCTGAAGCAGTGCAGCAGGTTGGTGTCTCGGAGCTTCGCAGAGAAGACCTCGAGAGAGAGAGAGAGGTGGGGTTATATGGTGGAGCTCATCGGAGAAGGAGGGCATCGAGGGGGTGGGGCTCGGTGGAAGGTGGGGGTGGCTATCGGTGGGGAGGAAGGAGGGCATCGAGCAGTGGTGGTGGGAAGGTGGGGCTGGGGTCTGCAGGTAGGGGGTGGGGGTGGCTCACGGTGGGGAGGTGAGAGAGAGAGAGGGGGTATAGAGAGGGGTAGGGTTTTGAAACAAAAATGTAATTGGGGTTTTTCGTTTTGCTTTTTTTTTTTGTTGCAAAGAGTGTATAGAGGGATTGAGGATTATTTGGGTATTTTTCTGGGTTTAGTTGGTATTGGACTACTAGTTACTAGGTGGGCTTTTGTTTGTAAGAAACCATGTTGTGGGGCTTTATATTATAATTTCTCCTTAAATTATAGACCAAAGAATGATGAACTGGGTAGACAGACAGACGTGGCCTACCCGTGTGATGTGCTGTCACCCCCACCATATTTCCTCTATATAAATATATAAAAGCAGCAGCTACTTCATTCATATTAAAGAGAATCACAAACTCTCTCTCTCCAACATAGACATAATCACAGTTCACATATAAGAAGAGAATCCCATTTCCATTTCCATTTTCATTTTCATTTGTTGTTGCTTTTACGTAGACTCATATAGCTTGGAAGAGAATTGTTGAGTTGTTCAACTTACTTTTGCATATATATAACCAACTAACATGGAAGATCATCGCAAGGAGGTAATTTATTCTTTTTCTTTTTCTTTTTTAAAATTTGTTTGTTTGTCTTTGATCGGGAAGATTAGTTACGTGCAAACGGGCAGTTCCGAGAAGCAGCTAGAATTTGTTAAATTTTGGTTGTAAAGAAAAAATCTTAGTAAAAATAGACTTTTGTCTCAAAAGTCAAATATTCGACCCAGTATTTCCATATATAGCCTTGAAGCTTTTTTAACCTTTTGCCCTAGAAGAAAGATCGTGGATCCGGGTTGGTTACGCGTTTCTTTATTTTTGATTATGTAGATAAGAACGGATTCAAGTTTTTATTGAAGAAAATAATCTTGCTACTATAAGCCTGCTTGAGTGAATTTAGTAAGTTTTGATGTTTGTTTTTGTGTTTTGCAAAGTTATAAATAATGGTAGTTTCATTCTTGTTCATTTCTTATTAATAAGAGATGTACAAGAAAATAATAGAATTTACGTCAACCACTATTTAAATATATAAATATGTTCCTTCCTTGTTAAGCTGAGTTACAATATAGTAGTATATACTATGTGGTTTATTTATAATGAGTAATGATATTTGTCACCTTTTTTGTATCACCCATTTATCACCTCCTACATGTATGCTTACATGTACCAATGAATTAATTTCTCTATCCTATTTAATTTTTCTCTATCTTCTATTCAAGGTAATCAAAACATATATATAGAAGGGTGATAAATGGGTGACATGAAAAGGGGTGACATATATCATTGCTCATTTATAATTCAAGGATCATTTTCTTTTTTATTGAAAATAGTCTTTTAATTCATTTGACAAAATCAACAATGGAAATGGTCAAATATCATTATCTCTTTTGTGTATATATTTTTATGTGTTCAAAATTAAATGGAGAATGTAGGTCCCATATATGTATGTATGTTAGTGGACTATAGAGGTGGAAGAAATAATGGGTTATGTATGTATACTAATTTAAACTTGTTGCAGCTGTAAAATAGACTAGACTAGTACTTTAGTAAATGAAAAGTAAGTAATCAAGATGAATATTAATTAATATTTGTTTTTTTTTTTATGTTGAGTAGAAAAATGGAGCATGGATGTCTGTGCCACAATTTGGGGACTGGGATCAAAAGGGACCATTACCAGATTACTCCATGGATTTCTCGAAAATAAGAGAGATGAGAAAACAAAACAAGAGAGAACCTTCAAGAGCTAGTATTGGTAATGAAAAGGAACTCATCTCCTCCACAACCACACGGAGTAGCACCACCACCACAAACACTAGTAGTACCATTAATACTTTTCATCATCAAAACCACTCTCCAACTGTACGTATTCATACACTTTAACAATCTGATTTTTAAATATTAATAAATATGTTATCATGTGCTACTTACTATAACTGTATAACACATAGCATGTGGTGTGCTCTAAAGTTATGTATATCTAATACTCTAATCGAAATTTGTAGCTAGCAAATATTAAAAAAGTGCACATGGAATGAAGAATGTCTTATATTATATTCAATCTCATTCTTGATTGTTTTCACATGCAGGCAAGGAGGAGCATTTTGAGATACTTCAATTGCTGTGTTAGAGCTGCTTAACTTTGATGATGGGGATCAAGAATTAATTACACTTGTTTTAAATCTTATGTTCTAACAGTACAATATGATCAGTCTTGTATTTATCAAACTTGAATGTTTATTATTTATCATAATCCCATCTTTCTTTCTGTCTTTGTACTATTATATTACTGAATTTCAAATTCGATCTTATTCGCTCAACAATTTTTTCTTTTTATCTTTTGACTGCATTTTTGGTTCACTCTGAAAACAAAGCAACACGATGTGATTTATATACAATAACATCATGCACAATTTTCATCAAAGGTAGTGCAATACCATGTCCATAACATAACAAACACACCTACTTTTTTTGGTCTAAAAACAGACATATACACGTTATTTATATGTGCTTATTGATTATTTTTGCAAAAGACACGCTTGGGCTTAGTTTATTTAGTGAGCCAAACAAGTATGATCAAGCCCATTAAAAGAAAGACCAATGTCATCCCCACTACCATTCTATTATTTTGTATAAAATATCCGTTTTACTTATAGATAAGGGTTGAATTTGATGGGCAAAAACGTTTTCTTTTGTTAATGTAAAGAACCCTAACTTCTTCAATAGTAGGGCAAATAAATGAAGATGAAGGTTGGTGCTTGGTATCAACTTGAAGTTTTTTTATTTTGTTAATTTGTATTAGGGCTAAATATATTTACCTTCTATAAGATTTTTTATCTAAAGTAAAGTAATGTATATACCACCTAAATTCATACCACTAAAATTCTGGTTATAGTTGAACCCACCCTATCCAATCCCGTGCATATACCAATAGATTTAATAGTGTAAATTTGAAAATATTGGATGAAATTTTAAATTAAATTTCACACATCAATAAAAATATTATATTTAAATTAAGAAATAAATATACAGGGATCATAAATATTCTTAATATATTTTTTTAATATTTGAATATTTTCAATTTATTGAATAATAAAAAGAGATTTTTGAACTACACATTAAATGACATCTTATTTTTACTTAAACAATCCTATTAAATATTTACAACTAATAGTTGACCAAACATTCTTTGTCATTCTCTTCGCTAACCAATATGCACAATTGTTAGCTTCTTGATAAATTTAGACCATATTGATGCCCATATTTCTTCGTAGGATATCACGGCAATCACATACGACCTTGTTGAAAATCCCCTGAGTCTGTACCATCCTTCACTAGCAAATACAATTCAAGCAAATCAGTCTCAACGCATAGCTACTTAAATCTTTTCTCCTCCACCGTCGAGTGTCCGAAATGTAGTGCATAACATGTTTCTTGCATTATCTCTTAAATCTTATCTTTTATATCAAAAAGAGTCCTAATGCAGTTACAACTTCTAGTTAAATGCAAATACTATTAATTAAATAAAATCTTGTTACTTTTTAATTTTATTTATTTAATTATCCTAAGATAACAAATACTCTTATAAAATAAATATTAATATTATCCTGCATTTACATAAAAATTAGTTATTTAGTTATTTAATAAAAGATATAATAATAAATTTTATTATATCTTATTAGATCTTATTAAAATATTAATTAATCATATATCTATTTCTCCATTTCCTTAGTACGTACTATATATGCTAACCTGCTAAAATCAGTTTAGAAACAATTACATTATTTAACATTGAGAGTAGGGACCAGAAGGCATATATATCCCTAACTTATTAACGCATAAAGATATACTTACACTAAGTATCGTGTAACTATTCCACTATAGAAACACGATTGAACTCCATCAACTAAATACTATTTTATACAGAGGATCGACGAAGTAAGATCCATGTCCTCGACTTACTAAGCTGTAGTTATTGGACAAATTCCATCTCCCAAGTTTGCTACCGGTCATTTAATCAATTTTACTTATAAAACACCACCACCTAATTTCAAAATATTTTTGTACTTTACTAGTCAGTAAAAACAATTAGTTGAATCATCATTCAAAATATTAATTACATCCGCAGTTACAAAGTTACAAAAAAAACACTTTCAATCTGATAAATTCAAAGTTACAAACAATAACACATAAACAAAAAACAACAGATGGCATGTTCATAGACAAATATCTCTAGGAGCGACCAGTAAAAAAGAAGGTCGAGAGGTAGGGGCAGATCATTTTAAGGCCAGGGGGGATCAAGCCCCCTGAACCCGTAAATTTTAGAATAGGCCAATGTAATTTTGGCTCGAAAAATAATTAACTCCTACTAAAAAGTTATCTAACATGTGCATACTCAAAAGATCTTATAAGTTATTGTGGCTTAGTGGTTTATTATCTCTACATATTAGAATTTATTCTAGAGGTTAGGTGTTTAAATCTTAACATTTGTTTTATTTATTTTTCATAAATATACATATAATAGAAAATTATTTCTAAAATAATTTTAAACAAGTCTTGATTCGAAAATAAGTTTAATGTAAAATAAGAATAATACTTCAACTTTATTCTTATACTTTAACATTATAAATAAAACTTTGTTCTTTAATATACTAGATTTAAGTTATAAATTTGTCAGTTTCATAAGACCGATTTTTTATGTAATGCAATTCTTGTATACAGGTCTCTATTTTGAGTTTGGTGATAACATTACTAAGTAATTTATTATTTACATTACTCCAATAAAATTATAATGTATAATTTTTGTAGATGATTTATTCGTTATATTTATAATGTAGAATATTTAATTTAACATATGGTATAGGAATATAATACTAATGATACTATATGAATTACGTGTATATAATAGTGTTGGTCTACATATTTTATAGGCAACTAAGAACATGTAAGCTCATCAATTAAAGAGACGAGCGCAACGTAATGGTGTTGGATTTTTATATTTGTATTTTGACATTACTAGTTATATGTTTATGTATCCTTTTTTACCTTAAAAAATTTTGGAAAACGTTAACCCCCAAATTCCATATATTTCAAGCCCCTACTCAATTTATCTTCTGGATCCGCCCCTGCCAAGAGAAAGAATGCCACTCCTAGGGGTTGGCTCCATTTTTCTGTCCACAAGTTATAGCATGTGGGTTTGTCTTTATTTCCCACATCGGTGGGGAGAATGGGTTTAAACCCATTTAAATGCTAAGTGATCCTATTAGCTACCAAAAGACTAACACCCATGCACATGGAATGATAATGGGAAAGCCCACACGCGCGCACCACCATCACCACCCGCCCGAGCCCGGGCCTAGGTTATGGGTCATGGGTCTTGGGAAAAAAATAAATTTTTTTTATACCAGCTTTTATTTTTTATTTATTTTGTAACTCCCATTTTTTCCTCCACACGTCTTAAACATTTACTCACGTTGGTCAACACATTACCCACGTTTTCGAAAGCTGCTGCAGGTTTGTAACTGCTGCAGATTTGTTGCCTACGGATTTGTTGCCCCATGATATCAGCTCGTAACAGGTGCGGATATTATGTTCCATGATGATTTCCGTAACAACTCTTTCCTCCTCCTATATAGAGAGCTCTTCTTCATTTCAGAAATTACACTCTCCCTTACGATATTCTTTACCACCATACACAACCTCTCTTCATGTTCTTGAGCGAATAATACATACAGATTCCAACCTACGATTGTGAGTGCACACGAGAGTAGGTAGTAGTGTTGAATCCTTGGGTAACGTTTGGAGAAATAGTATCGCACCTCGGCTGTCCCGAAATTCGTTCTTAAGGCAGTGGCTCCTCCACGGCACTACTTCACGTCATCTTCATCTCCAGTCTCCGGTTCGTCTTCTCTTCTTTTCCCTTCCTCGGTTTTAAAATTCGGTCGTTTTATTTTTCGTCTTTTATAATTCCGGTTTTTTCAACTTCACTATTTGTTAAAGCCTATTTTCGCAAATCGGTTTTTAAAATTTACCATTACAGTTCCGAAATTTTACCAACACTAGGGTCCTCAAAGAACCCACATCTAGCCAACTCTCAACGCTCGAGTACCTTGCCCTATCACGAGAATAAATAAAATAATAAATAAAGAGACCAAGGAGCTCTGAAGAAAAGTAATATAGAGGGATGTCGATCCACAAGAAATGTAATGCGTATATATAGGCATGTGAGTGACGATTCACCTTCATGGTACCATTATAATATGACACCGCGAATTTCGTTTAATAACACATGAGGCTTATCGAATAAACCGTAGCAATCGTGACCCAATCACCAATATCGTATCGGCACGTTTAATTTTAACAAGTCGATTCTCCATTACCATCACCCTTGGCTGAAAGATCTAGATGGGTGAACTTTCTAGTCGGGCTTACTAGAAGTCATCGAGACTTACCTTTCGAATTTAAAGGGTGTATTGATAGACTTACCGCATTCTGATGAGCTTGATAGTTATGAACCTCTCGCGAGATTAGTGCCAAAAGACTATCTCATAAAGTCGAGGAGAGTAGAACCAAAGGCTTGAAACCAAAGGGCTTCGAGTAGCTTCGTTGTTCAATCATGTCTCTAGTTACCCAAGCACTCCCTTGGAATATATGACAAAAGCCCATCCAAGGATATTGATATTTTCGTACTTATAAATACCCATACCATTAGACAAAAGAGGTATCACTTTTATTACTACATTGTACATATTTACAGTCAAACTTAATCCATTAGTATTCTCCTCGGGTTTCGGACCCAATAATTACTTGACCGTTTGAGATTCATCTGGAGGCAACCCTTCCTGTGGTCATGACTCTTGTTTGATTTCAGGTCACCCAGCTTAACAAAAGACAAATTACCTCTGAAAATCATCAAGAGAAGTTTTGAAGTTCCACAATTCACGTGTTTGTATTGGTTGGGCATTTCACGCTTATCAATTGTGGGTAATATGGTGCAATCAATCCTTAATTTCATGATGGATAAATTCAAGGTTTTTGTTGACTTTTTTTCTTTTGTAGCTAAGTGTTTAATGACTCTATAGGATGTTACCATTTTGGTATTTTATAAAGATGAAGAAGATGGATATCCAAAGGAGAAACAAAAAAAAAACAAACATTTTCTTGTATAAAGTACATAATTTTACTAGTCATAGTTTATCATGAAACTTGCACCAGTATGTGTATTATGTGAGTATCAAGAAAATCAAGTTTTGAAAATGAAGATGTTATGATAAAATGATGACGATTTAAAGAACAACACAGGGTGTGTATATGGAGGGGGGGGGGGGGGGGTGTAGAAGATGGAAAAAGAAAGTATAATGATTTATTTAAAATTTTGTGAACACTTTTCAAATTAGCTCTATGTGCCGCTCACGTGAGCTTTATCAGCCAGATATTAACATAAAATTTAACTTGACCCAACTTAGTAAAAAATATGAAAAATTGGGTATCAGTTGAATATATACTGTGTATTCAGCCCATTTTATAATCACGCATTGAAACTGGCCCAGTTGAAAAATTTATGCTAAATATATTTTTATCATAACCCTAAAGATCATTCTGCCGTTTCATTTTTTTCTTTCCGTCTCTATCTTTTTTCTTCTATTCCTTCTTATATCTTACAATCCATTTTCATGATTTAAATCTTAATCTCTACAAATATTTTTAGAGATCATATTCCAATTTTATCATTGTCTCTTCACCCCTATTCATAATCTTTCTCTCTATTTTTATAATCTATTCATATTCAAAATTACACTGTAATTCTTAATTCAATATATATGCATCACCCATGATTGTTTTCTAATACATATAGCGATTATTTTTTCATATATTTTCCAGTAACAAACAATACACTTTTATGTGTTTTTGTTATATTTATATAATTTTCGAGATAAATCGTCATCGTGTTTCAAGGTAAGATATTTTTCCATAAAACTTTTTAATTGGTAAATTATAATCAAAATTAGATTCTTTATACATATGGTTTTAGGTAGTTAAAATTTAATTTTTTTTAATATTAATTTGGCTAAAAATAAAAATTTGAAAAGCATATATATATAAATTAGGAATTCAAAATATGTTTTCTGAAATTATTAATAAATTAAACATAATTTTGTTTCTTTTTAAAAGATTAAAAAGAATGTTAATCAATAGTTATTTGATTCATATAATAAATGATACATAAATACTTATATCCTTATTTGTTTAATACAGAATTATTACTTTTCCATGATCGAGATCGATAACCATTACATTTCAATTATACAAGGTAACTCCATTTTTACTATAATCATTTTTGCTAGATTATATGAATCTTGAAATTTAAACTTATACTAATATAAGTTAGTTAAAAAAAAAATCTTTTTTACGCAAGAAATTGCAAACTATCTTTCATTAGCATCTTAGCTTTACCTTTCACTAATTGTCTTTTCATTTTCCAAACACAATATCTTGGATATCTCTCGAACTTTCACATTTATTTATGTAACTAAACTATAGGCATTTTCTAGTAAAAGTAAAAGGTGATCGCGAGTCTTCAAACACTTATATATTGTTTTGATTCAGATTTTTAAAGGAAAGGAAAGTATATGAATACAAATTATTTTCTTTAGTCTGAATTAGATTTTTAATGAAAGGAAAGTAACTCATTTGATAACGTAAATTTTCTAATTTCCTTTACTAATGTCAATAATTAATTCTCTTATTTTAGAGTTATTTCAAAGAAAAAAATGATTATAGTAAAAATGGAGTTACAAAATTTTCTTTCAAATTTGATATTTTTAATATTTTTAATATTTTTAATAATTTTAGAGTTTGTAATTATGTTCGTTGATGAATTATTAATGAATGTAAATCTCTACTATAGTTGATTACAAGTATTCTTACTTTAATTTTAAATTGAAGACAAGGAAAAGGAAAGAATTTATCAAAAGAATGACAACGATCATAAATCATATGTAATTAATCCACTTAGACTTTATATTATAAATGACAAAGCTGGAATATTTCTAAATGATTGTATTTGTTTTTTTTATATATTTTGTGATAGTTATTTAAGTTTGTGATATTCTTTTATTTTGGATTAATGTAGGTGATGATCCTGAAACTAGAAAGACTAAATTGAAGCAATGGGCACGAGTAGTAGCTATTTCAACTCATGCTCTCAACATATCTTAATTTGTAAGGGAGACTCATCCCACACCGCGATGCTAAAAGGACACTTAAGGAATAGATGTTTGATTTTTTCATCCTCTTTCTCACACCATTTTACATTTTGTCGTCTTGGAACATTTCTTTTTTTGTGAGTTAACTTAAATATATAATGACGTTTCACATAACCTTAAGAGGGTATAAACATATTTTTTTATGTAAGAATATATTTTCTTTTCTTTTATTATTATAATTATATTTCAAACACGGTTATCACTTTCTCGGGATCGAATTTTATTAAAGTCAAACTGATTTATAATCTAAAATGGCTTTCATATGTATTAAAAAAACACAGTTATCACTTTTTTTCTATTTCTTTATTATTTTTATATTTCTATCATGTCATTTACTTTGATAATGTGAATTCAAACTATACATTAATTTAAGTTCCAAATTAATACTGAAATTAAGTATTTAAAGGCTCACATATAATCGTAATTCATCTTTTATTTTTACAAGAAAATGCTTATATATACATAAATAAATGTAAAGGTTGAGAAATATCTAATACACAAGTAAAAGGTCGTGGTATTCAATAAGGTATACTTAAACTCTCTAAATCAGATGTTTTTATCTATTAAGACTTCTCAAATCTAGCTAGTATAATTTTTTTAGAGATTAATTATTATACATCTATATTTAACCCAAAAGTGGGCCAAACTCTTTTATCTTTCCCATAGCATAGAAAGAGTTTGTGCACTTGAATGCAATTTTACACATTTATATGTTTTTTAGTTAATTGTTGGAAAATTGTCATAATGTTATTTTTATTGATTCAATTTTTATTAGAATTGACAAATTTATGCAAAAATTAAAGCGTAAATGGCACCATATCCCTTGTGATATGCAAAATAATCAAACACACCCATGTATTTTGAAAACACTACAAGAAAAGGTATCTTTAGCGGCAATAATTTTAACACTAAAAATCTTAATTTTGTCACTAATAGCCGCTATTTGTTTGTCCCTATAAGTTCGTCTCTAAAGATACCTTTAGTTGCCTCTATTGATTTTATTTTTAGCGGCAACTATTGCCGCTAAAAATATAATTAGAGGCTATTTTGGTGTTTAAAAATATTATTAGAGGCCATTTTAGTGTTGCCGCAACAACTTCGTCCCTAATGATACTATTTCTTGTAGTGAAAGTAGTTATTTCAAATTAGCAAATGTGCCCTCCTATTCCTAGAAAATAGTAAATATACCCCGTGGAGGGGTACATTTCATAACACAATGATATATTTACTAGATTACAATGATATATTTACTAGATTTGAATTACTAGAGGTACATTTGGCTATTTCGTACAACA
Organism: Nemophila menziesii; assembly: GCA_029959085.1. NCBI lineage: Eukaryota > Viridiplantae > Streptophyta > Magnoliopsida > Boraginales > Hydrophyllaceae > Nemophila > Nemophila menziesii. Next base: position 20,502,241 of record JARWIR010000022.1, on the reverse strand, counting down.
CAGGGACCAATGTTGCAATTAATCTCATAACTAGATCAATTTTAGATTCTGAAGTTGATTGCATTGTTAGAATGGTTCTCATGTGAGTTTTTAGCCAACTAGGTTACATCATCTAACAATAAATATGAGTCTATATTTGTTATTTAGTTAAAACAAGAGGGCAAATTTGAAGGAAATTTTAAAGGTTTCATATGGAAAATCTGATAACTAGAGTGAAAAAGTTGTTTTAATATCGAAGGACTGAAATGCAAGATTGCTTGAACATACCGAGCTGCTTGTATATTTGCTTAAGCACAATCGACTTGAGTTGACGTGTGTTTAATTATTAGAAGTCAAATATGATAAAGTTATGCATTAATGACTAATTAATAATTTCATATTTGATAATAGGAATACAATGTTTATCAAATTTTATCACATACATTTTAAAAGTTCTTCCTTGTAAATATAGGAATTTTCTAATCTTTTTTTTACTGAAGGTAAATGAACATCACTTACTGTTCTCTTGTGATAAGAACTTCAACTATCAAATAAACTAAGTCCTTGGTCTTCAGATTTAACCTTGGTCCCACTTATGATTCTGCTTCGATTCTTTGTAAGATTGATTCCTCCTCCATTTTCAGCTCTTCTCAACAACTCTTCGTATGACATAGCTTTATCCTCATCACCTAAACTTCCGAAAATCTTTGAATTATCAGCCTATAACGTACAAATGTCTTTCTAAACTTTACACCATGAATTTTGACGGTATAACACTACAAGAAATAGTAGCATTTGCGGGGAAGCTATTGCGGCAACAACTAAAATGGCCTCTAATGATATTTGTAAAAACTAAAATGGCCTCTAATTATATTTTTAGCGGCAATGTTTGCCGCTAAAGATAAAGTTAATAGCGGCAAAAACAAATAATTTGCTACTAAAGGTATCTTTAGCGAGAAACTTATAGAGGCGACAAATAACGACTATTAGCGGCAAAATTAAAAATTTTAGTTTTAAATTTTTTGCCGCTAAAGATACTATTCCTTGTAGTGTAAAACAAATATTGTCAGTTTTAGTCCCAAATCCAGATTCTGAGAAAAAAAGAGGAAAAGTAATCACTTATATTACTGAATTCCTTAAAGAACACTATATTAAACATAAAGATGATGAGACAGTTACCACTAAAGAAGAAGAAATAGTGGGTGAATTTGTTTCCTTCTACAAAAACCCGCCAGGCACAAAAAGACAGAATCAGGAAGAATATAATACTGATATAATAAGAAGAATATGTAAAAAAGTTATTGAACCTGACTTACATGAAGATTTAAGCCAACCTGTAACTGATAAAGAGATTAAAAGTGCCTTATTCTCTATTGATAGTTCAAAGAGACCAGGACCAGATGGATTCACTTCAGCTTTCTTTAAGAAAACTTGGAGTATAACAGGACAAGAGGTATGTAAGGCTATTAAAAGCACTTTAAATGATTGTCAGTTGCTCAAAGAAGTTAACTCAGCTGCTATCACATTAATACCTAAAGTTCAGAACCCAAGCTCAGTTAAGAATTATAGACCCATTGCTTGTTGCAATGTTATATATAAGTGTATCTCAAAGATAATAGCCAACAGACTTAAAGTGACATTACCTAACCTTATCTCTAATAACCAGTCTGCTTTTGTTCAAGATAGAAATATTGGGGAAAACATTCTTATAGCTCAAGATTTAGTAAAAGGATATTCAAGGTCTCAAATATCAGAAAGATGTACATTGAAATTGGATCTAATGAAAGCTTATGGCTCATTAGATTGGGACTTTGTAATCAAGACTCTTGAAGCCTTTAATTATCCAGAGATTATGATTAAGTGGATTAAAATGTGTCTTACCACAACTTCTTACAGCTTAATGATTAATGGTAGACCTAAAGGGTTTTTTAATGGAGAAAGGGGACTAAGGCAGATGATTAATGTTTGCAGATGATTTAATGGTGTTTTTTAAGCCAACATGTAAAACTGCTAAACTTATAAAAGAGAGTCTTGACATATTTTATAGACTCTCAGGCCTACAGATAAGTACAAGTAAAAGTCATATATTCTATGGGGGCTGTAATGATAAAATAAAGGAAGAGATTTGGAATATTTTACAGATACCTGAGGGAACTCTTCCCATGAAATATTTGGGGGTCCCATTAATCTCAGGTAGATTGAGCTCAGAAGATTGTAAGCCTCTCATTTCAAGAATAGTCAAACAAATAGAGCATTGGAGCTCTAAATGCTTATCATTTGCAGGCAGGCTCCAATTGATCAAAATGGTGCTCAGTAACCTATCATCATATTGGTTTAGTATATTTGCTATCCCCAAAAAGATTATCAAAGGTATTTAAAGTAAAATTACAACTTATCTCTGGAAAGGAACAAGTGAGTCTAAAGGTGGCTTCAAGGTAGCTTGGGAAGTAATTTGCTTACCAGTTAGTGAAGGTGGTTTAGGGATTAAAAACCCCTATGTTTAGAATTAGACAGCTATACTTAAATTACTCTGGAACTGCTGCTTCCCCAGGAATACATTATGGTCAAACTGGGTGCAACTAGTTCTTCTAAAGGGTAAATCATTCTGGCAAGTTGAAATCCCTCAGGACACATCATGGGGATGGAGAAAGATCTTGAAAATGAGGGACACTGCAAAGAATTTCATCTCTTATAAAATTGGTGATGGTAAGAGTATATCTTTATGGTGGGACTATTGGTTGCCTGATCATAAGAGATTATATGATGTACAGAGTAGTAATCTGGCTTCAGGCTACTTTGTAAACAGCAAAATATCACAGTTCATAAGTAATAACAGTTGGAAATGGCTTGCAAAGTTCAGATTTATGAATGAATTAACTAAGAATATGGAGCTTAATAGTAATGAAACAGATAAGATTAAGTGGAGGCACACTAAAAAAGGTAAATTCGCTTTTCGAGAAACTTATGAATATATTCGAATCAAGAAACCGGTGGAAGAATGGACTAACATAGTGTGGAAATCGAAAAGTTTTCCTAGATATAAATTTATTCTATGGTTGGTTCATCTTGATAGAATAGCTACTAAACAGAGGCTTTTATCTTGGGGGGTTATATCTAACCCTATATGTGAATTTTGTAAATTGAGGAGTAAAGATAGAAATCACCTGTATTGGGAATGCTCAGTAACCAAGAGAATCTGGAATAGATGTTTAATGAAACAAGGGGTCAAAACCATCATCACTGATTGGCAAATCCTAATTGATTGGTTCGTAGCTCACCACTCATCTGACAGCATCTTGAAGATTCTTCTATCGGTTGCTGTATACTTGATATGGATTGAGAGAAATAATAGAGTATTCAAGCAAGAGATGCAATCGAAGGATATGATATTTGATAACATCTCAACAGCTTTTCGAGAGAACCTCACAAAGTTTCAGAGAGGGAAAGAAAGAAAAGCGGTGGAAGAGACAATAAATCGATGGAGTACGTGAAAAGGTGTTTTAGGAAGTACGGTGTACTTTCTAAATGGACTAGATTTGGTTTTGTCTTATTATGTTTTTTTGTAATTGGGTCTAGTGGCCCATTAGTGTTAGAAAGTAAGTTAGGCCCTTTGTAGTTATTATATTCTTGTAATAGCCCAATAGACCCATGTAATTTGAAAAGTTTGAGGATATAAAATTGCTACTTGCCAAGCAAAAAAAAAAAAAAAAAACTACATTTGTGAGGTTTGATTTCTTTTTCCCTTTGAAAAAATACGATAAATTTATATGTTGTTTAAGAATGCTATATATATATATATATGCAGGTTCTACCCTATGGATCAGTGCCACTAAAGACATATCTCCCACATGGAGATATAGATTTGATTATTTTTTACTCAAATCAATGAAGAAAATGCAGCTCAAGGAACGTTCTTGAGATTTTAATTCAGGATGTCAAATTTATACGTGCAAAGGTATCTTTGAAGTTTTAATTTATGTTTGATTTCTATATAGGGACATATAATGCAATGCTTGCATAATATAGGGACATATAGTGCAATCTTGCATAATATAGGGACATATAGTGCACTCTTGCATAATACAGGGTCATGGAGCGCAATTTTTGCCTAAAAATGACCAAGAAAAATTCAATATAGGGACCTGTAGTGCATTTGTTGCATTATATAGGGAGCTGAAGTGCAAAGTTTGCATGATATAGGGACCCCGCAGTGCATATTTTGCATTATATAGGGACCCATAGTGGAAGTCCTGTATAATATAAGGACCTGTAGTGCAATTATTTGCTTAATATAAGGGACCTGCAGTGCAATTTTGCCTAAAAAGTGATCAAATAAGTAAAAAAAATTATTAATACGGGAACCTGCAGTGCAAATTTTGCCTAATATAGGGACTTGTGGTGCTTTTGCATTATATAGGGACCCCTATTGCAATTTTTGCATTATACAGGGACCTATAGACAGTGCAGTATTTTCATAATATGAGTATCTGTAGTGCACTTCTTGCATAGTATAGGAACCTGTACTGCACTTATTCCCTAAAAGACTTAAAAAATAAAATAACATAGGTTCCTGTAGTTCAATTTTAAATTTGATTTTCCTTTGTAATAACGATTTTATAACCTTTGCAGAGTGGCCAGGTTCACTATGGAAGCTACAGTAGGTAAATACGAGGCTTAAACATGTTGGAGAGATACGAGGTGTGGGCCCGGGATCTAAACCCTAATTGTCTCTCATGATTTATAAATGGGACAAAAAGTGCTATATTTTGTTCCACTTGTTCGATAGAACCATTAAATTGCGAAAGATGCCTGAAAAGAGAAGAATTGGATCGTCCTAGTTTACTTAGAGGATAAACAAGTGAAAATGTGTACAATTTCATTCTTATTGTCGAAAAAGATACAAAATTATTAATTAGTCATTAATGCATAACTTTATCATATTTGACTTCTGTTAATTAAACACGCATTAGTTCAAGTCAGATGTGCTTTGCCAAATATACAAGCAGCTAGGTATATTCAATTTAATATAACTGTTTACCCAACCCAAAACAAAAACAAGTGAAAATGTTTTATTTTTATTCTCCCTTTAACATACGCTATGTAATCTCATAAATAGCCCAACACGGGTGATATATATATATATATTTGGATTCGATATCACAGTATCAGTCTCTTTTGCATTGAGTTTGCGCAGACCTTTAACCAGTAGTTCAGATTTATTTATTTTGCAAAATATAGGGTCATGGAGTGCAACTTTTGCGAAAAATGAGTAAAACAAATTCAATATATGCACCTGCAGTCGAGATTTAGCCTAGGATAAGGACAGTAGTGCATTTTTGCATTATATAGGGAGTCATAGTGCAAGTTTTGCATAATATAGTGACCTGTAGTGTAAGTTTTGCATAATATAGGGACATGTAGTGCAAGTTTTGCATGATTTGATTTTGTGAAATAGCCATGACTCTCCATGCTAGGTTGCATACATGGCGTTCTGTATCATTATTATTAAGTTGATTGCCTATTTCAGTACTTCAGAAGGAAATGCAATAATAAGTTGTTCCTCCTCCGGATGAAAGTAGTCTGTTCTGGTGAGAATATCAAGCAATTGCATTTACAGCAGAAGCGGGCTCTCTAATTAGTTTTAGTATTGGGATTTTGGGAATGCTGATTCCAAACTAGCAGGTTATCATGAGACCATTTTAGCTCACACCTCCGATTTATGACCCACTAGCTTGCTCACATAGTCATTTGGTACACCCACATTGACGTAATTCAGATTATGGGTCAAATCACTTTCTAAGGGTTTGTTTGGATGGAGGGATTAGGAAGGTTGGGATTGTATTAAAAGATAATAACAATCTCATCCCTTGTTTGTATTGGAAAAAATTAGAAATGATAGTTTATTAAAGGATTCTTACATTCCTTAATAAATCTATATATTCAAGGGTCAATGACCCAAAAAATCAAAATAATATTATACTTGCCCCAAAGAATCATCCATTAACTTACTATTATAAGATTGCATGTTTACCCGTCAAGGACGATTCCCGTCAAGGACGATTCCCATCAAGGACGATTCCCATCAAGGACGATTCCCGTCAAGGACGATTCCCATCAAGGACGATTCCCGTCAAGGACGATTCCCGTCAAGAACGATTCCCATCAAGGACAAAATTTAGTTAATGATGTTATTGGGAAGAAATTTTGTCATTGATGTTATTGGGCTGAAAATAATATTATTTTGATTTTTTGGGTCATTTTCCCTATATTCAATTCTTTCAATATCGATGAAATTAGGAAGGAAAGATTATTTTATTACGTTGTAATGTCTAAATTATTCTTATTCTTTCTTTATAAAATATTTTAATAGGGGTATATAAATAATTTAGTTATAAAAAGAATCCCTTCCTTCCATTTTCTTCTAATCCAAACACCGGATACCTATAGTCCTTTAATAAAATTCCTCCCTCTCTTTTTATTCAATCCAAACAAAATTAAATACTTGTTGAAACAATATGTAAAAGACTCTAGTTGATGAGAGGCTATATGAAGATAGGAAGAGTATATTATTATATATGGATATCCATCTTACTTTGAGGGAATGGACAAGTCTTTATATAGAGAATTATGAGACTATCCAACTAGCCTACTAATTACATAATAAGTAGGATGTTACAAGGGATAAATGTGAAGGTTACAAAGACTCTCCACTACTCTAGAATAATACCCACATTATAATATTTCATAACACTCCCTCTTGGATATTATTTCAAATACGCATATGATGTTGTCTCGTTAAAAACCTCGCTAGTAAAACCCAATGGAAAAAAAACTAGTCAAGGAAAAAAGAGTACAACGCGTATGAATCTCTCTCTGAATGTGTGGATAAAGTACCTTGATCATTAGTATTATCGACTTGTCTCATGAAATGGAAGTATCTTTGCATAAAATTATCAAGTGCAGTCATAAATTATATTGACATGATATTCATCTTGAACTTTACATCTTGGGCTTTTCTTGTGAACTTAAATTTGACCAAGTCGAGTTGAATATCCACCAAATTTTTATTGATATGCCTCGTCAAAATCTTACTAGGAAAACCCTGTGGGACAAAAACCGAGTGAAGGAAAAAAGTACATAATCGTTATCAATACGCTTTTAATTTTCCTCGTTAAAAATTTTGTCAGGAAAACCCTGTGGGAAAAAACATTGACGAAGGAATAAAGGGTGCAATATGTGTTGTTCTCCCCCTCATGTAAACGTATATGTAATGATCTTTAGTTTCGAATATGATCTCGATATTCAATATCTTACACATTTTATAACAATAACTATAATTTCAAATTAAACAATATATGCAGTCATATCGTCATATAACATTGGAATGATCCATAAAACACAATCATGCGCAATTTAGAGTAATAAATACATGCAAGTAATCATAAATAAACACATATTTTAGTTATGAAATATAAAACAAATATATGACAGATTACATCACAATATATAAGACAACTAAAGATTGTTAAAGACAACGAAAGTAATACAAATATCAATTTAATATATCCCGAGATTTATGCATACGCGTTTTTAGTCTTCTAGACTTTCATGTGATACTTCATAACACACGATACATATCGATAACTTTATTTTATCATAAGACGCACATGAAGTTCTATATGAAACTTCAGGAAAATATTTTCCACCAAAAAAGTACTTCATATATTCACATTGACTGTGTGAGTATGATTATGTCTGACCGCGTCTTATTATATTTGGCCAATTAATTTTTCTAGACGACATCATAGAATGGATTTCGATTCAAGATCCTCGTTTTCATTTAGTAACTTTTACATGATCATTTACACATATTATTCGATCATGATCAAGTTGTTTTTCGATTCCATATATTTCTGTAGTTGTATAATTGAATGAGATTCTTTTATCTCAGTTTCTCAATACTGAGAAAATATTCAGGTACCTGGTACTCTTTTTAGAGTACTATTCTTTAGTTATATTTTCTACATTATATCATGATAATTTTAGAAGTGCCAACTTGCTCATACTGCTCAATTTTATGATATTTTGGAACCGACAGGTCAACCACGCTTTACGCGTTGCAATGTATTTTTTTCAAAGAAATTAATTTAAGCATGATATTTTCAAGCTGAATACGTGACTTAGTCACTTATGAATGCATCTTATTTTTACACTGAGCTCGTAACTTATTTGCGAGGATGAAGATGCATCTTATAAAATATTTTTCAGCTCCCCCTCTTATCATGAGAATCTTACTTTATGCATAGTATTTTAGTATACATATTTTTCATGTGGCAAACTCAAGATACATATCAATCATTGTACATTGAAATAAATTCTTATATTTGTTCGTGATCTCATCTTTGTGCATAATGGTGGAACATTTATATTTTATCTTGCACAAGTAACAATATATAGATGGATACTTTAGATCTTTGACCAATGAGGGTATTCATAATTTTTGGTTGGACTTTTTTCAATATGACCGTATATATGTATAAAGTTGTATGTTGATAAGTCATATTAGGCGAATTCACAACCAATTGTCTAACGATTTTCTATTTTAAGAAAACATATATTCTGCTAGATCATATATTTCTTCCCATGAATTTGACTATTGACTTCAAATAGTATAAACAAAAAGGAGATAGCCTGGTACTATTTATTTTAAGATTTCAACAATATTGATACATATTGTATTAGTGGTTGTGGTTATAATCATGATAATGAATTTATATTAGTAAACATGACGGAAAAGCCTAACCTAGCAAAAGATTAGGGTCATCAAACTTATATCACTTCATGTGATGGTTTTGACCGATTGGTCATGTTGGTGAGTTTTTATTAAAGAATAATATCAACTTTTTTTTTGTGCATATCGAACATATGAAACATCTTAATACAAGATATTTTGTCACTCTATTTTTGAAATTTAATCGAGTTGGACTCACTCATATATTATTAGTGACAATAGTATATGAATTTATTCATAACTCTGTTGAATAAAAATTGTGATTGATCACATATATCGATTATTTCACCATATGATATAAATATCGTATTTTACTTGATGATTCTTTATATATTGCACATGGAACATCAAGAAATATCTTGTTATATATATGTCTCGATAATTCAAGATTTTGTATTTTTTTCCAAATTCATAGAATAATTCTGAAAATATAAAAGTTTAGGCCTTGGACCTTTGAGAAGATACGATAAAGATTAAATATCCTTCATAGAAGTATAAGTTTATCCTTCCGTAATTGATTTAATACTGGATTTATCCAAGTGACATTCATCATAAAATAATCATGTCACATAATTTTGTCGAGTAAATTTTTTCACTTATGACATGATGATTTTTGTTTTGTTCAAATATGAAAATGACATGATGATCGATTGGTCTAGAGTAACATATTCAAGTATCCTCTTTGCAAGATGGTGGTGGTTCAAATCCCACTTCTAACATTTAATTATTTTGTTATTAAAATGTCAATTTTGATCCTATAAGGATTCATTTCAGAATTTATCTTTCTTTTTGTTTTTATGATTCAATAATCATGTCAAATAATCTTTCGCAATTTCAAGTTCACAATTTTTTTTATGATAACGTGTTCTTTTCAGGAATACGTAATTATTTCTCCAACCCCGTATGATTTTCAAAGTCAGTGACTAATATAATGTATAATTGTTCATTATATCAAATAAATCTTTGATTCGTGATAACTATATAAATCATGGGATTAGACTTTAAGCCTCGTTTGAGATAATGTTGAAGAAATGTCATTTTTTACTACACAATCGTTCTTAGATGTGCTACTTTTTTCTCAAATGATTATTTTTCACTATCAGTTGTGACATTTATATGGCTTTCAAGGTCATGTCAAACGAATATTTTAACATTCAATATTTCATAGAATTGATAATAGAATGTTTTTTTTCATGTCATCAAGATGTATTTGAGAATTAAAGAGAATTCATCTCAATACTTATTTGCATGATTCAATAAATCATTTTTTCCATAAAATATTGAGATATTAAGTCTATATTTAACGATATTATGATAAATGAATTCCATAATCTTTCACAGATGCTTTCGCAATTTCAATCCACTTTTTTTATTGTGGTGTATTTGGATTACATGTCCAATTTTTTCATATAAGCCTTATTTTCTCACTTGATTTCAAATTCAAGATATATAACAAAAGTATTGCTCAATATATGAACGAAAAATTATTTTATTACTCATTTTCATGAATCATACTTTTGTAGAAAGTGGGCTTGAATAATTTCACCCATGAATCATTATCAAGTTGGACATTTCATAATGGCTTCATCAATTGTCTCTCAATATTCAAAAAAAAATTCTTGATAAGTTCATTGAAATATTTTTTTTTCTCTTTATAAACAACTCGAAAGTTATTTTTTTCATAAACAAGACGAGTTTCACATTGCTTTTAAGCAATCATAATTTATAAATTGAAGCAAACATTTAGTTGCTTATTCTCGTCATTTTTTTCAATGATTGTAATTCTTTTCTTGAAGCAAACTTGCACAATTTCAAGTTGAATCTTCTCTTTCAAAATCATATATTTGAATAGGTATATGAATTTCGATTAATCTTTACTCCCTATTAGAATATATTTTCAAATAGAGATGAAGTAATCAATTATATTATAATTTTACATAAAAAAAAAATTTTACCTCAAGAATTACTTACCTCTATATAACAAAAAAAATATGAAGAGTCTCAAATCGTATTAGATCGGTTGGTAAAGTCGTGCTGATAACGTGTTGAAACAATATGTAAAAGAAACTAGTTGATTAGAGGCTGTATGGAGATAAGAAGAGTATATTATTATATATGGATTTCCATCTTACTTTTAGGGAATGGACAAGCCTTTATATATAGAATTATGAGACTATCCAACTAGCCTACTAATTACATAATAAGTACGATGTTACAAGGGATAAATGTGAAGGTTACAAAGACTCTCCACTACTCTAGAATAATACCCACATTATAATATTTCATAACAATACTCTCCTTTCCATTTCTTTATTATACTCTTCTTTCCTATCCTGTACTAAAAAATCCCTCCTTAATCCAAACAGACCCTAAGGGTCAGTTTGGATTAAGGAGGAATATTTTAGTAAATGATAGAAGAAGAGAGTATAATAAATGGATGGAAAGGAGAGTATTTAATCTTGTTTGAAGTGAATAAAAAGAAAGCATGAAATTTTATTAAAGTATATGTACCCAGTGTTTGGGTTAGAAGAATAATGGGAGGAAGGGATTTTTTTATAACTAAATGACTAATATACCCCTATTAAAATATTTTATAAAGAAAAAATAAGGGTAATTTAGACATTACAACGTAATAAAAGAATCCTTCCCTGATAATCCCATCGAATTGAAAAGATTGAATATATAGGTTCATAAAGGATTATAAGAATCCTTTAATAAACTTTCCCCTCTAATTCATTACAATCCAAACAAGGGGTGAGATTGTTATTATCCTTTAATACAATCCCATTCCTCCCAATACCCCAGCCTAAACAAACCCTAAAGGTTATGTTTCATGATTATATTATAAATATTTACAAATACAACTCGATTTTCAAACGGTTTAGTCCATATTTATTATAGGTTTTTATCGATTCGGTTTTCTGACGGTCCAGTTTTTAAATATACAAAACTCAACCTAACCTATACTTATAGGTCCGGTTTGGTACAAAGTTTTCTGTCCAGTTCGGGTTTTTTATGGTTTGGTCTGATCTGTTGACCGATTTGACCTAACCTATTGTCAGGCTAACCTATAATACAATTTTCATATGATATAGGGACCTATAGTACAATTTTAGCATATAATATCGAAACTTGTAGTGCAAAATTCACATTATATCACACAAGAAAAACAACTTTTGACAATTTTGTTTGGCCTTTAGACGACCATTTTAAAGTGGTGACATATCTTTCCCTACACTATTTTGCATTGTTGCCTATACTTGTGTTGCCAATGTTATAAATACACATCCAGACGTAGTGGGCTATTATTACTATCTTTTCCAACTCTCTTTTAAAATAGAGTAGGCTATTGACACATACATTTTCCGTCTCCCTTCTAAATTAGAGTAGAATATTGACACATACGATTCCCGACTCTCAAGTAGGCTATTGAAACATACTTTCCATGTTCTCTTATAAATAGACTAGTCTATTGACACATGCATTTCCCCGCTCTCTTCTTAAAGAGTATCTATTGATACTTACATTTCCTGATAATTCTCTAAAATAGTGGTCTATCAATACTTACAATAAGGAGAAACTTTTCGTTATGATTTGTGATTTGGCCCCTGCTTTCTTGGTCCTCCTGTTTTCTAAATTTCATTTTTGACCCTACAAAAATAAAATTAAAACTGTCAATTTGAGGAAGATATAGGGACTAAACTATCAATTTTAGAAAGATATAGAAACTAAATTTGATCCTTTTTCTTCTTGAAAATCCACATTTTTGAGTTACCATGCTCATCAAATTATTATTATAAGGTCTCCTGTTTAAATCTCCTTTGTTGCAAATTAGGTACTTATATAATTATTTTTATTTGAAAAAACATATTTTTGTTCTTGAAAAGTATCCTTATTAAATATTATTTACTAAATTGGCTTATAGGACATACCTCGTAATTTTACTTATATGACAAGTCCCATCTCTATAGTTATGGGACAAATCCAATCTCCCAAGCTTGCTACCTACAGTTATTTGTGATGGATTAATCCATTCATAAGACATTATTTTGGGATTTTATTGGGACTAAATGCGGATTTTTTTTGTAGTATTTGTTATATTTTACTTTTTCCTCTTTTTTAGGTCATATTACTATGTATACAACTTTTGTGACTTTATTGTGTGTTAAGTGTGTAAATTTTAGGTACATGGTTGATACACGGTTCCAATACGAAGAGAAGAAGATAATAAGTCAATAGAAACTCCAAGCCAAGGCGGAATTTGAGCCTAGAGTCACTTTGGGAAGTTGGAGAGTTTGCTGGAGAAATTTCAACGTTATATTGTTTCAGTCACCACGGATTATTGGTAAAAGATATGGACCTAATTTCTTTGGATTAAGAAATAGCTTGAAGTCAGTGTCGTGTGGGAAGTAGAGGAAGCCGATTCGGAGTTGATATATTGAAGTTATGCTATTTGATTCCACCGTGACTCAGACCATTCTAGGTTTAGCTCAAAACAGGTTGGGCCCTTCTAAACTTAATTAATTGAGCTAAAGGGGGCCCAAACGTTTTAGCTATTATATAATTCATTTAGAAGCCCCGTTATCAAGGTAATGAATCACACAACTCATTATACATTAATTTCATAAATACGTTCCAAGGGGAGCAAGAGCAGAAAAAAGGGAGAGAAGAAAAGAAGGGTTTGTCTATGGACCCAACGATTCTTCCTCAATTATCCATTATTTTCCTTCATCATTAAGGGTAACTTCTAATTAATTTTTTCCTTTGAAAATGATTATTCCATTAGTTTTAATTAGTTTTCTTTCTTTTAATATGAACTAAGCCCTTATGTAAGAATTTATGCTTAGCTGGTTGATTGTGTAATTGCATTTGGGATAATCGTTTAAATGATAATGTTTTTATTTTAGTCTATTGACTATATGTTCATTTTAAAACTAACTATATTCTAGCCAAGTAGTGGGTAGCTTTTTTAATTGAGCTTTCGCCCCGGAGGGGGGTTTGGTTGCAAACATAGCGTATAAGCGCCTAGTATGCGACATTGAACCGAAAGATCTTGCCTAAGTAGGTAGTCAATAGGGTTAGAACCTAAATAGTCAAAAACCATTTATAGGGTCACCCGAGAGGGATATCTAATGGGGGAAGGTTGCCTTCTAAGCTACTGACAAAAGTTAGAAGGATTGTTTCATCCCGACTGATGAGAAATTGACCAACGTACCCTTATCAATAGAACCATTAAGTAATGGCATAGGTAATCACTAGCAATTCCTCAAACAACTCTCTCATACTTTAGTTTATATTTTATTTATTAGTTGTGTATTTTAATTCTTAGTTAAATATTGTCTTTATAATTATTTATCCATTAATCACTGAAAACCAAATAAACATTTAATTATTTAAGTCTTTGCCATCTATTTATTCCTTATTGCAAACTATTCATATTTACACTATTCAAAGCATAATAAGCTACATTGATAATCCATGTGGAGAACGATATAACCCTACTTATCAAATTATAACTTGTCAAAAACCTGTATGCTTGCAGAAGACACCTTTTCTAGTGTTGATTTATTATATCACACCTGTGGGGCGAACAAGTTTATGGCGCCGCTGTCCGGGATTATAGTGTAGATTTTTGTGTTTTTATTTTAGTATAGAAGTTTCTAGTTTTTTTTCGATTTTACGTTGTTTCTTGATTTTTTTCTCTTCACATAATCACAAGTTTTGGTGTATGCTCTCAGATCTTGATAGGTTGCTTCGAGAACAAAGAAAGAGAGAAAGAACGAGAAAATTGAAAGTAGTAATGGCTAATCTTGACTCACCGCTTGGTTCTGAGGTCAATGAGAATTAGGTGAACCCACCAGTATAAGCCCATCCATATGAGGGTGTTAACAACAATGTTCAACAAGTAAAAAACATGAATGGTACCAATCCACCAAACAAGGTTAATTATCAAGTGCAAGGCGTCCCTATGTCGGGAGTGCCTTTTTGTGTTCAACCTTTAGGGATTCTCCCTCTAGCTATTCAAGCTGCACGTATTAAGCCCGACATGTGTATGTTGAATCAATTCCTTAACTATGGTAATTATAGTGGAGTCGCTCACCAAGGCATGGTACGAGATATTCATAATTTCATGCAAATATCTGACGTCTACATTACTCAGGGCATTACAAGGGAGAAAATGTACTATTTCATGTTTCAATTTTTATTAACTAGAGGTGCAAGCGAGTGGCTAGATAAACAACCATTCGAAAAAATCTCTAATTGGAATGCACTTCAATAAGGGTTTTTTGATCGTTTCTATTTGAGAAGTATGAGGATAAAAAACCAAGTCGATCTTGCAAATTTCAAACAAGAAGTGGAGGAGAGCTTAGGGGAGACATGGACTAGATTTCAACAACCATTGAAAAGTGCCCTCTTTATGGGTACACTCCTTTAATGCAACTCTCTATGTTCAATAAGGGACATGATGGAAGTTTAAGGTTGCAAGTTGATAATATCGATGGTGGTGGCTTTGTGTCAATGGATCCTATTCAGGTTGCTCAATCCATGGAGAAAATTATTGATACTGAAAGAAGTTGGTCAGTGACGCGAGCACAAAGAGTTGTTTTACATGCTAATAATGAGAACGTGGTAGATTCCAGATTCTCTATTGGAGAATCAAATGAAACAATTGGCTATGGTCGTGAAGGAAGTATTCCAAAGTAAGCAGAAAGAAGTGAAAGTTGTACAAGAGTCCTTTGGATGTTCAAATTGTGGTTTTGATGATCATGCTTGGGAGGAGTGTCAAAACAACTCAGAATCCATGGCATTCATATCTAATTGAGGTAACCACTATGCTGGTGGTCATGGATATATGCAACCCGATCACAATCATTCTGGAATACAATGGTCAACTCCTAATGGGGCGGAAAATCAAGGAAACTATCAACAACGCCCCCAAGGAAAACATTTCCAACCAAGACCTCAGAATCAATTCCAAGGATCCCAAAAACCCATTCAAGATGCTTAATCTGAGAGTCTCGATCAAAAAACACTTCCCGAGTATCCACA
The DNA here is from genome assembly GCA_029959085.1 of Nemophila menziesii. NCBI lineage: Eukaryota > Viridiplantae > Streptophyta > Magnoliopsida > Boraginales > Hydrophyllaceae > Nemophila > Nemophila menziesii. The sequence continues at coordinate 20,486,421 of JARWIR010000022.1, read as the reverse complement.
AGAAGTTACCTCAAATGCTCTTGCATAAATATTAACCTCATTTATGATGATGACTCAAGAGAATTTGAAGTCCAATCAATAGGCGTGCAAGTCAATGAGAGAATGAATGAACACTCTATGACATTAAAGATGCTCGAAAATCAGGTATCCCAGATTTCTAACCATTTGAATATGAGACCACAACGTCAATTACCAAGCAATACTGAAACACTGCAAAATAATGAAAAGTGTAACGCGATTGCATTGAAGAGTTGGAAGCAATTGCCCCCATATTTTCCAGTGATGAAAGAGAAAGAATCAACCTCAAAGCTGAACGAGGTAGAAGAAGAGATAGAAGAGGTTGTTGAAGAAGTGATTGAGTCGGTGATGGTGAAAGAAAATTTTGCAAAAAAATTGATAACTCAAAATAAGAAGAAAGAGGTTGTTAGTGAGAATATACCTCCCCCACCTTTTCCTTCACGTGTCCAAGATAGGGACAATGACAAAGAGTACAAGAAGTTCGTGGACATGGTAAAGAGGTTACAAATTAATTTTCTGTTTGTGGAAGCCATCCAAGGTATGCCAAAGTATTTAAAATTTATGAAGGATGTGCTTTCAAACAAACGCAAATACATTGAAGGGGAATGGTTGGCTTACCATAGGAATGTAGCACAATATGTCAAAGTAGGCACCAAGCATAATTTGAGCGTCGACCCTCAACGCCTTGATTCATTAATGCAAGAAAATTTTCCATACCTAAGGAACCTGAAAAGAGACTAAAGAAAAACACGTAAAACTGAAAACAAAAAAACACTTCTATACTAATTAAACACAATAACTAACTATAACTCCCCGACAGCGGCGCCAAAAACTTGGTGGGCCCAAAGGTGTGATAAGATAACGATAATAAAAATACACGCCTATGGAAATCTACGATAAACTCTCTGCGAGTGGACAGATCGTTTGCAAGTAATAGTAAATTAAGTAAGTGTTCGTTCTCGGGGATTTATGTAGTTAGCTCAAGCTTGTCTTTAATAATAGTGTAGGTGATTTTTGATGTTGATATTAAAAATAGAAATAGGATAAATAATTGTTTTGCGTAATTAATAAATTAGGAATGCAAATATGATAAATTAGGATTACTATATGAGCCTATATTACTAAGTTGTTATTCTAATCGTAAGGATGGATTGAGCACATATAAGTAGACGCGATTCTAAATCCTTCTAACTCCTACCAGGGTAGCTTAAAAGGCAACCTCAACATTACCAAGGGACTTGGGTAGTGGGACCTTGCGTAGAGATGGGTGATGAAAATCTAACCCTATTGACTATCTAGTTAGGCAAGCCCGTTAGGATCAATACCGCACACTAGACGGTTATGTGGTGTTGTCTATAATTGAATCCCTCGCAAGAGTGACAATAAAACTACTAAGAACAGTCCTAATGTGATCAAGATTAGGGCTAGAATAAGGCAAACACAAAATACAAACATATAATTAAAAGCTTAATTCAGTTAAAATAGCAAAACAGTTGTCATGCTCCGACATTCCATCAAATAAAGCTCGGGACGAGACTGACGCAAACCTTTTACTTTTAAGCCTGCAAGATCACCCTTCATATCGAATCTTTTTAAATGTATTCATCAAAGAATAAAATCAGATCAACTAAACATTATTGTAATTAAATTACAATATATATTATTAAACATAGTATTATAGTAGTATTACTAATTCATACATATACGGTTAACCAAATGTAAAGCAAAGAATATCAAGAACTTCTATGTCCTAACCAAATGCACCCAATCAAAACAGCCAAACCTAGAGTTTGAGAACAAAAATGCTTCAAGATTTCTACACAAATATTGAAGTTTCCACACTCTTCAAAAGGAATTAAATAATTTAAAAAAGAATGATTTAATACTCAGTAAGTAGAAAACCCGAAAAAAATAATAAAAATATAAAATATTATAGTTACGGAAACAAAAGTTAGACTTTTGTATAGGACATAACAACAATCAAATGGTTGAGAAACACACCTGTGTAGAATATGAGATAACATACTCGAAACACAAAACACATTTATCCTGACAACACCATAACTCAATCATAATTTGCAACTGAAATTAACTTACCCAATTTCAATCGAAAACTGCATTTAACGCGTGTAGCTGCGGTGGAAAACTGCATTTAACGCGTGCATCGGCTCAACGGTCGAAAACTGCATTTTAACTGGTGCAGAGGCGGTCAAAAACTACATTTAACCCGCGTAGCGACGACCTTACAATTATGACTTTCAAAGAATTCCTGGACATACAAAAACATATGTTCTCACAATCCGATATTACTATATTTATAGAAAGATCAACTAGAACAAGGGTATTGAAAATATTAACTACCAGATAATACTATAAAAGACAAATAAGTAAATTTCATAAGCTTTTAAGAATCCTTGCAAAATACATTTTTTTTAAGAAATACATTATAATTCATGGTAGTAAAACTTAATCATCTAATATCTTACAAATTAAATCAAAGAACAAACAAAACATACATATATCAATCTCTATTTAATAGCCTTTGAGTAAAAAGAGAATGATTTTTTACTTCCATATTTATCTATTAGAAGACTTACCAAAAGCTAGGGTTTTAACCCCTCTCCAGTCTACTCCTTTTTGACGTTGTTTTCCGAATCCAAAAAAAATAAGACTTCCTCCTGTTTCTCCCCTTTTTCTTTTTTTCTTATTTTTATTAATATAACTCACTTTATCAAAATTACAAAAATAACCTTCAACTTTTTACAATTCTATATATTGACCAACTTTATTTTCAATGGTTACACATTTGCCCAAACTATAAAGCTAAAAAAAATTAGAGATGTTACAATAGTGTTCTAGGATTTAGACAAAATAATAACCCAATTAATTCATAAAATAAAACTAACGAATAAAATTTTATAAATATGGTTAAGCCACATATCTATAGCTAATTACACAAATTATAGAGAAAGAGAGATGCAAAATTGATGTTGTGATGCTTCAGCTCCATTTCTTCCTCTCTAGGTCGACTTGATCTCTTTATGATGATAATATGGAGGCTATGAAGGTAAGGACAAGTTTCTGAGGTTACATACTGATATTATATAGGTGTTGGACGAAATATCTAAGTCATGGATTTGGTTTTGGAGATAAAATCCAACATAAACTCGTTTTTCTTAGAAAGTTGATTGTTGTCCCATATAGTTTGTAAATATCATAACTCATTCGTTACAACTCCAAATCACCTGATCCTAGTAGCCACGCGACCGCAATTCGAAGACCTTTCTTGATTAGGGATTTTTCAAATTCATTGTCAATTTTATGTAGCATTGAAAAATACTACACATCTTCACAGCTAGACAACAACTTTTTGCATTTTTTGTACTTTCCTGAAACCACTTTCTTTCCTTTTAACTCTTGATTTCATCTTGGATCTTCTTTACTCAACTCCTTAACATTGATGGGAAAAATCCCTCAACTAAGCATATAATACACCTAAAATGATGTCTGATGAATAGATAATTTCATCACAAATATGTAGACATCAGTACCATAATAAAATATAGTAAACATTATCTAATACGAGTACATTTTGGGAAGAAAAAATATGGTTTGAATGACGATTCTATGTGATGTTTTATAAGTATAATTGCTTACAAGTCGGCATGTAACAAACTTGGGAGATGGAATTTCTCACAAAACTATAGAGATGGGAGTTGTCTTATAAGTATAGTGATAGGATTTGTCCCATAAGACAATTCAGTAAACATTACGTTTTCAAGTTTTAATTAACAATAAAAGGACGAATTTGTAGTTAAGGGAAATTGAACACGATACTTTATTGTAAATTGATAAGTGTAATTCTATTTCTTCACTAGATATTATTCTTCAATTATATTTGTTACCCAATTATACATATATAATACTCACAAGTAAGGTGATGGGACTTGTCCTATTTATTTTTCTATAAAAAAAAACGTGCCCAACCTAGAAAATTATCAACACTCCCCTTAGAGATTTGAACTTGTGACCTTATAGTAATTTGTAAGGATATTTCTAATATGATAAATAGTGTTCACAAATCATATTAGTTATCCAGATATACATACACAATACTTATAAGTAAGGTAATGGACTTGTTCTTCAGATTATATTACTTGCCTTCGTTGATATGCTCATTCAGTACCAATACAAACTCAAACTAGACCAAAATGGATGGCCCACTACAGAAGCTACAAGTAGCTAGCCTATAGTAGTTGGCATACATGAAGCGTCACAACAACATCTAATTAACTTCGTGGAGAATGGTCACAACATGAGGGTTTGGTTCTTATAAAGAGGTATCCAATGGATTATCCCTTAGGATTTGGTTTTTGACGATAATCGAATTGAGAATCCGAAATTCAAATACATCTATAATATGTGTGTGTGTTTATATTAATTTAGTATTTAATACTCTTACATAATAGATTCTCTCCACATACACATACTTAACATACTTTTACACAATAAAAAAGACTTAACAATCCTAGTGAAACTCTTTTGAGTGACTTAGGAGAAAAAATTTGTTCTATAACATTAAAGTACTTCCCTGGTTCAACTACTAACTTATATTCCACCTGCACAATAAGTCATGAACATTAAAACAAGTCAAACAAAAAAGTTTAAAATAAATTTCAAAGGAAATTACATCAAGTTAAATCATCATTACCTCATTTCGAATCAAGTTCGTCCTTGAGATTTTAAATCCCGTTCTCTTGCCCCTAAACAAACACAAAAAATGTAACCAATATGCATATAGAATAATAATACTCAAATAAGCTCTACACTCATACCTTGTAGAGCCTTTTCCAGCACTCTTCTGATCTAGCTTGTAATGTAAACCATTCCATAGCCATTTTGAATTCCAAAGTATTTGAATAATAAAATGTGGTGTAGAACATCTTCTCTCTGTACAAAATATTAAGGTTCAAATCATTACTCCCTCCGTCCCAAAAATAATGTCCACCTTACTATAAATGGTAGCCCAAAAATAATGTCCACGTAGAATTTCAAGACACTTTATTCCACCTTTTCCACTATCACCCTTATCAAAATATTTAAATTTATGTTTCCAATGAATATTTAAAATATCAAGATATTTTATTAGGGGTATTTTAGTAATGAGGAAAATAATAATTGTGTTTCTTAATTTGTGTGAAAAGCAAAGTGGACTATTTTAAGGACCGAGGGAGTAGCTGTTTCTAATTATGGGTTTCAGGTTTAATTGCAAAAGAGTGAAAGGCCATACCCACGAAGGTGGTCCGAGATGGAATTTAACATTATTGTATAAATTACATCATACTTCGTGGGATGGGGTGATATATGCGGTTGCATTTGGTAGATTCGGTAGATCTGGTCGTGGTCATTGATAACTCGTGTATTGGAACACATAATAGTTTAAAAATGTGGGAATGTTAGTGCAGAATAGTGGATTTAAGGTTCCACGTAAACCGTGAGTGGTGTTTGTAAACATCAATACGCAAAGAGATGAGAAGTATCGTGTATCGATTCAAGGCATTGAGTATTTAAGTGGGGAAGCACTTATTGCAAATGATAAAATGAAAATTGGTAGAGGATCTAAAAAAATTAAGAAAATGAGGAGGGAAAAACAATTGATAAGGGATCAGTGATAGAAATATATGTCACAATCATCGGGTATTCATGCCTAAACTTCAAACATAACACAATTTGATCATAATGACGATTCACGTAAGTCCCGGCATATGGAGTGTCAGATTGGTTCACATGAAGTAACTACCACATTCCAACTCCCTTCACAAAAATTTTACTAATCTTACAACTTTAGTTATCCTTAATATTCACCAGAGACACCATACAGGACGTAGATAGGGTCATTACTTAATCAAGATATAAGCTAGTTTTAATAACAGTCAATGGGCACACACTTTATAACTTCCAAATAGCATTATAGCTTCCACGACTGATTCGACAATTTACAAACTATATATTGTCTATATAAAGATGATTGAGGTAACTGGACCATACTTATCTTATATACTAAAATTAAATTTTACAAATACGTTATTTATTTTACTGAATTTCTTCAAGATAAAAGAACAACTTTTCCTTGTACCTCAGACATGGATTATCCCTATTATATAAAAATAATGCATTTGTAAAAGTTTATTAAAAATTTATTGTTCATGGTTCAAGTGACATATTCATGGTTTAAGTTACAAGGTTCATATAATATAGTAATATGTTAATAATAAGAATGGTTTACCTTATTTAATTGAAATGCAATGAACATCGATCTTGTTTGCGATAAGATAAGATCCTGTATTGAACAAAAAAATATAAGTAATCTTGTAACACTTATTATATAAGACAATTAAGTATACATATGCAAACACTCTATTTAAACTCTTAAAAGGAAACAAATATATGCATAATGTATTAATAATATTAAACGTATGCAAACACTCTATTTAAACTCTTAAAATGAAACAAATATATGCATAACTTATTAATAATAATATAATTAATTAAATAAAAGTTTTATTGCATAATATATTACCTTGAAACACATGAACTACTTCTGAAGTATATATCTTCAAATCCTCTCTCGAAAATTATACAAATTACACAAAAACACAGAGAATTGTGTTGTTTGTTACTTGAAAAGATATGAAAAGGGATTTATTAAATATATTAGAAAAACACATATAGGCGATGCCTATATATATATTAAATTATTTACAATCTAATGTTGGATTTTAATAGATTGAAAAAAAATAAGAGAAAGATGATGAATGGGGATGAAGAGACGATGATAAAATTGTAATACGATATGTAAGAATATTTTTATTAAGACTAGATTAAGATCTGAAAGCTGGAATTGAATTGCAAGAGATAAGGGGCGGAAAGAAGAAAATGAATCGGTAGAATGATCTTTAGGGTTATGATAAAAATATTTGTAGGGAAATTTTTTAAATTGGGCCACTTTTGATACTCGTCATTCTAAAATGGGCTGAATGCACAACACGTACTCAACTGATGCCGAATATTTTACATTTTTACCCAATTTGGGCCAATATAATTTTTCGATTAGTATTTATATGAAAAAAGACATGTGAATAGCACATAGGGTTAATTTGAGAAATGTTTATAACATTAAACAGATAATTATAATATCTTTTATTATCTTCTACCTCCACATCTCCATACACCATGCCCACCCATTTTGTACTTCAAATCATCGTCATTTTCATTATTATTCCAGCCGATCCAATATGAAAGGTCTAACCAATACAAACACGCGAGCGGTGGATATACAATACTTCTCTTCATGATTGTCCATGATGAATCTATCTTTTGGTAAACTGGGGGACCTTAAATCGGATAAAAGTAGGACCACAGGAAGGGTTGGCTCCCGATGGCACTCCGACGGTCAAGTTAGTATTAAGGCCAAAACATGAAGATAATACTAATGGATTAAGTCTGACTATAATATGAAGAGTGAAGTAAAAAATAATACATCTTTTGGATAATGGAATGGGTATTTATAGGTACGAAAAGCTCAGTATACCTGGATGGTATTTTGTCATATATTATCCAAGGGAGTGTTAGACTAGAGACCCAAATGACAACAAAGCTACTTGAATCCCTTTTGGTTCAATCCTTCAGATCTACTCTCCTCGGCTTTATGGAATGTAGCTTTTTGGAAATAATATCATGATTGAATCATAACCACCGCGCTCAGTTGAACGCGTTCGACCCTATCAATACTCCCTTTAACTCAAAATGGAAGTCCCAACAGCTTTTAGTATGCCTGGCCAGAGAGTTTGCCTATCTTGAGCTTTCAGTCGAGGATGATGGTTAATGAGAACCACCCTATAGTTAAAATAGGACATGTGTCGATACAATATTGTTAAAGGGGTACAATAATATTTATGAGCCTCATGCGTCGTCGAAGGATATATCAGGAATTTTGTTATAATGGCCTCGGGAAGGCAAACCATCACTCACATTGTTATATATACGTGTTACCTTTATTGTAGATTGGCATCCCCTTATACTATATTTTTTGGATCTTCTTGGTCTCTTCAATTATAATTTTATCTATTCCCAAGAGATAACGAGGTCCTCAAGCGTTAAGCTTGGGCTAAATGTGTATTAATAGAGTACCCTAGGAACATCACTCTTCCTTCTTGGCATTCTTCTTGACCGGACGCTCCCAGAGATTCGTTTACGAACATATCATCTACTATTTATTGCTTAGGTGTTATTGTTTATAACTTTAAATTAAAAAATTGAAGAAGATTAGGTGTTATCCTTCTACGAACAAGTCATCTACTATTTACAACTTCGTTGTCTTAAAAAGTAGAGTGGTGGGATTTGTCCCATAAGATATCAGTAAACATTATATAAGAAGAGTACTTTTTGGGAGCAAAAAATATGGAATGTTAATCTATCAGCGAGACATCATTTTAGGTGTATTATGTGATTATTTGAGGTTTTTCCCCTATTATTTGATATATTCCATTTTCTTACCTTCATTTGGAGAATTATAACTTTTAGAGCATTTTTAGTGTAATTTGTGTGTTAAATGTGAAGCTCTTAAGTAAATTAATTATACTAGATGCCAAATCAATATTAAGGAATTGAGGAAAGAAGAACCAAGTTTAAATCAAGAGTTAAAAGGAAACAAAGTTGAATTAGGAAAGAAAAAGCTGCCAAGGGAATCTGCCATGCTGAAAAGTTGCCCATTGTTTTGAAGACTGCAGATAATCTATTACAAATTTGGAAGTGATATTTTACCAGGAGATAGATCTTTGAATTGCGGTCGTTCTGACAGGTTGTACACTAAACTTGACCAATTAATGAAGGAGATATGACCAAATCATTGAAGCAGTGTTGATTCTATCCTATATTGGAGGAAAAGAATTTGAATTGGAAAAGGATTCCAATAACTTGCCTTGCACTCCAATATTTCGACCTAACACCTACATATACCAGCTCCTAACCTTATAAAATTATCATTTGGATGCCTAAGCTTAATATACAACAATAAATCATCATAGAAGCAATCAAGATGATCTAGAGGAGGAAGAAGCAATAGATAGAGCTTAACTACATCAGTTCTACACTTATCCATCTCTATTCTTTGGGTAAATTAGTATTATATCTATTTTTTCTATGAGGTATTTCTAAGATATTTATTCAAGAGTTTTATTATGCATAATTTGTCTTTAGGACTGTAATTATATGAACAATTTATTACTTTTCTGTTTTAATTTGAATTTAGGATTTTAGTATTTAATTGATTAGATTTTTTATTAATTTCCTTTGACTATATTCTTGTGCTTTTTTTTTTCTATCTTTGACGTCACGAATCGAGGGTAGGTTTTAGTAATTAGGCTATTCACTAGTGGCGGTGATCATCCGGAAGGGAGGGGTTTAATTACAGAACTAGAATATAGACGTGTGGTATTCGTCATTAAACCTGGCGGGCTTGACTAACCGCGTAGCCAATTAAGTAAATTGCTTAAACATCTAAAAAAGTAGCTTATAGTTGCCCTAACGGGTTCTGTAATACCATAGGATTGCTTCCTAAAATCTACCTTGATGAGAGTTCAAAAGATAACAGAGTCCCGACTATTGTAAAATTTCCGATTCACCTTAGGAATCATTAATTCAAAAGGATATGTTCATACTTACATCTCCTTATTTTATTTGCATAATTATTTATTATTTATTTTTATTTATATTTAATTAGAAAACGAAACACTTCACTTACTTGCTTTTTAAAAACAATTAAAAACATCTATTCTAATATTGAACACAAAGTTCAAACAACTACTGAAATCCTTGTGGAGATGAATTTCCCGTATTTACTAATCTATTATTCGGAACGTCCTGTACACTTACAGTTTGTTGCTTCTCTTTTTCTGTATTGAATTATATCACCCATTCTAGAAGCAACCAACGAGTCACGAGACAAACCACACGAACCCAAGGAGTTAATAGAACTCCGTGCTTTAAAATGAGTGTGTGGCTTGACAAATTTCAACATGTCATAGGACTTGATTTTAGACTTAAAAAGACAAAAGGCAAAAGGATTAAAAGACTTGATAAAATATTTAAAACTACGTTTAGTCAATGGGGACCCCTTTGACAGAACCATCTTGCAAAACATCATGGCTTCTTGGCGGGGCATTCCCTCATATTAGTTTCTTTCCCAAACACCTCCTTCCCTTTTCTTTTTCTTTTTTTATTCCATAAGAACTCCTCCAACTGACTTGAGGACATCTCAGATAATCCATCAACCTCCACCAAACTGTGACACGGATCTTAAACCTGCAATAGAATTATGAACCATAACTCTTGCATATTTTTCTTGGTTTCTCAACATTTGAACACTTTGCTCCCAACCTCTTTTTTTGTCATATCATAAGACACTGACTCGGTTGGGTCCACAAAGCCTTTATTTTGTATAACTTTTCTGAGCCTCTTCACGCTCGTAATTGCACGATTGGCCTTCAGGATCCATCCACCATGGATTTTCTCTTACCAAATATATGAAAAGGGTTTGTACTAGTGTTTATTACCTCACACAATAGTTTATACATGTACGTCATGGTGATAGAATTTTTGCTTTATCATAGTATAAGGACCAGGTCTGAGTTAGACATGCATAAAGTACGGCTAGAGTCGTATCCATGTGAGATACCATTTATATTCTCATATAAACTGTTTGGTGGACTGATTATCACGCCATTGACAAAAAATTTAATAGACTCGTTTACATCAACTAGTAAATTACGAGAGGGTATAACACACATGATATCCACACGTTTCTATAAATTTTCCATGTTAGTATTTTTCATGCTTCTCAAGATGCACTTTAAAGTTGAAACTTATCCCATTTCTTTGGTTACAGACTTAAGAGTTCCCTTACCTTGAGAGTTGAGGTATTGCTTAAGGAAAAAGTAGGCTTGAAACCCCATGTTTATAGATTCTTCCATTAATACTACTCTATTTGGTAAATGACTTTCCCTAGTTATGATAACTTCATTGTGCTCATTAGTGAAATCGCTACCATGAGTTGTGGTAGTATCCCTCTTCTTTCCTCTTGAAGGTCCTCCTTTTTCCTTGTAAATCATTTGTACTTCCTCAAAGAAATTAGTATACATGTTGTTATTGATACTTTTACCATTAACATTATTAATTAGTGTATTATTATAGAGTAATGATATATGTCACCCCTTTTCATGTCACCCTTTTATCACCCTTTTATATATATATGTTCTGATTTTCTTGAATAGAAGATAGAGAAAAATTAAATAGGATAGAGAAATTAATTCATTGGTACATGTAGGTATACACGGAGGTGATAAAAGGGTGATAAAAAGGGTGACAAATATCATTACTCATTATTATATACCGTGTTGCCTCCAAAATATTTTATGATTTCCAACTCTTCATTTGTTGTAGCCTCTTCTTTTTCTGATAGACTCATCCTCACTCGAGGAGTATGGTATGTATGGGTTGAGTTCTCGCTTGAATGAACCTGTCACTCTCCCATTTGCAATATATTCTGAGGTCATGAAATGGGGACATAGTATTGATGTCCCACACCTTCCTCGGTAATATCCTATAAAAACTTGAAACACGCCATACCCACTCTTTCACTTTTACAAGATACCCACACAGCTCCTTCCACTTGTGACACAAAACCTCCACAATAAAGAGCCCATTCCACACAAAAAATTCACTCTAAATCATAGAATATATTCATCCTTATTTAGATGTTTCATCATGAAAATAAAATTCAATCAAACTCTCCACCTCCTTGCTAAGTTTGTCAATCATTTTAATATTATTTTGGATGAAGGTAAGGCCTTTAGCCTGGACCTAGACTGTAGAGTAGATGAAGTATATCTCTTTGAATTAGACATTCATCGCCTATATTTTAAGTATATATAGAGGGATAACCCTTAAATAGATTAGGTAAATTTTTCCACGCTCTGTGAAAATCATTTTCATACTTGAATAACATGTGAAAATGATTTGGAGGACTTTGTGCACAAGAATGACATTATCATGTATAGACCTATTCTGGATGAAGGTCGTTTGTGTCGAGGATACAATTTTACCCATCAAAGTTTAAAGATGGATAATCATAATAACCTGTAGTATAATCATCTAAATAAAATTGGCTATGCTATTGGGTCTAAATTTACCCAACCTAGTAGAATGATTGTTTTTCAGAATCAGAAATATAAGAGTCTTACTCGACTGTTTGAGGTCAATAAAATTCTTAAATAAATCTTGGTGAATAGCTAGAATATAGGGTGTTAAGAGGTACATGAATTGCTAGTAGAATCCACTAAAGGCATCATAACCAGGTGACTGGTTCACCCCTAATATCCAAGTCGCTTCCTTAAACTCTGCCATAGTTATGGATCGAGTCAATGATACATTGTCAGCACTAGGAATGCAATTCAAGAAAGACTTAAATGTACGTTAGCCTTCAGTCTTGTAGAGGATGGGGCAAAAAAAATTAGTTAAGCGCTCAAGCATTAGGGATCCTCGATCCAATTACCAAGAGAGATTTTCAATCTGAATATTTAGTTTACTACACGATAAAGCATGGTAGAGGCATGGGAAAATTTAGTGTCCTGGTCTCCTTCTTTCATCCACTTACATTTAGCCCTAATGGACCATTATTTCTCTTTCAGAGACCACCGTTTATTAATAGCCGCTGGAGTCTCTTAATAATGATGGGAGAAATTAGGATCTAAAGGGTGATCAAGGATTTTATCAAGATCCTTAAACAGTTCATCGATATGTCACCTTATTGTTCAGGTGTTAAATATTGTTCCACCGGACTAGATGCTTACTTCATGAGTTCGTTTCCCCTTGGACTTTATGGGGCAGGAATCAGAAGGGGTAATGTAGATTGTGCACCGAGGGATTCCTCAATGATGGCAACACCTTCCTCTAGCTCGCACCAGGATGGTTCAAATTGGAATCGCTTACGCCCTATCTTATCATTACGAGCTTCGTTAAGGAGAGGACCAACGAATAGTGGTGTCTGGTCCTATAAGCGTGAAATTGAGAACCCATGAGTCGGTAAAAGACTCGAGTCATTGATGATTACCTAGAACCCGATCTAGACACTCGAATGGTATATCTTGACTGTCACGCTAAGGGACCAGGTGAATTTGGTTCCTTTTGTTGGCAGGATATTCAAATCTGCTTCGTTGAAGAGGTTACTAAAGAGATCCATTTTAGAGAAAGATTTTGGGTTTCCTCCTATCTTCTCGAATGGGTCCAGAGTTGCATTATAGATCGACCTCTTTTTTTTTTATCAATATTTTGCAGATAGGTCCCTGCATGTATCATTCTGTCCCCAAGGGTGATGTTTGGCCTTCAAAAAACGTTTGTATTGTTCAATCTTCGGAGCTGGGGAGACTAGAATAGGATCACTGTAGTCCGATTCATTTAACCATAAAGTTAACTATTTGAGAGCCAAACAAACTGCTCTTTTCTGTCACTCTGAAAACACATTCAAACTCAAACAGCCACATTGTATAATTAAAATAGAAATCTATAAGAATTAGGATCATCATCAAATGTACTTGGAAAAAAGAGACACAAACACAATATTTTCATGAAATTACAATTTCTAAAATCTTTCTCTCTAAACATACTTAATAACAATGTTTAAAACTATAAATCTCCCATTTTTTCTCCTTCTTCCTCACAAATCTACCCTCTGTGCAAGTACCCGGGCCCACATCTCCTACGAAAATACTCCCTCTCATCAACACCCACTTCACAACAAAATAACTCTATAATCTCCCTTTGGCTACAAGCTTGTAAACTAGTTGAATAAAAATTAATCCTATACATATAATGATCCAACTTTCTGAGAAAATTACACATAATATAACTAGGCTCCACTCTATAGCCCCCAGTTCTCTGGTTATACATAAACCCACATACTAAATCCCCAAAATTCTTCGCAAAATCCCCTTTTAAACAACAAAACCATAAATTTCTTGGCCTATTCAAAGGAACTTGAATCAACGGTTGGATTTGAACAGTGTTCTTGAAAAACATCAAGATTTCACCCTCCAAATCTCGTGGGCCCAACCTGAGAATCTTCTTCAAATTCGCACTTCCAAATGATAATGCAGAAACAATCCTGTAGAACTTATCTGTATAAAAAAAAACATCATTAGCTATAATAATAAGTAATAAGAAGGGTATAAGAGTAAATTACCTTTCTCAACGCTACGTCCGAGATTATTACTTCCTTTAAGTGGGTCGATAATATTGAGGTTTTTAACCTTAAAAGCTCCTTCTCCAAATTTTAACTCTCTTTCTATTGAGAAAAGAGTTAAATGTTTTGCGTAAAAATCTTCCTTGAGCAGCATATTGTTCCTTCTCTCTGGAGTTACAGCTGTCATGGATTTTAAAATAATGATTAATTAGATATAATTATTATAAACTGAAAATTAGTAAATACTTAAATCATAGCTAGCTTTTGCATAATAAATTGAAATCAATCCCTCTATTTTTTTAGTTTTTTAATGCAAAAAGTGCAGTACAGGTCCGGATATAATGAAAAAACTGCACTATGTCTCTATATAATATAATGCAAAAGTTGCACTACATGTCCCTATATCATGCAAGATTGCGCTACATGTCCCTATATATTATGTAAACATTGCGCTACAGGTCTCTATATTATACAAACATTGCATTACATGTCCCTATATACTGCAAAAATTGAACTACAATCCCTATACTATGCAAAATTTACATTACACGTCCCTTTACGCAACACAACAGGTCCCAATTTTAAATTTTAAGTTAATTGCACTATAAGTCTTATATTAGCAAAAAAAAAAAAAACGAAACTCACCAACAATATTAGGTAAATATTTTACCCAAACTGGACCATTTAGCATAATACAATGGTTCGCCCAATCAAACGTGCTGTAATATTCCAGAAACTTATCCAACACCTGAAACATAGTAATAAATTAACACATTTTTATCACAAAAAAAAAAATTAATATTAAAACATTAAAAAGAACTCACAGCTAAAGGACTATTCACAGAAGAATGGAATAAATTAATAATATAAAGGACCATTATATCAAGCGTATATGTCGAAATTAATCCATGTGAAGATCCGAGTATTCTACTCTCATAAAAACACCATGCTTTTACTAAAATGATGCTACATTTTAATAAATGGTCCCTCCCTATATATTCATCAGCCTATAGAAAATTAAATTAAATATATAAATAAATTATTTGTGTTTAAATTAATTAAATTAGATGTAATTAGAAGCTAACCTTTTGAAGAAAGCATAGAGAGCTGAGACCAGAGACTTGGTTAAATGTGATATCTACAGCTATATCTTGTACGATACATTTTACAAGTTTGACCTAGTCAACACAAAAAAACGAGACTATATAAATCTAAAAATATATAGAAAGTAAATTATCTACTAATAAAAGCTGATAAAACACAATATAGATTCTTGATAGGGGCGGAGTTAAGGATTTTTGATGTAGGTTAAGTTAATTGCACTATAGGTCCCCATATTATGCAAAAGGTTCTAATATTAAGTAAAATTGCACTATAGGTTCCTATATTATGCAAAAAATACATTACAGGTTTCTATAAGATGCAAAAAACTGCACAGGTCCCGATATTATGAAAAAACTGCACTATAGGTCTCTATAAAATGCAAAAAATTGCACTATCGGTCCTTATATATTGCAAAAATTGCACTACAGGTCCCTTTATTAGGTAAACCATGCACTGTAGGTCCGTATATTGATATTTTTGTTTAGTTTTTTTGGTTGTTTTTTAGAAAAAAAATTGCACTGCAGGTCGCTATATTAAGCAAAAAGTGCATTATGGGTCCCAATTTTATGCAAAAATAACAGTACAGGTACCTATATACTGATAAAATTCCCTATATTGATTTTTTTTAATTTTTTAAGGCAAAAAGTGCACTACAGGTTCGTATATTACGCAAAAAGGGCAGTACAAATCCTGATATTATGTAAAACTGCGCTATAGACTCCTATAAAATGTAAAATTGCACCACAGATCCCTATTTTAGGTCAAATTTGTATTATGCTAAACTTGCACTATGGGTCCATATATAAAGCAAAAATTGCTCTACAGGTCCTTATTTTAGGCAAAATTCCCACTGCAGGTTCCTATATTGAATTTTTTGATCGTTGTTAGGAAAAAATTGCACTACATGTCTTATATTATGTACAAATTGCACTCCATGTCCCTATACTATGCAAAATTTCCACTGCAGGCCCCCATGTTACATTTTTGGTCATTTTTAATCAAAAATTGCTCTACAGGTCCTATATTATGCAAAAATTGTAATCCATGTCCCTATATTATGCAAAATTGCCACTGCAGGTTCCTATACTGAATTATTTTTTTGTCATTTTTAGGCAAAAATGGCAATAAATGACGTATATTGCAGAATTGCACCACGGGTCCCTATATTATTCAAAAATTCCACTACAGCTCCCTATATTTTGCAAACCTTGCACTACAGGTCCCAATATTATGCAAAACATGTCTTTATATATAATACGAAAATTGCACCACAGTGCCCTATATTAGGCAAAATATGCACTACAAGTCCATATACTGATATTTTTGTTTAGTTTGTTTTGGTTGTTTTGTAGGCAAAAATTGCACTACATGTCCCTATATTATGCAAAACTTACACTACAGGTCCCTGCATAATGCAAAAAATTACCTACAAGTCCTTATACAAGGAAAAAGTCCCATTAAGTCCATATATTGAATTTGTTTGATAAATTTTAGACAAAAATTGAACTACACGACCCTGATTGTGCAACACAACAGGTCCTAATATTAATTTTTAAGTTCATTGCACTATAGGTCCTAAAACAAAAATAAATCAAAGCATAAAAAGATAATTTAAAACGTGGGGGGTAGGGTGAAGATTTTATAAATTTGAGGGACCATAAAGTAAGAATGCATTTTATACTCTAATGCTTAATAGCTAGACTACTTAAAATCTTATGTATGTATCTATAAGCTTCTTTGTAATTAACTCAAATATAGTAATCCCAACTTTTTAAGTCTATTTCATCGTATTTTAGTAATCTATCTATTTCAAGAGCACCTAAATCTAATTCTGAATTCAATAACTAGCCAATTCAAATACCAAACATAAAATTATAGAAAAAAAAAAAACCTTTGCACGAATGAACTTGACATCCTGAACTTCAGTTTGATTCTTGAGCAAATTGAAGATTCCATTAGCTGCATTTTCTTCATTGATTTGAGTAAAAATACTCAAATCTATATCTCCATGTGGGAGATATGTCTTTAGTGGCACTGATCCATAGGGTAGAACCTGTGAAAAAAAATCAAAAACATTTTTAAATTATTTTAATATAGTCTTCTTAAACAACAAAGAGATTTATCGTATTTTTTCGGTGGGAAAAAGAAATCAAACCTCACAAATGTAGTTCTTTTTAAGTAATTCAGTAATATAAGTGATTACTTTTTCTCTTTTTTTCTCAGATTCTGGATTTGGAACTAAAACTGACAATATTTGTCTTATAGCATTAAAATTCATGGTGTGAAGTTTAGAAAATTGCTACTATTACAAGGAAGAACTTATGAAATGTATGTGATAAAATTCGATAAATCTAATAAACATTGTTTTAACAAAATGTACATTGAATTCCTTTTATCGAAAACAATACTAATTTATTAATTAGTCATTAATGGATAACTTTATCATATTTGACTTCTGTTAATTAAATACGCATTAATTCAAGTCAAATGTGTGCTTAAGCAAATATACAAGCAGCTCAGTTTGTTCAAGCAATCTTGCACTTCAGTCCTCGGATATACAAACCTACTTTTTCATTCTAGTCCTCAGATGTTCCATATGAAACCTCTAAATTTCCTTCAAATTTGTCTCTTATTTTAACTAAATAAAGGACCTAGTTTTATCGTAATATTTGAGAATTCTTCTAACAATGCAATCAACTTCAACTTCAGAATTTAATCATAGGTTTTATTGCAACATTGGTCCCTGTGTTCTACGAAATAGCCAATGTACCCACCAGCAATTCAAAAGTTTTAGATATATCATTGTGTTATGAAATCTACCCCTCCACAGGGGTGTATTTACTATTTTCTGGAATAGTGAGGGTACATTTGATTGTTTTGCATATCACACGGGATATTGTGCAATTTACGCTCTACTTTTTGCATAACTTTGTCAATTCTAGTCACAATAGCATAAATAAATATAACATTACAATAATTTTCCAATTATTAACTAAAGAACATGCAGATATAGATATTTAAAATTGCATTTAATGCACAAAGTATCCCTATGCTATGGCAAGAATGAGAGAACTGGGCCCACTTTTGGATTTATGTATAATAATTAATCTTAAAAAAAAAAATTAGAGCTAGATTTGAGAATTCTCTTTATGTAAGAACCTCTAATTTAGATAATACAGTAAACCTCATTGAGTGCCCGTTTGGAAGTGGTTTTTTGGAAAAACACTTAAAAGTTCTTCTAGTATTTTAAGAGTTTTTCTTATTATGAAAAGTACTTTTATGAGACACACCAAATTAGTGCTTTTTGAAAAAAACACTTAAAATAACTTTAGAATCCGATATTATTTTTTTAAATTTTTTTAAATTTTATTTTTTATTATAAAAGCGTCCCTGTGCCACAATGTTTTGCATTGTCTTGGATATTTCTCAACCTTTTCATTATTATAATCATAATCTATATGTAATCTATAAACATTTTCTGGTAAAAATAAAAGATGAATTACAATGATATTTGAGCCTTCAAACACTTAATTTTAGACCTAAAACAATAAAACAATCTAATTTATTCATTTAGTAACTACCATTTGTGTCTTACAAGAAGAAAGGTTAATCTAGATTATATTTGGTAAGAGATAAGGGAAAACTAAAGAGGATTGGTGAAAGGTAAAGTTAAAAATCTAATTAGGCTAGTTTTAAATTTATGGGTAAAAAATAAGTATGTGAAACTATCTTATATTAGTAAGGAAGACTATTTAAAACTATCTTATATTAATAAGGTGAAGTCAGATTCACACCTTTGGGGGAGTTTTGCGGGTACAAAAGAGTGTTGTTCGATCGGGTGTCTATAAAACTAAGAAATTAAAAAGAGGAAAACAATTGATAAGGGCCCGATGATAGACATATATGTCACACCATTAGGGTATTTAAGCCTAAAGTTCGAACATAACACATTTCGATCATAATGACGATTCACGTAAGTCTCGGTATATGGAGTGTCAGATTGGTTCGCATAAAATAACTACCACATTCCAACTCCCTTCAACAAAATTTCCTAATCCTACAACGTCATTTTTTCTCAAACCATCACCAGAGACACCATGCACCCGTAGATAATGCTATTACTCAATCGAGATATAAGCTAGCTTTTTATGCCAGTCAGTGGGCACAAACTTTATAACTTACAAATAGTATTTTAGCTTCTTAGGACTAATTAGACAATTTTCAAATTATATATTGTCTTTCTAAAGACGATTGAGGTAATTAGCTCATACTAATCTTTTATACTATAGTTATATTTTACAATATGTTTTTTATTTTACTGAATTTCTTCAATATAAAGAAAAAACTTTGCCTCGTGCCTCAGGCATAGGTTATACCTATTATATATAAATAATGCATTTGTAATTTTATTTAAAATTTATGGTTCATGGTTCAAGTTAAATATTCATATAATGTAGTAATTTGCTAATAATAAGAATGGTTTACCTTACATAATTGAAATGTCATGACCATCAATCTTGATCGTGATAAACTTATGATTTCTGTATTGAACAAAAAAAATATAAGTAGTCTTGTACTACTTATTATGTAAGTCGATTAACTATACATACATAAGCAAACACTCTATTTTAACTCATAAAAATAAAAAAATATATGCATAACATATTAATAATATTAAACAAGGTTTTATGGTATAATATCTTACCTTGAAACATAATAACCACTTTTAAAGTATATATCTCTTAATCTTCCATAAAAAATTATACATATTTCACAAAAACACATAGAATTGTGTTGTTTATTAATGGAAAAGATATGAAAAAAATTCATGACAAATATTATAAAAAACATATCTTGGTGATGCATATATATATATATATATATATTTACAATTTAATGTTGGATTTTAATCGATTAAAAAAAGAATAGAGAGAAAGATGATGAATGGGGGTGAAGAGATGTTAATACAACCTTTAAGAATATTTTTATTCAAATAGATCAGATTAAAATTTATATCCTGTAATTGGATTACAAGAGCTAAGAAGAAATGGAGGAGAAAAGATAAGGGGCGGAAAGGAAAAAATGAAATGGTAGAATGATCTTTAGGGTTATGATAAAAACATTTTTAGAGTAAATTCATAAATTGGGCCATTTTTTAAACTTGTTATTGTTAAATGGGCTGAATTCATAGCACGTACTCAACTGATGACCAATGTTTCACATTTTGCCAAGATAAATTTGCGACTAGTATTTGGATGAAAAAAAGACATATGAATGGAAAGGGTTAATTTAATAAGTGTTTATAGCATTAAACAAATAATTATAATCTATTTATTTATTTCAACCCCACAGCTCCATACACCATGCCCATCTTGTTTACTTCTTCGAATCATCATCATTTTCATCGATCCAGCTTCATATTCATTTTTATAATCTTTATTTTCTTGGAACACACATAATAAACACACTAAAATGCACATACACTGATACAGGTTTCATGATTACCTATAAATGATTCAATTATATATTTTTATACTAGAAAATAGTATGCTTGTTTTTGTTGCTCCCTTGGATATTCATCTTCTTCATCTTCATCGAAACCCAAAAATGGTAGAACAACTTATACAGGTCTTTAAATACTTAGCTACATAAAAAACTCAATGATATCCCTGAACTTATCCATCATTAAATTAGGTGATTGCACCATATTATTCCAGTTGATAGAACATGAAAGATCTAGCCAATACAAACACACAGACTGTGGATATGCAAAACTTCTCTTGATGGTAGTCCTAGGTGAATCTATCTTCTGGTAAACAAGGTGAATATTTCAGACGTTTTCTCATAATGGCCTCAGGAAGGCAAACTATCACTAAGTGTCATTTTAGGTATAAATTAGACTTATTAGATAGACTTTTGTGCTTATTTCGTCATATTACACTTTCTCCCCTTAGAATTAGACTATTGCATTTTTAAAGCTTTTGTGCGTTAATTTGTTTGTTTTTCGTATAAAGTTCATAGGTTCATGGATTGTATGGAGATGCAATACAAGGAGGAGAAGTGTGAATTAAAGTCTTAGATCAAGTGGAGGAGCTAAAGGCAAGAAAAGAATTTCCGAAGACTTGACTAAAGGAGTTGCAGATCTGGAAGGTTGTTACTAATTGCTATTTTTGGGCTACTTAGGAGCGGATTCAGCCTTTGGGCCGTGAATTAAGTTTTATTCCTTATTGAGTTAGGAAGATTTAGCAACTGGAATGAGTCCATTTGGAGTTGATTTGAAAAAGTTACAGCCGTTTTACTAAGGGCTGTACACCAGATACGAGAATTAAAGAAGAAGATGTGCTTGGGCTTTTTATAATTTGACCTAATACTCTTAACCTAAGCTCTAATCCGATTTTGAGCATTATATAAGCTCCTTTAGACCTCATTATTCAGCATCTCTCATATATTATTCAATTTACAACATCCTTAGAGAGAGTCAAAACCACCTCTCAATTAAACTTCAATTTAAATCATCTTTAGAGAGAGTGATAAGGCAGAACGCTTGGAAGAGGCAAAAGCAGAAATCGGAGAAATCATTCTTCATTCCTTCAACAACAGCTCAACCATTCCATTAATTAGGTTCTTAATATTTTATTCTCAGTAATTAGGAATTATTTGTACTTTTAATTTATTTATTTCTTTCAATTCAAGTATGAGCTAAACTAATTAATACTTGAGAATCGCAAATTCGGTAAAGCCCTAGTTCATATAATTTAATGTTTTCTTTTAGTTTTGGGATTTGTTAATTTAATTCTAGCTTGGATATTTTATATCGACTATTATTTCATAATTGTTTACTAATTCTAAACGGTACACTTAGAATTAGGTATTAGTAGTGAGGCTATTCACTAGTGGCGGTGATCACCTTGACCGGAGGTTAAACTACTGAACTAAATAATAGAAGCGAGGTGTCCGTTATTGACCCTGACGGGCTTGACTAACCTTGTAGCCAATTGGGTAAAATAATTAATCACCTGAAAATAGCTTATAATCGCCCTGACGGGGTTTGTAATATTGTAGGGTCTCATTTAGGTCCACCCTGACCGGGGCTAGATTGATTTTAGAGTCCCGACTAGTATAATTTATATCCACTTGACCCTTACCATAAAGCATTAAGTATATGGATTGAGGTAAATCCCTAGCGAGGCTCAAGCACTTATCTCATATTTACATATTATCTTAATTCATGCGTTTGCCTTTTATTATTAATTGAAAATTAAAACAAATATCTATTTTATTTATCACTACAATTAATTCTACTTATCATTTAAACACATTTATCTTACCTCACAATCCATGTGGAAACGATAATCCCTATTTTACTTACTTTATTACTTGGAATGACCCATACACTTGCGGTCTGTGGATCCTTTATTTATTGCTTAATTTTATAACACCACAGGACCCACAGACACCACATTTGTTATAGATTATCATCCCCCTTTACTAGATATTTTGGATATCCTTGGTCTCTTAATTTATAACTTTATTTATTCCTAAGAAATGACAAGGTACTCGAGCGTTAATCTTGTGCTAAATATGGATTCATTAGAGTACCCTAGGAACATCACTCTTCATCCTTGGTCTTCTTCTCGAACGACCGCTCCAGGGATTTGTCTACGAACATGTCATCTACTGTTTATTGTTTAGGTGTTATTGTTTGTAACTTTGGATTAATCAAATTGAATAATTTTAGGTGTATTTGGTTGTAAATTTGCAACTTGGTACCTAATTAATGTTTTGAATGACGATTCAACTGTTTGTTGTTTATAAATCTAGGTGGTATTGTTTTATAAGTATAATCGTTTACATGTCGACATGTAACAAACTTGGGAGACGGGATTTGTCCCATAACTGGACTTGTTCTATAAGAAGGGCCGGCCCTTGGGGCAAGGCACCAAGGCGGTCGTTTTACGCCCCATTTTATTTTTGATAATAACGAGACCCAGTTTTATCAAAATAATTTTTTGTAGTTTAAAAAAACCCACAAAAATAAATTTGCTTTAGGTAACTAGGTATATTTTGGTTTCTTGGGCCGACACTGCCTATAAGTTAAAGTGATGGGATTTATACCATAAGACAATTCAGTAAAGATTATCTAATACGAGTACTTTTCAGGAAGAAAAAATATGGTTTGAGTGATGATTCTAGGTGGTGGTGTTTTATAAGTATAATTGCTTACATGTCAGCATGTAACATACTTGGGAGATGGAATTTCTCACAAAACTATAGAGATGGGAGTTGTCTTATAAGTATAGTGATGGTATTTGTCACATAAGACAATTCAATAAACATTATCTAAAAAGAGTACTTCTTGGGAACAAAAATATGGTTTTTCAAGTTTTAAAAAACAATAAAAGGACAAATTTGAAGTTCATGGAAATTGAACACGAGACTTTTTTTGTAAATTGATAAGTGTAATTTCGATATACTAAATATTATTCTTCAATTATATTTGTTACCCGATTATACATATATAATACTCACAAGTAAGGTGATGGGACTTGTCCTATTTCATTTACAACATATATAAATGTACCCACCCTAAAGAATTATCAACACTTTCCTCAGAGATTTGAACTTGTGACCTTATAGTAATTTTAAGCATATCTCTGATATATCAACTATATTAGTTATCCAGTTATACATAGAAAATACTCATAAGTAGGGTAATGGACCTTTTCTTAGGGATTATAGTACTTGTCTTCGTTTGATATACTCATTTAGTATCAATACAAACTCAAACTAGACCAAAATGGATGGGCCACTATAGAAGCTAAAAGTAGCTATCCTATAGTAGTTGTCATACCTGAAGTGTCACACCAACATCAAACTACCCTCGTGGAGAATGGTCACAACTCAAAAATATGTTTTTTCTAACAAAAAAATATATTTGTAGTTAGATTGATTGGAATTCAAGATCTTATAGTAATTTGTAAGAGTATTTTCGCTATGATATATATTGCTCATCAGTTATATTAGTTAATATATATACACATAGACACTAGAATGTGCCTCGTACCTGAAGGTACTTGGACAAAATTTAATCCAAAAAAATATAATTGATTGTGCAAAATTCATAATTTTATTTAAATCAATACTAGAATGAAAAATTGTATGTGTAGTGTATACCACGGGTATATTTGATATCTTCTGAAACATGGGGTATTTTTTACTCTTTCGCATAACAAAGAGACTGAGAATGCATATAATATTCTTAAAAATAATCTCCTATTATATTGCAAATGAATACCAGACAGCTTACAGTAATCCCGTCTTTATCGACCGGTTTCACTATCTGTAACCAATTAGTTCCAATTTCACATACCCTCATATTATATAAAGTCGATACATGTACACAACCTTTCGGTTTAACAAATTAATGATTAAAACCACCAAAAAATAAGAGCAACATAGGTATATTTTCCACAATTGATAGATAAACACTCATTGAGACTAACATACATGGATATTTCAAAAACAAATATCATAGATAAACACTCAAATTAAGAAAAGAAACTACCAAATTGTTGTTTAAATTTTAACTAAAAAGATAAAATATTCATTATTTTTCAAATCCTCGTAAGATTATGTAATGATTAATGTGATAGAGAAAAATATGTGGAAGTAGAGAAGATACATGGAAGCCCAAGAAGGATCAAAGCGATGTGGAAGCCCAAGAATGATAACCGTTCTATGTTTATCCTTCTTGGACTATCACATGACTTTGGATCCTTCTTGTGCTTCCACATATCATCTTTACTTCCACGTATTTTATCTATCACATTAATCATTTCATCACCATCTCCTTCAGGAAAAAAACTTGTCCTCAAGGTTCAAGTCAATATTTGTATCCACACCTTTTGTTTTAAAATTTATTCCAATTTTATCGTACAATAGAAGAAAAATTGAAAAACGAATTACTGTACCTAAACACTTTTTTGAAGAATAAAAGATTTTATATTTTCGATCTCCATATCCATTATAACTCTATAGTTGCTAGAATTCTTTATCTCAAATATCTTAAATAAATTGTACCTTCACTGGTTAATGGTTGTTCATTCCTTTGGGGGTACTACAATATCTTGATTCTCCAAAACATTGTGAGGGTTATGTACAAATCCAAGCGCCTCCGTAGAATAGACATTTGTTGTTGAGCAAGATTCCAATTGTGGGAAAATATTTGCTGAATTGCATTTTGTTGATGAACATGAACTTTTTTGCGGATAAACTGACTTGACTTGTAAATCCGTCAAATGAATTTGATCAGAAATATTTTGGATAGAGGAGAAACCTTTTTGCGGAAACACTAAATTATTCGTATCAAGCGGCTTTGTTTGATCAGAATATTTTTGGAGTAATTGGCCAAATATTTCAATTGCATATTGTAATGTTCCAATTGTAGTTCGTAATGTTCCAATTGTTCATCTAGGGTTGTGAGCCTTCCATCAATTAATTTAAATTTGTCATCTATTGATGTAAATTTCAGGTCAATTTCATCTTGAAATTTTTCCGAGCTCATCCATCAACTTGAGTCGAGTACCATCTGTCATAGGCTCTCAATGAAATCACCAAATTTGTGATGAATTTGAATGAACACACATTTTTATCGTAGGATAATTTATGTACAGAGATATAATGTATATACAATTGTTTTTACAGGCTATGTTGTAGGTCTCGGTTTCGCGTCCTAGGCGGTCGACTGGGGCTTAGCGCATAGGCAAGATTACACGGGGCCTAGGCGGGATTGCACAATTATGAATTTCGCTGTGTAATTTTGTATATTTAGTAATATATACGTAGTAATTATAACAATTTTAACTATTTAAGTCATCAAATTCGTCTAAAAATACTATTTTAAATATAAAAATACTAAAATTTGTGTTATAATATCAATTCACGAATTCTCGAGAACAAGAAAAATAAAAAGAAGGCCTATGCAACCATTTTTTGTCATTCATCAGCGCCTAGGCGGACATTTTTTGTCATTATAGGTGCCTAGGGGGCTAGGCACCTCTTCCATGGCGACTAAGGCGCTAGGAAAAAACGCCTGGAATTTATACTTGGCGTAAGCGGTTGAGGGGAGAATTGACACCTAGGCAGATCTACAACATAGTTACGGGATAAACTAGATTTTAAATTTAATAAGTTATAACTAAAGACAATAATTATTTCCTGGATGTCTTATCTTGTCTTCATATGAATATATATATATATATATATATATATACTAGGTATGAACCCGTGCCTGAAGGCACTACAAAAAATTTAAGTAATAAAAAAAAAAGAGGTTCTAAGTAATAAAAAAGAAGAGGTTCGAGTGCAACAACATCAGTTAAATTAGTCAATTGCACTCTAGGTCCTATATTATGGAATAAACACATCTCTTTATATGAATTTATTTAAATTTGTTATATTATAAGTCCTAATTATGAAAAAAAACTATATGCCATCATACAGAAAATACAATAAATAAAGCCTAGAAGATAACTTTTAAAAACATGAGACCCAAATGGAGATTCTAAAAGTTTGGGGATCTAGAATGATTGTCAGTAAGCTCACTTCTATCACATAAACAACTACATTTCTTTCTTAAACTGTATAAGGGAACAAATCACACCAATATATTATAATCTAATGCATACATGTAGATACAACTACGATTGGTAGCCGAGATCAACATTTTCACTTTCCAATAAAGACATATCAGATTAATTATATCATAATAACCAACCTCTAATGGGTGCAACAACACATTAAGGTGTTGAATAAAAACAATACACCAAAGTACACGGAATAAAATGCAAAGTAGCTTTATGGATGATTTAAGGTGTTGAATGGAATTCTATATATCAATTTGTGTATCTGCAAATTCATTAATAAAACTGATATCATAAGTACAATTCTAAAAGTAATATGGTCAAACATGTACATTAAAAAAAATCTAAACATTTGATGAAGAGGATTGAACAATCACACTGTACATAATAGTATCATAAATTACTTTAGGGGTATAATTCTCGGGTTTGATGGGTATAGTGGTCTTTTTATGAAGCTACTTTAGCTCCCGAAGAAAATTCAAAATTAACTCAGAATGCAAAGGACACTAATCTCGGATTCAAGGGGTATAATGGTTTTTTTCCTAAAGCTAAAGAATCTGATGGTGAAGAAAATACTTCAAAATTAACTCAGGAGAGCAAGGCTTGGTGGGAGGTGTCGTGTGAAGAGATCAGCTTCCTTTCCTACAAATTGCAATATTAGTCCCTGTGATCTGTGATATAGAAAAATATACTGATTTAGTACAAAGTTAGTTCATAATTGACGTAAACGTTCACTCTACCTTCAAATCAGTACCTGCACATAATACTTTAGGGATTGAACTGCAAGTCACTAAAACCTTGACTGAGCATGCCATGGATAAAAGCTCTTCACCGTGCATATTTTCTTGAACATCTAAATTTTTGGAAAATAAAAGAAATAAAAATGCAAATTTTCTATAGGAAAAACAACATTGGAATGATAAAACATAAGTTGGGGCTGCAAATTCGGTTCCAAGTACTTAAGGGACAAACATGGAATTGCATAAATAAAAAATGCAGTTTAAGTCCAAAGTGATATTTACTGCTAAATAAAAAACAGTCACTTAACCTTTTGTAATTGTTTCTCTTCTCGTTCCTTTTGTTTTTTCATTTGAACTCTAGCTACACTAAAAGGTAATCTCTGATTTTTGACAGGCTATGAAATGTAAAAAAAAATTGGTTAATACATGAGAAAAAATTATGAGAAAAAATTCTCACCTTCCCATCTAGAGATACGATTCTCTGTTTTTCCAATGCCTTTCGTTCCTTCCAAGTCATATGTAGTGTAACTGAAATTAAACTTCAATTAATTTTCAGATCGAAGAAGATTATAATGTTTTTTTGAAATATACAAAATTGCAGACAACTTCGTGAAAGAAGCACATAAAAAACAAACAAAATTGCAGACAACTTCGTGAAAGAAGCACATAAAAAACAAACAAATTTACATTACTGGACAAATACACTTTAATACAAACAAACAAATTTACATTACTGGACAAATACACTATAATACACTTTATCTGTTATGTACACCGACTAAAATCTATCAATAGCCGTAAATTAATTTCAATCAATGGAAAAGCAAGCATGGATTTTTTCTTAAGATTCGTAATTGAAGATACCCAATTCCCTTTATCAGTAAGTTATGTTATATGCCCATCTTCCACAAACACATTACATAGATTTTCAAAGAATATTATAAGCTTGGAAAAAATCATTACCTATGAATTCCATTTTTTTCAATATGAACTTAATATCCATCTTTGGTCCTTCCTCCATATCCTCTTGATAGTCGATGGCTTAGTCGCTGCTTCTTCTTCCACATAGTTGAAACTATTCGTAAAAACATATTACTATATGAGAAAAAAAATTATTTTAATTAATGTCTAGGGTTTGAAGATCGTGATCACCTTTTCTGGGAGTGTTGAATTTCAATTGCTCAAGAGTGGCTAATCAATCAAGAATCTGGAGGGAAAACTAAATCGCTTCACCTTTGCAGCTTGCGTTGTCTATCTCCAGCAGTTGGGCCAAATGGATATTTACTGCAAAACAATTCAAAACGTAGAGTATAAGACCAAATTGCTCACTCCAACACTCACGGTTGAGAAGTGATGCGGTAAAAGACTTCAAATAAAATAAACTGGCCATTGTAGAATTTGTGTAAAAAAATAATAATCCATTAAATAATTAAATAAAATAGATAAAATTAATTAAAAAAAGATAACCTTAATTTGGGGTTGATGAATACCATCACTTCTCATACGGTAGAAAGGTAGAAGGCTTCAAATGTCATCCATTGTGCACATAAAAGGCTTCAAATGTCATCCATTGTGCGCATAAAAGGCTTAAAATGGTCAGGCCACTGTAGGATAGATTAATTTGGAGATTCTTCGGTTTGAATTGATAGATTGGGTTGTTCGGAGCTGGAGATTCTTCGGTTTGTGGAGGGATGTTCTTCGTCGATTGTGGAGGGTTGTTCTTCGTCAATTGAGAGATTGGGTTGTTCGGAGCTGGAGATTCTTCGGTTTGTGGAGGGTTGTTCTTCGTCAATTGAGCGGCTTGGTGGGAGAGACGAAATGGTGAAGTGAGAGAAGCGTTGAAGTGATTTTTTTTTGTTTTTTGTTTTAAATTTTAAAAATAAGTAATCTAAGGGCTGAAAAATATAGAGGAGACATCAAGACATTTTAAATGGGAGACATTTCGTGCCGTTGGCCCTTCTCCAATATTATATATATATATATATATATGTATGTATGTATGTATATATGTATGTATATACCTAAGCTAACGGTAACATAGAACGATTATTATTTTTGGGCTTTCACATGGCTTTGAAGCTTTCTTGGATTTCCACGTATCTTCTCTACTTCAACGTATTTTCTGTATCATATTAATCATTACAAATTAACCATAACATACATTCTTAATTTAATGAGAATTAATTTTTGCATAATTCTCTGTCGCCATTGTGATATCTTATTTTTATTTCTCCTTAGATAAAATTTGTTTAAATTAAGAAAAGTAGATCGTAATAGGTAGTGAAGTAGTCAAATCTTAATTGGCTAGAGAAATTTAGCAAGTAAAATAAAACAAAAATTTGAAATAACAAATGCATTATAATTTTTATAAGAAAAATCGGAGAAATGAAACACCCGTTAAAATTATAAGCTATTACAGATGCTAATAGCATTGCATCCCAAGTTCTAAAAAATTGAAAAGATCATGACAAATTACAGGTTGCTTACATATATAGATAAAATTATCATTGCACCAGACAATTCAAAGGAGGCAACGAAGGAGAAATAACGAATCAAAATATCACAATCCGTATCAAAATTGAAGTATTGAACTTATAGAAACACATGAAAGACAAAGTTTGAAATGATAACACATGACTGTAAATTCCATATTTACACTTTCTAAATATCTATATGCCTGTTTACTTTTCGGCATGAATAGAAAAATTTCAATGTTAAATCATTCATGATATTTTTATAATAAAGATTACTCAATGTATTGACAAACTGGAACATAATTATATTAAACCATTAACCGAAACAAAAGAATGAAACAAACAAACAATGATAAACATAACTACATGTTGCAAAAAAGAAAATATAACTATAAGAAATTAACTACGTTAATGGCACACTGTACAATGTACAATATCAAACTCAATGTACATTTAGTTATATCACTAAAAAGTCACATTTTCCACATGCCTGCTTATGTAAGACAATTATTCTAAGGCCCAGCAAGTTAGAAGTAATTTTCATTATGCTGCCAATATGAAGTCATATGAGTTCCAATAAGATTTTGACAGAAAAAATAAAGAACTAATATAGTTGATTATAATACAATTCTTTTGAACCATACACAATAGGGACCAATGGTGCAATTATTTATCCTCTAATATATATGTAGTTCAGGAAATATTTTATCGGGAAATTCATTTTTACTGCCAAAATTGTGTATATAGGATCTCTCAAACAACAATATTAACAAACTCAATATGATCCAAAAATATTCTACATCTAGAAATTTAATGATACAAACTTGAGTACATCTAGATCATTTGAGTATATCTCTGTCCAATTCAGTATGATTGGTGCTTTTCTTATCACTATGATAGCCATGTCTGCAAGAATGAAAATTTCCAGATTACACGTCAATACATTATTAATTTAATCTTTTCAATAAGTTGATGTTATATATGTAAGTAAAGTCAATATGGTGAGCAGTGGCGAATCCAGGATTCCAAACCAAGGTAGGCTTATAGTTGTAGGGGGTTCGGAGGCAACGCCCCCGAGTTTTTTTCCTTTTTGATGTTTAACCCAAAAAAACAAGATATATATATATATATTATTTCGTAGTGTATACTATATTATTGTAATACTCCGTAAAACTAGTTTGATTATAAATGTATTAATCGGAGTTAAAATGTCATTTTATGAATTAAATAATTTCTTTTATTTTTATTTATTATATTATAATTAATTGAAAAAATTAATTTATTAAATAATAAAAGAAAAAAATAAAGAAAAAGTAACCATTAAGTTATTGTAGTTTAATGCCTAGTTCAAACTTTTTTTTTTAAGTTGAGGGTGGGCTCAAGCCCACCAAGCCATTGAAGACACCCGCCACTGATGGTGAGATGGGTGCTGATGTGGAGTGATTTAGCATTGACTGGAGTCAAAACTGTCCAAGGTGTTATATTAGTTTCCGGTTGAGATACTTTGACACGTGGCTCAATCTTGGCGCTTGATCACTTATTATCTTGTACAATCTAGATTATAACCCCTCATCTCTCTCATATATATACTCCCTCCTTCGCATTTGGCTAGACCTTTTCTTTCTCGCTTTGACTTCGTCTCTTCACTCTCTCATTTTCTTCAACAAGAAAACAAGGGTTCTATACGTTGATATTATGTGTTATAAAGAATATCAATTAGAATAGATACAACCAAGTATCTGGCTTGATTATTGAGTAGTACTTCTCAATAGTAGTGTTAGGTTTATGATTGAAGCTCTTGTTGATTTTTATTCTTGTAATATTGCTGTAAGACTCAGTCTGAAGGTGTAACCTTATTCAATAGTGTGTGAAGCATCTTCTGAGGAGGGTTTCAACGTAGATGTATGCATATTTATGCTGAACCACGATAAATCTTTGTGTTCTTTACTTTTCTGCCATTTTTCTTTATTCTTGTTTCTGGGTTTGGAAACTTGTTTTGCTTTAAATCGGAAACGATTTTATGCCTTATTTTACAACAATTGATAAATAATTAACGCTATGTATATATGTGCACTACATTCATGGATCCTAACTTGAAGTTGTGTGGTTGTCATGATCTATTTTCTCTAGCCAAGTAAACAAATATAGGCAGTTGGCTAAGAAACTCTCAACATACCACTCACGTGACATTCTCTCAACATATTTGTTGAGAAAATACGTGCATTAATTCTGCAAGTAAATGCATATATACGTATTATGTATTTATTTCTTCTTACCGCAACAAAATCACAAATTTAAAAAGATAAAAATACACATAGTTATATTATGTTGCGATAATTCGTAACAGGTCTTTGACTATGTTGTAGATCTCGGTTTTGTGGCCTAGTCGATCGACCAGGGCCTAGCGCATAGCCAGATTATACGAGGACTAGGCGGGATTAGGCGGTTTTAAATCTCGATGTGTACTTTTATATATTTAGTTACATTATACGTAGTAATTATAACAATTTTAATTATTTAAGCCATGAAATTCATCTAACAATAGTATAGTATATATAAAAATACTAAAATTTGAGTTATAATATCAATTTTAATAATTCTCAAGAATAAGAAAAATAAAAAAACGCCTAGGCGACCACTTTTTGTCATTAATCGGCGCCTAAGCGGGCTAAGAGCCTCCTCACTGGCGACAAAGGAGCTAAGCAAAAACGTCTATCATTTTTACTAGGCGTAAGCACCTAAGGGGGGAGTTGATGCCTATGCGACGATTTATACAACATAGGTCTTTGATATGGGCATTCAAGACCTCTAGTGTTGTGTTTCTTTAATAATACGGTGTTGTTCTCGACAGCTTTCCCAAATGAAGATTCATAATCTATACCAGCTCTTTCCTGTATATATTAACATTAAATAAAATATCAACCCAAAAAAACAAAGATTAAACAAACCTACATCAAATCCTTCCATTCGCGATCATGCTCCTAATTGAAATATTCACGGTTTTCATCACTCTTTGGGATTGAATCATGGGTACCCATACTGATAGTGAGTAATATTTGATTTGCTAAGATTGACTCATTTATTCCAGATTCTGCAAGAGCTTTTTGTGTCTCGGCTATAACTTGAGTTTCCCCTAAAGCTATACTAATAGTTAAATCATACGCTTCTTTATCTAAAAAATCACGTTTACTCGCGTTTATATGGAATAATTAAACCTTAGACATTCTCTCGGCCTTTTAATAAATCAGATTTTGGACGCAATACTAACCTTAGCATAAACTTCATCGCATTGGACGATATTTTTTACTCTTCCTCAGTAAGACTTCAGTAAAGGTGTGATTACACCGAGCTCTTCAAATTTGAACCATAATACAGAAGGAGGTGCGCCTGTTGAGGTACTCTTAAAATAAGAACACTTCTTGCTATGATGATGGGGTGTTATATGGGGCAAAGAATCATCACAACCAGTTCCAGGTCCATCAGCTATTCTAGGTAATGATTAAGAATATGATTGTAGTTAGAAGCTTATGTAATCCGAAATTTTTGATATGTTATTCACTAATTCTATAAGTGATTTGATGGTGAGGCAGAGAAGAGGTGGTGTGGCGGTGGTCGGCGAGGCAGAGAGGAGTGGTTTATGTATGAAGGTAAGGGTGAAGGTAATTTTCTGGTGAAGGTGACTTTTCGTCGTGAATAACGAATGTGTTGTGAACAAACAAGAGAGAGAGAGAGAGAGAGAGAGAGAGAGAGAGAGAGAGAGAGAGAGAGAGAGAGAGAGAGAGAGAGAGAGCGAGAGAGGTCAATATAGGGTGATATTCTTAGAAAATTCTTTTTTAGTAGTTTATATATATAGTAAGGTATTTTTGGAAACTTTTAATTTTTCAAGTAATGGAACGATTTGGACCGTTGCGCATGATATATTTTTTGTTAAAAACGGATTTTGACACCTCTTTATACCCCCTTATATATATATATATACATATAAACACACTCATAATTATGGTAATGAGATACGT
Organism: Nemophila menziesii; assembly: GCA_029959085.1. Taxonomy (NCBI): domain Eukaryota; kingdom Viridiplantae; phylum Streptophyta; class Magnoliopsida; order Boraginales; family Hydrophyllaceae; genus Nemophila; species Nemophila menziesii. The sequence continues at coordinate 20,452,131 of JARWIR010000022.1, read as the reverse complement.
TTCATCTAGGGATAACAATGGTTAGAATATGAACCAAAGTTGATGGATATTTGAACCAATAAAATATCTGTAAGTGGAATCGGTTGTATATTTCATGAGGGTTTGGTTCTTATAAAAAAGTATCCAATATCTTAGGAATTGGGTTTTGAGGTTAATCTGATTGAGAATTCAAAATCCGAATAAATATATAATAAATTTGTGTTTGTTTGTATTAATATAGTATTTAATACGCTTACATAATAGATTCTCTTCACATACACACTTAACACACTTAACACACTTTTACACCGTAAAAAAAACTTAACAATCCTAGTAAAATTCACTTGAGTGACTTGGGAGAAAAAAATTATTCTAGGGTGAATTCCCCATAGCGTCTTGCAGACTATCTTAGTGCCACAAAGGAACCCTCACATTTCTCTCTCCTCCAAATAGGCCTCTAAGATGCCCATTGTCATTACTACCCTTATAGTGTATATAAGAAAAAAAACAGATTCTTCTCTCTCCTCCATTACTATTTTTCTCTCTCCTCCATTACCATTTATCTCTCCTCCTTTATCATTTTTTCTATCTCCTTCTTCATTAAGTATCAAAAATTTCCAGCTCCGACCACAACCACCGACCATCGTCAATCACCGCCGACCACCGCCGGAAAAAATACTGAGTATAACAAAAAGTTACTGAGTATGGAAAAGTTACTGAGTATCGGAAAAAGTGCTGAGTACCGAAAAAAGTTACTGAGTATTCAAATTTTGTTATTGAGTCACTTTATTGAGTATGCTCATATGCTTAGTAACTATATTGAGTATCAAAAGAAATTATTGAGTTTTTGGGAATTTTATTAAGTATCAAGGCAAAACAGTTGATTAGACTTGAAAAATTAAACAATAGCTTAAATTTACACAAAAAGAGAAAAAAAATGCTTGCGTTCTTTTATCGCTATTACAAAATAAAAGAAAAAAAAAGAAAAAAGGAAAAAAAGGGTCTAAAGTTGCTGAGTATTAGATTGAAAAAAAAAAGTTGTTGAGTATACCAGCAATTTGCTGACTTTTCAATAAATTAATTTCATCAGCCAAACTTTCTTCACCCAATATCTTCAATCCTTTACTCAAAAATTTAGCCACATACTCATCAACATCAATGGTGGATCCCCATCTGTTCTTTTTCATCAACTGATAAATCTTCACAGCTGAGTCCCTTCTATCAGCAACAACAACCCCTTTACTAACCTAATCGAGCGCTCTTTCTCATAAATTTTTAGCAGGGGGTAAAGGTGTGATAAATAAACAGATAAATAAGATAATAATATAGGGCACACACCCTTGACTACCACGAGAAAATCACTGCAAGTATTACAAATTGTTTGCAAGTTTAGTTAGTAAGTAAATTTTGTTCATAGAAATTTAATCCGTTAGATCTACTTGTATTAAATAAGCGTAGATGAATTTAGATGTTTAGATTAGATTAGAGATAAGATGAATAATAATCTAACACGAATAAATAAATAATGAAAATAAATAATTATGAATGTAATTCAGATAACCGAGATTCTAAATTCTTCCTAACCCCTGTCAGGGTGGACTTAGGAGGAACCTCTCCACTACCAGGGGACTTGGGTAAGGGGACCTTGCGTAATGATTGATGGTTAAATCAAACCTTTATGGATATCTACCTAGGAAAGCCTGTCAAGATCACTACCGCACAATAGACGATTATGTGGTGTTGTCAATAATTGGACCCCCCTTCCAGGTGTTAACTCAGTTACTAAGGATAGTCCTAAGATTGGCCAAATCTAGGGCTAGAACAATAAGTCAAAGCACACAATACAGATATATGTCAAGCTCAAATCAATTATAATAACAAATAGTATACTGGTATGTAAGACAAAATAATATCCCAAGCAATTAAGAAAGTTTAGAAATATGGTGAAACCACAAATCTATAGCTATTTATCCTAAATATAGAGAAGGAGAAATGTGAAAGAGGAGTTTGTCACTCTCGTTCTTCTTGCTTTTTGTCTTCCTCTACATGTCTGCTTGCTTCTCTGGATGATAAGCTTGATACCAAGGATTAATATTCAAGTAAGGACTAAGCTAATGTTTATAACTGAGCAAGGACTAAGTTATGTCTTAGAACTAAGTAAGGATATGTTTACAATGATAAGAGGGTATATTTATAGGTGTTTAGAAGACCCTAAGTCGAACTCTTGAGTGGAAGGCAAGTAATTGGAATCCTTTATCAATTTAAATTCGATTCCTAAAATATAGGAGAGGATAATCACTACTCACTATTTTGATTACATCTCCTTAGTTATTGGACCGATTTTTTCCTACTTTATATCGAAACGATCGCAGCGAAAATATATATGTTTACTCTGTTGTATGCTCATCCAAATTCCCAGCCGATTTAAAATTATCTTCACTTTAATGGACGTAGCTGCAGAATTTCAGATTTACTTGGCAGCTTTTTCTTTCCTATTTTATCTCTACTTCCTTTTATTTCTTGATTCCTTCCATATCTTCTTTCCATATCTTCTTAGAATTGATTTGACATCTAATTATATTTTATAGACCTTAAAAGGTTCATGTTAACGCACAAATTAAACCAAATATGCTCTAAAAGTAATAATATTCCAAATCAAGACATAAAATAAGAAATTATCAAATAACCGATAAAAATATATAATTAATTAATAAAATACACCAAAAATAATGTCTCCAACCTATATTATTATATCACAAATAGGAGACATCAATTTTGTAACAAATCTACACCAAGAATGTTAACATGAATCAATTACACACATATATAAAATATTAAATCAACAAAATGAGATAAATTAAAACCTACATCTCTTTTCCTTCCACATTAGTGCCATTAAGTCCCTCAATAACTACATTTCCAGATTCATCGTTATTGAATTGAACAAAGCCATAGCCATGGCTTTTCCCATCTTCAGTACAACCTCCATAGGAGGTGTCTACCCACTAACTTATATCCCACCTGTATAATCAGTCATGAACATTAAAACAAGTTAAACAGAAAAGATTCAAAGAAAATGTCAAAAAAATTACATCAAGTTTAATCCTCATTACCTCCATTTCGAATTAAGTTGGTCCTTAAGATTTTTAATCTCGTTCTCTTGTCCCTAAACAAACACAAAACAATATAACGAATTTGAATTTCTTACAAATACGTTATTTAATTTACTAAATTTCTTAAATATAAAAGAACAAACTATACCTCATGCCTCAGTCATAGTGTAGAGATACGAGGAGGTAAAGATATTAGGTAGGCCCGGGTACCAAACCCTAATTGTCTCTGATGATCGATGAACAATGGGACATAAAGTGCTGTATTTTGTTCCACTTGTTGAACATTTCCATTTGAAGTTTGAACCCATATATTTTTCTTCATCATCTACATAATGGGGAAGATAAAAAATATTAGATTCTGCAAGATTTTGAGTGTTATCAAGTTTTTGAAGATTCTTTATATAGATCGATAAAGATGAAATGTAATTATATCATTGTGTTTTTGGAAAGTGGATTAAAAACATAAAAACGTACTTGGTTATCAAAAAAAAATTATATTATGCAACAAGTGCACCATAGGTCCCTATATTATGCAAAAGTTACACTACAGGTTCCTATATACTGGAAAAATGCCATATATTGATATTTTTTAAGGCAAAAAGTGCACTACAGGCTATGCTGTAGATATCGCCGCCTAGGCGCGCCTAGGCGCCGTCTAGGCGTCAACTCCCCCCTTAACCGCTTACGCCTAGTAAAAATGCTAGGCATTTTTGCCCAACGCCTTAGTCGCCGTGGAAGAGGTGCCTAGCCCGCCTAGGTACCGATTAATGGTAAAAACTTGCCGCCTAGGCCCTCCATTAAATTTATTTTACTCTCGGAAATTCTTGAATTGATATTATAACTCTAATTTTAGTATTTTTCATATTCAATATAGTGGTGTTAGATGAATTTATGAATTAAATTGATAAAATTATCATAATTATACACGTGTATTACTAAATATATAAAATTACATAGCAGGATTCAAAACCGCGTAATCCCGCCTAGGCCCCGCGTAGTCCCTCCTAGGCGCTAGGCCCCACTCGACCGCCTAGGCCGCGGAACCGAGATCTACAACATAGACTACAGGTTCTTATATTATGCAAAAAGGGCTGTACAGGTCCTGATATTATGAGAAAACTGCACTATAGGTTCCTATATAATGCAAAAATTGCACCGCAGGTCCCTATTTTAGGCAATATTTGCACTGCAGGACCCTATATTGACATTCATTATAATTTTTCTTTGTCATTTTTAGGCAAAAATTGCAATGCAGGTATCTATATTGTGCAAGAAGTGACTACAGGTATCTATATTATGCCAAGTTTGCACTAAGGGTCCCTATATAACACGAAATTGCACTACGTGTCCTTATTTTAGGCAAAATTGCCACTGCAGGTCCTTATATTGAATTTTCGGTAGTTTTTAGGCAAAAATTGCACTACAGGTCTTAAATTATGCAAAAATTGCACTCCATGTCCCTATATTATGCAAAATTGCACCACAGGTCCCTATTTTGTTCAAAAATTCCACCACAGGTCCCTATATCATGCAAACATTGCACTACAGGTCCCCATTATGCAAAAAATGCATATGTATGTATATAATACAAAAATTGCACCACAGGGCCCTATATTAGGCAAAACTTGCACTACAAGCCCCTGCATGATGCAAAAAATGCACTGCAGATCCTTATACTAGGAAAATTCCTACTTTCCCTATATTGAAATTGTTCGTTCGATACTGTTTAGGCAAAAATTGCACTACATGACCTTAATTGTGCAACACAACAGGTCCAATAATAATTTTTAAGTTAATCCCACTATAAGTCGTTTATATATCCCTAAAACAACAAAATAATCATACAAAGCCTAAAAAGATAATTCAAAAACATAGGGGTGTAGTTACAATTTTCTGGACTAGTGACGGTACATTTGATTATTTTGCATATCACAAGGAATATTGTGCAATTTACGTTCTTACTTTTTGCATAAATTTTTCAATTCTAGTCAGGATTGCATTAATAAATATAACAATAATTTTCCAACAATTAACTAAAGAAACATATAGATAAAGATATATATACATATATGTAAAATTGTATTTAAGTGCACAAACTATCCCTATGCTATGGCAAGAACGAAAGAGATGGGCCCACTTTCGGATGTATATGTAAAAATTAATCTCTAAACAAAAATTACAACTAGATTTGAGAACTTTTTATATGTAAAAACATCTAATTTAGAGAATAAATGCTTTACGTTGCGGATATTTCTCAACCTTTTCGTGTTTATTGTTGTAATCTATAAGTATTCTCTGGTTAAATATATAAGGTGAATTACAATGATATGTGAGCCTTCAAACGCTTAATTTTAGACCTTAAGTTTTAAAATAAATTAAGTTACAAATTTAGTAACTACCATTTGTGTCTTACAAGAAGAAAGGGAAATTTAAAAATTGTGCTTGGTAAGAGCAAGGGAAAATAAAAAAATTAGTGAAGGGTAAAATTAAGAGGTTAATTAGGGATAGTTTTAATTTTATGGGGTAAAAAAGACTTATTTGAAACTATCTTATATTAGTAAGGTGGAGGAGTTTTGCGGATACAAAAGAGTGTTGTTCGTGTCTAAAAAAGTTAAGAAACTGAGAAGGGGAAAGTAATTGATAAATGGTCGGTGATAGACATATATGTCACACCCTTTAAATTCAAACATAACCCATTCGATTATAATGACGATTCACGTAAGAACCCGACATATGGAGTGTCATCTTGATTTTGTGTGAAATAACTACTAGATTCCAACTCTCTTCACCAAGATTTTCTAATCCTACAACTTTAGTTTTTCTCAAACCATCACTATAGACACCACGTAGATAAAGCTATTACTCAATCGAGATATAATCTAGGTGTTTATACCAGTCAATGGGCACACACTTTATAACTTACAAATAGTATCTAGCTTCTAGAACTAGTTCGACAATTTTCAAACTAAATATTGTCTTTCTAAAAACAATTGAGGTAACCGGCACATACTTATCGTTTATATTATAGTTAATTTTACAAATACGTTATTTATTTTATTGAATTTCTTCAAGATAGAAGAACAACTTTACCTCGTGCCTCATTCATGGGTTATACATATTATATATAAATAATGCATTTGTAATATTTATATATAAAACTTATGTTTTATGATTCAAATTATATATTCATAGTTCAAATTCTGAGGTTCATATATTGTAGTATAGTATGCTAATAATAATAATGATGGTTTACCTTAAGTTATTGAAATGCAATGACCATCAATCTTGATTATGATAAGATACTGATTCTGTATTGAAAAAAAATATATAATTAGTCTTTTACCACATATTATATGGATAAATTAATTTTACATATACAAACACTCTACTTTTTTTGTCAATTGAAAAGATTACAAACACGGGTCCTATCCGACCCTTTTTTTCTACATAAATTAGAAAGAAAATCAAGCGTTTCAATCAGTGATTCATTGACCCATCCTGATAGATCAAGATTCTAGCGAACAAACACTCTATTTTAAACTCTTAAAAGGAAACAAATCTATTTTGACTATATTTAACAAAAATTAAAAAGTTTTATGACATAATATCTTACCGCACAATAACCAATTTTTAAGTATATATCTCCAAACTCTTTCTCGAAAATTATGCGAATTTTAAAAAAAATTACAATTTAATGTTGGATCTTAATAGATGGAAAAAAGTAGAGAGAAAGCTGATGAATGGGATAAAGAGACGATAACAAAACTGAAACCACTTTCAATAGAGTTTGCGTGAGCTATCGCTTATTCAACTTGCACAAAGCTATGATCTCTACGAATATTTTTATTCACACAGATTGCAAGAGATAAGAAGTTATGGAGGAAAAGGATAAGAGGCGGAAAGAAGAAAATGAAATGGTAGAGTAATCGTTAGGGTTATGATGGAATCATTTTAGGATAAATTCTTAAACTGGGCCACTTTCGATACTCGTTATTCTAAAATGGGATGGATGCACGACACGTACTCTGATGCCCAATGTTTCACATTTTTACCCAATTTGGGCCGATATCATTTTTCGATTAGTATTTGGATGAAAAAAATACACGTGAAGGGAACAAATAGGGTTGATATGAGAAGTGTTTATAACATTAAAAAAATTATAATATCTTCTTTTACTTTTACCTCCACAACCCATTATGATGTCTCCTCTTTTGTTCTAATTATATGCCCTTAGAAGACACTATTTTGGGTGATTATTTGACTAATTTGATAGACTTTTGGTGCTAATTTGTTATATTTCATTTTCCCTCCTTGTATTTTAGTATATTTAATTGATTAAGATTTTGCACGTTAAATGGTTTGTTTTAGTGAAAATTTTGTAGGTTCTTGATGCTATCAAGGAGGTGAATCAAGGATTAAAGTATTAGATCGTGTAAAGAAGTCAAAGGCGAAAAGAAATATCCTGAAGAGTTGACAAGTTGAAGCTGCAAATCCAGAAGGATAATGGTAATTTCTGATGTCTAGCTACTTAGACATGGACTCAGCCTCTGAGTTGTAAAGAAGATTTGTTCCTTATCGAGTTACAAAGATTTAGCAAGTTGAACGGGTCAATTCGGAGTTGATTTGAGAAAGTTACAACCGTTTTAGTGAAAGGTGTACATCAGTTACAAGATTTTGATTTGGAGAGTGGTCTTGGGTCATTTAATATTTCATTAACTCACTAAATAAAATTCCAAGTCCGATTTTATGAGTATTAATAGGCGGGAGTGTCCTAAAAACAACTGTCTAAAAAAGATATACATAGGCGGCATTCTTGAGAAAACCGTCACCAATGAATGGTTGAATAGGCGGCAATCTTCTTTGTGCTACGTTTACATAGGAGTCAGCTTTATAGGCGACACTTGTTACAACAGTTAGCTAACCCCGCCTATTAATACACGACAGTTAATAACATCTGCCTTTGACCCTAAAAATTACCGCGAATACTCTTTTTTTAGTAGTGATTCTTTATTCCGGTGTTATACCACTTGCACTCGAACACTGTTACGTTAAAATATTTTGCAAAACCCGCCTTGAATACATTAACCAATTCACCATGCCAATGAATGCCTTTAGGAAAATACTAAACCCCGTAATCCTCAATATCACATGTTTCACCTCATTTGTAGATTTTACAGTCTTGTGCAAGTTAAATCTTCCTTTTGTGTTATTGATACTTCTCCTTACTATGTCTTCTAGTATTTGGGACCTTTCAAATCTTCTACTCAATAAACTTCATGAATATTCACCTTGGGATTGTTATTTGCGGATACCCGTTTAGATTTGAATTGGCCACCAACTCTTACATATTATCCCATGAATCTTTTTTGTTAATACTCCCAAAGAAACATGCATAAGAGGTATCTATCACAACCCTTCTTGTAGCACTTATTCCACTATATAAATCTAATACTTATTCGCATTTCGTGTATCAATCATGTTCCCATTCATGTACTAATTTTTCAAATCATATTCCCAACTATCATGTAAAATTTTCTTTTCCCCTTGTAAATATTCTTCTTTTTTTTCTCTAATATCGATTAATTTCTCATGAGAATATTATTTTTTCAAATAATATTTTGTTAGTTTAATATATTTGTCTAGGATGTATACAGATTCTCTTAACGTAACTCCTTCCTCCACGATCGCCTGGTACTCAATGGATATGCAATTGGATTCAAATCTTCATAAATAATATACATATTTTCATATTTTGTTCCTAAGAAGCTTTCCATGGTACATGTAATTTTCTAACATTAAGGTTGGTGGTCTCGAAAAAAGGGCAATATATTTTAAAATCGAGTTACATGATCTAAGTTATGCATATGATAGTGCAATACAATTTTGTTATGTTCCACTCTTACTCAAGCATAAGACTAACTAGTATACTTATACTATAATAAATCAAGATAAAATTTAAATACGAATATAAAATTAAATTTACCAGACTAATTACCAGTCCCTAGAATGGCATTAAATTGATATGTGCTTCACAAGGTCGTTGTTTTCTTATGAAAAGACTATACACACATAATCATTACGTGAAATTTATCAACTAAATTTGTATCGCCTTTACCACTTACGTGGTGCCAAGGGTTGATCCATTGAAGACTGCAAATTCTAATGTTTAAGCTGTAATATCTAGTATTCAAATATGGTTTTTTTTTATAAAGGTGATTGTAGAAACTAACTTACTAATGTTGAATACTTATACTAAATAAGCTAGGGAATAATCAGAGGGAGTGACTCAGTATGTTACTTAGATGTTATCTAAATTAAGATTCATTAACTATTTATTAATAATGACATGTTTGTTACTGACATGGGTTTGTCACATATTTTTTGTCACTCAAAAAGCATAATTGGATAATTTGAATACTAAGTATAACTAAATATAAAACGATTAGTTATTGAAGGTTAATCTAATTCTCCTGACCTTTTGAATTATTGTTTGAGACAAATTTTATTATGCCTTATCATATGATTTAAAAGTTTATTAATACTGGAACCCAAAAATTCTAAAATATAGGAAGTTGAGGGATATGCTGATCAATCATCTATTCTTAAAGTAATCAATTGGAGATATACAACAGTAATGCAAATAACATATAACAATGTGTAGACATCCTTAAATAAGTAAACCAAAATCTTACATAGTTATATCCATATGTAACATCCCTAACAAAGAGATTTTTAGTTGCTCATGAGTATGGAGAGAAATAGATTTTGAATTATTTATACATAAGGTATGAGAAACCCATTTCCTTTTTCTTCATTATTATATTGTCAATTACAATGATGATTTTTTCGTTATACATGGAACCTATTAAAAAAAAGTTCTAGCTATTTATATTAATCCAACATAAACCAACAAACTAATAGGATTAACATAATACTTTTATATTTAAAAAAAACTTAGAAAGAGAGTTGTGTCTCAATCCACTTCTTTGCTTTTTTATGTCGAACCTCTAACTTTATATCTTTTATTTGTTTGGTTCATGGTATACTTCTAATTCTTCTTTTGATAGCTACTAAAAATACTTAATTCCTTTTCCAGCGGCAATATCTCAATTTTGTATATGTTTCTTCTTGACGACATATGTGTCCATTTCCCTAAATATCATTTAATATCATCGAGTAACACAGTAAAATATACCTAATGTGTTCTAATTAATAGGTCATGATTTCATATTATTAGGATACATCACACCCTCACACTTATTATTTGCTTGTCCTTAAGCAAAGGAATAGATAGAAAATATATATTGATCGAATACGAAATACATTGAGAACATGATTATTTAGATATTAATATAGTGAGTTGTAGTATTAAAAGAAGAATAAAAATTAGAGAAATTCATGACATCTTTACATTCTACTCTTAATGGTGATGGATCAAATAGAATTATGCAACCTTAGGTTACGTTTAAGGATATCTTATCAAGTTTGGGAGATATCCTTACACTAGGATAGATACCAATTTGTTCCTTACCCACGTTTGTTTCCTACCTTAGTTACTTCCGACCTTCAAGAGGCACCATCTAGGTCATACACCTTTTCAATTCTTTTGGACTATTTTTTGTTTCTTATTATTTTATTTCATATTCTTTTTCTATTGTTTCCTTATATTATTTAATCTCTTACAGGTTATAGGTTGTTTGCAATAATCCTAGATCTCAAGAACCTTACGTTACCAGAATGAAATGAACACATGTGTGCCATTATTACCCAAGATATCAATATATTTAAGAGATGCCGCATTAAATTGTAATAATAGTTCAAGTGTGTGAATGTTATTCATGTTATCCTCTATTTTTACCCAATTGTTTCTTTGTAATGTACAACATAGACATATAAGAAAAATATCCCCTGTTGCTAGTCGAACCTACTGATATGTACATTTTATTCTACTAATTAGTCATTAATTAAGGAAACTTGAGGCTTTAGATTCCTCCTATGTTAGTCATGTCTCAAATTGGTAATTAAAGACACGAGTTGATTTCTAACTTTACATGTAACTTCATATGCTCGGCTACGTAGTCTTTCATACTTACTAAACATACTTACACGTGGAATATCTTTATAAGTATATTGGTAGCACAATATATACACACATACATACTTTATATATTATATCATATTACGTTATATCATATAATTCTCAATACACTTTATATTGTTATTGATTTTTTCCTTATTCCATCTTAGTATCTTCCTTTAAGTAATGTTAAGCTTAAAGTTTATTATATTTGTAGGGACCCCCTCAAACTCTTATGATTTTCCCATACACTTTTTATAATGTTCAAACATTCTAATTCAGAAGCCTAAAGTGATTGAAAATAAAATCTTCTTTTCTTATTATTATTATTATAGTTTTGATCGTGATGGGGTATAATTGGACAATGGTCTGAGACTACAATTGGTATTACAGCTAACCAAGTATTAGGAAACATTCTACTACATTCAAAAATTATTAAATCTCAATCCAAGACAACCTTTATTAATTCTTCACTTGTTCTTCTATAAGACCATGTGAACTTACAACCATGCCTTGAAATTTCTTCCAAACTTAGATTATTATTAAGTTTATCAAAACATTTCATACTGCATTTATTAATACTGTTTCCTCCCAACTTTTCTAAAATATTTCTTATCATATTGAAAACCCCAATCATAAGACATGCATACTTATTACCATAGAACTTAGAAACTTTATTAAAAACTTGGATTTTATTAACTTTAATTAGAGAACCATAAACATAAATGTATTTAGTTTTTATATCATGTGTAATCATAGTATCAATATAATTCTCATCAGATTTGATAATCTCCATTTTTATATTATATTTAATATACAGGCTAATCTAGCCCAATCCAGTTGGGTCAACCTAGTGTATAAGTTTCATTCTCAACACATCATGGACCTACTATAATATTTGCTTTCTCATAGCATTATGGAAGAATGCTATGAGAAAGCAAATATTATAGTAGAATATGAAGATTGAAACTTGATTATTGAAAGGTATATGAAAAACAACATAAAGGGATTAGAGAAATAAATTACCATATTAACTATTGTTATTGCTACTTATACATTCTGGAGTGAAAGAAACAACCAAGTATTTAACAATCTAATACTCAATTTATATTAAATTTTTACAAGATTACTACTTATATGATCGAGAACAAAATTTAATACTTTTGGATCAAAGAAAATCAAAGATATAGAAATCTGGTGGAAGAGATAGGTTTTTGGTACCAAATGTAAAACGTTAGAACTTTGAAACTGCGCAAACAAAAAAAATTGTAATATTTCGATTCTATTCCCTAGACGATAGCGTTTAGTATTATACAAAGGTTTCGATTTAGAGTGTTTTGGGATCTGTTGATGTAAGTAGTATTGGGCTTATTAGATTAGCTTATTTTCATTCTTTGGAAAGTAGACTTGTTTTTATGTTTTTTTTTTTTGGATTTTGTTATGACCGAGAATTGATATATTATTATTTGTTTGGGTTTAAATAAAATGAAATGAAAAAGGTTGACTTGTTTACTGAAATAACACTTTGTTCAATTGGTAGTCATACTAGGTTCGACTCGTAGGACGGGATGCGCATATTGTCGATTACTTTCTCTTATGTAAATAAATCCCAAAATTTTTTTTGTTCGAAAACATAATATATAGATAGATAAAGTCAAAATGGTTACAATTAGCCTACCCATATAGGATCTTTATCGGAACGTAGAATACTGGCTAACTGGGGAGGAATACAAGTCTCCAAGTCATCAAACAAAGTGTTAAGGAGCTCCTGTTTAGCGACCCAGTCAGCGATCATATTTTTACTCCTAAGAATATAAGTAAAACAAGAGTTTGAAAGTTTAGTAAAATAATAAATATTACAAATGAAAATCTTAATTGAATGACTCAAAATTATTACAAATAAATCCCAAACTCTCTCCATCGTCGATCAGTCAAAAGTCATAATCCTCCCAAACAACATTTCTTCCCAATATTTTCTTCTCTCCGCCATGGAAACCAAACAAACCCACAAAATTAAAACTCATAATTTACCGTCAGAGGACACCCAATATAAAAACCCGTTGGAAATTTTGAAGAAAGCATTTACGGAGGAGTTTAGCCGTGATCACGCGCCCTTAGTTACTGCAATTCATGCTATTCTATTTAAGTCGGGGTTTGTCATATTTGATCTTGTGTCAATAAGGGAGGTGAATGGCTCTTAATTTAGAAATGATAGACATTTCTTGTATTATACCCTGCTTGTGATGATTAGTGATGCCACAACGTCAATGACACTGTTGTTGTAAAATATATTTCAGGGGGGTATACACCCACTGTTTTGTATTTTCAGGGGGTATTCCGCTCAAGCAAGCTATTTTCAGGGGGTAACCACCATGGACGGGCCACAAAAGGTCACGCCTACGAAAATTAGAACCATAAATTTTCAACAAGGACTTATAATGTAATTAAAATAAATAAAAATAGTGGGTATGTACCCCAAAAAAATAAAATAGTGGATATATACCCCAAAAAATGAAACCAGAAAAATCCTAACCAAGCATTTAAAAAACATAACATCTAACCTGGTCTTTAAAATTCTCATTTCAGAATTTGAGGCCTAAAAACGTATATTCCTTTGATGTGTGAAAATGCCGGTTTACTGCTTCCACCGTGCTTTACTCGTCTTCCTACTGACCTCAAACTAAACATATTAGGTTGCTTGAATATTATAGATGCAGCTAAAATGAGATATGTTTCTATCTAATTCGAAAGTACCTAAATAAATTCTTAATTCAATAACTAGCAGATTCAAATACCAAACATAAATTAAAAAAATTAAAATAATACCTTTGCACGAATAATTGTGACATCTTGAACTTCAATTTGATTTTTATGCAAATTGAAGATGCCTTAAGCTGCATTTTTCTTCATTGATTTGAATAAAAATACTCAAATAAATATCTCCATGTGGGAGACATGTCTTGAGTGGAACTGAAACCTGCAAAAGACAATATCAAGAACATTTTAAAATTATCTAAATATAGCATTCTTAAACAAAAAATAAATTTGTTTTCCGAAAAAAATTTATCACCTCATAAATATAGTTTTTTTAAAGTAATATAAGTGATTACTTTTTCTCTTTTTCTCAGAAGCTGGATTTAAAACTAAAACTTACAATATTTGTTTTATAGCATCAGAATTCATGGGGTAAAGGTTAGAAATTTTCTACTAGTACAAGGACGACCTTTTGAAATGTATGTGAAATTGTTTTAACAAAGTGTAATATTACGAAAAAGATATGAAACTATTAATTAGTCACTAATGCATAACTTTATCATATTTGACTTCTGTTTATTAAACACGGATTAATTCAAGTCAAATGTGGTTGGCAAATATACAAGCATCTTGGTATGTTCAAGCACTTTTTCACTTCAGTCCTCGAATATCTTGTATGAAACCTCTAAAATTTGCTTCAAAATTTCTTTCTTATTTTAACTAAATAACAGACCTAGTTTTATCGTATTATTTTAGAATTCTTCTAACAATGCAATCAACTTCAACTTTAGAATCTAATTATAGGTTTTATTGCAACATTGGTCCCTATTTTCTAAGAAATAGCAAAATGTACCCACCAGCAATTCAAAAGGTTTAAATATATCATTATATTATGAAATCTACTAGGGATGGCAATGGTTTAAATATTAACCGTAACCGGCAGATATACGATCGATGGTGCATCATGAAGGTTTGGTTCTCACAAAAGGTAACCGGTGGATTATCCGTTAAGATTTGGTTTTTTACAATAATTCGACGGATAATCCGAGTAAAATATAAAAAATAAAAATAAAAATATATATACTATATATAAAGTTATTCAATATGTACAAATTATATACATAATATCGATCAAATAAAATTATTCCGTACATAAAGTATATAACTGGTTGTTTTTTAGTTTATCACTATATTGCATAATACCTATTTATGGTCTTCAAATAATTTTGTAGCTAATTTAGAATTTTAAAAATATTTTTTTTAAAGCCTATCAAATGATTGCGGATGCGGATTTGGTAAATAATTCCAAAATCCGATGGTTAATGGATGCGGATTTGGTTATTGTTTTTCTTAATGGATGTAGATGTGGTTATTCTATTTTTTGCGGATATCCGATCAGTTGTCATCCCTAAAGTCTAACCCTCCACAGGGTTGTATTTACAATTATCTTGAATAGTGAGGAATGAGGGTACATTTGATTATTTCGCATAACACAAGGGATATTGTGCAATTTACGCTCTAATTTTTGCCAGGGCCAGTCCGAGCATGTCGGGTACTTAAGGCGAGAAAAAAAATGAGGTTTTTTTAAATGCAATAAAAAAATTATTCTTTTTTACCAAACAAATCATATATAAATAATTTAATAATATAATTTACGAAATAAACATTTATTTAAAAAAACATGATATTGTATCTCAATAAAAGCATACGAATAAAAAAATTACAATCTTAAGGATTCTTCCTTAAAACCTACTGTTTTGTTTTGGGTAAACGGTTTTATTAATAAAAGGATTATTGTCCAAGGAACCCCGGTTGCATTAATAAAAGGATTAATGCCAACCAATGGGACTAGCTTAATGGCCAGGATGCCTGTCTCTCATCTAGGAGCTACAGGGTTCGAATCCCCTCAATTTTGTTATTTCTTGAGCCCTTAAAGGGGGTAAGCAAGAGATGCAAGGTTCGAGTCCCCTCCCTGAACATGGGTAACATGTTCTGATTAAATGGGAGTATGCATGAGGAGGCGTGTATATTTCCTATGGGAATAGTCGTGGTGTGCGTAAGCTGGCCCGGGCACCCATACATCTAAAAAAAAGGATTAATGCCCAAGAAACCCCTCGACAGTGCCTTTTACGGGATAGTGGACAAGGCAGCTCGAACGTGCGTTCAAAGCCTAGGAACGCAAGCAGATTTACCACTAAGCTCACTATTGCATATATATATATATATATGTATATATATATATATATGTATATATATATATATGTATATATATATATATATGTATATATATATATATATATGTATATATATATATATATATATGTATATATATATATATATATATGTATATATATATATATATGTATATATATATATACTATTTTTCTATTTTGGGGCCATAAACGATTTGGCCCCAAAGAGGCCGCCTTGGTTGCTTTGGGCGCGGGCCGACTCTGATTTTTGCATAACTTTGTCAATTCTAGTCATGATTGCATTAATAAATATAACATTATTATAATTTTCCAACAATTAACTAAAGAAAAACATGTAGATATAGATATGTAAAATTGCATTTAAGTGCACAAACTATCCCTATGGTATGTCAAGAACGAGAGAGTTGTTACCACTTTCAGATGTATATCTATAATAATTAATCTCTAAACAAAAATTACAGCTAGAGTTGAGAACTCTCTCTATATACAAACATCTAATTTAGCGAATACAAGTGTACCTCATTGAATGCCACAATTTATGTGCCATGGATATATCTCAACGTTGTCATATTTATTTTTATAAGCTATGTTGTAATCTATAATCATTTTCTAGTAAATTATATAAGGTGAATCACCATATGTGATCCTTCGAACGCTTAAATTTAGACAAAAACTTTACTATAAATTAAATTATGAATTTAGTAACTGCCATTTGTGTCTTACAAGAAGAAAGGAAAATCTAGAAATTGTTCTTTGTAAGAGTAAGTGAAAACTAAAAAGGATTGTTGAAGGGTAAAGTTAAGAGGTTAATTAGGGATAGTTTTTAATCAATGGGGGTAAAAAGAAGTATTTTAAACTACCTTATATTAGTAAGGTGGACGAGTTGGGTTCACACCTTGGGGGAGTTTTGCGGATACAAAAGAATGTTGTTCGATCGGTGTCTAAGAAAGTTAAGAAACAGAAAAGGAAAATAATTGATAAAGGGTCGGCAATAGACATATATGTCACACCCCTAGGTATTCAAGCCTAAACTTCAAACATAACACATTTCGATCATAATGACGATTCACGTAAGAATCCGGCATATGGAGTGTCATCTTGGTTCGCATGAAATAAGTACCACATTCCAACTCTCTTCAATAAGATTTCTAATTCTACAACGTCAGTTTTTCTCAAACTATCACCATAGACACCACATGCCACGTGGATAAAGCTATTACTCAATCGAGATATAAGCTACGTGTTTATATCAGTCAATGGGCATACAGTTTATAACTTACAAATAAATAGTATCTAGCTTCTGGGACTAATTCCAAACTAAATATTGTCTTTCTTAAGACGATTGAGGTAACTGGCACATACTTATCGTTTATACTATAGTTTGAATTTAAAAATACGTTATTTATTTTATTGAATTTCTTCAAGATAAAAGAACAAACGTTACCTCGTGATTTAGTAATGGGTTATACCTATTATATATAATATAATGATTTTGTAATATTTTATATAAATTTATGTTATATGATTCAAGTTACATATTCATAGTTCAAATTCCGAGGTTCATATATTGTAGTAAAATATTCTAATAATAATAATGGTTTACCTTAAAATTATTGAAATGCAATGACCATCGATCTTGACTGTGATAAGATACGGATTCCGTATTGAACAAAAAAAATTAATTAGTTGTACCACATATTATATGAGTCAATTAATTATACATATAAAAACAGTGTACTTTTTTGTCAGGTGAAAAGATTACAAACATGGGTCCTATCCGACCCCTTTTTTTCTACATGAGTTAGAAAGAAAAGCAAACGAATCAATCAGTGATTCAATGAGTGATTCATTGACCCATCCTGATAGATCGATATTTTGGCGAACAAACACTTTATTTAAACTCTTAAAAGTACACAAATCTATTTTGATTATAGTTAACAAAATAAAACATTTTTATGGCATAATATCTTACCTTCAAGTGCAATAACCAATTTTGATGTATATATCTCCAAATTCTTTCTCCAAAAATTTACAAATTTCATAAAAAATTATAATTTAATGTTGGATCTAAATAGATTGAAAAAAATAGACAGAAAGCTAGTGAATGGGGGTAAAGAGACGATAATAAAATTGAAAAATGGTCTCTAAGAATATTATATTCACACAGATTGCAAGAGATAAGAAGTTATGGAGAAAAAAGAATAAGAGGCGGAAAGAATAAATGAAACGGTAGAATAATCTTTAGGGTTATGATAGAATCATTTTAGGGTAAATTCATAAATTGGGCCACTTTTGATACTCGGTTATTTTAAAATGGACTATATGCACAACACCTACTCAACTGATGCCCAATGTTTTACATTTTTACCCAATTTGGGCTAAGATCATTTAGTATTCAGATAAAAAAAGACATGTGAATGGAACACATAAGGGTAACATGAGAAGTGTTAATAACATTAAAAAAATTATTATGATATCTTATTTTATATTTTACCCCCCACACCTCCACACACCATGCCCATCCCGTCTTTTTCTTCGAATCATCACCATTTTCATCACATCATCTTCATATTCATTTTAAACCTTAATTTACTTGGAATGCACATGATAAACATACTAAAACACACACACTGCTGCAAGTTTCACGATTATTTATAATTGATATAATTATATATTTTATACTAGAAAATGGTATATTTGTTTTTGTTTCTCCCTTGGATATTTATTTTATTGAAATTATAAAATGGTAGAACATAGAGGTATTCAAACACTTAGTTATGCAAAAAAAAAAATCAGCAAGATCCCTGAACTTATCCATTAAACACACAAACGGTGGATATCCAAAACTTCTCTTGATGGTTGTCCGAGGTGAATCTATTTCCTGGTAAAATGGGTGGCCTAAATTGGACAAAAACAAGACCAAAGGAAGGGTTGCCTTCCGATTTCACTCCAGAGTCAAGTTTGTATTAAGGCCAAAACCTATGGAGTAGTAATGGATTAAGTTTGACTGTAAATATGAAAAGTGTAGCAATAAAAGGAATACATATTTTGGCTGATAGAAAGGGTATCTATAGGTATGGAAATCCTAGTATACATGGATGGGATTTTGTCATATTATTCAAGGGAGTATCGGGTAACTACAGAGCTGAATGAACAGCAAAACTACTTGAAGCCCTTTGGGTTCAAACCTCCAGTTTTACTCTCCACGGCTTTGGGGGATGTAGTCTTTTGGAAATAATATAAAGATTAATTCATAACCATTACTCTCAGTGGAACGTGACCGAGCCTATCAATACTCCCTTGAACTTGAAAGAGAAGTCCCACTAGATTCTAGTAAGTTTGTCCAAAGAGTTCACCCATCTCGAACTTTCTGTTGAGGCTGGTGGTTAAGGAGCACCTATTTGTTAAAATTAGACACATGTAGATACGATATTGGTAAATAGATCATGCTTGCTATGGTATTTTTTATGAGCCTCGTGTGTTTTTAGAAATATTTCAGGCGTTTTGTCATAATGGCCTCTGGAAGGTGAACCGTCACTCACCTAGCAATATATGCGTGTTGCTTTTGTTGTAGATCTACATCCCTCACTACTAAATGTTTTCAATCTTCTTAGTCTCTTCATTTATTATTTTATTTATTCCCAATAGATGATGAGGTCTTGAAGCGTTAAGCTTTGGCTAAATGTGGATACTTCATAGTACCCTAGGAGTATCACTCATCGTCCTTGGCCTTCTTCTCTACCACCCGCTCCTATAGATTCGCCTACGAACAAGTCATATATTGTTTATTATTTAGGTGTTATTGTTTGTAAATTTTGATTAATCAAATCGAAGAAGTTTGGGTTTTAGTGTTTGTAACTTTGTAACTGTGTACGTAATTAATGATCTGAATAACAAATTTATTGTTTGTTGTTGTTTTGTGAAGCACATAAATATTTTTAAATTGAGGTGGTGATGTTGATGTCTCCCTTTTTGTGAGAGAAAAACACCCTTAGGAGACATAGTTTTAAGTTTAATTTGGACTTAGTTAATCGATTTATTGTCATAATTTGATATAACGCACTTTCTTCCTTTGTTTTAGAATTATTTGTACTTTTAAAGATTTTGTGCGTTAATTTGTGGGTTTAGTGTGAAGTTCTTAGGTATATGGATTCTAGTAGACATCAAGATGAATATAATAAGAGAAGATTCAAGTCTAATTACAAGAAATGCGTCAAAGGAGCAATAGATAGGCATATTGGTGAAAGGGGAGGAAATTCAAATTGAGTCACGTCGTCACATGTATCCCTTTCTGAGCCCAAACAGTTTAGATTCTGAATTGGTGGTTCAAGTGAAAAAGATGGGGCATTGAGTTAGCAAAATTTGAGAAGTAGAAATGATGGATTTGGACTTAGGATGCGAAAGTTACAACTCTTTTACTAACTGGTGTATAGTAGTAGATTTATTAAAACAGACTTGGGCCCCGTAATCACTTAATTAAGTCCAAGTTAGACCTAATTCGTTTTTACCTCTATATAAGGCTTATTAGACCTCCTTAATTAGCACAGTTCATTATATTACTTATTCTTAAGAGAGAGAAAACATTTGAAGAAGGGAGCTGAATAGAAAAATATTGGTCTATGGCCAATCTTCAACAATTCAGCACCAAATCACGTATTTCTTTATTTTTGTTATTCCTGCATTTATGAGTTAAATTAATTATACTTGAGAATCACAATTAATAGATGAACCCTAGTTCTTATTTCAAAGTTTATTTAATTTTGGATTGATTTAATTTAAATTAAATCATACTATTTTCCATTGACTATATTCTTTCTTTAAATACTATATCTTATTTTATCAATTAGGCATAACCCTTAGTAATTAGGTTATTTGTTAGTGATGACGATCATCTAGAAGGAGGGTATAATTACATAACTAGATTATAGACGTGTGATGTCTGTTATTGAGTCTGGCGGCCTTAACTAAACATGTAGCCAATTGGGTAAAATCTTAATTATTCAAAAGTAGCTTATTTTCACCCTGACGGGGCCAGTATTACAGTAGGATAGCTTCCTAAGTCTACCCTGACGAGACTTAGGAAGATAATAGAGTCCCGGCTAATGCAAAATGTTGATTTTGCCCTTAAACTATGTTGTAGATCTCGATTTCGCAGGCTAGGTGTTCGACTCAGGCCTAGCGCCTAGTCGGGATTACACGGGGCCTAGGAGGGATTAGACGGATTTGAATCTCGATGTGTAATTTTGTATATTTAGTAATATATACGTAGTATTTATAATAATTTTAACAATTTAAGCCATAAAAATTCATCTAACAATACTATAGTAAATATAAACATACTATAACTTGAGTTATAATATCAAGTCGAGAATTCTCTAGAATAAGAAAAATAAAAGGCAGACATGTGCAGCCATTTTTTGCCATTAATTGGTGCCTAGGCGGCCATTTTTTGTCATTAATCGGCGCCAAGGTGGGCTAGGCGCCTCTTCCACGGCGACTAAGGTGCTAGGAAAAAACGCCTACAGTTTTTACTAGGCATAAGCGGCTAAGAAGGGAGTTGAAGCCTTAGAGGCGTCTAGGCGGCTGATGTCTCCTCTTTTGTTCTAATTATGTGCCTTTAGGAGACATCAAATTGGGTGATTATTTGACTAATTCGATAGACTTTTAGTGTTAATTTGTTATATTTCAAATTCTCTCCTTGGATTTTAGTATTTTTCATTTATAAAGCTTTTGCACGTTGAATGGTTTATTTTAGTGTAAAGTTTGTAGGTTTCCAATACTAGTAAGGAGAGGAATCAATAATTGAAGTCTTAGATCGTGTAAAGAAGTCAAAGGCGAGAAGAAATATCCCGAAGAATTGACAAGTTAGAGCTGCAAATCTGGAAGGCTGATGGTAATTACTGATTTCGAGCGACTAAAACGAAGATTCAGCCTCAGCGTTGTAAAGAAGATTTGTTCCTTATCGAGTTATGAAGAGTTATCAAGTTGAATGAGTCGATTCGGAGTCAAATTGAGAACGTTACAGCCGTTTTAGTGGATGGTGTACACCAGTTACGGGATTTAGACTTGAAGACTAGACTTGGGTCATTTATTATTTCATTAATTCACCCAAATTAAGGGTATGTTTGGATTGAGGGATTAGAAGGGGAGGGAAGAGATTATAAAGGATAATAGTTATCCTTCATTTGTTTGTATTATAAATTTTTGAAGGGATAAATTATTAAAGGATTAAAATTATACCTTCAAATCCTTTATATCCTCCAATTTGGAGTCATTAGAAGGAAGGGATTAGCTTTAATAGTAAAATATCTTTATTACCCTTATGTTCTATTTAAAATATATTTTATTAAGGGTATAAAAGTAATTTATTTATAAAATAATCCTTTCCTTTCCTTTACTTATACAATCCAAACACAACATTCAAATAATCCTTTACTAATATTTTCCTTTCTTTTTCTACTCAATCCAAACAAGATTAATACTCTCCTCTCTTTTCCTTTAATATACTATCCTTTCCTATCCTTTAATAATTAATCCTCTCTATATCCAAACAAATCCTAAGCCCAAGTCCGAATTATTTAGTATATATAGACCTTTTGACTTTATTTTTACGCACAACTCATTTTAGCAAAGTCAGAAACGCCATAGAAAAAGTCAGAAGCTAGGAAAAGGAAGAAGTCAAGAGATGGAGAATTCATCTTCTCCAAATCACAGCTAAATCCATATTCCTAATTAGGTTTCTTTCATTTATTTTCTTTCTGTAAAACATGAACACCATTAATTTTATTTCTTTTGCTTTTATTTCAATTTTGAGCTAAATTTCATTTGTACTTGAGAATCGCAAACTGGGTTGAACCCAAACTAGATTAATTATTGTTTTGCTGATTTGGGATTTAAGAATTTAAATTGAATTATTATTTTACGTTGGCTTTTATTTTGTGCTTTGTTTATTATCCTTAGAGTCATGAACTAATGGTGAGTTTAGTATCTAGGCTATTAAATATAGTGGCGTAGTGATCACCTTGACGGGGGGTTTACATACAGAACTAGGTAATTGTCGTTGGTATCCGTTAAAGACCTTGACAGGATTGAATATCCAATAGCCAATGTGGTAAGTTTTAATCATCCACAAATAGTTTTAATCGTCCTGACGGAGTTTAGAATATCGTAGGAGAGCTTTTAGGTCCACCCTGACGGGGGCTAAGAGACTTTAGAATCCCGACTAGCATAATAAAAATGATTCAACCCTTAAAAGAAGACATTAATTAAGAAGGTTTAGGTGAAACCCTAGCGAGACTCAAGTGCTACTTCCTTCCTTGCGTCTACATCTTTCATTTGCATTATTTTTATTTCAGCTTAATTTACTTGGTCTTTAATTTACTTTTGCATTCTAGTTGTTAATCAAAAACCCAAAACAAAGTTTCATATCATTTACTTTTCTGTTATTGCAGTTATTCCACTATTTGATCCACACCTAAGTTGTACCTAATCCGTCCTTGCGAACGAATCTGATTTATCGGTTTTATTACTTGGACAATTGTACACTTGCGGTTTGTGAGTCCTTATCTTTTGCACTTTATTTTATAACACAAAAGGACCCACCAGCGGCGGTTTCTACAGCATAGACCTTAAGCAATAAATTGTGAATTAATTAACTTTGGTGATTCCCTAGCAATACTCAAGTATACCTCTCATATATGTGTAATGTCTTAGTAGTTAATTAGTGTCACCTCGCGTATTTTTGTTATTAGTGAAATTACTTCTACTTTGCGTATTTAAACACTTAATCATAACCTCCTAATCCCTGTGGAGACAAATTTCTCGTTTTTACTTATCTATTACTTGGAACGACTTGTACATTTGTGCCGAGTTGTTTCTTTTCTTTTGTGTTGAATTTTATCACACTCTAGGAGCGACCAAGTTTTTGGCGCCGCTGCCGGGGATTATAGCGTTAGTTTTTGTGTTTATTTAATTTAGTAGAGTTGATTTTTTTATGCTTGTTTCTTTAGTCTCTTTTCAGGTTTTTCTTTAGGTATGGGGAACTCTCTTGTGTCGTTTAATGCAAATGGTGAGTATGGTTGTTAAGGTTGTGGAATAGTTGAGCATCGTCTAAGAATGTCCCTTACAATGAATAAATGTGAGTGGAGATGTAAATCAAAGTACTATCTATTAGCAAAGACCTCAAAATTTCTCCCAAGGAGGTCCGAGCTACCAAGTTCAAGCTCCACCACAACTACCATATTAGCGTTCTCATAAGAACTTCAACAACTCATGCAATATTTCATGAAAGTGACACATAAGGGCGCAAAAGCTAATGATAAAGGTTCAACAAGTTAAAAGACTCTCTCATTTGTTTCATCAACGCTTCAATGGGCAATATTCTAAATAGTGAGGCAAAAATCAGAACTACCACGTCATTAGTGCAAGACATGCACCAACATTAAATTATATAGCAAATATTGATGCGACTCTCAGAAACAATTTAGAGGTTACAACAAGTACCATCTAGGAAATCTGGACAAGGTACAAATTTTGATGATGAGGCCATTCAAATTTATAGCGATGTTTGGTTCGATGTGTTTGAAGAGATTTGCTTTCAAGATGAGAGGAAATTGGAATCGCCACAAGTTACACCTAGTGAACTAGAGATTCCAACGATAGAGGAACCAACCACACTAAGCATAGAGGATATAATTGTTGAAAATCAAGTTGAAGATGAACTTGAACCCAGTAGGGTTGAGGTTCAAGCCATAGATGACCCATCCAAGCTGCGTTAAGAGGAATCAAATTTGAGTTCTTTGTTGAAAAAGACATAGAAGATTAAGAATAGATTAGGATGGATTCTCCACCTAATACTCCATTGTTATCAACTCCAAATCTGATAAAGACATACATGTTAGAGGGTGATATTGTATATGAAACATTTGTAGAGGCGTTCAGCGAAGCTAGATCAACACTCTAATGCTTGAGATAATTGAAAAAGGACTCACACTGCAACAAGTATTAATAGAAGCTATCTCAGAAATGAGTGAGAATGTGAGTGTAGAGATCGAGGAAGAACTAGTGGCCTTAATGATTGAAGAGAAGTCTGAAACATCACTTGTTTTGGACAAAAGCTTGAAGAGGTTCCATTTGAGTTTCCAATTGTTCCAGAAGTGCCTAAGGAGGTTAAATAGAAGGACCACCACCATAAAAACGTGAAGAAGAGATCTAAAGATGAGTTTGGGGTTGGAACCAAGGTTGATTTGAAGGCCTCTAAACTAGATAATAGGTCACGAAGTTTCAAGAACGCGTGAATGTGTCCATTTGTTGTTACTCGGGTGGTGTCGGAAAAATTAATTGAGATACGACCTTCGAGAGGTCAAAGGCTTCGAATCGTAGATGTTCATAGCCTCACCCATTAGTGGGGAGGCTACATACTCAAGGGATAATGGAGGTAACACGTCAAGCTTAACGACGTTAACAAAAGTCATTTTAATTTTATAATAGTTTATTACTTTAAGTCTGTAATTTCGTAGTGTATAACATAGTAGTAGTATGGTTATTAGTGTAAATTTTTAATAAATGAAAAGGTTTAGATTGTTTTTTATGTTTGCAAGTGTTTAAATCCATGTGTTTGGGGTGTACGAGACGGTGAAATTTTGCGTGTAAGTGGTCTTTGTCAAAAATACAGACTGGCTAGCCGGTCCTGAGACCGGTATGCCGGCCGACCTCTCGGCAATACCCCTAGAAAATTCCCACTTAGACGTAAGTTAAAAGTGCATCAGCGAATTTGCGACCGGCTAGCTGGCCCTGAACATCAGTGAGAAAACTTAGAAAGGCCATAACTTTGCGCTCAGATGTTAGAATTGATCGCTTTTTTCCAAGATTTATCCAATGGAGAAATCGTCACACGCGACTGGCTAGCCAGTCTTGCGGTCGGCATGCCGGTCAGGCCTCCAGCAATTCCTGGAAAATCATGCCTTAGACGCAACTATTTTGTGCGATAACCTCTCACAGAAGAAACTCCATTGTTGATGAACCCAAGCTATGATAATACCTGCAATCCACCATCAAAACACCAAAATATCATCAAATCTTCCCTCTAAACATCACCCAAACACATAAATCATATCACATATCCCTCCAAAATACCAAGAAATCCACACTTTAATCCAAAAAACATTCTTCACCAAAGCTTAAAGTTTAGCCATTAAAGCCTCTCCAATACTTTAGATATTGATTACCCAACTCATAAAACATTATAACCATATCCATACACCTTCAAGAACACCAAAAGTCACAAATTGTATCCAACACTTTTGGAAATTCTCGAAGCTTTGAGTTTGGGGTCATGCGAGAGGACATAAAGGTTGGAGAAGTTAAGAATAACATAAATAGAAAAGATAGTTTAGTGTTGAGGAAGGATTTCCAAGGATGATGTGATTATTTAGAGGAGAAATTGCTTCTCAAGTGTTTATGATGCACTTTAAAGTTGAAATTTAACTCATTTCATTGGTTATATCTGAGAAGAGATCCCTTACCTTGAGAATTGTGGTGTTGCTTAAGGCAAAATTAGGCTTGAAGCCCCCAAGTTTATAGATTCTTCCATGGATACTACTCTATTTGGTAATTGACTTCCCTATTTATGTTAAATTCATCATGCTTGTTAGTGAAATCTCTACCATGAGTTGTGGTAGTATCCCTCTTCCTTCATCTTGAAGGTCCTCTTTTTCCTTGTAAATAATTTGTCCTTCCTTAAATAAATTGTTCTACGTGTTATTATTGATACTCCTACCAATAAAATTATTAATTAATGTATTATTATATACCATGTTGCCTATAATTTCTTTTATGATTTCCAATTCTTCATCTGATGTAGCCTCTTCTTATTCTGACACACCCATCCTCACTCTAGGGTGTATGGTATGCATGGGTTGAGTTCTCGCTTGAATGGACATGTCCTTCCCAATTTCAATATCTTATAATTTCATCCTTAAAATGGGGACATATCATTGATGTCACACACCTTCCTTGGTAATATCCTAGAAAAACCACACTTGAAACATCCCATACCCACTCTTTCACTTTTAAAAGCTACGTACGCGGCTCCTTCCACTTTTGACAAAAAAACTCCACAAATAAAATCCCTTCCCAAACAAAAATCCAATCTAAATCATAAAATATTTACATCTTATTCAGATGTTTCATTAGGAAAATAAACTTCAATCAAATTGTCCACCGCCTTGGTAAGTTTGTCAAGCATTTTAATGTTGTTTTAGATGAAGGCAAAAAAACTTAAGCCTGGTCCTAGACTGTAGAGTAGCTGAAGTCTATCTCCTTGAAGGGGAAATTCATGACCTTTATTTTATTTTAAGAAGGAGTGATAACCCATGAATAGATTAAGTCTATTTTTTCATGCTCTGTGAAAATCATTTTCCATACTTAAGTATCATGTGAAAATGATTTGGAAGACCTCGTGCACAAGATTCACATTGTCATGTATATACCTATTTTAGATGAAGGTCATTTGTGTCGAGTATACAATATTACCAATCAAAGGTTTAAGATGGATAACCATAACTTTTGTTTTCGTGACACATTGCCCCCTGTTAACGATTTCCGTCCAAAATCACCATTAAGTGTCACATGAGTGGAACATGTTTGCTTTTTTAATGTTTTTTTATTCTTAATCCTAATTAATCAATTAATTAACTTAAACTCATATTTGTAAAAGGCAAAATAGAAATTTAATAATAGTTTTAATACTATTGATAAAAATAATAAAATAAACCCCCCACTAATCCAACCCCCCTAACCACACCCCTCTTTTTCTTCGTCTTCCCATTCTTCTTCTTCTTCCCCAAACATAAAATAGCTACTAGAAAGGAGGTGATTGTTGTACCCCTTGATTTCGTGACCCCTAGGCTGTTTTCATATTCTCTGGATTTCTTCTCTTATCTCCCTCTTGGTATCAATCAATTATATTCTCTTTTTCTCTTTATTTGATCAGTTGATTATACATCTGTAAGTTTCATTTTGCATCTGCAGGGAATAGTGCTTCTAGTATTTACAGCAATAATTAATGGATTAAAACCTCCAAACTGTGAAAATGGATCAAGCTTCTGCTCAGATCCATTGACGCTTCAACGAACAATCTGATATTCCAGTTTAGCTTTAGCATCTATGGGCATAGGAGGCACACGTTTCACTATAGGACCAATGGGTTCGAATCAATTTGATAAACCCAAACATCAAGCAACTTTTTTCAATTGGTATATTTTTCAGATTGTATGTATCAGCGGTTATAAGTTCAACAGCCATTGTATACATTGAGGACAATGTGAGTTGGGCATTAGGGTTTGGAATTTCCGCCATTGCTAACATACTTGGCTTAGCTATTTTCTTATCAGATAAATGATTTTATCTTCCTTTGAAACCTCAAGGGACACCATTTTTAAGATTAGTTTGAGTCATCGTTGCAGCTATTGCGAAAAGAAACATTTTAATCTCACCAAAAGACGAAGATAATTACTATAGTACTGAGCCACGCGATACAATAAAAACACCTTCAAGCTCCTTCAAGTAAGAGTTTTGCCCGAGCCTGCTCCCCCATGTTCAACACTCACCTCCTTTCCAGTAGCTAGTTTATGTTTGTGGAAGAAGAAGAAGAAGGGGAAGACAGAGTAGCTATTTTATGTTTGTGGAAGAAGAAGAAGAAGGGAAAGACGAAGAAGAAGAGGGGTGGAGGGGTTAGGGGAGGGGGGGTTAAGGGAGGGGGTGGATTAGGGGGGGGGGGGGTTATTTTATTTATTTTTATTAATAATATCAAAACTATTATTAAATTTCTATTTTGCCCTTTAAAAATCTGGGTTTAAGTTAATCAATTGATTAATTAGGAATTAGGAATAAAAAAATATTAAAAAAGTGAACATGTGCAACTCACGTGACACTTAACGGTGATTTTGGATGGAAATCGTTAACAGGGGCAACATGTCACGAAAACAAAAGTTAAGGGATAACCAGTCGCATTTTAAACCATAGGGGTCAACCTGTCAAACGCGTTAAAAACCAGAAGACAAAAGAGGTATTTTTTCCAAAATAATAAATATTACCAATAAATTTTTTAATTGAATGACTCAAAATTATTACAAATAAATCAAAAACTCTCTCCATCGTCGATCAGTCATAAGTCATAACCCTCCCAAAAAACACTCTTCTTCCCAAAATTTTCTTCTCTCCGCCATGGAAATCAAACAAACCCACAAAATGAAAACTCATAATTTACCGTCAGAGAACACCCAATTTACAAACCCGCAGGAGATTTTGAAGAAAGCATTACGGAGGAGTTGGGTGACAGTGGTAGCCGTGATCATGCACCCTTAGTTACTGCAATTCATGCTATTCTATTGGAGTCGGGGTTTGTCAGATTTGATCCTGTGTCAATGATAGATGTTTCTTGTATTATACCCTGCTTGTGATGATTAGTGATGCCACAATGTCAATTGACACTGTTGTTGTAAAATATAATAAGTTAAGCAAGTATATGACTGTGTATGCATGTTAATTAATTCATAAATCGGTAGTGCATTGCCTGACTTTGGATGTTCATAAGTTGATGCCTTTGTTGAAAGGTGTTTGGCTCAATTGCGGATTGTTTGATAATTTGTATGGAGTTTCATCCACTTGTGTTGAGAAGGAAGTGTTTGAGTTTTGGAGGAGTGTGAAGGATGAGCTTTCATTGCCTTTGCTGATTGATTTGTGTGAAAATGCTGGTTTATTGCTTCTACAGTGCTTTACTCGTCTTACTGCTGACCACAAACTGAAGATATTAGGTTGCTTGCATATTATGATCTGGTAGATATGTCTTGAGTGGAACTGAAACCTAAAAAATAAATCAAAAATATTTTAAAATTATCTAAATTTAGCCTTCTTAACAACAAATAAATTTGTTGTCCACAAAAAAAACAACAAATAAATTTATCACCTCACAAATATAGTTTTTTTCAAGTAATATAAGTGATTACGTTCTCATTTTTTTCTCGGAATCTGGATTTAAAACTAAAACTTACAATATTTGTTTTGTAGCATCAAAATTCATTGGGCAAAGTTTAGAAAATTGCTACTAGTACAAGGACGACCTTTTGAAATGTATGTGATAACATTCGATAAATCTAACAAAAGTTGTTTTAACAAAATGTAATATTACGAAAAAGATATGAAATTATTAATTAGTCATTAATGCATAACTTTATCATATTTGATTTTTGTTCATTAAACACGCATTAATTCAAGTCAAATGTCGTTTGGAAAATATACAAGCAGCTCGGTATGTTCAGACAATTTTGCACTTCAGTCCTCGGATATTTTGTATGAAACCTCTAAAATTTGCTTCAAATTTTCCTTCTTATTTTAACTAAATAACGGACCTAGTTTTATCGTAATATTTGAGAGTTCTTCTAACAATGCAATCAACTTCAACTTCAGAATCTAATCATGGATTTTATTTCAACATTGGTCCCTGTGTTCTACAAAATAGCAAAATGTATCCACCAGCAATTCAAAAGTTAATTTTAACAGGGTTGTATTTACAATTTTCTGTAATAGTGAGAACTAAGGGTACATTTGATTATTTCGCATATCACAAGGGATGTTGTGCAATTTACGCTCTAATTTTTGCATAACTTTGTTAATTCTAGTCAGGATTGCATTAATTAAATATAACATTATGATAATTGTCCGACAATTAACTAAAGAAAAACATGTAGATATAGATATGTAAAATGGATTTGGATCCTCTCCTAACTAGCTTCTATACTAACTATGTAAAATTGCATTTAAGTGCACAAACGATCTCTATGCTATGACAAGAACCAGAGAGTTGGGCCC
The DNA here is from genome assembly GCA_029959085.1 of Nemophila menziesii. NCBI lineage: Eukaryota > Viridiplantae > Streptophyta > Magnoliopsida > Boraginales > Hydrophyllaceae > Nemophila > Nemophila menziesii. The sequence goes on along the minus strand of JARWIR010000022.1, from coordinate 20,421,127 downwards.
ACTTTCGAATGTATACTTATAATAATTAATCTCTAAACAAAAATTACAGCCAGATTTAAGAACTCTCTATATGTAAAAATATCTAATTTAGAGAATACGGAGTATAACTCATTGAATGCCACAATTTATGTTGCAATGGATTTCTCAATATATATTTTCATATTATTTTTATAATCTATGTTGAAATCTATAAGCGTTTTCTGGTAAAATATATAAGGTGAATTACAATATTATGTGAGCCTTCAAATGCTTAATTTTAGACCTAAAATTTTAATATAAATTAACTTATTAATTTTTTTTAATACGGGTGTACGGGCCAGTTTCCCCACACCACGACTAATCTCATAGGATGGGAAATATACACGCCTCACATGCATCAATCAGAACTAGGTAACCCGTGTTCCAAGTTTAGGGAGGGGATTCGAACCCTGTACCACTTGCTTTTTCCCCTTTAAGGGCTGAAAATATCAAACTGTGGTCAGTTGAGCTAACCCAACTTTTTTATTAACTTATTAATTTAGTAACTACCAATCGTGTCTTACAAAAGGAAAGGGAAATCTAGAAATTATGCTTGGTAAGAGCAAGGACAAACTAAAAGGGATTGGTGAAGGGTAAATTTAAGAGGTTAATTAGGGATAGTTAAAAATCAATGGGGTAAAAAGATGTATTTGAAACTATCTTATATTAGTAAGGTGGAAGAGCTGAGTTCACACATTGGAGGAGTTTTGCGGATACAAAAGAGTGTTGTTCAATCGGGTGTTTATAAAAGTTAAGAAACTGAGAAGAGGAAAATAATTGATAAAGGGTTAGTGATAGACATATATGTCACACCCCTGGGTATTCAAGCATAAAATTCAAACATACCCCATTTCGATCATAATGACGATTCACGTAAAATCTGGCATATGGAGTGTCATCTTGGTTCCTATAAAATAACTACCACATTGAAACTCTCTTAACCAAGATTTTCTAATCCTACACCATCAGTATTTCTCAAACAATCATCATAGACACCACATACCACGTGGATAAAGCTATTACTCAATCGAGATATAAGCTAGGTGTTTATACCAGTCGATGGGCACACACTTTATAAATTACAAATAGTATTTATCTTCTAGGACTAATTCGGAAATTTTCAAACTAAATATTGTCTTTCTAAAGACGATTGAGGTAACTGGCACATACTTTAGTTAAAATTTAAAAATACTTTATTTATTTTATTGAATTTCTTCAAGATAAAAGAACAAACTTGACCTCGTGCTTCCGTCATGGGTTATACCTATTATATATAAATAATGCATTTGTAATATTAAATATAAATTTATGTTTTTATTCTTTGAATACATAGGAGAGCCACTTTGGACTCGGAATCATTATGACTCCAATGAGATTCGATCTCGAGTCCTCTTGGTCTCTGCGGACTCGGAGTCATAAATTTATGTTTTATGATTCAAGTTACGTATTCATGGTTCAAATTCTAAGGATCATATAATGTAGTAAAATTTCCTAAGAATGATGATGTTTTACCTTAAATTATTGAAATGAAATGACCATCGATCTTGATCGTGATAAGATACTGATTCTGCATTGATCAAAAAAAATATAATTATTCTTGTACCACAGATTATATGAGTCAATTAATTATACATATAAAAACAGTCTACTTTTTTGTCAGTTGAAAATGTTACAACTGCGGGTCCTATCCAACCCCTTTTTTCTACGTAAGTTAAAAGGAAAAGAAAACGATTTAATCAGTGATTCATTGACCCATCCTGATAGATTGAAATTTTGGCGAACAAAGACTCTTAAACTCTTAATAGGAAACAAATCTATTTCGATTATAGTTAACAAAATAAAAAGTTTTATATCATAATATCTTACCTTCGAGTGCAATAACCAATATATATCTCCAAATTCTTTCTCGAAAAATATAAAAATTTCATGAAATATTACAGTTTAATGTTGGATCTTAATAGATTGAAAAAAATAGAGAGAAAGCTGGTGAACGAGGGTAAAGAGACGATAATAAAATTGAACTATGGTTTCTAAGAATATTGTATTCACACAGACTGCAAGAGATAAGAAGTTATGGAGGAAAACGGATAAGAGGCAGAAAGAAAGAAAGAAATGAAACGGTAGAATAATCTTTAGGGTTATGATAGAATCATTTTAGGGTAAATTCTTAAATTGGGCCACTTTCAATACTCGTCATTCTAAAATGGGCTATATGCACAACACGTACTCAACTGATGCCCAATGTTTCACATTTTTACCCAATTTGGGCCAAGATCATTTTCCGATTAGTATTTGGACGAAAAAAAGATATGTGAAGGGAACACATCGGGTTAATACAAGAAGTGTTTATAACATTAAAAAAATTATTATGATATCTTATTTTATCTTTTACCCCCCACATCTCCACACACCATGCCCATCCTGTCTTTTTCTTCGAATCATCATCACTTTCATCATATCATCTTCGTATACATTTTTAAACCTTAATTTACTTGTAATGCATATAATAAACATACTAAAATACACACACTGTTGTAGGTTTCACGATTGCCTATAACTGATATAATTATATGTTTTTATACTAGAAAATGGTATATTTGTTTTTGCTTTCCCCTTGGATATTCATTTTTATTGAAATCCTAAAATGGTAGAACATCTTATAGAGGTATTTAAACACTTAGCTATGCAAAAAAAAACAACAAGATCCCTGAACTTATCCATCAAACACACAAACAATGGATATCCAAAACTTCTCTTGATGGTTTTCCGAGGTGAATCTATTATCTGGTAAACTAGGTTACCTAAATTGGACAAAGCCAAGACCATGGGAGGAGTTGCCTTCCGATGTCACTCCACGGTCAAGTTAGTATTAAGGCCAAAACATGTGGAATACTAATGGAATAAGTCTGACTGTAAATATGAACAGTGTAGCAATAAAAGGAATACATATTTGGCTGATAGCATGGATATTTATTGGTGCGGAAAGCCCAGTATACTTGGCTGGGATTTTGTCATATTATTCAAGGGAGTATCAGGTAACTAGAGAGCCGAATGAACAACAAAACAACTTGAATCCCTATGGGTTCAAACCTCTGGTTCTACTCTCCTCAGCTTTGGGGGAGGTGATATTTTGGAAACATTATCAAGATTGATTCATAATCATCACTCTTGGTGGAAAGCGACTGATCCCATCAATACTCCCTTGAACTTGAAAGGGAAGTCCCATTATCTTCCAGTAAGTCTATCCAAAAAGTTCACCCATCTCGAGCTTTTAGTTGAGGCTGATAGTTAGGAGCACCCATTTGTTAAAATTAGACATATGTAGATATGATATTGGTAAAGAGATCATGATTGCTACGGTATTTTTTATGAGCCTCGTGCGTTGTTAGAAAATATTTCATGCTTTTTGTCATAATGGCCTCTAGAAGGCGAACTGTCACTCACGTGGCTATATTTACGTGTTGCTTTTGCTGTAGATCGACATCCCTCACTACTAAATGTTTTCAATCTTCTTAGTCACTTCATTTATTATTTTATTTATTCCCAATAGATGATGAGGTCCTCAAGCGTTAAGCTTTGGCTAAATGTGGATTCTTCATAGTTCTCTAGGAGCATCACTCATCCTAATTGGCCTTTTTCTCGACCACCCGCTCCTATAGATTCGCCTACGAACAAGTCATATATTGGTTTGTTATTTAGGTATTATTGTTTGTAAATTTGGATGAAACAAATGGAATAAGTTTAGGTGTTAGTGTTTGTAACTTTGTAATTGTGTACGTAATTAAAGATTTGTATGACGATTTAATTGTTTATTGTTGTTTTGTAAAGCACATCAATATTTTGAAATCTAGTTGGTGTTGTTGATGTCTCACTTTTTGTGAGAGAAAAACACCCTTACAAGATATTATTTTATGTTGAATTTGGACTTGTTTAATTGATTTATTGTCATAATTTTATATAATTTTCTTTCTTCCTTCATTTTAGAGGTGTTTTATAAGTATAACTATATACATGTCAGCATGTAACAAACTTAGGAGATGAGATTTGTCCCATAACTATAGAGATTGGACTTGTCCTATCAGTAGAGAGATTTGATTTGTACCATAAGACAATTCAGTAAACATTATTTGATACGAGTACTTTTCAAGAAGAAATTTTTTTTGTTTGAATGATGATTGTAGGTGGTGGTGTGTTATAAGTATAATTGTTTACATGTGGACATGTAATAAACTTGGGAGATGGAATTTCTCACATAACTATAGAGACGAGAATTGTCCTAATAAATAGAGTGATGGTATTATTCACGTAAGACGATTAAGTATACATTATCTAAAAATATTACTTTTCGAGAACGAAAAATATGGTATTTCAATTTTAAAAAAATAATAAAAGGACCAACTTTGTAGTTAAGGGGAATTGAACACAAAACCTTATTGTATATTTATAAGAGTAAGGGGGTGTTCGTTTTCACTTAATAGGAACTTAATCCGGTTCATTAGAACACTGGATCAATAAGACAAATTGTTTTTCCTAACCAATTCAGATTTGAATGGCTCTTGATTGGTTTGTTTCACTAAGATTTCAAACTACGGGGGTGTTTTTTTGCACTTAATGAGATATTATGGGGTGTTTTTTTGCACTTAATGAGATCTTAATCTGGTTCATTAAGACACTAGATGAATAAAACTGTTTTCTTTTACCAATTCAGATCTGAATGGCTCTTACCTGGTCAGTTTCATTCATACGTATATGGCTCTTAACTGGTATGTTTCATCTGAATCATTCAGACACTACCTCTTTAACAGAATAAGTTTTTTTCAGATGTTCATTCAGCATTCAGCACTTGTTACTATACAAAACAAAGGACACCTTAATCTGGTCCATTAATACATTGGTTCAATAAGACAGATTATTTTTCCTGACCAATTCAGATCTGAATGCCTCTTAACGGATCTGTTTCATTAAGATTTCAAACGAAGTCTGATTCATTTAGACACTACCTCTTAACAGATTAAGTTTTACTCAGTTGTCTATTCAGCATTCGGTACGTCTTACATAAAAAATTAAATGACACATAAGTCTGATTCATTCAGACACTACCTCTTAACAGAATAAGTCTTATTCAGTTATTTATTCAACATTCAATACTTATTACATAAAAAACAAACGAAACCTAATTCCGGTATACTAGATATTATTCTTCAATTATTTTGTTACCCAATTTTACATATACAATCATCACAAGTAAGGTGATAGGCCTTGTCTTACTGCATTTACAACAAACATAAAAGTGCAATCGGTGGATAATTATTGACACTCTCCTCAGAGATTTGAACTTATGACCTTATAGTTTTTTGTAAGCATATTTCTATTACGCTATATATTTTCATACCATTATATTAGTTTTCCAGTTTTAGATATACAATACTTATAAGCAAGGTAATGAACTTGTTCATAAGGATTATACTACTTGCCTTTGTTTGACATGCTCATTCAGTACCTGTACAACTTCAAACTAGACCAAAATGGATGGGCAACTATAGAAGCTAAAAGTATCTAGCCTATAGTAGTTTTAGATACCTAAAGCATCACAACATCAGATTACCCTCCTGGAGAATAGTCACAACTCAAACATATGGTTTTTAAATTTAAAAAAAAAACATATTTGTAGCTAAACTAATTTGAACTCAAGATCTTTTAGTAATTTGTAAGCGTATTTCCACTATGATATACATTGTTCATCAATAATATTAGTTATCCAATTATATATATATATATATAATCATCATAATTAGGATAGTGAGACTTGTCCCATCTAGGAACGACAATGGTTAGAATATAAACTGAAATCGATGGATATATGAACCGATAAAAAAATCTGTTAGGATTTGGTTTTTATAAAAAGGTATCAGATGAATTGTATTTTAGGATTTGGTTTTTGACAACAATATATATATGTGTGTGTGTGTATGTGTACTTTTATGTTAGTTTAATATTCATTACTCTTACATAAATATGAATTTTACAAATTTTACTATTATTTATCCTAATTAAATATTCACCATGTTGAAAAAAACTCATTTACAACCAGTTGGGATTAGCTCATTGGTCAGGACCTTGGTCATCCAATCTAGTGGTGCAGGTTTGAACCGAGTCAATGACTCCAAATCCAATGTGCCTCTCCTATGTAACCAAAAAAACTCACATATATTTCATGTTTTTCCTTTTCTTTCTCGTGAAATATTATTTATTTATGACACACAATGTACAATTTATTGGTGAAATTTAAATTTACATTTTCTTTAATCGTGAATTATTTATCTATGACAAATAATGTTATATTTATTGGTGAAATTTAAATTCATATTTATTTTACGTTTTCATGTTTAATTAAATATATTAATTTATTTAATTATTATTTTGCTAGGTTAATCTATTTTAAAATCATCAAACAGTTGAATATACCGCATCTGTGGTTATATCATTTTTCGAGGATGTTCGACCCGCTATCATCCCTATTTTATATTCTCTAATTCCATATCTAGATTCTACTTAGGGGTTTCAGTGCGACCTATTCAAAAAGAGTAATGATATATACCACCTACAATCATACCATCCAAATACCACTCAATGACGTAGCGTGAAGTAGTTGTGTTATACTAATTATACAGTTATACATATAAATTATCATGCTACTAGATTCAAAACACACTATCACTGAAAATGGGTTTGTGGAATGATAATTTATAACAAAACTCCACATTGTCTCTAGAAGTGAATAATTTATAACATATAGTGAATAAGTAGTAGAAGTAAACTGCTTAGAATTTATCCGACCATGATCCAATTTATTTGTGCATATGGGGATACCAAGTTTTCAATTGCATATAGGTCTAGACATGAGTCGATCATTGAAAAACTATTCTAATCTAATTTATTATACACAAATAACCATACAATATAAACTCAAATTCGAATAAATTTTTTTTGGAGATCTTATAATATCCAGAAGAACCCCAATTCATAATTACATGTGTATTTATGTTTATACAAATGATTTGTTTATCTATTTTATGTGTAATTTTGGCTTCAATATATTAAACTCCTAATTAAATAGAAGTTAATCCATAATCATGAATAAAGTATGGGTCAATTACCTAAAGGGTCTTAAAGAATATTATAGTGCCACATAGAAGTTAGTCAATTCATTTCTCCTTCTTAGAGGCCAATAAGATGTCCAATGTCATAACTACCCTTTGAGTGCATATAAGACAAAAAATAGATTATTTCTCTCTCTTCCACTACCATTACTCTCTCTCCTCCATTACCATTTCAATGTCCACCGCCTTGGTAAGTTTGTCAAGCATTTCAATGTTGTTTTGGATGAAGGCAAAAAGCCTTAAGCCTGGTCCTAGAATGTAGAGTAGTTGAAGTCTATCTCCTTGAAGGGGAAATTCATGGCCTTTATTTTAAGAATGAAGTGATAACCCATAAATTAATTAGGTCTATTTTTTCCATGCTCATTGAAAATCATTTTCATACTTGAATATCATGTAAAAATGATTTGGAGGACCTCGTGCACAAGAATGACATTGTCATGTATAGACCTATTTTAGGTGAAGGTCATTTTTGTCGAGTATACAAAATTATCTATCAAAGGTTTAAGATGGATAACCATAAACATTGGTATAATCATCTAATTAAAATTGGGTAGGCTATTCGGTCTAAATTTACCCAAAGTAGTAGGATGATCGATTTTCAGATATAGAAATATAAGTCTTATTCGACTATTTGAGGTCAAAAAAAATCTTAAAGAAAGCTTGGTGAAGAGCTAGAATGTAGGGTATTAGAAGGTACACATATTGCTAATAGAATCCACTAAATCCATTAGAACCGGGTGACTGGTTCACCCCTGAAATCCAAGTCACTTCTTCAACTTTTGTCATTGTAATGGATCGAGTCAAGTTTACATTGTCGGCATGGTATACCACAGTAGGAATGCAATTCAAGAAAGACTTAAATGCACACTAGCCTTCAATTTTTTAGAGGGCAGGGTAAAAAAGTAGTTAAGCGTTCAACCTCCTAGGGGTCCTCGACCCAGTTCCCAAGAGAAACCTTCAATTAGAAAATTTAGTTTACTGCACGATAAAGCATGGTTGAGGCATGGGAAAATTTAGTAGCCCAATCTTTTTCTTTCATCCACTTACACTTAGCCCTGATGGACCAATATTTCTCTTCAAGAGACCAGAATTTATTAATAGACGCTAGAGTGTCCTTATAAGAATGGGAGAAATTAGGATCTAAAGGGTGATGATGGATTCTATCGAGATCCTTAAATAGTTCAGCGATATTGTCGCTTACTATTCAGGTGTTTAATATTGCTCCACCAAACTAGATGCTTACGACATGAGTTCAGTTCCTATTTGACTTTATGGGAAGGGCATCGGAAAGGGTATGTAGATTGGGCAATGAGGGCTTCCTAAATTATGGCAACACCTTTCTCCGACTCGTATTGCCTTAAATTGGAATTGCTTACGACTTATCTTATCATTGGAAGCTTCGATGTGGAGCACTAATGAATAGTGGTCTGGTCCTATAGGGATGGAATTGAGAACCCATGAGACGGTAAAATACTAGATCCATTGATTATTACCTAGACCCAATATGGATGCTCAAGGATTATATATTGACTGTCGCGCTAGGGGACCAGGTGAATATAGTTACTTTTGTTGGCAGACATATCAAATTTGCTTCGCTAACGAGGTTACTAAAGTGTTCCATTTTAGAGAAAGCTTTTGAATTTCCTCCCATCTTTCCGAATAGTCCAGAGTTAGATTATAGTCTCCAATAAAGTAGTGAGGAGAGGCATTGGATTATTAGGGTTCGTATATGTATTTCCACAAGGACAGTTTATCGTTGTCGCTGGGGGACTCATATACGAAGGCCTCCCAATCACTTGAGGTATTTGGTTTGATATTTATGTGGGCATAGAAAGGGCACAATTGTACTGTTACCTAGATATTTATTACCAAAGGTGCAGTGCTTTTTAGTAAGGGGGGGGTTTGATTTGTACAGATACAGAATGTGAGAGATTGTAGGATGGGCCAACCCCCCCCCCCCCCACCCCCCGATAATTCGTCTCTTCAGTTGAAGTTATCTCTTTATTTGGGGATCATTGTTATAGGGGAATTATCTGGATAAACACGTCCTCAAAGATTTCAGTGGGCACAGGAGAAATGAGGCTCGCTAAATTGATTACGACTAAGGGGCTCAATAGATCATTCTACACCGGGTCAGGGATTTTGGGTGATCCAAAGGTGGATTACTCATCAACCTCTTAGTTTTATCAATATTTTGCAGATAGGCCCCTGCATGTATCATTTTGTCCCTAAGGCGATGTTTGGGCTTCCAAAATCGTTTGTAAAGTTCGGATCCAAATGCAAGTGCATAATTGATCCCGAAGAACTTATCTAGTAAGAAAATCATCATTAGTTATTTTATTAACACAATATCAGTAAAAATAAAGTAATAATAAGGGTATAAGATTAAATTACATTTCTCAACGCTACGTCCGAGATTAAAACTGCCTTTGAGTGATCGATAATACTGAGGTTTTTAACCTCAAAAGTTCCTTCTCCAAATTTTAACCCTCTTTCTATTGAGGAAAGAGTTTAATACATCGCAGAAAAATCTTTCCTTAAGCAGTGTATAATTCCTCCTCTCTGGCTGTCACATCTATACATTATTGCCACCAAAATCCATCGTGGAGACTAAACGGTAAATACTAGAAACAAAACCTTTAAGAGAAAATATATTTTTTATTTTTTTATAAGAATATAGTATTTAAAATATCTAATTGTTTTGAATAGGGAACTCCTAAAATTTCTAGAATATTCCAGAAAAAATCAGATTGGAATCGGATTTTTCCAAAATAAGAAAATCAAAACTTCCCGAATAACCCTTTTATGCAGAACATGAAACAGCCAGTGCGATAGCACCAAGTACATGTGAAAGTCTCTAATAGAAAGATAAAGACATTTCGAAGCATAATAAAGCTAGAGAGACCCAAGGACGTGAAAAAGAAGAATTAGAAATGAGTAAAGATAAGTAGAATAACGTTTGGAGGAAAAAAAAGATTTACAAGCACCTAAACTAATCAAGCAATACAAGAAATATGAGGATCAAAATATTCTGTCAAACAGATATTTCAAAACAAAGCAGTGAAAAAACGACAAATTGCTTCACAAATATTCTCTCTACATACACACACTTAACACACATTTACACAGTAAATAAACTTAACAATCCTAGTAAAACTCATTTCAGTGACTCGGAGAAAATATTTGTTCTATAACATTAAAGTACTTCTCTGGTACATGCACTAACTTATATCCCACCTGCAGAATAAGACATGAACATTAAAACAAGTCGAATAGGAAAGTTTCAAAGAAAATTACATGAAGTTAAATCCTTATTACCTTATTTCGAATCAAGTTGATCCTTGAGATTTTGAATCTCGTTTTCTTGCCCCTAAACAAACACAAAAAATGTAACTAATCTGCAAATAGAATAATAAAACTCAAATAAAATCCATACTCCGCATACCATGTAGAGCCTTTTCTAGCACTCTTTTGATCGAGCTTGTAATATAAACATTCCATAGCCATTTCGAAGTCCAAAGTGCTTCTCTCAGTGAAAAATAGAGAGGTTCATGTTATTAGTTGTTTCCATTTCTAGATTCAGTGTTTAATTGCAAAAGAGTGAAATTACATACCTTGTCCTTAGACTTATACTTCAGATATTAATAACCAAATGACCTACGAAGTTTGATGGCTCATCAGAATGTGTAGGATCATTCACGATTCGTCCCAAAAGTGGCCTGCAGAATAAAATGAAGGAACAATTTAGACAATTCTTTTCTTCAAGTATTTGAAAATTTTAAAATTTGTATTAAAAATTTAACACTTACCTTCCATTGGATAGCATAAGGCAGCCATCATGCAATTCTTTAACCACTTTATCAGCTACTTCTTTGGCTCTAAGTATAACTAATGCTCGACCTGAAGCACAAAATGACAAGAGTTCAAATTAGTAATATACACAGAATTAGGATTAAGTTTAATAAGTAGATAGAAACAATCACAAGAAACTATTTCCTTATACCAAAAACTGCACTACAGGTTTCTATATTATGCAAAAAATGCACTACAGGTCCCGATATAAGGTGAAGTTATGAGGCTAATTAGAGAGACAGTTTTAAATTTATGGGGGTAAAAAAGAAGTATTTGAAACTATCTTATATAAATAAGGATGATTAGTGTAAGGTGGAGGACTAGAGTTTACACGTTGTCGGAAGTTTTGCTTAGGGTCTTGGAGACTGAATTTTTGCTACATAAGGAATGGAATAAATCTTAATTCTTCCAAACGACCTGAAAGATGATCAAATACTAAAATACCCTTATATAATACAAAAAACACTAAAAGATAAAAAAATTATTGAGGGTTGACACTATTCATTTTCGGCCACCACCCCCCACCGACTTCCGGCATCAGGCCACCACCGCCCACCACCCACCTCCGGAAAAGTATAGAGTATCGGGAAAAGTATAGAGTATCGTAAAATTTGATGAGTACTCCATAAAAAACAGTGAGTACTCTATAAAAAACAGTGAGACTTCTATTAAAAACTATGAGTATTCTATGAAATTAATGAGTATTTAAAAAATTTAATGAGTATTTTATTACAATTTCAAACTAATTACAAAAAAAACTATACTAATTACAACAAGAAAAAAGGAAAAAACCAATTCATTACATGTTTGACTAATCTGAACAACAACAAAAAGAAAAAAAGAAAACAAAGTCATCATCACGTTTGACCAGATCTGAACAACAACAAAAAGAAAAAAAAGAGTTATCTTCTTAATGAACGGTTTTATTGGACGACCAGCGAAGGAGGATCATAAACTCCGGCTTGGTCCTCGCACCACTGGTGGTATTGGTGCTTCACGAAGGGAGAATGACAAAAGCTACGAATGGAAAACAATTTCTGAAGTATATATCTCCAAATTCTTTCTCAAAAGTTATACAAATTTCAAAAAAAAAAATACAATTCAATATTGGATCTTAATAGATTGAATGGGGTAAGAGAAGATAATAAAATTGAAATATGATCTCTATGAATATTTTTATTCAGACAGAATTAGATTAAGATTTGTGAACTTTGCAAGAGATAAGAAGTTATGGAGGAAAAAGGATAGATGCGGAAAGCAAAAACCGAAACGGTAGAATGATCTTTAGGGTTATGATAAACTAATTTTAGGTTAAATTTTAAATTAGGCCACTTACGATACTTGTTTTTCTAAAATGGGCTAAATACACAACACGTACTCAACTGATTCCCAATGTTTCACATTTTTACTCAAGTTGGGCCAAGATCATTTTTCGATTAGTATTTGGATGAAAACAATACATGTGAAGGGCACATAGGGTTAATATTAGAAGTTGTTATAACATTAAAAAAACAATTATAATATATTTTTTATCTTTTGCCACACACCTCCACACCATGCCCACTCTGTTTTCTTATTCAAATCATCACCATTTTAATCATATCATCTTCATACTCATTTGTAAACCTTAATTTACTTGAAATTCACATAATAAACACATTAAAATACACACACTATTGCAAGTTTCATGATTACCTATAATTTATAAAATTATATGTTTTTATACTAGAAAATGGTATGTTTATTTTTGCTACTCCCTTGGATATTATTTTTTATCAAGCCGTAAAATGGTAGAACATCTTATAATGGTATTTAAACACTTAGCTATGCAAAAAAAGTCAACGAGATCTCTGAACTTGTCCATCATTAAAATTAAGAGTTGGCCGTATCATATTATTCTAGTTGATAGAGTGTGAAAGGTTTGACCAATACAAACCCATAAATGATGGATATCCAAAACTTCTCTTTGTGGTTGTCCGAGGTGAATCTATTTTTGGTGAATTGGGTGACCTAAAATTGGACAAAAGCAGGACCACGAGAAGGGTTGCCTCACGATGGCACTCCGACGGTCAAGTCAATGGATCAAGTTTGATTGTAAATATGAACGATGTAGCAATAAAAGTAATACATATTTTTCTAATAGCGTGGGTATTTATAGGCAAGAAAAGCCCAGTATACCTGTATGGCTTTTGTCATATTATCCAAGGGTGTGTCGGGTAACTAAAAACCCGAATAAATAACAAAGCAACTCGAAGCCCTTTGGGTTCAAACCTTTAATTCTATTCTCCTCGGATTTGGGGGGTAGTCTTTTGGAAATAATAACACGATTGAGTCGTACCCATCATTCTCAGTGGAACGTGACCAAGCCTATCGATACTCCTTTAAAGTCGAAACCAAAGTACCAATGACTTCTAGTAAGTTCGCCAGAGAGTTCACCCAACTCGATCTTTTATTTGAGGGTGATGGTTAGGGAGCACCTTTTTGTTAAAATAGAAATCTTTTCGATACTATATTGGTAAAGAGGTCATGATTTCCCCTCGTGCATTTTTAGAGGATATTTTAGGCGTTTTCCATAATTGCTTAGGGAAGGCGAACCATCACTCACTTGGCAATATATACGTGTTGCTTTGTTGTAGATCGCATCCCTCACTACTAAATGTTTTGGATATTCTTAGTCTCTTCATTATTTTATTTATTCCCAATCGATGGAGAGGTCTTCAAGCGTTAAGCTTGGCTAAATGTGGATTCTTTAGAGTACCCTAGGAGCATCACTTATCCTTCTTGGCCTTCTTCTTGACCGGCTGCTCCAAGAGATTCATCTAAGAACGGTTCGCCTATCGTTTATTATTTATGTGTTATTGTTTGTAATTGTGTACGTACTATGGTGATTCAATTTTTTTTGTTGTTTCGCAAAGCACAACAATGTTTTGAAATCTAGGTGATGTTGTTTTATGAGTATAATTGTATACATATCGGCATGTAACAAACTTGGGAGATTATATTTGTCCCATAACTATAAATATTGGACTTGTCATATAAGTTGAGAGATGAATTTGTACCATAAGACAATTCTATAAATATTATTTAATACTAGTACTTTCCAGGAAGAAAAATTTTTGTTTGAATAATGATTCTAGGTGGTTATGTGTCATAAGTATAATTGTTTACATGTCGGCATGTAACAAACTTGGAAGATGAAATTTCTCATATAACTCTAGAGACGAGAAATTTTCTATAAATAAAGTGATAGGATTTTTCCCATAAGACAATTCAGTAAATATTATCTAAAAAGATTACTTTTGGAAACAAAAAATGTTGTTTTCCAAGTTTAAAAATATAATAAAAGGACCAACTTCCTGGGAGTTGAACACAAGACCTTATTGCAAATTGATAAGCGTAATTCCTCTATACTAGATATTAAGTTAAACACAAGACCTTATTGCAAATTGATAAGTGTAATTCCGCCATACTACATATTATTCTTTACTTATATTGTTACCCAAATTTACATATACAATACCCATAAGTAAGATGATAGGCATTGTCCTATAACATTTACAACAAACATAAACACGCCCACCATAGAGAATTATTGGCACTCTCCTCAAAGATTTGAACTTCTGACCTTATTATAATTTGTAAGCATATTTCTATATGATAGAGTACAAAGTTTAAAACTTTTGGATCAAATAAAATCAAAGATATAGAAATCCGGTGGAAGAGATAGGTTTTTGGTACCAAAAGTAAAAGGTTAGAACTTTGAAACTATGCAAACAAAAAAATTGTAATCTTTCGATTCAATTCTTTAGACGATGGCGTTTAGTATTTTACGGTGGGTTCGATTTAGAGTGTTTTGGGATTTGTTGATGTAAGTAGTATTGGGCTTATTGTCTTAGCTTATTTTCTTTCTTTGGAAAGTAGACTTGTTTTTATGCTATTTTTTTGGATTTTGTTATGACCAAGAATTGATATATTATGATTTGTTTGGGTTTAAATAAAATTAAATGAAAAAGGTTGACTTGTTTACTAAAAAAACACTTTGTTCAGTTGGTAGTCTTACTAGGTTCGACTCGTAGGACGAGGTACACATATTGTCGATTTCTTTCTCTTATGTAAATAAATCCAAAACATTTTTTTGTTCGAAAACATAATATATAGATTGATAAAGTCAAAAAGGTTACAATTAACTTACCTATATAGGCTCGTTATCGCAACGTAGAATACAGGTCAAAGTGTTAAGGAGCTTGTGTTTAGCAACTCCATCGACAGCCATATATTTACTCTTAAGAATAAAAGTAAAACTAGAGTTTGAAACTTCAGTAAAATAATAATATTACAAATAAAATTCTTAAATAAATGACTCGAAATTATTACAAATAAATCCCAAACTCTCTCCATTGTCGATCAATCATAAGTCATAATCCTCCCAAATTTTTCTTCTCTCCGCCATGGAAACCAAACAAACCCACAAATTAAAACTCATAATTTATTGTCAGATGACACCCAATTTACAGACCTGCCGGAGATTTTGAAGAAAGCATTTACGGAGGAATTGGGTGACGGGGATAGCCGTGATCACACGCCCTTAGTTACTGCAATTCATGCTATTCTATTGGAGTTGGGGTTTGTCAGATTTGATCATGTGTCAAGAATGGAGGTGAATGGCTCTCAATTTCATAATAATTAGTAATGCCACAATGTCAATTGGCACTGTTGTTGTAAAATATAATAAGTTAAGCAAGTACATGACTGTGTATTAAGAATGTGCACTTTATCTATTATCCTACAATTTTCCAGATATAATCTAAGGAACGCTTTTAAAAATCCTTGGATATAGTGACATTTTGAAATATAGATATAAATTTTTATTTTAAATAACATAAAATATGTCTAAAGTTGTCTTAAAATTAAGAATTGAGAACAACAACCAAGAAAATCAAAAGAGAACTTGTTTTGTGTTTTCTTTCGTTACATTCCACACCAATTCTAATCAAAAGAAATCCTATATGTTGAATTGAATCTACTATTTATCTTCTTATTGTTGACATATCAATTCCCATAATTTTATATACTAATTAAAAAAATATTTGCAAATTGTATTAAAGAAAAAAATAACAACCAGAGTTACATAGAATTTACGAATAAAAAAAGTGAAACATAAGCTATCCCTAACTTTATGAAACATTATAATATTCACTATGACTAACTGAAAAACCTGTCACTTACTTTTGATTTTGAATTTTTCATCTCTTTCGACGCTGAACTGCTCCCGATTTACCTCATTCTTAATACAATGCGATGAAACTGCAGCCCCATTTTGGCTTCATTGATTATCCGTTATCGTCCCAATGAAAACTGATTCTTCAATAAAACATATTATGCAATTTAGGTTTATTAATTTGTTTAAAAAGTAAATAACTTATCTGGTTGTTTGTCTTTTGACCTTTTTCACACATTAGTTCCTTTATCTTAATAACATAATATTGTGATCCCTCATTATTTAATTTTTTAATATATATGTTTATTATTTTCATTATTTTTATAAACATTATATGTGGCTTATATTTATTGGCACGTTTCATCATGATATTTTAGTCCTTTACCAAATAAACATTATGCGAACATATTTTAGTCCCTCATTATTATTGTCACAAATTTTGATTATAAATGACTACAATAGTTAAGTTACCCTACACTTTTTGCAGAACATACTCGATACAGAAGTCTATATAAAAAATAACTTGAAAATGTTATATAGGGACTTATATTGCAATATTACATTATATAGGGACCTACAATGCAATGAACTATAAAGGTAACAATCCGACCCCCTTATTCTCCAAAGAAAAAATTTCTACAAAATATACAAATACTTGTTTTTTCTATCATCATGCTTTTAGAGTCTATTGAATTTTCGTTCTAAAATAATTTCTTTATATATGTTATATTTAATTGTATTAAAGAACAAAGTGTTAATAATTTCACTATAAACCTTTCTTTATTCTCTTTTTTAATTTTTTTTTCATTTCCATAATTTTTATTCTCTCTTTCTTTCTCTTTTTCTCTGTTTATTATACATCAAATCTAGTATTCCGAGTAAAAACTTATCAAATATGCTTTTCTTTTTCATTACTAAAGTTTTTTAGCGTATTCAAAGGGTATGAATTTGTATGGTAGAATACTTGAAAATGAAAAGATTATGTAAGTTCAACATTATCATGAGTGATTAATGTAGGATTTAATGGTTATAAGTGTGAAGAATATGAGTACAGGGTTATGGATTTACAGATAATGAATTAAATCATCAGGGATAAAAAGAGACCCAAATCATATTTGGTAACATGACAACATTATCTATGTGTACCCAATATGATATTGATTATTGAATGATATTTTGGATTTTTTGATATAGCAAAATTCATGAGAACCAAATGACTTAAAGATAAATAATTAGGGATTTTAACCCTATATATTAATAATACATTTATAGTCCAGCCAAGAGTAAATATGCCATCCCACCAAGTAACTCTTAAGCCCAGCTATTGAATCAAGCCCATATAAACCAATAAAAAAGAAGAAATAACCAAGGCAAAACATACTCTAAGTAGCCCATCACTATAAACAATTTCCAAAACACAATAGCCTATACTAAAAACATTTTAGCCAACAACATACATGACCAGCCCTTTCAAATACCATTTCCGAGTACCCATGTTATATTTGAAGTACAACATATCATGTATATGAGTAAATATTAATAATGTACATATATGAACATAAAAAGCAAAAAACATTCTTGTCAGTATTTAGTATTTCAAATCAAGCTTGAGAAATATGTTGAAGAGCTTGAGAAAGGTTCAAAACTATCTCCGCATAAGCTAGTTAGAAAAAGAAAAATAATAAAGTTAGCTTCTGCAATTCATGTACATAAAAGGGTAAAAATGTAAAATACCTTCAGGTAAACTGAGAGTTCGTAATGCATCTTCTGCATAAGTCAAACATATAGGGCCCGGCCCATTCCTTTTCAAGTGATGAAACTTTGTCCATGCTAGAACACTCACTCCACTTGGAACTGTAGAGATCAAATCAAAGTATTTCACGCTTAATGTCACTTTCCTGTTTATCACCAAAAAATATAAATAAATCAAAATCCCTTTAGATTTAAACAAAACAAAACACGATCAATCCACTTACCAATCAAAATCATTAACCACAAATTCCACCAAATGAAATGGAAGACTATGATATAGTTCCATTATTTGATTACCATATAACTCTTTAATAAGCCGAATCTATAAAACATAACATCATGGTAAATAAAAATAATATAAAAACCTTGAATATATATACACACACCTGTTCCCTTCTGTCAACATATGCTTGTAATAAATCCCCAACATGGTCTATAAATTTCTGAAACAAAGGTAAATTTAATAATAAATTAAATTACCTCTAATTATAGTAAAAATTACCATTGCATTTGTAGTTAGATATACATTTTCTGCTTCACGCAAGGGTAGAAAAAAAAGGAACTGTGTGTTCAATTACACTCAACTTTTCAAGAAATGGTTTGCTTTCCAGCACACAATGATATATCTCACATGGTTCTCCTAATTGGACAAAGAAGAAACTAATAATGCCTTCAGTTGTTTACCCTTGATCATAAAGCGTACAGTAAGAAACTTGCTAGCCAATAAAAGCCCATATGATCTTTTAGATAGATAAGTTATTTATCAGGGACTAAAATGCAATTAAATTTATATATCAAACCTGTAAGACCAAATTCAAACCCGTTTTTAAGGCCTACTTCACGTCCATTTCTTTGACAGGGGCTAAACCATCTGCAGTAGTTGTGCCAGATGGATATTTATTGTAAAGAATTCAAAAATGAGTATAAGACAAAATTGTTCACTCTAACACTCACTGGATTCGCAAAACCCACACGTCATGCCTCCCCAGATACATGCTATTCTCAATACATCACTTCTCATACCATATAAGGCTTCCAACGTCATAAATTAGCCATTGTAGGATTTGTATAAAAAATATAATAAACAATAGGACTCTAATTATAATTAAATTAGATAATTTTGAAAAAATTTAAAAATAATGAGATTAGGTTATTAATAATTCAATATTTTAGAGTTTCAATGGTAAAAAATAATTTTTTTTCCTTAATTTGGGTTGTTCTCCAGGCCGGTTGATGATGGTGGAGAATGGTCCGGCGTCAGTTTTCTTGTGCAAGAGAGCGGCTTGGTCCAAGGTGAGACCTGGATGTGGAAAGATTTCTTTTTGTTTTCTGTTACAATGCGAGTGTGAATAGATGAGTTTTAGGATGGTGGAGAATGGTCCCGGGTAGTGGTGGCGGTTTTTTTGTGCAGGAGAGCTGCTTGGTCAAAATTAATTTAGTACCTTATTCGGGATATTCGATTGATGGTGTAGTCAAGTCGGGTTAATGATGGTGGAGACTGGTGGCCGCTTGGTGGGAAGGTGAGTGTGAAGAGAGGGCAGGAGAGAGGCTTGTGGGAAGGTGAATTTTCTTTTTGTTTTTTTGTTTTAAACAAATAGAAAGGTAAAGAAATAAGTTTTTAGGCTATATGATTCGTCAGGATTTAAATTATGAGAAAGTTAAGGAGCTATTTGGGTGAATTATGAGCTATTTGGGGGAAGAGGGAAAATAGGTAAAGTTAGGTGAGTTGTGTTATGTAATACAAATCTAATTTAGAAAGTACGAAGTATACCTCATTGAATGCCACAATTTACGTTGCCATGGATATTTCTCAATATTTTCATATTTATTTTTATAATCTATGTTATAATCTATAAGCATTTTCTGGTGAAATATATGAGGTGAGTTACAATATTATGTGACCCTTCAAATGCTTAATTTTAGACCTAAAATTTTAATATAAATTAACTTATTAATTTTTATTAATTACATGGGTGTACGGGCCAGTTTCCGCGCACCACGACAAGTCCCATAGGATGGAAAATATACACGTCTCCCCATGCATATTTTCAGGTCAATCAGAACTAGGTCACCCATGTTCAGGGAGGGGATTCGAACCCTGTACCACTTGTTTTTCCCCCTTTAAGGGTTGAAGATATATCAAAACTCTAGTCAGTTGAGCTAAGAAGGAAGGGAAATCTAGAAATTGTGCTTGGTAAGAGCAAGGACAAACTAAAAAGGATTGGTGAAGGGTAAAGTTAAGAGGCTAATTAGGGATAGTTAAAAATCAATGGGTAAAAAGAAGTATTTGAAACTATCTTATATTAGTAAGGTGGAGGAGTTGGGTTCACACATTGGAGGAGTTTTGCGGATACAAAAGAGCGTTGTCCGATTGGGTGTCTATAAATGTTAATAAACTGAGAAGAGGAAAATAATTGATTAAGGGTCAGAGATAGACATATATGTCACAACCTATGGTATTCAAGCATAAACTTCAAACATAACCCATTTCGATCATAATGACGATTCACGTGAGAATCTGGCATATGGAGTGTCATCTTAGTTCGTATGAAACAACTACCACATTCCAACTCTCTTCTCCAAGATTTCTTAATCCTACAATGTCCGTATTTCTCAAACCATCACCATAGACACCACATACCACGTGGATAAAGCTATTACTCAATGGAGATATAAGCTAGGTGTTTATACCAGTCAATGGGTACACACTTTATAACTTACAAATATTATCTAGCTTCTAGGACTAACTGGGCAATTTTCAAACTAAATATTGTCTTTCTAAAGACGATTTAGGTAACTGGCACATACTTATTGTTTATGCTATAGTTAAAATTTAAAAATACTTTATTTATTTTATTGAATTTCTTCAAGATAAAAGAACAAACTTTACCTCGTGCTTCAGTCATGGGTTATACCTATTATATATAAATAATGCAGTTGTAATATTTTATATAAATTTATGTTTTATGATTCAAGTTACATATTTATAGTTCAAATTCTGAGGTTCATATAATGTAGTAAAATACCCTAAGAATAATAATGGTTTACCTTAAATTATTGAAATGCAATGACCATCAATCTTGATTGTGATAAGATACCGATTCTGCATTGAACAAAAAAAATATTATTAGTCTTGTACCACATATTATATGATTCAATTAATTAAACATATAAAAACAGACTACTTTTTTTGTCAGTTGAAAAGATTACAACTACGGGACCTATCCAACCCTTTTTTTCTACACAAGTTAGAAAGAAAAGAAAACGATTCAATCAGTGATTCATTGACCCATCCTGATAGATTGAAATTTTGGCGAACAAACACTCTATTCAAACTTTTAAAATGAAACAAATCTATTTCGATTATAGTTAACAAAATAAAAAGTTTTATGCTATAATATCTTACCTTCAAGTGCAATAACCAATTTTGAAGTATATATCTCCAAATTCTTTCTAGAACAATATACAAATTTCATGAAATATGAAAATTTAATGTTGGATCTTACTGGATTGAAAAAATTAGAGAGAAAGATGGTGAATGGTGGTAAAGAGACGATAACAAAATTGAAATAGGGTTTCTAAGAATATTTTATTCACACGGATTGCAAGAGATAAGAAGTTATGGAGGAAAAATGATAAGAGGCGGAAAGAAGAAAATGAAACGGTAGAATAATCTATAGGGTTATGATAGAATCATTTTAGGGTAAATTCTTAAATTGGGCCGCTTTCAATACTCATTATTCTAAAATGGGCTATATGCACAACATATACTCAACTGATGCCCAATGTTTCACATTTTTACCCAATTTGGGCCAAGATCATTTTTTGATTAGTATTTGGATGAAAAAGACGATATGTGAAGGGAATACATCGGGTTAATATGAGAAGTGTTTATAATAATAAAAAGATTATTATGATATCTTATTTTATCTTTTACCCTACACCTCCACGTACCATGCTCACCCTGTCTTTTTCTTCAAATCATCATCACTTTCATCATATCATCTTCATATTCATTTTTAAACCTTAATTTACTTGTAATGCACATAATAAACATACTATAATATACACACAGTTGCAGGTTTCACGATTACCTATAACTGATATAACTATATGTTTTATACTAGAAAATGGTATATTTGTTTTTGCTTCTTGATGTCTCCTCATTTGTGATAGATTTATATTAGGATGAGACATCATTTTTAGTGATTTAGAAGTCATAATAGTCGTTTTCTTGAGAAATAGTGCACTTTCCTATTTTGAGTCTTGATTTAGTAAAATAATATTTTTAGAGCATATTGGGTTTAATTATTTATTTAGTGTGAAGCTTTAAAGATAATTATGGAGATTAATTAGAGTCCAAGTCAAAGACTACAAGATATGGAAAGATATAAGCATTGAAATTGGAGATAAAGGAAAGAAATGCTAAAAACGTGGAAAATGAAAACCTGCCTTAATCCTGAAATTCTGCACCTACGACCACAAATCATCTTATATCTCAACAACGGTGTGGAATTTGGAGAAAAGGTCAAGATAAAAGTTGAAAATCTTTCCGAGACGATGAATTTCGTATATTCATACGCATCAAACGGATAAAAATTGAAGCTGCTAGGACCAAAAGAAAAACGGGTCTGATTGCATATTTTTAGGGTTACGAATTTGAGTTGGGTTGGGAGTCCATTACTTAACCTCTCCTTCAAGAAAACGAATTAGGTCTTCTAAACACCTATAAATAAACTCTTATATCACTTGTAAGGGCCCGTTTGGAAGTGCTTATTTTAGAGTTAAAAAACGCTTTTGGAATAAAATTTAAAATTTAAAAAAATTATTAAAAATAATTTTGAAATCTAAAATTATTGAAAGTGCTTTTTTTAAGAAGCACATATTTGGTGCTTCTCAGACTAGTGCTTTTCAAGGTAAAAAAAACTCTTAAAATGCTAAAAGCACTTTTAAGTGCTTCACCAAAAAAGCACTTCCAAACGGGCACTAAATCATCCTTGCCTCATAGTAATTAGTTCTTAAGGTTTTATTCTTCCAGTTTATTGTAGAGAGCAAGATGATGTCTTTCATTATTTCTTTTAGTTTATTTCCTTCAGGTATGAACTAAACTCCCCATAGCTTGGGTTTTGCATCATGTATAATCTATGAATTCTAATTTCTTTCTATGTAAGTTTCTTTGGGAATTACATGTTTTAATCTGATCTTAGCTTCTTACCTTTATATTTGTTTATGTGTTTTGATTTATTGTCTGTCCTAGAACTGATCACTTGAGGCTTTCTTAATAGTAATTAGATGGTCACCTTAACTGGGTGTCTAATTATTGAAACACCACATAACGTCTAGTGTCGATATTAGTCCTGACAACACTGATTCTAACTAGATAGTCATTAGGGTATAATTTAATCACTATCACCATGTATGGAAATTGACTGCTTAGGGCCTTGGTAGCGCTTGATAACCCTATTTGAACCAGCCTCGTGGTGTGTCCGTAGCCCCCTTAGTCGCTCTCAAGGTCTAAGGTATGGGAATTTAGAATCCTGACTAAGTATACAAGAGCTAATATTCTCCCTTATTAACTAGACATAATAGAAAGAATTAGAAGGATTAGTGCATACTAGCAAAACCTAAGTTATACTTCTCGTCTCATCTTTTTCGTATTTTATTTTATTGTCTTTATTTTCTTAGTTTTAATTAGCTATTTTCGAATTCAATCTCTATTTATTTTCTTGTCTTTTAATTATTTACTCCTTACTCGTTATTGCTACCCATTCGACTAGCACACTAAGTCCCTGAGAACGAACTCAACTTATCAACTAAAACTTGCATACGTCCTGTAATACTTGCAGTACTGTGTCTGTCTATGGTGAGAGTGCGTAGTTTTCTAGACTTAATTTTATCTTATTTGTATCACACCCTAGGCGACACCGCTTCTCCCTTGGATATTCATTTTTATTGAAATCATAAAATGGTAGAACATCTTATAGAGGTATTTAAACACTTAGCTATGCAAAAAAAAATTCAACAAGATCCCTGAACTTATCCATCAAACACACAAACGATAGATATCCAAAACTTCTCTTGATGGTTTTCCAAGGTAAATCTATTTTCTGGTAAATTGGGTGACCTAAATTGGACAAAAACAAAACCACGGGAAGTGTTGTCTTCCGATGTCACTCCACGGCTATGTTGTAGATATCGTTGTCTAGGCGCGCCTAGGCGCCGCGTAGGCGTCAACTCCCCCCCTTAACCGCTTACGCCTAGTAAAAATGCTAGGCATTTTTGCCTAGCGCCTTAGTCACCGTGGAAGAAGCGCCTAGCCCGCCTAGGCACCGAGTAATGGTAAAAAATTGCCGCCTAGCCCCTCCTTTAATTATTTTTTACTCTCGGAAATTGTAGAATTGGTGTTATAACTCTAATTTAGTAATTTTCATATTTAATATTGTAATGTTAGATGAATTTTATGAATCAAATAGATAAAATTATTGTAATTAATACACATGTATTACTAAATATATAAAACTACATAACGGGATTCAAAACCGCGTAATCCCGCCTAGGCCCCGCGTAATCCCTCCTAGGCGCTAGGCCCCAGTCGACCGCCTAGGCCGTGGAACCGAGATCTACAGCATAGCTCCACGGTCAAGTTAGTATTAAGGCCAAAACCTGTGGAATACTAATGGATTAAGTCTGACTGTAAATATGAACAATGTAGCAATAAAAGGAATACATAATTTGGCTGATAGCATGGCTATTTATAGGTGCGGAAAGCCCAGTATACCTGGATGGGATTTTTTCATATTATTCAAGGGAGTCTCGGGTAACTAGAGAGCCGAATGAACAACAAAACTACTTGAATCCCTATGGGTTCAAACCTCTGGTTCTACTCTTCTCGGCTTTGGGGGAGGTAGTATTTTGGAAATATTATCAAGATTGATTCATAACCATCACTCTTGATGGAACGCGACCGATCCTACCAATACTCCCTTGAACTTGAAAGGGAAGTCCCATTAGCTTCCAATAAGTCTATCCAAAGAGTTCACCCATCTCGAGCTTTCAGTTGAGGCTGATGGTTAAGGAGCACCCATTTGTTAAAATTAGACACATGTAGATACGATACTGGTAAACAGATGATGATTTCTACGGTATTTTTTTACGAGCCTCATGCGTTGTTAGAAAATATTTCAGGCTTTTTGTCATAATGGCCTCTGGAAGGCGAACAGTCACTCACCTGGCTATATATATCTGTTGCTTTTGTTGTAGATCGACATCCCTCACTACTAAATGTTTTCAATCTATTTAGTCTCTTCATCTATTATTTTATTTATTCTCGATAGATGATGAGGTCCTCAAGCGTTAAGCTTTGGCTAAATGTGGATTCTTCATAGTATCTTAGGAGCATTACTCATCCTTTATGGCCGTTTTCTCGACCAGACGCTCCTATAGATTCGCCTACGAACAAGTCATATATTGGTTTGTTATATAGGTATTATTGTTTGTAAATTTGGATGAAACAAATTGAATAATTTTAGGTGTTAGTGTTTGTAACTTTGTAATTGTGTACGTAATTAAAGATTTGGATGACGATTTAATTGTTTGTTGGTGTTTTGTAAAGCACATCAATATTTTGAAATCTAGTTGGTTTTGTTGATGTCTCCTTTTTTGTGAGAGAAAAACACCCTTACGATACATTACTTTATGTTTAATTTGGACTTGTTTAATTGATTTATTGTCATAATTTGATATAATGCACTTTTTTCCTTTGTTTTAGAATTATTTGTACTTTAAGAGATTTTATGTGTTAATTTGTGTGTTTAGTGTGAAGTTATTAGGTATATGGACGTTAGAGGCATCAAGATGAAGATAATAAAAGAAGATTCAAGTCAAATTACAAGAAAATGTGTTATGGGATCAATAGATAGGTACTTTGGTGAAGGTGGGGGAATTTCAAACTGAGTCAAGTCGTCACTTGTATCCCTTTCTAAGCCTAAAGAGTTAGGATTCTGACTTGGTGGTTCAAATGAAAAATATGGGTCATTGAGTTAGCAAAATTTGAGAAGTAGAATTGGTGGATTTGGAATTACGATGCGAAATTTATAGCCTTTTTACTGAACTGGTGTACAGTAGTGCAGATTTATTAAAACGGACTTCGGCCCCTTAATCACTTAATTAAGCCCAAGTTAGACCTAATCCTTTTTTACCTCATTATAAGGCTTATTAGACCTCCTTCATCAGCATACTTCATTACATTACTTATTTTTAAGAGAGAGGAAGCACTTGAAGCAGGGAGCAGAATAGAAGAAGATTGCTCTTTGGCCAATCTTCAACAATTCAGCAACAAATCATGTATTTCTTTATTTATGTTATTCCTGTATTTATGAGCTAAATTAATTATACTTGAGAATCGCAATTAAGGGATGAACCCTAGTTTTTATTTCAGAGTTCATTTAGTTTGGGATTTTTTTAATTTAAATTAAATCGTACTATTTTCCATTGACTATATTCTTTCTTTAAATATTATATCTTCTCCTATCAATTAGGTATAGCCCTTAGTAATTAGTTTATTCGTTAGTGGCGCGATCATCCGGAAGTAGGGTCTTATTACAAAACTAGATTATAGACGTGTGGTGTCTGTTATTGAGTCTGGCGGCCTTAACTAACCACGTATCCAATTGGGTAAAATCTTAATTATTCAAAAGTAGCTTATTTTCACCCTATAAGGGTCAGTAATACCGTATGATAGCTTACTAAGTCTACCTTGACGAGAGTCAGGAATATATTAGAGTCTCGACTAATGCAAAATACGAGGTTTACCCTTAAGTTATGTTGTAGATCTCGGTTTCGCGGCCTAGGCGGTCGAACCACCCCTAGCGCCTATTCGGGATTACACGGGGCCTAGGCGAGATTAGACGGTTTTGAATCTCGGTGTTTAATTTTGTATATTTAGTATTATATACGTAGTAATTACAACAATTTTAACTATTTAAGTCATAAAAATTTATCTAACAACACTATTGTAAATATAAACATAGTAAAACTTAAGTTATAATATCAAGTCAAGAATTCTCTAGAATAAGGAAAATAAAGAGCAGACATGTACGACCATTTTTTTCCATTAATTGGTGCCTAGGTGGCCATTTTTCGTCATTAATCGGCGCCTAGGTGGGATAGGCGCATCTTCCACGGAAAATAAGGCGCTAGGAAAAAACGCCTACAATTTCTAATAGGCGTAAGCGGCTAAGGAGAGAGTTGACGCCTAGGCAGCAATTTCTACAGCATAACTCTTAAGCAATAAATGGTAAATTCATGAACTTTGGTAATTCCCTAGCGAGACTCAAGTATACCTCTCATATCTGTGAAATATCTTAGTATTTAATTAATGTCACCTCGCGTATTTTTGTTATTAGTGCAATTACACTTAATCATAACTTCGTAATCCTTGTGGAGGCGAATTTCCCAATTTTACATATCTATTACTTGGAACGACCTGTACACTTGTGGTTAGTTATTTCTCTTCTTTTGTGTTGTATTTTATCACACTCTAGGAGCGACCAAGTTTTTGGCGCTGCTACCGAGAATTACAGCGTTAGTTTTTGTGTTTATTTAATTTAGTAGGGTTAATTTTTTTTTTAGTGGTGAGTATGGTTGTTCAGGTTTTGGAATAGTTTAGCATCATTGGGAAGAATGTCCCTTCCAACGAATAAATGTGAGTGGAGATTTAAATCAAAGTACTATCTATTAGCAAAGACCTCAAAATTCCTCCCAATGAGGTCCGAGCTACCAAGTTCAAGCTCCACCACAACTAGTATATGAGCGTTCTCTTAATAGACTTTAACAAACCATGCAATCTTTCATGAACGTGACACATGAGGGCGCGAAAGCTAATGAAGAAAGGTTCAACAAGTTGAAAGACTCTCTCATTTGTTTTATCAACACTTCACTAGGCAATATTATAAATAGTGAGGCAAAAATCAATGCTACCACGTCATTAGTGCAAGACATGCAACAACATTAAATTATAGAGCAACGATTGATACAATTCACATAATCAATTGAGAGGCTACAACAAGTACCATTGATACAAACTGGCCAATGTACAAATTTTGATGATGAGGCCATTCAAATTGATAGCGATGTTTGGTTCGATGTGTTTGAAGAGTTTAGCCCTCAAGATGAGAGGGAAGTGGAATCGCCACAAGTTGCACTTAGTGGACTGGAGATTCCAAGGATAGAGTAACCAACCACGCTAAGCATAAATGATATAATTGTTGAAAATCGAGTTGAAGATGAAACTGAACCCAGTAGGGCGGAGGTTCAAGCCATAGAAGACCCATCCAAGCCGCGTTTAGAGGAATCAAATGTTAAGTCCTTGGATGGATTCTCCACCTAATACTCCACTATTATCACCTCCAAATCTGATAAAGATAGACATGTTAGAGGGTGATATCATATATGAAGCATTTGTAGAGGCATTCAGCAAAGCTAGAATCAACGCTCTAATGCTTGAGATGGTTGAATAGGGACTCACACCGCGACAAGTTTTCACGGAAGCTATCTCAAAAATGAGTGAGAATGCAAGTGTAGAGATCGAGGAAGAACAAGTTTCCCTAATTATTGAAGAGAAGTCTAAAATATCACTTGTTTTAGGCAAAAAGCTTGAGGAGGTACCACTTAAGTTTCCCATTTTTCCAGAAGTGCCTAAGGAGGTTAAAGAGAAGGACTGCCACCATTAACCTGTGAAGAAGAGAGCTAAATATGAGTTCAGGTTGGAACCAAGGTTGCTTAAAAGGCCTTTAAACAAGAGAACAGACCACGAGGTTTCAAGAACGCGTGGATGGGGCCATTTATTGTTACTCGAGTGGTAACAGAAAAATTAATAGAGATACGACCTTCGAGAGGTCAAAGGCTTAAAATTGTAGATGTGCATAAAATCACCCACTATTTGGGAGGCTAAATACTCAAGGGATAATGGAGGTAACACGTCGAGCTTAACGACGTTAAACAAAATCCATTTTAATTTTATAATAGTTTATTACTTGAAGTCTTTAATTTCGTAGTGTATAATATAGTAGTAGTATGGTTATTAGTGTAAATTCTTAAGAAATTAGAAGGTTTGGATTGTTTTTTATGTTTGCAGGTGTTTAAATCCAAGATTTTAGGGTTAGAAATGTACGAGAAGGAGAAAATTTGCGTCTAAGTGGTCTTTGGCAAATATACAGACCGGCTAGCCAGTCTTGAGACCGGTATTGCCGGCCGACCTCTCGGCAACACTCCTGGAAAATGTCCACATAGACGCAAGTGAAAAATGCATCAGCAAAGATCAACATATGCAACCGGCTACCCGTCCCCATAACCGGTATGTCGCTAGAGACCTCGTTACAGCGCTGGCCCCTGGCCAGCACTGAAAAAACTTTGAAAGGCCATAACTTTGCGCTCGGATGTCAGAATTGACCGCGTTTTTTCCAAGATCTATCCAGTGGGAAAATAGTCACTCGCGACCGGATAGCCGGTCTTGCGGCGGCATGGCGGTTAGGCCCTCGGCAATTCCTGGAAAATCATGCCTTAGACGTAACTATTTTGTGTGATAAGCTCTCACACAAGAAACTCCATGTTTGTCGAACCCAAGATCTTATAATACCTGCAATCCACCATCCAAACACCAAAATATCATCAAATCTTCTAAACATCATCCAAACACATAATCATATCATGTATCCCTCCAAAACACCAAGAAATTCTCACTTTAATCCAAAAAAACATTCTTCACCAAAGCTTAAAGTTTAGCCATTAAAGCCTCTCCAATACTTTAGATATTGATTACCCAGCTCATAAAACATTATAATACATATCCATACACCTTCAAGAACACAAAAAGTCACAAATTTCATCAAAAACTTTTGTTAATTCTCGAAGCTTTGAGTTTGGGGTCATTCGAGAGGATATTTCTGAGAAAGGATGTGATAATTTTGAGGAGAAACATGTAGGGATGATTAGATATGGGAAATATGAGTTCGGT